>JAUMJL010000035.1:0-1432449 GCA_033558185.1 Dromococcyx pavoninus | reverse complement strand
GGTGCGGCAACATGGCGGCGAGCAGGGGGGTGGTGAGCGCCCGGCTGCTCCGCGGGCGCTCTGCCCGTGTCAGGGCCGCGCTGAGGCGGCTCCGCAGCGGCTCGGGGTGCGCTCAGCGGCCGCCGGGATCCCACCTCCCCTGTCCCGCACACTCCCCTTTCAACAGCTCCTCTTTATCTCCTCCCCCTTCATTCCCCCCCACTTCACTCGCGCCTTGATCTCCCCCCCTTGATCCTTCCCTCCCTCTCGATTCCCCCCTTGATCCTTCCCTCCCTCTCGATTCCCCCCTTGATCCTTCCCTCCCTCTCGATTCCCCCCCTTGATCCTTCCCCTCCTCTCGATTCCCCCCCTTGATCCTTCCCTCCCTCTCGATTCCCCCCTTGATCCTTCCCTCCCTCTCGATTCCCCCCTTGATCCTTCCCTCCCTCTCGATTCCCCCCTTGATCCTTCCCTCCCTCTCGATTCCCCCTTGATCCTTCCCTCCCTCTCGATTCCCCCCCTTGATCCCTCCCCTCCGTATTGATTCCCCCCTTGATCCCTCCCCTCCGTATTGATTCCTCCCCTCCGTATTGATTCCCCCCCTTGATCCCTCCCCTCCGTATTGATTCCCCCCCTTGATCCCTCCCCTCCGTATTGATTCCCCCCCTTGATCCCTCCCCTCCGTATTGATTCCCCCCCTTGATCCCTCCCCTCCGTATTGATTCCCCCCTTGATCCCTCCCCTCCGTATTGATTCCCCCCTTGATCCCTCCCCTCCGTATTGATTCCCCCCCTTGATCCCTCCCCTCCGTATTGATTCCCCCCCTTGATCCCTCCCCTCCGTATTGATTCCCCCCCTTGATCCCTCCCCTCCGTATTGATTCCCCCCCTTGATCCCTCCCCTCCGTATTGATTCCCCCCCTTGATCCCTCCCCTCCCTATTGAATCCCCCCCTTGATCCCTCCCCTCCCTATTGAATCCCCCCCTTGATCCCTCCCCTCCCTATTGAATCCCCCCTTGATCCCTCCCCTCCCTATTGAATCCCCCCTTGATCCCTCCCCTCCCTATTGAATCCCCCCCTTGATCCCTCCCCTCCGTATCGATTCCCCCCCTTGATCCTCCCCTCCGTATCGATTCCCCCCCTTGATCCCTCCCCTCCGTATCGATTCCCCCCCTTGATCCTCCCCTCCCTATCGATTCCCCCCCTTGATCCTCCCCTCCCTATCGATTCCCCCCCTTGATCCCTCCCCTCCCTATCGATTCCCCCCCTTGATCCCTCCCCTCCCTATCGATTCCCCCCCTTGATCCCTCCCCTCCCTATTGATTCGCCACCCTTGATCCTCCTCGCTCTTTGATTCCCTCCCCCTTGGTCCCCCCCCTCTCACCCGTATCCCCCCACCTTCACTCAGAGCTCCCCCTGCTTTGCCCACAGCCCTCCCTCACTCAGACCCCACCTCTTTCTCAGACACTCCCCCCTCATTGAGACCTGCGGAGAAACCCCCCCATCCCTTGCTGAGACCCCCCCTCGCCCGCTGGGATGGAGGCGCTGCCCGAGCTCTACGCCATCTTCCAGGGCGAGGTGTGTGTGGGGGCTGTGGCCATGGGTGCCACCTCGTTTCATGCAAGAAGTAGTCACTATCACAAAAGTGGAATATCCTGGTGTGAGCAGAATCAATTTTCTCACTTCAGCTCAGTCTCATTTAACTAACTATATTTTTTCCAAGCTGGCTGCTGTTTCTGGGCTTGTTTTTCAGATGCTGTTCTTCTAACACCGGGTATAAGATGTGCTGAGCAGATGCGGTGTCTTCTGTAATCATTTCCATTTGTTTATAGTTTTTCCTTATCTGAGGAATGTATAGTTGGACAGATGATGAGACTGGTACAAATCAGTGGAAGTTTGGCTGTTGTGAAGTCCATAATAACGTTAAAATTAGTTTGATAGAATATGCATGAGATTTCTTGGAGGTGTTGTACATACCCATGTAGATGGGAAATACATCCTGTAACCAATTCTTGTCTTGTTGGGCATGACTGATGGAATTATTCCTCCATGTGTCCAGTGCTGTAGTAAAGGATGCTGCTTTCTAAAACTCCAAAACACATCTTAGAGAGTTCATTTGCTGGCGTTTTCAGCATCACCTTCCTTTCCTTTGCTGGTTTAGACCTCGCTTACATTGGCCAAGAAGGCCAACAGCATCCTGGCTTGGATCAGAAACACTGTGACAGCAGGAGCAGGGAAGGGATTGTGCCCCTGCACTTGGCACTACTGAGGCCCCACTCGAATCCTGGGTTCAGTTTTGGGCCCCTCAGTGCAAGAAAGACTTTGAGGGGCTGGAGCGTGCCTGGAGAAGGGGAAGGGTCTGGAACCCAGGTGACTGAGGGACCTGGGGCTGTTCAGCCTGGAGAAGAGGAGGCTGAAGGGAGACCTCATTGCTCTCTGCAGCTCTTGAAAGGAGGTTGTGGTGAGGTGGGTGTTGGTCTTTTCTTCCAAGTAACAAGTGATGGGATGAGAGGAAATGGCCTCAAGATGCGTCAGGGGAGGGTCAGATTGGATATTGGAAATAATTTCTGTACCAAAATGTTTATGAAACGCTGGCAGAGGCTGCCCAAGGAGGTGGTGGAGTCCCCATCCCTGGAGGTGTTTAAAAGAAGAACAGATGAGGTGCTCAGGGATGTGGTTTAGTAGTGGACAGGCACAGTTGGACTCGATCTCAAACCTCTTTTCCAACCAAACAATTCCATGATTCTATGATAAGGTGAGGTGTCTAAGGTAAGAGTTACCAGACATTGCATTGTCTGACCTGTCCTGGAATCTAAAACTGAACAAAAGCAGGAGATCTGTACAGGCCTTCTGTGCATATTCTAAGCTGTGGGTTGAAGCTTGATGTTTTATGAAGATTTTCATGGTGTTTTTTCTTCACAGGTCGCTGCAGTAACGGAATATGGAGCGTTTATAAAAATCCCAGGCTGCAGGAAACAAGGTTTGTTTCTCTGATTTTGTTCAGACTTGTTTTCACATCAGTGTGTTTGAGCAAAGCAGTCGTCCTCGGAATTAAAGCCTTGCTAGCTTTTTTAAAAAGCTCAGAAAGGGCTGTGGTTTCTAAACTGGGAGGAAATTGAAGTTCTCAGAAAGTATTTAGAATATGTTTGCTTGAAGACTCAGAGGACTTTTCTTAACTTTGGGATATTTTGGAATATCAGGAAGCAGGGCCAGGGCTAAACTGTGCCAGTTAGAGAATGATTTTAAGGTATTGGACAAATTATGGACAAATTATAGAAGCCTTCTAGAATTAGATGGCTTGTCCAACATACTTCTTTAATGGCCAATATGAATGAGTTAAATAAAAAAGACTGAAGTGAAGGTCACAAATAAATTGCAAAACCTGACTTAAAGCTCTGTCTACATTTATGGAGAACCTGTGGTCAAACAAACTCATTTTACAAAAGCAGCAGCTTACGGTGGATGTGTTCACAAAGAACCCTTCTCTGCTCCCCTCTTGGAGTATCTGGACACTGTAGTGCTCGTTCTAATAAAGTTTTGGGGCAGAAGGGTGGCTGCTGGAGGGAAATTGCTTTGAGGCACGAATGGGAGCCTGAACAGCAAGGTGTGTGTCCATGTTTGCCCTCCTCTGTGTAGCCCTGTGCCCGTGTGTCAAATTGAAAATGTGATTTTGGGGCTGTGTGACCTTGCAGGTGCAGGAGATCGGGGCAGCTTTGCTGTTTCACACATGTGGGTTTGCCAGCCAAGTATTTTGCTGCTGATGTGAAAATGGGCTCCTTTATTCTTTGGTGCTTGAGGTGGCCGCAGAGAACAGGGAGGCAGGGAGAGGTGTGGATGCCTGTACTTTCTGTACAGTGCTCTGGTGTTTTGAACATTGCTTTGGGAGCCTGACTTAATTTGGAAATGATTTTATGTTTGATCAGTGCAACTGGTTGATTCTCATCTAATTTTCTGGAGAAGAGAAATGGTTTGTTGTGCTTAAGGGAACTGCTGAACATGTGCCCTGTCTCCCAGGGCAGTGGTCTCCAAACCCTTTTGATTGTGCACAATCCAACAAGTTAAATCAAACAGGTTATTTAACACAAATTACAATCAGTTAGAACATTTTTGAGCACCTCCCAATCATGGAATCATAGAATGGTTTGAGTTGGAAGGGACCTTAAAGGCCATCCAGTTCCAATCCCCTGCCACAGGCAGGCACACCTCCCACTGGATCAGGGGGCTCCAAGCCCCATCCAACCTTGCCTTGAACACCTCCAGGGAGGGGGCATCTACAGCCTCCCAGGCAACCTGTGCCAGGGCCTCAACACCCTTACAGTGAAGAATTTCTTCCTAATGTCTAATCTAAATCTTCCTCTTCCAATTTAAAGCCATTCTCCCTTGTCCTGTCACCACAGGCCCTTGTAAAAAGTCCCTCCCCAGCTTTCCTGGAGCCCCTTTCAGTCCTGGGAGGCTGCTCTAAGGTCTCCCTGCAGCCTTCTCTTCTCCAGGCTGAACAACCCCAACTCTCTCAGCCTGTCCTCATAGCAGAGGTGCTCCAGCCCTTGGATCGTCTGCGTGGCCTCCTCTGGACCTGTTCCGACTGTTCCATATCCTTCTTATTTTGGGGATTAAATATATATATAAATTATATCCATGAAATAACTGTCCTAATCTTATGTACATTATGAAACATACCCAGACCCCAGAAATTAAAAAAGAAGAGCTAAGGATTAAATAAGCACTATTAATTTTTTTTAAATATCTATGTATTAATGATACAAAAATATTTTCTTCCCATACCCAAAGGACTGTCTTGCATGTGCCACACTTTGTGGACCACTCTCCCAGATGGCAAAACTGTGCTTCAATAGAGACTTTTCTTTCTTTTTGCCTTTTCTTCTCTTCCAAACCATGATCAGGCCTCGTGCATAGGACTCACATGTCCTCCTGCCACGTGGATAAACCCTCGGAGATCGTAGATGTGGGAGACAAAGTCTGGGTGAAGCTTATTGGAAAGGAGGTAACATTAATTCTTGTTTCTTTAGGGTGGATAAAATAGACAGCAAAATAGAGAACATCTGTGCACAGGGGCTGAATGTTCCTCCTGCCTTGTTGGGGCTGAGGGGCTCTATTACAGGCAGGTGAATTCTCTTTGCATTTAGAGGTGATTCTGGCCTTGACCCCCTGTGACTCCTGGTGGTGCCATTTGGAAAAAGTGATTTCATAAAAGCTTTTGGCTTGAAGGCAGCAAATTGCTTCCCTTTCTCTCCCTGGGCCACCCCTTCACATCGCCTTAACTGTGTGGTTTGGGGTCAAAATGAGCACTTTGTGAGGATCCAAGATAAAAGCACAGCTCATGAACTGTTTTGAGAGACAAACAGGTTCTTAGAAGAAGCTGAAATAGATGTTTGTTTGTTTGTTTTCAGCAAGGTATCAGTGGCAGGGAATTATGCCCAGGAGAAAATACAGAAGCTTTTTGTTTGTTTGTTTTGAAGTAAGAGCATTATACAATTATACACTTGGTTTTTTATCCTACATTGCTTTTTCTTCTGCAGAAGATGTGACAATAGGCAAATCCTCTGTATTTAAAGAGTACATGAAATGAAAACTGAAGAGTCTTGCTTTTGGAGACAAAGCAAGCTGGCTGTATTTTATAGGGATCACAGTGGAAGCATTTGGTTCAGAGTTGTGCAGGATCTGGCCTTAAATGCTTTACTTGTAGTTTTTGTTGACAGAAGGCAATTGGGCTGATATACAAAAGAAGGACTTCATTTTGTGTGAGATAAGAGGAACCATAGAATCATTAAGGTTGGAAAAGACCTCTAAGCTCATCCAGCCCAACCATCAGCCCAACCCCACTGTGCCTGCTAAACCCTGTCCCCAAGTGCCACCTCTACACATTTTTGAACCCCTCCAGGGATGGAGACTCCACCCCTGCCCTGGGCAGCCTCTGCCAGTGCCTCACCACTCTTTCAGTAAAGAAATTTTTCCTCATGTCCAATCTAAACGTCCCCTAAAAGGTTGAAAAAATTGCTTTTACTTATAGATTCTTTTTAGCCAGCTGTGGTGTGGGGTTTTTTTCCTTTTAATTTTTTAAATGAATTTTTATTAACCCACTGTTCCCTTTCTTTAGGACACAGTTGTTGGGTTCTGCCTTCTTTGCTGTAGAGGCAAGGGGCAGAAGCATATTGGAGAGGTGGGGAGCAGGAAGAGTTCATTGTTAGATTGCCTGCAAATAACTGCATAGGTGTCATAAAAAGACAAAACAGAAATATCCTCAATAGCAGCATCAGTGAAAGTGCATAAAGCTGTTCAAAAAGAAACATGAGACATAAAACTTTTGCTCTTGACTCTAAAGTGATAATGTGATAATTGAGGACTTACTAGGGTTCAGAAAAGAGTAAGCCCCTAATAGAGATACTTAAAACGTTTTTAGGCTCCTAAGGGGATCAAATTGGGAAAAAGGGTATAAAGTTTTATTTTTCAGGATGCAAGTTGGGCAGAGAACTGGGAGAGCTGCCTTGGGGTGGGGAATTTGGGAATTACTTCATCAGAGAGTTCAGGGATAGGATGAGGGGGAATGGCTTTCACCTGAAAGAGGGAAGATTGAGATGATATCTTAGGAAGAAATGTTTTGCTGTGAGGGTGGGGAGGCCCTGTCCCAGGTTGCCCAGAGCAGTGGTGGCTGCCCCATCCCTGGAGGTGTTCCAGGCCAGGTTGGATGGGGCTTTGAGCCCCCTGATCCAGTGGGAGGTGTCCCTGCCCATGGCAGGGGGTGGAACTGGATGGGCTTTGAGGTCTCTTCCAACCCAACCTGTTCCAAGTAGTGTCTTTTGCAGTGCTGCTTTTTGCTGTCCAACAATTCCCTTCCATCTCTCTAGACCTGCACACACAGTTGTCTTGGTTAACACCATTGTCATTTATTCTTCTCATTCCATCTCTTTCTCTTTCAGATGAAAGATGACAAACTGAAACTCTCTCTCTCCATGAAGGTGGTCAATCAAGGCACAGGAAAAGACCTCGATCCAAACAATGTTTCCCTTGAGTAGGTAAATCTCCAGAGCAAGAATATAATGGATCAGACAGGTTCCTACTGCCTGCCTTGTGTTCCTGGCTTTCCTGCCATGCTTATGCTCCATTCAGAGGGTGAGGGGGCTCTTCCTGAGCCTCCAGTGCTACACTGGCTGCTGGGGGCTGACTGAAGGCATTCATAGAATCATAACCCTTGGTTATGTTGCCCAGAGGAGACAGGAGCTGGCGGAAGCTGCAGGGAGTTCCAGCCCTTCACACCACAGCAGCATTTTCATTCCTGTGTTGTTACAGCCACGTGCTTGTGCTGGAAGGACTATTCCTTCCAGCTGTGGATTTGTCTCACTTTCACATATTACAGAAAATCAAATTTTAACTGTTGGGATGTTTCAGACCTTCCTTGTCACCTTTTTTTTTTTTGGTGACGTCTCTTGCAGATGAAATAACTTTGCTTTTTTTCCATACTGGGTGAGTGGTTTTGTATGTGTGTGTTCACATACAAAATACAGATGTTGGTGTAAAGGGGGAAAGTGCAGCTCCCTCCATCTGTCTGTTTTGTGTGGAGTTAACCTCAAAAGTAGAAGGCAATAGGTGATAATGCTGTTAATGTGGTTTATGCTAATGAGCAGTTGCTCATCTCCATCCTTTGGTTGAGCTAAGTGGTGTTTTTAGAGCAGCATTGAAAAAAACATCTGTTTAGATTGTGTCTGTGTAAATGTACAGAGATGGGAGTGGATTGAACGTGGAACTGTCCCTCTCTTTCCAGTCAGGATGAGAGGAAGAAGCGCACGTTCAGAGACTACACGAGTCAGAAGATCACACTTGAAGCTGTCTTGAACACGGTGTGCAAGAAGTGTGGCTGCAAAGGTGTGTCCATGCAGTGAGCTGTAGGTGTGGCTGTGGTGACGTCTGTCTCGTGGTTGTGTCTGGCTGCACAAGGATTGCATTTCACTTCCATGTGTCTCTCTTAATGGAGAACTACATCTTCCACCACTTTTTACAAAAAAGGAAGACTTAGCTGAACTCCTTTTGTGGTCGTTTGTTTCTTAAAATCACATCCATTTGAGCTTCCTGTAGAACCTTTCTGCTGAGTACAGGCTCAGTACAGATTCATTTATGTTAATGTCTTCTATCCAAAGACTCAGTGTTGCATTTTAATAAATGAATGCCTTCACCAGGTCGTTTCATTCTGAAGAACAATCAGTGGAAATGACTGTGTGGATCAGTTGGGAGCACACTGTGAGCTTATGAGCAGTGTCTGGGAGCTCAAAACAAGCATTTTATTCACATTTTTTTTTAGCTTGGTGCAGTTTTTGTGTTTTCCCCTTACAGCAAAGGGAAGGTGGCTTCTGTGAGGCCTTTTCAGTAGCTTTTGCAAGGTGCTGAGGCATAAAGTAGTTTGTGCTGCACCCTGCTTGTTGTCTTACATTGTTTGGACATAGAATAAATAGTGAAGCTGAAGTTAATGCTATTCTGGGGAAGGTTAATAATGACAAATGTAAAGGCAGCTGCTAAACAGGAAAGTGGTTCTCTGTAGTGGTAGGTGGCTGTGAAAAGTCCCCAAAACTTCAGACTTCATATTTCTAAGCTGTTTTTTAGTGATGCTGTGTACTCATAACAGGCAGGCAGATGCTGTCTATCTGCCAGTAGACAGACAACCAGAATGAGCTGATTTTCTCTGTATTTTGGGCTTTGGTCTTGTTTACCAGGTGCTGATCACACTGTTTGACTCCCTTTCACGTGCACTTTAAGTCTTTGCAAGCCGTTTCTATGAGTTTCCATGTTCAATCAACAGTGCCTTAGTTTTTGCCTGACCAATCTTTCCAGAATGCCCTGTGTTATATTTGCTCCTCTGGTTTGTTTAATCAGGGTATGGAAAGCTAGGACAAAGAATCTACAGTGTAAATTCTTATTGTGACTAATAATAAAAAGATCATTGGCAGCACTTAAGGTGGAAGAAAAAGAAAGAAAGGGAGGGGTGAGTTGCTCCTGCAAACACTGTTTTACAGGTCATTTCGCCAAGGAGTGTTTTATGCAGCCTGGAGGTACCAAATATAGCCTCATTCCAGAGGAGGAAGAAGAGGAGGTGGCAGCAGCAGGATGTGAAAGAGAGAAAAAGAGCAGCCTGGCTGAGGAGTCTTCAAAAAAAAGGAAAAAGGTATGAGGTGCCCCAACTGCTGGCCTGGAAAAGTGAGTCAGGTCATTTGTTCTTGTATTCTTACAGCTGTGATTTGCTGAAGCAACTGGTTCTGGGCTAAGAAAGTGGCTCAGTTTGGTGCAGGTTCTGCAGTGAAGCAGAAATCTTTTGTGCAGACTCTTCTGATACTTTCTGTCCTTCTTGTTAAACTGTCTTTGAAGTGGTTTTGTGCTATAGTGCAGAGTCCTCAAAAGACATTTCCTACAGTGAGAAAAGGATGATTGTTTTTCCCCTGCTCTTTGTGAGGCTCCATAGAAATTGCTTCAGATTCCTGGATATCCATAATTCCTGCCAATAACCCCGCTTTCCCTCCCTTCTCACCTCTCTTCCCCCAACACCTTTCTTTAATCTGAACTCTCTGCCCCACTGCCTGGCTACAGAGGGTGTCCTGACCCAGCCAGCACGATGTGAACCAGCCTTATCTGCACAGGGGGAAAAGCACTGGTTGTGTTTGCACAGGGATTGTACTCCATTCCCAGGCTCTAAAGCAATTTTCATCCATGTGAAAATGTCCAGAGATAAGAGACCTTTTATGTCCAAGTGTTTGAACTCTGGCTTCAGAGAGTGCTGGTGTAAAACACAGGGAAGACCTGAATCCAAACCAGGAGCTTTTGGTGATCAGTCTGTTTATACCAGAGTATTCCAATTCAAGACTTCAGTAAATAAACTGTTTCATCAGCCCCTTCACAACTCAGGTCTGATTTTAATTATGCTTCTAAAGCCTTTTTTTTCCCCCTTTCTTTTTTTCTTTCTCTTTCCAGCCCTCTCTATACCTGGAGAGGGGCAATAGGTAGGAAAGGTGATGGATTTCCTTTCTACAGGAGAGGGACAAGGATAGTGTTAGCAATTGCACAGTGAGAATGAACTTCTAAGGGCTCAGTTCTCCCAGGCTTTCTGGAGTTAAACCAGTTCTGGTGCAGGTCAGAGAGGCTGCAGGTGCTGGAAACAGGGAACACAGAAGTCTGTTTGATGACAACACACAGACCAGTCTGGAGTGACTGATGCTGGTAGATGAAGTCTTGCTTCCAGTCATGTTTTTCACTGGTAATGTGGTTTCTGGCACTTGGGTACTTGGAGAGAGGAGCAGTTGGTGGGGTTGTAGGTGAGGGCAGAAGTTAAGTGTGTGGTGTCTTTCCTTGTGTTAATTTGACTCCTAATTTGCAGATCTTGTTTGCTCAGTAGCGCTCTGGATAGTTGACCCAGTAGTGGGAATGGGATCTTTTGATTGGAGATCCTGTTGCCTGGTTCTGTCCTGAGATGTGCTTTTGCTTCCCCACTGCGTCAGCTCTTATTCAAGAACATCTTGGAGTTGTCTGCAGTAGAAAATACACATCCTCTTCTTTCTCTTCTGGTCTTGAAGGCAGGCGATTGAACAGAGTTGTCTCTCGGATCCCAGGCTCATGGTGACTCTGACCTTTCTGGATGTCAGACACTGGGCTTCTCTCTCACCGTGGAGCAGTGTGAGAGCAGGGCATTGGTAATACCTCAGCAGGGCTGGCTTCTCCTGCCTTGAGTTCTCTTCCCTCTAGCAGGGATGATGGTTTGTCTGATAAAGGCTTGTGTAACTTTATTAAATGCTGTGGGGAAAAACTACACTGCAAGGTGCACAAATAGCTCCACCAGGCCAGGGATTCCCTGTGGAGTCTTGCCCTGCTGAGCCTACAGGATATGTGGGTCACTGCCCTAAATTTCTTGCTAATTTTTGAGGGGTCTGTGGATTGACAGCCTTCCTTTAAATCTTGCTTGGGCCTTTGATCTTCCTCCCTTCTCAGGGAGGAGATCAAAAGTTTTCAGATGTCTTCCGGTGCTGGAAAATAAAACTTTGAACTTTTTGGAGGCAGGATGTGGGATCCTCTCTAAGAATAGCTCCCTTGTCTTGAGTGCCTGCTGTGATCGTGTCTGGGAGCCACCATGTGCTTCCCTGCTCATCCAGAGCCCCAGGGGGATTGACACAAATAGCTCCAGCTACCCCCTAACAGGCACCTTGCTGACCCCATCCCATGCTTCAAACATAAATGTAGAGCTTGTATTTTCAAATGAGTAGGGAGGGAGCTGCTGCCTAACAAGCATCCATTTAGTGTCATCGTGTAGTATTAACACTTTGGGATGTTCATGGTCAACATTTTCTATTTCCTTGATTGGATATTTCCTTGCAGTTTCTGGATGCTCTTTCCTCTCCCCAAAGATTCCTCTCCTTATGGGGTCCTCACCCCCTTTTCTTCTCGACTTGCTTTCCCAATGGTCTCTCCATTCTTTACTTTCCTCCTGCTGGAGCCACACAGCTTTTATAGGAATAAGAGATGACTGGAGGCGTCTGCACGGGCCCAAGCTTCACAAGTGCAGGTGATGGGACAAGGGGAAATGGCCATAAGTTGTGCCAGGGGAGGTTCAGACTGGATATCAGCAAGAATTCCTTCACTGAGGGTGTTGTCAGGCATTGGCACAGCTGCCCAAAGAGGGGGTTGAGTCACCATCCCTGGAGGGGTTTAAAAAAAGGGTGGGTGAGTTTTTGAGGGACAGGGTTTAGCGGATGATGGGTGTGGTTGGACTTGATGATCTCCAAGGTCTTTTCCATCTGGAAGATTCTGGTGTGAGTGTGGGCACCAGTCTTCCTAGTGACAGCTCACCCTTTTCTGCACCAGAGCACTGTCCTGCCTCCCACCATCCCTGAGGAACTCAGCGATGTGAGGGAGTCGTGGCGCGGCGGTACCGGAGCTGGCGCGAGGAGCCGCTGGCAGCTGCACAGGCACCCGGCTGTGTCCCTTTTGCTTTTGCTCTTTGGGTCACAGGGTGACAGAGCTCCTATGGGAACGCAGCAGCGTGCGTGTGCTGAGCCTGCGTGGGAGGGAGGCGTGCTGGGAAGAGACAAACCCTTCTGATTCTTCTCTCTTTCAAGAAAAGATCTGCACCTTTGACTGCAGGAGCAGCCCCTTTAATTCAAACTCGACAAAAGCATCCCATCTTCTGTTCAGATACATGGATTA
This sequence comes from Dromococcyx pavoninus, assembly GCA_033558185.1. NCBI lineage: Eukaryota > Metazoa > Chordata > Aves > Cuculiformes > Neomorphidae > Dromococcyx > Dromococcyx pavoninus. The sequence continues at coordinate 1,420,278 of JAUMJL010000035.1, read as the reverse complement.
ACTTGTCCCTAGAGTAGCTTTGCAGTGGTAACGAGAATTGCATGGTAAATGTGACCCGTGATGGCTTTTTGGCAGAGTTTCTCCCACTGTGTAAAAGATTTCCAGGCAATCTGTTTGCTGATGCTGTCTCTTCTTGTAGAAACCACACATTCTTAATTGTTCAGTGACTTGTACTTCATCAGGTCTTAATCCCTCCTTGCTTGTAGCTGGTACTTGTTTTACTGGTTCTTAAATGGCATCAGCTTAGGGCACAGCTCTTCTCACACTGTGCTGTTCTCTTGTCCTTAGTTGTGCTTTTCTGAACTTTGCTGTATTTGTTTAATGATGATAGATTGGATTCCTCTCATCAGGTTAATTGTGACTGGTCCTCAAACAAGAGATGCAGTAATACCTTTAGATTTCTTGTTTGGTATTAAATCAGGCAGTGGAATTTCAGGTGTGATTTATTTAAGGATTAAATACATGTAGAAGGAACTGGCAGCTCTGGAGATGCAGGAAGATGTGTATTGGGAAATGCATTCTGACGTAAAGTCCTGGAATGAGACCATAACTCCTGAAAGAGGTCTGGTGAAGGAAAGTATTTAAACTTCTTGGAGAGTTCTGGACACTCCCTTCTTATCTCAAAACCACATACCTTCAGAAGGAATGAATTGTTCTTAAAGCACAGCTCCGAGCAGCTTTCCTTCCAAAGAACAGGAGGGAGCCTGGTGTTGCCAGTCTGGTCCCGTCTTAGTGCCAGCTTGTAAAAATAACTGGAGCAGCAGGAGAAGCAGCACTAAAGGCTCCAGCCCAGCTTGTTGCTCCTCTGCATGCAGGCTGCCAGGGTGGATTTTGTACATGAGACGTTTTGAAGTGTGTTTAGTCTGTTTTCATAGAATCATAGAAAGGTTTTGGTTGGAAAAGACCTTTAAGATCATCAAGTGCAACCATTGATCCAGCCCTGCTAAGTCCACCGTTAGATCATGTCCCCAAGTATGACATCTACTCATCTTTTTAAACATCTCCAGGAATGGTGACTCAACCACCTCCCTGGGCAGCCTCTTCCAATGCTTAACAATCCTTTCAGTAAAGAAATTCCTCCTGATATCCAACCTAAATCTGTGCTGGTGCATCTTGAGGCCATTTCCCTGTGTGCTGTCACGAGCTGCCAGGGAGAAGAGACCAACCCCAGCCTCACTAAAACCTCCTTTTTAGGTAGTTGTCATGTTTTTAGGTAGTTGTTTTGGTGGAATTGTAATTCTTGTGACAATTGGGAAGGATGTGCAAGGAACCATAACACAGTCCTCACTGGCCCTCTGCATCTTTACAGTGCTTGGGCAAAAATCCACTCAAAATGTTTACACAAATGCAGTGTGAGCAGTTCTGGGGGAGCACCTGGGTGTACCCAAGAGCTGAGTTGGGCTTCATCCGCAGCTGTTGGTTCTGGAGGCCAGTTTGGAGCTCTGGGTGCATTGCTGGAGGCAGAAATCCACCCTTTGCTTTGGCACTGCCCTCTCCCGCGTGTAAACTAGAGAAACTAGAGAAACTTGCTTGTGCAAACATCAGCCAACTGGAAACCAGCACAGCACTGGTCTCCCAGTACTGGATTGCTGGGGTTTGAAGGAATTGGTGGTTTCATAGAAGATTGGTGCTTGTGTGGAATGATTCCACAGCAGTCATGGACAATGCTAATCTGTTCCTTTGCTAGCCCACTCCCTGCAGTCCAGCCTGTGCTGTCAATACTGCACTGGACGTACTTTTTATGTATTGCTGTGAGCAGCCTGACTGTTAAAGCCCCCGAACTGGGGAGACTGAGGTTTGTTCTTGGTTTTTTTCCAGCCAGCACAATGTCCACGTGTGTACTTTGATTTCCCCTGTAACCCTGAAGGGACCGGCGTGACATCCTGTCCTGCCTGCAGCCTTCACGTGCTGAGAAAGTTTCCCAAGCTCTGGAATGAAACTCTCATACTTGTTAGGGTCTCGTCAAACTTTCTCACCATGTGCAGAGGCTGGAAAAGCTTGAGAAAGTTCTCCTTGCTGCATCCCTTTCTTGAAGAGATTTAACTCTTTACCATCATCTTTCTAGAGACTGTTCTGATTTGCTTCTGTGGGTAGGGCACTTTGGAGCGAGTCTGGTATTGCTCAGATTTTGGGTGCCTGCAGTGATAGAAGTGTTGTTTTGAAGTTACAAAAAACAGGTACCTGCCAGGGCTTTGCTAGGTGTGAACTCAATCCTTTACTCTCTTCCCAGTGGACTCTGATTGATGTTCAGCTCCAAGCCATGCATTGTTTTTGCTCTTCCATGCTTTAAAATTAGAGTTGTTCTGTTTCACGTTAAATAAGCTACCAGCTCCCTTCTTTTATTGTCCCTAATTGATAGCTGGTATCTGGTGCTATGACACATAATCCCTGTTGAATTGATGTCTTTAACTGGGCCTTTTGCAGCCTCCTCTGTACTCTTCATGTTGGGACACTTGTTTTTCACTTTGCCTTTCAGGGGAGGATTGTGGGTGGCACTGGAGGGTCGCAGCAGCCCTTGCTGTTAACGTGTCCCTGCGTACAGCGTGGGCTTGGCTGTAGCGTGTTGGCCTGCATGGTGAGCTGCCTGAGCACCTCCAGGCCTGCAGCAGATGCTGCACAGTCAGAATGTAAAATTCAGTTACTGCTGGGGACTTTTTCCACCCTTTATGCCTCATTTTCATGCTGTGCTTCTGGCTTTTGTTTCAAAGAGATGAGTGCTGGTGTTTTAGCTTGGAGTCCTCTGGGTGAATACACAAATGCTGCCGTGTCTCAGCCTTCCTTCTGTGAAGCAGTTTGTCTTTACGTGGATGCTTTCCAACCCATTTCCAGCCAGGATTGTTCTTTTCCTCTGGGTGGGCTGGATGTGTGACAGGAAATATCTCACACTGCACCTGCAAAACCGGTGTCAGTGCTGGGTTCAGGTCTTTAGCCCCCATGGCCAGCCCTGTGCTGCACCTGGTTGTGTTGGAACAGGTGGAAATACTTGGCCCCCACCAATCATTCTGATTTTGTACAGGTATCTCATGTGCCTGTGGCTGCTTGCCACGGTTCCCTTCACCTCATTATGCATTCCTTTTCTCTCCCTTGGCTTAGCTTTCAGGGTGCCTGTGGGTGTTGGCAGCAGCTGGCTGAGAAGGGCGGCCTCCCCGAGGACTGGTGCTGCCTGTGACTGGCATAACCGTGCCCCTGGGCTCACTGCTGCTCTCTGCTTCCTCTTGAGACAAGTGCATGGCACCAAGCCCTGCCAAGGCAAGGGTGACTTACAGCAAAGCCTTGCCCAGTAAAACTCTCTGCAGGGGTGGCCTTGAGGTCGTTCGGGACGATCTTGGCAAAGAAAATAAGTGGAGCTGTTGGCTTTGAGGCTCCAAGCTTCTCCCATTACACTGCCTTCCACAGTGGAATGTAAAACACATTTGTGTTATGTTTGGGACTGTCACTTGACCGCTGTCCCTCTCCCATTGTGCTGCTCCCCAAAGCCTGTGCACAGCCATGCTCCGAGCAAGCCATCATTCAACCACTTCCAATTAGAGGTAGTGGTGGTGGGAACATAACTTTTTGTATCTGGCTTACCAAGACTTCTTTTCCTGGTCCAGTGATGTCTTGAAGTGAATGCCCTGGGCTTCTCCCACCCGTTGGTGCAGGCTCAGCAGACTCGTTACCACTGCTAATGCAGAGCTCAGTGTTCTGGAGGTGGCGTGGGAGGCACTGCCATGGCCTTGGCTCCTTGCTCATGCTCTCTTTTGAGAATTTGCTTTGACCAAAGCTGCAGTGCTGCTGTGCCATCCCAACCGTGGGCTGTGTTTCTACAAAGCCAGGATGACTCCAGTCTAGAGGAGACACATCGCGTAAAGATGAAGCCTGTGGGGAGGAAAGGAGCTGGGCTGCGACTCGGGGCTAAAACCCCTTCCTCTGGTGCAGCAGCAGTCGTACCTGCATCACTGGCACCTGGCTGCGTGGTGAAATTATCAGAGAGAATAGGGTGCTGGTTTGCAGCAAGTTTGGGAAAGATTGTGTCCAGTCCCATGGGTGCACCAGTTCCAGAGCAGTGAGTGCACGTGGATCACCTGGGAAGGAGTAGCTAAGAGCTAAGGAGATGTTTTAGTGAAAGCAACAAGCTTTGCTCGCTGGGCTGCCTTCCTTGCTGGTGCTCTCTGTCACAGGCAGTCTCACGGGCCTGGGCTTCTTGCTGGCCAGTCTCTGCTTCATGAAACCCTCTCTTGCTTCTTTCCTTACCTCTTCTTTATGTCCTTGAATAGAATTAAAATTCACAATAGGTGTTTTCAAGGGAAGTTCTCTTTGGTGCTGAAGTGACCGTGGATGAGAGAGAATCATAGAATGGTTTGGATTGGAAGGAACCTTAAAGCCCATCCAGTTCCAACCCCCTGCCATGGGCAGGGACACCTCCCACTGGATCAGGGGGCTCAAAGCCCCATCCAACCTGGCCTTGGACACCTCCAGGGATGGGGCAGCCACCACTGCTCTGGGCAACCTGGGCCAGGGCCTCCCCACCCTCATCATGAAGAATTTCTTCCTAATGTCTAATCTAAATCTTCCCTGTTCCACTTTAAAGCCATTCCCCCTCTACTTATCACTATTTGCCCTTGTAAAAAGTCCCTCTACAGGTTTCTTGATCAGTGGATCCTCCTTGGAGGATGGTGTTGTTGGGTTTGGACAGAAAGCTGGAACCTTTCCTGATCTTAGCAGCCTTGAAGTGCTTTATATTATGTGGAAAATATTGAAGGTACTGTTTTTACAGGCACCCTCACCTGCCTGCTGCTTCCCTTTACTTCCCAGAACCAAGGAGCATTAGAAAAACCACCTCATTTTTTGCAGGACAATCATTTCTTTTTCAAAGTGTCTTCCTAAAATACACCTGAAAAACCATCTTCCATCTTCTTCTGATACTCGATCCACGCAATGGTTTTCTGGATATTCAGGGAATTAGGAAGGTGAGTTGTGCTGGGATCAGATTTGGATGTTTGTTTGTGCACAGAAGCTGATGGCGTTGCCTGATGCCTTCTGAGCCTCTTGTGTTTGTGGCACTGGGACCGCTGGGTTGGCACTGCCCACCCAGAGCTGGGGTCGACCTTTCTCCTCCTGCTTCTCGCTGGAAGAGGGTGAAGCAACGGGCAGAGTGGGGCTGGCAGCTGGTTGTGTGAGCTGCCAGCACAGGCAGCTCAGATCCTCTCCCCCAGTACCACTTACTAATTAAACATATATAAATTCCTACTCTATGTGTCAGTCTTTATCTGCTTTGGGATGCTCTGCCCGATGCAGTTGAGGGGAAGGTGTGCTGTGGGACTGATCTTGGGATAATCCCCGCTTGGTAGTTCTGTCAGGTGCCCCAAAATTGAGGGTTTAGATCCCTGACCAAGTTCCTAACAAGCTTTTCTCCAGCACCAGCCATTCTTGTCCTACATCTCATCTTCAGGTCATGAGCTCTGCTGTTGCTTCAGAGCTTTGCAGAAGCAGAGCCCGGGGGGTTCAGTGCCACCCCTGGGCTCTGTGCAGGGGCAGAGGGTGGGAGGCTGTGAGGGCAGGGGGTGTGCAATCTGCCTGGGGGTTGTGCAAAGAGTTGCTGCTTGCAAAAGGGCACTTTCCTCATCCTGGCTCCCCTCCAGGGAGGCTGCAAGAAGTTCTGACTGGCATTTCCTAGGCTTTCCTGCAAGGAGGGCACGTTGTGATTACTGCATCAGTGGAGCTCCTGGCAGTCTGATGGTTGGGTGAGGACACAGGGCTGGCACTCAGGTCCAGCTGGCTGCTTCAGAGATCCCTTTCCTTGAAAAAAGGGGCTCCATCCTGCCAACCTCGTTAATAAAGAATCTCCTTAAATAATGGAGTCAGCTCTGACTGTGGAGGGCTGGCAAGGCCTCTCTTCTTGTCAGTTGACTTCATGGTTTTCAGATTTGGCTTTGCATTTTGTGACCCACCCTGCTCTGAGAGCTGCCGTGCCCTGCCCAGTGCAGCTGTGGACCAACAGCTGTGGTTCAATTCTGTTTACTGGGGCAGAAGCTGAGCCCACCCTCTGTGTTGGAACAGACTTGCCCCGTCACAGCTTATAAGGCACTCGTAGAAAGTGTCTGCACAAGTGACATTTTCCCACGTGTAAGGCTTTTTGTTTATCTTCTCTCATTTGCTAGGAGAAGAAGAAGAAAAAGAAGCACAAGAATAAGGAGTCCTCCGAGTCAGACTCAGACAGCTCAGACTCGGACAGCGATGGGGCACGGGCAGCCAGCAAGAGGACCAAGCATTCAGAGAAGTCCAACAAGGCTCAGAAGAAGAAGAAGAAAAAGAAGCATAAGAAGAAGGCCCGGGACTGAGCGGGCAGGCCAAGGGGGTACCAGAATTCTAAATCCCTGGTGCGCACCACGAGGAGTGAGCAGAACCGAATCAGCGCGCCCCTTGCTCCAAGAGCAAGGAGTTTCCTTCTCCAAAGAGTAACGCTTGATATGTGGTGTTACAGGTGTTGACTTTGATACCAGTTGTCCCCTTTCCCTTTGGCACAGGCTGCTGTCTGCCCCCACTGAGCCTGCGTGATGCCAGCCCCCATCCAGCTGCCTGAAAAGCTGGAGTTGTGCAGCCGTGCTCTCTCTGCCCTTCCCCACGCAGTGCTTGGAGATGGGGCTGGTTGTTGCTGGGCCCTGTGATGGGGCTGCACTGCTGGTGTGGAGCCCCCTTGGCTTTGGTGCAAACCCTCTCCTGGCCTCATTCATTTTGTCTGCAAACATTGGAAGTGGAAGACTAAGAAGTGAATGGGGGAGTGGAGATACTTTAAGTAAACTTTAACTGTGCTGCGTTTGCTGCCTTGGTAAGTGATGGAAAATAAATCTCTCCAGTCTCCAGTTGTACTTTATACTGGGTCTTGTCTTTCACATGCTCTAAGGTTCATCTTGGGCACTGAAAAAGTAGGGCCCACTGTGTGGGAGGGGATGGGACCTGCATTAAAGGATGATTTGGAAAGTCTTGGCTGTATTTCCTGGGGCGGGAAGGGGGTGTGTGATGAGGTGACCCCTGTGAGAAGCCCTGGTGCCTTCTGGTAAGGAGCAACTGGAACATAAATCTTGTAATTGGAGCTGAAGGTCAGGGGGAAGGGATGGCAGAGGGCCGGGGAAGGTCTGGGGTTGTTCCAGCCTGCAGTGCCCACAGAGGAAGTGCTGGGAGCAGCTCTTCCCACCGGGGCAGATGTGCAGAACAGAGGGAGCTGAGTCACTCCTGGTGCCTCTGGCTCTGTGGGGAAGCAAGAGTGAGGCTGGCGATTGCCTGGTGGGGTTGCAGGAGGGTGGGGGTTGCACCCTGCCCCTTCTCCCTCTGCTTTGCACTTTCCAGCACCTCTCGCCCCTGTTCCCCACAACCCAGTCTTCCTATTTGGACCAACTCCCTTCCCAAACCCAGGCACGATGTGCTTGATGTCCTCGTGACCTTGCTGCCCTGCTTGGCCGCTGCCAGGCTCGCCCCATCAGCTGATGCTTTGGCAGAGGGCGCCCGCCTGCAGGGGTGGTGGGAAGATCCCTCTCGCTGGGATGGAGCGTGCCTGGGTCCTGGGCGACTGATGGCAGAGCTGCAGAGGGAGTAAACCAGAATTCCCCTCTGGAAAAGCACTTTTCTGTAATGACCCCTCTTATTTCCACAGCTCAGAGAACCAGTCCAGAGGGGTTACTGAAATCACTGGTCAATTAACCCCATCACTGCCAGAGTGTTCAGATTGGATTATCCCCCCATGATCCTCCCCACAGCCTGGCTGAGACCAGCATTGCTCAATGCCACAGGTTATCTTGTGCCAAAAAAGCCTTTTCCCAAGTAAACCAATCACAGAGCTGTAACAACACGGCCTTTATTATTTTTCCATGTGGATTTTCCCATTATTCATAAAAAAAAAAACCCCACCCCAAACCACGAAACCACCGCCCAAGCCCCAGGCAGCCCCACGAGGTGATGGGGGCAGCGGGCAGTCCCACTGGGTGCAGTGGGCTCTGAGGCCACGGTGAGGGCTGCCCGGTGCGGGGCAAGGACGGAGGCGATGCGGGGGGTGACTGCGGCACCGGGTGACGAGCGGGGAAGCTGGGGACAGCGTCTATGTCGCCTTCTCGTAGGTGCGGGTGGAGACGACGTTGCCCATGGTGAGAGTCTGGTGGCAGAAGGTTACTCGTGCTGAGCTGGTGCAGCCCCGGCTCACCCTGAGCCCCCCCAGACTAAAATCTTTTCTGTTTCCTTACCAGAATTAATTTCCCATCCTTCAGCTCCCGGACCAGCGATGTCTCCTTCCCTTCCCACTTCTGCACGTGGACAAGTTTGCCTCCATCCAGTGTGACCAACGACTGTGGGGACAGAGCAAGATCTGCTGTTATCCCCCCTGAGGTTTCTCAGGGCTTTGCCCCCTCGGCCATGCTGGGCATCCTCCTGCTCACTCTGGAGCCCCCACGGGGCTCTGGGACCAGCTGGGGGTGCCCCCCATGGATTGCCTGGCTGACAGCATCTCGCATGGCTTCATCAGCCCAGTCCAGCACGGGCTCTGGCCTCCAGCTGGACCACAGCCTCAGCTGTCCCCCAGTAACCCTGCCGTGGGCACTGTCACAGTGACCCTGCCCTCCCCAACCCTACCCAGGGCCGCATCCTGTTCTGGGGCTACCGGGACCTTATCCTGACTGTTTCCAAGCACAGCTCGCTGCCTCCTGGTGCTGGTGGGGATCAAAGAGGTGGGGCAGGTATCGGTGCTTTGAACCGCAGGGCCCAGCAAGGGTTTTTGGAAGCTCTGATCTGGCAAACACACCTCTGCTCACTGGGGCCGCTGTTTGCACAGCCACTGCTGTTGACTCAGCCCTGAAAAGCCTGGCTGATGCCAAGGCTGGTGTGACAGCCGTGGGGCACAGCTGTGGGACAGCACCAGCCCTCTTCTGCCCTCTGCCCCCTACCCAGCTCCTCGAGAGCCTGGTGATGCCCCCCGAGTGCCCCCTGCAGCTCGGGTTTGGGACCCTGAAGCCCATGTTTCGGGTGCTCCCACAGCTTGGGACCTCCCATAGCTTGGCTGCCCCAAAGCCAGGGTCTCTGTACACCTTGAGTCTCTGCACACCTTGGCTCCCTTGCCCAAATCGTGTGCCCCACAGCCCTGGACCCCACACAACCCTTGGCTTGGCAGACCCCACCTGCCCCTACTGTTCCCTGGTGTGCCCTCTGGCCAACATTCCAGGGGCGCCTGAAGGGCACAGCCCCGGGCTGTGGACAGGAGCTCCTGCAGGTCACACGTCCTGCTGCTTGGAACAGTTTCCACCAGCTCCGACAGGTCCCTGCTGCCCTGTATCTGCCTGGCACTGCCACCTTGCTTACTTTCACCCCATCCCTGCTTTGCCTCCAGCCCTTGTTCTTGCTGCTTCACGGGCAGGAAGGGGTTTTGTGTCCAACGAGCCCCAAGTTTCCCCCCTGAGCTTCCCCTTGGGCTGGGTGTGGGGCACTGGGTTGTTGGCTGCTCCATTCACAGCGTATTGGTGCATGTGACCAGCAGCTGGAGACTAGGAAAAAGCAGGGGCTGCATCAATCCTGTGAAGGGAAGTGGCTCTGCAGGGTGGGAGAGGCCACAAAAGGAATGTTGGCCCCTCTAAGGGTGTTTTTTACCTTGCTCTTATGGGGAGGAACAGCCCTACACGGGAGGGGTACTGGCCTCCCCAGGGAGGAGGCATCAGCTGGGCACGGTTGCCCAGCAGTTCCATCTCTGCCTGCTTTGTAGGGCAGGCAAAGAGAAGCCTCAACACAGAGGTCTTGTTCCCCTCTTGCCACTGGAGTAAGGACAACACTCACTGCCACCACATCACACTCCTCTTGAGCAAGCCTGGAGGTGCTTGCAAGCCCAGCTCTTGCACAATCTTCCCGGCAGCTCCAGCCCCTGCTGCTTCCCCAGCTGAAAACCCGGCTGCAAAGTGGGGTGAGGAGGGGGGGGTGGCTGATTTTGGGGGAGACTGGGTTTAAGCACTCCAACAGGCAAAGACATTTCACCCTTCTGAAGGCAAAAAAGCTGGAGCTCCAAAGCCAAGAGCTGATGGTTGGATCTAGCAGAGCCCACAGATCCATTCTGGGGGGACCAACGCGGGGGTAGAGGGCTGGGGGCTCACCTTGACGTGTCTGTCATCTGCCGTGGTCTCATCGAACTCCTCGCCCAGCTTAAAGGTGATCTCCGTGTTCTTGAAGGTGCTTTGGGTCTTCACTGTGATCTTGTCACCCTGCACCTCGATGATGGTGGTGGGTTTGGTGAACCCGGCCACCTGCCGGGTGGCGAAGCCCACGCCTGCGGGGTGCAAGGTTTGGGGGTGCTGAGGGTGTGTGGAAGGGCAGGATGTGACCTCAGCCTCTGGCATTGCCGCGGAGCCCTTCCTCCCCATGTTGGGGGGGTGAACCCCAAAACTGCTCTCCGCCCATGGTCTCAGGGAGCCCCTGTCTGCCCTGGGGGGGCTCCAGGACACGAGCAGAAGCAGGGCTTTGGAGCTGGATCCTGCACAAGCACCCACCAGCTCTGGGGCTGGGTGGGGTGGGGAGAACATCGGTGTCACCTACGCCCCCCCCCCCCGGATTGCTCTTGGGTGGGGATCCCCCCGTGCAGAAGCCACAGCTGGCTGATGGGGGGGGATGAAGGCAGGAGGGATCCCGGACTCCCCTGCATCCTGGGGGGACCATCCTCTCCTTCTGCTTGCTGTCAGGGCGTGGAGGGGGACAAAGAAGGATGAGACCCCCTTCCCCAGCCTGACACCCTCTTCCACAACCCAACCCCCCTTCCCCAGCCCAAGCCCCCATGCACAAAGCCCCAGAGCCCCCCTCAAACCACCCCACCCAGGCAGCAGCGACCCTGCCCCCCACCTGCAGCCCCCACACGCGGGGGGGCTCAGCCAGGAATATGGGGAGGGGGGAGAAGAAAAATAAAAGGGGTGATGTCGTGATTCCACAACCCCTCCTCCACTCACCCAATGCCTTCATGTACTCATCGAAATTGGCCGTGTCCACCAGCTTCCAGGTGCCCACGAAGGCGTCAACCATGGTGATGAGGGGGTGCGGGGGGGGCACAGAGCACGTTTTGGGGGGGGATGTGCGGTGGGCTCAGAGCGTGGCACGGCGCCGGCCAACTCGCTGCTGCCTCCCGGCCCCGCAGCCGCCTTAAATAATGTCCTCATCACATGATTGGAAAGAGCACAACCGCGCTCCAGAAATACTCCTCGGCAGCGCTGCCAGCGGCCACCCCGACCCGGCCACCCGTCAGCCGCCTGCGGCCACCGAGCTCCGCCTGCATCCCCCGGCCGCAGAGGGTCGGGGTGGCTCGGGATAACGATGGGGAGAGCAGGGCGGGGCAGACGTGTCGTGAGTGGTGTGGGTGCTCTGCGCTGGCCGAGCGCGGTGGCCACCGGGTGTGGGGACACTGAGGCGGGGCAGAGCTGGCAAGTGTGTGCCCACCCTTGGTAGCCCCAAGGTGCTGCCTGTGGACTGTGCGTGGTGGGGTTTGGTCAGGAGAAGGGGACACCAGCAATGACAAGGTCCTTCCCTGGGGAAACTGAGGCAGGGGAGAGCTGGGCTTGGCAAGTGTATGCCCTCCCTTGGTAGCCCCAAGCAGCTGTGGGTCCTGCCTATGATCTCTGGGTGGTCGGGCATGGTCAGGAGATGGGGACACCAGAAATGGCAATGTCCTTTCCTTAGCTGAGCTGGGGAAGGAGACAGGGCAGAGCTGGGGCTGATAAGTGTGTGCCCACTCCTTGGTAACCCCAAGGAGCTGTGGGTCCTGCATGTGATCTCTGGGTGGTGGGGCATGGTTAGGAGATGGGGACACCAGCAATGGCAGTGTCCTTCCCTGGGGACAGGGAGGCTGAACTGGGGAGACTGAGGCAGGAGGAGCAGCAAGTGTGGGGGTCAGGGATCCAGGGGAGTGTGGGGACATGTGTGACCCTGTCCCCACCCTCTGTGTGTGTCCCCAGTGATGCTCTGTGTGTGGGACACTGGGAACAAGGGCAGTCATGGGGCTGGGTGGCCCTCTGGGGCTCTGGTGGCCAGCAAGTCCCCTCTGTCCTATCCCAGTGTACTGGGTTCACCGGTGGCATGGGATTTGATGTCCCCTGTCCCCAGCTCCCTGGTGACACGTCCCTTCCCACCCCATCGCTGGGCAGTAGAGGGTCCCAGCTGGGGAATCACTGTCTCCCAGCCCCGTGACCACAACACGTGCCCCTCATCTTGGGGACATTGATGTCAAAATGACCGGGTCCAGCAGGGACCCGGGGACAATTTCTCCCTCTCTCTGGCCCCAAGGTCTCATCACAGGCGCCCAAAAATAGCCCAGAGCTCGTGTTCAGCCTCCTCATTCCGGCCCTGCCTCCGAGCAGGACCCCTCACCCTGGCCCTGGGGGCACAGGGGCCACACACCCCTGAGTGTCCCCCTGCTCCAGTCGGGACAACCCAATGGGCACAGCTCCCCAGGAAAGATTTGTTTCCTGGACAAGTCGCTGGGGAGGCAGAGCCCCCACTCACACCCACCCCCATGGCCCTGGAGGGGACAAAAAGGGCAGGATGTCCCCTGTCCCCCCACCTTCCTGGGGTCGGTATCCCATGGCTGCACACCTTGGTCCCCAGATGTGATCCCAGCTTCCCCTCCAAGCCATGGGATCAGGAGGTGTGGATGTTCACATGCGCAGGTGCCCTCACACGTGAACACCCACCCACAGGAGCACCCGTGTGCATGGACACCCCCACACGTGGACACCCACCCACAGCAGCACCTCCTCTCCCCACAAACACTCCTCCCCCACCCAGACACCCACACACATGGGCACCCCCACACAGACGAGCACCCACCTACAGAAGCTCCAGGGCCTGTGGTCACCCATGCTCAGAGACTCAAAACACACATGAGTGTCCATTCACGTGAGCACCCGTACACACAGACACCCATGCACATGAACATGCATGAACACGCATGAACACGGACACACGTGCACATGGACACTCACCCACAGGAGCACCCATGCACATGGACACCCACACACATGGAACCCCACCCACAGAAGCTCTGATGCCTGTGGACACCCATGCTCACAGAAACTCAACACACACATGGGTTCCCATTCCCATGAGCACCCATGCACACAGACACACCGACACACGGACACACATGCGCACGGACACTCACCCACAGGAGCACCCCACACGCAGCCACCCATGCTGACAGACACTTCAACACACACGGGTGCCCATGCACATGAGCGCCCATGCACAGAGACACCCGTGCACTTGAACATGCGTGTACACGGCTGCCCATGCACATAGATACCCACGCACACAGACATCCACCCATGGGAGCACCCACTCACACAGTCTTGCTGCCAGAGACCCACCATGCACATGGGTGCCCGTGCACATAAGTACTTGTGCACCCAGACACACACACACACACGTGAACATACCTGCACATGGCTGCCCATGCACATGAACAGACACACACATGGACACCCGTGCATATGGGCACCCAGAAACTCACCTTGCACGTGGGTGTCAATGCACACAAGCACCCATGCACACCAACACACATGCACATGGACACCCACGCTTACAGAGACCCAACACACACATGGGTGCCCATTCACAAGAGCACCTGTACACACAGACACCCATGCACATGAACATGCATGAACATGGACACACATGCACACAGATACCCACCCACAGGAGCACCCACACACATGGACACCCATGCTGACAGAAACTCACCATGCATATGGGTGCCAACGCAAGCACCCATGCCTGTGGACACCCATGCTCAGAGACCCAAAACACACATGGGTGCCCATTCACGTGAGCACCCATACACACAGACACCCATGCACATGAACACACATGACCACGGACACACGTGCACACGGATACCCACACACAGAAAGCCCCACCTACAGAAGTTCCGTTGCCTGTGGACAGCCATGCTCACAGAAACTCAACACGCACATGGGTGCCCATTCCCATGAGCACCCATGCCCACAGACACACACACACACATGTGCACACAGAGAACCATGCACATGGACACCCATGCACAGGGCCACCCACCCCGTGCACCCACGCACGCTGTCACCCAGCTGCACAGGCACCCGCGCACATGGATGCACAGAGGTGTCCACACTGTGGGTGCTCCATGCGGAGGTACCCAGGCTCAGGGACACCCACACACGTGGGTGACCGCACACGCATGACGCTGTGTCCTGGCTGGGACTGGTCTCCACACCAAGGGATGAGGAACTGGAGCCCCATGGCCACCCTGGCGATGGGTGCAGCTGGACACGGTGGCCCTGCTTTGGCCTCACACAGCTTTCACGGACCCGTTCAGCACCTCGGAGGTGGCCAGAGTGGACGTGGGTTTCGGGATTTGTTTGCTGGTCCCACAGCGACAGCTATAGGTGACCATCTGTGATGGAGCTGGGTCCAGCACAACGCGCAACCACCCTGCCCGGCTCCAGCCTCAAGCCCACAAACCCCACCCTGGGAAACCACGCTGGTTTGGGCACGATCTGGGCTGTCCAAGTCCTCCCTGGCTTCTCGCCTACCCCCAGCCCCTCGGTGCCCAGGCAGGGTCTCCATCCCACGCACCAGCAGGAGCAGAGGTTTTGAGGAGCACAACCAGAGCCCAGGAAAGCCCAACTCCGTTCTGTGCACACCCCCAAAGTGCTGCAGGACCCAGCCGGCCCCAGTGCTGCTGCTTTCCCCTCTCTGGGTTTTCCCCAGGGACACGGGGAGGGAATCCCAAGGGCTGCAGGAAGGGAGCATGCATGGGGACCCATGGGTGGCCCTGGCATTGCGGGACAAAACATCATCATCCCACTCAACCCCTCAAAAATGGCTTTAAACGGGAAGGGGGAAGATTTAGATTAGACATTAGAAAGAAATTCTTCACGATGAGGGTGGGGAGGCCCTGGCCCAGGTTGCCCAGAGCAGTGGTGGCTGCCCCATCCCTGGAGGTGTTCAAGGCCAGGTTGGATGGGGCTTTGAGCCCCCTGATCCAGTGGGAGGTGTCCCTGCCCATGGCAGGGGGTGGAACTGGGTGGGCTTTGAGGTCCCTTCCAACCCAAACCGTTCTATGATTCCATAAAAATGCCCAACATCCTCCTGTCTCCAGGACCTGAGACTCCAGCACCCCTGGGACAAGGATCATCCTGGGGTTCTCCCGTCCATGGTGGGACCCCTCAGCAAGGCACTGGCTGCCATGAGGGGGCTTTGCTTAAAGGTCTGGGTGGTGTTGGGGTTTGTGGCACTTCCCCCCAAACCTTCTTGAAAGAGGCTCCTGCATCACCCAGGAAAAAAGGCTAGGAGACAGAGGTGGTACCCAAAACATCACAGTGAACACCACACTCAGCCAGAAACACCCATGGGCTGCTCCTGCGACGAGGACAAAGCCCCCCCCACCCCGCCCCGGGCGAATCCCCTGCGCTGGGCTCTGCCAGATGCCCCCGAAGAAAAATATTCCTCCCGCTGGGGAGGCAAAAAAATTCCCTTGGTCCTCGCCCAGGTGGGAATGACCCCTTTGTCACGGCAGGTCCCCGCCAGGCGATGCTCCCCCCGTGGCGGCGGTGGGGATGATGCCCGATGGTCTCGCTGTGGTTGCGCCGAGGAAAACCCAGCGGGCTCCGGCCGTGCCAGGAAAGCTGGGCTGATGCTCTGCAGCCTCCTCTTTCCTCCGCTGGTCAGCAATGTCCACCCCGGGAGCGGGGTTAGGATGTGTCCTTCAGCTCGGGGCTGGGGGGCTGCGGAGGGGGCACCTCTGCCGAGGGTGACTGCATCTCCTGGGCGCTGCCTGCGGGGAGAGATGAGGGTGTCAGCAACCCTGCTTCCTGTCCAACTTGCGTTGCCCACCTTCCTCCCCGTCACCTACCTGCGGTCAGGGACATCTCGGCCAGCTTGAGGGGCAGGTCAGAGGGGCTGACGCCGGCCGGCGAGCCCAGGATGTCGGGCAGGGCATTGCGCCGGCCCGTTCTCCCGGAGGATGCAAAGTCCAGCACGGGTTCCACCTCGGTCATGCTAACCCTGGAGAGACACAATCCCCTTCCCATCAGCCCTTCTGAGCATGGGGGGCAAAGGGGATTCATCTCTGGTCCAGGCAGGATGCTCTGGTTCAGGGCAGAGAGCATCTCCTGCCTGCAGCTGCCTGGAGAGCAGGATTAAATCTTCTACAACTCTTCTGCCCACCCTGCAGACTCACCAGGAGTGAAGGCAAGGGCCACCCTGCCCACAGGACTTACCTTGAGTGAAGGCAGAGGCCACCCTGCCCACAGGACTTACCTGGAGTGAAGGCAGAGACCACCCTGCCCACAGGACTCACCCATCCCCAGGATTGGCAATTTTGAATGCTGTAATTTCTGCTGATTGCAGCATCATGGAGGAAGAGTGGTCCTCAAGGGTCCCATCAGCCCCCCTGCACTCCAACAGCCTTACTGGGCACACTCCAGCCTCAGAGGAGCAGGGAGGGCAATGGGGACCCATCTCTGGTCCAGGCAGGATACCCTGGTTCAGCACAGGGAGCATCTCCTGCCTGCAGGAGCAGGGCTAAGCCTTCTACAACCCCTCTGCCACCCTGCAGGCTCTCCAGGAGCCACCCTGCCCAAGGGACTCCCCCGTCTCAAGGGCTGGCACCTTTGGGTGCTGTGATGTCCACTGGTCATGGCATCACGGAGCAAGGGGGGTCCTCAAGGGTCTCGCCAGCCCCCCCAAGCCTTACCGGGTGCCCTCCAGCCTGGCCTGGTGCTGTGTCTCCCCTGTGCCCAGGGTCCTGCTCCACTTCCTGTCCTGGTGATTCCCTCTCCTGACGTTTCCCAGTCAATGATGGACCTCACAGGAGATGGGGGCTCCGGGCTGGGTCCTCTCTGGCTCTGACCTGGGGGGAGCAAGGAGGTGGGTACTGGACTCTTCTCCCAAGTGACAGGTGACAGGATGATATGAAATGGCCTCAGGTTGTACCAGGGAAGGTTTTGACTGAATATCAGGAAAAAAAGGGTTCTCAGGCACTGGAACAGCTGTCCAGGGAGGGGGCTGAGTCCCCATCCCTGGAGGTTTTTAAAAGACCAGCAGATGAGGTGCTCAGGGATGGTTCAGTAGTGGGCAGGTACGGTTGGACTTGGTGATCTCAAAGGTCTTTGGCAACCAAACCATTCCATGATTCGGTAATAATGGGGCTGGGGCCCAGGAGAGGTGAAGGAGGGAGTGAGGAACAAGACCAGGGTTAGGAAAGGCTGTGTCCCCATGCAGGGCACCCATGGCACCCAGCACCCTCCTCCCTGGGTGGCTACACTGGGCTGGACTGCAGAGGACAGGGATCTCTCATCTCTGGGGGCTGGTAGGAGGAGAGAATAGCACTGAGGAATGGATGGAAAGCAGGGATGGGGACATGGAAGTGACAGCCAGCTGGCAGGTCACACAGTGAGAGGGTTGCTGGGGACCAGGGTGCAGTGTCCCCAACCTGGGGACCCCATCATGTCCCTTGAAGAGGCACCAAGGCAAGAAATAGCTTTCATGTCCAGGCTGGATCCTGCCTGTCTCCTTCCTGCAGTTAAACACCTCCTCTCTTGCTGATCCCGGGCAGACAGTGGCGATGTTGGAGTCCCCTGGGCAGGCAGGGAGTTCTTGGGAAGACCCTGGAATCATGCAGATCCCACCAGGGTGGAGCTGACCCCAGTGCACGCCACTGGCGGGACCTCACTGGGATGTTTTGCTCAGCTTTTGCAGAAGGGTTTCCAGGCTGTGGGTGGGGGTGGCACAGGACCTTGCAGGGACAGGGGTGGCCTCCACCTTCCCCAGACCCCCTCATGGGGTGCAGGGACCCCCAAGCCATCATCCAGGCAGCCTCGGTCCCTCCAGACTGGACACTGGCAGAGATGCTGGGACTGGTGTCCCCAAGGTGGTGGCAGTGGGAGCTTGTCCTGCTGTGTATGGGGGGATGAACTCACCAGCGTCCTCCTGGGAATTGGTCTCTGGTGAAGGACGAGCCAAGGTCCCTGAATCCTTGGGCACAGGTGCCGTGCCGAGTGGGACAAATGATCCTGGCTGTGTGTGAGGAGGAGAAATGAATGATTAACTTGGGAGGTGACTAATCATGGGGCAGCTGGCTGGCATGGGGCAGGACCTGGGCCCTTTTCAGGTGTTGAAGCTGAGGCACGGAGTGAAGCTCAGGTGTGTGATGAGGGCAGGGTCCATGGACCTTTGAGCAGTGGCTGTGCTGAGGCAGAGACACAGCAGAGGTGTGATGTGTCACACGTGCATCATCTGTGGCTCCCTGGGGCTGTGTGTGTGTGCAGGGACACCTCCCACTGGATTAGGGGGCTCAAAGCCCCATCCAACCTGGCCTTGAACACCTCCAGGGATGGGGCAGCCACCACTGCTCTGGGCAACCTGGGCCAGGGCCTCCCCACCCTCACAGCAAAACATTTCTGCCTAAGATCTCATCTCAATCTCCCCTCTTTCAGCTGAAAACAATTCCCCCTCATCCTATCCCTGCACTCCCTGATCAAGAGCCCCTCCCCAACTTTCCTGGAGCCCCTTTCAGTCCTGGGAGGCTGCTCTAAGGTCTCCCCAGAGCCTTCTCTTCTCCACGCTGAACAACCCCAACTTTCAGCCTTTTTGCTTGCATCACCTCAGGATGGGCAGTCGTGTGTGAGTCTGAGTGTACGGTGCTCCTGAAGCTGAGCCCCAGCGTGTGCCTGCTAGTGCCCTCTGGCACACATGAACATGCATGGTGTTCCATGGCACACATGTTCATGCTTGGCATCCCTTGGTACAGGCATGTACATGTTTACTGCATTGTAACACATGTATGTGAATCTACAGCAACCCATGGCACATGTGTGTGCATACCCGGTGTCCATGGCACACGTATGTGCATGCCTGGCACCTCTGGCACACGTGTGTGCGTGTCATGAGCCCTGTATGCACACAAGCACCCACATGCACCCCAATGTGTCTCAGACACACGTTGTAAACGTTGGGGTTGTCCTGTGTAGGGACAGGAGTTGGACTGGATGATCCTTGTGGGTCCCTTCCAGCTCAGGTCATTCTGTGGTTCCCAGTTAGTGCGAGGGCTGCTGGTGCCGTAGCTGTGTCACCTCCTGCTCACAGTTTCTCATCACACACCACACATTCGAGTTCATGTCCCTCCTCTTGCACCAAGGACTCTGCAGCAACACCTGCAGGAGCCCTTGGCCCCTCAGCCCCTGCTCTGGGCATCGGGACACGGGTGGGCAGTGTGTGCAGAATCCGTGCACCGGAGCCCCCACCCTGTCACCCTGGCAACCGTTTGGGAACCAGGGCTGGGCCAGGAGCTCACACACCTGGTGTGCATCACGGTGTGAGCACACACAGGGGTGCACTCATGTTCACACACATGTGCAGAGTCACACCTGTGCACATGCAACCACACGTGCACATGTGCACGCGCGCAGAGAGGCAGGCGTGCACACAGGATCAGAATCATTGAACGGTATGGATTGGGACCTCAAATTCCATTCAGTTCCAACGCCTCTACCACGGGCAGGGACACCTCCCACTGGATCAGAGGCATCAAAGCCCCATCCAGTCTGGCCTTGAACACCTCCAGGGATGGGGCAGCCATGGCTTCTCTGGGCAACCTGGGCCAGGGCCTCCCCACCCTCATCGTGAAGAATTTCTTCCTAATGTCCAATCTAAATCTTCCCCCTTTCCACTTAAAGCCATTCCCCCTCATCCTATCACTCCATGCCCTTGTAATAAGTCCCACCCCAGCCTTCCTACAGGCTTTTTCAGTACTGGGAGGCTGCTCTAAGGTCTCCCCAGAGACCTTATAGTGAATGGTTTGGGTTGGAAAGGACTTTGAAAGATCACATAGCCCACGGACAGGGATATCTTTCACTGTATCAGGTTGCTCAAAGCCCCACAGTGGTACCTGTGAGCAAGCCTTGCAAAGGTCTTTGATGCCAGTGTGGCAGCCTCAACCCCTCCCACCAGCAGGAGAGGGAGGGATGTTCAGAAAGAAGGATCTCTGCATAGGATGGATTATTATTTTGGCTATTTGCAAATGAATCTGTGATTAAGAATGTTACTGATGGCAATTTATTTAAGGCATTGGGACTTGCCCTGGTAATACGCCCGTACACGTGAGCGTACACGTGCACTCACGCTGTGCACACACACACACACACACAGACTCTCTTTGATCCTGCAGGGCTGGATCAAAGCTGCATTCCCAGCAGCCCCTGCAGCTCCTGCTGGCTCAAGCACTGGAGCACCAGGCAAGAAATAGCCTTTGTGACCAGGCAGGATCCTGTCCATCTCCTTTTTGCAGTTAAATATCTACAGGGATGCCAGGAATGGGGTTGCCCAGGATGCAAGCAGGGGTTACACCCTGTGTGCTCACCCAGTGCACCAAAAAGCCGTGCAGGGAGATCAGGAATTTCATGCTGGCATGGACAGAAATGCTACTGGGACCTTGACGGGGGGGGCTGAAATCCCTGAGGGGTTGTTGCAGGGTGGAGGGAATCCTGAACACCCCTGGGATGCAGCATCACTGTCACGGGGTTGTCATAGGGCTGTCCCCCATCTCCCTGCATCCCTTGGCTTCCTTGGATGGAGCAAGGTCCAAGATGCCAATGCTCGCCCTGTACTGAGTGCTTCCACATCCTCCTGGGAATCCATCCCAGCACTGGGCAAATAACATTGCATAAACCCTGTGCCTCTTCCTGGTGAGCAGCGACTTCCCCCTCTAAGCAGGAACTGTTTCTGGGACGCTTAATGTGCTTGCAACTCAAAAAAGCTCCTGGAGTCACATGGAAGGTCCTCAGGGCTGCTGGCTCCTGCTTTAATGCCCCTAATGGGATATAGGAGGGTAGCGCAGAAATAAACCTTAAGCCCTTCTGGAGATGGGCTGTGGTGGAAGATATTGGGAAGAGGTGGAAGGAGGACAAGGCACTGGGATGTGTCAGGTCCCTTTGATCAAGTCACTTGGGAATTAAACCAGTCCCGCTGTAACAAAAGCTGCCTCTTGCACAAAGGCCACCAAGAAACCAGAAAACATCCTACAAGGCCATATCCAGGCTGGGATGTCCCCAAACCTTGGGAATCTCTGTGTAACACAACGTCTTCCCAACGTGAGAACTCCCTGGGTCTCTGTCCCTGTGGTTCTGCTGAGCCCTGATGCTCTCGTGCCACATGTGAGAACCGTGGGCACGCGCTGAGCTGCCTGGTTTGGGCTGGGGATGCTCAGTAACATAATTTGGCTGTGGAGATGCCAAATTAAAGCACGAGAGGGGAAGGAGATGGGCTGGCTGAAGGCCAGGAGGAGAGATGCAAAGTGATGAGTTAGATGAGAAAAGATTTTGCCATCCCACCGCCGCTGGGATGTGCAGCTCCCCATCACGTGCTGCTGCAGATCCCCACCCCATGCCCAGAGTCCACGCTGCCTGAGCAGCTTGTGCAGGATTAGACCTTGCCTTTGGCATCCAAACTCCTTGCAGGATGATCTGCTGTAGGCAACATCTCCTAAGCCCGGTTTTGGGTGTCGCCTCACTGCTTGTCTTTGACATTTGGGTACGAACCCCAAGCCTGGAGCAGCCCAGGGAGCTCCTGTACTCTCAGACAGAATGAAGAAGGGCTCCTGCCCCAGTCCCTGCTCCCTGCTACCCAGCTTTGTGCTCTAAACCTTCTCATTCAAGCCCCCAAAAGCCAAAATCCATGGCTTGTGAAGGAGATGCTACAGTAGGACACCTCTGCAGAGACCCAGAGCATCAGCCCTGGGAGCAAGAACAGTTTGGGGTGAGAAGCACCCCACATCCTCTTCCTCCTCCTTATCAGCCTCCTCTCCCAGCCTTGGGCCAGGGAAGCTGCAGGATGGATCCAGCCAAGGGACTGAGCTGACTTGGAAACAGCCACCCCTTTCCTTACCACCTGCAGGCAGAGACACCAGGGACAGGCAGTGATGGGCAGGGACACGCTACAGCCACCCCATCCCAGACCTGAGCTCATCATCAATGAGAGGAAACCAGCCAAGGGTGTTATAAGGAGCTTGATCTCATCCTGACGGGGTTTGGGCAGGATGGGCTTTAGTGGTGGAGGTCTCGCCTTTGACGTGGCATCATCCTTGCTCAAAGGTTTGACCTAATCTCACATTTCCCTGGATATAAAAGCCCTGGAGAAAGGAATGGAGATGCTGAGCAGGCGGCAAAAGGTATGAAACCACCTCATGGACAGAGCAGCTGAAGAGACTGAAGGTCAGACACCTCCATTGGCAACACGTCCACGAATTCTTCCCAGCAATCGAGGCAGGGATATCATGGAATCCTTATGGTTGGAAAAGACCTCTAAGATCATCAAGTCCAGCTCTCAGCCCAACGCCATCATGTGTGTTTAACCATGTCCTGAAGTGCCACATCTACAAGTTTTTTGAACACCTCCACGGATGGTGACTCCACCACTGCCCTGGGCAGATGGTTCCAACGCTTCACCACTTCAGAGAAGATTTTCCTGATATCCAGTCTAAACCTTCCGTGGCACAACTTGAGGCCATTTCCTCTTGTCCCCTCTAAGACAAAATCTTGGGGTGCTGGAGGGTGGGAGCAGATCACATTCACCCAAAATAGCACCCAGAGGATGGGGACAACAGGACATCTCACAGTCCCCACCACGGTCCCACCACTCTGACCAGCTTTGTCAAATACATTTCCCCTCCCATGAGCCAGAAATGCTCTGGGGTGTTCAGAACGGGGGAGTTTTTACAGCAATGGCTGTAAAGTTTTGTTAAAGGTTCATTTAGCCTTAAGGATTTGCCTTTTCACCTTCAGAGTGGTTGATGGGTTGCTGGCTCATCTGGAAGTGTGGATCTGGACCACTGAATGTTCATGGTGTCCTTTATAAGGGGGGTTCTTCATGCTCCTTTAGTTAATTGTGTTATGGGGGCTGACAATGACAGGCTGGGAAATGCTGCAGCCCAGCACGAGCCCTTGGAAAATCCACTGGCAACCCTGCAATATTGATGTTATTAAGAGATGATGAACATGATGGAAACCAGGAAGGATTTACCCAGGCGTAACCATAATGTTGAATTAATTGGGTGTTTCAAGCCAGGATGGAAAGAGCTGCCCTGGATCAGAAGGGGACGAGAGCATCATCCAGGCAAATCAACGATGAGTCCACATGGGAGGAAAATCCAACGGGGCTGAGTTAACCAGGGCCCGACAGCCACCAGACAGACCAAGCAGCCCCTGGAGCCTGGAGCAGCAGAAGGCAATAATTAAACACAGGATAAGATCTGGAGAGCTGAGAGATTTCCCACGGAGGCGGCAGGTTTGGTCCCGGTGGTTTCGTCTCGAGGGATGAGGCTCCAGGAGGCAGCGTTCCTGCTCGAGGCAGCAGCAACGCTGTCAGTGCTGGAGCCCAGGAGATGCTGAGCAGGCACCCACTGTGCTGTGTAAAAATGGGCTTCATCAGCTGTCAGCAGCCCAAACCAGCTCCCAGGATCCAGGCAAGAGGCAAGGATGGGAATAAATATTGTCCCAAACTCATCGTCTCCAGGGCAGCAGGAGAAAATGAGAAAAGAAAAGGGCCCAGGGATATTGCCTGGTGCAGGGATATTTAACATGGAGATGCAGGACAACTCTGAGAAAAGGTTTTGCATCAAGCTCAGAGTTTGAGAAAGTCTCAACCCAAGTGCCTTGAGATGATGATCCCTCCTGGAAGCAGGGTGGGATGCGGCTGTCAGTGCCTGGCACCTTGCTCCATGCCCTTGGCAACAAAACCTCTCTGACCATGAACTGGCACTTTTGTTTCTAAATGACCACATTTCCAGGTGGGCTGGGAAGGTGCTCAGATCCTGCCTGGCACCTTTTGAGTGACGGTGTCAGCCTCCAGAGCAAAGTGGTGCAGGGATCCAAGCGAACCTGTGCCTGGACACTCGGAGCATCCTTGAAGTCTCACACTATTTGTTGTCCCCTATTTTTCCCTGGTCTCTCCTCACTGTGTGGCCTCAGCTCCTTCCAAAAGCTTTAAGGAAACATTGCAGCAGGTTTCCAGAGAGGAGGTGACACTGGCAGCTCCCCAGATCTCTGGTTCAGCCTGAGATGGTCCAACACATCCCGGTACCCATGAGTCCAGCTCCTCCACGTGATGCATTTTCCAGCCAACACCATTGCCCGAAAGGCATCACACGTGGGTTCCCACCACCTCCCCTCACTGCTGAGCAGCAGATCTTCCTCGTTAGACTAATGCACTTAGCAGTAATTCTTGTTACCCCATAAGCCCCTTCCTGTTGTGTCCTGCTTTGCACTTTGACCTTTCTCCCTGCTCTTGCTCTTGCAGCCTGACCTGCTTTCCCTCTTCTCCACTGTTCCTCTTTGTGCTTGGATTGCCTCATCCATCAGTTTGGGACACTTTGGAATGCATCTTCCTCCCCTCCATCATCCTGACATCCCTCTTGTCATCTTCACATCCCTCTTCTCCCTCTCCCTTGCTCCCTCCCTGCTCCCCATCACTGCCTTACAGGTGGGCAGGACCAGATCTAGGCTCAGTCCCATCCCTGCTCATACCCCACTCCTCAATTATTCCACCCAAACCACTCCCTGGTTTACAAGGACACTTTTAAAGACCATCCTTCACCTGCCTTTATTCTCCCCCATTTCCTTTTCACCTCCTTTAGGGCTGACTTATTTTTTTAAGATGTTTTCTCCAGCTGTGGGGCTTAGAAACTCCTTTTCACGCTCAAACCTGAGATGTGTCCCAGCTAAAACCAGCTCAGACGGAACACAAAGACTTCCCTTTGCTCACTCTGCAGGGGAGCTCGTCCAGGCTTGTTGGATATTGGTCCCTAAATTCCCATCCAAAGCAAAGAATGAGAATGAAGGACTCCAAAATGGGAGACTGATAATCTTCACTCCCTTTAATTCCTGGATGCCAATGGATTTTGCTGGTGACATCCCTAGGATGGAGTCTCTGGGAGAAAGGAAGGGTGTGTTATTGCTCCATCAATCCTGGTCTCATCACTCTCGGGGATGTCAGCAGAGTTCAGTGCTGTTTTATACCCTCACGAAAGCCAGGCAAAAAAATAAAATCCAACCTGAGTGTCTCCAGACAGGATTTCAGGCTATTTGTACAAACTGTCACTTTGGTTTATAGTGCTGCAAACACAAATCAGAGCAAGTCCCGCTCGAGGGGAAGAGTGAAACCAGCTCCTGTGCTCGCTGACATCCCAAGCCAAAGTTTCCCTGAGCAACTGCAGGGCAGATCCAAGCACTGCTACCCAGAGCTGGGCTCCTTCTGACCTCGAGGTGCTCAGCACCCCGCCCCACATCATGGCTTGGGGTACTGACCCCAGGAAAAATCTCCTTTTGATGCCACAGACCTAGATTGGGCCAAGAAAAAGTGCTCTGGAGGACTCAGTTTGATTCCAACGCAGCCCCACTGAGCACAGCATCTCCTAAACGTTCAAATGTGGAGAAAACTGAGGCATCTTTTCCTGGAGAGCAACTCATGGGACATCCAGGACAGATGCTGAAAGGACTGGGGAAACCTGAATGTGCAATGGCCTCTGGACCATGCTCATTTCATCCCTGGACAGGGCTGAGTTGCTCTTATTAAAGTGCAAAGCACTAAAAACTCAGCAGGCAGAGGCCCAAGGAGGTGGGCTGGGGGCACAGCATTCCTGGGGGCTTTCCCTGCACCCTAAAGCTCCCCAGATTCCAGAGCAGCAGAGACAGGGTGGATAACCTCAGCTGTATCAGTCATGGGGTGTGCATTGGGTCCCACTCACCCAGAGAGAGAATAAACATATCCCTGGCCATCTTTTCCACCATCCTAAAGCCTCAGGCTCCCAGCCCAGCACACACCCCTGCTTCCCATCCTGCCTGATCTCTCCTGGGTTACCTGGAAATTCAGAGGACAATTTTTCCTTTGCTTTGTGCTAATATCAGGCACCTTTGGCTTTTCCCATCATACAGATCAGGGCTTCTGTTCCATGGTAGCTGGGAGGTGAAGGTCCCTGTGCAAGGATGCAGACAGGACTCAAGGAAAGCTGCTGCTGGCAGGGATGGAGCTGCTTTGCAATATGACATCTCTGAGGAAGGAGCCAGCAGATTCCTCACTGGGGTCTGACACACAGGCTGGGCAAAGCACTGGAGCGGGAGCAAGCAGCTCTGGGACAGCAAAGTGAAAAGCACCCACAAAATCACCAGTAACACTCTACTCGTGGCTATTGACTGTGGGAACACGGCAAATCCTTAGGGCTGGCAGCACTGGCAGCTCCTTGGCTTCTGGGTGACAGTGGGGAGGTGACAGCTACGTGAGCCAGCTCAGCACAGCCACGCAGGAGGATGCATCCAGCACGAGCACAGCAGTGAGAGAGACCCCCACCCACACGTCAGTTTGGGTGTGGATTGGGATCACCCGTTTGCACCCATCCTCCTGCCCATATGTGAGTGGCCTGGACCATGGCTTGTGATCCCCTGCCCAAGCCTCCCAGATGGGAGATGCTGTCCTGCATCCCAGGGAGGGATGGAGGTATCCCAGGGAGGGATGGAGGTATCCCAGGGAAGGATGCAGGGAGTGTTCCCACTGCATCTCAGGAGGGACGGAGGTTACTCCAGCCTCTCCCAGGCCAGCTGGGTGTTTGCCAGCCTCTGTGCTGTGACCTCTTCCAGGGCTTTCGAGAATCCCTGCCTCTGCTCCCATCAGTTAATTATCTTTAATTGCCAGCCTGGTGGGACAGGAAGAAGAATTTCCCCAGGGGGTTTGGGTGTCCATCAGGGTGCTGGGTGCCGCATGGGAGGGCTGAGCCCGACTCCTCGCCACTCCTCACACTGTGGGTCTGCTTTCAGTCTCATCACCTGCATTCAGGTCCTTTTTGAGCCCATGGGGGGAAATGGAACAGCCCCTTTCACATGGGGATGATGGAAACCCACCCACTCACCCACGGAGAGGGACCTGGCACTGCGAGTAAACCAGTGCTTGCTCCAGCAGCCAAGGAAGGTAAACAGGACCTTCCCCTACCACGCGTCTCAGTTGCAAAGCAGGTGATCTAATGGGAGGTAATTATGATGATTGAGCCCTGGGTAATACAGCTCCCACCACAACCTTTAGTTGCTGCTCCAACGACGGCACAAACTATAATTTTGCATAATAAACGTGTCACTCGCATCTAAATCGGCTTCGTTCGTTTGCAGTTTGAGGCTCCCTCCTCCCCAAATGGCTTTTTGTCATCTGCTCCAGCCTGAGCATCCTTGGGTGGGAGCTGAAGGACCCAATCCCAGACGATGGGGATGTCCTTGGTTCTCCTGGAATGTGTGGGTGAGCACCATTATTTGTGCCAGGGGGAAACCAAGGAGCCACGGGGATGCTGTGACAGGGGCCGTGGGCTGCCTGGGACATGGGCTGGGACATCTGTGGAGGCAAAGGGTGCCAGCTGGGTGCCAAGCTCCTGCCAGGCATGAGTGCCATGGGGTGGGTGACACGAGGCATCAGGCATTTCTAAAATGCAGCCGGATGGCCCCAGGCTTGGCCTGGCACCACAGGATCATCTTCTCTCAGCTCGAGGTTCCTTTTCTCCATCTGCCAGGAGAGGACAGGGTGCAGCTGGGTACGGTGAAGAGGGCAGCGGGGCACCCCGAGGAAGCAGCACTGAATTCAGAGGTTGGCACCCTGGTTCTGCCAAAGCAGCAGGACCTGTGCAGGCACTCAGATAATTAATTCTGGGGAGCAGAGCAGGCTGATGGCTCTCCAGGCCACGCGCTGCAGCTGGTACCTCCGGCTCCCCTGGGAGCCCCCGGCATGTGCTTCCCTCAGGGCCCTGGCAGCAGGCAGATTTACTCTTTCCTGCTGCAACTCATCCAAGAAGGGAGCTGGAGATGTTCCAGCTGTCCTGCTCCTCCAGCAGCATCCCCTCAGAGGGATGGATGGGTCTCCCTTGTGGTGACACCTTGCATGGAGGTGATCCAGGTGTTTTACCCCATCCCTGCATGGATGCTGGGAGCATCATTGGGATTCCCCTATGTAGTGGCTGTCACAGCACCTTCCGCACCACCCACTGACACCCTCCTGGCCCCTGGGGAGCTGGTGGGGAAGGGACTGAAAGCCAAGAAATCCATGCAGGCACCCTGGGATCAGAAGCACAGCGTGAAATCCTGATGGAGCAGAGTGGGATCCATCACCCCTGGGCTGAGTCAGGCACTGGAACAGTGCACCCGGGGACCCAAGGTCAGAGTGGTGCTGGGGCTCCCATCCCCATCCTTTGTATGCCACATCCTCACAGGGGACCAGAGCACCCTGTCCTGCGAGGGAGCACAGGACCAGGTCAGGAATGGGTGCCAGAGCTTTGTCAGCTGAACTGGGACCCGAACCCCAAGTCTTCTCCCGAGGGCAGCTGCAACCCGAGCCGTGGGCAGTGTCCCACCAAGAATCCCCTAGTTCCCAGCCACCTCCTCCATCTCCCCCTCTCCCCTCTGCTTCTGGACACCCAGTACAGCCCCCAGACTGAGGTAGGCACAGCTCTTCCCTGAGTCACCAAAGCCCCCAGCAGCCCCCAGCATGGCTGACAGGGGCAGGGCAGGACACAGCAGCGCTTTTAGAGCTGCAAAAATCCTGACATGAATTTTAGACCCTTCTGAGCTCTCCTACTCCAGCCCAGCATGGTTCCCTGGGGTGGAAGGACAGCTTGGGCACAGCCTCCCGACAGTCCAGCTTGGGAAGAAATGCTGTCGCTCCTCTATTTAGAAAAGGGAGGAGACCCTGGTTCTGCCACCACCTTTTGCCCTTGAACGCCCCCGGCTTTTTGGGGGTCAGATAAAGGCTGGAGACAGTGGTAGGGCTGTGTCCATCTGTTCCTATCCCCTCCCGTTATATCTCCCACCTCTCCTGCCTGGCTGTGACGAGGAGGGACATCCCAGGAGGAATCTAGGCAGGACTTGAGGCTGAGGTGTCCCTTGGTGGACAGCCCCAAGGTCATGGGCAGTGAGTATTTCGGGTGAGCATGGGACATCCTGTGTCTGCCACCCAGCCAGGGGACAGGAGCCAGCTCTGGGGACCAAAGGGACCCGATCCAAGCATCTGCAGGGGCAACCTGCCAAAATACAGGCCTGAAGGCAGCAAGGAGGGGTTGTCCCCGGGGAAGCCCTTTCCTCCCAAGAGGATGCCGCCTGGAAGGAGGCACACGGAAAGCGTGGTGCCTACCTGGAGCAGTGCTCAGCCCCACAGCAGGTCTTGCTGCCTGGGATCCCACCCCACCAACTCCCTGGGCCCAAAATCATCTGGGAAGCTCTCATTTGGGAAATTGAGGTTTGGTGCTGGGTTTGAGGTTGGAGGGTTTGGGGTAGCTGGGATGGTGATGGGACAGGGTAGAAGGTGGAGGGTGCAGTGAGGACCGCAGGACCTGCCAGGGAGGAGGGAGGTAGGGGGTGAGGGGGCCAGGGGTGGGCACCAGGATGGGATGGAGGTGCAACCACAGAGGTTGACCTGAACTGCCCACCCTGAGATGGATGAGCCTTGCTTAGTGTCTAACCACTGCTTCCCCAGATCCTCCCCAGAGCCACCTGCCCCTAGTGGGCTGGACACAGACCACCAAGCCCCTGAGAGTCACCTCACCACCCTGCTCAGCACCACAGCCTGCTGCAAAGTTTCATCCAACCAAAACCCATTTGTCCCCAAGGGCAACACTGTCCCCTGAGCCTCCTGCCTCTCCATCCTCCCTTTGCTCCGATGTGCTGCCATGGAGGTGCCCGGGGTAGGCACTTGGTCCCCATGGCGGGCACACAGTCCCCAGCACCCACAAGCACAGGACATCTACCACCATGGCCCAGGGCCTCCATGCAACCACATCACCTGTATCTCCCACCCATCAGCTGCTCACCTGGGCTCTGCTGGAGCCGGTGCCACTGTCAATACCTACGCTGATACCGGTGACAGTGCTGGTGTTGGTGCTGCTGCTGGTGTTGCTGTTGATACAGATACTGGTGTTGATGCTCGTGTTGATGCTGATGTCGGTGTTGGTGTCGATGCTGATGCTGATTTTACTACTGGTGCCGGTGCTGGTGTCGGTGCTGATGCTGATGTTGCTCCCAGTGTTGATCCCACTGCCAGCGTTGGTGCTGATGCCGGTGTCGGTGTTGATATTGTTCCTGGTGTCAATCCCAGTACCAGTGTCAATGGTGCTACTGGTGCCGGTGTCGGCACTGATGCTGCTACCAGTGCCGGCGTTGGTGCTGATGCTGATCCTGCTACTTGTGTCGGTGCTGATTTTGCTACTGGTGCTGGTGTCGGTGCTGATGCTGACGTTGCCAGTGCTCCCGGTGCCGGTGTTAATGCCGATGCTGATGTTTCTCCCGGTGTCGGTACCAACAGGGATGGTGCTCCCGGTGTTGGTGCTGGTGCTGATGATGATGCTGCCGCTGCCGGTGCTGCCGGTGCTGATGCTGATTCTCTCCCGGTGTCGGTGCTGATGCTCCCGGTGCTCTCGGGTCGGGGGAGGACGCCAGTAGCCCCGGGGAAGCCTCCTGCTCGCAGCAGCCCCACGGGCACCGGGGGCCGAGCCGCCCGCCCCGCCCGCCGCTCCCCCCGCTCCGCACGGGGGGGACCCATCCGCCTGCCCCCCCCCACCTCCCGCAGGCACAGCCCCGCCCGCCGCCTCCCCCCACCATCCCCGCCGCCTCTCTACCACCGGACGCCGGACTGCCCCATTCTCCCTGCCTTCCCCCCCCATCCCCTTCACCTCCCCCCACCGCCCCCCGGCACCGGACACCGGATCCCCCTTCTCCGAGACCCCCATCCCCCCCCGCCCAGCCCCCTTCCCCCGCCGGGAGACAGGACCCCCCATCCCTATCTCCTCCCTCCCCTTCTGGGGACTGGACCCCCCACCCGCGCCTCCTCCCCCATCCCAGCCGTGCCCCGCCACCGGGGACCGGACCCCCCTTTTCCGTCTCCTCCAGCCCCACCGCCTCCCTCCCCCACTGGGGACTGGACCCCCCATCCGCACCCCCACCTTCCATCCCTATCTCGACCCCCTGCTGCCAGGGACCGGACCCCCCAACCTTACAACCTCCCCCCCCCGTTGCCAAGGATCGGATCCCCCATCCCATCCCCTCCCCTCCATCCTCTCCGCCCTCCCCTGCTGTTGGGGACCGGTCCCCCCTCGCAGCCGGTGTCCCCCAGAGCCCCCCGCGCTGACCCCACACTGGGTGTCAGTGTGCCTGGGCTGCGTCCCCTCTGTCCTCTTTGCACTGAGACATTTGGGACCCCCCCACACCTTTGGGACCCATCTCTCCCCGCAAGGCTCCCTGTGACATTGCCCTGTGACTGGGAGCACCCGGCTGGGGAGCTCAGAGCCCGGCGGGGTGAGCAGCTCCTGGTGCCCAGCCAGCCTGCCCAGAAAAAGAGGGCCAAACCCCTAAATTTCTTCTGAATTTGAGCCCCAGGCTGCAGCTCCAGGGAAGGAGCCCCATGGCCCCAAGGAGGGCTCTGCTCACCCCCCACTTGGACAGCCGGTCCCAATCCCAGGGAGGGCTCTGCTCGCCTGCCGGGACAGCTTGGTCCCTGCCCACACACCACCCTGTGCATTTATTTCAGCCAAAAATGATTGCCAGGCTCAAAATCTTTGGAAAAATAATTAAAATATACATGGCTGCCCCTCTGTGGCAGGTGGTGTCTTGATGGGGTGGTGGGCTGGGAGACCCTGGATCTGAGACCTGGTCATGTCACAGCCCTCTGTTTTGCCCAGCACAAGGACTGTCCTGCTGGCAGAAGGACGTTGGGCAGAGCCTGAGAGCAGAGCAGATGCCACCATCTCAGCAGCCCAGGCTGCTCCTGACTCATCACCACCACCACCTCGAGGTGGGACGTGACCAACGTTCAGTGCATGCAACGGGGTTCCCCACCCTCACCCCAAGTGGGTCAGGAGAGGGAGGGAGGGGGGAGGCAGCGATGAACAGACCCTCATCAAGAGTGAATTAAAGACGACTCTAATTTGTGCCCAGGATCAGTAACAGACCCCCCCGCTCCCAGCACTGGTGCTGCTGGTGGTGTGTGTCACAGGGAAATGGAGCAGTTTGGGTGAGAGGCTCCAAAATGCTCCCTCCTGGCTCTCAAGGTGCACAGATGATCTCCCTGGGGCTGGGGAAGTGGGGTGATGGACCCTGTTCCTCTTGGTCCCGCACTGGGATGCTGTTCCTGGCAGGAGCATTTCCAAATTTCCACCTCTTGCCTACCTCCTCTCCCTGAGGACAGCCACGGGTGATGCTCAGCACCCAGAGCAAGGTGTCCATCCTGTCTCTTCACCCGGGGAGCTCAGCACTGCTTGGGGCTCATGGCCAATGGGGAAAAGCCGGCAGGTCAGCAGAGGTTGTTGACCTGGGAAGGATGATGTTTTCCTGACCTCTACAGCGACCAGCAAAGCAAAATTGCCTCACCATGCTGGGGTTGTACAGGGACAAGAGGCACTGAAGCAGCCAGGACTTACAGAATCAGAGAATCAGAGAATGGTTTAGGTTGGAAGACCAACCAGTTCTAACCCCCTGCCATGGATGAGGACAACTCCCACTAGACCAGGCTGCTAAAGACCCCGTCCAACCTGGCCTTGAACACCTCCAGGGATCGGGCAGCCACAACCTCCCTGGGCAACCTGGGCCAGGACCTCCCCACCCTCATTGTGAAGAATTTCTTCCTAATGTCTAATTTAAACCTTCCCCCTTCCAATTTAAAGCCATCTCCTCTCATCCCCTGGCTGGTCTCAATGTCGTGCTTGTCCCCAGTGCCCCTGTACTCCCAGCTTCTCGGGGGGGGGGGGTTGGATCCTGCCAGCCCTGCCAGCCAGCAGGAGGGACATTTATCCTGCCTGCTCGCTCACGCGTGGTGACGGGCGACTGGCAGCTCCCGCGCGGCCGGCGGGGAGGGGAGCCTTCACCAGCTGCTATTTTTAGCTCCTCACGCTCCGTTTTCTCCTTGACTGTCTCCCCTCTCCAGAGCAGTCTCGAGCCGAGCATCGGCGATGTTTATCCTGCCTGGCACCTGATCGGATGTGACACTGGCTGTCGCGGGCGAAGGGGACGGCTGCCAGCACTCTGCTCTGGGAGATGTGTGGGAGCAAGGGAGGAGATGTTGGGGGGACAGGGAGGGAGAGGAGAGAATCATACAATCATAAAATCATAGAATGGTTTGGGTTGGAAAAGGAACTTAAGCCCACCCAGTTCCAACTCCCTGCTATGGGCAGGAACACCTCCCACTGGATCAAGAGGATCAAAGCCTCATTCAGCCTGGCCTTGAACACCTCCAGGGATGGGGCAGCCACCACTGCTCTGGGCAACCTGGGTCAGGGCGTCCCCACCCTCATGGTGAAGAATTTATTCCTAATGTCTAATCTAACATTCCCCTTTCCAATTTAAAGACGTTCCCCCTCATCCTATCACTCCATGCTCTTGTAAGAAGCCCCTCCCCAGCTTTCCTGGAGCCCCTTTCAGTACTGGGAGGCTGCTCTAAAGTCTCCCCACAGCCTTCTCCAGGCTGAACAACCCCAACTCGCTCAGCCTGTCCTCACAGCAGAGGTGCTCCAGCCCTCAGATCATCTTTGTAGTCCTCCTCTGGACCCAGAAGACCAGCCTGGTTGAGGAGAGTCCTGCTGGAGCACCCTGGCGTTCACTTTCCTTCCTCCAGCTCCTGGGAGCCCCCAAGGGATGCTCTGCCCTGGGAGAGCTGTAGAGCTACAGCGCAGCCCCCTTTTCCACCCAGCTTCCCTTTGTCAGTGTGATCCTTTGGGGATGGCTGGGCTGGGGACCTGGGTAAACTCAGGCATTCAAGCAATGTGTGTTCAGACAGAACACTGAATAACCTCTCTGAACCTGCCAGCATCCAGGACATGGTGAGCATGGAGAGCTCAAACACTTGGGTGTGAGTCCCAGTGATGCACAAGGGCGTTGGCATGGCAGCTGGGAAAGGAAAAGTGACTCTTCTCTCAGGCAGTGACTGTTGGGGGCTGTTACTGGGCTGTGCCTCTGAGCTGCACCAACATGGGAGCAAAGGTTGCTCTGCTCTTTCAGCACCTGTTCTCAGGCTTTGCAGATGCTGAAATCCTCTTTCCAGAGTGTTCCCAGCAGGCTGAGCATCCCTGCAGATGAGGAACCTAAAATATGCTGTTAGTGCCATCCCGAGCATGGGAGAGCTCCTGCTTTGTCCATCAGGGAGGTGAGGCCAGCGAGGTCGGAGTCAGAACCCTCCCTGCTCTGCCACCTGCTTTAAATCATATTTTCTCCTAAAAAAAGGGGGTCTGGAATAGACATGAAAAGGGCTTGGGAGAGTCTATTCTCTTTCCACTGCTGCTACTAAGCTGCTTTATCTCACTTGTGCAAGAAAGGTCATCAAAACCCACTGATATATGAGCTTCCATAGGGCTGGAGCAGCATCCCCTGCCCAGGGGTGCAGGCAGGGGAGGAGCAGACCTGCTTCCCAATTTGCCTGCCCAGTGCTGCAGGGTCTGATTTGGGCTAAAAGTCATCTCCGAGGGAGAGCAGCACTTTGTTGTTCCTCTTTTAGATATATCTTCCTTATTTCCAGCCCAGTTAAGACCCTGATTTCTCGTTGGGTACCTAGGAGAGGTGGAGGAAAGGTTATTGCTGAGCTGAGCTCAGCCCTGGGCTGCGTCAGTCCTTCCATTAAGGTGCTATTTTGGGACATGGGTCACAGGGTTTGGGGACCTGCAGGTTGTTCCCTGGCTGGGGACATGGACTTTCCATGAGTCTGGGCAGGATACGGCCTTGGAGCCAGCCCTGTTTGCAGAGGCACCAGTCCTGGAGCGATGGAGGTGGCTCCTGTAGGATGGATCTGCAGAAAACATGCTCAACCCTTGGGAAAACCCATCCTGCTTGTGAGATCTCGGAGGCCAAAGACAGAGAGAACATCTCATTGCCTGAAGGGTTTAAAACAAGAAGGAAAATGCCAGCAAACACCTCCCAGGGAGGCAATTTGTCACCAGGCAGGGTGGAGCATCACACCGAGAGCAAAGTCTGGACATCTCCGCCTCGACAGAATTTAAGGTCACAGCAGACAGCAATGCCCTTCCCAGGAGTCTTCTTTGCTCTGGGTACTCAGCCATCTGGATCTGATCTTGCTGCACCATCCTTTGCAGGGCACATCAATGATGCAGCACCATCTCCCTCTGGGCAAGACGTGATGAAGACCTTCTCCCCCCTTGCCATGCAATCGAGAAGCCCCTGGGTGTGTGCACAGCCCAGTGCATCCCTTCCACGATGGGGGACAGCACACAAGCTGCTTTTCATATTTCTGTAAGTCAAGACAGCTTGAATTCCTGGAATGAGCTACACAGATCTTTGCAACTCAGCTGCAACTTGGCCATTCCCAGCAGAATGGGAAAATTCAACCAAAATAATGATGTGGGTTTTTTTTTTTGCAACAGCAGCTCATTCCTGACCCAAAGGCATGGTGGATCATGCAACCAGATGCAGAACCATCCTGCTCTTGGTTCATCATGAGAGCTGTGGGAAATGAGGTCCCCATTGTCTGTAAATGCTGCTTTTGGGGACTAGCCATCAAAATATTCATCACCTGCCCGAATGGACAAGCAGAATATGCAAATTATTTCTGGGACAGAATAGCTGCAGAAACCACCTTTCCTACGTATTGACTCCTGAATTGGCTTAAATCTGGCTGTTTGTGGGCAGCAGACTGGTTTATACAAGCAGGAGGTGAACCCAGGCAAGGTCAGGGCCATGCAGAACAGCTCACAGTGACACAGGAGGGTGTGGGAGGAGCTGGGGCGTGGTGGGATTTGTCCAGTTTTTGCTTCGAGACCAGGTTGGGGCTGTGAAGGGAGCCTTTGGAAGAGACGTGTGTTTGAGTTAATTGAGCATAAAGAAAGCATCCTCAAAAGATGTCTTCGTGGGCAGAAAAGAACTCAAATCTGTTGTTCATGCTCCAGTAACTTCCAGATGCCTGGATGGGGACGCAGGGAGCTTCACAAACATCTTTTGGCTTGGGGGGAGCAGGCTGTACCTCCTGCCTGCTGCTGTCCGTTGCCCACAGAGGGGCTGCCTGCCCCTAAACCTTATGGATTTAACTGAAAACATTGGATTTCAGAGCCTGTCCTCCCCTGGCAGACCCTCACTGTCCAGCCCGACGCTGGGATGCAGCAAACCAGTCCAAAATCACCAAAACCAAGTTGCCAACCCGGGGGGGGGACACACAGTGAGTAGCCACCCAGAGCTCCCAACCCCGGGGTGGGGGGGGTGGGAGGATGCGGGCGCTGCCTTCAGCCTTCAGCCCTGCCTGACTCCACCTCCAGCAGGGAGAGGGATTTGTGCAAAGCTCCCAATGCCCGGGTTGGGCTTTTTTTATCTCTGGCTGCTCTTACGTTGACATTCTTAGCTGTGCCACTGGCTCCAGCGCTAACCCCTTTTACAGGCAGCTAAATATAGCCCAGGCAGCTAAGCAAAATCTGCTCGGCAGGGCCACGTGGGGCTCGGCAGCGCTGCTGCAGCCACGGCTGGGGTGTGGGGTCTGCCAGCACTGAGGGGACCACAAGGCCCTCCCTGGTGGCATCTTTCACCCTGTGGTGTCACATCCCCATCCAGGTGAGCACTACTGCTTTGACTCTCCTAATGGCATCGCATTCTCCCTGCCTTGGTGGCCCAGTTCTTCTCCCACCCTGGATTTTCCTAGGGTTCCTTCCACCCAATTGAGATATTTTATGCTGGAGAGCATCTGGACTTCATCAGCATCCCTGATCCTACAGAAACATGGTGTAAAACCCCAGCTTGGCGCTGCGTTTAATGAAAAACAGCTGAGTGGCTCCAGGGAATCCACACGGATGTTGTGCAGGGAGCAGGGAGCAAACCCAAACCCTGAGAGGGCACTGTGTGAGCTCACCTGCACCCCACAAAGGGTCTGCAAAGGGGGAAGTTCAGCTCCCACCTCATGGCACGCTCACCCATGGGTGCAACTCTGTTTCTGCCTCTCCTGTCAGAGACAGATATTCCCACTGGAGCCATGAGAGCATTAAGGAGACACTGCTCTAATTGTCTCCAAGCTGGCACTTGTGGGGATTTGGGGTATTTTTTTCTTCATTTTTTGCTTTTAAATGGCAAGGAATAAGGCAAAAAGCTGACTGGAGAAATCTAATTGGATCCCCACGGCTCATTAGCCATTTCTTCGAAAGGAAGAACCGTTAAGGCTGAAAATGAATAGGTTCAAAACCAGCCTGGGCCATGCACAGCTTTCCACAGGCATCTGGAATTTGCCATCACCCCACGGTCGGCATGGCCAGGATGTGCTTGCTGGGATGCCCAGATTGCACTGGGGTTGCCCTGTCACCCAGGGGATGTGGGAAACACAGGTGAGAGGCTCAGGGAGGATCAGGCTGGAGTTTGGAGGAAGGCTGGAGCATTTGGGTGGTAGGAGGGTAAACTGGGGGCTTCAAACCTAGAGCTGGGATAACCAGCAAAGCAGAAGCACCCAGTGCTGGTGAGGCTGCAGGCTGAGAATGACAAAAAGAACAAAGTCCTCCTTGCCAGGTTGACCAAGGACACCTTCAGATCGAGGTCTCACTCTGCTCTTCCTCCCTACCCCACAGTCTCTGATGACTCAGGCCCTCAGGGAGGACATTTAGCTCATAGTGGAGTCACCTCCTCCCCAGGTTTTCCACTCCCTGAGAGACCCAGAAGTTGTGACAGCGCAGAAACTCCTGCATGACACTCCCATCCATCACTGGCCAGGCATCTGGCCACCAACATGAGAAAGACAAACAGCATCTGTCCAAACTCAGCAGGGAGATGCGGAAGCTTTTCCAACCAGTCATTGTGTCTGTGAGCCTGGGTTAAATCAAACTTCAAGGACAGAGAGTGGCCAATGTCTCTTGACCTCACAGCCCTTCACTCCTCTGCCTGGGAGAGGCTTTGGGAAGAAGACCCCAGCCTGCTGGATGACAAGTGATAGGTTTGGTGATGGCCTGTTATGATGGAAACCACCAGCTATGCCAGATCAGCATCATCCCACCGGCCTTTAGGGCATCTCAAACTGGCAAAAGCTCCTTGAAGAGAGTTCCAAATGCAAATTCTGATGCTTAGTGGATTTCCTAGAAGCTACACCAGCAGGTGGGATGCCCATCACTAGATTCAGAGGATTTTTTTGGTCTCCATCAGGCTCCTTTCTTGGGTTGATGCATTTGAGATGCATTTGGCTGCTAAGGTTGTGATGTTGCAGGATGGGAGGGCCCTGGTAAAGAAAAGGGGTAAAGTAAGACTCAAGAACAAAAGGTGCTGCAGGTGCCTGCAGGGGCCCTCCTGTAAACCACCCCTTTTATTTCCACTTGGTTTGAATCCCATCTCCCACGACCCTGAACACACTGCCTCTATCTGGAATTAAAGGCCACACAATCTCCCCTTGCTAGTCCTCCCGTGCCTCTGGTTATTACAGAAGAGCTTAGAGGAAAACTAATTCCCCAACTCGAAGGCATCCTTAGACAAGGGGGGAGGGAGATGCTTCAATCTATCTCAGGACTTCTGTGTTTCTCCTTCCCATCCCAGCCTGGCTTTGTGCCTGTCTGGGGGTTGGAAAACTCAAGAGAGGCAAGAGAGCCACAAAAATATACTGCTGGCAGGGTACAAATCTCCCTTGTGTGGTCTCCTGTGCAGCTCTGAAAGGGCAGGAGGACTCCTACATCTCCCAGCGTGGTGAGCAGCACCCTGAGATCTCAGAGCAGCTCCCCAAAGCATCTAAAACACAAGGCTGTGATGTGCCTGCTGGCAGTTGGTGGCCAAGGAGAAGGATCCTGGGTGCCCTAAAAGGCCCATCCAGGAGCAGGGCCAGCCCCCAGGGCACTGGAGGTAGGACAACCCCGTGGAGCAGGGGGTTGTCAAACCCCATATTGTCACCCCAAAACCGCATCTTATGCTGTGCACACATTTCCTGCACTGAATGATGCTCTGGAGCAAAGGTTCTCGATGGGTTTAGCTGATTTTCCAAATAAAGACTCGATTATTAATTATCATTAATTACTGTAATGAAGGTTTATGCATGAATTGCATCGCATGGGCTCAGCAGGAGCCCTTCTGGCTGCGCCCACGGCTAAGCCGGCATTGTCCCAGATACAGTCACATGAGATCGTTTGTTTCCTCCCAGGTCTCCGGGTGGGAGGGCATCCCTGGCAAACTGTACTTGGCCCTGGTGCTGCCCCCAGCCAGGCTGGCCCTATAATCCCTTGCAGTGAGCAGAAAATGATACCCTGATCACTAATGCACCGGGCACTGGGCAGTGGATAGAAGATATCCCCTCACCTTGAGGATGCTTGAGGGATGGAGGAGAAGGAGCAGAGCAGAAAAAGGTTGTTTTGTTAGGGACACATCATCAAGGGTGCTCCTGGCCCTCTGAGAAATAGGGCATCAAATCATAGAATGATTTGTGTTGGAAGGGACCTCAAAGCCCACCCAATTCCAAACCCCTGCCGTGGGCAGGGACACCTCCCACTGGATCAGGGGGCTCAAAGCCCCATCCAACCTGGCCTTGAACACCTCCAGGGATGGGGCAGCCACCACTGCTCTGGGCAACCTGGCCCAGGGCCTCCCCACCCTCACAGCAAAACATTTCTTCCTAAGATCTCATCTCAATCTCCCCTCTTTCAGCTGAAAATGTTCCCCCTCATCCTGTCTCTGCGCTCCCTGATCAAGAGCCCCACCTCAGCTTTCCTGGAGCCCCTTTCAGTACTGGAAGGCTTCTTTAAGGTCTCCCCAGAGTCTTCTCTTCTCCAGGCTGAACAACCCCAACTCTCTCAGCCTGTCCTCATAATAGTGGGTTGGAGGCTTCTGCTATAGAGTGGGCTGGAGGCAGCCACGTGTCCCTGGGCTCTGGCAGCATGCTTCATCTCCCATTCTTTACCTTCCCTGCGTGTTGGGTGATGTAAAGCCACTGTGTCCTTTGGTGCACGAGGGGCTGTCACAGCTCTGTCACTGGCACATCGCTGCCTGCCTCGTTGGGTCCTGCTCTGACCCAGGGCAGCTCCTGCTGCAGACAGTGTCCAGAGAAGGGGACAGCGAGGGGCTGATGCTGAGGTGATGTGGCCTCTTCACAAGCAAAAATCAGACATGGGGACACCTTTTCAAGATGGGTGGGAAGCTCTCTCCCTCCTGGAAGCCGGGACCCAGCCTGGCCATGCAGGAGCGGGCAGAGATGAAACCCAGCCACCGTGCCCACTGTCCGGTAGCTGTGCGCACCGGTCTCATTCCAGCACTGCCATCTGGTGGTATCATCAAAGGGGACGAGAGGACAATGTGAGGAGCACTGGTCCCTCCGTGGTCCATGGAGCCAGTGGGATTTCTGAGCCTGGAATGCCAGCGGGATCATGTCCTTGGCACACGACCAAGGGGACAAATATCCCTCTGTTTGATTTGCCCTTCCTGGGAGGTCAGGGACTGAAGGACGCTCCTGCTGTGGGTGTCATCATTCTCCGATACCGAGCCAAGAAGAGATGAGAGCTGCCAGAACCCCACCTCCCGTCTGAGGGGTTGTGCCTGGAGCCAGCCCATCACATCCCCAAGCCGTTGCCAGACCCGTGCCCGCACCCAGCCAGGCTGGGCAGGTCCCCAACGCACACCCCAGCCACCTCGGGAAGGAAAAGCAACCTGAGCTCAGCTGAGCTCAGCGAGCGATTTATGGTTGCTGACCTCTCGTGTTGCAGGACTGCAACCAACCGGCAGCTTTTGGGAGTCCATGGAGGCTTAGAAAAGCTCTTTTAAATTGGTGCCCACTGCTGATCAGTGGCCAAACCCTGAAGCTTTACCCCTGAAACAAGCAGCGTGGCACCCTTCCCTTCCTCAAGGACTTAGAAGTTGTGTTGGGTCCCCACTCTGTGCCCCCCAGCCCTCCTGCTGTCACAGAGTCATGTACTTTCCCCACTGTCTAAATTTAGGAGCTGGAAGTGGGCTGGCACATCCCAGTTTATCTCAGTCCCATGGCAGCAGAGCAGCACTTCTGTTCTGGGTGGACGTGCCAGACTCCAGCCAGACAGGTAGAGCAGGGAAACCACTGCCTGCCCATCCCTGGCTTCCACCCTCAGCTCCAGGCGGGCGGATGCCCCTCAGCCCATCTCGCCCAGGAATCTGGTCCTATAGATGTGTTGTTAAAACCAGCAAGAAGGGCTACAATAGGAGACAAAAGGAAGATTAGGGAAAATATGAGTCAGTTGCTCCACAGGATGGGAGACCTGGTGCCACAGGACATGGAAAAGGCAGAGGAACTGAATGCCTTCTTTGCCTGTTTCCTTGCAAGTCATCAGGAATGCCAGGTCTCAGAGACTGTGGGGAAAGGCTGGAGCAAGAAGAGGATCTGACTGGGTGATACTTAAGCAAACTGGACATACAGAAGTCCATGGGCCCTGTTGGGATGCACCAGTGAAGGTGGAACATCTTGCATATGAGAAAAGGCTGAGAGAGCTCGGACTGTTCAGCCTGGAGCAGAGAAGGTTCAGGAGGATCTCATCAATGTATATTAATCACCTGAAGGGAGGGTTCTAAGAGGACTGATTCAGGCTCTTTTCAGTGGTGCCCAGTGACAAGACCAGTAGCCGTGAGCACACACTGAAGCACACTCTGAACATCAGAAAACACTTTTGGGATGTGAAGATGACTGAGCACTGGCACAGGTTGCCCAGGAAAGCTGTGGGGTCTCCATCCTTGGAGATACTCAAATGTCGTCTGGGCGTGGTCCTGGGCATCTGGCTCTAGGAGGCCCTGCTTGAGAAAGAGGTTGGATCAGACAGTCTCCAGAGGTCCCTGCCAGCCTCAGCTGTTCTGTGATTTTGAGATGGTGGGAGTTCTTGGAGCAGAATGGTGTGCTGGAGCCATATGCCTGTTGGATCTGGTGGATGTGCTGGACGTGATGGCCAGGAGTAGCCCAGCACTCTGCTCTTTCTGGGCTTCAAGTCACTGACCCCATGTCAACCCTCGGCAGCTCTCAGTGAGGCCTCATCTGGCTGCACATGCAGCGTTCAGCTGTGAAAAATCACAGGGCCTCAGTAACTCCTCTCCTGGAGCTGGGTGCTGGGTGACCTCGGGCCCTTTTGCAGCATCATGGGGTGCTCTCAGGACAGGCGCTGGTGGGGACCCGACCTGGCCTTTCCCAGGGGACCCAGTTCACAGTGAGCCCACCCAAAATACCCCTCGGAACCTGGAGGGATGCACCTCTGTGTATGGGGGTGGTGGTGCAGGAGATCCCTGGAGCAGGGCATCACAGTGCACCCCAGGGTGCCCAGGGCAGACTTAGAGAGTTCACTTCAGGGAGTTCTGGGGCTCCTGAACATCATGGCCAGGGGAGTC
The DNA here is from genome assembly GCA_033558185.1 of Dromococcyx pavoninus. Lineage (NCBI taxonomy): Eukaryota > Metazoa > Chordata > Aves > Cuculiformes > Neomorphidae > Dromococcyx > Dromococcyx pavoninus. The sequence goes on along the minus strand of JAUMJL010000035.1, from coordinate 1,377,979 downwards.
TGGTGTTTGAGGGCATCTTGGGCTTGAGCGGAATGGAGGATAGAGGGGCTCCCTGCCCCCTGGAGGGACCTGCCTGGGGGAATGTGGTGGACCCACGGAGGAATGCATCCCTGTGTAGGCAGGGCATGCAGGGCCCCCCGAGGGGATGCACCCCACTGTGCCTGAGGGATGGAGGGTACCCCCGGGGGGGATGCACCCTTGTGTATATGTGGAATGCGGGGTACCCCGGGGATGCACCCCAGGGGACGGAGAGCCCCGGAGCTGGGGCATCGCAGACTCTTGGTCCGGGGGGCTTGAGGGGGATGGAGGGGTTCCCTGCCCCCCAGAGGGTCCCATCTGGGGGGATGCAGGGGACCCATGGAGGGATGCACCACTGTGTGTGTGGAGGATGCAAGGGACACCCGAATGCATGCACCCCTATGTCGGGGGATGCGGGGAATCCGCAGGGGGATGCACCCCTCTGCACTAGGGGGGGATGCTGGGGGTTCCAAGGGATGCACCCCTCTGTGCCTGGGGGATGCGGGGCTGATGCCGGGGGAGGATGCCCCGAGCTGGGGGTCGGGGCAGGGAGGGGTGGAAGGGCTCTCTGTCCCCGGGAGGGACCCGCCTAGAGAGATGCGGGGTACCCCGGGGATGCCCCCCTGTATGAGCAGGAACTCGGGGGGGGGTGGCTGGAGGTGCTCCCTGCCCCCCCAGGGCCCCGCCCCCCGCAGGGGCCGCCCCGGGGTGGGGGGGGGCGCGGCGGGAGCGCCCCGGGCGGAGCCAGCGCCGGGGACCGGGACCGGGAGAGGGGAGCGGGAGGCGGTGGCAGCCGCTGCCGCACCATGGGGGCCTGTCTCGGTGTTTGCTCCCTGCTCAGCTGCGTGAGTGGGGAGCGGGGGGTACCGGGGGAGAGCGGGGGGGGGAAGCGGGGCTGCGCCGGCTCCGAGCGCCGCAACAGCGGGGGCGGCCCGGGGGGGGGGGTGGGGGGAGGGCACGGAAGGCGCTGCTGACGGGGGGGGCTGGGGCAGAGCTGGGGGGGTCTGGGGGCACCCTGGGGGTGTGCCTCGATACACCCTGCGGGGCCCACGGGGGCAGGGAGCTGCATTCGCTGCAGCCCCGGCTGGGGAGGGAAGGGGAGGGGGACACAAGGGATGCTGCGCTCTCTGCCTGGGGGGTACCGTGGGGGTTCCAAGGAATGCACCCCTGTGTGTGTGTGGGGGGGCTAAGGGATGCATCCCTCTGCACCTAGGGGGGATGTGGGGCACCTCCGGGGTGATGCACCCCTGTGTATGCAGCGGGTTCACCCCAGTGTGCCTAGGGGAATGGATGCACCCCAGTGTGCCTAGGGGAATGGAGGGACCCCACTGCGCTTGTGGAGTCTGCATCCCACTGTGCCTGCAGGGGATGCAGGGGACCCCTAGGGGGATGCACCCCTCTGCACATGGGGGGATGCAGAGGTTCCAAGGGATGCATCCCACTGTGCCTGGGGGGAAGCGAGGGATCTCCAGGGGGATGCATCCCTCTGTGCCCCCAGCATGGCATCCCACTGCATGGCATCCCACTGCACCCCGAGTGTCCATGGCAGACCTGGAGGATTCACTCCAAGGAACTCTGGGCCTCAGGAATGTAGTGGTCGAGGGGAGCCTTGTGTTTGAGGGTGTCTGGGGTTGTGCACCCCAGTGCACCCAGGGAATACGGGTAGCTGTGAGGTGAGCAAGTGGGTTCAGTCATTCTGTGCCTTGGGAAGGAAGGACTGACACCCTGCAGCACCCATGAGATGCTGAAGGTTTGGGGTCCTTCCTGGTTCTCACTGCTGAGCCCCAAAGTGGGGGCTGGGGATGGAGGAAGAGCAGCTGGGATGGGGGGATGAAGGTCTGTGAGTGAGTGGGCTCTGCAATGGGATGTGATGGTCCAAGACTGCCACAGGGGTGCAATGGTCTGGGGCAGGCAGAGGGTGCATGATTTGGGGTGCCAGGGCAGGCACTGGGTGTGTGTTTCGGGGTGCCATGCCCCAATGACACATTTCAGGGTGCTGTGCCTGGTGACGCAGACAGTTTCCCATGGCCGGAACTGTCTTTCCTGGTGTTGCCTCACCTGTGGGCATGGGGCCAAGGCAAGGGCTGCAAAACCAATCAGGGAGCTGCGGCCTGGAAACCTGTAAACGGGGCCAGTTTCGTAATTTGACCTCAAAGTTCTGGAGGTTTAACGAATGGGAGCTTTTGAAATGTAAGATCGGACAGAGGGGAGTCTGCAAGGCCTCTGAAACACACATCTGATACTTTTCCTTAGGGACAGGTATCAGAAAAGCCAGAAGTTACTCTGGAGTGGGACTGAGGGGGTTTCTGGCTTGATTCTGGATTTTTCCCCTCAAAAAACTATTCCAGCACAGGCTGAGGTAACAGGGTAGAGTTTCTGTACAGGTCTTGTTCTCCTGTTCCTTACAGTGGAGCTGGTAAAGCTGTTTTAGCTCAATTCTGAGCTGAGAAAACACAACAGGGAAAACCCCCCACACCCCAAAACCAAACAACCCCCCCCAGTCTTTGTAATTTTTAAAATTTTTAATCAGAAAATCGGAACTAACTCCTTCTGGTCAACCTGCATCAGGAAAGCTGGGGAGGGGCTCTTGATCAGGGAGTGCAGGGATAGGATGAGGGGGAATGTTTTTCAGCTGAAAGAGGGGAGATTGAGATGAGATCTTAGGAAGAAATGTCTTCCTGTGAGGGTGGGGAGGCCCTGGCCCAGGTTGCCCACAGCAGTGGTGGCTGCCCCATCCCTGGAGGTGTTCAAGGTCAGGTTGGATGGGGCTTTGAGCCCCCTGATCCAGTGGAAGGTGTCCCTGCCCATGGCAGGGGGGTTGGAACTGGGTGGGCTTTGAGGTCCCTTCCAACCCAAACCATTCCATGATTCCATGATTCTAATGTTTGACTCAAAAGCAGCATCAGGTTGCTGAGCCACCTCTTCAGCACTGTCCCATTAAAACTGTTCCTGAGGGAAAATTTGCACCATGCATGAAAAATTTCCCCTTCTCTGCTTCCAGCGCTTTGCCGGGCTCTGCCCACCGCTACCTTGAGCAGTGTTGTCATCTCAATGCTACCTTCCTGGAGGACAGGGTTGGTATTGGCCAGCAGAAGCCTGCCCAAGCCAAAGCAAACCCCAGGAACGTGTGCAGCCCTCTGGCACGGTTTGGGCACCTCATTGTACCAACACAAAGCTACGTGAGAGGCACCACCTGACCTTGTGGGTTTGGTACTGATTAACCTGCTGCGTTGCTATTACAAGAGCAGATAAAGACCGGTTGCTCGGCATTGCTTTTGGTTGACTCAGTCTTTGCATCCCTGCATTTGCTGGGGTGAAGGCAACTTGCAGGAGATGTGCTGTCGAGCTGGTGGTGTTTAAGGGGTGGTGCTGGGGTGTAGTTGGGCTCATATTGTCAGAGTGTTGGGGTGTTGCTGAGGTGTAGGTGGGTTGGTGTGATTGGGCTGGTGGTGTTGGGGCATTGTTGTTAGGGAGGTGATGTGGTACAGTTGGGTTGATGTGATTCGTTGGTGTTGTTGAGGTGATGTTGGGATATTGTTGTTGAGGTGTCGTTGGTTTGGTGTGTTTGGGCTTGTGTTGAGGTGGTGTTGGTGTCGCGTTGTTGGGGGAGTGTTGTTGGGTTGGTGTTGAGGTGGTTTGTTGGGGTGTAGTTGGGTTGGTAGTGTTGAGTTGGTAGTGTTGGGGTCACATTGATGGGTTGGTGGTATTGGGGCATTGTTAGGAAGGTGATGTCGTAGTATAGTTGGGTCGATGTGGTTGGATTGGTGTTGTTGGGGTGATGTTGGGATGTTGTTGTTGGGGTGTAGTTGGTTTGGTGTGGTTGGGCTTGTGTTGTTGAGGTGGTGTCGTGTTGTTGGGGGAGTGTTGCTGGGTTGGTGTGGTTGAGGTTGTTTTGTTGGGGTGTAGCTGGGTTGGTGTTGTTGAGTTGGTGTTGTTGGGGTCACGTTGATGGGTTGGTGGTTGTTGGGGTGTTGGTGTTGCATTTCTCCACGTTGGACTGGATGGACAGTGATTGGCTCCAGCTGTGCTCTCCCAGCCACCGGGCACAGCAGCCCTGTTGTGCGAATGGCGCTGTGGGTGACCTGGGTTTGATGAGGAGGTTGATAGTGAAACTGGAGGTTAATCTTCCATCTGCAGCGGCTGAAAACCAGTGCTTCCTCATCAATGTGCTGCTCTCACCCTACAGCCACTTCTGGTTGGCTTTTTCCATCCTGCTGTTTGGCCATTGGCCATGTTCATCCTAATGAATGTCTTTGAAAGTCTTTGAAAGGAGCTGTATCAGAGTGTGTCCAGCGCTGCCTTGCCGTGGGGGGATAGTCCTTGCTCTTAGAATCACAGAATGCCTTGAGTTGGAAGGGACCCACAAGGATCATCCAGTCCAACTCCTGGCCCTGCACAGGACAACCCCAACATTCACACCGTGTGGCTGAGGGTGTTGGCCAAATGCTTCTGGAATATTGTCAGGCTATGGCTGCTTCCCTGGGGAGCTGTTCCAGGGCTCCACCACCCTCTGGGTGAGAACCTTCTCCTAATGTCCAACCCCACCCTCCCCTGGCACATCTTCCTGCCATTCCCTCTGGTCCTGTCATGGGTCATCAGAGAGAAGAGCTCCATGGCTGCTCCTCCTCCTCCCTTGGTGAGGAAGCTGCAGACCCTGATGAGGTCTCCCCTCAGTCTACTCTTCTTCAGGCTGAGCAGACTCAGTGACTTCAGCCGCTCCTCACATGGCTTCACTTCAAACCCTCCACCAACTTTATGGCTACTTTTTAAAGAAAAAGCCTGAAATCCAGAGATGCCCAGGCAGCAGATTGGGTTTATGTGTGCCACAGGGTTCCTTTGCTTCCTTTGTGAAGGACCTTAGAGCAGGGATACCCCAAAAATGCACCAGAAGCCATGAAAAGAGGCTCCCAAGGGGCTCCCAAGGTAGTGCTGCACAAAGCAGGTCAGTGGGGCTGGGCTGCTGTACCTCATTGCTTTGGTTGTTGCCTTCCTGTGATCACAAGAAGCTGTAAAACCTGAAATACGGCCATGGAGCTTGGCCATGTAAGGGTCATCCTTGAAAAGAAACCTCCAGCAGGCTCCAGGGATGCTGTGGGCTCCCCAAAACCTCATGCTAGAAACTATGTCATCCACCAACAGCTTTCCCAGAGGTCAACTACAGGGTCTGGAGGCTGCACGTGGAGCAAGGGTTTCCCTTCAGCCCAACTCCATCATAGCCCCCATGGACACCCCTTCATCCCCCTCCACCTGCATCAAGCCCAGGGAAAACGTGATACCTGAGACTGGGCCTCCTGCAAGTGTTCAGTGACGTGTGGACATCGGAACCCCCAAATCCAAAAACCTCCTAAACAACGACAAAGCAGCTTCCAGGCCAATTTCAGAGATTTGGGGACTTTATGTTTCAGTTGGCACTGAGAGGAGAGGAGCTGAAGGTATTGATGTGCTTAAAGTTAAGGGTGCACTAAGGTGCTTTGCCCCATCAGGTCTAATAATGCAGGAATTCTGTATTAAAAGGAATTTTTGATGTTGTTCTCTTCTTTTTATTACTTGAAGGGAAGGACAGTAAGACTGGTACATTTTAAACACATTCCTGTGCAAGTGGTGCCTCTAATGAGGCTGAAAGGAAGCAATCTCTAATTGAAGGCAGCTTTTTCCTGCTTTTAAGTTGAAAGCCTGAAGTGATGTCCCTTGAGCAGCTCCTGGAGAGAGGGATGAGGGTCCCTGTGGGATGTGACGACTCTCCTGGCTCCCATCAGCAGGGCACAGAATCATGGAATGGGTTGGGTTGGAAGGGACCTCAAAGCCCATCCAGTTTCACCGCCCTTGCCATGGGCAGGGACACCTCCCACTGGATCAGGGGGCTCAAAGTCCCATCCAACCTGGCCTTGAACACCTCCAGCCATGGGGGATCCTCATGGGACATAAGTAAGGAGGAATAAATCAGGAAGGAGGTGTTTTTTTCTCAAATAATGATGTGCTTATGCTTAAAAAATAAATTCAAGCCACCTCCAGTGATTTGAGGGCATCAAAGTGTTCACTCATGAGCATCCCTGATGAGGGAGCTGTGGGTTTGATGTCCTGCTTACACAGCAGCTCAACATCTGGTTTTCTGTTCTGCCACATCCATTTCTTAGACTAATTTTAGTGATGAGAAGTGTATATTTGAGCTGATACTGAGCGATACTTAATTACTATTGATTGCTGGGCATAATTAGCAAGTACATGGCCACATTAAAACACACAATACATGCACATCCCTTAATATTAGAAGAGAGCTGAACTCATCTCCTGCTTGTAACTGCATCTGGCTGGCTGATGTGTCTCAAGTGCAGGAGAGGAAGAGCTCTTCAAAGGGAAGAAATGAAGTATTGAAAGCAAAATAAATCAATGAAGTTAGCTTGTAAGTAGAGGGGAAGTAGTTTGGCAAGGACAAGAGATGGTTGCAGGATTTCCTAGGAAGAGACTGGCTCTGATACAGGAGTTAGAAACACCTGGTGCTGTAAATTTTGAAAAAAAATGGATTTGGGAATGCATTTGAGCTAAAGAAAAACATTTAGGAAGTGAAGCAGTTAGACCAGTGACGAGTGGTGTCTCTCAGGGGTCAGTATTGGGACCCCTGGTGTTGAACATGGACAGTGGGATTGAGGGCACCCGCAGCAAGTTTGTGATGACACCAAGCTGTGTGGTGCCATCGACAGGTTGGAGAGAAGGGATGGCATCCAGAGGGACCTGGACAGGCTGGAGAGGTGAAATTCAACAAGGCCAAGTGCAAGGTCCTGCACTTGGGTCAGGGCAATCCCAAGCACAATTACAGGCTGGGCAGAGAAGGGATTGGGAGCAGCCCTGAGGAGAAGGACTTGGGGTGCTACAGGATGAGAAGCTCAACATGAGCCTGCAATGTGTGCTCACAGCCCAGAAACCAACGGTGTCCTGGGCTGAATCCAAAGCAGTGGGACCAGCAGGGAGAGGGAGGGAATTCTGTCCCTCTGCTCTGCTCTGGTGAGACCTCACCTGGAGCCTGTGTCCAATTCTGGAGTCCTCAGCACAGGAAGGACCTGGAGCTGTTGGAGAGAGTCCAGAGGAGGCCACAGAGATTATCCAAGGGCTGGAGCACCTCCTGTTCGAGGAGAGGCTGAGAGAGTTGGGGTTGTTCAGTCTGGAGAAGAGAAGGCTGTGGGGAGACCTTAGAGCAGCCTCCCAGGACTGAAAGGGGCTCCAGGAAAGCTGGGGAGGGGCTCTTGATCAGGGAGTGCAGGGATAGGATGAGGTGGAATGGTTTTAGCTGAAAGAGGGGAGATTGAGATGAGATCTTAGCAGAAATGTTTTGCTGTGAGGGTGGGGAGGCCCTGGCTCAGGTTGCCCAGAGCAGTGGTGGCTGCCCCATCCCTGGAGGTGTTCAAGGCCAGGTTGGATGGGGCTTTGAGCCCCCTGATCCATTGGGAGGTGTTCCTGCCCATGGCAGGGGGTGGAACTGGATGGTCTTTGAGGTCCCTTCCAACTCAAACCATTCCATATTTCTATGACACTTCCCTGACCAACCCTGGTAATTCCTGACAGTGTGGCATCTTCATTGAAACCCAAGAGACACCTTATTCCCCTGGGTTTTTTTCCACAAACATTTAACATGGGACCTTCTGCTCTTATGACAGAGTGGATTAGTGACCCAGAAGTGACACTAACTCCGCCCACTGTTGAGAAAAGAGAGGGTTTCAGGATGTGGCATCACGATGGGAGATCCTGAGGTGGGTGTGAATCACTAGGAGACTGAAAATCTTCCCCATCCAGTTCAGGTTGCCCCAGTCAGGGCTGCATTCCTGCATTCCTGCCCCATTGTGGGCATTAGAACCTGTTACACAGACCTCCTGCAGCCTTTCTTCCTCTAAGGCAAATGACTGGGGCTCTCCCACACTTCTGTGGGTGTTAAATAAGCAGATAAATACCCAAATTGTTGGACAGGCTGATGGGAACAGCAAAACTCAGCCCAGCCCAGCCCAGCCCAACTGCTGGGATTCAAACAGCATCTCCTTAACGTTCCTGTTGCAATGGTTTGCAGGAAACAGGGAAACCTAAGAATATTGTTTAATAAAAAATTCCTTTTTCTCCCTCCAAGCCTTATTCCACACAATCCTGGTGCAGGAAACCTCTACCAATAGTTTGCCAGGCAATAAAGCTGGGGTTTCCCTGAATCCCAGATTTGCACCCAGCTCTGACACAGCAGTTGGAACCCCTGGAGTGGGGGTGCTCCCAGCAATGTTGATGCTGGATTTGGGAAGCCAGAACCCAGCAGGGACTCTCAAGGATGCTGTGCCTCAATTTCCCTCCCTTTAAAGTTGTCTTTGGGGCAGGGGAAGGAGGGCAGACCACAGTAGTTTCCCTGTGATGCTGATATCAGTGTTTTCCCCATCCCATCGTATGTTGAAAAGGCTGCCCTAAATTAAGGTTGTGTTGGATCCTTCAACAAGGCTCAGTGCCAGGTCCTGCACTTGGGCCATCACCACCCCGTGAAGTACTCCAGGCTCAGGGAAGGGCAGCTGGAAAGCTGCCTGGCAGAAAAGGATCTGGTGGTGCTGGTCAACAGCTGCTGAACATGAGCCAGCATGGCCCAGGTGGCCAAGAAGGCCACCAGCATCCTGGCTTGGATCAGCCATGGAGAGGCAGCAGAAGGGAAGGAATTGTCCCCCTGGACTTGGTGCTGGTGAGGCCGCACGTGGAATCCTGGATTCAGTTTTGGGCCCCTCAGTGTGAGAAAGGCTTTGAGGGGCTGGAGCACATCTGGAGAAGGGACCGGAGCTGGGGAAGGGGCTGGAGAACAGGGGTTGTGGGAACAGGCTGAGGGACCTGGGGCTGTTTATCCTGGAGAAGAGGAGGCTGAGGGGAGACCTCATCGCCCTCTGTAGCTCCTGAAAGAAGTTTGTGGTGAGGTGGGTGCTCGGTGCTTCTCCCAAGTCACAAGTGATGGAATGAGAGGAAATGGCCTCAGGTTGTGCCAAGGGGAGGTTTAGGCTGCATATTAGGAAATATTACTGTTGTCAAAGGTTGTCAAGCCCTGGCAGAGGCTGCCCAGGGCAGTGTTGGAGTCCCCACCCCTGGAGTTGTTCAAAAGACGTGGAGATGTGGTGCTTAGGGACATGGCTTAGTGATGGACATGGCAGTGTTGGCTTAAGGGTTGGACTTGATGATCTTAAAGGCCTTTTCCAACCCAAACAGTTCTGTGATTCTGTGATTATTTGACTAATTCATTTTTTTATTGCAAAAGGAGGCTCCTGCAGGGCTGGGCTTTGTTCTGACTAGAGCTTTTCTCCATGTGCAATTGCTGGGAAGCAAAAATATGACACTGGTGTCACCAGGACTCTCAGTGTAATTTTCCAAGGTGCTTGGTTACTGCAGTGAACCTGTTCCTGTGGCTCCTCTGCTTTTCAGCAACTTTTTCAGTGGATTCAGGGCCATTTCCATGAGGTCCTGCAGGGTATGGGTTGCAATGCTTGCTGATGAGAAGTTTTAAGGAAGCAGCAGTGTGGATTCCTGGGCAGATCTCCTTATGATTCGACCTGGACACATGTTCTGGGGACAATTTTGACTCCTCTGATGTGAGGATGCTCTCGTTGCAGGTGTCCTGTCTCTGTGGCTCTGCACCATGCCTGCTCTGTGGCTGCTGTCCCTCGGCCAAGAACTCCACCATCTCCCGTCTCCTCTTCACCTTCTTCCTCTTCCTCGGCACCCTCGTGTCCATCATTATGATAATCCCCGGCGTGGAGAAGGAGCTGCACAAGGTAAGCAACTCCCAGAGGCTGCTGAGCTTGGTCACCACAGGGAGGGGGTTTCATTTGTGTTGGGTATATGAGGATGAATAAGAAAGTGAATCTTTGAGGTGTGACGTTGTTTCTGTTCTGTTTTAGCTGAGCATCTCACTGGAGGAGGGGGTTATTAACCCTGGGTTTCCACAGAGGGGACAATGCAGTGGGATAAGGTCTTGCATTATCTGGTTTTCCCAGATGTCTCCCAGGAAAGTTTCCTACATCCCAGTTTTGAGGATTCTGTTGGCCAGGTGACATGCAAGTCATGGAGATGGGACTTCAGATGCAGGGAGCTGAGGTCTGCAAGCTGAGCTGGCACGAAGGCTGGGCCAGGCTTTGTGGGGAAATGCTTGCCTTACCTGGGTGATTTTAGCTGTGTCACCCCACTGCTGTCCCCAAGCAGGCCAACTGCTTCCTTTACAGGTGACTTTGGAGCACTCATGCACTGGTCCATCTTTGGTGGCACCAGGGCTCATGGCAGGTGCAGGATGTTGAGGTGATGCCCACCTTCCCATCGCATTTGAGGGACATTGAGGTGCTGGAGTGTGTCCGGAGAAGGGCAACAAAGCTGGTGAAGGGGATGGAGAACACATCTTAAGAAGAGCAGTTGAGGGAACTGGGATTGATTAGGAAAGGAGGTTGAGGGGAGATCTTATCGCTGTCTACAACCACTTGAAAGCAGGTTGTGGTGAGGTGGGTGCTGGGCTCTTCTCCCAAGTGCCTGGTGACAGGACGAGAGGAAATGGCCTCAAGTTGGGACAGGGGAGGTTCAAATTAGGCATCAGAAAAAAATTCTTTACGGCAGGGGTTCTCAGGCACTGGAACAGCTGCCCAGGGAGGTGACAGAGTCACTATACCTGGAGGGGTTTAAAAGACAGGTAGAGGAGATGCACAGGGATGGTTTAGTAGTGGACAGGTGCGGTTGGACTCAATGATCTCAAAGATCTTTGCCAAGCAAGCGATTCTGTGATTTACAGCTCCCTGGCTTCTGTGAAGGCAGTGGATCAGTCCTGGGGGTGCAGAGCAACGTCAACTGTAGCAGTTTCCTGGGCCACAAAGCCGTGTACCGCATGGGCTTCGCCATGGCCGCCTTCTTCTTCCTCTTCGCCGTGCTCATGGTGTGCGTGCGCAGCAGCAAGGACCCGCGAGCCGCCGTGCACAACGGGTGAGCCTTGGTCCCTGCAGGGAGGGTGCTGGTGTCACAGGGGCCAGACCCCCCTCCCTTCCCCGCTGCGTTCCCGCTTGCAGGCTGTGCCTCCTCTCTATTCCTGCAGCTTCTGGTTCTTCAAGTTCCTGGTGCTGGTGGGGATCACGGTGGGTGCCTTCTACATCCCAGACGGTGCCTTCACCTCAGGTGAGGAGCTGCCCGTGCTGTCCTCTGCATCCCAGGGCTGGAGTCAGCATCCCTACTACTGTGTGCCCCTGCCGCTGTCAAATTCCCATTATCCCTGCTTTTAGCTGGTTTTTCTCTTCCCCTCAAGTCTGGTTTTACTTTGGCGTGGTCGGCTCCTTCCTCTTCATCCTCATCCAGCTCATCCTTCTCATCGACTTCGCCCACTCCTGGAGCCAACTGTGGCTGCACAACGCGGACGAGAGCAACGCCAAGGGTTGGTACGCAGGTTGGTACAGCTGGCAGAGGGTTTAGGGATGGGGATGCTCATCCTGGGTCTGGGTGACACTGAGGGTGTCGGGATGGGGTGTTACAGCTCCACTCCAACCTCTTTCCATTTTGCTTTCTCCCTCAGCTCTTTGCATTGTCACATTCATCTTCTACGCCCTCTCCATTGCGGGCATTGTGCTGCTCTATGTCTTCTACACCAAGCCCGGGGATTGCACAGAGGGCAAGGTCCTCATCAGCATCAACCTCATCCTCTGCCTCATTGTCTCTGTTGTGTCCATCCTGCCCAAGATCCAGGTGAGGTGGTGGGGAGGCTGATGACTGTGTCACGGCAGGGTACAGGACCAGCCCTGAGCACCCACCGTTGTGTTTGCAGGATGCTCAGCCACACTCGGGGCTGCTGCAGGCGTCCCTCATCACCCTCTACACCATCTACGTCACCTGGTCTGCCCTGGCCAATGTACCAAGTAAGCAGGATGCAGCCTTGGGTTTGGGAAGGGGTTGCACAAGGCAGGACAGGACTCTGCAGACCATAAGAGCTGGGGAAATGTGCTGAACCCCCTGTGTGTGTCCCCCAGCCCAGGCCTGTAACCCCACACTGCTGGTGAGGAACAACACGGGCTCAGCGTCAGCCACCCGGCTGGTGACAACCTGGTGGGACGCCCCGAGCATCGTGGGGTTGGTGATCTTCATCCTCTGCACCCTCTTCATCAGGTGAGGACTCGGCTCACGTCCCTGGGGACCACACCGTTCCTCTGTGTGTCTGGACCAGAAATGAGGATGCTTTTAGGGAAGGTGATGCTGGAGGGGATGGAGGGGAGGCTGCAGCTTGGTCCAGGGCTTTGGTCACTCAGTGCCTCTGGCCAAGCTATCCCAGTCCTCAGGGCCACAGGCTGCCCTGCGGGGTTCTGCTTCCAGCTTTTAGGGTTTCCACACAAGCTGCGTCCCCCAAACTGCCCCTGCAGGGCATCCCACGGCAGGTGGGCTTCTGGGGGGCGCTGAGCTCGGGCTGGGGGCAGCGTGCAGGTGGCCCTGAGCCTGCTGTCCCTCTGCCCGCAGTGTCCGCTCCTCGGACCACCCACAGGTCAACAAGCTGATGCTGACGGAGGGGAGCGGGGGCGGGGCGGGCGGCGCGGCGGGGGCGGCGGAGAGCGGGGAGCGCCGCGCCTACGACAACGAGCAGGACGGCGTCGCCTACAGCTACACCTTCTTCCACCTCTGCCTCCTCCTCGCTGCCCTCTACATCATGATGACCCTCACCAACTGGTACAGGTGGGCAGAGCTCCTGCAGGGACCGGGTCTGTCCTCCTCCCTCTGCATGCCCTTCTCCTGGTCTCCTCCCTCTGCATCCCCTTCTGGTGTCCTCCCTCTGCATCCCCTTCTCCTGGTGTCTTCCCTCTGCATCCCCTTCTCCTGGTCTCCTCCCTCTGCATGCCCTTCTCCTGGTCTCCTCCCTCTTCATCCCCTTCTCCTGGTGTCCTCCCTCTGCATCCCCTTCTGGTGTCCTCCCTCTGCATCCCCTTCTCCTGGTGTCTTCCCTCTGCATCCTCTTCTCCTGGTCTCCTCCCTCTTCATCCCCTTCTCCTGGTGTCCTCCCTCTTCATCCCCTTCTCCTGGTGTCTTCCCTCTTCATCCCCTTCTCCTGGTGTTCTCCCTCTTGTGCTGGGCCAAGCTGTTTGCTGGGATGCATCTGTGTGCAAAGCCCACTTAAGATGCACTTTAATCACTTAATTAATTTTAGGTAGCATAGGGCTGCCTGTGGCAGGTTCTGCCTGGGCTTACCAGCTTCCACTGGTGAGGAACATATCGTGTTTAGGTTTGCCACATCCCAAAGTATAATTACCACTAGGCCCAGAGACATGGAGCCAGCTCTGAACACCCCCAAGTCCTTGGTCATGGAGGAGATGAAGATACTTGGACTTTGCAGCCCTCCTTGTTGCCCGTGCAGGTGGTTGGGGAGCAGGGTTGGGGAAGGTCACCAGCTCCTGCTGCAGCATCCTCAGCTTGGGATGTGGGGGGGAGCAGGGACCCCTGGGGTGCTGTAGGCTACAGCGGTGGGGTCACATCACCTGGGTGAGCTGCGGGGTGTTGCGTGGCTGCAGGCATGGGTCTTCTTGTGGCTGCCCCCTCCCTGAAAGTGTTCAAGGCCAGGTGGGATAGAGTCTTGAGCAGCCTGGTCTAGTAGGAGGTGTCCCTGCCCATGGAAGGGGCGTTAGAACTGGATGATTTTTAAGGTCCCTCCTGACCCAAACCATTCTGTCATTCTCTGATTCTCCGCTCTCTGCTCTGTGCTCTCTGCATTGCTCCTATGGCTCAGTGCTCACAGCTTCCATTCCCTCCCCTGAGTGGTTGCTGCTGGCTGTGCTCAGGTGATGCCACCCCACCTGCGCAGCCCAGTGACGACTGTCACCCTCTTGTTTGCTCTTTCAGGCCGGATGAGACCTTGCAGGAGCTGACAAGCCCCTGGACCGCTGTGTGGGTGAAGATCTCCTCCAGCTGGGCTGGGCTCCTGCTCTACCTCTGGACCTTGGTGGCTCCACTGGTGCTGCCAGACCGGGACTTCAGCTGAGGCAGCCCCAGGCACCCCACTGCTGGGTTGGAGCTGCTGTGGCTGTGTTCCTCGAGGTGGGGACAGCCCCAGCTCTGCCTTAGCCCTGGGCTCTGCATGCAGAAGCAGCTGGGCTGGTCGTGCCTTCTTGTAGGTCTTCTGTTTTAATTTGAAAGGGATGAAGTGCCAAGCAGGGAAAATCAGTAAGGGCTTAGAAAGACTTTTAAAAGCTCTTATAAACTCTGTGTTTGTCTGGTGCCTTTGGTGGTGCCTCTGTACCCTCTTCTTCTAGTGGAGGCTCCCACCTTGCCTTGGGAGGGTTTGGGTTTCACCAGCTGCTGTGGTGTTGCTTGGTGCCCCAAGACTGTGGTGCCTTTTGGAAAGGCTCTGGGGACTGGCTGTGGACCAGGATGCAGGATCTGGCCAGTGTTGCCTCCTCAAATGGCCTGGAGGAAAATGAACCTCTTGGATCTGTGGTTGGAGGCAGACATCCCAAGGCATGCCCCCAGTGTCAACAGTGACCTCAGCTCCTCGAGGGCTCTCCTGCCTTGGTGGTCCCAGTTCCTTGAGGGCTCTCCTACCTTGTCATCCCTGCAGGAGGACACATCCCTGGCCCTCGCAGGAGCACAGGTCAGGTTTCCCACAGGCTGTGCTGGCCTGGCCCCCGTGCCTTGCCTCGTTAATAAAGTCTGGTTTGGAATAAACCTGGCAGATTTTTTCTTCTGGGGTCTTTCCTGATAAGTGCTGAGTGGGCAGGAGGTGGAGGAGGGGGGAGGTATTAAACAGACCTAATGGATATTAACCCGCCGCAATGGCACGGTGAGGGCACAGCTGGCTGCCCCGTGGGTGCAGGCAGGGGTGGCATCGATTGGGAGCGTGGCAGGTTGGAGCCCTGGACCCTGCTGCCAGCCTGTGTGAAGGGATTGGGAGCAGCCCTGAGGAGAAGGACTTGGGGTGCTACAGGATGAGAAGCTCAACATGAGCCTGCAATGTGTGCTCACAGCCCAGAAACCAACCGTGTCCTGGGCTGAATCCAAAGCAGTGGGACCAGCAGGGAGAGGGAGGGGATTCTGCCCCTCTGTTCTGCTCTGGTGAGACCTCACCTGGAGTCCTGTGTCCAATTCTGGAGTCCTCAGCACAGAAAGGGCCCGGAGCTGTTGGAGAGAGTCCAGAGGAGGCCACAGAGATGATCCAAGGGCTGGAGCACCTCCTGGACGAGGACAGGCTGAGAGAGTTGGGGTTGTTCAGTCTGGAGAAGAGAAGGCTCCGGGGAGACCTTAGAGCAGCCTCCCAGGACTGAAAGGGGCTCCAGGAAAGCTGGGGAGGGGCTCTGGATCAGGGAGTGCAGGGACAGGATGAAGTGGAATGGTTTTCAGCTGAAAGAGGGGAGATTGAGATGAGATCTTAGGATGAAATGTTTTGCTGTGAGGGTGGGGAGGCCCTGGCCCAGGTTGCCCAGAGCAGTGGTGGCTGCCCCATCCCTGGAGGTGTTCAAGGCCAGGTTGGATGGGGCTTTGAGCCCCCTGATCCAGTGGGAGGTGTCCCTGCCCATGGCAGGGTTGTGGAATTGGATGGGCTTTGAGGTCCCTTCCAACCCAAACAATTCCATGATTCTATGAAAGTGGGGTGCACACAGGACAGGGGTGCACATCCTGCCCAGGGGCAGAGGAGGATGGGGTGAGCACCATGGTGGGGTGCCCGTGGTGCTGGGATGCACACAACGCGTCACGGAGTGCATCACGCACACGGCTACACCCTGTTGAGGGTCCCCGCGGGGTCCCTGCTCTGCAGCAGCCCGGGGTGGGCAAGAGGTGCCCATCACCCATCGCAGCCGGGGCTCTCAGGAACAGGGGCTCCCGGCTCAGCCCTGTGCTGGAGGAGGGGTTCAGCAATTCCTCGCCGTGGTCAGGTCGGAGGGGACTGGGATGGGCACCAGGGGCCGGGGGAGGCAGCAGCGGGGAGCGGCGGGGCCGGGCGGTGCGGAGCGGCGCAGCCACGAGGTGGTGCTGGCAGCCCGCGAGCGGCGCCGACCTGCACCCTGCACCCATCGGCCGGCTCCCTGCATCCTGCATCCTGCACCCTGCACCCTGCACCCATCGGCCTGCTCCCTGCATCCTGCTCCCTGCATCCTGCACCCTGCACCCTCAGCCTGCACCCTGCACCCATCAGCCTGCTCCCTGCATCCTGCACCCTGCACCCTCAGCCTGCACCCCATCCCCTCAGCCTGCTCTCTGCATCCTGCTGCCTGCACCCCACACCCTCAGCCTGCACCCATCAGCCTGCTCCCTGCACCCCACACCATCAGCCTACTCCCTGCATCCTGCACCCCACATCCTGCTCGCTACACCCTGCACCCCTCAGACTGCATCCCTTAGCCCTGCACCCCACACTCTGCACCCTGCGGTCTACGTTGGGCCTCCTGCACCCTTCATGTTGCACCCAGTACATCCTGCACCTTTCACCTTGCATCCTTTGCTCTGCACTCTGCATCCTGCATTGTGCAACCTCCACCTTTCATCCTGCACATCCTTCACCCTCCATCCTTCATTCACCCTGCGCTGTGGGTCCTGCTGGCAGCCTGTGTTGGGGTGCACAGGCAGTGCTGGAGTGGGCAGCCTTGGCTGGGGTGTTTAACTAGTGCCAGGATGTGTGGCCAGGGCAGAAATTGGGGGGCAGATGCCCCCTTTTCACCACTCTCTCCTTGACCATGTAGGTCAGGGGAGTGCAGTAGACCCCACTGCCCACCAGTTCTGCAGAGCAAACGCAGCAGGGTGCTGGGTGACACCTGGATAACTCATCCAGCCCTATGTGCACCTTAGGCAAGTGGCACTTGCCAATGCAATGCGGTCCCCAGGGCCTGTGGGGACGTGCTTAAACCTTTTCCATGATAAGCTTTGCTTTTTGCATTTCCCACCTTCCAGGAGAGAGGAAAATGCTGCACATGCTGCAGCCAGATGGTCCCTCCCTGAGCTGTAACTGCTGGTGTCTTCTGGTGGCAGCTCCTTGTGAAATGCTCAACAAGAGCAAGGCACAGGAGATAAACCCAAGGCACCGGCTGCATGAAACGTGCCCTTGGCTCCTGAACACCATCCCTGGCTGGGGTGAGGACCAGGGTGGCTCTGCAGAGCTGGCAGCACTCGCTCTGGTTCCAGCAGTGGCAGCAGCAGTCAGAGGTGACACAATGATGAAGTGTCCCACCCAGGACAACCTTCAGCTGAGCCAGCAGCAAGTCTCCAGCTACTACCAAAATGCCTCATTCCTGGGATTTTCTCTGAAACAGGAAACCCTTGTTCTTTCTTTCAGCTCTCCAGCTGTATCCAAACAGCTCTGATGTGACACTGCTGGAATAACCCAACAGTGAGCACCAAAGTGCTCCTTCCCCCTGCCTTGCCTTGGCAAGGTCTAGATGGCATGAGGCACCACTACAACATTTACTTTCATGTCATGTATCCTATCCATTATTTATTTAAATAAATACTCTTTGCTCACCATTTTTCCTAGGAGATGTTACAAACCTCTAGCAAACACACCTCGGTGTGATCATTGTACCCCAGAACAACCAAGGATGAATGAGGCAAGGTGATGCTGGATGACTCTGGCTGTGCTTCTATGGCTGCCAAACCTTTGGCATCCTTTGATTTTGGACAGGTACTGTTGGATTTGATGATTTCAAAGGTCTTTTCCAACCAAATGATTCTATGATTCTATGAAAAGCCTCCCCACGGTGGGTTATTGCCTGTTTGATGTGACTGCCCCAGCTGGGTGTAGTTATCTACCCATGCTTGGCTACCCCAAGCAGCAGTTCAAGCAACAGGGGAAGCCTGGCTGCTGTTGCAAGCCCTGGCTCTATATTTTAATGCAATTTAGAAAAAGAAAACAGATGTATGGATGGCAAAAATATCCCAGGCTTACGCATGATGTGAGTGAGGCTCATGGAAAGAGATGCAAAGTTGAGTCCAGGTACTTGCAGTCTCCTCCTGGTGCTTGTTATGGGAATGGAGAGTTGTGGTGGTTCTGTATTTGCTTGTTAGCAGGTAAAGTTGTGAGTCCTAATGTACCAACATCTGCAGGCAGGGAGGATGGGAAGCAGCTGGGCATTGCACCTGGGTCCTTTGGAGAGGCTGTAGGGGGCATCCTGTGGAGACTGTCACCAGCTCAGGACAGAGTGACAACCAGAGAGGCACACACTGCTGGACAGCCCCAAACTACACCTGGGATTCCCCAGCCATGGCTTTGCTTCGAGGATCTGATGGAAAAAGGATCCACCAAGGAAAGCCTGCATGCACAGAGCATGCAACAGTGGCATAGAGTCAGTGATGGTCCAAAAGCTTCCTTTTTATGGCAATTGTCACTTTCAAAGGGCAATGTCCCCATGCTGAGTGTGTGTTCTGCAGCAGCAGCTGTCCTTTTGGGAAAATAGCTGGGTATTTAAGAAATATATGGCAGAGTCTGGTTGCTCCAGCTCTGCCAGTGGTGCTGAGCTACAGGCTGTCTCCAAAGGGAGTCCAGCTCAGATTACCATCTTTGGCCTCCAGGTTCTAGTGGCTTCAGTAAATGGTTCATCCATGGGCATGGGGAGGCTCGTGGAACTCAAAGCCCCCTTGGATCAGAAGTGAGTGGCCCTTTGCATTCTAATTTTCTGGGTGAATAGTTCATCAGCAAACATCTGCCGTCTTCTGCTCTGAGGGAAGCACAGGCCTAGGCTGGATCCTACCCCTCCCTGTCTTTCCCTGAGGTGCATCCTCGGCCAGGAGAGCAGAACAGGATCAGGCCATGCTCCTACTGGTAAATCCACACATCAGCACTGTCACTGTCTGCTGATGTAGCTTTAATTGCTCTGATTTGCTCTTCATGGGCAGGGGGGAGCCTCAGAATGATGGATACGGGGGAAATAGGGGAACTCAGGCAAAGCCACTCAGCAGTTTGCTTTATGGATCTTTATGTGATCAGTGTGTTGCTAAATTAAACTGAATTTAACCCCAGAGATGGGGATTGTACCCTACTGGAGCTGCTTGGGTCATCAAGGACATCAGGACCTCATGGAGGGGGGGGAGCCAGCAATGCCCAGGTCCAGGACCATGGGGTGGCCACAGTCCCAAAGCACTGGAGCTCCTGCCCACCCACCCTGGTCCCCAGGCCATGCCACGGGCTCCACAGCATCATTTTAGTCTCTTTAACGTGTGGCCTCCCTTGTTTCTTTTATTTTATGCACAGGATTAACACATCGAGCAGCAGCCGGACTGGCTTTTGCTCAAAAGAGGAGGGGAAAGCGTTTACATAATTCATTTAGATGAGGCGCCCGGGGAAATCCAAATTGGACTTCCAGCGTGTTTACAGTGCCACGCAGAGCCCCTTGATCCGCATCTGGAGCCATTAATGCCTCCCAGACAGACCACAGAGCATGTATAATTAATTGTGGAGCAAAGCCATTGCCCAGCCTCCGAAGATAACGCTCAGAGGCAGAGGCAGCGTCGCCCAGCACTGTCCCCCGGGGCATGGATTTATTTCAGCAGATGTTTTCTCTTTCCCAAGATATTCAACCAATCTTCCTCAGGGCTGGAAGATGCTGGGGTTAAAGCAGAAGAAGGAATATGCTGAGCTGGGCTGTGAAATCACAGCTGCTTGGCTGGGCTTGTGGGCAAACATCATCTCAGTGGGTGTTTGAGCTGAGCAGAGCCCTGTGCTGATGGGAAGGCACCAGGGCTGAGCTCTGCCCTGCGGAGGTGAGAAACACCTCTACAGTGGGGAGCAAACAACCAGCACCATTTAGCCCTAGATATCCCCATTTTCCTTTGCAGAGGCATGGACCAAGCATCCCCTGGTCTAATGAATGGACCAAGCATCCCCTGGTCTGATGCATGGAGACGTTTACTGCTGGAGGAGGCACTGGAGGTGCTCCAGGGAACCTGGCCCCACGGTCATCCCCCTTTCTTGCCCTTGGAGAATCCTCCCCATGGTTTCTACCCAGTGAAATGTGGCTGATATTGCTCCTTGGGTGCTGACATCACTCCTTGGGTGCTCTCCAGCTGCAGCACCCAGAGGCAGAGCCCGCTCCGACCCAGGCTGGCTGTCAGCTGTGGTACAGGGTGACAGTTTGTGGTTTTCTGAGATGGTGTCACTGGCCTTGCCTGGGGACACAGGGGCACCTCAACCCACTCAAACACTTCATTTCTAAAACCCCAGCTTGTTCTGCCTCCCCAGCTGTTTCTGGAGCTGCTCTCTCTACCGTCAGCGTTGCCTCAAACTGCAGAGGAGGGCTCTGAAGTGAGACAGGGACTAAAAAATAATAAAATAAACCCCCCAAGCTTGAACCCTGCTGCTAGAGAAACATCTGTATCTATAAATATCCACCGATGTGAGTGGGAACAGACTGTATCTCCGGCAGCTCCCTGAGGCAGCGGAGCCGCCTCGCCCCAGCTAACCTCATTCCAACACATGCTCCTGTAACACACACAAAGCCACAGCTTTGCAGGCATTTTGGGGAGGTAAAACCCCTCCAAACTGGTCTTTAATAAAAAAAGGAAAGAAATGAGTGTCATCTTCTTGTTTGCAGCTCAGTGGCAGGGAGGGTGAGTGGCCTGGGGGGATGTCCTGGCTCTCTGGGGTGCAGCGGGGCTGTCCCACTGGTTCTCACTGGGACAGGATGTCCCATTCCCAGTCCCCATCCTGCTGTCATCCCTTTCTCTGACCTTCTCCATCCCATCAGCCTGGCCCACGTGTGCTCAGAGAAATCCAGACCAAGTGCAGGCTTCTGTTTTCAAAGCACACAAACCCTCCTGCAGCCACGGCAGCCCTGGGGCAAGGAGATGCTTACCAGGATGGGAAACTGCTGTGCTCCTGGATGTGTCCATCTGACTCTCCACAGGAGCCCATCATCAGCCCTGGAGAAGGCAGGAGGGGATGGTGGCTGGGGGGACACAGCACC
Source organism: Dromococcyx pavoninus (assembly GCA_033558185.1). Lineage (NCBI taxonomy): Eukaryota > Metazoa > Chordata > Aves > Cuculiformes > Neomorphidae > Dromococcyx > Dromococcyx pavoninus. The sequence continues at coordinate 1,357,076 of JAUMJL010000035.1, read as the reverse complement.
CTGTGGGTTGGAGCTGGTCCATGGATGTGCCAGTGCTGAAGAACTTTCTCAGTGAGTTTTTGATCTGCAGGTGCTGACCATCACTGCTCCAGCTTGCTCCCACTGGAGAGGTGTTCCTCACAGGGATAGGAGGGGGTTATCAAAGGCCACCACCTGCTCTGGTCAGCATTTCCCATTGGAAGTGCCATAAAGAAAGCTGCAAAGATGTCCCTCAAGCTCTGGCTGGTGCTGTACAAGTGATGCGTTTCCACTGGTGAGAACCAGATCACGTGGAGGTTTTCCACATCCCAAACTAGAATCAACACTGGGCCTGGAGCCATGGAGCCAGCTCTGAACACCCCCAAATCCTTGTTTCAGATCACATGGAGTCAGCAAGGGGGGAGATGAGGTTGCTTGGACTCTGTAGTACTCCTCACTGCCCATGCAAGGGACACACAAGGCACCCCAGAACACCTCTGGGTAACAGCCACAGGGTCATCTCACGCCCTGCAGAACCCTGCAAAGCAAAGCCCATCCTTCACCCCTCCTTGGCAGTAGGAGCCTGCATGCACATCCACTTCAAGAGGTTCTACGGTGTCTCCGTTCCCATCTCCAGGAAAACTACCCTCTTCCAGATAAATCTTGCAGTCCCACTGCCTCTCCCGGGGCTGCCCAGCTCCCTGTGAGCAATCCATGGAGTGGCCTCTTGGGAAGCTGTCTCTGCAAGTCACACAGCACCATGGCTGTGCTCTTTTCCTGGCATCATCTGTGTTGTCTGTGCTTGGATGGGAGCCACAAGCCCCCCACCATCCCCTCAGGCTTTGATGGGAGTGCAGCACCACTTGGCTCAAAGGAAGGGTAGGGCTGAACCCCAGAGCTCAGAAGATCCCAGGGGGCTGAGTGAGGAGTGGAAACATTTGCTCTGACAGAGCACCTTTGGCTCTCTCAGCTGGATTCACTTTTGTTTCTGGCTTCCCTCCCCCCGAAATGCTGGCGAGGCAACACGTGACGTCCCAGCTTTGCAGGGACTCAGCTCACTCCAGGTCCTGGAGAAATCCCATCCCAGAGAGCATCCCCAGGCTTGGCCACTGCCTCCCGTCACGTAGGGCAGTGCAGATGTCCGGGGTGTCACTGGGGACCCTCGGTGCTGGCGCGGCTGTCAGTGATGAAGGCAGAGATGTGGGAAGCACAGGCTGCCCTTACATCACCCTCTTCCACGGGGTCTTCTCAGGAGCACTGGGCCAGTTCTCTTTTGTTTTTTTTTTATCTCTTTCCCCTCCTCATCTCCCTGTAACAACCAGGACTTTTCATAAACCACCTCCCTCCCCCTCTTTTCCTCTCTGACTCATTCCCTCCTGCCCCTGGAGCCGGGGATGTGCAGCTCCCCACGTCCCACAGCCGGGCATTCTGCAGTGGTGACACCAACAACGCAGCCCAGGAGGGGCAATCCCAGGGCGAGGGACAGTGAGGGGACTCGATGCAACAAAGGGAACATTTTCTTCCCTTTTGTACTAATTATAGAAGTGAATTAGAATGCAAGAAACAAATTGCTCATCTTGAAGAAGTTTATAAACAGAAATCGCCTCGCTCTGGCTGCAGAGGGGTCTTTCATGGAGCATTGATGCAGCTGGGAGAGGTGGCAGCATAGAATGGGTTGGGTTGGGAGGGGCCTCAAAGCCCCATCCAGTTCCACCTCATGCCATGGGCAGGGACACCTCCCACTGGATCAGGGGGCTCAAAGCCCCATCCAACCTGGCCTTGAACACCTCCAAGGATGGGGCAGCCACCACTGCTCTGGGCAACCTGGGCCAGGGCCTCCCCACCCTCATCGTGAAGAATTTCATGGAATCATAGAATCATAAGGTTGGAAGAGACCTTTGAGATCATGAAGTCCAATCTAATGTCTAACTTAAATCTTCCCCCTTCCAATTCAAAGCTGTTCCCCCTTGCCCTGTCGCTCCAGGTCCTTGTAAAAAGTCCCTCCCCAGCTTTCTTGTAGGCCCTCTTCAGGTACTGGAAGCCTCTTTTCCACCTTCTCCCAAAGACTGGTTACATCCATGCAGGACAAACCCCATTGTGGGTGGCAGGGTTGATCAAATAGAGAGAGGTGGGCACCTGATGGAGAAATACACTACCCTGAGGATGTGGTGCACAACAGAGCTGGGGTGGTTGCTGTGAGAGAGGTGTCTTTAGTGTTAGGGGTTTGCTAGAGGCAGGGATGGAGCACAGACATGCCCAGAGGCAAGGACCAGTTTCTGCTCGGCTCTCTTTTCTGTGGTTTCTATGGTTTGCAGGAGGTCGGGCAGGAGAATATTCAGGGGGTACAAAGGCAGGAGGTGCAACAGGTCAGACTGAAACTTCACATAAAATCATGGACCTATCACAGCACAACACAGTGATAGTAAATGTGCAAAAGTTTTGGGGTCCCCATATGGTAGAAAAAATGCAGTTTGAACCCTGTGCTTTGGTGTCATAAATGGCTTTTTCTGAACTGAAGGCTTTCCTGGTGCTCTGGAGAGGATGAAACTCTGAGCTTGGGCTCTCCAGGGCACAGGGAGGATGAACCCTGGTGCTTCCACAGTGCCTGCTCCTACAAACTTGCAGCCTGGATTTGCAAAAGGATTTAAGGGCTTAGCTTCCACTGCTCAGGCACTCGAGTGCCTTTGAGGGTCTGGGCTGCAGGATTTACATGCAATTTGCCACTATCATTTTGTTCCTTGCAGGGGAAACATCTGGAAAGTGAGGAGGGACGAGGCTCCCCTTGCAGAGGGCCCTGAGCTCCTGCTCTCTGCTCGCTGCAGCAGTGCCCGTGGTCCCTTAGGGTGCTGTGAAAGGAGCCCAGACCTGGCTTTGCATTGCTCTTCCTCAGTGCCAGATTGCTTTGCCTCTTGGATTTTGGAGGAGGAGAACTTTTTGCCAAATTGCTTAAAACCATGCAAATACATAAATTTCTGTGCTAGAGACCATGAAAGCCCCTACATTTCCACTGCTGATGCCCAGCCAGATGAATGCATGAGCAAGCTGTTGCCTAAGGACATCAGTTGCTGTGGGAGCTGAGGGTCCATAGGGGTGACACTTGCAGTGTCCCAGGGGCAGGAGCAGCACCTTGGCCTCTGCCACCCTTCTCCTCTCCCCTGCTGCCAGCCCTGGGCACGGTGCATGCAGGAGGAGGAGAAGGATGGGTGCTGGGGTGGTGGGGGTGCATCCTCACCCACGGGAAACCATCTGGGGCTGCAATGAGTGAGGCTCAGCTGACAGCGAGCAACGCTTCCAGCGACTGTGGGCGCAGGGACCAGGGTGAGGATGTCTCCTCTCTGCAGCCCCCGCTTCCAGAGATGCTGCTGGGGGGTAGATGGGGCTGGAAAATGAGCAGACACAGGGGTTTTTAGGAGATAAGGGCTAAGGAGGAGGTAGGGGAAGGTGCTTTAGTAGACTGGTTGCTCCAGAGAGGGACCTGAACAGGGAATGAAATCTGCTGGAAGAGCCTCTTTCCTGTGCAGGACACCCGGGGGGCCTGGTCCCCACATCCCCCTGGGGATGGCAGATGCTCAGGCAGCCACTCCCTTTCTCACAGTCTTGCACTGTGGCTGTCGTGGGGATATCAAAAATAAATGAGCAGCTCAGGCTCTCGCCTCGGGAGTTTGCAGTCTCCAAGGCTGGATGCGGCCGTGGCCATGCTCTGCCTCTTCACCTACCCATGAGACCGGTCCAGAGCACCTGGCTGCTCATGATGGAGCACCCTGAGCACACCCACAGCCCTGGGGCAGATGTTTCTGCACCCAAATGTGGTCCTGGATCACACCCTGTGCGTTGGCAGGGCTGGCTGTAGCTGCAGCAGGCACGGGAGCACCGTGGGCGTGTGGAGTCCCATCCTGCCCATGCTTAGCTGTCCTGGGACGTTACCTAGAGTTTGTTGCAGGAGCTCAATATCTGTGATCTCGTGTGAACCCACGATCAACCCTAAATACATTATTCTTGACAGATAGTTCTCTTTCTGGGCTTTAAATGCCCTGGAGAAAACCTAATCCCTGCGGCCCTGGAGGCGTTGCATCCTCAACAGTCAAACCCCTCCAGTCCTGGCCATGGTTCAGTTGCACCCTGAGGGTCCTTTGCTGCAGCAGTAGGTCCTGCTCTCCCTGTGCACCTTTGCAAGCAGGTGGCACCACGTGTCCCTACCCCCCCTTACACCAGCATCAAGCAGCCTGACACCTTCATGTGTCTTGCAGTTATTTTCCTGTTTACCCATCCCAAAGCACTGTTTATCAGTTGTGACAGCTTGACACGGCTGACTCATGCTCATCTTGTGATTGGCTCTAACCCCCAGCTCTTCTCATTGAGCTCCCACCAGCCCCTTGAGCTCTCCTGTGTTTGTCCCACTCAGCCTGGGCACAGGGGTTTGCATTTGTTCCTCATGTGGGGCCTTCCTGTATTTTCACTTCAACTTCTCTGAATTTACAAGAGCCCTGTGAACACCAGCACTGTCCTCCAGGTGTTGGTGAAGCTGTTGTGGTGCAACCTGGAAGATGAACGTATTTCATCTCTGTTCAGAGCCTGTAGTCATGAAAAGGAGTGCCCAGTGGCACTATTTCATGAAGAGAATTAATAAGCATTATTTATTGAAGATAACTGACATTTATTGTCTTTCCTTTGTTATCAGAGCAAGTCCAGAGGAGGCCACGGAGATGGTCCAAGGGCTGGAGCACCTTCTGTACAAGGACAGACAGACAGAGTTGGGGTTGTTCAGCCTGAAGAAGGGAAGGCTCTAGGGAGACCTCAGAGCAGCCTCCCAGGACTGAAAGAGGCTCCAGGAAAGCTGGGGAGGGGCTCTTGATCAGGGAGTGCAGGGACAGGACAAGAGGGGATGGTTTTGAGCTGAAAGAGGGGAGACTGGATAAGATCTTGGGCAGAAATGTTTTGCTGTGAGGGTGGGGAGGCCCTGGCCCAGGTTGCCCAGAGCAGTGGTGGCTGCCCCATCCCTGGAGGTGTTCAAGGCCAGGTTGGATGGGGCTTTGAGCCCCCTGATCCAGTGGGAGGTGTCCCTGCCCATGGCAGGGAGGTGGAACTGGATGGACTTTGAGGTCTCTTCCAGCCCAAACCATTCTGTGATTCTGTGATTAATTACAATCAGAGTCAAGGAGGCACAAAGACTTTCTCGAGGACATTAAAAAAGTCTGTGCAGAACAAGAAACAAGGAGTTATGGTCCCAGACCATTGCTCTGCCCTCTCTTGCCCATTTAGCATTGTTCTCTCTTCCCCTTCCCACAACTGCACTTCCCAGCCCCAGGTGGGACCAGAAACCAAACAAAACCCAACCATATTCTGAGACTGGAAGATTTTCTTCTGGCATCACCCCACAAATAACTGCATAAACCCCATTTCCTTATGAAACCCACCTTCCAGAGTTTGCCAAAGAGAAGTGCTCAGCAGCCTCATGTGGAAAAGGTGAAGATGCTTTAATGACAGTTTGTTTTTCAGGATTTACTCTTTGCTTTGCTCTGTGCTTTGGTAGCTTGAAGGTGCTTGTGCTTGTTATTTTTTCCCTGATTTTTATGAAAAGAGCAGCTCAATCTGTGCTGAATTGCAACTTTCCCTTCTCCTGAGTTGGTGCTGTGGTCTCAGTGAAGTAAATCATAGAGATTTGGCCCCAGAAGCAAACTCTTGGGGCTGAGAGCATTCACCACAGACCAGCCTGCAATGTTCCTGATGTGAGTTATATTTAAGAGAGGGTGATATGAGTCTTAGTATGGTTTTGAAAAATGGTCCAGACTGGCAGGTGGGATTGCTGGATCTTATTTGCAACTGTGCTGTGCCCTGGGACACCGTGAAAGGAGCATGAATGTGGCCAGAGCAAAGCTGTTCTCCTTTACAGGGACATAATGCATCCCCAGGCAGAAGACCCTTGGCTGGGCTGTCCAGCCTGAGGGGAGAAAGACAAGCAAGGTCTTGAAAGCAAAGGAGTCTGAGAGGAAAATGAGATGCAGGAGGGACTGGGAAGAAATCCTTCAGGATTCACATGGTAGGGCTTGTCAAAGAAAGGGCTTTGTTAAAAAAGACTGTGGGAAGACCACAAAGACACCACTTAGAAAAGCTTCATAAAGTCCAAGTGTTGTTAAATGAGCTGAAACAATACAGAAATTGCCCCTTGTTAGAATAATAAAGGGGTTTTCTGTGTACAGGGACCCATGAGAGAAGCAGCAGGCTGGATCCAGCAGGATGGGTCAAACCAGCAATCCTCTCCTCTAACCCGAGCACCCATCTTGGGATGGGGTGGCTTTATGAAAGCTGGGGTGCAATTGAAACCATCGAGGTCTCCTATGGGCAGCTCATCGGCCTCTTTCAGGTTGTGATCCAAGTAATTTCAGTTTTATGGCTTTCTTTTTTGCTTCCTAGGAAACGTGGCTGCAAGACCTCCTTCGTTCACCACAGATTTTCATGCTCTGAAACACTTTGAACAGAAAGTTTGAGGGTGAATCATGTTTTTGCTTTAAATAAAACTCCTTCCATACTTAAGAATGTGTTTGTCATCGATTGTGTGACTTGTGTGATTGAGCAGTAGTTAGAAGAAACAAAGCAGCCAATAATTATCCTTAAACTGCATGAAAGACTGATTTATTGAGGAAGACAGTGAAAAAGACAATGTTTGTGGGAAGAAATAAGTTTTCTTATTAAATCAAATTATATAGCTGGAAAATAAGGCCTGGATTTTAACCACAAATCAGAGTTTGTCCTTATACAACAGCAAGGATGTTCAACAAGGCCAAGAGCTGGGTCCTGCACTTGGGCCACAGCCACCCCGTGCAGCGCTCCAGGCTTGGGGCAGAGTGTCTGGAGAGCTGCCTGGAGGAGAAGGACCTGGGGGTGTTGGTTGGCAGGGGCTGACCATGAGCCAGCAGTGGCCCAGGTGGCCAAGAGGGCCAATGGCATCTTGGGCTGTGTCAGACACAGCGTGGGCAGCAGGAGCAGGGCAGGGATTGTGCCCCTGCACTGGGCACTGGTGAGGCCACACCTCGAGTGCTGGGGTCAGTTCTGGGCCCCTCAGTACAAGAAGGACATTGAGGGGCTGGAGAGTGTCCAGAGAAGGGAACGGAGCTGGGGAAGGGGCTGGAGAACAAGTCCTATGAGGAATGGCTGAGGGACCTGGGGTTGTTTAGTCTGGCAAAGAGGAGGCTGAGAGGAGACCTCATTGCTCTCTGCAGCTCCTGAAAGGAGTTTGTGATGAGGTGAATGTTGGGCTCTTCTCCCAAGAAACAAATGATAGGATAAGAGGATATGGCCTCAGGTTGTGCCAGAGGAGGTTTAGATTGGGTATCAGGAAAAGTTTCTTCGCTGAAAGGGTTCTCAGACACTGACAGAGGTGCCCAGGGCAGTGTTGGAGTCACCATCCCTGGAGGAGTTTAAAAGATGGGTAGGTGAGGAGTTCAGGGATCTGGTTTAGTAGTGGACGGGTACAGCTGGACTCAATGATCTCAGAAGTCTTTTCCAACCCAACAGTTCTATGATTCTGTGATTTTTTTCCTCTATTCCCTTTAAGCTGCTGAAGGCTGTGACTCACACCTGGACACTTGCCTCCCTTCCATCCTCAGGCAGGCAGAGCTGTCACAGCACCGCTGCACCGGGACGACAACCGTCATGTTCTCATCTGCCAGTTGGATGAATCTGTTGAGTGATTTTTGGAACAGCTCTAGACACAAGGGGGAAAAAAGAGGTTAGATTTCCTTGCTGCATATTCCACCTTCATCTGGTCATTTTTCTGCTCACTCCTCGGGGTGCTGTGTCAGGAGACCAGGAAAGCTTCAGGTGGTCCCCAAAGCCACAGCTGGGGCTCTGTTGGGGCTCATGTGACTTGTGTTTCGGTGGCTTTTTCTCCACTGAATGTCACAACCTTTTTTAGGCAGTAAAAAGCCATTTGGAGAGCTGGCCTTATATGTCAGAAAACTTGCTTCCCTGTCGGATGCAGGGCTCAGCATCATTAAAACCAGACTGGGAGAGCCAGCCCCAGGGAGCTGGGTATTGGGTATCATGTCTATAGGAGACCCTTCTGCACGATGCTCTGATGGGCACAACCTGGCTTTTCATTCCTTTTCCCATTTTATACCATATACTCCCTTTTTATGACCCAGCTGAGCTGTGCCCTGGGGCCATGCCTGGCCCCTCTCTCCTGGTGGACTTGTGGAGGAGGAAGAAGTCAGGTAAGGAAGGAGGATTTTGGTGACAAACCTCACACAGTGTTTCAGGACCCCCTTCTGGATCACGGGAGAGCATCACAGCCTGAGCCAGGAAGAGATTGAAATGCTCTGTAGCTTCCCCTCAATCCTTGGAGTCATGGCCACTGGATCCACAACTGCTTCAGGCTTTGTGTAGGGATGGAGAAAAGCAGAAAAGAAAGGAAATATGGAGAAATGTCTAAAGATACCTTGTTATTCCTGCAAGGATGCTCTGACCTAAAACCAGATTGCCCTCCCTGACCTGTTATTTGTAGCATGGACATCCCTGGCTGCTGCAGTGAGCTGGGGATGTGCTGGCTCTCTCCACACAGCACGTGGCTCTCTTCCTAGCACTGGGAGCCCCTCAGGGAAAGTGGGCACATCCTGCTTCCTTACACCAGGTGCTGTGAACGATGCACAGATGTGCTACATGGCTGAGAAGTGACCTGCTGCTGCAGGGCCTGGCTGCACAGATAGGTGTCTGTAGGGGCATTTGCTTACTCAGAGATGAATAACATCAGTGGTGCTTTGCTTTGGGAAACTGAGGCACATTCATCGCATCCACAGGGACCCAACTGTGCTCTGCAGACTTGGCATCAGCCAGGTGGCAGATAGAGAGGTGAAGACAGGCTGGAGAGCAGCCCTGAAGGCAAGAATCTGGCAGTTCTGATTGACAGCAAGGTGAACATGAGCCAGGAGGGGCCGTGTCCTGGGGTGTCATTGCCATCTGGGAGAGGGAGGGGATTGTCCTGCTCTGCTTTGCCCTGGGGAGGCCCCACCTTGAGCACTGGCTGCTGTTTTGGGCATCACAGGTTAAAAAGCATCTAAAGCTACTGGAGAGGGTCCAGAGGAGGCAACAAAGCTGGTGAAGAGTTTAGAGGGGTGTGAGGAGCATCTGAAGTCACTTGGTCTGTTCAGCCTGGAGAAGAGGAGTCTGAGGGGAGACCTCCTCGTGGTCTCAAACTTTGTCACCAGGGGAGGAGGAGGAGCAGGTGCTGAGCTCTTCTGTCTGGTGATCAATGACAGGACCAGAGGGAAGATGTGCCAGGGGAGGGTGGGCTTCGACATTAGGAAAAGATTCTTTCCCCAGAGGGTGGTGGAGCACTGGAACAGCTCCCCAGGGCAGCAGTCACAGCACCCACTCTGCCAGCATTCCAGGAGCATTTGGCCAATGCCCTCAGTCCCACGGTGGGAATGTTGGGAGTGTCCTGTGCAGGGACAGGGGTTGGACTGGATGATCCTTGTGGGTCCCTTCCAATTCAGATCATTCTGTGACTCTGTGGGGCTGTCCCACCACAGCTTATGAGACTCTAAGCCGTGCTGTAATTTACTGTCTACCTGGTGTCCCTCCCCTCACATCTCCAAACACCTCTGTACTTTGCCCCCACTGCTCTGAAGCTCATCTCAACCACAGAGGACACACAGCCTGGAATGCTCAGCAGAGCCAAGAAAATGACTGAAGTGTCTTTGAAAACTGAGTGGATGTGAGCTGAAATCACTGCAGTGCAGGAGGTGTGAGCCTGGTGGCCAGCGGGCTTGACAGAGCAGGGATTTCCCATGGACACCTGCTGGGGAGCAGGGATAGAGCAGCCTGGGTATCTCCTGATGTCTCCTGGACAGAGGAAGCTGCTCTGCTGGCACGGTGGGGTCTGCTCTGTGGGCCAGACCCCGTGTGCATGAACATCACTTGAGACAGGTTAAAAACAGACCTAAAGAAATCAGTGCTTGCAAATTGAGGGAACACAACGATTACATTGGAAACATCTGGAGGCAAAGGATGTCCAAGTTCCCCAGGGGCAGGGGGTGGCAGAGAGGATCTGTGAGCACACGTTATGTTCCTCGGAAGAGGAGGTCCTGGGGAACCTTCTGGAGAGAGCAGGGATCCCTCCTGAGGAAAGAGAGTGACACCCCCACGTGGGAGCCTACTGAGGTCTTGTCAGCTCCCCACTCCAACTGCTGAGGAAAGGCTCTGGGGTTTAGTTAGTCAAGTGAAGAGGAGGTCAAGGCAGGTCCTAAGAGCAGCCTCCAACCCTTTGAAGGGCAAATAGAAATGATGGAGGATGGAGTCAAATTCTTTTTGGTATCCAGGTGGTAAAACGAGGAGCAGTGGGCACAGTCATGGCTTGGGAGGTGCAGGAGGTCCTTCACTGGGAGGATGCAGCAGCACTGGGATACATTGATGGGGACATCTCCATCCTTGGAGGTTTTGAGGCTCGGCCAGATAAAGCCATGACTGACCTACTGTGCCCCTGTCTCAAGGAGGTGATGGATGTGGGGAGAGCCCACAGACAGGGAGGGGGCACAAACCAGGTCCTGGTCTGGTGCATTTTTGGAGCTGGCAGGACACAGGGAGGTGATGCTGTGCTCCACCTCTGGAACAAAGCATGTTGAGCCACAGTTATTTGTGTTATCAATGTTGTGGTTCCTTCCAGGGCCAGGTGTGCCCTTTTAGGTCTCCTTCTGCCTTCCAAACTACGAGGTTGCCCAAGGAAATCTCCTTTTCACCCCCCAACCTCTTGGCTCTCAAGTTCTCCAGACAGCTCCTCTCCCAAGCTCTCTCACTTCCCTCGGCAGCTCACCAGCTTTCTGGTGAGGTTGACAACTGGGTTGTCCCAGATGAAGCACAGTTGAATCCAAGGACAGGATGAACAAGACCCACACTTGTCTGTGAGCCAGCAAAAATGATTCCATTGTTCTCAGACAATTTTGGGAAGTGGTTGTGGAGTCTGCACTACTGTTCAGTGGTAGGAAAAGGCACTGGAGTCTCAAAGAAGGTGGGATGTTCATGACTGGAGGTGGTCTGCACCCACGTGGAAGGGTTTTGTCCTCCCTCCCTGGCATCAGTCTGCTCATGGCTTTGGAAATATGTTGGATTTGGGACCATTTGGGTGTTCCCAGCACCCTTTGTAAAGATTGCTCAGCCCAACATGTCCAAGCCAGTGTCTTTGCTCCTGTTGCCATGGAACTGGTGAAATGTGGATGGTTGGAGGAAGGAGGTGGCCTTTGAGGAAGCATCCTTCCTCACTGCCTCTTTTCCTGTAGGCAGACAGCTCAGCCCTGCCCTGTCCCCTGCCTTCCCCCCTGCCCAAGGCACACAAACTGCTTTGTAGGGTTAACAACCACTTCCTTATCCCTCCTTGTCCTTCCTTCCCCTTGATCCTGCCACCCATGACCTCCACCACAGAGTGATGCAGATGTCCCCTCCACATCTCCCAGGAGGCTGCCATGCCCCATGCAACACCTAATTAGTCCTTACAAACTTCTAATTTCCCTCCAGTTCACTCTGTTTTTTGTCACTGACATATTTTCCAGCTATTAATTATTCCCATTTGGGGTTATTCTTGGCTCCTCTCTGGCGCTGGGCTGGCTGTGAGGCACTCGTGCCAACACCACACCAGTGCCAGGGAGGAAATCAAGCAGAACCCACTGTTTTAACAAGTTATTTGAAAAGCAGTTGCTTTGCCCCATCATCCTCCTCTTTCTGCTTTTCCTACCCCTTGAGAAACTCTTCTGCTCTGCTGCACAGTGACTACAGACTCAAGGAAGGCAACTGCAGAGCTGGGGACAGCACAAATCCCTTAATATCCTGGCCAGATCTGGAAAAAACATCTCTCCCAGCACTATACTTTCCAACCATGCCTAAATTAAGTAATTCTGGGATGAAAAAGGTCTTTTTATTAGTATTTCTCTGCCCTTTTGTAAAGCCTTTCCAAGAGACCAGTGGAGCATCTTCTCCTACGTGTTCACAGTGAGTCTCTGGTACTCTGCCTTGAACTCAGCTGTCACAGCACTGCAAGTTGGAAGTCACAGGGCCACCTTTGCAAACACTTTGTCTTCATGCCTAAAAGCAGGACAAATCTTTCTAAATAAGTATCATTCTCCCAAGGCCAGCAGGAGCCAGTGGGTGGGTGGGAAAGTTTCCTTCCTGCTGTGATTCGGAGCTCAGAGCTCTACAGGAGGTGCTGTTCCTGCCATGTAAATGAGCAGAATCCTGCATTTAGTTTTAAACTAGAAGAGAAGATGTTTAGACTAGATATTAGGAAGGTTAAACATTGGCCCAGGTTGCCCAGAGAGGTGGTGGATGATCCATCCCTGGGAATATTCAAGATCAGGTTGGATGGGGATCAGAGCAGCCTGATGGAGCTGAAAATGTCCTTGCTCACTGCAAAGGGGTTGGGCTGGATTGACCTTCATGGTCCTTTCCAACCCAAACCATTCTATGATTCTATGGTTCGAGTGTCTTACTTGACCTGCCCATTCCCTGTCACTGGCCCTGGAACTGCAGGTTTCCATGTGGTAGAAAACAACCTGGGAGATCCATGGAGCAGGAGGGGACTTTGTTTCATCCCTTTGGGAGTGATTTTGCTCTGGCACATGCTACAGGCACCCTTGTTTTGGTCCCTCAGGACCAACTTTTCCCTGTGGAAGGGACAAAGAAGGAAGTACACAGCTATTTTGCCTAAAGATGAACCAAAAGCTTGATGTCTCTCTGCACTATTGATCTCCATATATGTTTTTCTCTCCCCACACTGATCTACCCACCTGCAATCTGCCACTCCATCAGCTATCTAGGTTTCCATGAAATCCCTGGGGCAATGGTGAGGGAGCTGTTCCAGTTTATGAGCACGTCAAGAACCTCTTTTAAAGCTGGGTTAAAATCTTTTCTGCTCCTTTTCCCTTCCCAAGTCTGCATCCTCTTGGGAGATGAAGGGAACCTTTCCAGCCAGTGAGGAATTTTCCACCTAAACACTTTTCTGACCTAAAATCACTTCTTATCTTTCCAGCAGAAAACACTATTTCCATAGAAAATGACTGCTCACTCAACAAATAAAAACCTTGAGTTCACAGCTTCCAGAAAAGAGGGGCTTATCCTGCTCAGTGAGCACCAATGAACATTTGCAATCCAAAAGGCTTTTTTTAACCCCAAACAAGCTTCCCCGTTATCTGTCTTAAGGGGCCCATCCTGAGTTTCCAAACCCCCCAGATGAAGGCTTGGGAGCCAGCAACACATCAGCTTCCTGCAGAGCTGCTCAACTTCTCGAAACCACCAACAATGAGAAGGAAAGCCAAAGAACCCATCAGATGCAGCCAGCAAGACTTGGCTGCCGGAGAAGGCTGAATGCTGAACACATTTCTGACGATGCTGTTGGCAGCTCTGCTTCCCTGGGCTTCGCAGACCCATCCTTGGAAACACTTCTGCTGCTTTAATAGCAAACATGTGGGCATCTCTGCTCCTTCTCCTTCCAGCACTGGGGTGCAGAGCAAAGGTAGAGGGCAGTGATGCTTCATCTCTCTCCTCTGCAGCTCATCCCGGCAGGAAGGACCAACTGTCCTTGCACAGGGCTTGGCAGCAAGTCCCAGCCTGGCTTTAGAGTTAAGTTGGCAGCAAAGGAGCCTCTTCCAGGTCAAATGAAGGGAGGGTCAGTGTCTCGTCGTGGTGCTGATGGCTCTGATCAGTGTGGGAGATACACCTGGAGGAGGAAACTTCAAGAGCCTTCCCTTTGAATTATAGAATTATAGGATGTCCTGAGTTGGAAGGGACCCACAAGGTTCATCCAGTCCAACTCCTGTCCCTGCATGGGACAACCTCAACATTCACATCGTGGGGCTGAGGGTGTTGGCCAAATGCTTCTGGAATATTGTCAGGCTGTGACTGCTTCCCTGGGGAGCTGTTCCAGTGCTCCACCACCCTCTGAGGGAAGAACCTTTTCCAAATGTCCATCCTAACCCTTCCCTGGCACAGCTTCCTGCCATTCCCCCAGGTCTTGTCATTGGTCACCAGAGAGAAGAGATTTTTGGATTTGCCCCCCTGCTACACCCACCCTCAGACACCTCTTGTGCCCCTGCCTTACAGCAGAGCATCTCCTGGGGCTGGGAGCAGCTGGAGGGTTTCCCTTGTAGATGGATATCTGCTCCCTCAGCACCTGCCTGCATTGCCTCATTTTTGCCCACAGTCACAAGGACTGGAAGCTTTCCAGGAAGCCAATTCCTATCTCAACATGTGCCTTGAAACCCCCCGTGGAGCTGCCATGGGGCTTATGTAGCAACCAGGGCCATCCAAGGGGGGAAGGCCGAGGTGTGAAACCTGGCCACTGCTTCCACTGCACAAGCCCTGGCAGCATTTATAGATTATCTTCTGGGGATGCACCAGGGAAGTCCATATTGCTAAAACTTTCCATTGTGGTATGATGGGAAAGACAGTTTCTAAAGCATTTTGCGCAACCCTTTCCCCAGCCTGGCTGTCCAGAACCACCTTAAGCTGGGCTGGTAAATCCCAGCAGGAGCAGAGCAGTGCTAAGGCTGCTGCGTTTCACTTGTTATCCTGCAGACACAAATCCTCTCTGCAGGATTTCTGGGACCTGCCACAACCACCAGGGACAATTTTCTGCACTCCCTGATGGGCTCCTGAAAGGCAAATCAAGCCCTCAAATCTAAATCCACCTGCACAAACCTCTGCTCTCTCATTTCCCTCTCAACTGGAGCCAGGTAACTTTTGTTTCCAAACACCTCACCTGTGATGATTTACTTGACAGTGTTTGAAGGAGAAAAGTTGTGACTTCAGGTTGCACCAGGTGAGGTTCAGATTAGATATGGGAAAAATTTCTTCACTGAAAGGGTTCTCAGGCCCTGGCAGAGGCTGCCCAGGGAGGGGGTGGAGTCCCCATCCCTGGAGGTGGTTAAAAGACGGGCAGACAAGGTGCTCAGGGATGTGGTTTAGTGGTGGATGGGTACAGTTGGACTCAGTAACCTCAAAGGTCTTTTCCAACCAAGTGATTTTATGATTCTATGATTTTTAAGTGAGTTTCAGAGATGAATCTTCAAAGAAGAACCTGATTACAGGAATAGGGGAGGTGAGTTCACCCCACAAATGGGTATACAGGGAAAAGTGTTTCTCAGATGTGTGGAAGCACATTCAAATAGGAGTGGGACATGTGGACACATTCCCTCTGGCAGCATCAGACTATCCCTGCTTCAGCCACACTGGGGTGAGATCAGACGTGGAGACAAGGAGCTGTACTCATCCAGTTGGGATCCTGGGGAGGGACTGGGGCTTTTTCCAATTAGGTTTTTTTAGTTTGAAAGCAGCTTAAGCAAAAAAAAACAGAGATGGCCCTGACCTCAGCTGGGAGCTGTGGTGGAGCAGGGTGTGCCACCAGCTCTGAGCTGGCGTGAAAGTGCTGCTTCTTGCATTTTAGTGCTGGTCCATGCTGGAAGAGGACTTGGCAGAGGATTTTCCAAGACAGGCATCCATATCTGAGAGGATTTGGAAAAATGATTTCTCTTACCTGCTCCATTTCTGTAGGAATTGTGCTTGGTTTCCATGGTATCACAGCATCAAATTCCTGAGTTATCTCTTTTCCCCAGGGAGGGGGAAAAAGCCAAGGCTGAAAGTGATAGAGAGCACAGAACAACTCGGGCTTGGTGAAACTCAAGGAGATCACAGCTTTACTCCTGAAAGATCTGAGAAGGATTGGAAATTGCCAGGCTGTGGCAAGCTTTGTCAAGGCCAGAAGTCCTGCAACAGGGCAAAGTGCTGCAGAGAGATGGATCTGTGGGAGGTGAGAGGGATGTCCAACTGCCCTAGGGAAGAGAGCAGGCTTTGACTGCTACTCACAGGGAAGCAGGAGGATTCCCCAGACCATGAAGCTTTGGTGGTTTCCCTTTGCAAGAACAAACCACAGCAGTGCCAAGACTTTGCAGCAGAAGTAAGAACAGGTTCTTCAAAGTAGGTTCTCTCCCCTGAGATATAAGGGCTCTTGAGATGGGTCTCAGCTGCCCTGTCCTTGCTGAGCACTTGCAGACACCAGGGACAGCAATGACTCACTTAAACCCATCACACCCTGCTCCCTTGGACGCATGTTCAGTGGTCCAGCAGGGACTGGGCTCTGGAAACTCCTTCTAAAAGCATCTCATTTTAAACTTACAGACATCAATTACCTCAGTTTCCCACCTGTAAGACACAACTCATGTATCTCATCCAAATAGGCTGCTCAGTCCATCTTCTGCTGTTGTTCTGGCATCCCAAGCTTGAATTACACCTCTGGACATGGGATTATAGGAATCATAGACCACAGCAGTCTATACATTAACAGAGAAGACAGCTTATGCTCATGCTCAGAAACATCTGCAGCACGTGCTGACCTTGTCTTTATAGGAATATAATATCATTGGAAGCCTGGAGATGATATTTTTAAAGGGTTGTAAAATCTGACCTGAATTGCTTTTCGGTTATTATTGCAAATGGATTTAAGCTTGGAGCTGCTGATATAAAAACATCAGTAACATAATTAGTAACAAACATCACTGTGGTGAGGTTTCTTTTATTACTTCATAATTTGAAACAGAAACTGTTTGTGGTGTCTTCTGGGATAAAAAAAAATATGCACCAAACGTCTGCTCCAGACAGTTTGGGATGAATATGCTGGATGTGACGAACACGAAGGAAGAGACTCCAAGGCCTGAAGTCTGTAGATTTCTCTGCTGCTGTTATTTCTACTTAAAGTGTCATCTCACTTGAATTTTCTATCAAAACTTTTTTAGACTGATTTGGAAACGCCTGAACCTCAGCCCCATCGGGATCTGTCTTGCACAGCGTGATCCGTGTAGGTAGCAAACCCAGCAGCCTGAGTGAACGTCTCACAGCCTTTCCTGAGGCAGCTGCTGGAAGTGAGGGCTTTTCAAGGACTCAGCACACCAACATCTGCTCCTGCAGGTGAACCCAAACCTCCCTGACCGTCTCTGGTGATGGCATTGGAATGATCTTCAAAGGAAGAACAAGTATTCCCATATCCCATGACTTCTGCAGGGAGGTTTATTTGCCTTAAATTGGTGCCTAAATTTAGGCTACCAAATGTTAAGCAGATCCCTTGGCTTCCTCTGAAGGCAGTGGAGCTCCTCTAAAGAGCAATTAATCTCCTCCTGGTGGCTTCCCAGGGCAGGGCAGATGATTCCCCATCTGGAGGTGCCTCCGGGTCTCTGCCAGCTCTCCCGGGAGTTAAGGTGACCTAAACTGAGAACAGGCTGAGAGAGTTGGGGTTGTTCAGCCTGGAGAAGAGAAGGCTCTGGGGAGACCTTAGAGCAGCCTCCCAGGACTGACAGGGGCTCCAGGAAAGCTGGGGAGGCGCAGGGATAGGCCAAGGGGGAAGGGTTTTCAGCTGAAAGAGGGGAGATTGAGATGAGATCTTAGGAAGAAATGTTTTGCTGTGAGGGTGGGGAGGCCCTGGCCCAGGTTGCCCAGAGCAGTGGTGGCTGCCCCATCCCTGGAGGTGTTCAAGGTCAGGTTGGATGGGGCTTTGAGCCCCCTGATTCAGTGGGAGGTGTCCCTGTCCATGGCAGAGGGGTTGGAACTGGATGGGCTTTTAGGTTCCTTCCAATCGAAACCATTCTATGATTCTTTGAACTGGAAGTGTTCACCTGAAGGAGGAAAATCTCTTGTGCTCCCAACAGTATTGCAAGCCAACAGAAGAATTCCATATCCACAAGTCATGTCAGGACAACAGCAAGGATTAAGGGTGCAGCTTTTTTTGCAGGTCTAGTAGGGCACTTTCACTCCAGTGATGTTGAGTTCTCTGCTGCTCACCAGCATCCAGAGGTTATAATGTGTCAAACCAGAGGTTTTCATAGATTAGGTCTGAGAACTGTTGAGGAATTAAATTGTGTCCTTAGAAAGTGTTAGCCAAGGTGCAGAAACAAAACAGCTGTAACTGCAACACCTGGGAAGCAGAGTATGAGCTTGGGGAATGCAGGAGGGTGATAATATCTTGCTGTTTCACCCAGTAACAGGTCCTAGAGGTGAATTGTCACCCAGCCAGGGTGAAGGAAGCAGCGCTTGGAGCCTTAAGAAAGCACGTGGGCAGCTTTTGAGAGGCAGATGTGAGCTTGCCAGTCCTTTTATCTGGGTTTTCAGTGCATGTGCTAACAGTTACACTCCCAGGGTCAGCTATGCCTTCATTTAACCCCTTATTTTTGACTCCGGTGCTTGGATCATAACTGTCAGCTCAGGCAGAGGGAATGGGCATTGGGAAAGCCTCGATGCTTGGACCAGCACTGCTGACTCCCCCCATCCTGGTCAAGCCAGGTGGGTACAGGAGGAAACTGTCCTCCACACACAAACAAATAGATGACCAAAAAAATGCATACAGTTTCTCTGGAATGGTTGGAGAATCAGCAGGAAATTCTGCTTCTGCATTCAAGCTCCAGGTGACAGAAGTCCAATTTGGGAATGGATGGCACGGGATTGGCACGTGCTATGGGTCCATCTGGAGCCCCAACTTGTGCTGCAGACCCAAGGCCACGTCTATGGTGTGAAGGCTTTATGAGGGTCTTGTGAGGATGCCCCAGGCCATAAAGAAAATGTGTGGCCAGCAGCAAGGCTGTGACAGCAACTGGTGGGACTATGGAGAGTCTGAGTGGCTGGAGCTCCTTCAAGCATCTGGGATTTGGAGTTCTCTTTGCAGTCACACTGCAGATCTGCTGAAGATCTCTCCAGATACTCCCCCCTGCAATGCTGAAATCCAAAGGGAACTGGCACAACCCACCCAGACAGGGTGATTCACCTTTCTTTTTTTCCCAAATGGAAACAGAATGACAGACTTGTTCTTTCACTTTTCCACTCAATTCAGCAACTTCAAGACAATCATCCTCCCAAGTGGCCAAAGGACCATCCATCAGCCTGTGCAAAAAGTGGTTAAGGATGCTGGCAAGGAACCTGCCACGTGCACAAATTTCTGGTAGACAGCAGGGCTGACAGCAGTGCCCAACCTCTGCATTAAACCTTCAACTCAACAAAGAAATTTCACTTGTGTAGACAGCACAGAACACACTTGACACCTGTAAACGTGGTATTTTTCAGCTCTGTGCTGCACCAACATAAACAACACTCTGGCTTTGGCTGGTGAGTGAGCAGTTTGTGATCCTGCCCGTGACCAGAATCTCACAAGCAACGTGGTGCTGGTTGTAGCTGGAATTGCCAAGTCTGCTGTAGCTGCAGCAGTGGAGGCCCGTGAGGTCCCAGCTTGGGATGTCTACTCCCAGCTTACTCAAGTGTTGTGAGATTGATGTAATAAAGGTGAGTGTTGTTTGCTGAATGCAGATTTGGAAAGGAGATCTTGGAAAAGCTGAACCCAAGGCTGTCAAGAGAGAAGTGGTTTCCTTTCCCTTTTTCTATCCATCACACCTGTCAAACACTGAAGGGAACCCCAGGAGAACATCTGACATTCACTCACGGAGAAGGGTTTTATGGTTGTAAAGGTTCTCCATTCTTTGCCAGAGGAAACGAAGCAATGAGAGGATTTGTATTTTCCAGATGTGTAAAATCTGTGGCAAGTTGCACCTTTATTTTGGCCATGATGGAAGGAAGGCTCAGGCTTGTGCTGTGCTGGTGGATGGGTGCTTTGAGGGGTGTCCCTGGGAGATGGATGGTTTGTAAACAGGTCCTGCCTGTCCTGTCTCGTGTGGTCCATGGAAAGAGCAAATAAAGAGTGACTCTACCTCCAGGGATGGTGACTCCACCACTGCCCTGGGCAGCCAGTTCCAATGTTTCAACACTCTTTCAGTAAAGGCATTTTTTCCTGATATCCAACCTAAACCTCCCCTGGTGCCACCTGAGGCCACTTCCTCTCATCCCATCTACTTGGGAGAAGAGACCAACACCCACCTCACCACAACCTCCTTTCGGGAGCTGTAGAGAGCAATGAAGTCTCCCCTCAGCTTCCTCTTCTCCAGACTAAACAATCCCCATTCCCTCAGCTGCTTCTCATTGTTCTCCAAACCCTTTCCCAGTTTCATTCCTCCTTTCTGGACGCACTCCAGCCCCTCAATGTCTTCCTTGTAGTAAGGGGCCCAGAACTGAACCCAGGATTCAAGGGACAGCCTCAAATACATCCCTTTGCATTTTGTGTTTAACCACACAGGCAGGGACCCCTCAGACGGGCTTTTTGCCCTTGGGACAGTCATGAAGAGCCTCTCTGCTCTCCAGACTCTGCCAACATGATCTATCTGGAGGTGTTTAAAAGGCAGGTTGATGAGTTTCTTAGGAATATGGTTTATTAGCAGGGAGACAGCACGGTTGGACTCGATGATCTCAGAGGTCTCTTCCAACCTTATGACTCTATGAGCTCTGTAAACCCAAATTAACCCCACAAAGAGTTGTTTTTGTGGGGTTCCATTGCTGTGAGGTCAGGTCTTGCATCAGCAGAAACCAGCGCTTTACCTCTGCGACTCCTTCCTTCTCCTTACTTACCTCAGGGTAACCCCAGTGGCATCTCTCTCCCCTGGATCTCCTCCTACCAAGAAGCAAGAGTTGCCCCAGATGTCACAAGTGGTCCTGTCACCAGCCTCTGCCATAGGATGGACCATGCCACAGGCACTTGCCACCTTGTGAGCAAGAGAAAGAAACGAGCCCTTGGGTTCTGTAAAATATGAATTTAACAGAAATATGACTTCCCTTCAAATGTTTATTTTCATGACCTGATGGGTCAAACAGCCTGAAAGTACAGAGATGTTTTCTCAGTAGGCTTTGATTTGAAGCAACCCAAGAATGCTGGGAATCTTCTGCAGAGTTGAGTTCGATGTCTCAGTCTCACAATGCAGGACACAGCCAAAGGTCTACGTGAAACATCCCCCCTCCACATCTGTTGGGTTTTAATCAGAGATTTATTATGAACAAAGGCAGCTTTTGGAAGAGTTACTCTTCTCTGACACGTTTGCTGGTCTGTTGGACCAGATGGACAGAAATAGTTTCACATATTAGTCAAATTCTGGAGGGCTACTCACCGAAAACTACGGGCAGGCAAGAGCAGAATGGACATTATATTGTCCATGATTTATAGACAACCACAGAAGATAAATTCTAGCCTTGTATGGGGATGTAAGCCTCTTACACATTGTAGTATTGATCTCCAAGCCAAGAGGCTGAAACTCCAGGTTTTCTTAGCCCCAAAGCCAGTAGCAGTAAAAGTTTATATTCTCCCTGGTGCATTTGTGCTGCACATTGAGTTGGA
Organism: Dromococcyx pavoninus; assembly: GCA_033558185.1. NCBI lineage: Eukaryota > Metazoa > Chordata > Aves > Cuculiformes > Neomorphidae > Dromococcyx > Dromococcyx pavoninus. The sequence continues at coordinate 1,335,892 of JAUMJL010000035.1, read as the reverse complement.
AAAGAGATCTGAGGAGCAGAATAGCAGATTAAATTGTTACATTAGAAACCAGGGGATATATTTCCTAGGTTGAAATTCCAGGGTTTTGCTTCTTCCTACCCAGTTTTGAACAATAAATATTTAACAAGGCAAACTCATCCTCCTGCATTGAAAACTAAGGGGAGATAAATTGCATTTCTAATTATTCCTAACAAAAGGAAAAGCCATTTCTGCTGAGATCAGTGAGAATTCCCACATCTCCTCGAGTGAAATAAGAGTGTGTGATGGATTGGGTGAGGTACTGATCTTACCTGAAAGAGGACATTCAACAATGGATGCAAACTTAAGGGCAGTCTCATCCCTATTGGATATTCTTACCCAGGGACAATGGGAGACCAGAAGGGGTTTCTGGGCTCCATCACTAACTTACTGATGGACCATGGGAAGCTCCCCATCTCTGGGGCCTCAGTTTCCCATTTATAGTGTGAGGATAATATTTGGCTCAAGCTCACAAGGACTTTGTTGCTGAAACACTTCTCTTAATGCCAAGATACGAATTGCAACATCCCATGGAAAAATACTTTTAGAGCATATTTGTCATTGGAAAACAATATTTGAGTCTGGAATTTTCAAATATTGCTTCATATTTGATGAGAACTTTTTCCAATAGTTATTCTTATTACTTTTAAGAGGTTTTTCTAACACACCCCAACTGTTAACACAGTGGTTTATCAACATATTGTTACTGATAACAAACATGGTGAAATGTAGATGAAATGCAGTGGGCAGAGTCACACAGTCACAGAGGCTGCATCCACCCTCTCTCCCGGTGCGGCGCTCGAGCAGTGCTGCCCCTAACAAGGGTGAAAATGCTGCATAGAATCCAAGAATCCTGGAATGGTTTGGGTTGGAAGGGAACTCAAATTCCGTCCAATTCCACCCCCTGCCATGGGCAGGGACACCTCCCACTGCATCAGGGGGCTCAAAACCCCATCCAACCTGGCCTTGAACACCTCCAGGGATGGGGCAGCCACCACTGCTCTGGGCAACCTGGGCCAGGGCCTCCCCACCCTCACAGCAAAACATTTCTGCCTAAGATCTCATCTCAATCTCCCCTCTTTCATCTGGAAACCCTTCCCCCTCATCCTGTCCCTGCACTCCCTGATCAAGAGCCCCTCCCCAACTTTCCTGGAGCCCCTTTCAGTACTGGGAGGTTGCTCTAAGGTCTCCCACAGCCTTCTCTTCTCCAGGCTGAACAACCCCAACCCCAGCCTATTTTCACACAGGAGGTGCTCCAGGCCTCAGACCATCTCCGTGGACTCTTCTGGACTCAAACAGATCCTTGTCCTTCCTGTGCACATCGACAACCTCCACTGCCATTGGATAGAGAAACAGATAGAGCTTTGACCTTTCCTGATCCTGCCTTGGTTCCCTGTAGCATCACTTGAGGAAGCACACCCAGTTTCCCATTAAATGATCCCATGAAGCTACATCCCCTCCTGCCCACCTCTGCCTGCCCTGTCTCCTCCCCTTGATGCTGGAGCAGTCCCTACAGTCCCTGTCACCATTCACATCCTTCAGGGTCTTCTGTTTTCCTCAGGTCTCCCTCCTTTTGTTGTGGTTCCCATTCCTGGAGCTTCTCCTGGTGCACTGCCTTGTCTCTCTCCATCCCTTCGTGCAGCTGATCCTGTGAAAGGGTGGAGCTGCCCATTCACCCCCACCAGTTCCCTGTTCATCCCCCGCCCCAGTTTCAAACCCCTTTCTTTTTCCCTGTGTATCTCACTCCCAGTTCCCATTATCCAGCCAACGCTGCCCCTTGCCCTGAACTCCCCTGGGTCTGACTCAAGAAATTTTCACTTGCAAGACCTCAAAATGGCAAACCCTTGAGGGCAGAGGGAAGCTGTGGCTTTGCTGTCAGCTGTAGCTTCAGCAGGTGCCACTGGAGAAGAGAGATGCAGAAACAGAGGGTCCTGCTCCACGTGGACCATGCAGTTGGAGCTATTTGGGCCGTATCCCTACAAGGTACAGACGAGGTGTGATGTTAAACATGAACCAACATCAGCGTGGGGTGCTCACAGCCTGGCAGGACACACGTGCCCCATCCTTGTGTTGCTTTGGTTGTGCACTGCCATGCAGCAGGTCATGGATGAGCAAACTCAGGTCTACCATGGCTGAGTGGAGAGGGAGAGCCCAGGGTGGAGAGGGAGAGCCCACTATAGTGAGGGAGAGCCCACTATAGTGAGGGAGAGCCCAGAGTGGAGAGGGAGAGCCCAGGGTGATGGGGGAGAGCCCAGTATAGTGAGGGAGAGCCCAGAGTGGAGAGGGAGAGCCCAGTGTGATGGGGGAGAGCCCAGTATAGTGAGGGAGAGCCCAGTGTGATGGGGGAGAGCCCAGTATAGTGAGGGAGAGCCCAGGGTGGAGAGGGAGAGCCCAGGGTGGAGAGGGAGAGCCCACTATAGTGAGGGAGAGCCCAGAGTGGAGAGGGAGAGCCCAGTGTGATGGGGGAGAGCCCAGTATAGTGAGGGAGAGCCCAGTGTGATGGGGGAGAGCTCAGTGTGATGGGGGAGAGCCCAGTGTGATGGGGGAGAGCCCAGAGTGGAGAGGGAGAGCCCAGTGTGATGGGGGAGAGCCCAGTGTGGTGAGGGAGAGCCCAGTGTGATGGGGGAGAGCCCAGTATAGTGAGGGAGAGCCCAGTGTGATGGGGGAGAGCTCAGTGTGATGGGGGAGAGCCCAGTGTGATGGGGGAGAGCCCAGAGTGGAGAGGGAGAGCCCAGTGTGATGGGGGAGAGCCCAGTATAGTGAGGGAGAGCCCAGTGTAGTGAGGGAGAGCCCAGTGTGATGGGGGAGAGCCCAGTGTGATGGCGGAGAGCCCAGTATAGTGAGGGAGAGCCCAGTGTGGTGAGGGAGAGCCCAGTGTGGTGAGGGAGAGCCCAGTGTGGAGAGGGAGAGCCCAGTGTGGAGAGGGTGAGTCCAGTGTAGTGAGGGAGAGTCCAAACAAAATTCAGCCAGAATTTGCAGGTTGGGGTAAACAATAAGTTTTTTCCTCTTACTTTGTTTTTAGAAGATGTTGTTTTAGCTGAAGTTCACCCCCTTCCCTCCCCTTGCCCCTAAAAATCAGCCTGAGGTGGACGCTCCATTATAGAAAATCTCAGCACAAATGATTTAAACTACAATTATAACTTCAAGCAGAATCTTACAGAGGGAGTTTCAGACATCCTTAATAGGCAATGATGCTAGAGACAGGGCTAGTGAATCACTCCTTTTTACTGGATAATATTAATAGGCCTCTTTGCACAATTATATCCAGAAACAGCAATTAAAGTAAAAATCAGAAAGGGTATAAAGTCTGGGCCAGATCCTCAGCCAGTGCTAATTGGTGCAGCAGACAGAAACCAACAGACCTATGCAGATTTACACCAGTTTAGGCAAGGAATTAGTGATTTCCTGCCACCCTCCTCTTGTATTTATCATTTCTTCCTCTTGAAGAGCCAAGGGCACAATCAGTTTAACCCTCATCACGGAGACAAAAGAACCTCTTCCCCACCAGAAACGAAAAATAAGGCAGTCCTGGGATAATTGCTGATGTCTTCCAGTTTGGTAGGATTTATTTCGTAGTCCTATGTTCTTTTTTTATGTAATTGTAAGGGTCAGGAGTTTCAGGACCTTCTCTCTTTTGTATCCTTTGGTGAAGAAAAAGAAGGTAAGAATAAAAAGAAAGTAAAATAAAAAAAAGACGTGGGGAGGCCCTGACCCAGGTTGCCCAGAGCAGTGGTGGCTGCCCCATCCCTGGAGGTGTTCAAGGCCAGGTTGGATGGGGCTTTGAGCCCCCTGATCCAGTGGGAGGTGTCCCTGCCCATGGCAGGGTTGGAGGTGGATAGGTTTTGAGGTCCCTTCCGACCCAAACCATTCCGTGATTCTATGATCCTGAGGCAGCGCTGAACCCCCAGATGGAACCCCCACAACAGGGTATTCATCCTCATCCCCAGCTTCTCCAGGAGATGATGCACCCCCAGTGCCAGAGTGGGCTCCCATCTCTCTCCACCCATTAATTATTGAGGTTTTAGGGATGCAATAATATATTTATGCATCTGTGTCAGCAAACGTCATCCCCATCACAGGCGAGGCGAGAGGATGGAGCGTGGGGAGGGCACTGCCACCTCCCCCACCAGAGCCCAGGAGGGTCAGAGGGCCCAGCTGGTCCAGTGTCCTCTGTGATTCTAAGATAAAAGGAGTTAATAATAGTATAAAAATGGGGGGTTTCTTTCATTTAAGAAACAGGCGTAACGTCCTGGCTGGCTCTGGGAAGCAAAGGACCTCCCTTGCTTCATCTGTAGAGAGATGGGATTAAAGCAGAGGAGAAATATCCCATCAAAGAGTGAATATTTGAGTGTGTGTTAGGGATGATGTGTGCTTCTCTCTGAACCCTTCCCTGAGCACACAGGAGAATCATAGATTCACAGAATGGTTTGGGTTGGAAGGGATCTCAAAGCCCATCCAGTTCCACTCCCCTGCCACGGGCAGGGACACCTCCCACTGGATCAGGGGGCTCAAAGTCCCATCCAACCTGGCCTTGAACACCTCCAGGGATGGGGCAGCCACCACTGCTCTGGGCAACCTGGGCCAGGGCCTCCCCACCCTCACAGCAAAACATTTCTTCCTGAGCTATCATCTCAATCTCCCCTTTTTCAGCTGAAAACCCTTCCCTTTCATAAGAAGAAAGCAGAGAGAAAAAAAAAGCATGTATGGTTACTTCTCCTCTCCTTTTGCCATCTTCAGGTCCAAAATCTTCATCTGGATTTAATCCCTTACCAGAAGACAAATGACTGGGGAATTTCTTATGAAGGTGTTTTTCTTGCTTTGTGCCACTTTCTTAGCAGGTGTTAGATAACAGAGTCATGTCATTGGCAGATTTATCTGGCAATCTTGGCAACTGGGAAATTAAATGGCCCCTGAAGTGCTCTAAGAAAACAATTCTTTCCCAGCAAAATTGCATTACATAAAAATAAGCCTTTTTTGCATCTTTTAAAGGAGATGACAAACACTGGGGAAATGAAGGGAAGGAGGAAAGTTTTAAAATGCTTATCTTCAAGTTGGCATCCAGATTTGGAGTTGCTTCATTCCATTTACCTACAGACACCCAAGGAGGCCCATAAGCCAATTTGGTCAACATATGAAGACCTGGGCCATGAACTGCCTTGCTACATCTCCGAGCCCAGGATATTGGGCAGAGGGCATAAAGCCAGTGCTGAAATGCTTTGTGGGGTTTGCTTGCACTCACTGCCTCCGAGTTGTGAGCCATGGAATTGTAGTGAAGGTCATGGCATCCTCATCTTGGGAACATCTCCAGAGGGTTGACCATGGGGTAACTCCCCTCTGAGCCCATTTTAGTGCTGTCATATCACTAAATCATAGAATGTCCTGAATTGGAAGGGACCCACAAGGATCATCCAATCCATCCTGCTCAGGACAACCCCAACATTCACACCGTGGGACTGAGGGTGTTGGCCAAAGGCTTCTGGAATATTGTCAGGCTGTGACTGCTTCCCTGGGAGCTGTTCCAGTGCTCCACCACCCTCTGGGGGAAGAACCTTTTCCTAATGTCCAACCCAACCCTCCCCTGGCACATCTTCCTGCCATTCCCTTGGATCCAGAGAGAAGAGCTCAGCGCCTGCTCCTCCTTCTCCCCTGGTGAGGAAGCTGTAGATTACAATGAGGTCTCCTCTCAGTCTCCTCTTCTCCAGACTGAACAGACCAAGAGATTTCAGCCACTCCTCACACCCCTCTAAACCCTTCACCAGCTTTATTGCCTCCTCTGGACCCTCTCCAGTAGCTTTAGATCCTTTTTATCCTGTGGTGGACTCAAGGTGGGGCCTCCCCAGTGCAGAGCAGAGCGGGACAATGCCCTCCCTTGACTGGTTGGCAATGCCGTGCTGGATGCACCCCGGGGCAGAGCTGGGCAAACACCTGGGGCTGGAGCAGTGAGCATAAGGCTGGGAGCAGAGCCCTGTGGTTGATGGATCCAGCTCGAGCTGCTGGGACCAAGCTATGGACAACCATTGCAGAGATCTCCAGCCAGCAGGATCCAGGCCTGTGAGGGGGTTGCCTGGGTCCTCACGGGATGCACTGATGGAAGGAAATGCCAAAAAGAGGGACAGGTTCCTTGTTTTTTGTTTCTTCATTGTATAAGTGATTAAATACAAATGGGGACAGGGTTTTCACCAGTTTGGCACAGCCCCCCACCACAGAGACTGCCTGTGGAGCTTGTCTACAGGGAGGAATGGTTTTACTGGGAAGGAGCAAGGACAACAACAATCAGTGCTGGCTTCTGCATAGAGCACGGGGTGAAACCAGTCCAAACCTTAAATCAGACAGCGAAAAGATTCAATCATCTCAGGTTTTACAGTGCTGCTGGGTATGTTTTCCTCAGAGGGGAATGGGAACAGCTCAACTCATGCAGACATCTTTTTCGTAGAATCATAGAATTGTTTGGTTGGAAAAGACCTTTGTGATCTTCGAGTCCAACCATAGTTGTTCACTGCTGAACCTGAGCACCTTGTCTACCCTTCTTTTAAACACCTCCAGGGATGGGGACTTCACCACTGCCCTGGGCAGCCTTTTCCAGTGCCTGAAAACCCTTTCAGTGAAGGAATTTTTCCTGATATCCAATCCAAACCTCCCCTAGTGCAACTTGAAGCCACTTCTTCTCATTTTGTTATCTGGGAGAAGAGCCCAGCACCTGCCTCACCACAACCTCCTTTCTGGGAGCTGCAGAGAGCGATGAGGTCTCTCTTCAGCCTTCTCTTCTTCAGACTAAACACCCCCAAGTCCTTCAGCCATTCCTTATAACACTTGTTCTCCAGCCCCTTCCCCAGCTCTGTTCACTTCTCTGGATGTGCTCCAGCCCCTCAATGTCCTTCTTGTGCTGAGGGGTCCAAAACTGAACACAAAGGTCTGGAAAGGGACCACATCTCCTGGACCCAGCTGTGGGTGCCTGTGCCCATTGTAGGATTTCTGCCTGTGTTTAGCACGAATAACGTGGCTGCAGGACAGCACTGCCAGGCCCTGCCAACCTCCACTGCATTGCTGGTGACCATGAACCAGGCACCATCCCCTCCTTTTCCTCACAACACATCATAATTTCATGAAATACAACACTTGACTCTCTCACTGACTTTCTCAGAGCCCTCTACAAAGCATTGAAATATTTAACCCTGCAGTAAATTCACACTAGGAGGGAAGCTATAAAAATTACCCTCTCTTGCCTTATTTTTTGAGGCAGAAAGAAGCAAAAATTCATGGTCTTAATGCCAGAAATTCAGAAGTGAAGCAGTGAAGCACCCCTCTCCTCCCTAAATATAGCAGGAGCAACTTAAAAGTCAGGATCTTTGTTGCTGTTAAAAATAGCTAATGAAGTGACAGTGCCTGCTCAGAGGTTGGCTCTCCTGGGTGAGCGTGCTGCCAGCCACCACCAGGTCTCACATCATCAGGAAGCTTAGGAGCAACCTGTAAAATGGCAGCAACCAAGATTTGTGAGCATAATCTGGGAGAAAACAGTGGTTGTGCAAGAAAATATGGCAAAAAAACCCCCATTTCTTTTATTTTCTCCTTTTTGTTTGTCCATTGGGTTTTGGGTCTGTAAGGGTTTAAGTTTTCTACATGTTCTCCAAAACAAATAATTGGCTTTTCCAATGAAGCCTGAGATTATCACATCATCACCTGCTTCCTAAAGGTGAGGTTAGGAGGGAATGGTACAATCCCCAGCACAGCCAGAAAGCCAAGCAGTGCTCAGAAATGAGGTGTTTTTGGATTCGCAGAGAAGGAAAACTCCAACCTCCCTGTTTCTAGAGGTGTGTGAGAACCAGTGAACCTTTCCCCTCTCTCCTGAGACCTATGATTGCAGAGACTTGCCATAAGCCTTGTAATTAATGTAGTGGATCCAGGGAAATAAAACAAAAAGCCTCTGGAAAAGAAAAAAATAACATGTTTTCGCTTTGCCTGCCCAAACATATGCCTTTTGCTACACCTCTGGCTTGAGCATCTCCCATGAGCTGCAGAAGGGGAAACAAACTGCAGTGATTTCACTGTTGTGCCTTGGTCAGGCTCCTGTTCACATTGGAGAAGTTGTCTCCACACAGATAATGCTGGCTTGGAGAGCACTGTGTGTGTCTGAAAGCCACATGGTGAGAGAGAGGGGAAAAAACAGCCTTGCTGTTCACTGCTGGCAAATTATCCTTCCTGGGAGATGCTGGCATTTCTGAAGGAAAGCTGGGGAGGGGCTCTTGATCAGGGAGTGCAGGGATAGGATGAGAGGGAACGATTTTCAGCTGCAAGAGGAGAGATTGAGATGAGATTTTAGGAAGAAATGTTTTGCTGTGAGGGTGGGGAGGCCCTGGCCCAGGTTGCCCAGAGCAGTGGTGGCTGCCCCATCCCTGGAGGTGTTCAAGGCCAGGTTGGATGGGGCTTTGAGCCCCCTGATCCAGTGGGAGGTGTCCCTGCCCATGGCAGGGGGGTGGAACTGGATGGGCTTTGAGGTTCCTTCTAATCCAAACCATTCCCTGATTCTATGGGTTTTGGGTGCTATCTGTCTTCAAGACAAGTGTTTTCTCCTTTCATCTCAGATGCTCTGGGAGCAGCAGGCAGTGTTGGCAGCTGCCTGGTGAGAGGCTCCTCTTTATTAGCCCCAGCTGCTGGGAGATTCCATTCATTTGGAATTCCATTCATTTCCCTATAAATCATATTTAAAGTACCAGCAGCTCAACCTGCACACACACACGTGGAGGGTGCATGCACAACAAATGGGAGAGTGGAAAAAAGGGGTTGCATTAAGAAACATGCAGCCTAGGGCAGCTTTTTACTGGCTTCTCCACTAAAGTGAGCCTCAGGCACTGTAAGATGAGGGAGAATCTTCCTACCAAGGCTGGACAGACTGGTCAGAGGGGGCCTTTTTGCCCCTGGGCTGCTGGGTAGACCTCAACCAGCTTGGAGAGGGGAGAGGAAGGGGAGCCTGGCAGCAAAGGAGCCAGGTGGGAGCTCTTAAGCCAGAGCAGCTTTGTGGTGGGAGGCCAGATGGCAGCTGCCCTGGGGGCAGAGAGCTCAGGCATAACTCTCCACGTCCTGCAGCAGCAGGAGCAAACTGCCTTCTTTTGTCTCTATTTTAGCATCTCCATCGCTGTCTTGGTTCCCCTCACAGCCTGTTCCCATGGCTTGGGGGGGCTCTCAGTTCATGCCATGTCTTGGCAGGTCCCATCCTGCTCAACAACAGGTGAGATGCTCGTTGCCTGCATCCCTCAAACTCTCTGCTGAAAGATGATTTTAACCATCCTTGCACCTGTAACCACCCTGCAGAAAGGCAAAGATCTGGTGCATGCCTGGAAGTGTGAGTTTTCTTAAATTCACACTGGATTATTCAGGCTCCCAGGCAGCTCTTCAGGGTGGCTGGGCCTAACCTTTCACACAGCTTTTGATATTTTGAGTTTACTAAACTGTCTTTAACAGGGTGATCTTCCCCAAGCAATAAACCTGCTCTGAGTGGAAGGGGTAGCACAGTTTGTCAGCCCCTTTCCCTTTTGCATCTGTTGGTCTGCTGAGCAGAGCCTCACAAGTAATGAAGGTCCTGAGGGGTCCTTAGGAATCAGCAGGGAGGCAGAGGAGAGAGACTGAAGGTGATGCTGCCACTGGGGTAGGTGCAGGTGACTTGGGGCTGTATCAGGTCTGGTTTGGCAGCAGGTCTTGTGAATGATTTTACACTGCAGCTCCTGGTCAAAAGCAGCCTCCATCCTCCCTGCTCTGCCAGGTCCTTCCCAGGCCAAAGCAGCCTAAGGCTGTACAACCCATCATGCCCAAAGTGACCCCAGGGCTTTGGGGATGGAGATGCCCCTGAATCAGGCTGGTGCAAAGATGAGCTACAGGGCTGTGGCCAAACCTACGTTGAGGCAGAATTTAACTGGTCATGCTGGTGAGCATCGTCCTTCCTGTGGCTGAGGGTATGAGGAGGGAAGGCATCACAGCAGAGGCAGATAATAATCTCAGAGGGTTAAGTTAGAAGCGTTTTAGCTTTAAACCTTCACTAAACCTCTTCGAGTTGCTTCTGGTAACTTCTGAGGATTGGTGTAGAACAGTTCTTCATCTTTCAGATGAACTGATCCCATTCTTGCCCACTGCAGGGCTCCCAGTCTATCAGGAGCCTCTGAAAAGCAGAAGCAAGAGGAAGAAAGAAAAAGTGTCAAGAAAATGACTAAGCAAAGACTAAGCCTCACATCTGCTTCTGGTGCAAATCAGCACAAGCCCAGTGTCGTCAGCAGAGCTGGCCTGACGTGGAAGTCCTGAGCTCTCTTGGTCCTCTTTGCCCCCCAAACCACCACAAAACCTATGAAAAATATTTCTGGGTGCCCCCGTGGCAGCAGGAAGCTCAGGGGTGATGTTCCCCCAAGATGTCTCTTCTGGAGGTTGGCTGAGGATAATTAACAAACACTTCCTCGGGGGAATCATCGCCTGAGCCAGCTCGGGGGCACGAGGGCTGCCAGAGCTGAGCTGTTTGCTGGGGGGTGTTGTGAGGACACGGGGGATGGAGTCCAACACTAATGAACAGTCCCATGTGCTAATGAGAGAAGTGGCTCAGTGCCGGGGTTGGGGCTCATTCTGTGCCCCCTGGGCCTTGAGTCTCTGCTTGCAAAGCCAACGCTTTGTGTTTGTGCAGAAGAAACAACTGCTGCCTGGTTGTGAGCGCCAGCAGCCACGGCTGTATTGATCTCATTAGCTCGGTGGAGCAGGGTTTGGCAGCCTGTGGCAGTGTCCCCCACCACGATACAGTCACCCTGGGACAGGCAGCTGTGCCCAGGAACTGTGGGAGGAGGCACGGTCACGGTGTGCAATCTGCAGGCTGTTCTTCTCCAAGCGGGGATGCCCAGGAAGGACAAACTGCACCAATCGTATCATAGGATGGTTTGGGCTGGAAGGGACCTTAAAGCCCTTTCAATTCCACCTCCCTACCGTGGGCAGGAGCACCTCCCACTGGATCAGGGTCCTCAAAGCCTGTCTCAGCCTGTATTTGTGCTTGGGATTGCCTTGACCCAGGCCTAGGACCTTACACATGGCCTTGTTGAACTTCATGAGGGAAGGGGAAGGGGAAGGGGAAGGGAAGGGGAAGGGGAAGGGAAGGGAAGGGAAGGGAAGGGAAGGGAAGGGAAGGGAAGGGAAGGGAAGGGAAGGGAAGGGAAGGGAAGGGAAGGGAAGGGAAGGGAAGGGAAGGGAAGGGAAGGGAAGGGAAGGGAAGGGAAGGGAAGGGAAGGGAAGGGAAGGGAAGGGAAGGGAAGGGAAGGGAAGGGAAGGGAAGGGAAAGAAGAGAAGAGAAGAGAAGAGAAGAGAAGAGAAGAGAAGAGAAGAGAAGAGAAGAGAAGAGAAGAGAAGAGAAGAGAAGAGAAGAGAAGAGAAGAGAAGAGAAGAGAAGAGAAGAGAAGAGAAGAGAAGCTGTGACTTTCATGCATTCATCACCTCAAGGATGCACAAGGTCAGGAGATGGAGGCAGCAGGGCCTGTGTCCAGTTGCTTTGTCTGGATCTCTCCAATGATGCAGGAGTGATCAGATTCAGGACTTGGTGGAGCCAGTGTTGGTCTTTGCTGCCTGTCACCCGTGGGCTGTACAGCACTCAGAGGTCAGGGGAAACACCGAGGGACAGCAGGGACAACTTTGACAACGGGTTTCGGTATTTCATATTCTGTAGTGCACCAGCAAGGGATGAAAAGGAATTACAGAGGCTACCTGAGTTATTCCCCCCATAATTAAAATGTAGAATTTATTCCTGCTTCCAGAAAGCCTCACACAGAGAATTAAACACAAGATTAATGAGGTGCCTAATGGCTTGTGTAGCCTCACTCAGAAATAAAGCAACTGTTTGCTCCTTGTGTTACTGGGTGTCTGGGAGCAGCCAGTTTCTCTCCAGATGATGCACACTGCTACAAGTGACAACTACAGGGGAATGTTTGTACCTCTTGCCAAGCTGTTGGGAAAGGCACTGACACAGAGCTGAAAGAAATGCACACAAACCTGCTGCTTCCAGTCACGGGTTTGAGAACAAAGCTCAGAGAAGGAGCAATGCTCAGAGCTCGGCCAGACATTGCTCTTGCTGCACGGTTACTCCGATCCCGCTGGGATTACAACTCTTAAATTGAGATGCCACAAAGCTGCTGGTGACCCAATGTCATCTGCAGCCACAGATCCATGGGGGGGTCGTGATAAGCAGTGTGACCCTCGTGCAGCTCTGCCTGCATCCCTGACGAGCAATGAAACCCTCAGTTGCATAAACACGACGTGTGCTCCGACTGGACGTGTGATCTCTCACTCACCCTCATTACTATTTCTTTTTTAAGGACCACCCAGTTGAAGTATTTGCTTCCAAAACACTTGGCCTCTGCATCAAAACCACACCCTCTCCTCAAGCCTCTGGACCCAGGCTCTCCGTGCCTGCTCCAGACACTGATGCTTTCTCGCAGTGAGGGCTGAGAGCAAGCGCCAACCCCTGGAGGTTCTCCAGCTGTGGCTGGGACTGAGAGAGATGAAGCAGGATTCAGAAATGCTGGTGTTTCTGATGGTCACACTCTGCATCTCCACTTCACAGGGATTTTTCTAGTCTTTTCTTGTCTGCAGAGACAGCCAGCACAGCTTCAGCCGTGCCTGCTGGGACACACATCATGATGTGCTCGTCCTCTGCTGCCTTCCCTGCACTGGGGCACCTGGTGGGGCTGGGGCTCAGCAGGTGCCCAGTCCATGCTCCTCCTCTCAGTCCCCATGAATCTGTTCATAGGAGGTGCTCTGGGGTCCATGGTGGTGGCCTGGGGATTGCAGTGGTACCCAGCAGGGTTCACCTACCAACCTTTCTGAAGAGGAACTGTGGACTGGAAGATTCCCATCCAGGAGCACAGGGCAGGAGAGACCCCAGGAGGTGGCATCAGGCATCCCCTGCCAGATCAATGCATCACTTGTTCCTCGTGGGCACCAGCCTGGCCAGGTCCCACAACCACAGACGAGACCCAAACTACCTCCATGGTCAAACCTGGGACCTCCCTACTCTCCCATCAGGATGTTCTTCCTAAATTAGTCTAAATTACCCTTCCCCACTGCCCTGGGACATGGAGAGCAGTTTATCCTCTTCGCTCTGCAGTGATCTCTGCCATAGCTGAGGGCTGTTATCACTTCTCCCTCCCTCAGCACTTCTAGACTAAACAAGCCCAGTTGTCGCAGCCTTTCCCTGCAGGTCATGGTTTCTGGACCTCTGATCCCGTTTGCTGATGGTCTCTGGACTCCCTCCTGCTGATCATCTCCTCTCTCTGGCGTTGATGCCCGCTGGATGCAGTTTTCCAGCCACACATGAGAAGCAGAAGGGTTATTTCACATTTTTTATGGACAGCATTTGGATTTATAGCTCCCAGAGGAGTGGAGAAAGGCAACATCTTCTTAGCAGCTCCACTAATCACCCATTGATGATACTGTTTCAAAAGTCAAGCTCCCAATATCCAAGAATCACAAAACATAGGCATTTTGTTCCCAATTCTGGTGTCCCAGGAACCGCCAGGTTGACCCATTCTGGTTTTCCCCACACCTGGAAAGGCTGGAAACCCCATGATCTACCCTAGCACCCAGTGATGAGAGATTGTAATCAGTCAGATAATAGAACTAGGCAGAAAAAATACAATTCCCATCCCCTAGGAGAGGAAAAGGAGAAACTTAATATTTTTCTCATAGAAAATAAAAATTCTGAGAATTCTGGCTGAAAACCAATAGGGTTTTTCTTTTCTTCCTGTGTTTTTAATTTATTTTATTTATTTATTTTTATTCCAGCAGTGTCTCGTGCATCTTTCTGGACATTGCTCTCCATTGTCTGGCCAAATCCCATCCCTCGGGACTCTCTAACTCCTGCCTTCAGCTGACCATGCCATTCCACCATGGAGGAATCTCCATCTACCCTGAGATGTCATTCTTGGGCAAAAGCTCATCCTTTTTAAAACAAACAAAGCAATCTGTGATCCAGAATAAAACTCACAGTATCCCAAAGGTGTCAACAAACCCAACAGAGCAGACCTGATGCTTGGCAGCAGACAGCCAGAGGCACTGAGTGCTCTTTTGCAGGAGGTCTCATAATTTTGGCTGAGGGAGGAGTGTGCCCAGGAAGGTCCAGGCTTCAGGAAGGGGCAGTTGCAAAGGTGGGAGCAGAGCATCCCCATCCAGACCAGTATCCAGCAGCAAAGCCCTGGTTTGGGAGCATTAAATGATGCAAGAACTGGGCTTCTCAGCCTCACCTCTTGGCCAAAGAGCTTTAGGGAAAACTAGTGGGGTAGGACCAGGCATGAGCTTTGATGGGAACACATCCCCCAGTACTAACCAGCATCCCATCTTATCCCAGCTCCCGGAATGCAGCCTAATGGGAAATGATCCATCCAAGTGCTCCTGGTGCAAATCCACTGGAAGCTGTATTTCTTAACTGAGGGGCTTTTACAGCCCTTACAGTAAGCAATAAAAGTTCAGGAGGATTTTCTTGTGGTTAAACACTGCAGGCTGTTTTGGCCAAGCAAAGTGGGCTCTGCTCTGTCCTCCGGATGGAGTGGAACTGGATTTATTGTTATTTATGTTTAAGCATTACTCAGAAGGTAACATTACTCATAAAACTGGCTCCCTGCACGGCTGCCCTTGTTTCCCTTCTGTTTCTCTTCCTGCCTTTAGCTGAATTCTCTTTGTCATCAGCCACCAAACATTAAACTACACACAGATCACATATTGTCAGGGGCTGCCAGGGTTTCCAATTGGCCTCTCTCTGCTCTACAGCTGTTTGCAGAGCTTGCTTTGCTGGAAGGAGGGTGGTCTGTGTCTCCTGTCCTTTGAAGTCCAAGAAGCCCCCAGACACATGCTCAGACTCTGATGTGCTCTCAGCTTGTCCACGTTCAAACGTCAGCTGGACCAGGGCTGCGAAACTGTCTCGTTTTGCAGTGGGAGGAAAAGAGCAGAAGTTAAACACCCACCTTAGGTGCTTCATCCTCAGACTGTGCCTGTAGCCAAGGGAGAGAAAGAGGGTCCCCCTAGGGAGCCTTTCCTCCCACCCAAAGCATGGCAGAAGAATCTCCCGATGGGCCTCTTGGGATTTGGCTTGACATGGAGAGAGCTGAGAGTTGGCACCCAGCTTTGAGACATCTAAAATCAACAGTGCAGTCCTGCCCTGTGCTCCTTGCTGTGAGCCTCTTTCCATTTCCTACATAATAATTTCATCCTCCTAACCACAATTTCTGCTCCACAATCAACCACAATCATAATCAACGCAGTTTCAGGCTGTTCTTCTCCCAATTTACCAGCCTCACTAACCTGTACCTTTAATTCCACTCCTCCACTTCCCCCTCACTCAGAGCTGTCTCCGTGCACTTATGCCCAAGTGGAACCTCTCTTTTAGCACTGCCACCATCTCTTCTGGTGGGTGCAGTCACCTCTGTTCATCAGCCACAGGTCTGCAAAGGACGTGGCAGCACTGGTGGATGGAGACCAAGGTGAGCTATGTGCCCACCTGGGATTTGCTCTGCAGACTGAAAATGCTTCAGCAAACTTTTGTCCCATCACCCTTCCCACCAGACAAAGAAACCTCAAGACATCACTGGTGGAAATGAACCAAACTGCACAGCCAGAGACTCCCTTGGAGGTTCTCTCAGCTCTACATCTCCAGCAGCTCTCCCAAGCTTGGACATCCTTGAAGTTGAGCTCAATCACTGTGCCTGCAAAGGCACTGAGCTTTCCTCCACTGCCTCTGTGCCAGACACTGTCTCTAAATACATTTTCCAAAAGAGATTATTATTTACTCATCCCAAGGCAAAGAGAAATATTCCAACATGAGGCAGCCTCCTACACTGCTCTTACACAACCCTGGCGTATTCCTCTCCGGGTGTTGTAATTTGGGATGGGAAGGCAGACAACCTTGATGTGGTTTTTCTTTCCCCTGGAGCTTCTCCAGCACTCTCATCCCTTCCTACCCAAGCCAAGCAGCTCTCCTTCCCCTCTCAACCAACGGATAATTGTCCTCTGATACTAAGAAACAGTTTGTTAAACTGCTCAGAACTGGACAAACAGCCTTTTTCTAATTCAGGGTCCCAAACCTGTGCTCAGACTGGTGTCAAGTTGCCCTTCACCCTTGTAACTCCTAAGATGTTTCTGAGGGATCAATCCTGCGAGGAACTTTTCACACAGCACTGCTGATATCTTCAGGGGTGTCTGAACTGCATGGAATTAGGAGGTGATCCTATTTTATAGTCTAAAAGGCCTGATCCAAGTTACCAGACAAACCCCAGTCTATGTCATTATTAGTTTTCAATTGTAAATTAATAGATTAAAAAGTCATGCTGGTTCATCACAGCAGGCTAAAGCAGTAGCCTGGCTTTGCAGCACTGCTAATACGTGATCCAAGAAGTAAAAGAAATGGGATGAGGACAGGGAATCACAGAGAGAGAGTGGATCCCATTGGATGGTTGCAGGGAAGGAGGTTGTCATCACATTTGCTGCTGAAAGCCGTGGCTTTGTCATCATGGACATGCTGTGAGAGAGGCAAGAGTCAAGAGCCAGAGCTCCCATCCCACACTGATCCCATGAGGACCTGCACACAAACCTCCTCAGCCTGAGAAAGCAGCAGGACCAGTCGTGGAGCTGAGGCAGAGGGATATCACTTCCAATACCTCTTGCAAAAGCCACTCTGTATCCTGCATCTTTTACAAATGCCGACACCGAGCTCTAAATGAGCACACTGCAAAGTAACAGTGCTCTTCTCTGGCTTTAAATTGTTTTCATGGATTCTTCTCTTGAAATCACAGAAAACTTTTGGTTCCAACCTTCACAGAAAATAAATCATGCAAGGAACAGGCTAAAGTCTGCACTCCTGCAGCTGAGTCTATAAAACCCTGCTGTGCAGTAGTTTCTGAGCAGGATGGGCCCTTCCCTCACTGATGTCTCCACAAGGTGTCTCATCCCTTGCAGAGGAAGCTGGAGATGGCCCACAAGTTCTCTAAAGCTTGCCTAAAAAAGCAAGCAAGCCCCAGCAAATTGGGCAGTGGCAGCTGAGCCATCAACAACCCCTGTGATGCCTCCTGGCCTCCTGTTGGGCTTCAACACATCAAAAAGAGGTGACTGGTGGGGGCACAGAGATGGGTCTGGGCCACAGCAACTCGAGGAGATTTGGTGCATGGGCTTCAAGCTGTCCCTGAAGGGTGGACTGCACCTGGGTGACCAAAGCATTTTGGGACATGCTTTCTTTACCAAAAGAGCAGTGGAGCACTGGAAGAGGCCACACAGGGAAGTGCCGGAGCCTCCTTCCCTGAAGGGGTTCAAAAAACCTGTTCATGTGGCACTTGGGGACAAGGTTTAGCAGGCACAGTGGGGTTGGTTGGGCTGACGGTTGGACTGGATGAGTTTAGAGGCATTTTCCAACCTCAATGACTCTATGATTCCATGAGAGTGACTGCAAACCAGCACTGGGGGTCACAGAGAGGAATTTCCCTCCCATGTCTTGCAGAAAGCTGTTGCCTTGGGTTATGACTGTGTCTTCCCAGTTAATGATCTCCCTTTGGCTGCACCAGAGATGGGAATTACCTGGAAGAGAGAAGCAGAGCTGCCTTTTTAGTGCTGCTGCTGGGAGCTCCAGGAGGAGAGCGCTGTCTGACCCCTGCGTCGCACAAGCCCTGGCACAGTAGGTCTGGCTGTGTTTTTACAGGGCAAAGTCTGTAAAAGAGGAGAGACTGAGGACTTTTCCTCTGTCTGAATGCTGCATCCTTCCAGAAGAAAAACAAACCACTTAAAATGATAAAAGGGCCTGCTTTTTATTTACTGGAGTGGCAGCAACACTCCTAGCTACATCTCTCTTGCATTCATGCCTGTCGGGCACTACCAAGCACACAGCCTTTCTTGATGAAAAGCAACTGCCTGTCTGCAGGAGAGGTTTGAAGGGTGCTGCAGGAATGCCTGCCTGCTACACCCCTGCCTCTGTGGGTGAAGCAGATCCATCCTTGAATCCTTCCTTCCCAGCCCTGCTGGCATGAGGGGATCCCTACACCGTGCAGGAGCAGGGAGGAGGGATGAATTCGGCAGTGGGTGTCCCCCTTCAGGGGAGGGAAGGTGATGGAAAGGATGAGAAGAGAGACAAGGTGTGCTGCAAAGGGTCAGGCTGATATCTGAATGAAGAGGTCTGAGACAGGGAGAGACTCCGAAACGCTGAGGGAGAGGAAGGCAGAGAAAGGGAAGAAGGAATGGTGGGGACCTGACCTTGAGAGGAGGGAAGAGGCAACGGCAGAGGATGGGCACCAAGGGCACAGCAAACAAGGAACACAGCTCCCTCAGCCCATCAGTGGGGTGGGACAGGGGAGAAGGTTGACACTGAAGGTGGGAGAAGTCCCTCCTTCAGCCCCAGCACAGGCCCCACATCTCCCCAGGCAGTCAGAGACCAGGGAGGGAGGGAGGACAGCAGTGCCAGTGTTTTGGGGGAACGCCTGCAAAGGGGGTGAATGCAGTCAGCAGGGTTGAGCCAAACCATGCTCTGAGAGTTTAACCAGCACACCCTGCCTGAGACATTGCTGCAGCTTTGATGAGCTGCAAAAAGCCCCATTTTTAATGGTTTCCAGGCTTCCAAATCCTCCCGATTTCAAGGTGTTACAGCCTGTGAGATCCGCAGTGCCCCAGGGCCGGGGGCCACAGAAGGAGGCGAGGTGAAGGTGTCTGAGCAATGAACACTTTACAAAGCAGTTCTGTCTACAAAGCCTGCTGCCCCTGCCCGTGTTTGTGTGATGCAGATGTCTCTGTCCATACACATGCTCTTTACAGCATTACCTCATTGCAGTGAAACAGCACCAGGTAGCGACGCAGAACATTGCAACCAGGGGCCAGGGCAGGCTCCTGGCTTCTCCCTCCAAAACAAACCACTTGGTGGGAAAGGGGAGGCTTTCAAGCAGTAGGTGCATCAAAAAAAGTGCAGCCAGCAGGGTGAGAGAGGGAATTCACCCCCTCTGCTCTGCTCTCGTGAGACCCCACCTGGAGACCTGTGTCCAGTTCTGGAATCCCCAACAGAAGAAGGATATGGAAATGTTGCAACAAGTCCAGAGGAGGCCACGAAGATGATCCAAGGGCTGGAGAACCTCTGCTGTGAGGAGAGGCTGAGAGAGTTGGGGTTGCTCAGCCTGGAGAAGAGAAGGGTCTGGCGAGACCTTAGAGCAGCCTCCCAGGACTGAAAGGGGCTCCAGGAAAGCTGGGGAGGGGCTCTGCATCAGGGAGTGCAGGGACAGGATGAGGGGGAAGGGTTTTCAGCTGCAAGAGGGGAGATTGAGATGAGATCTTAGGAAGAAACATTTTTCTGTGCGGGTGGGGAGGCCCTGGCCCAGGTTGCCCAGAGAAGCTGTGGCTGCCCCATCCCTGGAGGTGTTCAAGGCCAGGTTGGATGGGGCTTTGAGCCCCCTGATCCAGTGGGAGGTGTCCCTGCCCATGGCAGGGGGTGGAACTGGATGGACTTTGAGGTTCATTCTAATTCAAACCATTCTACAATTCTATGATTCTATAATTCTGTGATTCTTTGCTGGGGTTTTGGTCAGCCCCATCACCTAAACACTTAAGCCATGATCCTTCAAGGAGGATAAGCCCATTGGATTTAGGAATCTGGGTGGATGTATGTGTTGCAGTGATAGGACCCTGCAATGGGGTCCACTATTGTGACACAGAGGTTTCTATGGGAGAAGAGTCTCCTCAAAGTGCCATCCTTGGATGCAGAACAAGCTGTCATGGCAACCACATCAGTGTCATCCGAGCATCAGGAGAAAACCAGATATGCCTAAGGTGTCACCTCATGGAGCCAGAGGAGCCTGATGGGAGCTTATATCCATATCCAGGGGACAGCCTGTCCTCATCACACGCAGCAGTGAGTGGGTACCACCTCTAGGGCAAGCAAATGAGACTATTTACATCCCATCCTCATCCATACAGAAAGCATATGAGAACTTCTGTCAGTCCAGGAGTGTGGGCAGGCTGAACCCTTGACCAGGAGGAGTTGTGTTGGGATCTGAATAGCAAGACCCTCAGTATTTGAGCCAGAACTCTGAGCTGAAATATTTGTGTTATTTCACTGGATGCAAAGCAGTTTGTGTATCCCTTTATAGACACTTCATCATCAAAGTGATGCTGATAAATTGGAGCAAATTCCTCCAGGGATTTCTTCAAGACACTGCTTTGCAAAAGATGCTAAAAGTGCTAAATGTGCTTAGGATTTACAAAGGACTCAGTTAAATGACAGCACAGTGTTTGTTAGGTAGAAATGCCAATTATTTTGAGGAGGGAACATCAGTTTGGATGGTTTGCAGCAGTGAAACTTCCTGGGATTCCTGGGAATGAAAATTCAGGCTGGGTCTTGAAAAGGATGAACCAGAAAAACATGACTTGAAACTTAATGGAGGATCAAAAGTGGCTTTAAAAGGCTATAAAGGTACTGATTTATATTCAGATGAGTTATATGGCTATGGCCACATCCCCTTTCTGTGCTCTTCGATGCAGCTGCAATCACTGCTCTGTTGAATGAAGGGCTTGGCCATTCTTCTGGACCATCCACACGCATTTTTACTCCTATGAATTTCAGTCAGGCAAACACTTTGCTACGTGCAGCTTATTACAAAACCAAACCCCTTTCTTCCTGCTTCCATCCCGTGAACACAGAGCACTTTATGTGACTTTCTTCGCTCTGTTTGTCTGGTGAATGCAAACACAACTTGGTTCTCGTGTCACCCACAACATTTTTCCATGGTTATTCGCAAGGTGGGTCAGGCAGGTTGTGAAATCGATGACCCCACGTCTGATTTTTGGCCTCTATCCCCAAATTACCTACGGAGTTGTGACATTTTGGTACCTTTACACAGGTATTTGCTTTGTGCAAACAGCAATTATATTGCTACAAATAAAATAAACCCTGCTTCCACTGATACATCTGGGACACGGCCACCCTGGGTGTTCAGACAGACTGGTGGAGTGAGATGGTGAAGAGCAGCCTGCTGGAAAGGATTTGGTTGATGGCAAGTTGAACATGAGCCAACAGTGAGCCCTGGTAGCCTGGAGGGTAACCCTGTCCTGGGGGGCATCCAGCAGGACATCACCAACCAGAGGGAGGGGGTTGTTCCGCTCTGCTCCATAGTGGTGCAGCCCCACCTTGAGCACTGGGGGCAGTTTTGGGTGCCACAGGATAAAAAGGATCTAAAGCTACTGGAGAGGGTCCAGAGGAGGCCATGGAGTTGGTGAAGGGTCTGGAGAGGAAGCTGTGTGAGGAGTGGCTGAGGTCACTGGGTCTGTTCAGCCTGGAGGAGACTGAGGGGGGTCTCATTGGGGTCTGCAGCTTCCTCACACGGGGAAGAGGAGGAGCAGGAGCTGAGCTCTTCTTTGGTGACCAATGACCCAAGGGAATGGCAGGAAGATGTGCCGGAGAGAGTTGGGTTGGACATTAGGAAAAGGTTCTTCCCCCAGAGGGTGGTGGAGCACTGGAACAGCTCCCCAGGGAAGCAGTCACAGCCTGACAATATTCCAGCAGCATTTGGCCAACACCCTCAGCCCCACGGTGTGAATGTTGGGAGTGTCCTGAGCAGGGACAGGAGTTGGACTGGATGATCCTTGTGGGTCCCTTCCAACCCAGGATCTTCTGTGTCTATGATTCCATGCACAATGAACACCAAGCATCAGTGGTTCAAAGAGAATTGTCTCCAGAAATCACTGACAGATTTATGATTCTGTCCTGTTTGTCTGAGCATCTGCTTTCAAGCAGCAACAGGAACGCTGCAGCACCGGCCTCAAAACCTGGTCCTCTTCAGGTGCACTGATTGCATCACAGCCACGGCCACGAACACGTCAGCACGACCGCCACAACAAGGGGGTGTTCACTGAACCTGGGGGTGACATCCACTGGGAGAAACCACAAACGTGGTGGAGCACAGGATTAGAATTCCAAATTGTTTTGACAAGTTGGAGAAATGGTCTGAAAAATCAGACCTCAATTCAGCAGGGACAAGTGCACTATAGATGGGTGATTGCACCTGTGAGGCACTGAGGGAATGGCTTGGGAAGAAAATGTAGAGGGAAGGGAGAAGGGGAGGGGAGGGAAGGGAAGGGAGGGGAAGGGGAGGGAAGGGAAGGGAAGGGAAGGGAAGGGAAGGGAAGGGAAGGGAAGGGAAGGGAAGGGAAGGGAAGGGAAGGGAAGGGAAGGGAAGGGAAGGGAAGGGAAGGGAAGGGAAGGGAATACACCTGCTGCATGTGCAGTGGCACCTGGAAGAAACTGCAAACATGTTGAGCTGAGGGCTAAGACTCAAAATTACCTTGGACAGAAAGGGAAAGAGTGGAACTTATGACCCAAGTGCAGGGCAGACAGGACAAGATGTAAAAGCTGTGAATTGCAGAGAGGAGACTGCAAGTTAAGTTTTAGGAAAAGTAGCTACTGGTGAAAATACCTGGGTGTGGGGAATTGCCTGGGGCAGCTCTGAAGCCCAACCACCAAAGAGAGAGAGGATGTTAACAATGAGAAAACCAGACGTGCTGAGATCATGACCTGCAGGGAGGGAGTGGAGACTGGAGCTGCTGGTGCTCCAGTGCATCTTCAAACAGGTCAAGTATCTGCTGAAGGGAGGGAGGAGCAGCCTGCTGTGAAGAGCACAGGGATGAGCTTGGACTGCAGTCAGAAGAAGGTTAGGAACCACCTTAGGGCAAACATGAATTGCAAGCAGGCTGGGAAGGAAAAAAGATACCAGGGAGGAACCAACAGCAGAAACCTCCTCCAGGACTTTTCATAGCTGATATTTTCACTGTGTTTCTCCAAGCTGGTCTGAGCATCAAGCTGGTACATGGGGCAGTCAGCAAAGGCAACGCAGTCCTGCTCCAACTGCAGCAAATTCCTCTCTGGATAAATCAGGCAGTAGGCTCAGAGTTTCCACTGCTGGCTAATCCATGCCCAGCCTGCTCTGGGTACAGCTGCCTCTCTGAGATTAGCTCCAGGATCATGCCCTGACCTTTACCTCTCTCCTCCTTCAGCCACTTCAGTTTACTTCCTAAAATGATTTAAAATTCCTGTGTATTGGAGCACCTGAATGCATTTAGAGTCCTGCAGCACCTGGTGAGCAACAGCAGTAACCATGAACACAGTGTAAGGATTGAAGAAACTGCTGCTGATTGCTCAAAAACCTTAGGGGAGGGGGAAAACAGATCTCCCTCTGAAATCCACATCACATGGAGCTGCCCATGCTTCCAAAAACTTTTCCAGCCCATTTGCACGGTGAGAACAATTCATTTTGTTGGGTCAGCAAATATTACGAAGTGATTTTATATCTTAAGTTGTTTTTCTCCAGGAGTGCAGTAACTACAGCTCACCAGGGGATTTTTAGATGAGTTCAAAAGAAAAAAAGAAAGCCAGGAGTGTGCAGGGTTAAACCCCTGGGAAAGCAGAGGCTGCAGCCTGGGAAAGTAGCTCACAGGCCTGAAAGTGGACCTCTTTGGTTTTTACATTCTGCTCGTATTCTCATGGGGAGAGGTGCTGTACAGTTCCCTCCAGAAAGGGGTTAGGTTGATCTTAACACTAGTTTAGTCTTTATTTTCTCCTGCTTGCCTTAAGGTGAGGCTATTTCTGCTCTCTGTGTTGAGAATGGCTTCAATTTGCAGCTTAATTTTTTAAGGGAAAGCTTACAGTATCTGTAACACCCTCCAGCAGCATTGGGAACAGGTTTTTTCCTTCTCTAGCAGTGTTCCCAGCTGGATTTCCCCACTCCTTTGGCCCATGGAAGTTTAGGGGGATGAAATATCCTGGATGATCAGACCTCGTGGGCTCAGTGAGCAACAATCCAGTGTGTGACACAGGGACAATGGGTCCTCTCCATGCAGAGAGATGAGGGCAGGGTGGCAGAGACAGGGATGCTGTGCTTGTTGGGGCAGTTGGCACCTGCAGGTTGTTTGTGTACTGAGCTTTTGGGCTGTTTCCAGCTTCCTAAAAATGCTGGTTTTTCTGTTAACTTCTGCATTCATCTCCTCCATCGTGGGATTGGGGAGGGTCCCTGTTGTCAGCACACGCAGGAATGGCAAAGCCCTCTCTCCTATCTCCTTATCAGACATTGTGAGTGTTCCCCAGGCAGTGTAAATGAAATACCTTAAATATTGGGGCCCAAAAACTTATTGTGAATGGAGACAGCAAAACATTTGACCTATAAACCCTCCCGGTACTGAAAGGGGCTCCAGGAAAGCTGGGGAGGGGCTCTTGATCAGGGAGTGAAGGGATAGGATGAGGGGAAGGGTTTTGAGCTGAAAGAGGGGAGATTGAGATGAGATCTTAGGAAGAAATGTTTTGCTGTGAGGGTGGGGAGGCCCTGGCCCAGGTTGCCCAGAGCAGTGGTGGCTGCCCCATCCCTGGAGGTGTTCAAGGCCAGGTTGGATGGGGTTTGGAGCCCCTTGATCCTGCCCATAGGAGGGGTTGGAGCTGGATGAGCTTTGAGGTCCCTTCCAATCCAAACCAGAGGCAGCAGAGTAGATGCAGAGTCTGAACTGCTGCACCACCATCTGGAAGCTGTCACCCAACGAGTTTGTTTTGAAGATCACTTCTGGCATTTCATTTGGTCAGTGCTGGCCCATGAGCAGTCAAACTTTCTTAGAGGGTGCTGTGAGGTTTGAATCTCCTTAGTGGTGAACAGGGAAGACTGACAGCTTCTTACATCTTAACACTAAGGCTCATTAAAAAGCAAGCAGCAAATCATGGATGTTCAGGTCTGTCTTAGCTGGAGAGCTCACCATCCTCATGAAGCTCTGATTTCTTCAGGCATACAAGTGGGTTTCTGGGTGTGCCAACTGGAACAGCTTCACAGCAGCAACTGCCCTGTAGTCACTGCTTTTTCTTTCCCTCACATTCTCCTTCAAGGGAGAAACATCCACTTCTCACCCAGCTGGAGTGCTTTGATCTCCCAGCCCTGGGCTTTTTGGCCCTGCAGCCCACCTGGATCCAAGAGAGGTGCCTGCAGGCCAGAGGATTTCCCATTGTCCTGCAGCAATGGCACCTCATCATTTTTCCTCTGCCTTTGTCTCCCAACTTGGATAGACAATAAACACCCCAGCGACCAGGTCAGCATCCAGTGCTCAGAAAGCAGCAGAGGAGCTCTGGGGTCGTTGTCTTGCAGAAGGGTGATGCAGCAGAGCCATGGGTTGTACCTGTACTATAGATGGAGGTACTGGTGCCACATCTACCCCTCTCTGTGTACCTGTCACCAAAGGGATGGTCCAAGTGCTCCATTTCGCCCTGTTTGGCCCTGCTGTGTTTTCCTCTTTGCCCCACTGCCCATCCCAGTGGGTGTCACAGGGTTGGAAACCAGTGACAGCAGTGCTGGAAGGACGAGGGAAGAAGGACACATTGAGAAGGACAGATCTGAGGCATCACCCTCACCTCCTTGTGCACCGTGAAGCGTGGAGGAGGACAATTCCAGTTCCAGTAGCACGGCAACACTGACTGCACAAGGATTTTCTCCACTGCCTGGACCACGAGGTGGCCCACAAGGAGCACTGAGATGCTGAGCTGAACCACTCTGCCTCCCAAAGCACAGTCACCACCCTGAGCAGCCCATCTTCCCACACAGACGACACAGAGGGACAGGCTACCCAGTAGGCCATAATGTGATGTTCCTCTCCTCTTTTGTAGGACATATTTTCCAAGCAATCTGCGAGCATGAACTATGGTGTTTCTCATATGTAACGTTGTCAAGCAGGAGCTGAATTTAGTCCCATGGCTTTCCCGATGTGTGGCTGCCAAAAGGTCACTGCATCTCTCCTTACCCAGCTGGCACCACGCCTGAGGGAGTGGGTGGCATCAGGTAACCTTGCCTTGTCAGGACCTTCTTGTACTTGGCAGGGCAGCAATAACCCCTGATTATTGTTTCCTGCAAAGAAACAGCCTCAGAGCTTTGAAGCACCCTCAGAAATACCCCATGCTATGGCCTGCTGTGGAGACAACGCTCTTGCTTAATTGCTCTTCGGGTAGATGAGTTTTTGAGGGACATGATTTAGCAGCTGATGGGTGCAGTTGGACTCGATGATCTCAAAGGTCTTTTCCAACAAGGTTCTATCATTCCATGACTCTACAATTCCCTCCGTCTTCTCCACAACTCGGCTGCTGCAGCCACAGTCCCGCAAGGCCCATCTTTGCTCCTGTATCTTCATTTTCAGAGAGCTGTTGACATCAAACCTTGGACCTGGAGAGCTGCAAAAAGAAGAGCCAGGTGTACCAGGAGAGGCAGGCAAATAACTAATGATAGGGAATACAGCACAGTCTGGTCGTGATGCTGCAAAGAGTTCAGCAAGGAGCACATCTAGGGGAGGGGGACTGATGTGCTGAGCCTGGTGCCTGAAGTCCTCCAGGGTGATGGGCACGGAGGTGGGAATGAGTCACCCTGCAGGACACAGCTCTGCATCACACGTTGCCATTGTACCACTTGTGCTCATCATAATGTCACACCTGCTTTTGGTGCATTCTTGATCTCCCAAGCTCCCCAGCTTGATCTTCTCCCTGCTCACCTTCTGGCAGAGTCCTTCCCTTCCAGGCTCCCAGAATAGACACCTTTATCAATCCCACAAAAAAAACCCCTGGACTGAAGGGCAGGAACTACACTTATTCCTGAAGTCATTTTGTTGATTGGTGTTGGTTTTGCCCTAAAGTCAGGGTTCTGCTCTTTTTCCTCCCAGAGCAACCTGTGAAAGCAGCAATGCTCTTTGTGGCCCTAGAAATTGGACCAGCCAGAGGGTTGAAGGCCTTGAACGTGCCTGGAGGAACCAGGTGCAAGAGGTAAAGAAAGGCCCCAGCATGGCAGAGAAATGGAAAACACTCCATGTACTCGCAGTTGGTTCTCAGTGCTGCTCTCCTTCCTCTGCCTCCAGTGGGATCTTGGCCATCGATGCTGGATGAGGTGGATCCCACCCAATGCCCATCTGGAGCTGCTCTGGCTTCTCCAGGGAGGGGAGCGCTGGCTCTGCTTGAGCACTGCCCGTGCACGATTCCCTGCACAGCTCCCAGCTCCCAAGCACTGTTCCTCCCTGCTTCCCATCACCTCACGGGGGACAGCAGCTCATCCCAGGGACGTGACCGCAGGGTGGGAGCGGAGCTGCTGCAGACACTCACATTCCCAAACCCCTGGGAGTGTGAGATCAGACCTGCCTCTTGGGAGGGAAACGCCAGCACAACACAAACCCTTGGATTGCTTTGTTCAGAGCAAGAAAAAACAAACATTTTCCTTCTTAATTAACATCCTCCAACCCTCAAGCACGCCAAGCAATTATTCCTCCTATATGTCACTCAGTCTAATGACTAGTTAGTAATAAAAGCCATGCTGGTCTGCAGCCTTCAAAGCCAGGAAGCAGATTTTAGAGTTAATCTCCTTTCACAACAAGCTTCAAAACATGTCTGTGTTTATTCTGGGACAAACCCATTGGGAACGAATAAGCCTGAACAGGACAAGCAATTTTTTATTTTGTATGGGATTTTTTTTTCATATATTGTTATTAAGAGAAGTGAATAATAGAGGAAAATTCTTTGAAATGGTGGATGGGAAGTGGCAGCAGGTAAGGCTTTGAGCCAGTGAGCCTGGACTGCCTCTAAACCATAGCATCATAGAACGTCCTGAGTTGGAAGGGACCCACAAGGATCATCGAGTCCAACTCCTGTCCCTACACAGGACACTCCCAACATTCACACCGTGGGACTGAGGGCATTGGCCAAATGCTCCTGGAATGCTGGCAGAGTGGGTGCTGTGACTGCTGCCCTGGGGAGCTGTTCCAGTGCTCCACCACCAGCTGGGGGAAGAACCTCTCCCTGATATCCATCCTAACCCTCCCCTGGCACATCTTCCTGCCATTCCTGAAAGGAAAGGCCCTTCAGATGCAAAGCACTGGTTGCAGGCTCTGCCACTCTCGCCCTGCATTGAGGTTCTCCTGCTTCCTTCAGCCTTTTGCCATTCACTTAATTTCATTTGGGGCTGAGCTTCAAGCCCATCAGGCTTTCCTATAAAGCCACCCTGATGTCCACAGCCTCCCTGAGCTGTGTTTTGGGCAGTTACTCCTGGTTCTGGTGTAGTTTAACATAAGCAATGCTGAAATCCTCCTGCTACTCTGGCCCCAGGGCCGTGAGTCCTTCTTTAGGAATGATGGCCCTAAACCTGCTTCTCGGTGGCAGGATGGAGCATCTCCAGGCTAACTGGACCATCCCTTTCCCAGGTCTGGATAACCCAGGCTGCCCAAGGCTTGCTGAAGGTCAAGGTGAGCTGCAGCTCCTCCTGGTCCTTGGAGATGCAGGTGCTGAGGAGGATGACACACCTCGGTCCCGTCCTGACACGCAATCAGGATGTGGGCAGTCAAGCATTAAAAGCCAGAAGCTGGGAAGCTGCCCAGTGTGGACAGCAATGAGTATCAAAGTGCTCTGATTCACCCCGGGGAGAGGCCTTTTGCCATTAATTGCATTTTTTCTTTAAGGACTCCTATGTTCCTCTCCCAGATCTTCATTTCCCCACGCCTTGAAAAAGACAATCCTTTCCCAATGCAAGAGGCAATTGGGGAATGCCAGGAGAGCCCCTAATTTAGCCCAAAGCACTGGAGACATCAAAGTGAGGGAGCTGTGTAATTCATGATCTCTCTGTGATGCAAGCTTGGAGAGAAAAAGAAAAATCCCTTCTCCAGAAAGATGTGGCAAGGTGAGAAACATGAGGGGAGGAACATTTTGGGGAGACATGGAACAGTTATTAAACATCTGTCTTCCCAAATGAGGACTCAGATGTTTAAAGACCACAGACTATTTGAAAAAGTGAAGGAAGTGACTAAAAATAATAATAAAAAAATGCTGTTTCAGTGAGCAAAAAGATCAGGTCTGGGCACGGTAATGCAGAAAGGCAGAAGAGCCCAAGGCAGCTTAGGGGAGATGGTTTCCCACAGCCTGGGGAATGGATCAAGACTCCAGCTCCAGTTCAGGTTGCCTGTGGAGGTGGCCTTCCCTCAGGCTCTGGGCAACTCACAGCCAAGGAGTGGTTTACTGTGCAGCCACAGAGCTTTCAGATGGGGAGGAGGCACTTAAATGCCTTCTTGGTGTGGTGTTTGGTCTCACTGGGTCTTGGCTCCTCTATTGCTTATGGAGGACTGATGGGGATGGAGAACTTCCACTTTGGGGAGCTTGTGCACTCTGTAATGGGTATCTCCAACAGCTTCCTCAACAGCCCTACTGGGAGAGCTGGAAGAGGGTTAACATCCCTCCCAGCTGACAGATTTCCCATTTCTGTGATGTCTGAGCTAGGGACAGCTTCCACTTCACTACATGTGAAGGGTCTGCAGGAGAACAAGAGCCACCACGAAAATACCAATGCAGGTGTCACTCTCTCTTTTGAGAATTGTGTCCTGTTTTCTCAGATTTTTTAGGAATTAATTGAAATAAATTTATGGGGTTTGTTGTCATGGGGGTTGCCATGACAACTGCTACTTGGAAAAAATAGGAAGGGTTCACAGTGTCAGTGGGGATATCTGTCCCTTCCATGGAATATTGTTCTGGAGCCATGTACCAACATCCCTGAGCCAAATCTTCATTTAAGCCTGTAGGGATAAAAGGGCCTGGTGTAATTCATCAAAAAGCTTCTCTCCTGAAGCACTGTTTCTCTTCTCTGCACTGATGTGATAATTTCCTCTATATCGGTGCAAATTAAATTCTAATGAGGAAGCTTTGTCTTTCAATGTGATGGAGAGCTTTTCTTCTCTAAGATGCACAGGAGCATCAAACCCATTGCAGAAGGAGGAGAAGGGATTAAATATGAATCAAGGTGCATGAGACAAGAGCACGCTTGCCTTGCCCTTGTCCCTGATGCTGCCTCCAGCTCTGGAGGTGAAAGAGTCCTTGGGCAGCCTTGGGGAAGGCAATTTTGCCAAGGTGGTTTATTATCCAGAGGAGTTGTGTGAGGAGAGGCTGAAGTCCCTTGGTCTGTTCATCCTGGAGAAGAGGAGACTGAGAGGGGATCTTAGAGCTGTTTGCCCCCTTCTCACAAGGGAGGGAGGGGAAACAGGGGCTGAGCTCTGCTCTCTGGTGACCTGTGATGGGACTGGAGGGAATGGCAGGAAGATGTGCCAGGGGAGGGTTAGATGGGATATCAGGGAGAGGTTCTTCCCCCAGTGGGTGGTGGAGCACTGGAACAGCTCCCCAGGGCAGCAGTCACAGCACCCACTCTGCCAGCATTCCAGGAGCATTTGGCCAATGCCCTCAGTCCCACGGTGTGAATGTTGGGAATGTCCTGTGTAGGGACAGGGGTTGGACTCGATGGTCCTTTTGGGTCCCTTCCAGCTCTGTTGATTCTATGATTCTCTGATTATTTACCTTAAGGATATGACAATGTGTAGTCTGAGTGGCTGCATGTTCCTCTCTGAGCTGAGACCACAAAACTCTCCAAGGATAGAGGTGGTGAGCAGATCCTGGAAAGGTCTGGGAAGCAGTGGTGGGCACGACTCAATCGCCCTGGACAGGGGGAATGGAAGGGAGTGCAGGTGCTTCCCTACTGTGAAACTCAGCGCTGCTCTCCGAGTGTTTTGGGCAGCAGTTGACACCAGATTCCTTGCTATGGTGGTGCCTCCAGACCCTCCAAGTCCCACAGGAGATGAAGAGGCCGCCTCCACTGGTGCAATTTGATCCAGAGGATATTTTCAGTTGTGCTTTCGCTGTGACACTGAAACACACCCACATCTCAGCAACGGGAACTGTTCTTTCAGCTCTGTCATCCCCATCATACTTTCCACCTGATGGTTGAAGGCCTGGGGACCCCTTGGCAGGGAGCAGGGGGCTGTGTCAATGTCTCTCTGCATTCATGGTTGATCCTTGGCAGGGTATTAGATGAGGGAAATGGAGAGATGGTGGAGTCTGGGGATTCCCTGCCTCATGGATCCATACAGGTGTGGCTAGGGGGGATGAAAAGACCTCAGGCACGGAAATCTGCTCTCCACTCAGCAGGAAAAAATCCTGCCCCCGCAGGAGAAAAACATGGGGGAAAACTTCAAAGGAAAACCCCAGCTGAAGCTCAGCAGTGACAGCTTTTCCTTTGGATCCTCTCTGGAGTGGGAGGGTCTTGCTTGAGGCACGGGGAGGCTGGATGGCTCCAGGATCAGCTCCAAACAGCTAATTCCCAGGGTCGCTGCAAGCTGCCAGGTCTTCCTCTGCCACAGATTCCCCATCAGAAGGGGGGCATCACAAAGCCCAGAGTTTCACCCATGAGCAGGAGGAGGCTAAACCTTTAAATTATTGGAAAGCCCATTCCCAGAGGCTGCTGGGGTCCTGCCTGCACATCAACAAAGTCTATTTGAATTTGACATTCAGTGTAAAGTCAGGAGTAAGGAGAGGGTCAACTCCAACTGAAACTGCCCTGGTATTAGCTTGACCCCTGTAACGAGAGTCGGCAGCGCCCGCGTGACGCTGTGCATCAGAATAACCTGTGACATCTGCTGCGACTCCGGGCCAAAGCCACCCTCAGTGGAAGCAGCAGAGCTTTATTTGACTCAGTGGCCTTTACTCCAGGGTTGCTTTTGGTCCTGGGAATGCAAGTTGCTGCCTCCACAGTGTTATTTACTGGATGCCTGGCTGTAGTTGTAGCTGTGCTTTTTTGGACAGCAACTCATATCCTATGCTTTGGAAGCTGCTTATATTGAAACTTCACAATGAAAGTCAAGCCAAAAGATACCAGGCAGAAAGAAAAAGATTAGAGGCCCTGGAAGAAGGTGGTCACTCTAAGCCATTGTTTTTCTAGGACCGCTAATTCCAAGTAATCTCAATTGTAAACAAAGTTTGCAGTGATCTAGGAAAAAAAGTAAAGTATGTGATTGAACTCTATCCCTCCTCGGGATATGTGGCTGCTGGGTTTGTCCCAGAAATCTTTTCCTGGCAGGAAATTGTGAGTTGGTCTGGAGAAGTTGTTCAGAAGTTGCTTGGAAGACCTGGATCTGAGAGTGTTGCAGAGTCCTCAGCCCCATTCTGATGTTGGAAGACTTTTGGTTGCACGAGGAGCATCAAAGTCCTAAGAGCTGCCCAAGGGGTGTTAGGTCCATGCCCTGCTGGATGTCTGCACAGTGATTGTCTCCTTGTAAACCATTTCTTCTCCAGGGGACTATTAATCTGCACGATTTACTGAACCCTCTGGCTGAAAAGGTCATTGGAGTGAGACAAATTAAAGCTCTGTTGCACTAAACCGTGTGGGCAGAGCACGACAGAGGCTTGGGACAGCCCTGGGGTAACTGAGAGCCACAAACAAACCACACACCACTGCACCTGCCTGTGAGATGTTTCGAGTAGAACAGGCAAGACAGGTGATAAAATTCTGCATAGGGCCCCACACATCCTGTTTGTAGAAGAGCCAAGCCAACCAATCCATAAGGAAAGGAATGGAGAAGAGCAAGGGCTCAGTGGGAAGACATCAAATGAAAACATACACCCTCGGGCCCCGGCACTGGTGAGGAGCCTGAGGAGTTAGTGGGGGACAGAACTCGGTGTCCTCCTGTTTTATCTTTTGGGAGTTGTTTTATTTCTTGGGAATTGTTATACCTTTTGGGAATGCCACTTCTGAGATTGCAGAAAGAAACTTTCTGTGACTTCAAAAGACCCTGAAGTTGTGGATGCCCCCTCCCTGGAAGTGTTCAAGGCCAGGTTGGGTGGGGTCTTGCAGCCTGGTCTAGTGGGAGGTGTCCCTGCCCATGGCAGGGGCGTTGGAAATAGATGATCTTTAAGGTCCCTTCCAATCCAAACCATTCTATGATTCTATGTTGCCTCAAGTTCCTCTTCCATTGACTGTAGAGGGGTGGAAGGACTTCTCATTTTCTTTTCTGCAGTCACGTTTTTCAGGGAATAAAACAGAGTTAGGAGCTCTGTGCATGTTGAACCTCCTCCGTGGCCTCGTGCACATCGTGGTGCAACTTTCCAGTACAAGAATTAATGAAGAATAATTAGCTTGTCCTGCTGTGCTCAGTCCCAGGAGGGCAATCCCCTGGCTGGGGTGATGCCGACACATTTTTCCAAGACACATTGCTGCACACTCAGCCTCTAAGTTGGGAAAAGGAAATGTGCTTTGGCACTCCTCTTGGAAAACTTTTGGACACAGGCTTTAGGAGCAGAGCTCAGCACAAGCATGTTCCCTCTGTTCCTAGAAGTGAGCTCCTCCGTACCTGTGCGCGTGGCTGTTGCAGGAGCAGAAGAACACCCTGGGTTTTCACATGAGGGTTTAGTGAAGGTGCCAGGCTCGTTCCCTGAGACCTGGACCCAGACCAACAAGCTGGCAGGAGAAGAAGGGCTTTCCTTATATAAAGCCAGAGCCTGTGCTGATGGAAAGCAGAACAGCTCCGGTGAAGGACTGGCACTCACTCACTCGTGAGCTTTATGGGGGCTGCAGAGAGGGAAACTCTGATTTTTGATATCCTGGGATTTGCAACAGAGCTTCATCCAACAGGACGACTGATTTATCTGCTAAAAGAGGGAATGATGTAATTCTTTTCTGTTTACCTTCCCCAAGCTGAGCTGGTGACTGCTTGAGGTCTATTCCTGCTCTGGGTGTGCTAGGAGCTGTTTTGACTGAGTTTTGCAAAGCTGCTAAATAAGGCTCTTATGTAAAATGAACAAATTAAGCAAATTTTTGATTTACTTTGCCTACATTGCATCTCTTTGTTCAGAGACAGCAAAACTTTACAGCCTGGCCTGGTTAGCACACAGAAAAATATCAAAACCAGCTCTCCTGTCCCCTTGCTGGTTGAGGGACACAGGGAGAAAATTAAAACAGTAATTGTCCATCTTAATGTGATTTATTGTTTTCTCTATGTTTATTTCTGATATTCCTTGCAAGAGCATAATGTATAGAAATGTGAATGACAGGAAAGGGGAAGAAAACTAAATCCATAAACACTGTGCAACCCCTTGGAGAGGGAGTGAGACACAGATTTGCTGATTTTGACAACCCCATGCCTTTCATTTCCTACTTTACCCTGTGTTTGGGGCCACTGAGCTTCCCCAGAAGGCACAGAGCCCCAGTCATACACCAGGTGTTCGTGGACTACCCTTGGTGGTATGTCCTGTCAATGCAACCAACACAGCTCCATCTCCTTTCTTTGGGATTTTGGATGATGCAAGAAGCTTCCCTCAGATCCAGGCCCATCGTCAGCAGATGGTAACAGTGGAAAAAAAGAGAGCAGTGGTCACTTGGGAGCACCTGCCATTGGAACCTGGCTGTAACTCACAGGTTGCACATGTTAATGGTGTGTCCATTGCTTTCCTTTTCACCAGAAATGCCCACCTTGCTGAGCTTCTCACTGCAAAAACCACAGAGTCATGGAACGCTTTGGGTTGGAAGGGATATTAAAGATCCCCAAGTTCCAACCCCCCTGCCATGGACAGGGACACCTCCCACTGGATCAGGGGGCTCAAAGCCACATCCAAGCTGGCCTTGAACACCTCCAGGGATGGGGCAGCCACCACTGCTCTGGGCAACCTGGGCCAGGGCCTCCCCACCCTCACAGCAAAATATTCCTTCCTAAGATCTCACTTGAATCCCATCCTGTCTCCTTTCCTCTTCCCCGTGTCCAGGTAGCTCCTATATTTTTGCTCTCCTGTTGATTCTGGTTTGAGATCTTTCTCACACGTGGGTCAGCTTCTCGATGACTTTCTATCTGACTCATGACTTTGCCTTTCTAAATCTCCTAACAATTTATCCCTCACTGCACCTCAATTTATCTGCTGACATTGTTATCTTCTATTTAGCTCTGAAACCCATCCAGAGTGATGGTTATGGGAAGGATTGACTCAGGAATGAACCAGACACAAGGTGGTTTTGTCACTTGGGAGAAAGCATCTCTAAGAGAACTCTGCTCTCAGGCTTCTCTGCAGTTTTCCTGCAGTTCCTTAGAGGTATTTTTAAACCCTGAGTGAAAATGACTGAATTCAAGACTGCAATGCTGAGGTGGCAAGGAAGTCTCAAAATTTAGCTGTTCTCATTCTTAGGAAAGTGAGACTCCAGAAAGCTGATCCTTTTTAAGGTGATAGGGTTTGAGTTTCTTCCAGTTACACGGAAGGAGCAGAGGACATACAGGAGGTTGATGTCCTCAGGGTGACGAAGTCCCTCCCTGAAGTGTCCCAACCAGGCATGGATGCTGTGAGTGGGGGGCTGCATGCCTAAAATAACTGAACTCCAGTATTTTCAGGCACTTTAAAGGCTCTGAGATCTTAAATATGAGATTCATGTCTTGAAACTATCAGGCAGGGTTACCGATCCGCTGGGTGAAGATGCTCCCAAGCCTTCCCTCAGCCCCCAAAGCTAAATACACCTGCATTTTGCTGCCTGCCTCTAGGAAAGGGAAGAGATCTTGGCAACTAACAGGGCAGGATCTCAACCCCACCCGTGATTAACCAGTAAAGGGCATTTCCCCATGACTTATCAACTCAGTCCTTTCAGATGAATGAGGTGATTAATGATAGTGGGAACCAGGGAAATTTCAAGGGTGTCATCGCCGCTGTTCAGTCTGCAAACAACCTGTGAGGGGTGTAA
Organism: Dromococcyx pavoninus; assembly: GCA_033558185.1. Classification (NCBI taxonomy): domain Eukaryota; kingdom Metazoa; phylum Chordata; class Aves; order Cuculiformes; family Neomorphidae; genus Dromococcyx; species Dromococcyx pavoninus. The sequence goes on along the minus strand of JAUMJL010000035.1, from coordinate 1,300,337 downwards.
ATCTGCCCAGGGGCAAGAGTCAACCCTACCAGAAGAAACCAGAGCTGCCCAAACCCGTGCTGTTGGTTTGATGTGGATGGTGATTTAGCTTTACCAGTCCTTGTGGTGAAGCTTCCATCACACAGGACAAGCACTCAAAACGAGCCATCAAAGCCATCATTTTTCATGACATTAAACCACAACCTTTGTGTTTGATGAAAAAACAAAAGAACCCAAATGTTTTCAGGCAGCATTTTGTCATTGAATCTCTGGAAATGGAAACCAAGGTTCACCACCTCTGTTCCCAACAGCTACAACTCCTTTGAAGTGGCAAGGAAAAGGTGAAGACACATCCAACTTCCAAGGTCTTTTATTTTCATTTTATGTAAAGTTTTGGCAGAAATTCATTGCCAACATTCCAAAAACTCATCAGAGTTTCCTTTATGAGGTTTGTTGACTCTAATGAATATTTTGTGCTTGCTGGTCTTAAATGGCCACTAAAAGTGTCTGGGAAATATTTTACTTGCCTGAATAGACGTGTAAATAGATCCCACGGGATATTAAAAACACTGGACACTACAGCTTCTCTATGAATGAAAGCAAAACAAGTCCATCCTACGTAGTCAGATGGCTTTTATTAACTTGTGAGGAGTTTTTCAGCTGTGTGTATCTGTATTAACTTACATCCCAGTTAAGGGCACACAAGGAATTAGAGGATGTGGCATTTTTTTCTACATACAGATAAGAACACATTTTTGGAACATTTACATTTCCAAATAAGGAAAATGCTAATAACAGAAATCTGTGAATTATCTGCTGTTTTCCTAAAGAAGTCTTTTTGTCTCTTTTTTTTTCAGTCTCTTTGTTCCACAAGGGAAGCACAGCAATTACCACTGATTATGGTAAATTAGCAACCACTAACTTACAATCTACAAGGCATTTGAAAGGCAGCTTTGATTGTAGAGACCAAGATCACAGCTCAGGATATCTGGGCTCCAAGGGCTTGCAGGAGGCTACTCAGAGCATGGAAGGATGTCCAGCTTTCTGTGGGATTTACTAGTTTTCTGGGTAATAAAGAGTGAAAAGCATGAATAAAATTAAGTTTGAAGATATTGACCTCTGCGGTTGTGTAACTACAGTCTGAAAAGGAAGGACAGTCCTGAGATGCATGGTGACTCACAACTGACACAGGTTTGTTTAGATCATACCAAAATGATCTAATTTCCTCCTTGACAGAGCAAGAGAGAGTAAAGAGATAAAAAGGAGCTGTGAAAAGTAATTTATCTTGAACTTAGAAAGGCTTTTGTGTTGCCTCATGTGGCATTTTCCTAAGTCAGCTCTGAAAATGAAGTCTAAGGATAAATACTAAAAGGTAGAAAATTAGTTGGAAAATCATATTAGACAGATATTAGAGGGAGGGGAAGGGAAGAGAAGGGAAGGGAAAGGAATACACCTGCTGCATGTGCAGTGGCATCTGGAAGAAACTGCAAACATGTTGAGCTGAGGGCTAAGACTCAAAATTACCTTGGACAGAAAGAGAAAGAGTGGAACTTATGACCCAAGTGCAGGGCAGACAGGACAAGATGTAATAGCTGTGAATTGCAGAGAGGAGACTGGAATTAAGTTTTAGGAAAAGTAGGTACTGGTGAGAATATCTGGGTGTGGGGAACTGCCTGGGGCAGCTCTGAAGCCCAACGACCAAAGATTCTGGAGGAGAGCATAGACAAGGATCTCAGACACAGGCAGTAACAGATAAGCCTCTCTCTGCCAGGTGAAATGAAATGACATTTCATCAGGCTTATATCCTTGAGCTGTCTTATTAATCCCTGTGTTTGGTAAAACTCAAAGAATATAGTTAATAATAGGACTGGAGAGAATTTTTTGTTATTTTACCTTATTTGGTGGGTAACAGCACATCTTTCTTTGTGACAAGGAGGAAACCTTGTCTAGGGGCACATGGGGCTCAGGACGTGTCTGTGTTTGCTGATTCAGGCAAGAGCCCAGACTGGGGATCCTGGTTTCATCCCTAATTCTCCGTGTCCTTCTATGTGGGACCTGCAGGTAAGGCCAGCAGTGCAATTCCTTCATTCTTGGCCTTTAACAGGTCTCTTTTTGCTGTGTGACCTCAGCCACACATTTTGTCTCAGCGAGGTGGGGTCCTTCTTGCAGTGCAAAGAGGGAGATCCCCCAGCTTGGATTTCACATTAGAAAGTCATGTTTTTAAAGCACCTCAAGACCCTCGAGCAGCAGATGCAGAGATACAAAGCAGGCAGGGAGAACCCTGCATGCCAAGAAACCCTTGTGTTCACCGAGCAGTAGGAAGCACCTGAGAGGTAGGGGAGAAAGAACCATGTGAGGCAACGAAAAACACAGATGAGACATCCCTTTGTCACCCCCCCAAAAGCTCCCACAGCTCAGCATTAACACATTGAAATCAGGACCCTTGGTTCAAAAAAGCCTCAGAACCCAATTCACACAAAGAAGCAGCCAAAGCAGCTTAAAGATGCTATCAACACCCAGATATCTCACCCATCTTCTTTGGTGGAACAGGCACAGTCTACAGGGATGCTCTAGGAAAGGCTGTACATACAATTAAACTTCCAAGACCCCATCAGAGTGATATCAGTGTAAATCAGGGTTATGGAGCTATGAAGGCATGAAATGAGATCAGAACGAGCCCTGAAGCTTTCTCCCATGCCCAAGACCTATCCCTGATTCCCTGTCAAACTCCAAGCCAGATCTCGCAGGCAGAGCGCGCGCTCCTTGGCCTGATGCCACCATCAGACTTTCTGCTGGGATCAGCCATCCAGTAACTCATTACTTCCAAACCATTAAATTAGTTCTCTCTAATCCAATTAGCCACGTAAGCACAGAACAGCCCACACTTTCTCCTGTTGGGTATCCAAGCAGGCGGCTCTGTGCTCACTTATTGATGTTCAAATCACTGGCTTAGGTGGAGGCAGACAGCCAGCAACTGGTTGATGGCACAGTAAGGGTGCAGGGTCAGCTGCAACAGCCACTATCTTAAAGAGTTGTTATTTTGTAGTCACAGAATCATAGAATAACACAATCGTAGAGTGGTTTGGGTTGGAAGGGACCTTACAGCCCATCCAGTCCCACCCCCTGCCATGGGCAGGGACACCTCCCACTGGATCACAGGGCTCAAAGCCCCATCCAACCTGATCTGGATTGACCAAGTCATTTCCATGCTTTCTCTATTTTAAAGAGGCTTTTTCCTTTTTCTCCTGGTTAAGAGGTGAACACTGCTTTTTAGTCTGGCTTGAGAGGCACCTGAACCTTGTGCTCTCACCAGATCAATGTCACCAGTGTGGCATGATGTCAGCACGCGTGTCCAGATGTTTGTTGGAGCAGACCCAAAGCCCACAGCTCTGTCTGGAAAGCTGTGAGAGAAGCTTGATGACCTTTGCTGCTGCGTCTCCATTGCAACAAAACTGGGACCACAGAGTGGAGAGACATTGTGGGATTTTCTCCATCCACCCAGTGCAGCCTGGGGAGGTCCAATCACACGGGCTGCAATGCCAGGGCCAGCCCAGGGGCCAGGCAGGCTGGGATGCTCTGTGAGTGCCTCCACCAGTTAGTGCTTGTCTGCTTGTGTTACCCCAAGATGCAGCAGACACACAGCCAAAGGCTGGCCCAGCATCAGGTGGTGGATATCGAGCCCTTTTCTGAGCCTCTGCATCCTTCAGCAAGGGAAGTGTTAGCCTGGGCTAAATTCCAGGCCAAGGAAAACATCCTGCAGTCCATAAATGCTGGACCAGCTTCAGCACCCGGCACAGCACAGCCCCAGCCCTGGCACAAGGGACACCTCACCCATGAGAGGGAGAAGGGCCTTTTCCAGGGACCTCACACCTGAGACAACCCCAGATACCAGAAGGTGAAAAAGCAGCAGCACAAGGTATTATTCCCTGCCTGAGTTTTATTACTGTTAACATAACACTGGGCTTTTTGCGCCTCCCCAGACCCTGTGTGAGCTCCAGATGGACATCCCCACCTTTGCCGTGGCTTTGGAAATTTCTAGCTGTTTTCACCAGATGTTCCCCATTTCACTGTTGTGTTCCAATGTCTCTGCAGTCCTTCCTCTGACCCTCTCCCTCACCAGCAGCTTGAAGAGGGTCCTTCAGGCAATGGCAGAGGAGGCAAATGAAGGAAACAAGTGTGAAAGGCTCCCAGCCTGAGCACAGAGCTGCTGAAAAACCTCCAAACACAACTGGGAAGCTACAGGTGTTGGAATTACAAAGGTTCAGAAGGCAACTGGAAAAATTCAGAAAACTAAATGCATTTAGGGTTGCAAATTGTGAGGAATCATAGAATGATTTGGGTTGGAAGGGTTATTAAAGCTCACCCAGTTCCACCCCCCTGCCATGGGCAGGGACACCTCCCACTGGATCAGGGGGCTCAAAGCCCCATCCAACCTGGCCTTGAACACCTCCAGGGATGGGGCAGCCACCACTGCTCTGGGCAACCTGGGCCAGGGCCTCCCCACCCTCACAGCAAAACATTTCTCCCTAAGAGCTCACCCAAATCTCCCCTCTTCCAGCTGAAAACTGTCTCCCCTCAAGAATCCACTCCGAATTTAGCAAATCCCAGAGGCACAAACCAGCGGGGAAATTAACCCAAGGAACCACCTCTCTCTTCTCTCTGTTCACTCCCTGAGCACCTACACCAGCCTCCTGTTGCCTTGATCTGACCCCGCGTTGCTTTTCCTGCACTCTTAAGAAAAACTCCACCAGTCAGAGAGTTTTGAAGGAGCCAGAGCTGTTCTCAACAGCCCCAAGGCCGGCGGATAATGAGCTCTCAGCTTATTGTTACTAAATGGAAAGGCACAATTAAAGCCCATTAGCTACCATGACATCACCAGTCTGGAGGAACCGCTGGGTACCGGGGCAGGAAGGGGGCAGGAGGGCCGTGCAGGCTGCAGCTACACCCAGGGAAATGCCAGGCCCTGGGAGGTGATTTCTCTTTGTGCAAGGAGAGTCCAGTTCCAACCCCAAACTCATTCCTTCTCACAAAGGCACAGGAGACGTGCACGGATTCAGCAATTCTGGTAGCTCAGAGAGGCTGCAATGCCTTTCATCCACGCTGCAAGATGTTCACTCATGAGCTGGATTGCAGAGGACAAGGCAACAAACACAATGTGTTTCCCTGAATGGAGCAAGACTGAGCCTGCTGGGTTTCCTTCCCGGGGCAGGCACGGGCAGCTGCTTCACATCAGCACCAGCACAGCCTCGCGGGCACCGCAGCCGCCGCTCAGGGCACGGCAGCACCACAGAGCCCCGTGGGGATTGCTTGAACCCTGCCTGTCCTCGCCCCTCCTGTTGAAGAGAGTTGTTATTTCTTTTTCCAGGGCTCACGTTTCTCCAGGGCAGGGGAGGGGACAAGCACCAGGGCCGGGGGGGGGGGACAAGCACTGCTGGGGCGATGCCCTTTGGGTTGTGGTGCTCCAGCCACGAAGTGCTGGAGCTGTTTGCAGTTTTGGAGCTGTTGGGATGTCAAGGCAACAGCTATGGATGGGGCTGGAATGTGCTCCCTGCTGTCCTTGCTGTGTGCAGCCAGCTGCTGTGCGGGTGTACAGCAGGGCTGGCAGCTCAGGGCACGGTCACAGCCCTCCCAAGAGCAGCAGGCACACACAGAGCTCTCCTTTATGGGAGTCGGGAATTGCCTTAAAAAGTCATGCCAGCTGGGGAAAGAGTTTGGATTACTGTTTTTCATGGATACATGCTGAATTCTTCAGTTCATTTGCACTGAGGAGCTGGTCTCTTGGGTCACGAGGGTGCACTTCATATTTTCAAGCTGTTTTTTGCAACTTGTTCTTTCCTTCCCTCTTTCCTCTCCCCTTTTTTTCTCAAGTAAAGTAGAAACCCCTCCTGAGCAAGTGGGGCTCCTGCCTGCAGGGAAAAGGCATAAAGGCAGGAGATTTTCCAAACAGATGGGAAGATTTTCTTCCCCACCATGGAAAGATAATATAAGTTTTGCAATCCAGCAAAGCTCGGGGCTGAGGGCAGCAAGCCAAGCCTCGTGTAAATCAAAGGGAGTTTCCACCTTGTTTCCACAGGGGCCAAGATTTCACCCCAAGAAATGTTGCAGTCGCTTCCCTGTTGTGGGTGCAAAGGTTCAGTGTCCTGATGTTGTTTCTTCAGTCTCATGGAAGATTTGCAGCTTATCCCAGGCTGAAAACAGGCTCTGTCCACCCCTCTGCCAGCCAGGCTCTGGGTTCAGGGAGGTGGGAAGCAGTCTCTGCGTCCTGAGGGCTTTGCTGATCCTTCTGCTCCCAAAGGCAGAAATACAGCACTTCTCTTGCAGCAGGAGAATAGTTGGTCTCCTACAGCCCCTCCTGGAATGTGTAAAATTGATGCATTCAATGCAGGGCTGGAGATCTGAGCCTGCCAAGTCTTGTTCCTAAACAAAGTCAACCATGTCAGCCTGTTTAAGCAACTAATTGCATTCGTAGTTGCTAGAGAGGGGGCTCAGAAATACTGTGCAGGGATCTTAGTGTCAATTTTTAGGTGAGAAAATATAAACCAGCAGGAAATGGGGGTAAGATTGCAGTGGTCTCAAGAAAAAGGAGTAGGGGATACCTGGTAAATGCTTTTCATCCTCTCCCATCAGGGGAGCTGGCCAGGTGGGACTCTTGCTGTGCAAGCAGAGCTGCTGGTTTGTGCAACACATGGGAGATGCCATGAGCTGGGCAGGGCAGAGGAATCCAGCCCTTCCGATGCCATCAGCTCCTGGCTGTGAAATGTCTGCTGGTGGTGAAGAATTTCTAAGGTCCCATTCATCACAGAGAGACTTTGAATCGTCCCCTTTCACGAATCCATGTGGATTTTGTGCAGGAGAAAGTTCTAATTCTCTTGTCTGCATCTGACCCTCTGAGCCCTGCACAGCAAACGTGGAAATGGAGGATGCATTAAAACCAAAACCTGTCCCATTGCAAAGGGGAATCCAAGATGTCACTTGCATTTATGGGAAGGAATTCAACGACTCTGGCACGAATGAGTCTCTTTTGGACAGTGAAGACCACTCATCATCAACAAGGATCTCTTCTCTCTTGCAACCTATGACAGGACTGGAGGGAATGGCAGGAAGATGTGCCAGGGGAGGGTTGGGTTGGATATTAGGAGGATATTAGAAGAATATTAGGATATTATTCTTCCCCCAGAGGGTGGTGGAGCACTGGAACAGCTCCCCAATGATTCTATGAATTAAAGAACCCAAAAAGATTCCTTAAAACCGAATTCTTACCATAGACATGGAGCACAAAATTAGAAAAGCACACTTGGAAAGCTGAAAGGAAGGTCAGCTTTCCCTGGGGAAGGAGTCTGTTACATGTGAGTGAAATCAGAAGGAAATGGAGTTGACTGATAGGAAAACAAGCTTAAGAAAAGCCATTTGTTAATAAGTGTGTAGGAAAGGTGGGATAGATGCAGCCCTAGCCCTGCTAAGGGTGACTCAGGAAAGCTGTTTCACTTCCCTTCTGCCTTTCAGCACCCTCATCACTCCCAGCAGTGGCTGCTTCACTGACTGTAGCTGATGCTTGCAAAGGACAAGAGCTTTCTGGAATCCAAGATGCCTGAGGTGTGTGAATGCAGGTGGACAAACCCATTGCCTCTGAAGGGCCACCTGAAGGGAAAGGAGTGAAGGAAAGACAGAAAAGGGTTTGTCTCCCCTTTACTAATCTGGGAGAGAGCCTTGAATCACCCCAGAGTTGGGATGGTCTGGCATCTCCTAGGTCGGGGACCTGGATGTGACACATGGACTCACAGAAGCACAGAGTTGTTAAGGCTGGAAAAGTCCTCTCAGCTCATCCAGTCCAACCATCAGCCCCAACCCCACTGTGCCTGCTGAACCATGCCCTGAAGTACCACAGCCACAAGTTTTTTTAACCCCTCCCAGGATGGAGCCTCCACCCCTGCCCTGGGCAGCCTCTGCCAATGCTTCACCACTCTGCCAGCATAGGAATTTTTCCTACCACCCAATCTAAACCTCCCCTGGCACAGCCTGAGGCCATTCCCTCTTGTCTTCTGAATGAAGATCTTCCCTGGCAGAGAGGTGAGGCAGGCAGGCTGGCAGTTCCCAGGTTCATCCTTTCTACCCTTTTTAAAAATGAGTGCAATAATTCCCTTTTTCCAGTCACTGGGGACTGCCATGACTTTTCAAATATCATGGAGAGTGATATTTGAGTCATTGGCAGCTACATCAACCAGTTCCTCAGGACTCTGGGACGCATCTTATTGGGTCCCACACACTTACATATGTTCAGCTTCCTCAGGCAAACACAGCTTTACAATGGATTATAAAGAGTTAATGATTAAAGATGTTCTGGCATATTACAGACAAGCTTTATGTGCTCATCTGAGAGCAGCATGAGATCGTTTAGAGGGAGGTTTGCCCTGTTGGATTCTATCAAAAACACTAACAAATAATTGTCCATGTTTATTAACACTTTGTAAATTTATTAACACTTTGTAAAATATCTATAAATGGGACCTTAATATACAGCATGGCCCAAAGCAGCCACGGAAATAAAAAGGCAATTCAAAGCTTGAGTCTCTTTTGCAAATGCTGGAGTTGGTGTTTGCGAGGCCGTGGTACAGGGCCAGATGTTGTCAGGGCAGCTCTGGGCTTTCTCTGATTTGCAGCACAAGGCTTGATGGATGCTGCTTTCTTCCTGAATTTGAAAGGATTTTGTTTTGAGGAAGATGGTTTGAAAGCCCAGGTTTTCTTCTTCCATGCAGAAAGGTGAATATAATAGAAGAGTGAAAGCCTTCGCTCAGCACCACCACTTTTGGGTTGGAATGCAAACACTGACTTCAATTCCCTGACTCAGAGCTTTATCCCTGCACATGGCAAGACACAGGGAAGACACAACACAGGAAGGACAAGGACCTGTTGGAGCAGCTCCAGAGGAGGCCAGGAACATAATCAAAAGCCTGGAACACCTTCCCTACGAAGAGAGGCTGAGAGAGTTGGGGCTGTTGGAGAAGAGAAGTCTCCAAGGAGACCTTATTGCAGCCTTTCAATACTTAAAGAGGGCTCTTGAAGAAAGATGGGAAAAACTTTTTAGCAGGGCCTGTAGCAATAGGAAGGGAGTGATGGTTTTAAACTAAAAGAGGAGAGGTTTAAACTGGATATTAGGAACAAATGTTTGCCTGGGAGAGTGGGGGGCCCTGGCACAGGTTGCCTGGAGAAGCAGTGGTTGCCTCATCCCAAGGCCAGGTTGGATGGGCCTTTGAGCCCCCTGATCCAGTGGGAGGTGTCCCTGCCCGTGGCAGGGGGTGGAACTAGGTGACCTTCCCAGTCTCTTCCAACCCAACCATTCTATGATTCTATGATTGTATAAGCTCTGCCCAAAGCTGCAGTGGGAGCCCTGATCTGGGGCTGCAGGATTTAGCTCAGAGTTGATTCCCAAAAGTATGAGAGTGCTGTAACATCTTTGTAAGCTGAGCCCAAGTTATGCAACCATCGAATGGCACGTCAGGCTTCAGCTCTTGCAGCTGGTATTTCCTTCACAGTCAAGCTTGAGCCTGCAAAGGTCTGAGCTCTGTGGCCTGGGAGATTTTTGGGAGCTGTGGGAATGCTCAGCTCCATAGGAGATGGATACCTCAGCTTCCCTCCCTTCCCTTGAAATCCCAGCTGCGAGCACTCTCCTGAGTGCAAGCACGCAGGCGGCACTGAGCTGCACTCACTGGGGCTCTGCAAAGAGGCTACTTTTTCTTCTCCCAAACAGGTTATTCCTCTGGAATTCAGGCTGATCCACAGGAGAAGCATCATCTCATTGGCAAACAATGTGCAAGATGCCTGTCTCTGCTCCAATTCAAGTATTTACCTTCTTTCTTTTTCTTAGTTCAGTTCTGTCCATCTCCTGATGGTTCACTCACTAATCCAATGTATTCAGTGGTGAGTTTCCTTAAAAAACCTCTAGTGGATTGGTATGATCAGGTCATGAACAGAAAAGCATCCAGTTGTTACCCAAAGATACAGCATTTTCTTGTTTCAATACAAAGCAGAGAATTGTTTCTATTTATAGAGAAAATAGCACACGATTCCTAAATAGTGTTTTGCAAATTTCCATTCCCATGGTGTCTCCTTTCCTTTCACATGTACAAATCACTATAATTTAGTAACCCGTTGACCCTGTACATTTTATTTTTCTTTGCCATCATTTTTCCCCCTTGTTCCAAGCACAGGAATTTCCTGCCAACTCCTGCAGAGCCAAGCCAGCAACCAACACTCCAGAGTTTTTGCACAGAAAATGCCTTTCCAGACCCAGCCTCTCTCCTCATCTCAGCCATTTCCAGCACCCCTTCCTTGCACAGCAGCCAGAGAGCTCCACTACATTAACAATTAATAACAGGGTAGCAGAAAGGAAACAACCTGACAATAAATTTGCTTTAATTGGACACGAATGTTGCCAGGTAACCTCCTTCCCATTTTCTATCTGGGCTCTTCATGGCTCAGTAAGACTCCCCCCACTTTGAGGGCAGCCCTTTTTCCATTAAACACTCCAGGATGTCCATCTTGGAGGTTTAATCCATCAAGGCTTCTGGTGTCATCTGCACGTTGGATCAAGGCTGAACCAACACCACTTGCACCTTACAAAGCTCAGGAGCATAGAGGTGAAGCACAGGGAAGGGCTTTATCACCGTGGTGGTGCAAAAAAGCATCTGGAAATCTTGAAATGAGCCCAGTCTGGGCAGCAGGAAGAGTCATCAGTTGGAAACCAGCAGACTGTCCATCATCCTGACAGCAGCAGCTCTGAGGGCTGCAACCAGAAAGCCTTGATCTCTGCAATATCAGCCCTGTGAGACACTGAAAGCTTCTTGAGCAATGCAGAGTCATCTTCAATGGAGAAGATGCCACATGGGAGCAAGCAGGGTCTGTCCCTGAAAATACTCAGGCTGTAGTTTTAAGTGTGTGAATTGGGTCACAACCTTCAGCACGACAGTCAGCACATCAACAGAGCACACAGATATGACTGGAGCCCAAACGTGTGGGTTCAATTTATCCCAGCTCCATATAAAGCACAGAAAGTCTCATTTCACCAGTGGATATTGCCACACACACACTCATAAAACCCCCTCAAAGGTGGAAGTTGAAACCAGATCCTTCACTGCCAAAAATCATCCAATCAAAGAATCATGGAATGATTTAGGTTGGAAGGGACCTCAAAGCCCATCCAGTCCCACCCTCCTGCCATGGGCAGGGACACCTCCCACTGGATCAGGGGGCTCAAAGCCCCATCCAACCTGGCCTTGAACACCTCCAGGGATGGGGCAGCCACCACTGCTCTGGGCAACCTGGGCCAGGGCCTCCCCACCCTCATTGTGAAGAACTTCTTCTTAAGATCTCATCTCAATCTCCCCTCTTGCAGCTGAAAACCCTTCCCCCTCATCCTGTCCCTGCACTCCCTGATCAAGAGCCCCTCCCCAGCTTTCCTGGAGCCCCTTTCAGTACTGGGAGGCTGCTCTAAGGTCTCCCTGGAGCCTTCTCTTCTCCAGGTTGAACAACCCCAACTCTCCCAGCCTGTCCTCATAGCAGAGGTGCTCCAGCCCTCTGATCATCTCCGTGGCCTCCTCTGGACTTGCTCCAACAGATCCATGTCCTTCCTGTGCTGAGGACTCCAGAACTGAATGCAGAGCTCCAAGTGGGAAATCTAAGTCCCAGCTATTTGGGTTATAGAAAAATCCCACCCACGGAAGTGACTCCAACCACCCAGCACAGTTGCGAGCACAGGGTGTGGAGTCATTAAACCACACTAACAGCAGAAGCTCTGCCAGACTCTCTGGCTCAGGACAGGGATCTGCTATCTCAGAAGACACCTTAAAATATCATCACTGATTGTGTGTGTGGGTTAAATAGAGCAGGTGTACTTCTCTCTGAAAAGAGGCCCAGGCTTTGCACCTTCAAATCTGGCCTTTCTTTCTTTCCTCACTTTGAAGATCCCATCCCTGAAGAGGGAGCAATTAGGGGTGATTAGTGTGAGACAGTGGTTGTGGTCACCAAGAACATCATTAGCACTTATTTTGGACACGAATACAGCCTGAGCAGCTTCTAAAAAAATAACTTCACGTATCTTCTGCCTGATTAAATTGCTTGTATTTCAAATGTCAGGTTATTGGCATCAAAGAACCAGGGTAATTATGCTCTGGGTGTCTGGGAAAGGAGGAATTCAGCCACGAGCAACTCTATAAGACAATGGGCCAGAGCAAGGCCTGGAATGGCAATTGGGTTGTTTGGATGAGATTTCATCAACTTCTATTTTATAGCCTGTTGTCAAACCCCGACCTTTTCCTTCAGAACAGGCAAAGGCAGAGTAAGAAATACAACTCCAGCAATGCAATCCTCTGCAGTGGGTAATGAGAAGAAGGAAAACAAAAGTTGTTTCTTGGAAGTTTTGTATTTTACTGATACCAGTAACTGCCTGTTGCAGAATTGCTGGGTTTTTCTTTCTAGTTAGGCATCTTCCCTGGGTTATAAATACGTCATAAAAGTGCCAGATTATAAAGTTTACAAGCTATGTGAGGGCCAACTTACTGTATAATTACCTTGTTTTTGCTCTCAGGCATTACTGTCTCCAAGTGTTATTCTGTAAGGCCTCGTGGGCAGCAGGACCAGCCAGAAAAATACAAATAGCAGCAAGAAAGATGAGGTATCCTGGTATTTGGTGGCTCAGTTCCGACATAAACACTGCTGGGATCAGGCAGACTCGGTGGAACATTGCGGGACTCTGGGTCAGAGTGAAAATCCCCTGGTTTTCACATTCATCCACCCCAAACCACAAAAGTGCAAATTTCCCATCCCCAGCTTGAAACCTCAGAGCACTTGTAGCCAAAAATGGGACAATTGACAAATAGGAACTCCAACCAGGAGTTGCTGCAGAAAGACCGGCCAGAAAAGAACAGGAGAAACATTTCCAAATAGAGAAATGTGCAAAAGCTTCGTTGCTGAAAGCAAGGATAATATTTGTTATGTTCTCCTAACTAAATATGCCACTCAGCACTTGCTCCTTTATCACAGTTGCTTTATTGGTGTTGAGCCAGAGTCAAAACTAAGTCAAAAATTCACAATTTTGCTTTCCAGACAAGGCTGATTTCCCAATGAAATACAGACTTCACTAAAAGTGTCTTTCTACAGATCAGCCTTACAGCAGAGGCATCATTAGAGACAGCATTTACCACTCACTGCTCACTTACACATCCCCACTGTCTTGTTAATAATTTCTGTCTGTAATTAGTTATTGTACAAAATAAATGGAATCCCACCTTTTAACAGAAAACCCATTTGAAATTTCAGGCAGAACAGGTACATTTACATAGAATCATAAAACGCCCTGAGTTGGAAGGGACCCACAAGGATCATCCAGTCCAACTCCTGGCCCTGCACAGGACACCCCAACACTCCCACCGTGGGGCTGAGGGTGTTGGCCAAATGCTTCTGGAATATTGTCAGGCTGTGACTGCTTCCCTGGGGAGCTGTTCCAGAGCTCCACCACCCTCTGGGGGAAGAACCTCTTCTTAATGTCCAACCCAACCCTCCCCGGCACATCTTCCTGCCATTCCCTCAGGTCCTCTCATTGGTCACCAGAGAGAAGAGATCAACATCTGCTCCTCCTCCTCCCTTGGTGAGGAAGCTGCAGACCCTGATGAGGTCTTCCCTCAGTCTCCTCTTCTCCAGGCTGAGCAGACTCAGTGACTTCAGCCGCTCCTCACATGGCTTCCCCTCCAAACCCTTCACCAACTCCATGGCCTCCTCTGGACCCTCTCCAGTAGCTTCAGATCCTTTTTATCCTGTGGTGCCCAGAACTGCCCTCAGGGCTCAAGGTGGGGCCTCCCCAGTGCAGAGCAGAGTGGGACAAGCAATGCTGTGCTTGATTTTGATAAACCTAAAACAGGCAAAGCTATGAGGTCAGAATCAACAGTTTTAGCCCTGAAGATGCCACCAGCTCTGTCGTTAATAAATTGCCCAAAGCTGGGCATAAGGACAGCTTTTTAATGCTTTTTTAATGATTTGCATCTATAGGAAGAGCAGCGTTGCACAGAGAGGTGTAAGAGATCTCCACAGTGCTATTAAATGACAAAATGATCATGAAATCAAAATGAAGCACAGCATGTCAGAGCCTGCTGCCACACCTATTAAAAACCAAGCAAAACTCTTAATTAAGGGCAGCGAATGGGGACGCTGATCCTGCAACACAGCTCAATGCAACAAGTGCTTAATTTTCTGAACAGGTTTAAGTGCTGTCAACATCAGTGGGACATTAGCACGTGTTTAAGTGCCTCTGCAGCAGATAAATGGATGTAAACAGGCCTTAAGTCCTCTGCTAAACTGAGGCTTGTTTCTGGGAGAAAGAAGTGTGTTGGGCTTGCAAAACAGCAGGATCCTTTTGAAGAGTTTGTGTCCTCCACAGGCACCCCATGGTGGAGAGGTTCTATTAGCTTTGACATGTTAGAGCTGTTATGTGGCTGAAGAAGCTTGGTTTTGGTCTTAATGAGACCTTTTAAATGAAAAGCAAATGCTTAGTTTCACATTTTATGTCTCAGAACTGCTTCAAGGATGGAAAGAGACCCATGAATCATAATTTTAGAGTTGCAGAATACGATTTCATGCTTCCCGACTAAAGTTTTAGAGCTCTCTGGTGTAAGAAAATATTGCTATTTTTATTTACACTTTAAAATAATAGCGAGGCTTTGGGGAACGAAGACATTTTTCAATAACATTTTTAGAGCCCTCTTTGCAAAGGCGCAGCTTCCACAAATCATTTTCACAGCCGCTGTCTTACAGGGAGGATCCTAATGGGAGTCACAAAAAGAGTCCCCTTTGATCCACATCAGAACAAACAACTGCTAAGGTCTGGGGCCCACATGCCCTTCCCTCCCTCCGTTAACACATTTTGGGTCTGTAAAGATTTTAAGATCCTGGAAGTTTATTCGTTACTCGTTTTGGCTTCGTATCCCTGCTCTTCCTGATTTGGGCTGGTGCTAAGTAATGGCACACAGAGCCCATCCAACAGCTCAGGCTAAATAAAGCTCCCATTGAGCCCCAGTGCAACCCCACGTGTAACCAAGAGCTGCAGCCAGTGTTTTGCATCAAACAGGTGGTTTTTAAGGACAAAACAGCCCTTGCTTCCTTTGTTAGAGGATTTATCCTATTCTTTTTCTGTTGGTGCAATATTGACCTCATCCAGAGCCCTGTGTCCAGTTCTGGAGTCCTCAGCACAGGAAGGACCTGGAGCTGTTGAAGTGAGTCCAGAGGAGGCCACAGAGATGATCCAAGGGCTGGAGCACCTCCTGTATGAGGACAGGTTGAGAGAGTTGGGGTTGTTCAGCCTGGAGAGAGAAGACTCTGGGGAGAACTTAGAGCAGCCTCCCAGGACTGAAAGGGGCTCCAGGAAAGCTGGGGAGGGGCTCTTGATCAGGGAGTGCAGGGAGAGGATGAGGGGGAAGGGTTTGGAGCTGAAAGAGGGGAGATTGAGATGAGATCTTAGGAAGAAATGTTTTGCTGTGAGGGTGGGGAGGCCCTGGCCCAGGTTGCCCAGAGCAGTGGTGGCTGCCCCATCCCTGGAGGTGTTCAAGGCCAGGTTGGATGGGGCGTTGAGCCCCCTGATCCAGTGGGAGGTGTCCCTGCCCGTGGCAGGGTTGGAGGTGGATGGGTTTTGAGGTCTCTTCCAACCCAAACCATTCCATGATTCTATGATTCTATATTTTTTTTTCAGGTAGAGGGCAATGATTCGTGGAACCGATAGGGGAGATGGGCATCTTGTGGACCTGGCCTCCTTCACCTTCTGAGCAGCTGGCACATTACTTAAGCAGAAAAAAGTCCATGGAAATGAAGGACTGAGGTTTGGGAAGGACCTTGACAATGAGGAGCAGGAAGGCAGAGGCCAGGCTAGGGCACTTTCCCCCTTCTGTCCCCACACCAATGACCCCAGGTTCTCTGGTGCCTCAAAAGCCAACTTTGGAGATATTAAGCTGGATTTCTCAGGGGGGAAATGTAGGAAAAGCTCAAATATTTATGTCAAATCAAGCCAGAAAAAGTCCACTTAGGATTTTGCAGCTGGAAAAAATAGGGCAACTTTCAAAATAAAAGAGAGATTAATTAAATGTCATGTAACCTATTAATATCCAAGTTATGGCCCTGCTGCTTCTTCACATAACAAAAAACGCGTCATTCTCTTCACCATATGGAATAACAGAGATGGAGAAGTTGATTTATATTATTCAAAATTGGATTTATGACTCCTGCTTCTGCTGGAGACTGTAGGGAATAGTCTCTTGACTGTACATGTATTTTCACCTAGGGGGAAATATAACCTGGTCTCTGGTAAATACCCAAATGAATGGGAATTCTGCTAGAAGATTTAAGATGTTATAGGGTTATTTTTTTAACTTGTAAATAGAGACATCTTAAAGTGCTCTTAAAGCTGCTTTACAACAATTAAGAAAGAGATTTTAAGAGACCACAGTTGCAGGATGTCAGCCTTAGCACTTTAAAGAAAATTAATAAGTCTCACAATTATAGATGTCTTCCTGCTTGAAAAGCAAGTGCAAGGCACTCATCATCCTGAAAGCCATTAGTGGAGACGGTTAAGGGCCTTTTCATCCCAGCAATGGGGTTGCAGCACCCTAAATCAGACAGTAAAAGTTTGCTTTAGCCCTTCATGGCATTGCAGGAGTATTTGGAGCTGCCCTCCTAATTAACTCTAAATGATCTGGATCAATGACTGAACACATTTTCTAGTCTGTGTGTGTCCTTGCAGGTTAAGGTACCACCTGAGCCTGAAATTTCCTTTGCATCATTTCAAGGGTTCAGTGCAGGGAAAGGAGTTTGGGGGCTCACAAGGCTCAAAAGTTGGCTGTTTGAAATTACAGAAATCTTGTTTTTCAGTGATCTTTTAGATAGAAGAAAGCAGAGCTCCCCTAAGCTTAGAAAAGGAGTCTTTTTTAGTGCTGTCTCTGACTTCTTGTTACTATCCTGGAATAGAAGCAAACAGATTAATGTCTCAGATGACATCATTTCCCATCATATATGATCTGTCATAGGTTAAAGTATTCATTAAATAGATAATTCAGGCACTGTGGATTTGACAGTGCTGTTTTAGGAGCAAAGACATTTTGGTCTCTGTGTTGTTCATAAAGGTGCAAGTGAGGGGGAAGGGTTTTCAGCTGAAAGAGGGGAGATTGAGATGAGATCTTGGGACAAAATGTTTTGCTGTGAGGCTGGGGAGGTCCTGGCCCAGGTTTCCCAGAGCAGTGGTGGCTGCCCCATCCCTGGAGGTGTTCAAGGCCAGGTTGGATGGGGCTTTGAGCCCCCTGATCCAGTGGGAGGTGTCCCTGTCCATGGCAGGGGGTGGGACTGGATGGGCTTTGAGGTCCCTTCCAACCCAAACCGTTCCATATGATTTTTGGCTCGGTCTCTTTTTCCAGGAAGGTAAATGTATAAGAAAGCATATGATTTTAATACAGTCTGTGTTGTGTATTTGCACAGTGTGATTATTGTACAGGGGTACAATTATTGCAAAGATGTGTGTTTTCTCTCCTGTAACACTTCAGCCTACAATATCAAACTACAATCACACACTATATATGGTAAAAACAAGGCAAACCCATCCTTATTACAGATAATGCAACAGTTGGGAGGAGGCAAAGCAACTGTACCTTAGAGAGACTTTGAAAACCTCCAGCACTGAGGAGGCTGGGCACATCCTGGCTGTATTGACCACTCTCAGAGCACTCAGCAGGCTCTGAGTGATTAACCTCCAAACTCCCAGCAAGGAGGATTTTGGCAGGCCATGTTTTCAGGGAATGGCTCAATTCTTCTCTTCCTTACATCCCTAAGTCACCAGTAATTGTGGGGGGGTGCTGTTGATCTTCAGTGGCAGGAGGGGGATTAGAAAGAGCCCCCAAAACTGAGATGGGGAGGGATGGAGGTGAAGCCTCTGCAGGGCACACAGGAGGTGCACAACGCTGAAGCTTCTGCTTGTGCTGGGTTTTCTCAGCCCTGCTGACTCCTGTTCTTTCTGCGTCATTGGAAAAGGTTTCATTCAGCAATGCCAGTGGAAATGTGGGATTTTCTTCGGGAAATGAGGTCTTCCTCTATTTCAGGGGCTCTGCACACAGTGCAGTGTGTAATTAACAACAGCAGATGAATGCTGGCACGTAGAAAGGCAGGGGAAAAGACTGCAGGTGAAATACTGCTTCCACTGACTTTCCCTCCACCCAGTGATTGTCCAATAGCAATGACCTGGGGCCAAACACTGCAAGGGTTTGATGTAACAACATTGATCTTTCTTAATGTGTGAGTTATGTGAAACAATTCTCTCAGCTGGAGAAACTCCAGCACTGCCAAAGGTGCACACGGGACACAGGAGGTTGTATGGCTTGGGAGCACCGTGCCTGCTGGTACCTCCACAGAGGGGATCTGCAGTGGGAGAGCTGCCTGCATGGTCTAAGACAGCTTCACGTGAGCAGTTGTACTGTGCAGCAAAGCTCCATCCTGAGTCCCAGACAGATGGATCACCTCTCCTTTTTCCCAGAGGGAATAAAGACCGATCAGGGTCATGAGAAAGTGGTGAGGACAGATTTGACTGCAAAGATGAATCTTCAGACCATGAAAGAGAAGGAAGGTGAAGATGAAAGAGGGGAGATTGAGATGAGATCTGAGGAAGAAATGTTTTGTTGTGCTGAGGCCCTGGCATGGGTTGCCTAGAGAAGTGGTGGCTGCCCCATCCCTGGAGCTGTTCAAGGCTGAAGGGGGCTTTGAGCAACCTGATCCAGTGGGAGGTGTCCCTGCCCATGGCAGGTGGGTGGAACTGGATAGGCTTTGAGGTCCCTTCCAACTCAAACCATTCCATGATTCTACGATTCTATGTTTCTATGAAGCTGGATGACACAGCTGAAAATCTGTCCCACTACAGAGTTTCAGGATAAGTCATGTTTGGATGGCTCCTGTGGAGTCTGAACCAGGTGGAGGATGTGTGTTCTGGACTAATATTTCGGAAATAATTGGCTGATAAAATCAGTTATTGGCATCTTAAAACTGAGTATGATGTGGTGTATTTCATACAGTTTCCTAAAAAGCATGTTTTTCCACCTAACCTTTGTGTATGAAGAAATATAAGTGGACACAGATGAGACACCACTGGGATTTTTGCAGTCATCAGCTGTAACTGGAGAGGGGTGTGAAGCTGAAAACTTTGACAAAGGAGAGCAGCAGGGAATTGTGATGTGATGGAAAAAACAGAGGATCCTTGGGCTAGAGTCAGGCAGGGCTGATGAATGTGCAAGAGATGAACTCAAACTGGATTTGGGTCATTATCTTGTTCCTGCTCCCACAGACCTTGTTGCAGAACCTCTCTGGTAGCCTGGGCAGGACTTGTCATGCTATGAGTCTTGGGCAAACATCTCTGCAGGGGCAGTTTTTAAGTATTGCTGGTGCTCCATGAAAACCACATTTATTTAAAAGCAGCTGTGCAGGGCAAGCCCGAGGAAGGAACAGAGACCAGAAAAGGCATGAGAAAAGCCTCTGCACCAGCCTGGTCAGGGTCTGCTGAACAGGCAAATGGGGAAGAAAATTTTCATATCAGGATCATAGAATCCTGGAATGGTTTGGGTTGGAAGGGAACTCAAAGCCCATCCAGTTCCACCCCCTGCCACGGGCAGGGACACCTCCCACTGGATCAGGGGGCTCAAAGCCCCATCCAACCTGGCTTTGAACACCTCCAGGGATGGGGCAGCCACCACTGCTCTGGGGAACCTGGGCCAGGGCCTCCCCACCCTCACAGCAAAACATTTCTTCCTAAGATCTCATCTCAGTCTCCCCTCTTTCAGCTGAAAACCTTTCCCCATTTCCCTATCCCTGCACTCCCTGATCAAGAGCCCCTCCCCAACTTTCCTGGAGCCCCTTTCAGTACTGGGAGGCTGCTCTAAGGACTCCCCAGAGCCTTCTCTTCTCCAGGCTGAAGAACTCCAACTCTCTCAACCTGTTCTTGTATGGGGGGTGCTCCAGCCCTTGGATCATCTCCGGGGCCCTGCCTGTTTTCCCTGTATCCTTTTGCCTTGAAGGATCTCACTGGATTTAGCCCTGTATCCACCGTTTGCTGCTCCCAAGGAAGCAGGAGAGCCCAGCCCATGCTCCCCACAGAGCCTCTTCCCACAAAACAGAGGAACTGGGTTATCCCAACCACCAAATTCCCTGGGACAGCCTGGAGAAAATCCCTGGCAGAGCTCTTGCAATGGTGCAAGCGTGACCAGGAGAGCACAAATGTGCTGGTGACCGTGGGGCAAATCCCTCCAGCTGCAATGTGCTGCACTTTGTTGCTGTGGTTTGCTCAACATCTGCCAGGGCAGGGAGGAACAAGTTGCTGATGTGTTCATTAATGTTCTGGATGAGGTTAAAGCAGGCAAAGATTTCAATTCGATAAATGTTTTTGATTGTTTGCCCTATTCACTTCTGAATAGATTTTATCCTTGCTAAAAGTTCAATAAGCCTTGGTAACATTGCATGTATCCCACAAATACACAAAATGCTATTTCCAGAATTCTTGGCACAGCCCCTCAGAGGAGCACACCAACTTGTACTTTTCAAAAAGCCATACACAGACTAATGAAATCCTGTTGCAGCACACAACAAAATCCTATTTCAACAGTGGTGCCAAGCAGAAGGATGACGCAACCCTACCCTGGTGACTCCCGTCCCTTCTGGCTTCAGAAGTGTCTTCCCTCCCTGTCCATGGAATTGTCAACAGCTCTATAGAAAATAGCAGCTCTTCCTTTATTTTTATAGATATTGGTGGCCAAGAAGGCCAGCAGCATCCTGGCTTGGATTGGCCAAGGGGTGGCGGCAGGAGCAGGGAAGGGATTGTCCCCCTGGGCTCGGCACTGGTGAGGCCGCACCTCGAATCCTGGGTTCAGTTTTGTTCCCTCACTGCAAGAAAGACCTTGAGGGGCTGGAGTGCATCTGGAGAAGGGAATGGAGCTGGGGAAGGGGCTGGAGAACAGGGGGTTCTGGGAGCAACTGAGGAACCTGGGGCTGTTTAGTCTGAAGAAGAGGAGATTGAGAGGAGACCTCATTGCTCTCTGCAGCTCCTGAAAGGAGTTTGTGGTGAGGTGGGTGCTGGGCTCTTCTCTCAAGTAACAAGGGATAGAATGAGAAGAAATGGCCTCAGGTTGTGCCAGTGGAGGCTTAGATGGGATATGAGGAAAAATTTCTTTACTGAAAGAGTGGTGAAGCCCTGGCAGAGGCTGCCCAGGGCAGGGGTGGAGTCTCCAGCCCTGGAGGGGTTTAAAAAATGTGTAGATGTGGCATTTTTGAACACGGTTTGGTGGGCACGGTGGGCTTGGGCTGGTGGTTGGGCTGGATGATCTTAGAGGTCTTTTCCAACCTTAATAATTCTATGAGTTACTGTAGCATCTGTAGCACCACCATGGATTTACAGGGCAGGGTAACATAAAAAAATCCAACATAAGTTTGTCTTTGAGTAGGTTTCAGACCACAAGAATTTGAAGCCTCTTTGTGCAAGTGGCTCAGGCAGCTATCAGGGTTGGTTTTTTTTCCTTAAAAGCGTGTTCAAAATTAAAGGCATTTTTATGCCAATTTAAACAGGGAGTTGAAGATAAAATTCCAGCCAAAACATGCAACATCTCTGTATTCCCTAAAATATATTGGTTATTCAAACTGAAAAGGCTACGTGTTGAACAAGAACGACTTGCGCAGAGAATACTTTTTCCCTGTACCAGACTAAACATTTAAATAAAGTGAGGTTGTTTTTATATAAATTCCTGTTAGAGATTGATGTTAAGTGAAAAGATAATCTCATAGTGCACCAGAGGGTAAAATGCACTGTGAAGCAAGGAAGAATGTAGTGGAATTATTGTATTTTTGGGTATATATCAGTAAAATATGACTTTGCTTTTGAGATTGTTTTCCAGAGATATTGCAAATTTTTATCAGGAGCTGCAGAAAAAATACTTTAGAGCCATGTACTCAGGAAAGCTGTGCTTATGGGGTTTGTTTTCATGATTTGTGTTCAAATAGCAGCTTTTGGGGAAACACTGGACAACAGAACAATAGTTGCAATGACTCTTGGAGCTGTGCATCACTGAGTTGAGACGAGTTAGGAAGCACTTCCAAGGGACACGGCTGGGACACGTCTCATAGTTGCAGATGTGGAAGAAAACACACGTGGCTCAGTGTGAAGTATAAAATCAGATTAAAAAAAATGAAAAGGAAATCTTATCGTTCTGGTTCTCTGCCCGGTCCTCCGTGGCTCCTGGGTTGAATTATACCAATGGCTTTTGCCTGAGGCCAAACCCATCCCTGTCCCTGCAGAACAGCACCTACAGCGTGGGCTGGGACTGCGGCAGCTCGAACGCCTCCTGCCCCGGGCGGCCGAGGGGCTGTTTCTGGATTAGTCAGAGGGAGCTGTAAAACACAAGCGTGGGCGGCTGTGGGCAAATGTACAGGTGATTCTGGCTCCAAGGGCCCTTCCTGGAAGCAGCCTGAGCGTCGTATTGCATCCTCACCAGCAGTG
This sequence comes from Dromococcyx pavoninus, assembly GCA_033558185.1. Classification (NCBI taxonomy): domain Eukaryota; kingdom Metazoa; phylum Chordata; class Aves; order Cuculiformes; family Neomorphidae; genus Dromococcyx; species Dromococcyx pavoninus. Next base: position 1,277,812 of record JAUMJL010000035.1, on the reverse strand, counting down.
GGTGTTCACACTGGGACATCTGGTTGATCTGCTTGAAGGATGGGAGGCTCTGCAGAGGGGTCTGGACAGGCTGGATCCATGGGCTGAGACCAATGGGATGAGGGTCAACAAGGCCAAGGGCAGAGTCCTGCACCTGGGACACAACAACCCCCACAGCGTTCCAGGCTTGGGGAAGAGTGGCTGGAGAGCTGCCTGGAGGAGAAGGACCTGGGGGTGTTGGTTGGCAGGGGCTGAACATGAGCCAGCAGTGGCCCAGGTGGCCAAGAGGGCCAATGGCATCTTGGGCTGTGTCAGACACAGTGTGGGCAGCAGGAGCAGGGCAGGGATTGTGCCCCTGCACTGGGCACTGGGGAGGCCACACCTGGAGTCCTGGGGTCAGTTCTGGGCCCCTCAGTACAAGAAGGACATTGAGGGGCTGGAGAGCGTCCAGAGAAGGGAACGGAGCTGGGGAAGGGGCTGGAGAACAAGTGCTGTGAGGAGTGGCTGAGGGACCTGGGGCTGTTTAGCCTGGAGAAGAGGAGGCTGAGGGGAGACCTCATCACTGTCTACAACTGCCTGAAAGGAGGCTGTGGCAGAGCCAGTGTTGATCTCTTCTCTGAAGTGACAGGTGATGGGACAAGGGGAATTGGCCATGAGTTGTGCCAGGGGAGGGGCAGACTGGATATCAGGAAGAATTTCTTTACCAAAAGGGTTCTCAGACCCTGGAACAGCTGCCCAGGGAGGGGGTTGAGTCACCATCCCTGGAGGGGTTTAAAAACCGCGTGGATGAGTTTTTGAGGGATGTGGTTTAGTGAATAATGGGAGTCGTTGGACTCGATGATCTCAAAGGTCTTTTCCATCTGGAAGATTCTATGGTTCTATGATTCTATGATCTAAGCCCCTCAGAGCCTTTCTTCCCAAGCTTTGGTCCTCATGAGGAAAACCAGCTTCATTTTCTGGGCTCCTTCACAGCAAGTGGGCTGCAAAAAGGGAGAGGCTGCTGCCTGTCCCTTCTGGCTCCCTGACCACTGCCGGATGGGTGAGGAGGACCTTTGCTGCTCTAATCCTGCCCCAGCCCCTTCTGCTTCACTGAGCCCTGAGCTTTGAAGGTCGAATGATGCCAAGGAACTTATGCAAATGTGGTTGTGATCCCAGCATTGAAGCTGGAAAGGTTTCTCGGGGCAGCTCTCGGCCCTCATGGGACTCCTTGAAGCTGTGGTGGGTTGCAGTGGAGCTGCTGGATGTCCTGGAAGACATGAGATTGTGTTGCATTTGGGGCAGTAAGGAAGGTCTTGGAATCTCAGGACAAAGCTTTAGCTTCTTTTATATCATGGAACAGCTTTGCTCTCATCTTACCTGTCTTCAGGTGTCTCCATAAGCCAGGCATTCACATTTTCTTGTGGGAAGAAAGGGTACAAAGGCATTTCACAACATTTTTCCAGGAAAACAAAGCTTTCACTGTTTGCTTTCCCTCAGTGACTTTTGGAGCTGTGTATCACCGGGCTGACACGAGTTAGGAAGGACTTCCAAGGGTACTTTGCTGGGGCACGTCTCAGGGAGTGGGAGGTGGAGCAGAGGCTCCGTTGGGATGCCTGGTGAGGGCGAGTGCTCTTGGTTTGATCTCACAGGGCTGGTGGTGCAGAAGGCTGCTCAGAAGTTGCTTCTGCTGGTTTCCCTCCTGCGGGGGTGCTCGTGAAGGTTCATCTTGATAATTTTTGTTGCTGTGGAGTTTTGGGTGTTGAGAGAAATGTTTTCTGCCAACCAGTTTTTTTCTTCTCTTCTTTTTTCTCTTTAATAACCAGAATTTCTCCCCAAGTATTACATTAATAAACAAACCAACCGCTGGGCAGGACGAGGTGTGGCAGAGATAGCTTTCAACTGACGTTTGTTTTGTCAAATGAAACCCTTTTCTACCTCAAAATCCGGAAAAAATTAAACCCATATATTTAGATTGTGGTGCAGATACTTTTCATGATCTAGGGCCAACAGGAACAAAACATTAACCTGACTCTTATCAACAAGCTGATTCAAATTTTAACTCTTGTAAAGTTCGCTTCTCTGCATGAAAAAGAAAAAAAATAGGAAAGAAGGATGTTTCTAAATTATAAAAACTCCTGTTGCCACAGTTAAAGACTACTTGACAGTAGATTAAAAATCAAATACTTTTATGTCTAATAAGCTGTACTGTTCTATTAATTATACAATGTTTTGGAAGGAACCTCAAAGCCCATCCAGTCCCACATCCCTGCCATGGGCAGGGACACCTCCCACTGGATCAGGAGGCTCCAAGCCCCATCCAACCTGGCCTTGAACACCTCCAGGGATGGGGCAGCCACCACTGCTCTGGGCAACCTGGGCCAGGGCCTCACTCTTCTCTTTTAATTTTTTTTGTCTTTAATGTTTAATTCCCATAGTGCTGTGCCCTGATAATGAACACTGGATATTACCTGGAATGCAAACATTGCATGCAAAAAATGGGGAGTTATTTGTGTTTGAAACACTTAAGGTTATCCAAGCTTCTAAGTTCTACACTTTCTCATTTGTGACTCTCCGAGGTATGTGACCTTAATGTTTCATTAACACTTCTTTGCATTTATTGCCTCCTGCTCTTTAAAGCTGCTGTTACAGTGGAACTGTAATGGAAGTGTTAAAATCTGATTTGTGGAAACTCCGTGTGCTACTGCACTCCAGTAACCTCGTGATCAGAATGTATTTTGACTATGCATGAGCACATGAATTCTCCCCTTGTTTATGGCTGGAATTCTCACACTGGTTAAATCAAATGCCAGTCCTTGCCTGCCATGTATGTCAGTGCTCCCAGCCCCACCTGTGCCAGCCCTGCCCTGTCTGAGCTGCAGCATTTGCCCTCATTCGTTGCATCCTCTTTGGCTCCAATGTCTGTTATTTACACTGGAAAGGGGTTACTACAAGGGGTTGCATAAAGGGGAAGGAAAAAGCTGTAGGAGAGGTTTCTTTCTCTGGGATTCATGCCATAGTGTGTTCTCTCCTTGCAAGTTTGATAAATGGAGTCCATGCAATGGACTCTTGTCTGGGACAGACTGAACGTGGGGACTGGGTGACTTTAAAAAAGGACTTTAGCTCAACAGACATCACCAGGCAGGAACATGGCTGGTCATTAATGCTTAGGAAGGATGTAATCTCCAAAAAATAAACACACATGGAATAGAGTGTCCTAACATCACCCTGAAGTGCAGGTTTCATCCTCCTGCACGGGCACTCAGTCTTGTGAGTCATCAGTGTGGTTTCCTGCAGTACCTCTGTTTCACTCAGTTTCTTCTCTGTGTCTCACCTGGCATGAGATATGAGATGTAGGAAGCTTCATTTAACTTTCCAAGTTAATTAGGGTATACTGAGGCCTCCTCTTTGGTCAAACCCTTGCATCACTGGCCCATCCCTGCAGCCCAAGATGATCCTGTCTCTCCTTGTCACAGCAGCTGAGCTGCTGCTGCATCTCTCGGGTGGGATCCAGTTGAGCAGGTATCATATTTTGGGTTTTTTTTCCAGTAAGGGGTTATGATGCCTTACGACCCAATTTGCTTTCTAGGTCCTAAGTTTTCTTTCCCCACATGATCCAAGACCATTCATGCTAAGGAAGAGGTTCAAATTTTGGATATGCATCGTATACCTGGTCTAAAACTAGACATGAAGAACTACAAGCAATTGTTTAAATATCTCAGACCAAGGAGGGTCCTTGAAGAAACAACCTTCACCCTGTCCTGTGGATACTTTAAGTACTTAAAAGGGGCCTACAAGAAAGCTGGGGAGGGGCTTTTTATCAGGGAGTGCTGGGATAGGATGAGGGGAAAGGGTTTTCAGCTGAAAGCGGGGAGATTGAGATGAGATCTTAGGAAGAAATGTTTTGCTGTGAGGGTGGGGAGGCCCTGGCCCAGGTTGCCCAGAGAAGTGGTGGCTGCCCCATCCCTGGAGGTGTTCAAGGCCAGGCTGGATGGGGATTTGAGCCCCCTGATCCAGTGGGAGGTGTCCCTGCCCATGGCAGGGGGGTGGGACTGGATGGGCTTTGAGGTCCCAAACCATTCTGTGTTTCTATGATACAGCAGTATCTCCCAGGGAGATAGGACATGGAAACGGTTTCATGCCAGAAGAGGGAATGCAGTTGATGTCAACAGCATGACAAGAAGTGAAACGCTCCAGTACTGGTATGAAGTGGGCAAGAGTGGTGTTGTTGTGTCCAGACTGCTGGAGTCATCCCTGGGTGCACAGGGAGAACCCTGCATGTGCTGCCATGGGCACCCACAGAGGTGTGTACACAGGGTGCTCAGGGACAGCTGGCCTGAGGAGCAGGGATTGGCCTGAGGAGCAGGTCCCACCCTGCACACCCTGCAGGGCTGCTTGGACAAATTTTGTGTTGGGCTTGGTGAAGAGCTGGGCTCACCCAAGGAAGGGGGTTTGGGCTGCCATGCAGATTCTGACACTTTTTTTCTCTTTGGGAAGGGAAGTCCCAATGCATGGAGGGTATTGAAGTGTATGTGCTTTCAGGTGAGTTGGCAGTGGGAAATGGTTTGCATCCTTGGCTCTTGGTTTCATCTGGGTTTCTTCCCTTGCTGGTCCTGCTGTGCTCCCCTGCAGGAAAGGCAGCATCGTGCAGGGGTGAGATGTGGTGCCTGCACAGGTGTGGGACCAGGTGAGGCTCTTGCAGAAGCCATTGTGCAGTGATTTGTTCTTCTGCTCAGAGATTTTCAAGATCATTTCAGCCTCCTATGCCCTCACCTCAACTTGGATCAAGGGAGGAGATGAAAACTGTCCTTCCTGGGCACATCATGTAACTAAAAATCCTCGTGGAAAACAAATTTCATTTCCCCATTGAGCATTTGTCCCCAGATTTCTTCTTTTCATTGCTCTTCTTTCAAACCAGGGTAACTTTTTAATGCCTAGGGTCGTGCTTTTTGCTTTCTGCTTGTGTGTGTTTAAATACGACTCCACCTTGCCTCTTATAAAGTCAAACACATGGACAGATGTTGATTCTCCCCTCCAATCCATCCTCCTCCGTGTGATTACAGTACTTGGCTGGCAGCCTCAGGCACATCCCAGGGCGCTGGGAAGATTTATCTCTGGAAAGTTTTGTCCCTCTGTTTCTTGGAGTATGGGTTCTACTACTTCTAATATATTTCCCTTTAGATTACTAGCCACTATTTTAGGAATAAAAGCTGAGGAATAAGCATTGCTTAAGCATTTAATTTCTTTTCCCTGCCCTGTTGCAACATAAACTAAAGTTAAAATTTTCCTCTCACAAAATAATTTGTGAACTTTAAAGGTAATTTTGTTCCTTTATCAAAATAATAATTTTGGGAGAGTCAGAGTTGAAGCAGTTGTTTATGATTTGAGGGTGGGATGAACAATCCTGTGTATTGAAGCTATACACTACCATGGGTAGCAGCAATTCTGAGGAGCATCCCAGTCCTTACCAGGAAATACCCACAGCAGCAAAGAGAACAGATTTTTTTTCATGACCAGACTACTTCTTTCCAACAAAATCGCTGCAAGTGGTGGCACCTGGAATGCAAAACAACCAACTGTCATCCTGGAGGCAGCATAAGGGCACCAGCCCTGCTCGCACTGCTCAGCAGTTGCTGACTGTTGCAATGATTTTTAGTCACTGGGTCTGTTGTGTCTTGGTAACCTAAAAATGAAGGGCTCTGAAGCTATTTTCCTAGGAGGTAAATCTTGTTTTTTCTGTGTATTTATTGACTCTGTTTCTGGCTGGGAAGCTGAACAAGCCTCTGGTTTTGGTTTTTTTCTGCAGTCACAGCTTGGCAGAGAGCATTCAACTGCTGAGGTTACAGCAATTCCCCACCCCAGAGAAAAGCTTTGGGTTTATCCAGCACCACTTGGGACTCCCGAGCGAAGGCACAGCAGCAGCAGTTCAACAAGTTCATTAGACCTTTTGGCAAATCAGTTGAGCTGCTTCTGAGAAACCTCAGTGCCTGCTCCTGCTCTTTGTGGAGCTGGATTTGCATTTTGCTCATCTGTGAATGTTATAAAACATGTGATTCCTAATGTCAGCGAAGCTCAGGTGGTTTCCTCTAAATCCATTTTGAGGCAAACCAGACAAACAGAAACCAATAATTTCTCTCAAGGAAGTTTAATGCACCAATTTCATGACATTGCAAGTCTGCAGGGCCTTGGGCTGAGCTGGAGCAGCCACTCAAGGGACACCAGGTCTACTCAGGGGACTGCAAGCTGGAATCTACCATTGCTTTTCCATTAATCATGTTTTGGAAGGGCTGTTCCTGATAAAAAGGCTTCCTTTTAGTTCAAGCTCGGCTATTACTTGTTAGGAGTCCCAGACTGGACAGAATCATAGAATCACAGAAAGGTTTGTATTGGAAGGGACCTTACAACCCATAAATTCCAAGCCCCTGCCATGGGCAGGGACACCTCCCACTGGATCAGGGGGCTCAAATCCCCATCCAACCTGGCCTTGAACACCTCCAGGGATGGGGCAGCCACCACTGCTCTGGGCAACCTGGGCCAGGGCCTCCCCACCCTCACAGCAAAACATTTCTTCCTAAGATCTCATCTCAATCTCCCCTCTTGCAGATGAAAAATGATGAATAGCTTAAAAATAGATGAAGTAAGTATTCTTGCTCTGGGCATGTTGAATTTTTGCAGCTGCTTGTGTACTGCTCTGTCCAAGACTCTGTAGCTCTGGCCTGCAGGAGAGAGTGTCTAGGTGGAAATGCAAATAAAAGCAATCAGATCAGGTTTGTTTCTCCTCTGCCACTTCTTCTTCTTAGAAGCCTTTTCTTGAGCAGAAACTGCACGCACCTCCAGGGAGAAGGGGGGATGTACATGGTGGGATACACTGTCCAAACAGGTGTTGTATTGAACAAGTATGAAAAATATGGTTTTAGTGTAAGTTTGAACTCCTTAAACAAAAGAAATCACAAGTGATATAGGAGTGGGAAGCATCCTTCTTTATATACTCTTAGAAAGCAGTGAGATGCCAACCCAACATGCCCCAAGGATTGGAACATGCTGTAGTTCAGTTTTCACTGTTTTCTTTCCAGAGACGCAGAAGTTAAACATATCCCTTACCTCAGATGACCTTTGCAGGAGGCTCAGTCATTTGCATTTTGATGCACTGGCATTTTCTAAACCAGAGAGACAACAGAATTTTTATCACTCTCAACAACTGCGTTGCCAGGGGCAACGCCGATAAATCTGCTTACCAGCATCAATCCCTGTGTGCAGCAGAGGGCGGTGTTTGTGTGTGAAAAATGCATATTTATAGCAAAATTATGAAATCTCCCTTGAACCTTGGGCAAAATTAGGGGTATGAGACTATCACACTGCTGACAGCCATGGCAACAGTATCAATTAAATGCACATGTTAATCTGTTTGCAAATTCCCTTGCATCTGACTGTGTGTTACTGGGAAAATGCTGGCAGCTTATTAACTTCAACTGGATAATCCTTGTCCCAAAGGACTTGTGATTTAAAAATATACCTCCTGATGCATTGCTGCTGTCCACCTTGATAACACAGCCTTTCCTGGCTCCAACTCCTAGGATACTGCCTGCTCTGTTTGGAAAGGAAAACTACATAAAGAGCCCGTTAAATATTTGCTGTTGTTGTTTAGATGAGAAAATTGAAACATCATAAAACACTTGACAGAAATGTTTTGCTGTGAGGGTGGGGAGGCCCTGGCCCAGGTTGCCCAGAGCAGTGGTGACTTCTCCATCCCTGGAGGTGTTCCAGGCCAGGCTGGATGGGGCTTTGAGCCCCCTGATCCAGTGGGAGGTGTCCCTGCCCATGGCAGGGGGCTGGAACTGGATGGGCTTTGAGGTCCCTTCTGACCCAAACCATTCTATGATTCTTGTGGAGGAAAGTGGAGTGATGCTCACAAAGGATTGGTGGCTTTGTGGCTGACAGTGGATATTGCTTTACCAGAGGCTGCTGGGAGCCTGAGAACGAAGGCAGAAGGCAGACTCTTAAATTTTATGTTTCTGCATTGAAGAGGAAACTCTCTGACAAATCAGACAAGAAAATGACATGTTGCAAGAAATAGCGAAGCTGCTGGTAGGCTGACAATGTCCCTGTTTAACTTCTTAACAGTTGGATTTGGTTTTTTTTTCTGGCTGGTCTTTGTAAGAGGAAACAAAAATTTTCCTGCCTCTACAGAGGAAAATAGCAGCAGCCACCTGCCCTGTAGACAGATCATAGAATCATGGAACAGGATAGTGTGGATTGGAAGGGACCTCAAAGCCCATCCAGTTCCACCCCCCTGCCATGGGCAGGGACACCTCCCCCTGGATCAGGGGCTCCAAGCCCCATCCAACCTGGCCTTGAACACCTCCAGGGATGGGGCAGCCACCACTGCTCTGGGAAACCTGAGCCAGGGCCTCCCCACCCTCTCAGCAAAACATTTTTCCCTAAAATCTCATCTCATTCTCCCCTCTTTCAGATGAAAAACTTTCCCCTGGTCCTATCCCTGCACTCCCTGAGAAAGAGACCCTCCTCAGCTTTCTTGTAGGCCCCCTTTAAGTACTGGAAATGCTCAGTGCCAATCCCCCTTGTCACACATCCACTTCAGGCTATGTTTTATGGATTCTTAATTACATGAACTCTCTTATTAAGAAGAAAGGCTGAACCTCCTCCTGATACCTTGCTTTTAGACAGTGCCTCAGCTGAGGAACTCATAATGACTGATGTAAAAGAACTTCTCTGGCCTTTGTAGCATCCTGTCAGCACACATCCTGCCGGTTACAGGTGAGTGACAGAAGCAGAGGACAAAGAGGTTTTGCCTTGTGGCTACGTGCAGTAAACTCGGTAGTTAGCAGTGTCCTACAAGGGCAACTGAGCTCACTATCTATTTTTTGTTGAGTAAACATCCTGAATAACTTCATTATGTTAAGTAAGAACCCTTATAGTTCTGTGGTGTTTTGGTTTTAAATAAACTGATTTGAATGAAAGAGTAGAAGGTGGTGGGGTGATAAAACGGGTGCCAGGAAAACCAAAAGTTTCTTAGAATAAGGAGTGGAAAAAACATAAGGGAGGAAAGAGAATAAAACCAGTATCTAAGGTGCTGAATGGTCTATAAATAGCAATCAGGTCAGACTGGGGAGTCAGGGACCAAATGGACTTTCACTGGCACTGACAATCTCTTGCAGCATCTCTGGCTATGGAGGGAACTTCATGATACACCAAATAAGCCACTTTCCCTCTATAAATACACACTGACTCCAGGCTGCAGTGTCCAAACCTGTGTGGTTTGGCTGTCTGGACACCAGGTATCAATGTAGCCTCTGAGTCTGGGCTTTTTATTCCGCTACCATCTGGGCTCTGTCAGAGGGCAGAGACTGGCATCAGGGCCAAAGGATGGAAAAGTGGGTCCAGTTTCAGTAAAAGCTGCTGAAAGCAATGATGGACCCTGCTCTTTTCTCCTGAAAGGTCTGCAAATGCAGGTGTATATCAAGAGGGTGAGGTTTTCTTGCTGACCTGAATTTTTTGCTGTTTCGGGGGAGATGGGAATGCAGCTCAACTGCTGCTCTGGGTGAATAGAATATTCCAATTTGGGTTGAGTCTCTGGCACTGGGTGAGGTGTGAGGGACATGGAGACAACAAGACAACGAGAGGGTAGATGCTTGTATGATCCCCAGGATGAAACTTTAGAATCATAGAATGGTTTGGGTTGGAAGGGACTTTAAAGCCCATCCATCTCTAACTGCTCTGCCATGGGGACACCTCCCACTGGATCAGGGGGCTCCAAGCCCCATCCAGCCTGGCCTTGAACACCTCCAGGGATGGGGCAGCCACCACTGCTCTGGGCAACCTGGGCCAGGGCCTCCCCACCCTCACAGCAAAACATTTCTCCCTAAGATCTCATCTCAATCTCCCCTCTTTCAGCTCAAAACCCTTCCCCCTCATCCTATCCCTTCACTCCCTGATCAAGAGCCCCTCCCCAGCTTTCCTGGAGCCCCTTTCAGTACTGGGAGGCTGCTCCAAGGTCTCCTCAGAACCCTCCCTGTAGCTGGCTACAAGTGTTGCTGAAATGCTCACAGGTACAGGCTTATGATGTTCATTTATCCACTTCTTTCTAAAATGCTTTTGAACAATTGAGGAAGTGATAACTGATGCTTGGATTTCCCTTCCTATGGCCATGTAGGCTTCCACTGAAGCCCTCATTTCCTCTTTTCATTTATTAAAAAGAAGTGTAAAGTCATTTTATTTAAGTGTACAGAAACTTAGGGCAAAATTATATGAGAGCATAGTATGCCTATTGAAAAAGGATATGAAGTGCTATTGGAAACTCCTGGGGAAAAACCTCAGTTAATTTTATAAGGCACTGGTGGCACATTTTATTAATGGATGTCATAATCTCTGAATAACTCATAGAAAATAAAAAAAAATGCTGTGCTTCACAGCTGCTTGAAACAGTGTTTGTACTTTCTTTCTCCTTGCCAACATGTATGTAGGAAGGGGTATTTTAGAAACTACCACACACTTGTGTGAACTGGGAGAGGTTTTTTGGTAAGAACCTTTTACCAAAAGGTCTTTTGTTCATGTAAATTAAAATGAAAACCATTTTGAACGCATCTTTTGGGCTTCTTTTTCTTATTGAATGGTCACAACATACAAAAGGTTTACTCTTCAGGCTGATTTTCCTGAACCATGAAGCAAAATATCTCCTATATGGAAGGACATGGATCTGTCGGAGGGAGTTCAGAGGAGGCCATGGAGATGACCCAAAGGCTGAAGCACCTCCCGTATGAGGAGAGGGGTAAAGACTGACTTTTTATACTCCTATTTCTTGTGTCTTGAGCATTGCCTGGGTGCAGGGCTTTGTGTTTCTGAGGGGCTTTTCAGTGACTCCTGGTTAACGATGAGAGGGGGAAGAGTAAGAGCATCTACTGCTCCTCCCCTGCCTGCCTAAAGGTTCACACAGGTTATTCTGGCAAGAGTCTCTTGAACTGCCACTGACCCTGGAGCCTCCAGCCTCAATGCCAGAACCTTCCTGAAGGAGCTTCTTCGCATGCCCTGATTTAAGAACTTCCACAGCAAGACCACCCCTCACGCTAAGGGGCACGGACCCTAAGGATGGTGCTTGCCAAGAAGGCTCGGAGCAGGCCCACCACCCCATGGAACTGTGTAGAGACTGACTCTGCTTCTGTCGTTGTCTTAAACATCGCCTGACTCTCCTTGTATTGTCTGACTCCTACTTGTATTGTTGTCCTTAAGGACCCCCTGAGCTCCTGCGGGGCTGCTGCTGCTGCAGAGGGGGAGGAGGAGGAGAGGCCGCAGGTGCTGCCCCCCCCACCTGATCCCGTTCAGACCCAGAGGGGATTCCGGCAGGGGCTGCTGAACCCCCAGTGACCCTGGAGCCCCCAGACCCAATTCCAGAACCTTCGCATTCACCAAAATTCGAGAACTTTCGCAGCAAGACCCCCCCCCAGCCTAGGGGAGGGGGCAGGGCCTTGTCCTATAAATAGAGCCCGGCAAGAAGGGAGGGGGCGCCCCCCCCCATGGAGCCGCCCGAAGGGGCTGCAGAACCGCAGGAGCACCCGCTCCTCAGGACCACCTTTTCCAGAGGCGTGTGGAGTGGTGACTATTTTTCTCCCTTTTCTTCTCTTTTCCATGGCACTATTTTCCATCGGATCGGATCCGAGTCGCGTTCTTTTGTGCAGCTGCCTTGAGGGTATCAGATTGGGATCCGAACAGATTTGGATCTGTTTTTTTAGCACCTTTGTCACGTTGCTGCAGAATATTGGTTTGTTCCCCTCCAACTGAGCAGATCTGCGAGGGGGGCGACCTGGGAGAGAGGGGAACGGACCCTGACAAACTGACCTGAAGAAGTTCTCCTGCTGGTTGGCTGACTTGAAGAAGACCTACTGGACCACGTGTACCTGAAGAATTGCTGCTGGAGAGATGCTGCTGGATGGACCACGTTTTCCTGAGGAAGCACCGTAACCCACTGGAGTGGTGATAATTTTTCCTTTTCCTTTGTTATTTCTCTCTCCTTTTCTGACTCACTGCGTCTTCTTTCTTGGCACTATGATGTGTCGCAGAGGTGTCAAACTCCTGCTGTTCTCCTGCAGCATAACGCGGGTCACACGTGCCCAGAGCTGGCAGGGGCGAGGAGTTTGGTGCTGCCAGGTAGAAACAAGGTGCCAGGATGGCTAAAACAAGGTGGGTGGTCGGATTTGGCCTCTGGGCAATGAGTTTGACACCCCTGATGCATTGCATCGAATCCAAGGTGTAGTTCATTTAGAAGCTGTGGCTGCGTTGAAGGTATCAGATTGGGATCTGGTTTTTTGCGTGTTTGAGAAGTTGCCACTCGGGTTATCTGTTTTGTGATTTTGGCTGTGTCCAAAGTAAATCCTGTGTTTGAATTTAATCTGGGAAGTTTGTTGGTCTGCAATTTGCTGCGCAGATATTGAAAACCCTTTTCACCCTCCCGTTTTGAGTGTGCAGGTCAGGGTGTGCCCTGACACTACCGGTGTCTGGAGCAGGGGCCAAGAACAGACTGAAAGAGTTTGGGTTGTTCAGCCTTGGAGAGGAGAAGGCTGTGGGTAGAATTAGAGCAGCAAAGGACTGGAACTGAATGATTTCTGATGTTCCTTCCAACCCGAATCATTCTATGATTTTAGGTTAATCAGTGGCAGTCCCAGGTCACGAGTGAAGATTTTTAGTTTTCCTTGTGATTCTGATGAGCAGTGACTGTTGCCATTTGATTTTTCTGGTCGTTCAGCTGCCCCAAACCCTCTTACACCAGAAGCACAGAAAAGCACACTTGTGCAGAAGGAGCCATCATTGCCCTGGGCAGCCTTTTCCAATGCTTCACAACTCTTTCAGTAAAGAAAACTTTCCTCATATCCAATCTAGACCTCCCCGGCCCAACCTGAGGCCATTTCCTCTCATCCTGTCTTTTTACTTGGTTGAAGAGACCAACACCCACCTCGATACAGTCTCAGGGAGCTGCACAGGGTGATAAGGTCTCCCCTCAGCCTCCCCTTCTCCACACTAAACATCACCAGGTGCCTCAGCTGCTCCTCATAAGGCTTGTGCCTCATCTTCAGAGAGGTTTTAGAGTGATCCTCTAAGGGGGGTGAGGGAAGGTAGAAACCTATGGCTGAAGGTTCGATTACCTGGGACAGCAAAGTTCTGGGCCTCATTGCCCAGGAAAGCCCCATCCAACCTGGCCTTGAACATCTCCAGGGATAGGGCATCCATGACTTCTCTGGGCAACCTGTGTCAGTGCCTCATCCTCCTCCTGTCTTATAGTTTGAAAGAAACCATGCTTCTTAAAGGGAGCCCTTTCTTGGCAGCTATGTAGAGGCAGTGAATGTATTGAGCAAATCCTGAGTGATTTATTTCTCTCATATTACTCACTGTGTGAATCATGAGAACAGTCTTCCTGCTGTTTGAGCTGCGATCCAGCATCATTAATAAATAGCACTGGTAAGAAAGTGAAGTGGCCAAATTGTCAGCTCCCCTTTGGAAGCTGCCCTGATTAGAATATCCATTAGTATAAATTGTATTTTTATGGTTAACCCACTGTGCTAAATATGAAACTGCATTAAGCTATTATATTCTTTGTAACCACTAAATTGAATTACCTGGTGCAGCTGTTTAGTAAACTGCAAAACCTGAAGAGTCTGGCAATCATTATTATTTATTTTGTGCATTTTAAGTCTTTCCTTTGACTAATACATAGGCACCACTGGTGTTTGGTTCACAGCAATATATCCCTCTACATTTAAACATAGTTGCAGAGTGCTGAAAATTGGATGTTAAGAAAATTGCCTGTTTAACTTTGCAGTGTGCAGTGCCATAATTCTTTTTTACTCCGTATGCTCTAACGCCAGCAGATTTGGAACACTTTTTTGTTTATATGAAAGATGATACATTTAAAATGGGCAAAACCTGCTTTTTGAATTTTCATGCCTGCTTGGATCGATGCTGACAGCTCAGCTCCCATTGAATGATTTAATGCATTCCTCCACCTGCTAACCAAGAGAGTGACTTGACCCTAAAAAATCTGTGCACGTTGAAAAAAAACCTCTTCAAATCTCTTTTTGACTCAGGAGGAAAGTGTGTTTCTCATTACTGCTGTCAGGCTGTGCCTGTATTAGGGAGGGAGTGAGACCTGAGCTGGGTTTGCCTGGGTGAAGCCATGACTGGGAGCAGAGGGGTCCTTTGTGTGGGACCAGCTGCTCCAGACCTGGAAGGCGTGTAATCCCTCTGAATTTTACTCTTATTTTGGTGTTAAGTCTATGAAATGCTTTGAACATGTTTATTGAGGTGAGGTCTTCTCTGTGCTGTAGTCAGAGTGTAGACCTGTCTCTTTGCGCCTCAATCTGCCCTGTGCCTCTCCTTCCTGGATTGTCCCTCCTGCTGCTCCCTCCTCTTCTTTTTCAAGATATGAAAGGTACCAGCTCTTGCAACTTTTGGTACCTTTGTGGCTTCTTCTGAAGCTCTCAGCTGCTGCAGGTGTGTGGCTGGGGGAATATCTGCATGCAAGAAAGCAGCACTTGTGTTTTTCTGTATCCTGGAGGGCCAGAGATGGTTGATCTGGCTGAGGTGACCCTCAGGGCTCCAAAGCTGCAAGGAAAAAGAACCAAATGCTTTTTGAAGTCTTTTATTTCCTGACTGCTTGAGCTTGGTAGTTCCAGAGCATCATTCCTACCTTCATTTCCTCTCCTTGTTTCCTATGCTGTCCTTGGCCTTTTTCTGGAGCATCCGATTGGCTCAGGACCTGGTGAGAGGGGGCATCTTTTTATTTCCCAGGTTGTGCATGATTGCATCTCACCATACAGAGCTCCAGTGACCTTCAGGGGTCTGTAGGAGTGGGTGGGTGCTGTGCTAGTGAAACCCTGAGTTTCAGAGGTTCTCCCTGAGTGAACATTCCTATCTGTGTGCTCTCTTAGGGGCTGGGGAGCAGGAACAGTGATGGTCTCTGCTGGAAGCTGTGTGAGCTCAGGGTGTGCAGCCACGCTTCTGCTGATGCCATGGCAGGATGTTAAAAGAGCCACATGGGCTCTGTCCTAGTCAGAAATTCCCAGATGTCAGCAACTTCTTGAGATACTCACAACTACTAAATTTGCACTAAAAACAAACAAAAATGCTGACAACTAAAGTCTGATAATTTCACTGCTTAAAACACAGTTTTACTTTCCTTTTTCCTCTCCTGAAGAGCTAGTGCTTGATGCCGAGAGCTGGATTTGTCTCCACTCCTGAATCATCACTAGCATTGTTACCCACACCAGCTGCACAACTTCGTGCTGGTGATGATCCTTACCCAGTTTATATTTGCCTGCCTTTGAGCTTGCAAGACTGGAAGGGAGAAAAGCTGAACCTTCAGATTGAGAAATCATCCTGCCTAGTGTGTTAAGACTTCTAAACCCCCCATATTTCTGCTTTTGATCAAGTGTCTTTTCAAAGTACAGCTGCATTGCAGCTTTGTATTTGGTCATTCTTGCTTCGAGCCAGAGGTGACAGCACAGGTTTGGTTCTGCAGTACAGCTAAACACAATGGGAAGATGGGAATGGGCTGGGAAATATGACTGAGCTGGCTGGTTTGTGGTGAAGTTGAACACTTGGAGTAATTCAAAGTTACTACATCCCTTAGACAGCTCAGGCATATATCAGCTGTATAGCACAAGAATTAGAGCTAAGAGTCAAAACTGCAGCAGCTGAAGTCACTTTAAGCCACGGGTGCAAACCTTGCTGATGCAAAGAATGAGACAGAGCTCAATATAGACCTAGTAGTACCTGGAAACCTTGCTTACTGCATCTCGAATCCTGGGTTCAGTTTTGGGCCTCTCAATACAGGAAGGACAATAAGGGGCAGGAGCACATCCAGAAAAGGGAGCAGAGCTGGGGAAGGGGCTGGAGAACGAGTTCTACAAGGATCGGCTGAGGGAGCTGGGATTGTTTGGCCTGGAGAAGAGGAGGCTGAGGGGAGACCTCATCACTGTCTACAACTGCCTGAAAGGAGGCTGTGACAGGGTGGGTGCTGGGCTCTTCTCCCAAGTAACAAGTGACAGGGTGAGAGGAAACGGCCTCAAGTTGCATCGAGGAGGTTTAGATTGGATATCAGGAAAAAATTCTTCACTGAAAGGGTTCTCAGGCCCTGGCAGAGGCTGCCCAGGGAGGGGGTGGAGTCCCCATCTCTGGAGGGGTTTAAAAGACAGGTAGATGAGGTGCTCAGGGATGTGGTTCAGGTACGGTTGGACCTGATAATCTCTAAGGTCTTTTCCAACCAAATGATTCTATGATTCTGTCTGATGTATTTTCTAGAGCAGAGTGCCTTTTTCTCGTGATTTATATTTTTTAAGAAAACCTATCTCTTGTAGAATCAACATTTTCAGTATCTCTTATGCACAGTTCTTTTGATGAGAACTATATCTCTTGCTGGTTATGTGTTGATCTGCTTCAGATGGCAACAGCAACTGCACGGATACTGAAGGAGAAGAAGCTAGGAGTCCACACTTGTGAAAAGTAATGAGCAGTTAGTTGGGTGAGCTGTGTTCAATAGAGAAACCAAAGAAAGCATTATTCAGCAGTAAATGTCTATTTTTTTTTTTTACTGCATCTGCCACTATTGAAAGGATCAGCTGCAGTCCAGGGTTTGTCATTATTAATAAACAGCATCAGAAGGAGTGGGTCTCTGGCTTTCAGAGAAAAAGATCATTATATAATACATTACAAACTGTGAGGTTTTTTCAGTACCCTTGGCCTGGTGGACTTCTTGCTGTACTTAAATATATTTAAAAAAAAATCTCAGTCTCCCCCGGCAGTGGTTATTTCATAGAATCATAGAATGGTGTAGGGTGGAATGGAGTCATAGGAGTTCCATGCTCCCTGCCATGGGCAGGGACACCTTCCACTGGATCAGGGGGCTCAAAGCCCCATCTAACCTGGCCTTGAACACCTCCAGGGATGGGGCAGCCACCACTGCTCTGGGCAACCTGGGCCAGGGCCTCCCCACCCTCACAGCAAAATATTTCTTCCTAAGATCTCATCTCAATCTCCCCTCTTTCAGCTGAAAACTGTTCCCATTCATCCTATCTCTGCACTCCCTGATCCAGACCCCCTCCCCAGCTTTCATATAGGCCCCCCTTTAATTTCTAGGATATCATTGAGAGCAGTTGCTGGGTGGCAAGTTTTGCATGTATTTAAGATCTTTATTTATGCTTAATTTAGATGCAGATGCCATTGGAATGTTACAGTTTTCCTAACAGTGTCTTCTGCATCTTGATGAAGCAATAACAGAATGGGCACAAAGTTGGTGAGATAGCCATATCTGCAGACTAATTACAACGTCCTGTCAAACTGGAAGAGTGCGTGGAATGGGGCTCTGTGAGGGCCTGTCCTGGCTCTGCTGACATCAATTGTGTTAATTAATGAGAACGTACTTACTAAATTTGCAGATGGCACAAAGCTGAGATGGGCTGCAATGATGTTAAAGGACAGGATCAGAATTCAAATTGATGATGACAAAGTGGACAAATCACAATGTAATTCAATAAGGGCACAAATAAGCTTCTAAATATAGACAGGAACGATCACCGGGCGCACACACAAGGTTGGAGCACAGCACCCTTGGGCTGAGCTGGGCTCTATCCTGCCTGTGGGACATCAGCATCGGGGTGTGGGGTTGTGCAGGGTGCAGCACAGGGCTATATGATGCATGAAGTCTTGCTTTGCTCATCCTCAGGGGCAGATTTTGGTACCCCACAACTGAAATAAATTAAATGTGGACCAGATGGAGAGAGTGCTTGGAGAAGAATAGGAATGATCAGAGGGCTGGGGAACTGGGCTTGTGAAGAAAAGTGGGGAGTCTTACTCTAGAATAAAGACTTTATGCACCTGCCATCATTGAACTCGAAGGTGTTACTGCAGAGGGTAAGAATGTGCCAAGTGTGATGTGACCTTTGTGGCAGGGCTTGAAATGATGGGAAAGGCATTGAAATGGTGGCTAGGCATTAAGAAAATGCTGTTTCTGTAACTCCTGTTGTGGAAGTAGGAAGGCATCCAATGGGAGAAGTGGATGCCTAAGAAGGAAAAGTGTTCTCCTTATTTCTGTATTGCTTTTATTTGGGAAACTTTAATTGTTTTGGTGAAACCCTGGCACAGGTTGCCCAAGGAGGCAGTGGATGCCCCATCCCTGGAAACATTAAAGGTCAGGTTGGATGAGGCTTTGAGCAACCTGAGTTGAAGATGCACCTGCTCCTGCAGGAGGGTTGGACTGGATGACCTGTAAAGGTCCCTTCCAACTCAAAGCATTCTATGATTAATGATGGATTTTCAGTGTGATTCTGAACACGTGACCAATCCCTCTGTTTTTCATGTTGGAGAGGTCTTCTGCTTCCCCCTGCCCAGCGAGGGCTGTACTCTGCAGCCCTGCACATCACCCTTGGCCAGAGCTTGTTTCACAAACACACTGTAGTCAGTTCGTGTGTGTGTGGATCCACTGCTTCCTCCCCAGTTGGTGAACAAATTTACAATTCAATATACAGGCCAGAATTTCCCGTCTGGAAAACGGAGATGATAACAGAAGGAAAAGAACCAAAATCCATTAATATTTTATAAAGCATTCAAACACTGTAACGATGAGCGCCATAGAAAAGCCTCTGAGGAAATAAACAAATTTCTGTCTTCAGAGCAGATGTTGAAATAATTATAGTAAATAAGGCACAAGGCCACACACTGAACAGTGAGAACAGAATGGGCTGTTGAATCTCTGCTTGCTGCCTGCGCAGCATCTCCTCTGTGCACTGAGGGAGCATGTGGAAAAAAGAACCATCTCTGAAAGGCTGCAGCAAAATTTATATTTACAACAGGGTTTATTTAAGTTTGGGTGGAAGGGCCTGTTTTTTTGTATTTCCAAGCTTTGGAGACGTTGCTTTTGCAATCCTGGTAAAGCACACCTTAAGGTGTGCTCCTGTGTAGGGAAAAGCAGTGAGAACTGTCAAGATAAAATGAAATATTGTGTTGGATTTAAAAAGAAAATTGCCTGTAGAAGGCAAGCTGTGATGCATTTTGAGCAATCTGATCCAGTGGGTGGTGTCCCTGCCCATGGCAGGGGGTTGGAACTGGATGGGGTTTGAGGTCCCTTCCAACCCAAACCATTCAGTGATTCTGTGTTCAGAACAGACAGCTGAATGCTGGGTAATTTGTGTCTGTGCTGAGTCCAGCTATAGTGTTTCCACCAATATTAGAGCACCCATAGAAAAAGGCTTGGATGTCCAGGCAGCGTAAATAATTATTTTCAAAGTGATAAAAATGAATCTTTTTCATATTTGTATCTCTAGGAACAGTTTGAGTAAGTTTTCCTTGCCCATCCTTCCCTCATTCCCAAATCCATCCTACAGTGCACGTTAAATAACCCCTGTGCTGATGAACTCTTGAGGTCAGCTCTGATCCTGCAGTGGTTCAGCACTATAAGCAGGAACTCTGTTCAGCCTGTGCTGTGACTCACAAACTTCCACAAGCTCTGTTCTAATGTGCAAGAACCATGTAACATTGCTAATGTTAAGAGTTTGCAATGAGGGATTGAGCATTGAATAATTGTGGGGAAACTTGTGTCCATATTAATGTATTGCTTTAGCTACTTGTTTCCCAAGGAACAAACAACTTGTTTGTATATTTATGGAGCTGCTTAAACTCCCCTTGCTTTATTTCCTCCATCCTCAGTTTGTGATCTGTATCATTGAGATGTGTAATGGTTCCAGCACTTTCATGAGAGAAGCTGAAGCTTTGAATTCCTGTCTGGGAGCAGTACTGCTAATCTCATTCTGTATTTGCATTTATGACGTGAGAGTTGTTCTGGTTTAGCAATGTTGTTTTTTTAGAGAAAGAAAATAGCTGCATGAACAGCCTGGATGGGACATCCTTTCCTATGGGTTGGAGTCCTTTTGTTTCTAAGCCATTAGTGGTGCTCTCATTGCAGTAAACCTCAAGTAGGGTCCCTGGTGTCCCTTACATGGTGCTGTTTGCTGGGAATGACCTGCAGCCTGATGGCCACTTCATGCTGATGTGTCCGTTGATGACAACCAGGTGGAGCTCTATTGGCCTAACTCTTGCTGATTTTTTCCATGTTTCAGGGCAGGATTTGTCCACCTACGTCTCCCCACATGCTGCTTTTCGCTAGTTTATATGCATCCCCTTTGTCAAGGCATAAAATCTCTGAAGTTTATACCCATATTTTGAATTTAGCTGCGATTTGGATGTGCAAAAAGATCAAATAAACCTTGTTTCCACAGGAAACTTTGCTCATAAATAGCTCTGCAATGTATTACAGTTCAAAAAGCCACCAGAGGTATAAACCTGCATTTTAATTATGCCTTTCACTGCTGTTGGAGGCATTTACTCAGGTGCTGTAATGCACACTCGCGTGTTGAGGCACGATGGCACCTTGGGCTCCTGTAATGCCAAGTAATAACAAATAGAAGAAACACAGGCACTTTGAGCTTTGCCTCCTGGGTATCCACAATCCATAAATATAAATATGCAGGCAGAGTCCAAAAAAATCAAAAAGCCAGAAGTTCTGTAATTAAAACAGTACTAATCTAGTGTTTGCTCACTGGTCTCTCTGTTGCTGCCATTATGCATGGATATATGTATATGTACGTGTACACATATATACTGGTGGCAACAGTTTCCTTCTCCAGCACCTGCCTCAGCCACCCCACTCCAAGCTCCACAGACTCACTCAGCTGATGCTCAGCTGCCTGCATGGGAGGAACAGGGCTCGTGGCTGGGATCCCAGCTGTCCTCACATCAACTCCAGCAACCCCTCATTGTTTTGGCACGCTGAATTCCAGCATTGCATGTTTTTCCATGTGTGGACTTATGTTTTCCTTGTTAATCTGGAAAAGAAAGGAGGAGGTGAGAGCTGTGTCCCACCTCTCCCTGTTTTAGATGTGGTTGACACCTTTGCTGTGAGGAAACCTGCTGTTCAGCAGTGCAGACCTTTCTTCTGATCTCTTGAAACTGCTTTTGTAGATGTCTTTCCAGTTCTTTTGCTTTAGCTACATCCACCGTGGTTTCCAGCTGAGATGTCCCCAGGTCAGAGTTGGTTAA
This sequence comes from Dromococcyx pavoninus, assembly GCA_033558185.1. Classification (NCBI taxonomy): domain Eukaryota; kingdom Metazoa; phylum Chordata; class Aves; order Cuculiformes; family Neomorphidae; genus Dromococcyx; species Dromococcyx pavoninus. Next base: position 1,256,764 of record JAUMJL010000035.1, on the reverse strand, counting down.
ACCTCCCTGCAACTTTCTCTAGGAAGGACCCCTGAGCCAGGTAACAGGCTTATGGCACAGAACACACAATATCTTTCTGATAATTGCTCTTAATTCTGATTTCACTGTGCTTAGGGACATCACTACAAATGTCCATGCAGGTTTTGAATATTAGTCCTGTTTTAACCCATAAAAAAGTGATTGATAAGCTGTGCTGGTGTTTTTGAACTCCTCTACAGTATCATGTAGGGCTTTGTTCCTTTCCTTTGTTAGACATAATTAGCGCTTTGAATGTGCCCAAATCAGATGGTGGTTGAATGGGAGAATTCCTTTAACCCTTCAGCCTCCACATCACATCCCTCTGTGTGCCCTGGAATGACACCACCAGGGACCAACAGGCAGATTTCTGGTTTCAGTGGTGTGCTTTGGAGCTCAGGGTGGTACTGAACCAAAAGCACTGAGTCCATGCTCTGTTCTCCAGGTGTGGAAATAGGCAATAGCGAGAATGATGTTTGTTAATAGCTTTATAGTAATTCCAATGAGAAGTTTGTTCTTTCTTTTATGCCTTTCTGCCATATCAATGGTGCAGTGGGTTTAAATGTCCCTGGCAATACATGGGCTTCAAAGGGGTCTTTCAAAGCAGGTCAGGGGTAAAGGGTTAATGTTATTGTGGAGAGAAGCTGGTGCTTTTCTGCTAAATTCAAGGTTTTTCTACATAGAAAGAAAAAAACTCTTGATATTCCAGTTAATTTACCTTCACTTCAAGGAGATTCTAAGGCTGACCGTCAAAATCCATAAATATGAGATTCAGGCTGAGCACAGCGTAGCCTGAATAAACAGAATGGGGCAGAGAAGTTCCCTTGGTTGCCAGTGGTGGTTGGGCACTCCTCCACACTTTCCACCCTGCTGTGCTGAGGGCAGGTTTCAGCAATAAGCACATCATCTGGCATGGCTTGCTTACCCAGAAGGTGTTTTTAGAGGAAAACCTGGTGGAATGGCAGAGGGCTGGGGAGCCTGATAAAAGCACCAAGCCCTGAGCAACTCTGTGCCATATGTTATCTTAGAATCATCAGATGGTTTAAGGATCTTAAAGCCCATCCAGTTCCAGCCCCCCCTGCCATGGGCAGGGACACCTCCCACTGGATCACAGGGCTCAAAGTCCCATCCAGCCTGGCCCTGAACACCTCCAGGGGTGGAACAGCCACCACTTCTCTGGGCAACCTGGGCCAGGGCCTCCCCACCTTCATAGTGAAGAATTTCTTTTTAATCTAAATCTCCCCCTTTCGATTCAATGGCATTTCTCCTCATCTTATCACTACTTACCCTTGTAAAAAGTCCCTCCCCAGCTTTTCTGTAGCCCCTTAAGGTACTGGGAGGCTGCTCTAAGGTCCCCCTGGAGCCTTCTCCAGGCTGAACAACCCCAACCCTCTCAGCCTGTCCTCATAACAGAGGTGCTCCAGTCCTCTGATCATCTCTCTGGCCTTCTCTGGACTCACTCCAACAGCTCCAGGTCCTTCCTGTGCTGAGGACTCCAGAACTGAACACAGGTCTCCAGGTGGAGTCTCATGAGAGCTGAGTAGAGGGGGAGAATCCCCTCCCTCGACCTGCTGGCCACGCTTCCCCTGATGCAGCCCCGGGGTACCGTTGGCCCTCCAGGCTGTGAGCACACATTGCCACCTCAACAGGCTGTGAAAGAAGTTTTATTGTCATTTACAGAATAATAGTGGCAGCAATGCCAGAAAGTGGAAGTTTGTTTGGTTCAGGCTCTACACAGGAGGGCTTGGACTTACCCTGCTCAGGAGAACCCCCTGCCTGGGTGGTGAAGAGCAGGGCATGCATCAGGCAGCTCTCCTGCATGGGTGCCTGATGTGCCTGACAACCTGAGCCAAGTCACGTGCTGGCCTTACCTCCAGGTTTAGGAGCAAATTGAAGTGACCTCTTGTTTTTATTTCTATTCACTGGCTCAGACCTTAAAAGGGGTGTTTTTGTATGAAATTGAGAAATGATTTGCATACTTCATTTTCTGTACTCACAAATCCAAACAGGTCCCTTCCTCTCTCTCTCTTTAGACATCTGTTACTGGATTTCTTGTTTTGCCCTTCCAGAATTTTAAGTCTGCAGCAGAAGTTTGGGGAGCTTGCAGGGTGTTCCCAGCAGAGCACTGGGAAAACAAATGTGTGACCCTGTCCCACCGGATTCCACTCTGCCTGGGCTCACAACATCATTCAGAGGGGCCTGACTGTCCTGATACTCCTTTTGATCTTCATTAATAATGCCTGAAAATAGCACTAAGGGGCCTTGCTCCTCCCCTCCTCTTTGTTCATCTTATTGCTTTTAAAGAAAGTTGAGGATATTGGAATATTGGAATATGTCACGGGGTTATCTTTTATTTATTCACTGCATGCACAAAACCATCTCCACATAGGAGGAGGCACCGTGTTTTAAAAAGAGAAGGCACGAGGCGTGCATGGTCTGTCCCAGGATTTATGCAAATATATATATATTTTTATGCCAATTTACAGTCAACTGTCTGTCTTGTTAGGGGAAAAAATGGCAAGTCTGGCTACAAGCCAGAGCACAAGCTAGTCTGTCTCCCTGTGCATGCTCTGTTTGCAGGGAAGGGGCTCCTGTGGCTGCTGTGCTGGGGGAGATTTGTGGTGCTGGGGCAGGGGCATCACCTCTCCACCAGCGCAGGTGTTTGGGGTGAACATTGCTGGCCAAGGGGATCATAGAACCATGGAATGGTTTGGGTTGGAAGGGACCTCAAAGTGCATCCAGTTCCAGCCCCCCTGGATCAGGGGGCTCAAAGCCCCATCCAGCCTGGCCTTGAACACCTCCGGGGATGGGGCAGCCACCACTGCTCTGGGCAACCTGGGCCAGGGCCCTCATTGTGAAGAATTTCTTCATAATGTCTAATATAAATCTTCCCCCTTGCAGTTTAAAGTTGTTTCCCCTCCTCCTATCACTATAGGCCCTTGTAGTAAGTCCTTCCCCAGCTTTCTTGTAGACCCTCTTCAGATATGGAATGCTGCTATAAAGTCTCCCTGGATGGGAGGGAGAAATGAGACTCCAGGCTCATTTCCTGGCTCAGATATTCCCTCCCTCCTTACTCCTCTTCTGTTGTTGCTGGGGTTTGTGTTGGCTCAGTTGCTCTGCACCAGGATGCTCTGCATTCGTGTCTCGGTTGCAATTACCACCCACAAGGTTCCCCAGCCCCAAGATGCTTCAAACCTGAGCTGCCCGACACGGAGTGCTCAGAGGCAGGAGGTGGGGCAAGGAGCTGCCTCTCATAGTCCTGCCCTGCTATTAATTTTTCCTCGACATCTTCCTTATCAGCATTTCAGACCTTGGAGCTTGGTTAAAGCGCTGGGTGAGAAAAGCTGCCAAGAAATTCGAGGCACGCTGGGCTGAGCTGCTGCAGGAAGCGTGGAATTATGTGCGAAGCTGGACGTCTTGCAGCTGTCTTAGACATGGGAAAACTTTCCGTAAACATTTCTGGATGCTTTGGGGCTTTAAATGTGATTTTTTTTTTTCAAAAAATTAGCACTGGGGGGTGCCTGTTTAATTGGGAATTCTTAAAATCTATTTCAAGTTGTAGCTTACATCCCTTATTTTGAATAACTGCTGTGGCAGAATGCGTGTGTGGGACCTCTTTGAATTTTAAGATATTAACTCTTATCACTTGAGAAATACTTTTGTCTTAAGAATTGGAAGTCAGCTCAAGCTGATGCACGTGCTCTTTCCTATATGTATTAAATCCGTAGGGTTTTAAGCTCTATAAAATAGAGGAAGTTCTAATTTTATCTCAAATAGAAGTTATTTTGAAGTTGGTGCTCTAAACCTTTTGCTTTTCTCACGTTTGTTTCCAGTTGAATATTTGGGAGGGGTTTTTGTTTCCTTTGGAGTTCTTCATGCAAAACTGAGCAGAAGGATAAAAATTAGAAAGCCAAGAGAGTTTGTTCCAGTCTCCAATTGAAAACACACAGGGCAGGATGAGCTCTGGAGCCTTTCAAGTCTTGGAGTTGGACTTCCAAAGCCATTTTGTTACCAAAGAAATTTCTTTGAAAATCACAGAATCCTGGAATGGTTTGGGTTGGAAGGGACTTAAAATTCCATCCAGTTCCACCCCCCTGCCATGGGCAGGGACACCTCCCACTGGATCAGGGGGCTCAAAGCCCCATCCAACCTGGCCTTGGACACCTCCAGGGATGGGGCAGCCACCACTGCTCTGGGCAAACTGGGCCAGGGCCTCCCCACCCTCACAGCAAAACATTTCTTCCTAAGATCTCATCTCAATCTCCCCTCTTTCAGCTGAAAACCCTTCCCCCTCATCCTGTCCCTGCACTCCCTGATCAAGAGCCCCTCCCCAGCTTTCCTGGAGCCCCTTTCAGTACTGGGAGGCTGCTCTGAGGTCTCCCCAGAGCCTTCTCTTCTCCAGGCTGAACAACCCCATCTCTCTCAGCCTGTCCTTGTACAAGAGGTTCTCCAGCTCTTGGATCATCTTCATGGCCTCCTCTGGGCTCACTCCCAACAATTCCACATCCTCCCTGTACCGAGGACTCCAGAATTGAGAAAGTTCCAGTGGGTACCTGGGGAGGCTGGGAGCTTCACTTCTTATTTCAGTGGTACTTAGGTTGTTTAGGTGGTTTATGTGGATCTCAGAGCACATAAATGTATTTGAAAAATCATGTTAACCTGACCGGCTCAGCTCCATAACTGCTATTAATGCACCTCTTGTAGAAGGCACTTAGCTTTATATACCAGATACACTTCAATATTTCATTTATGCCTTTCCAGCATATTTTGATTTGATTTGCTTGTATGTTTTATATATGATGTCTATATATACAAATGTTTTATATAATTTCAACTGAATTCCAATTTCTACTCAAAGACATCTTGAAAAGATTATTGAATTGTAAATACATGACAGTCTGTATTTCCTATTATAATAAAGCATGTAAAATAAATAAATTAGGATTTCAAATATAGCTTCTGACTAAGAGAATCTGGGTTATAATTGCTTGACAACGCTTAGAGAATATTTTGTGTTCTCTAAGTAGCAAAAAAGTATCAAATATAACATGAAGGCTAAATTACTGTATGCTCATCGCTCCACCCGTTAACAACCATCAGGCTGTCTTCAGGAAAATAGCTAGAACTAGATAAAAATCAATTTTTAAGAATTAAAGTTTCTTGTGGTTTTAAATTATGCTCAAAATTATTGTGTTAATTAAGTCTGCTCCGAATTTGGTATAAATTAAAGGGCAGGGAAGGTAATTCTTGCCTAAATTTCAGTTCTGTGTTGCAAAAGTCCTGTGTGACTGTTAAGTTTTGTTAGCATAACACAACAGCAGAGAGTAAGGTAAGCAAATATAATAATAAGGGTGTTTGCAGTGCAGATAATTAATTTCTGCGTTTCCGAGGAGACTGGACTTTGTATCCAGCCTCTAGGTAAAGGAGGAATCCAGGTTTGAGATCTGCCCTTGCCAGCATGGAGTTTGTGTTCTGTTTCCATCCCAGATTTCAGTATTTCAGGCAAAATACTGATGTGTTTTATTGGTATGGGAGAATCCCACACTTATTATTTTAAATAATTAAAAGCCTTTTGGGTGCACAGAATCCTGGAATGGTTTGGGTTGGAAGGGACCTCAAAGCCCATCCAGTTCCACCCCTTTGCCGTGGACAGGGACACCTCCCACTGGATCAGGGGGCTCAAAGCCCCATCCAACCTGGCCTTGAACCCCTCCAGGGATGGGGCAGCCACCACTGCTCTGGGAAACCTGGGCCAGGGCCTCCCCACCCTCACAGCAAAACATTTCTCCCTAAGATCTCATCTCAATCTCCCCTCTTTCAGATCAAAACCTTTCCCCATTGCCCTGTCCCTGCTCTTCCTGATCAAGAACCCCTCCCCAGCTTTCCTGGAGCCCCTTTTAGTACTGGAGGGCTGATCTAAGGTCTCCCCACAGCCTTCTCTTCTCCAGGCTGAACAACTGTCTGTCTGTCCTCATATGGCAGGTGCTCCAGCCTTTGGATCACCTTTGTGGCCTTCTCTGGAATCACCCCAACAGGTTGTGGCAATCCAGGGATGATAATATTATGGATTAATTTTATTAAATCCTGCATAGGCCTTTATCAGGAGGTGGTTACTGTCTGTGTCAGGTTTCTGGGCTGTCATATATATTCATCGTCTTGGGGTCCAGCTGTGGTCCCCAACCTTGTGAAGTCTGGATTGCCTTTATGAAGGGGAGTTAGCTTGAATGTGACATCACCACGTCACCATTGTAGGTAAGGGAATCCTCTTGGGAAAAGTCCTGAAGGCAGTTGCAAAGTAACAGCAGAATCAAGCACAGTGAGGGTGCTGTTTCCAACCTGCGCTTACACAGCTCTTCTGCAAGACAAGATAAAATGTTTCGCAGTCAGACTGAAGGATGATCTGTTTTCTAGTGTTTCTTTACCCTTAAAAATGGCAATACAGGTCTGATGGGGCCCTGTTTTACAGACTTACAGACAAGAAACAGTTGGCAGAGCATTTCACAGCCCCTTAATACCAGTTCTGGACCAAGACTGCTGTCGGAGGCGATGAGAAGGCGGAGTAGTGGAACCTCAGTACTGTCAAGCTGAACCGTAGTGCTTGGGATGGGTGAATCAGAAAATGCCTCCATGAAGTCCTGGAAGCAGGAGGGGTCTGGCCCCAGTGTGCTGTTCCGTGGTACTGGTCCAATGGGCACTCAGAAAACTTGATGGGAAGAAGTTGTGTTCAGTTCGCTACAAGAAGGACATTGAGGCACAGGAGTGTGTCCAGAAGGGCAACAAAGCTGGTGAAGGGGCTGGAGAACAAGCCTTGTAAGAGGTGGCTGAGGGACCTGGGGCTTTTTAGCCTGAAGAAAAGGAGACTGAGGGGAGATGTCATCGCTCTCTGCATCTCCCTGAAAGGAGGTTGTAAGTGAGATGAGTGCTGGTCTCTTCTCCCAAGTAACAAGAGACAGGATGAAACGTAATTGCCTCAAGTTGTGCCACTGGAGGTTTACATCGGATATCAGGAAATATTTCTTCCCTGAAAGGGTTCTCTGACACTGGCATAGGCTGCTCAGGGAGGTGGTGGAGTCCCCATCCCTGGAGGGATCTGAGACAGGCAGTCAGAATGCTCAGGGATGTGGTTTAGTAGTGGACAGGCACAGTTGGACTTGATCTCAAAGGACTTTTCCAACCAAACAATTCTGTGATTGAGGTGCTGGGATGCCGCAGGCAGAAAATCCCTGTTGCTGCCAGGACAAGAGAGGAGATGTCGCACTCAGCATGCGCTGCCCTCCAGCATGAGCACTTCTTGCTGTGCTACATCCACCTCCTGCTCGACAGCAAGGCAAACCTCGCCTCCATCCCAGCCGTCTGCAACAGCCACCTGGGAGCAGGGCTTCCCTGTGCCTCCGCCCTCTTGGAAATGCAGGAAAGCCTCCCCCGCTGTTCTTTTGTCTTGCTGTTAGCAGCTGCAGCTGGATCCCCTCTGCTCCCGGGATCTCTTCCCTCTGCCTGATGCAGAGCTTTGGAAAGGGGAGGTCAAAAATGCCCAGTTACTTTTCTTTATTTATTTAGGGGGTTAAATTAAATACAGATTTAATCCTTTTCTTGTGCCTTGTACAGTGGAGAATAGAAAACCACATTTCCTCACTGAAGCCCGAGTCCTGCCTCTGAAAATTCCCTCTTGAGCAAGGTGAGGCTGTTCTCTGTCAGTGCTGGGATGAGCTGCAGTGATGGACTTGGAAGCTGTTCCCATCCTACATTAAAACAAAGCCATCTGCCAGGAGTCCTTGTACTTTTGCCAGACTGTTGAACTGGCCCACACAGAATAATTCTAGAATGGTTCTTCTGCACCTCAAAACCTTGTTAATTCAGGGGTTCGACCATCCTGACCTTTTCTTTTATGTGGCATTGCTGAGGATTTCAGTTGTATTAATGGCTATGTGTGTGCTTTGTGATATTGAGGGGGAAAAAAGTCCAGTCGGGACTAGAAGGGAGCGGAATTACATCCTGCCTGGGCTGTCAGTGAAAATTAAACTGAAATTCCCCAAGGTGAAAAGTTAACAGAGGGACTGTGGAGCTGAGCATGGCTGGGCTCTTCTCCTCTGCTTTTCATACCACTTCTTCTGCCTGGAGTCATTACAAGGCAACACAATCTGAGTCTCCATTTTTGTAGGTAGATCCATGTTTATGTTCTTTGTGTCTTTGTTATTGCTGGTTTGGTGTTGACTGCTGGAGTATCAATAAGACCTGAATAGTTAGGGCAAGGGGAAGGGCAAAAAATCAAACAGTAGCTGTGACATTCATAGACTCTGAAATTTATTATTTACGTGTTGATTCAAGATGCCAGATACCATGAGAGAAGTCCTGGGTGTACCCTCTAATGTGCCTTATCTCTGGTCTGGAAGAGCAAGTGTGTTCTTAAGAGACCTCATTGTAATTTCCCTGTGTGTTCACTGTGGGGCCATTAGAGCTTAGGAAGAAACGTTTCGCTGTGAGGGTGGGGAGGCCCTGGCCCAGGTTGCCCAGAGCAGTGGTGGCTGCCCCATCCCTGGAGGTGTTCAAGGCCAGGTTGGATGGGGCTTTGAGCCCCCTGATCCAATGGGAGGTGTCACTGCCCATGGCAGGGGATTGGAACTGGATGAGCTTTGATTTAGGAGCTCTTCTGGTTCTTGGGAGGGTGGGATGACAACATGAACTAAATGATGATGAGCAAAGTCTTTGTCTTCCCAGTGCAGCTTCTCTAAACTGTGGCATTAGTGTGGAAAAAAAGAAGTAACCACCTTATGGATGACCAATTTGTGCTCTGTGGGCTGACGTTCGTGTTGCTGTCTCACAGAAGGAAGAGCTTGGGTTCGTTTTAGGCTTATGCACCAGCAAATTGCTAACCAGAGCTGAGCATGTTTGTGGTTGATGGTACAGGAGCCAGAGGAAACCAGGCTGAGCTGCAGACACAAGCCTATGTTTTCAGGGCTATGTTTTTTCTTAATGGCCAACATCCTCTGACTTGCTAATTGGAGAAACTTGATGGAGAACCTCACACCAGCACTCTCTGCTCTTGAGAATATGAACGTGTTTTATGGTATTTGACTTTACTTAGTAATCTGATAAATAAACCCCCTGAAATACAGCATAAAGAGACGTTCCTAAAGTTCATTAACAAAAATATGAGATGTCATTAAAGTACTTTTCCTAGAGGAGAGCCTGTTAATTTAAGAGATGTAGCAGATATAGAGGGTATGCTGTGTTCCTTCCCTTACACCTCCTGGTAAATTAATGTTTTAGAGCCCTGCAGACTTCATGGCTTCTGGGAGCACAAACAAGCTAAAATTGTTATTTCAGGTTAGGAGAAAAGCTGCATGTTGGAAATTAAAATACTTCCTCTGTGGTTTGCATATAACTTGTAACGTATGTTTCTCCCAACATCCATAAAAACTAAGGCTCTGGTTACTGTATTTAAATAGCAATGTTAAAAAAATTAGAGCTTAGGCAGAAATGTTTTGCTGTGAGGATGGGGAGGCCCTGGCCCAGGTTGCCCAGAGCAGTGGTGGCTGCCCCATCCCTGGAGGTGTTCAGGGCAAGGCTGGATGTGGCTTTGAGCCCCCTGGTCCAGTGGGAGGTGTCCCTACCTTTAAAAAAATCCAGCAGTTCAACTAAATTACTCTGTTAAATGGAGAACAACTTATTTCTCTAGAGCAGTGTAACATAGAGACCGGTCTTCTCAGGTACTCCCTGGTCTGGGTCCAGGCTTGTCCTGGGAGATTCTGGTTGGTTTGGGGTTTGAGGAAAAAGTGGTGCCTCAAACCAGGCCCATGGCATAAGGCTTCAGCTCAGAAACAGTTGACAAGCCTTAATTTGTCACCACATGTTGGTGAACCACACCAGGCATTGTTTGTATTTTAAAAGGAATTGTTTATTTTCTAGGATATTGGTAATCCATCTATTAATGGTTGGTTGTTCCTGATGGGTAATGTTCTGTAGTTCACAGCTGAGCAGTTTCTAAACATTTATGCCATAAATTTCATAATTGGCAAGCCAGAAACACACTATTTGGAATGTGATCTTTACTGAGGTCACAAAACCCTAGATATTGCCCCGTGGTTCTCTGATAGTTGGGCACTGAAACACCTGTGTGCTGAGACCATGCTTTCGCTTGAAAGATTCTTGTGGTAAGACTGAGCCACCAGGTCTGGTTTCAAAGTGAGAGAATGCTCACTGAGACTTTCATCCTGGTTTCTCTAGCAGAAAAATGTTTGAATTTTGGTAAATCAGATACAGATCAGATGTATTTTAATAAGAGACAGTGATTAGGTTAAGTCTGATAGGCAACTGAAGCGAATATAGAGACTGTGCACAATACTTCTGTGCTTATCTGAAATAAACATCTGCAACACATGAGAAGTTAACAAGAACTTGTAGCAAGGTGGGTGCTGGTTTCTTCTCCCAAGTAGCAAGCAATAAGGGAAAAAGCTTATTTTGGAACTGTCAAGATTAGAACTGCTTTTAATTTGATGTGTTGAAAACACACAGGGCTGGCCTTCTCCACATGATATAAGGTTTATGACTTCATCAAACTCCCAGTGAAGATGTTACAGTGAAGGGCAGCGAAGCTGGTGAAGGGTCTGGAGCACAAGTCTCGTGAGGAGCTGCTGAGGACCCTGGGGCTGTTTAGGCTGGAGGAGAGGGGGCTGAGGGGAGACCTAATTGCTCTGTGCAGATCCCTGAAAGGAGGTTGTAGCGAGGTGGCTGTTGGTCTCTTCTCCCAGGTGATAGGATGAGAGGAAACGGCCTCAAGTTGTACCAAGGGAGGTTTAGATTGGATGTTAGGAAAAAATTCTTTACTGGAAGAGTGGTGAAGCACTGTCAGAGGCTGCTCCAGGACAAGGATGGAGTCTCCATCCCTGGACTGTTTTAAAAGATGGGTAAATGAGGTGCCCAGGGTTGTGGTTTAGTAGTGGACAGGTGTGGTTGGACTCCAAGGTCTCAAATGTCTTTTCAAATGAAACAATTTTATGATTCTGTATTTTATTCTGTAATGTATTTGTAATACATATCTATTGAAAGCTATGAACAACAGTTATTTTTTTACTTTTTTGGTGTACTTGGTGTCCTTGCAGGGAACCTGTGGGAGAGCAAACAGATCCTTTTGCTTTCTGTTTTTTTTTTCTCTCCTGTACTTTGTGATTTCGGTTGGCAAAGGATGTACAGTGAGGACACCCTGGATAATAGACATAGCAAAAAAAGCCCAGGAATAATTTTCATGTTCCAGAGTAGAGTCTGCAGCATGGAGATGTTTAAATAAATAAACAACAAAAAAAGCAAATTTGGGAATTACACACTGAGCACGATTGCTGTGGAATTACTGAGGAAAAAACTGATGAGGTCAATTGAGTAGAAAAGCAAGTTAAGACAAAACAGTACTAAATAAGTAGCTGTCAGGAGAGAACTAGTTTGGCAGAAAATGTTAAACTGGAAGGAATCTTAGCCAAGAAGGAATTGTGAGTAGACTCATTAGCACACAAGAAAGATGGGTTTCCAGTAAAAGATATTTTTGACACAGGAAAGAATGAAACCTTTCTCAAATTCAGGAAGTTTTAGGGCAGAAATCTGGCTGTTGCTCTGGGAGATCACTGAAAACTGAAATTCATGAATATCATGTGAAACATCTCAAGCATTGGCAGAGGCTGCCCAGGGAAGTGGTGGAGTCACCATTCCTGGAGATATTTAAAAGATGTGTAGATGTGGTGCTTAGGAACACAGTTTAGTGGTGGACAGGGTAGTGTTAGGTTTATGGTTGGACTCGATGACCTTAAAGGTCTTTCCTAACCTAAATAATTCCATTCTATGTAGTGAGTAGTTCAGGATGCAGAGGGTTGAAAAGGAAACCAAAATGGGTAAAGTCTTGCTTTAAATGGCTACAGAAAAATATACTGAATCAGAGTACAGTCATCAAACCAACTCTAACCTCTAAAATACCTGCAACCTTTGGAGTCTGCATTAATATTTGGTGGCAGCACCTTTAATTGGAATAGGAAATCAGTTTGGTGATGATTTGGACAGGAAGATAGTATTGCTAGAAGACAAAGAGGGCTGATTGTCTTGACTTGCATATGTGTTGCCAGTCATAACTTTTGCAGAATGGGAGCAAAATGCAATTTAATGAGCATTTTGGTGTTCTTGTTCACTTTTTGCCACACTTTGTGTGGCTGTCCAAGGATTTGAAGGATGTCTAAGAGGAGATATAAGGTTCTTCAGGAAACCTGGTGCTGCACCATGCATTCTTGTGGTGTCTTATGGTGGTGGAGAAGAGGTACAGGTTAGGGAGGAGAGAAATCACTCAGTGAGAGGTTGAGTTTCAAGCCTTCACTGAGTGCTTTAGGTTCTCTAGTCTGATGTCTAGCAGATGGCAAACCATTGTAGGGCACACAGATGCCCTGTTCGGGACTAAAGTCTTTACCTGGCCTCACAGGAGATGATGCAGTTGTTTTCCTCAGTCCCTCCTGTCCTCTGAGCTGTAGTGCCATCCACTTCCAGTTCTTGTACACAAACAGACACACAATAACTTGGTTCTAGGAGAATTTTTGCAATAAATACCTCCCCTCCTCCTGTCCCTCCAGATTAGCAGCCACATGAAATGCTGATGCTGCCCCAAAGGAGGAGTTGAGATCAAATGTCCTGGGGTAGAGAGGGTGACTGGCCTGTGCCCATTTCAGATGTGCAGACATAAATCAATTTATACCAGTTGCGAAGCTGCAACCTCAGATGAAAGCATGTCATTTGATGAGGTGACAAATACCTGACTGATCCCAACAGAAGCCCAGCCGGGCCATGTGTGCTTGTGGTCAGACTGACTGAAAAAAAACCACCCCAAAACATATTTATGTTTCACAAAAGTCTCAAAAATGTGAATCTGAGAAGCCCCAAAGGCAGATGAAAGGAAAGCAAAGCTCGGCACTCAGAATAGCTCATCCTTTCTGAGTATGGCAGCCCAGCCTTGCCAATGTGAGCTGGGAGCAGCAAGTGGGGTGTAGTGGCCTTGATCGTGAACCAGCCACCTGCTGTGCACTGTCTGACTGAATAACACACGTGTACAGGTGTGTGAATATCTGTAGATACACCTACACTCATGCCTGTGCGTGGCCATGTATCTGTATATAAAGTTATCTCTGCTGGAAAACGTAAAGAAACACATTTATAGAATCATAGAATGGTTTGGATTGGAAGAGACTTTAAAGCCCATCCAGTTCCAACACCCCTGCCATGGACAGGGACACCTCCCACGGGATCAGGGGGCTCAAAGCCCCATCCAGCCTGGCCTTGAACACCTCCAGGGATGGGGCAGCCACCACTGCTCTGGGCAACCTGGGCCAGGGCCTCCCCACCCTCACAGCAAAACCGTTCCTTGTTGTCCTGTCCCTGCACTCCCTGACCAAGAGACCCTCCCCAGCTTTCCTGGAGCCCCTTTCAATACTGGGAGGCTTCTCCAAGGTCTCCCCAGAGCCTTCTCTTCTCCAGGCTGAACAACCCCAACTCTCTCAGCCTGTGCTCATACGGGAGGTGCTCCAGCCCTTGGATCATCTCTGTGGCCTCCTCTGGACTCGCTCCAACAGGTCCATGTCCTTCCTGTGCTGGCGACTCCAAAACTGAACGCAGGGCTCCAGATGGGGTCTCATAAGAGCAGAATAGAGGACCAGAATTGTCTCCTTTGACCTCATCGTGCCTTGTTGAACCAGGCATTTAATTCCATTAAGCCACTGTGTATCGCAAAGCCTGTCTTTCATATTTCTGGATCAAATCTACTTTGATAAAATGCATGAGATACCTGTCAAACCATGGCCTTCATCGTCCATGCTTACTTGGCACTTGCTGAGTCTCTTGTGTAAGTTTATCGATGACACAAATGGATGGCGTGGCAGCACCCAACCCCTTCCCTTGTTTTATTTATCGAACAGTTAAAAGTTTTTCTTTTACAAAAAAACCCACAAAAAAGTCCTGCCCTGAGGCATTTTTCCCTTTTTGCAGAAGGTCACCAACAACAGTTTGGTTTTCCTCTTGTACAGCTAATGCTCTCAGGGAGTTTTTGCAATTAAAAAGAAAAACTAAATGTTACTGTTACTGGTGTTGAAAAATGAAAGGTGTGACCGTAACCTATAGGGAATTGCGTTTGAAGCTGGAAAAGTCTTGTTGTTTTATCCTGATTACTTTACTCAGGGAGACTACTATTGCATTATTTTACTGTGAGGCTGCTCCTGCCGAGCCCATCTGTGGCTGTGGCCAGGCTGCTGTCTTGGAAACTTCTCATTCTCAGGACTTGATATTGCAGGTGGTTAAGTGAGTATTAATAGTTTCTGAAATGGTGTGGAAATTGCTTGTCCAGCAGGAGTGAGGCACGCTGAGGTGTTCACGTGCTTAACCTGCAGTTTCAGTGTAAAATTGCATGAGTTTACAGAATCATACAATGGTTTGGGTTGGAAGGGACCTCAAAGCCCATCCAGTCCCACCCCCTGCCTTGGGCAGGGACACCTCCCACTGGATCAGGGGGCTCAAAGCCCCATCCAACCTGGCCTTGAACACCTCCAGGGATGGGGCAGCCACCACTGCTCTGGGAAACCTGGGCCAGGGCCTCCCCAACCTCAGCAAGACATTTCTTCCTGAGATCTCATCAGCAGGTGCATTTTCCCACCCTGCTGTCCTGCTTCAGGTGTGGTGGTGGCTGCTTTTATGTCTCACCACCTGCCCTGGTGATAGCTGGTTCCTTCCCTATTGGCATTTGTCTGGAGCACGAGGAGCTTTTGGTATCTATTTGTTGTATCATTGGTTCAGCCAGATGTTGGAGTGGGAACAACAGCGACAGGTGGGGCACTTCTACCTGTGGGGGTCCACCTGGGCCTGGAATGGGACATTGCTCCTTGGCCCTGGCTGTGGAGCCCCTTTGTACAGCTTATACACCCTCAGGAAACAAAATGGGTTTCTTCACACTTCCCTGATTGATTCCCTTTATTTTCATTTGTGGTTTTCCTTCAGTTTTTGAGTTGGAGGGAGCTGAAGCACCGATTCGAATGTCTCTTGTTAACTGTGATTTGACTTTTTCTGATGAACAGCACTGTATAAATATTATTACTTGGCCAATGAACCGAAACCCAGCTGTTTTAAAAGTAATTTGCAGATAGTACTCCTACAAAGTCCACAGTACCTGTTTCAAAATGACACCCATGGCGAGTGTGTTTCCACAGGGATGTGTGCTGGGAGGATGCCCATGGCATCTCTGCTGACCCCTGGATGGACAGCAGGACTAAAAACTCTTCCCATTAGGACAGCATCCCAGACTTGTTAGTCAGCACATGGTGACCTCTGTGCTGCTCTGCCTCATTTTCCCCTCCTGTAGATGGCACTGACCTGTACAAAGTTCTCTTCAAGTGCACAAATACCATAGAAGGAAAAAAAAGGAGCATTTTGTGTCTTTGTTGCTGTTGTAGTAATAGTAATTTAGTTTTTCTTCCTTTGAAGAGTGGTTCCTCATGTCCTCAGGACTGTTAGAAAAATCAAACAGAGCACTCTGGTTATGGATCAAATTTTGGCTTTCTCATCTTCCCAGATCTCAAAAATGTCCATTCTTTTGAGAGTAATTTAGTCAGCAGAGTGGAGCCAAGCCATGACCCTGAACATTTTCTTACTAAAAGATGCCTAAGTATTCTTTATTGACCCTCTTAAATTATATCCATGAAGTATGTCAGTGGAACTAATGATTATTCTCAGTAAATCTCCCTTCTGTCAGAGATACTTGAATAAATTTTTATAGCTGGATGCATTTAAAAGTCCTTACTAACACTTATAGCAGTTTTAGTAATAAAAATATGGGTCATAAATTATAATTCCCTCTCATTTCAAACACATATCATTTCTAAATATCCCATACAGGATGCAGAAATGAATATGGCATTTGCAAAAGAAATGTTTGTGCCAGAACTAAGGATACAATGCAATCTCTAAACGAGTTTTTCAGTGCAAGTTGCTTTAGGACTCTTACTGTTGAAATCACGTAGGATGGTTGGCTGGCCAGTTTCTGTATTTTATCTTCATTATTCTGTTTGTGTCCTTTTATCTTCACCCACTATTGTTGAAACCTCGTCCTGATGGCAGGCTTCTTGATTTATTCATAAGCCTCTTGGAGGGTTGCCCAGAGCAGTGGTGGCTGCCCCATCCTTGGAGGTGTTCAAGGCCAGGTTGGATGGGGCTTTGAGCCCCCTGATCCAGTGGGAGGTGTCCCTGCCCATGGCAGGGGGGCTGGAACTGGATGGGCTTTGAGGTCCCTTCCAACCCAAACCATTCCATGATGAAAATGCAAGCTGGTTGGCTGTTCCAGTGGTCAAACTTCAATGAATGTCAAGCACAATATGGTGTAAATATTAATCCTGATGGATAGTGAGATGCTTGATACAGTTTTGAATTTAATTGGAATATTTTCCCGATCCAAACAGGATGTTATCTGGAATAACAATTGCTAGACACAGAGGAAACTGTGAAATCTCACCTGAAATATTAAACAGTAGTGATATTTTGTTCCTCCTAACCCAAACACTCCAGTTGAATTGTTTATCTCTGAGCTGTGCAGAAGAAAAGTGGATGCCAGATGTAATTTCAATCTGCTTACACCAAGAGTCTGTCTTCTGAAACACATGCTGAAGAAAACAAAGGTTTTTACTGGGCTCCAGATCAGTGTGCTCCAGCTTGGTTTATCCTAGCTTCAGGTTTGTCTTTGGCTTGGCTTTGGAGCAGCAGGCCAGTTCCTTCCCCTGCCTCGGACGATGTTTAATCCTGACAATATTGTTGAAATTTTCTAGTTTCCTCCTCGTTCCATTGTGAATTTGTAAAATGTTGTTCACCTTTATATGGTCCTGTGGGGCTATCTTAAGCCCTCTGCTACAAAATTGTTTATAAAGCTGTAGAGGATCCATGCTCATGCTCCTGGTTTGCTGGAGATGATGGGAACAACACGTCTTGCTGCCTACAGATGATTGCAGCTCATGACGGGGCTTTGCTATGAGCCCAGACCCTGGTGTGTGCAGATGGGTAACCAAGGCTTTGCCTGGTTAAAGACCTCTCTGACCCAGTGCCAAGATTTTCCTGCAAACTTCTTGCAAAGAGACCAGGTTTTGTCTTGTAACTTCTTGACTTTACTCCTGTAGGAGAGAAACATTGAAGATGGTGTCAGACTTCCAGACTAAACTCAATCCTTGGCTGTGTTATTCCCATTGATCTTGTACCAATATTGTCCTTGAAATAGCTCTTCTCCTCTCAGCTTGCATTTCACGAGGTCAAATGTCCTCTTTTAGTCTTCCCTTGAAATATATGTTCTCCATTGCTTCAATAATCATCGTTACACTTCTCTGCATCTTTGCTGGAAATCATTTCTCTGAAATGTGGTTAAAAGGATTTCAGGAGAGGTCACGTCAGGGACTGGTACAACAGCATGGATTCACTTCTGCATGAGTGTTGGCCCTTATCTCTAGTTCCCTGCTCTCACTGCTCTGCACTCCAGGCCCCTGTTGGGTGCTGAACCCCTCTCAGTTGTGTTGCTCAGGTCTTGGTGGTTTTGCACCCTGGAAGTGAGGGCTGTCGGCACACCTGGGTAAGGTGACGGTAAGGATTACCCACTTGGTAAAGAAGAGAGGGGAAGAGAAAAGAGAGAAGAGAAAGGAACAAAAAAAGCAAGCAGAATATTCTGTAGTAGAACAATAAATAGTTTGGACACAGGTTGTGGCTGGCAGATCACACAACAGAGCAAAATATGCCACAAAACCTGACCAAGCAAGTGCCCTGCATGGTTGTTTGGGAGCTGGATGAGCAGCAGGACCTCCCGAGGACAGG
This sequence comes from Dromococcyx pavoninus, assembly GCA_033558185.1. Lineage (NCBI taxonomy): Eukaryota > Metazoa > Chordata > Aves > Cuculiformes > Neomorphidae > Dromococcyx > Dromococcyx pavoninus. Next base: position 1,238,899 of record JAUMJL010000035.1, on the reverse strand, counting down.
GCAGACAATTTATCCTACTCCAGCCCTCTGGGACCAAGTCAGGCTGGCATATGCCATTTCCCCCCGGTGTGATGATCTTCAGTTATTTAGCTTTAATTTAATTGTTTCTGCAAAGGATGTTTTCATTAATTTCTTCCCAGTGACTGCTTCTCCAGGCAGCCTGGCTATTTGGCTGGAAATAAAGCATTTATCCTACTATCAAGTCAGTGATAACAGGCTTTCTGAAAACCTAAATGTGGATTCCTTGTAGGTATTAGTGACGTGGTATTTTGTTATTGCCATGTTGGTCTAAAGGTATTAAAGGAGTTCAGAAAGAGTGGATCTTCCAACAGACCAGCTGGTCAGACTGATAAAAATAAGCAAAGTTTTAGGCATGCTGGTCAATTTATTTCCATTCCAGTCAGTTTAGCTGGTCTAATAAATGATACAAATACTTACACGCTTGAATTCTCTTGTATGCTGGTCAATTCTTGGTATTCATGTAGAAAACATAGTTTTTAAATGTGAATAATGTCCTTCTCTGGTAAAATCTACCAACCAAGTGTTTACTCAACTTTTAAAAAGACATTTTTTGAGCTCCTGCCTGCTACTGCCATTCAACTCCGTGCTAAACTCATTTTCTCTGGGGTTAATGAGAACAAATCCTTTGAACTCTCTATTTCTGTCTGATTTGATGCAGGGCTCACTCTAACTGCCTTTGCAGTGAAAGTGGTTATATAAATTATCAGGGGCTGGACTATGAAAAAATTTGATTAAGTAAGTTCATTAGAAATTCAGAAGTTGGCCTTTGGCCAAAATGTAATTTTCTTTCCTTAAGTCCCATTTGAAATGCAGTCATACAGCAGGATTTGATATAAAAAGTCACAAGTCTGCTTAGCAATGAATGCAATGAGTGCAATGAATTAATTGTGTCAAAGTATTTAAATAAGAAACTTAAACATGGAAAAATTTTGAAATCAGGGTAAGGACTGTTCCCCCTAATGGGTGTTTATCACTCAGGTGAGTTAGCTTAGGGCAGAAGTAAACCTCATGATTCTCCAGTAGGTTATGGATGAAGGTCTGGCATCTGCTGGCGCCAGTGCTGGGCTGTGGACCTGCCCCATCTGTGCTGCTAAACTGTCCCAGACATGGTTTTGGTCCAGACAAGTTGTCTCCTGCAAACCAAGCCTGGGCTGGGTTGAGAGGGAAAGCATGAGCCAGGGACCATCCTTGGGATAGAACTTGGACCCACAGCTTGGGCTGCCCCAGCCTCCAAACCGTTTCTGGCTTTGGGGCTACCAGGGGACCCCAGAGTGTCCAATCATCCTTCGTCATTGTTGCACCTGGATTACCCCCACATCTCCGTGAGACTAGGATCTGACAATGTTCATCCTTCTGAGTTGTTGCAACATTGATCTGGCTGCACAGCCCTCTCTGGGCAAATGTAAAAGTCCAGGGTGTGGAGAAATGCACAGTAACCTGGTTTTCCAAACCGGATACTTAAGGATGCCCATCTTTGCTGTGTCAGAAAAAAACATACCTCAGAAGCAGAGCAGAATTTGCATCTCTACCCCCAGAGCAGTTTTGGTAGTGGCTGACTCTTTTTCTCCATATGCATTTTCTGCCCTAGGGTTTTGCTGCTGTACACAGGCACGAGGCAGGAGGATGGAAAAGCAAATGCTGCACAACTTGTAGGTCTGAGTGCTGGCGCTGGCTCCAGTGCAGCCACAGAGGATAAACACACTCCCAAACAAACCCCAAACCAAACTATTTAAAGACCAGGCCTTTTCAGAATTGTTAAAACTAGTTCTCCCTTGGTGATGGCTCTTCAGGTTCAGTGGTAACTCCAGACCCAGCTGAGACACTGGGGCCATGAGATGTCCAGCCCGTAGCTGATAGCAGAGGTCATAGTCAGAGCCTGTAGACTTTTCCTGCTGGCTCAAAATACACCTCTCCACACCTCTCACCCTCTCCATCTCTCTGCTTTCATGTTTTTGAACGGAATGTTCTGTGACAACGCAACAAGGTGCCATTAACAGCTGCAGTGTGTTCTGATGTTCACAGGGGAAAGTGCTACCCAAGTGAGTGATTCTGTTGGCACTTCTTTTTAATCATCACTGTGCTGAATCCAGGATGAGGGACCAGTATTCCTAATGATACAGAATGAGAAGGGGAGAGAGTGAAAAGAGCCCCAGGTATGGACTGCAAGGCTGGTGGCCTTGTGAGATACTCACACCCCCTTTGGGACAGGAAAGCAATACACTCAGTATTCCCCCTAAATGATTTTATAATCATCCTGGCCTTTGTTTTATTCTTCTGCCCATTCACTATTTTAATTATGATTTTTTTCTCCCCGGACAGTCAGAGCTCTTGGATTTTGCCTTTTGGTTCAGTTATTTCGGGAACTCATTAAATGCCGAAATCACGTGTTCATTATTAGAAAGTGAAAACAACTCTCTAGCTGTGCCATGGGAGAGACTTCATGGTGAATTACCACAGTTAAGTAGTAGCTTAACAGCTTGAGACTCTTCTAACGTTAGGCAGGGTTTTTTTAGACCTTTAATGCATGGCAGATTATGATGCTTCCTGTACTGAATGGGATGAGGTTATTGTCTGTGGTTGGGTTAATATGGATCCTTGTAGAGGGATGACACACAATGCTGTGCACGCTGTAGAGGAATTAGATAATGCTGTCTGTTTGACCAGGAGAAGGAATGATTTAAATAAAAGCAGGGGAACCCCTCCCCAACAATAAGCAAAGCCCATCCTACTGCTTGATTGCTCTTATCTAACAGGATTCAGGCTAGAACTGGAGTTGGCTCATGATGTGATTCATCAAACTTCAAATTTCACTTTAGTGTCATACCTAGACAGATGATTTCTTCTGAAGAAGCTGGTTCCTCTCATCCCTTTACTCCTCACTGAGATCATCAAAACCTCCAGTGCAACTGGGAGTGCTAAAGAGCCCCATAACTTGCCCTGAGAAGCATTGCAGTCAGTGGTGAGACAGCGGAGACGAGGAATCGATACTGCAGGGCTCTGCTGGCAGCAACCTCACGGGGAGTTAATGCCTGTGTCCCTGAATGTCACTTTGGGTGATGGGTGCTGAGGTGCAAGGTATTGCTGTTTAGTGACCGAAACAAAAACATGAGAGCAAGACTTCTCACTCACGAGCTTTTATGGCTGTCCTTTCTTGAGCTTTTGTATTCTTTACAGCATGGTGACAGATTGTATTTTTTTTATACCAGTTGCTCAGTTAATCAGGCAAAAATGTGTCTGATGTGAAAAGCACTAGGTTGTGAGCTCAGTAAAATGTTGAAAGGAAAAACTCTCCTGAATATCAACTAGTTTTCCAATCTGAAGCTGGAATCTTTTGGGATTCACCCTTCATTTGGTATCGGATGGTGACTTTGGATCACAGAACTCGCTAGAAGTAATAATCCAAATATTTGCAGATGTTTGTTCTTCTTCAAGCAGTCATAGTCAATATGTGCTCATTCTGGGTGTACACACAAGCTTAGAGATATATATCCTAAAATGAGGACAGATGATGTAATGAGAATCCCAGGCAAATGTGTGGATGCTCTCTGCAGTTACACTTTGCAGTAGAACTTCCATCCTCTTGTAGGAGTAGGAGGAATGGAAAATAAAAAAACAAACATCCCTACCAAGAACTGAGAGCTTGGTTATAAAATATGCTCGTTTGCTCAGTGATCCTCATTTCCCCTTATTCGACTGTGCCCACTTCAACCCAAAATGAACCAGACTGGGTAAGGTTCCTCTGTGCAGCATCTCACCCATGGGTACTTCCTGCAGCCCCTTTCAGAAGTCCTGGGGCACCCGTTAGGACTGGCTGTGAGGCAAGGGGTTAGTGATGGGGAAAAGGACCCAGAGGCTCCTGTCCCCATGCAGACTCCATAAACCCCTTGTCCACACGTTCTGATTCCATTTATGTTGTTGTTGAAGTAGATTTGGGTTTTTTTAAGAAGTTTCAAGACACAGTCAGCTGGCACGTGGCACTGTCCAGCCTGGGACCAGGCTGCTGGGTGGTGCAGGAGGCAGCAGCTCCCTGAGATAAAAAGCCAGCTGTGAACAGCAACCAAATAGCCCTCAGCATCTTATCCTTTCCTTCCTTGCTTCTCACTCCGCTCTTGTGCAGAATCCCTCGGTCGCAGGGAGCAGTGTGGATGCTGAGAGGAGACGGATCAAAATTCATCCAGCTGCTTGGTTAAGGCACAGACACTCGGGGCTCTGACAGCACTCACAGCCCTGTGGTCTGTTCCCCTGGTTACAACTCATCCCTTCTGCCTCCACGTGCCGTTATCTTCTGCATCTTCCTAAACCACAGTATGTAATCCGAATGTAATGCATTATGTAGTGGCACCAGGAATGTGATTTGTTTGGCTGTATTAGGTCCCAGAAAGGCAGTGGCTGCAGAGGACTTGAAACCAAAGCTATACTTTGCCTTTGTATCTTCTTATGACCTCAAGTTCCACCAGGGCAGGCTCAGATTAGATATTAGGAAATATTTATTCACTGAAAGTGTTACCAGGCACTAAGAGAGGCTGCCCAGGGAGGTGGTGGAGTCACCATCCCTGGAGGTATCTAAAAGATGGGCAGATGAGGTGCTCAGGGATGGTTTAGTGGTGAACAGGTACGGTTGGACTTGATCACAAAGGTCTTTTCCAACCAAGTTACTTATTATAAAGAGCAAGAAGAAAGACTGAACAGCCCCCCCATACCTTGTCTTTTTGATCCCAAGAGCATTATTGAGAATAGCAATTAAAAGGAAGTGCAACATCCTGCTTCTGGTTGGGGAGGGTGAATAGGTATTTAAAAAAATCAACACCACAGACAGAAAATATGGAGTCTCCCATGCATCTCTGTCATTTTTCCCAGGAGAATACCCATTAAATGTCATGAATTCCCATGTAAGGAGCTTAGACTCATCCTGCTGAGCGATGTGCACTGTACTGTGCACAGTATGTACACAGCATTCCGGAGGCTGCACAGTGCCTGGGGGAAAGGGGCCATCTGCCTTTTCTGCAAATGTTCCCAGGGGTTTGGAGAAGCTCTAAGCTGGTCCCTGCACCTGTGTCCTTTCTCACCTGCTCACTTAGGGTTAAGCAGGATAGCGTTGTCAAGAGAGGAGCATCCACAAGGCAGTGTTGAATAGTTTTGAAACAAGTTTTGAGCTCTGTTATTTTTTCTGTGATGATTTTCATGGGAAAAAAAGACCAAGGAATGAGCCATGCAGTGAATGTCTTCAGCCTCTAAAATACAGCCAGTAGCTGGTGTGCCAGCAGTAAGGAAAGCTGGGGAGGGGCTCCTGATCAGGGAGTGCAGGGATAGGATGAGGGGGAATGGTTTTCCGCTGATTGAGGGGAGATTGAGATGAGATCTTAGGCAGAAATGTCTTCCTGTGAGGGTGGGGAGGCCCTGGCCCAGGTTTCCCAGAGCAGTGGTGGCTGCCCCATCCCTGGAGGTGTTCAAGGCCAGGTTGGATGGGGCTTTGAGCCCCTTGATCCAGTGGGTGGTGTCCCTGCCCATGGCAGGGGGGTGGAACTGGATGGGCTTTGAGGTCTCTTCCAACCCAAACTATTTGGTGACTCTATGAAATTCCATCTAAAAAAAGTGCAAAACGAATAGTTTTGACTCATTTTTTGGCCTATTTCACCACTCCTGCCCCTTTTTTTTTTTTCACTGATTGCAACCAGCTCCCCTCCCTGGCCACACATCAAGGTGGTTTTCCAGTCATGCTGCTTCCCAGCAAGACTAACTCCAGCGTGGAGCCCCACTAACAAGGCCTGCAGAACTTATTAGCTCAGGTCTGGTGGAGTCTGTCGCCTCTAATGAGGGGGCTCTTCATGCGTGGGGAACAGGGAACAAATGCACCCGTGGGGGTGGGGACTCCCAGCTTTCAGACCTTGCTCAGCGTCTGAAGACGTGTGATGCAGATTTTCCATTGCTATTCATAGAATCAGAGAATCACCTGAGTTGAAAGGGACCCAAAAGGACCATCGAGTCCAACTCCTGTCCCTACACAGGACACTCCCAACATTCACACCGTGGGGCTGAGGGCATTGGCCAAATGCTCCTGGAATGCTGGCAGAGTGAGTGCTGTGACTGCTGCCCTGGGGAGCTGTTCCAGTGCTCCACCACCCACTGGGGGAAGAACCTCTTCCTAATATCCAATGTAACCCTCCCCTGGCACATCTTCCTGCCATTCCCTCCAGTCCCATCACAGGTCACCAGAGAGCAGAGCTCAGCCCCTGTTTCCCCTCCCTCCCTTGTGAAAAGGGGGCAAACAGCTCTGAGATCCCCTCTTAGTCTTCTCTTCTCCCCTTTATTCAGAGAGTTCTCCCTGTAGTTAATGGTGATTTATAACAATTTTTGAACTGATGGGAAACTTTCAGAGTACCAGAGGAAAGCTGAATTTGTTTTGTCATTGTGTTAACGAAGGGGTGAACAAAGTGCTGAGGTAATGGGTGCAAAGCACTCGCATGGATGCTGTGTGTGTGCTGTTCTCTGTGGGAAAGGGTGATGCAACTTCAACATGGCATATATAAAAAGAAAACCTAGTTAGCTAACTGGTTTCAGGATGATTGTATTGATTTCTATTTCTAGGAGTGAATCAGGTCATTGTGGTTTTGATCCCACTTTTGAGCCACCTTACAGTAGGTGTTTGGAAGGATCTCCTAAAAAATATGTAGAGTCAGAGGGAGTCTTGAATGACTGTAAGTGAAAAATATGCCTCAAAAGCAGAATCATTCAACACCTGTTGTGTAGATAAGGGTAATGTGGTAATGATCTGAAAGAGCAAAACTGGTAACAGGTCATCTCTTCCATCTCCTGCCCATTTTGGGTCTTCTCATCAAAGCATTGCAGGGAATGAAACCAAGGCTCTGGCTCGGTCGGGGGTGACTGGGTCCCCAGGTTGGGAACTGAAGCCAGGTAACTGCAGGCTGGGGATGAGGCTCACACTTGTGGAGATGCATAACCAACACAAGCAAGCTTCAAGCTGATTGTACCCTTTCCCAAAGGAAGTCTCTTGTTCAAACAGGATTTCATTCTGGCCAATGCAGTGTTTTCCTTTGGAGGTTGAATCATGTGCTCTTGCTTGCAGAAGGCTTTCGAGCACTGGCTGCCCTGCACCATGTTACGAAGTGATGGTGACTCTGGTTTTGCTACCAGTCATTCAGGAGGTTTGATGTCAGCTTGGCAGACTTTAAAAAACTCTGCTGTGCATTCTTGGCATGGCTGTTTTTGCATGTGACTTGCTGGTTTGGAAAAGGAGGCCCAGGAAGACAAGTCACTTCTCAAGGTCTATGTGGTAGAGTGGGGTGGCACGTGGAGATCTGGGCTCACACAAGGGTGGTGAAGTTGGTAGGAGCACAATGCAAATGTGACATCTCTTCTATAACTCCAATAATTGTCCCAGATGCTCCTGCCTGGAGCTGCATGGCTCATGTCAGACTTACCATGGCAGACTTGGTCATCTGTCACGTGAAGTCCAGGCTGTTGTAGGCAATGAAATATCTCGTTGTGTGGCTTCCTCTTGAAATCTGGAAGGGGAAGACCAGCATGAGGAAATATGTCCTGTTGCTCTGGACTGAGACAGCGGGCTTTTTGTTTAATAGCCTGATTATCTCACTTTCTTCTCCCTTACTGCACTTGTTCTAATGCCTACAGTGACACACAGTGGTGATGAGTTTCTTCTGTGCCAAAGCACTTGACAAGGGGAGGTAGAGTAGATGGTGGAAATGGTGAGTGCCAAACTCACCTTGCAGAAGTGAGCTGCCCTAAGCTGGAGCCACTTGCTGGTGTGACTTGGGCTGCAGGCTGCTCATCAGATAAGGAACCTTTGGAGCTTTTTATTCTTCCATCCAATATTTTGTCCATTTACTACTGAGTTTTTTTGCAGTCAGTTGAGAACCGCGGGTTTCATAAGCTGATTTGTACCATAAATGCCGCACTCAAATCCTCTTTATTTTTTGTGACAATGCAATTTTTTTATCCTTGTGTAAGCAGCCACGAAATAAGAGTTGGCTTTTGGCTGTCGTGTTTCCCCTGCTCCTTACACTCCCATTGTGCTACAGAGCCCAGCAGGAATGCGCAGAGCTCAGCTGCTCCTTAGGAGAACATTTTTCAGTGTCACTGGCTATGTTCACCTTTCATTTCTGCGTGGTGTGTTTGCAGGGTGAGTAGATGACAGTTTGCATCAGGATTATTCCATTTTGCTATTCCATTGCTCCATTTCCAAAGAGTAGTTTTGGGTTTTTTTCCCCTGCTTTGAGAAGGAAAATGATCAGATGATGAGAAGTCTTGGGCTGTCTTCCTGCTTGAGCTGTTCCTCCAGACTGGGTAGCTTCAGGCAAGCCCCTATTTCCAAATCTCAGCTTCTCTGGCTATTATAGTGATAAAAATGCTGATACATCATGCTCAAAAGGTGTGGAAGTAGGGGGCAAGGTGTAAACAAATGGCAAGGGGGTTGGAACCGGGTAATCTTTAAGGTCCTTTCCAACCCAACCCATTCTCTGATTGCATGAAATGCACTGACTTTGAAAATGGGTGAAAATAAGGAAGAAACTGCCTGTCAGGCATTGTCCCCCTGAGCAGCTGCTGCCTGACTTGAGCTGCACCCATGGAGCTTGTGCTGGGCTGGGTTAGCGCGGTTGGGTCTCCGTCATCCAGCAAATGCTTCTTGCTGGCAGCGCAACGCAACCATGCGGGTGAAGGTCAAGTTGCTGGCAGCCTGCATCCCTCCGGAGCTGAGCCAAAGTGGCATTAAACCCCTCCCTGAGCTCCAAAATCCCTTTTCCCTCCAGTTTTGCTGGCCAGCCCTGTGCACCCTTCCCCAGGCTGTGGTTTGCGAGCGGCGGGGACCCGTTGGGAATGGGTGGCCGTGGGCAGGCACCGGTGCTGGGCTGCTCCTGCCGTTTCCTCCCGCGAGTGCCCAGCCAATTGGCGAGGCTGGAGCAGCGACACATGAAATATGATGATTTTCTGCTGAAGAGGAGGAGGAGGAGGAGGGAGGAGAGGGTGGGAGGGCTGCTTGCTCCTGATGGTTTGCATGCCGGGGGCTGCGGAGAGGACCGGCCAGAGAGGAGTGCAGGGAGAGAGCCACAGCACCCCGGGGATCACCCAGCTTTCTCCACGCTCCCTGACCAGGAGGGTGACATTGCCACCCAGGTGGGCCACGCGCTGGTGGCACCAGGAGAGGTGTGAGGCTGCTGAGGGCACTGCCATGGGTGCCAGGCCTGGGGACTCTCGGCTCTGGGGTGACCCACACCGCCAGGGAGACCCAGCACCCCATTCCCCCGTGGCTCTGTGTTGTCAGCCAGGGAGCCACGCACAGCGCCTTGCGGTGCTTGTTAGCAGAGGGCTGAGGGGTTTTTTTTGGGGGGGTGCTGTGGTTCGATTTGCTAAAAAGCTGAAATCCCACTCCTGGAAGAATGCTTTATTGCTGTGCCAGAGCTGCTGGGTTCAAACTTTGCAGCCTGATCCTTAGTTTGATGGGAAGCACTTGACAGAGCTCCTCTCTGCATGTCATTAACCCTCTCATGCCACCGCCTGGGACCGAAACCGTTAATCCCTGAAATTCAGTTGCCACAAATTTAACCCTGATAAGGAGCGGCCACACAACTCCCTGAATTGCATCCAGCAGCTGCTCAGTTTTATAATGACTGTGCATTTATCCAAGAGCTGAGTGGCAAGTTTTCCATTTATTATTCCTCTCCCAAAGCTGGAGGGGGGGGATCCTATTAAAAAAAATAAAATCGTATAATAATATTCCCAAAGAAAAACTGCCAGCACAAACCCCACCTCCCCCTACTCTGACTGTGCCCAAGCTGCTGCTTTATTAATCTCTTTGCGCCGTGAGTGACAGTCCTGCCGAAGTGATAATTGGTGCACTGTATCTTTAAAAGGTTAAAACCCTTTTCAAAAAGGCCTAGACTCATAGTGGGAAAAGACAAGAGAGGCTTTGGCTGGCTTGGGATCCAGCAAACAGCTGCTGATTAGAGGCTGCGTCTTCGGGCTGAATTTATTACATATTTTTCAGCAGCAGGGATTCGAGGAGGAAGCTTCCGTTTGGGTTTCTTGCTCGTGGTTTATTTTTATTCCGAGGAATAACAGAGGAAGGATTTGTTCCGGCTGGAGCATGCTCACAACCTGCAAGATCTCCCATTATTAAACTGCCTACTTTGGGCTTTAATATACATGTGGTTTATTTTTTGTTGGTTTTTATTAGCGTTATTATTATTTGGCAGTGCGCAGCTCTGTTTTTTTTTATTTAATAATTCATTTTGAAAGGAAGCCGATCTCGTCATGAGCTTTCTCCTTCCTTACTCGAAACAGGTGCTAATGAAAGAATGCAAATAGCACTGGCTGAGCTGAGCATTTCATAAAGAAGGGAACAGCCACCGACCCCAAACGCTCCGGGATCTGCCTGCCGGCACCCAGCAAAGGTAAGCACCTTGGGTGGTTGGTTTTTTTTTTCAATTCTCTCTGTGCATTTTTGCAAAAGGTTGGTTTTTCCTCCCCACCTCCCTTGCTGCGGGTGCACAACCGGACGGTGAGATTCCATTTTGCCTCCCGAAAGGTGTCAGGTTGCTACCGAAACGCTCACCCTCCACACACCAAATGTGAATATATATATATATATATATGTATGTGTTTGTGTGTGTGTTCCCTGGGTGGCCACAGCCGTGCACGGCGCGATGGGCGAGCTCCCCGAGCCCGAGGTAACCTTAGTGGTGTCAATCAGCCCGCAGCCAGCCTGTAACCCTGTCCCCGCCACGCTCGCTCCTGCTTAATTAGTCCTGGCTGTCGCATGAATTCCTCGTCGCTTGACAGCGATTTCATTTTCACCCAACGTGCACAGAGAGTGCTCATTATGTATTTTTTTTTCCTTGCTGGGAGGTGAACGCCGCGTGTGTCTGCGCTGTGTGAGACCGACACCGGCGCACACAGGGGTACGGACACCCTGGAACCTGTGTCGGTGCACAGATGGACACGTTGCTCCGTAGGGAGCCTGGTCCTCCTGGGGCAATGTTTGGTGCCTGTGTTGAGGCCCTGCTTCCCATCCCATCCTGCATTTATGCTCCCTGAGGATCACAAGCAGCCGTTACCTGATGGTACAGCGTGCACAAACATATTCAAACATAATATTCCAACCCTCATTTTTGCAGCTCAAGCCCTACCTATGGCTGAATCCCCTTCACCTGCATAAAGCCTGGGCACTGGCTTTCCTTTTTCACCCTGCCTGATTCCACTTGCCCGCGCTTGGGGCTGGCATTTGGGCAGCACTGGGGTGATACCCTCAGAGGTTTGTCCTTTGCTGGGAGCTCGAGCTGTCCCCGTGCACAGGGGCTGCTGTGACAGAGGCAGGTGGAGGCATCCGCAGCGGCCGGATGGCAGCCCCAGGCAGTACCTGGCCGCGGCTCTCGCTCGGGCTCCGCGTTTTCTGCTGTGTTCCTGGGCTTGCAGCAGGGACTGCAGTGGCCTCTCCAAGGGCCAAATCCAGCCCTCGCTTGGGATCATACAGCACTTCCAGCCTTGTGAACCTTCCAGGGCAGAGATTTGCCCTTTGTCTGGAAGTTTGCATTTATATCTCGGTGTATTTAAGTGTCTTTGAGCAATGTATTTCTTTTCTCTGTGTGCATGCAAGATTATTTTGTTGGGTTTTTTGCCTGACTGTTAAGGAAAGGATCTGGAAAAAGTTTACCCCAATTAATTGAGTAAGCAGAGGGTGGGAAGCACATGAAATAAAATACTTATTTTATATAAACAACCCCTTGAGGCTTCCTAGAAAGAGAACCTGTGAATATCTAACCTGGCAGATAAAAAGTAATCAAAACTGAATATGCAGTCTGGTCTCTGCGCCCCTTCCAAAAGCAAATAATTTTTAATTAGGAGTTTGTTATGGGTTGCATGCAGGAGGATATGGTTAAGACAGGCTTTTGCGCCAGCAGCAGGAGACGACTCCGCTAAGCCTGGCTTTTGGCTGTGTGCGGGGCTGTGAGAGCTTTGCATCCCCTGCCCTCATGGTCTGCCAGCAACGGGAAATCCCAGTGCTGAAGGTGCTGGTGAGCCCCAGCCTCGTGCTTTGGGATGCAATGAAAATGTTTCCCCACATCTCGCACTCCCTCATGCAGAGGCAGCGCTGCTCAGCTCGTGCTGGGGCTGCGTGGTCCTGCGGGGATGGGACGTTCTCTCTGGTGGTCGTGCTGGGCCAGCAGAGGAGGGTACCCCATGCTACTTTATTTTGGTTATTTTGAAATTGCAAATGCTTCTAGCTGCAACAAAATGCTAGGGGGGTTGGTCTTTATTTCTTCCTGCTTTCGGCCAGCCTGCCTGCTCGGCAGGGTTTCTGGAAAGCTGAGCCATGTGGCAGCTCACTGCTTGTCTCCAGTCCCGAGCTCTCGCTCCGCTCAGGTTGGTGGGGAGCAGTTTGGATGAGAAACCTCCCGAGAAGGCAGGTGGTAACTAAGGAGGGGGAGGATAGGAAGGTGGTGTTTTTCCTATCAATTCATCTCGTGTAGAGGGTATGGGCTTCTGCTGCCTCTGGGCCACAAAACCCTTCATGCATGGCCCAGCCCAAACCCTCCTTCTGGCTTCTTGAGTAGGACACAGCAGATTTTCTCTCGTGCTGTACCAGAGCCAGGATGCTCCTCTGCAGAGATGGTGGCATCTGAGTCCTGCCAGGAGTTGCTCTTTTATGAAGCCTCTGTAATACCTTGGAGACTGGTGGGAACTGGTAGCACCATTCTGACTTTTATCCTTACATCACCCCTTCAGAAAGGGAAATGAAACTGTTGTTCTCTGAGGCACCAAAGCCCAGCTCATCTGATGGTATCGTGCTTGCGAAGGATGCTCTCCGGTATTTTCCTTGCAATAGTTGTAAAACTCCTATAAATGTACATGACATGCAAAGCTGTGGCTTTCAAACGGATCTCCAGCAACAACTTGGCTTGCTATGGTGAAGATTAAGGCTGGCCTGGCCAGCTGTACATGGGGATATTTGCTGGGAAATGGAGATAGCTGTGGATGGGCCAAGAAGTTTTATGGAGCCCTGGAGGAGCCCAGGCTCAGAATGCTTTAAAGGCCTCCTCCTCAGGTGTGCTTTAGCTCTGGATTTCCACCTGGCGTTAGGCTGGTCCAGCAATTGCCAGGAATCTCTGCTGTCTGTGCTCATGTGGAGCTGGAGGCGTTGATGCCAGGAGAGCAGGAACATAACTTTAACCTTAAACCCATTATTTTTAATTGGACTAGCTGGGAGTGAGTCTTTCTGCCTTGTGCTGGTGGGAGTGCAAACCACTCTAGACTTGTTTGGGGCTGGAAAATATCTTTCTCCACATAAAGCTAAATATCTGCAGCCAGCTGAGTTAAGGCAGATGTATAATGCTGGGTTAGTATGGATGCACCAAGGAATGGTACATCCCAGCATGGTCATTTATTTGACTGTTTAAAGGTGCCAGTCATTATCCAAAGAGGATCTTCAAAAATATATGAGTGCTGGTTGTTACTCACCCATATTTGACTGTATTATTGACCTTACTGCAAAAGGAGTGTCAGAATCCATAGCCCAGATCTCTTCATTTAGTTCTTTAAAGAGCTCAGAAACTTTTATGCCAGGAATGGAAACGTAGCAGCTCTGTAAGTCATGGATTTGCTCCACTCTGATCTCAGTGGCTGACTGAGGTGGTGGAGGGGAAAGCAGCATGGCCTTTTTTATTCCCATCTAACCTTACTTTTTCTCCTGCATGGGAAATGGGGAAGAGGAAGGAGGAGCCAGTTGGCCAGAATTTCAGTGTGAGTCGCTGGCAGGTTGAAAGTACAAGTAATAAGTTTTGACTCTGAGCTCTAACTGCAGAGAGCAGCGCTCATTGGTTTTTGTTTTAGATGACTTTTTGCTGGGCAAACGTCGATGCTGTAGGGAAATGGATGGTGGAATGTATTTCACCGTACAGGTAATCGCTGTTGCTGGATGTGTTTTGTTGCATAGAGGATCCTTGCTGTCAGAAGCAGGAGCACCTCCAGTTCCAGGGCCGTGGGTGCTGCGGGGGACTCCGGGCCATTTGGAGGTGAACACCGTGACCGGTTGCTGTTAGCGGTAACTCGAATAATTTAACGAGGCACGTTGCGCACAGCGTGGCCAGCTTTGGCTCTCAGAGGGCCACGTGTGAAAGCCCTTGTGGCTGAGGGACACGGGATGCTGCTGGTATCCCCTGGGAGCAGAGGGAGGGGGAGCTGCAGAAATAGCTGCTGCGATGGTCCCCAGGAGGAGCCTAGCTGCTGGTCCCAGCCTGGGGTTGATCTGGTTGGGTGGTTGTGACCCAGGATGACCCTGACCTTAACAATCCCGGCTGTTCTGCCTCTCCCTGCAGCTGGGAGAAGAGGATTTCACATTCGTGCTTGCTCCAGGGCTGCTTGCAGGCTCCCTGCATGGGAATCCCACGGGACTTTGAGATCTTCAGATGAGTTGTCCACCCCTTGAACAGCCCAGATTTTCAGTGCAGCAGAGAGATTCTCTTGCTTTTTCCCCTTCTGTGTGCCTTCCCCTTCTATGTGCAGCTCTTGGTGTGGGATGCACGGGCATCTTTGAAGGGAGCTGGGTCAATAAAATCTGGTGGAGGGACAACCACAGGTGGCTGGACCATCTCCTGCATCTCCAGAAGAAGGGCCCAGGGCTGCTGCTGACTCACGGCCCTGGTTTGGGGGCTGCCAGCAAAAACAAATGAGTAAACCCTGATGTAACAAGTGATCTGCTGAAAATAAGTCACCACAGAATTTGTCATTTGGTTAAAATGCGAGTGAGAGATGCGAACGCTGCTCATGGTGATGTCAGGGATGATCTCAGAGTCCTTCAAAATACACCTCTGCTACATACAAACATTCTAATCCACTTTTTTAGTTGCTCATGAAGTTTAGGCATATTTTCTATATCCTGGTGGGTGTTACTCCTGAAGGATGGATTTGAAATCAAGAGGTTGAGTATACTTGGAATAACATTTGCAGTTGGAGCTCATATACTCTTTTAGATAGTGGCTCACGTGGAATAGAGCAGACTCCTGGGACAGGCTCAGCTGCTCAAGCATCATCTCATCCTGCCCCAGTCCTGGTCCCTCTTACCTGTGGCCATCCTGTGTTATCTGTGTTTCAAAGACATTTTGGGTCCTCACCAGCCGGTTCCCCTTTGCTTCTGTGTTTTAGTCCATGAAAATAAATTTATCCCTCATCCCTGTCCTTATGGCCCTTTACGTGGTTCTGTGTTGGTTGTCACAGTCATTGCAATCCTGCACGTTCACCCCATTTTTGAGTGCTTATAACACATATTTTTGGTTGTGGATTTTTGTTGTTGTTGTTGTTTTTAGTGTGGTCTTGGCATCATAGTGAATTTTATGGGAAAGCGAAAACTGCTGAGCCAAACAAGTTGTTTTGTTTTTCATGGCTGTTCAAAAGCAGTTTGGCCAGGTTTCTTCTGAAAACTCCTTGCTGCAGTGATTTTGTTGCTAGAAATGAATTCTCCAACAGAGGACCCTGTGCAGCAGGGACCTCTCCAGCTTCTACCTTACAGATAGCAGCATTTAATGGCAACTGAGATTTATTTATCAGACCATAATTTTATTCAGTGGAAAAAATCCCTACCTGGCAAGTGAAGGACTGTGCACCCCTGGCAGATTGAAGGGAAATATTTAGAGTGGCTTCTTGTGTCCAAACAAGACGTGGTGCCGTGCCAAGAGGAGGCGGCTGTGGGGGTCAGACCACCCACTACAGGGGGTGAAGGTTGAACCTGGGCCAGCTTCAGCAGTGCTGAGAAAGTGTGGTAGTGTGTGTGCAGCTCCTGGGCTGCAAGGTGCACGGGGGCAGAGTCTGCAGAGCGTGAACCGCAGACTTCGAATAAATAAATATGGTAACGAATGGGAGATATTGCTGTTATAGCCAAGTGAGCTGCTTTTTAGAGTGCTTAATGTGTACCTGGCTGGATTTATAGTGAGAGTGAAAGACACACTTCTCAGCTGGGACAAAAAAGACGTTATTTCACTCCTCAATTACCCTGTGGATTAAGCGTCAATGAGATTTATTTTTCCCTTGTGAAGCCACAGTGACCTGGAAGCAAAAGTCCTGTTGAAAGTTGCTCTCCTAAATCACAAAAAAATGTCCATTTTCCTCCATCCTCTGCATACTCGTGTGGCTGTGAAGTGAGACACACGAACCTATTCTCACAGTGCCAAGGGGTGGCTGATCATGGAATCACGGGATGGTTTGGGTTGGAAGGAATCTTAAAGCCCATGCAGTTCCACCCCCCCTGCCATGGGCAGGGACACCTCCCACTGGATCAGGGGGGCTCAAAGCCCCATCCAACCTGGTCTTGAACACCTCCAGGGATGGGGCAGCCACCACTGCTCTGAGAAACCTGGACCAGGGCCTCCCCACCCTCACAGCAAAACATTCCTTCCTAAGATCTCATCTCAATCTCCTCTCTTTCAGCTCAAAACCCTTCATCCTCCTCCTATCCCTGCACTCCCTGACCAAGAGCCCCTCCCCAGCTTTCCTGGAGCCCCTTTCAGTCCTGGGAGGCTGCTCTAAGGTCTCCCCAGAGCCTTCTCTTCTCCAGGCTGAACAACCCCAACTCTCTCAGCCTGTCCTTGTACAGGAGGTGCTCCAGCTCTCGGATCATCTCCGTGGCCTCCTCTAGACTCACTTTTACAGATCCATGTCTTTCCTATACTGAATCTCCCAGAGACCTGCTGGAGGCCTGACCTGAAAGCTGTGTGCGTCTGTACCCCAGGCACCCTGGCAGGATACGTCCCTTCACACCTTCCTTCTCTTGCTGACAGCTTTGCTGAAGGCTCTTTGCAGCCCAAGTGCAACTTTATGCAAGAACTGCTGATGCTGGGACAGATCTGTGGATCATATCCTCAGAAACGTTCCTCCTGGAATGGGATGGTGCCACGATCTCATCTAAATTTCCTCTCTTTAAGCTTAAAGTTATTACTTAAAAAACTTTAAAAACTTAAACCCATTGTTGTCTGTGTTGATGTTACCTAAGGTCTCTTGTGTTTCTCTGCACTACAGGCAGTTGAGACAAGAAAGACTCCTTGGGTCTGTTTTTCCAAGAATGTATTATCCTGTAATGCAAACAAGATTCCCTTTCCTTCAGTACCTCATTGGCATCACAACAAATGCTGGTGCAGGTATTTGTGTGACACGAGGCCTTGCTGGTGTGCTATGGAGTGGGAAGGTCCTCCAGCTGTTTGTAAAGGGTCCAGCTTTGTGGGACCTGGGTCTTTGTGGAGATTTTGGGGTGTTCTGTCATACAGAGTAGGTGATAAAATCAGAAAGGAGATGCCCTTCAGTGAGTGGTGCAGCAACAGTGAACTTGGGCCGCGCGAAGCGAGCGGTGTTCTTGACCCATAGAGAAGGTGGCTGGGATGTGTTCATGGGGATATCCTTTCACCTCTTGCTTTACACAATCTGTATTTCCATGCTTCAATTTCAACACCCCTTTGTCACCTGCCAGGAATTGATAATGCAAATAACACCAGAACTGAAAAGTGTTATGGAAGGCTTGCATGAGGAATACCAGGAAGGTGGTTAAATGCCCAGAACAAATAATTTAGCTGCACAATTTGGCTTGCTGATGAATGCAGGATTGTGATGAGTTATGATATACAAAACCTCTGTGATTTGTGTGCCTGCTGCTGGCAGGACCTGGATTCCTGTATTTTAGGGGTATGTTCCCATGTTCCCTCCTGAGTAAACCAGCTCGTCAGTTCTGGCGCTGCCTTGCGCTTCCCAGCGCTGTTTCCCACAGTGTGATTTTATCTCCTATGAAGATTTTTCAAATCATATGATAATCCTTGGATAGGGAGGACTCTAAGGCAGCTGTAATTAGTCTGCATCCATCCTAAGCCTGCACTTTTTGGGATGCTATTTACACTTTTGAGGCATGAACCCTTGCCTGAACAGCCTGTTGTTCCTTACAGAGGGTAAGATTGGGTAAATTGAAAAACGAGGAGGCCAATTTTTTCAGTTAATTGTACATAACAGATTTCTGTTGCTTCTGTTGCTATTTCTGTCAGCATTTATATGGTTTTTTATCAGTAATTTGGATTTTGCTCAGTGTTTGCCATTGCAGAAGCTGCTTGGGGTCTGAGGCTGGCTGAAGAGGTGTGGTCCCAAGTCAAAAATGCACATTGGGATGAAAATCTTGGTTATGAAAAATTATTTGGTTCTTCACAACTGAATAACCATAAAACAAACTTCATACAAACTGAAAAGGTGTGGGGAGAAGGATGCCAACATCAATATCACACTAAAACTGTGAATTTAAGCAATCAAAAGATGGAAGAATGGAGCATTTGGTTGAATTTGTAATCGTGACTTCCCTTTGCACGGTGTTTATCAGATAGAATGCAATCTTGTGTTATTTACAACTTTCAGTAAATAGATGTTTGAGATCAGCTCGATCTTGTAATTAAAGACTTCTGACACGTGGCCAGATGCTCTGCCTTTATGTTTGTGTAAATGAGAGCAGAGGGTGGCTGGGTACCACCGCGCCTGTGCTCGAGTGGCTAAAAAGAGGGCTCTTTGTCCCAATGTAACTGCATTTTCTGCGTGTAGATGGCATGGAGGGATGGGACCATCCCCTCTCTAGGGCAGAAAGGGAAACTGGAACCTGTAGTCATCAACTGGCTAAAGGAGATGAGCTGTGTGTTTGCAGCTGTGTAAGAGGTGTGCCCTCAAGCAGGAGGGTGGCCTGGATTTTTCAGACAGTGTTTTGGAAAGGGAATAGAAGCTCCCAAAGGGATGGGCAGAGACTGTGTCCTTGCAGCTGAGCTCTGCACTCCAGGGGTCTGGGCTGAGCTTTGCTCTGACTGCTCATCTCATAGGCTGGGTGCCACCAAAGCTTCCGTCTGGGGTTGAGCCCAGGGTCTGGAGCTGTGCGCAGGGTCGGGGCTGGGGCTGCGTTTAAGGTCTGACCTGGGGCTGAGCTCATGGTCTGAGGCTGAACTCGGGTCTGGTCTGAGGCTGAGCCCAAGGACTGGGTTGAGGCTGAGCCCAAGGTCTGGTCTGGGGCTGAGCCCAAGGTCTGGTCTGGGGCTGAGCCCAGGGTCTGGTGTGGGGCTGAGCCCAAGGTCTGGTCTGGGGCTGAGCCCAGGGTCTGGTGTGGGGCTGAGCCCAAGGTCTGGGGCAGACTTTGCCCCAGCACCCCTCATGTGCCCTGAGAGAAGGTGACATTGCAGAACTGGAGTTGGTAAATGTCTCACTGGGTAGCAATTGCAGAGCTGAGGGTGCAGGGCTGGAGCAAGACCCAGAGTATACAACTCACTGAGAAGTGAACTTTGGGGACATTTTGAGCCCAGCTGGACCTGTCTGGGAGGATTTAAGAGAATAAAAGTGCTCCTTGCAGCTAAGAGCTCTGTGCCTCAGTGATATGAGAAGTTAACTTGAAGTGTGGGGCTCCTTGCACAAATTCTAATTGAGTGGGGATAGTTTGTGCTGCAAAGATGCAGATAAATATGGAGCCTGTCTTGGCCTTCTGGAGGAGCCTTCCTGGCCCTTGTGTGTTTCAGCATCCCTGCAATACAGAAGCATTGCTCAGGGGAAGTATGGTAACAGGCCCTTGTTACTGAACTGTTCCAGCATCCCATGGGCACCTTGGATTCCATAGAGTCATGGAGGCTGGAAAAGACCTCTAAGATCATCCAGCCCAACCATCAACACAACCCCACTGTGCCTACTAAATCATGTCCTGAAGTGCCGCATCTTGAGGGATGGAGATTCCACCACTGCCCTGGGCAGCCTCTTCCAATGCTTCACCACTCTTTCAGTAAAGAAATTTTTCCTAATATCCAATCTAAACCTCCTCTGGCACAAGTTGAGGCCATTTCATCTCATCCTATCGCTATTTACTTGGGAGAAGAGCCCAGCACCCACCTCACCAGAACCTCCTTTCAGGAGCTGCAGAGAGCCATGAGGTCTCTCAGTCTCCTTTTCTCCAGACTAAACACCCCCAGGTCCCTCAGCTGCTCCCAGAACCCCTGTTCTCCAGCCCCTTCCCCAGCTCCATTCCCTTCTCTGGATGCTCTCCAGCCCCTCAATGTCCTTTTTGTACTGAGGGGCCCCACACTGAGCCCAGGATTCAAGGTGTGGCCTCACCAGCACGGAGTGCAGGGGGACGATCCCTTCCCTGCTCCTGGTGGGATATTTCATAATGCAAATGGTTGTGATCCTGAGAAAAGCATGAGAAGGGATTCTGTATTTGGTGATATAACATTGTATATAAAAGTAGTTGAAAGGAGGAGAGGAAAGATCAAGTTGTGGCATTTATATAGGGGAACATTGTTTACTTTTTTAACAGGGTGGAATCATTGCATTAAGTTTTTGTATAATTTCCTGTAGTAGCTTTTTTCCTTTTTTTCAGAGATGACAGGATGAGTTCTTGGTGCTTTACGTGGAGTGTGCTGCTTCTCTCAAACTTATGTCAATAGAAATCATCCATAAATTCAGTATTTGCAGACCTGGTATTGACAGACTTTGGCTTTTAGTGTTGCAATGAAATATTTTACTCCTGCATACATATTTCTGCATTTACACTGTGCTAAAGTCCATGACATGGTACAACCAGCTCCCAACACACAACCCCACTTTGCTTTTTGGGGAATGTTTTTTAGCAGTCTAAACGTTTTTAAAACCTTAAAGCTGCATAAGCAGCTTAAACCAGTCTAAAGCCTTAGATCATTTTAAACAGCTTGTGCCAATATAAGGACTTAGATTATCTTAAATACCTTAAACAGATCTAAGGCTTTAGAGAAAGAATTTGGCCAGTCTCAGATTTGGCTGATTATTTGATTGATTTCACAGGGACGTTGGTCTCCACTGGGTGACTCTGCCCAACTGCTCCCTACTGGAAGATGCTCTGATTTTCTCTGTCTTGTGAGTTTTACACTTTGGGTATTTGATGCTTTGATATGTGAGCGTAGCAGTAAAATCTGAATCTGTAAATTTAACTCTGCCCTCATGGTAAGGTCATGATCATCTGTAACTTCTGTACATGGCCCTGGGTTATTTTGGCTAAATAGGTATCTAATTTGCAGGGGAAAATGAATTCTATTACTGCACTTGAGGATTTTCAAAGAATCATGAGTGCCTGAACTGCCCTTTGCAGTCTGGATTCTTATAAATCTCTTATATAGCTTTGAAAATCCCATCCTAAGATGTGGTAACTTAATTAAACCTCTTTAAAAATGCACATAAACAGAGGAATGAGTCCAGATTATGACTTAGGTTAAGTTGGACGTCCTCTTCTTCTTGCCTGCTCCTCACCACTGTATCCACCCTCACCACTTTTGCACTGGCCCAGGTTGCCCAGAGCAGTGGTGGCTGCCCCATCCCTGGAGGCATTCAAGGCCAGGTTGGATGGGGCTTTGGATAGCTTGATCCAGTGGGAGGTGTCTTTTTCCATGGCAGGGGGTTGGAACTGAATGATTTTTAAGGTCCCTTCCAACCCAAACCATTCTATGATTCTGTGATCCTCATGGTGTTAATGTAAGGTTGGATTGCAAGGGAGAATCACAATAATTCATGCTTGAAGAGTTAGAGGCTTTTGATTTTGCCTAATTTAAATTAGATGGTGTTTCACTTTCACACCAGCCAGCCCTGAAAGGCTGAGTTCCTTAACTTTCCCTTTGAGCACAACTTTTCTGGAGACTGAAGGAGCAGCAGCCCAAGGAATATTCTCTCCAGAATTTAATGCTGATAATACCACCATGGCAGTAAGACACCATCAGTGAGATTTTCCGCTCAAACTTCTTAGCTGAGAAGAGGACCCAACAATGCTTCCCTTCTGCATCCCTCTGGGATGTGAGGATGTGATTTGCACACACGAGGGACGTCTGCTCCTCCTCGACCTGACCTGTGGTCCCTGAGACAGCAAACTAGGCGACATTTCTCCATTCCCACTCGCTGCTTTGGCCACGCAGAGTTGAATTTATCTTCATTGGGAGCACCGTGGCAAAGGGAGTTCGTATTAAAGTGGGGGGTGATGCATGCAAAGCAGTGTTAACCTGAAGCTCTCCTCAGTTACTGAATATAATGCAGTGTTGGAACAGACCCAAATAAACAGGAGATGAAAGCGTGGCAGTTCGTAGGAGACACTAAGAGGGAGCAAACCTGGTATCTCCATTCACCGCCCCCATGGGCTCTGCCATGTGCAGTATCTTTTCAATCTGTCCTGCAGATCGGTAAAACAGATGCACACAGATCTCTGACACTGCAAGTATTTTAGGACTTTTACATCTGAGAACTGCTTTAACTTGCAAGAAACTTCAGAAAACTAAGGAAAACTTTTGTTTTCATTTTTAGCGACGGCTGTTTTCTAGGCTCGAGTGTTAGATCGCTAACGCAGGGTGTTCACAGCACAGCTGCTGATAAGTTCTGGTCTCCTGCATTTTATTCACTTAAAAATTAATGTATTTATTATTCATAGAAGTAGTAGGTGAACGCTTGCTTGAAGGTGAATTGCTTTCTTTCAGCCTGCCAAGCTCCAAATTCTCCTGTAGATAACATCATTCATATTTGGAGCAAGAAGCCTGAATGCTACCTTAGTATCTCTGAGAATATCAGGTGGAAAAAACAGGGATTTTATAAAATATGATTGTTGTTTTTTTCTCTTTTTAAAGCTTATTAACAGAAACAAACATTAAATGCATCCAGAAATTCTTGGAGGTGCTGGAAATTTCAGTGCTGGAGATTTCAGTCTGAGCCTGGCTCCTTGAGCAGCTCACCGTGGGTGCAGCTCTAGTACATAATTAATAAAGTTCCTTTCCTTTCTTAGAACATCTGGCCCAAGGAGTTTGGGATTCAGTTACATTTAGAAATGTTGGGATTAAGTTTACATTTAGAAATGTAAACACGTTGTAGCTGGGGAGAATTGGGGCAGAGAGCAGAGCAGCCTGATAACTCTGATTTGGCCTTTCGGACAGCCTTCCCCTGTCTGTAACCTGGTGACCAGGACTGGGTTTGCTTCTGCAGGAGTCCTGCAAAGCCAAGAATTTACATCTACAGTCTCGGATGAGATCTGATGTTGGGTTTCTCCTCTTGCTGCAGAGCTGAACTGGTGTCTGTGCTGATTTTGGAGCTGGCCTGGTGCATTTCTTCCCTCCTCTAGAAATCCACGAAGCACCTGCTTCCTTGCTAGTGACAACTTGGTGCAGTGATGTTTTTTACCCAGTTTAGCTGGTTTTACCTTGTTTTTCTCCTCAGTTTGCCACAAGCTCCAGAGCAGCCTCAGCTCTGTGTGTCCCTGACTGCAGGCTCAAATTAAAACTGAAGAAGCTGGTGCAGATACCTTTAGGGCTGCCTCTTCCTCTCAAAGCTGCCCATCCCGGCAGAAACAGAAATAAGCTGCTTGTTCCACTGCCTTTTGCAGCCAGAGCCACCAAACACTGCTGAAGTAAGAATTATACAGATTTAATATAGAGAATATGGTGCTCGATGTGCATCACCCCAGGGTCCTGGCAGTCTCCACATCCCCCCTTTGCTTTGCTGGGGGCCATCGTGCTGCCAGGCTGAACCCTGAACCTGGAAACGAGTTTTGATGGACTGGGTGTGTGATGAGTGGTGTTGAATTCTGCACCAGCCATTGTGGGATGTGGGAATAATTCAGAATATATGGGCTCGTAGCAAAGAGCCCAGCTGCCTGGTGTAGGCAGGCAAGGTGAGAGGTGTCCAGTTTCCCTTTCTCCCTGTTTGTTCACACATAAGCAAACCACAGTGGTACAAACAGGTCGGTGTTAATCCACCCAGCAACTGCATCTTTGGAAGGGGCCCTGATTCCCAAAAGCGTTGCCATTCAGGACAGCATTTCAGCATGTGCTTGCCTGTAAGTGTGTGTTTAATTGCCATTTTGGATAATGTTGTGCTTAATTATGTTCCTAAATGTTTTTCTGATTCAAGGCCAGTGTTGGCATCCTTCGGGTGCCGTGTTCACCACGTAAAGAGCTGCTGCTGGTGGATGTGGCATCCCAGCCCCGAGTAGCATTGGATGGGACATCCCAGCCCTGTGTAGAGTTTGATTGGGCATCCCAGCCCCAAGTAGCATTGGATGGGACATCTCAACCCCCTGTAGAGTTGGATGTGGCATCCCAACCCTCTGTAGTGTTGGATGGAGCATGCGAGGCCCATGTAGCATGGATGGGCATTAGGTGAGATATTGCTATTGGCAAAATAAGCATCACATAGAGAAGGAGGCTTGAAGCTCTCCGTTAGAGAAAAGGTCTGAGTTACTTAAGAGGCTGAATTGGCTGGAGAGGGTGATAAAACACGGCCTTTGTAGCAGCAAAGGATTTGTAACATCGGTAGATTTGGGTGAGGATTAATGAGCCTTTTCAGCTCTCAGCGACTCGCTGGAACTCCTCAGCCTCGTTCATTTGGGGACTTAGTCAGCAGCTTGGGGTTTCTTCAGGACTTCTTAGAAAGCTAAGAAGTGTCTGTGTGTGCCCAGGCAAAGGCATGTGGAGAAGTGTGTGTGTGTGTCCAAAAGAAACGTGTGAGATGTGGAGCTGAGGGCTTGTACCTGCCTGACCACAAAAATCTGTGCAGAGTAGTGAAATGTGAAGGCAGAATATTTTCAGTATCAGCTTTGACTCCTTTTCTGTCCTATTAAACCTGGGCAGTTTGTTTCTTGGTACCAGGAGCCACAGCAGGGTGTTATAGAATCATAGAGTGGTCTGGTTAGGCGGGACCATCCAGTTCCACCCCTGCCATGGGCAGGGACACCTCCCACTGGATCAGGGGGCTCAAAGCCCCATCCAACCTGGCCTTGAACACCTCCAGGGATGGGGCAGCCACCACTGCTCTGGGCAACCTGGGCCAGGGCCTCCCCACCCTCACAGCAAAACTTTTCTTACTAAGATCTTATCTCAATCTCCCCTCTTTCACCTGAAAACCCTTCCCCCTCATCCTATCCCTGCACTCCCTGATCAAGAGGCCCTCCCCAGCTTTCCTGGAGCCCCTTTCAGTCCTGGGAGGCTGCTCTAAGGTCTCCCCAGAACCTTCTCTTCTCCAGGCTGAACAACCCCAACTCTCTCAGCCTGTCCTCGTATGGGAAGTGCTCCAGCCCTTGGATCAACTCCGTGGCCTCCTCTGGACTCACTTTTACAGATCCATGTCTTTCCTATACTGAGTGTCCCAGAGACCTGCTGGAGGCCTGGCCTGAAAACTCTGTGCGTCTGTACCCCAAGCACCCTGGCAGGATACGTCCCTTCACACCTTCCTTCTCTTGCTGACAGCTTTGCTGAAGGCTCTTTGCAGCCCAAGTGCAACTTTATGCAAGAACTGCTGATGCTGGGACAGATCTGTGGATCATATCCTCAGAAACGTTCCTCCTGGAATGGGATGGTGCCACGATGTGCCTCCAGGTCCTGTTATGAGTCACAGCATCACACTTTTTCACTGGGGTGCCTGTTCTTGACCCCATAGAACATATATTTTTGAAGCTGAACAAAACTCAGTGCTGCATCAGTTTGTGAGGTGCAGGACCAGGTGGCAACGCTGTCACCTTCTCCAGAAGATGCAAGCACTGGAAAAATAAGCTGTGTTACCATGATGCACAAGGACTACATGTGTCAAACCTTTGTTGCCTTGTCCTCCTCTCTGTATGGAGGAGAATGGTGCATTTTATGGCTGGGTGGGCGTTCTGAGGCCAAATAGATTTGGTCAATGTACCAGGATGGTTGTCAAAAACTTTGTGTCAAAGGTGGGGACCAACCTCACTGGTATTTGGATGTGGGGAATTAGAAGTAATGAATTCCCAACATTACTGGGCCAGGCATGAGCACAAGAACGAGTGGGCACAGATGAATGGAAGGTTTGGGCATGTCAGGAATTTAGGTGGAGTTTTTTTCAAGCAAGGAGGTCGGTTTGTGAACCAAATTGCAGTGGGAACAATTAATATATTTTAAAAATGCTTGGACGTAAGGACAAACTGAAAGATTACAGCTGATAACTTCAAAGAGGAGAATCATTCCAGTTGCATTTGATGTCAGAGGAAAGAACATTACCTACTCTGGACAGGAGCAGACTTGGGGAATATGTGAATATTTGAAATCTTTGGGGAAAGAGGCTGCATCTCCTCTTTATGCTGTATCATAAAACTGGGACAAAGAGGTCACTTTGTCGCTAATGGGCAGCGTGTTTAGAGTTGGTGAAAGGAAATAACCAGTGCAAGAGGAGAAGAGAGGAGAAGAGAGGAGATGAGATGAGATGAGATGAGATGAGATGAGATGAGATGAGATGAGATGAGATGAGATGAGATGAGATGAGATGAGATGAGATGAGATGAGATGAGGTGGAGCTGCACTGCCAGTGGTGGTGGGGATGCTTCTGCTGGGACTGTGTCAACTCTGGTCCCAGGCACTTCCCTGTGGTGTGGTTTGGGTTGCGAAATGAAGGTTCACCTGTTCTTTGGTGAGGTGAAGAGGTTTGCTGTAAACATCAGGGAGGAGTTTGCTCTTGCTGGACAGTGCACAGGAGCGAGTGGCCGTTGGGTGTGGCCCTGTTCCACCTTCTTTGGGGATTCAGCACCACCTCCAGGAGGAGCTGAGCTCATGTGTCAGTACCTTATCACCTCTGTTAGCCTGATCCTCCGCTTGTCTTCCCAGTGATGGTAGGAGGTGGTGGCTGGTGGCACGTGGGAGTGCCTTGGTTACCTTCTTCTAATTGCTGCTGCACTCTGGGTTCTTGTCTGGGTTGAAAGGGCTCACATGAGCCTTAGCTCCATCGAGGTGAGGGTAGGTTATGCTCAGTCCCAAACCAAGTAACTTCATGTTAAATCCATGCTTTGGTGCTCGGCTGTGTGGTGTCTCAGTGGTGATGGTGGGTGTTCAGTGGGCACCTCGCAGGGTTGGGGCCATTCCGTGGATGCTGTCCTTGGCCTGCAGCTCTGCTTCAGCTGGGCTGGACTGTAGCACCTCACAGAAGACTCCAGGCCCTCCCAGCTCCTCTCATTAAGCCTCATTTGCTGTCAGCACAGTCCCTCTGTTGCCACCCAATCAGCGAGTGATGCAGCTGCTTTGGGAACCCAGCATTCAGGAGCTGTTGACTTTGATCTGCGGGCTCCGAGCCACCAAATATTTAAGTGAACCAGGAGTTTTGGCCAAGGAGGAACATATGGCCCACACATACCACAAAAACCAGAGCAACAACCCTGCTGAGTGATGCATTTGGCAGCACAGGGGCCAAAAATGGTCCTGGGAAGTGGCTAGTGCAGGCACAGGCAAGTGGCAACAGACTGCAGTGATGAACTCCCTAATGGAGAGATTTAGAGTTGTAGAATCATGGAATTGTTCGTGTTGGAAGGGACCTCAAAGCCCATCCAGTTCCCACTCCCTGACATGGGCAGGGACACCTCCCACTGGATCAGGGGCTCCATGCCTCATCCAACCTGGCCTTGAACACCTCCAGGGATGGGGCAGCCACCACTGCTCTGGGCAACCTGGGCCAGGGCCTCCCCACCCTCACAGCAAAACATTTCTCTCGTATATCCAGTCTGAATCTCCGTGCTCCTTAGTTTAAAACCCTTACGCCTTGTTCTGACATGACAGGCCTTGCTAAAAAGACTCTCCCCATCTTTCCTGGAGCCCCTTTCAGGAGGCTGCTCTAAGGTCTCCTCAGAGCCTTCTCTTCTCCAGGGTGAACGACCCCAACTCTCTCAGCCTTTCCTCGTACAGGAGGTGCTCCAGCCCTCAGATCATGTCCTACCTGTGCTGAGAACCCTAGAGCTGGATGCTTTGCTACAGGTGGGGTCTCCCAAGAGGAGGCTTGAGTTGTTCTTGTACATTTCACACCTTGTATCATCTCTGTAGCTCTATCCTTGCTTTCTTTGTGCATCTCTCTGGTGGCTCTGTCATAGTTTTCTGTCCTGTTTCGCAGAGGAGAGATTTGAGGATGCAGTGGGAGGTGGAGCCCCATAGGCACGGAGAGTGGGCTCAGTCTCTTGCAAGCAACCAGCCATTGTAGTTCACATCTGAGTGGCAATGATGTGAGCCACAATTTGTCAGGACGTTGAAAGGTGCTGCTGGTGCTAAGGAAGTGTATTGGTGCTGTCAGCATGACAGGAGAAGCCCTCAGGGGTTACCTGTCGCTCAGCTGCAAGTTACAAAACATTCCAGTGAGCTTTAGTGAGCCCAAAAAACTCAAAAAAGAATGAAAAAACAGGGGGCAAAGGCAATAGGTGTATTATTTCCTGGTAAAATTACATACCAGATGTTTGTCCTATCTGTTCTACAAGGTGGGGCACTCACGGAGTCCACTTTTGCTTCTCCCAGACCCAAAGGAGACTTGGCACAGGGGTCACTGGAGAACAGAGGTGGGGCTTTTGTCTCCTCTTCCCTGCTGATCCATGAAACCCCTCAGAACCCCTCCAGGTTCTCACAGGAACAGGGTGAAAGGAATTACATCCCTCTTACTGCTGGAGACCGGGGGAGTTGGAGCAGAGGGACTGCACGTGCACCCCAGGTTTGCAATCAGGTTTTTTAACCCAAAGCTCAGGAGGCAGGGCACAAGCTGTCCCTTTATTCTTCCTGTTAGTATTTGTAGTGGGAATTTAATACTCTTGGGACTCTCTGCAATAGAAAACTGAATTTTAGGAATAACTCCATGTAAATGAAATGAAGTGGCAGACTGATTTTTTAGGCTTGTCTTCCCCCAGCTTCTGGCTTTGCATGCTTTCCTTATTGAGGTACCTGTAATCTTTTAATTATTGACCATGTAACGCAGGGCAGAGTGACATTATTTGTCAGTAATACAATACCAGAGCTGCCCTTCTCTCTCTAATTTTCCAATAAGAATATTGAACCTTGTGCAGAGCTGTTTTCAACCAGCCCTTTTCTTCACAGCGTCCCAGACCCTTGCCCAGTGCTTGCATCGCTCCCATCGTGCGACCAATTAAGAAAGGTTTAGCAAACGAAGCTCTTGCCAGGTGATTTTGCTAAGAGAGCCTCCCTCAGAAGGAGGATTTACATTGATGAAGCTTGGTGGTGTCATCTCTGCTTTGAGGCCTCAGGGATGGTTCCGTGGATGGTTCCTGTGTCCATGTGCTTTCTGAGTATAAATCAGAGGAGTCCCTGAGCATATATATGTTGAAGTTGCCTTCTCATTTGCCTGTGGACTGAGCCTTGCAGATGATATGTCTATAAATCCTCTTAATTAGGAGGAGACACCCTAGGGCTGGTCCCAGACAGGAGGCTGGAGCTCTCATGGTGTTGCATTGGTAGAGCTGAGGTGTGAGAGGACACCCCGTTTGCATTGCTGGTGGTGGGAGCTTCAGAGGATGGTTTGGAGGCAGTTTCTGGTGATGTTCAGTGGGGTTTGGTGTCTCTGCACGCTGACCACTGCACCCTGGCAGTATGAGAAGATGTTCAGAGATGCTTCCTAAACATTTTTTCCCCATCTTTTTGTTACTTGTAAGAGTCAGAGTGAAAGACCAATATTTTGTAGACTCGTAGAACCGTTTGGGTTGGAAGGGACCTCAAAGCCCATCCAGTTCCACTCCCCTGCCATGGGCAGGGACACCTCCCACTGGATCAGGGGGCTCAAAGCCCCATCCAACCTGGCCTTGAACACCTCCAGGGATGGGGCAGCCACCACTGCTCTGGGAAACCTGGGCCAGGGCCTCCCCACCCTCACAGCAAAACATTTCCTCCTAAGACCTCATCTCAATCTCCCTTCTTCCAGCTCAAAAATCCCTTCCCCCTCATCTTATCCCTGCTCTTTCTGATGAAGAGCCCCTCCCCAGCTTTCCTGGAGCCCCTTTCAGTCCTGGGAGGGTCCTCTAATGTCTCCTCACAGCCTTCTCCAGGCTGAACAACCCCCAGCTCTCTCAGCCTTGTACAGAAGGTGCTCCAGCCCTCGGATCATCTCTGTGGCTGCCTCTGGACTTGCTCCAAGAGATCCATGTGCTTCCTGTGCTGAGGACTCCAGAACTGAATGCAGGGGCCAGGTGAGGTCTCACCAGAGCAGAGTAGAGGGGCAGAATCCCCTCCCTTGCCCTGCTGCTCCCAGTGCTTTGGGTGAGGGTTATACTGGTCTGAATTATGCTCAGACATTCCTGTTTTCTTAGGGTTTACAGGGCAGAGTTGCCTGGAGGCCAGATCAGCCCTATGGCTTTGCAGCCCATCCAAGCGTGTGGTCATGGATAACTCCTCACTGCCATGAAACAGAACTTAAACCATGAACCATCATGGGTAGAAAAGAAAAACAAGAAAGGGTTGCGAGGTAATAAATACTAGGACACTTCTGGAAAAGGTGGCTGTGTGGAAGGATGGAACAGGTGGAGGAGGTGTCCTCTGCAGAACAGAAAAGTGAAAACAGCAGTAAGAGCCATGGGTTAGCTCAGAAAATGTTTGAAAGAACAGGAGAATAGTAAAAAATAAATCCAGTCCTTAAAACCAGCATCTTTTGCCTTAAAGATTTCACCCTTTTTGCACTTGTGTCACTGTGCCCACAGATATCCTTCAATTTGGATTTTTATTAGAATACCAATGTGCCATAGAAAACTATTCTGTTTTCTGGGCAACTTTCTTGTAAGCCTACAAGCAGCTAACGGCTGCTTTTTCATCATTTGTGGTACATCATCCTTTGGAACATAACCTAAAGTACCGTTGGTTATTCTTGCAAATGCTGCAGTGTTCCTGGTGTCTCATCAAGCTCTTGGCATCTTCTCCTGCAGCACCGGTTGCCAGTGCAGTCGTGGCACTTACTTTGTTATAGAATCACAGAATGGTTTGGTTGGAAGGAACCTCAAAGCCCACCCAGTTCCACCCCCCTGCCATGGGCAGGGACACCTCCCACTGGATCAGGGGGCTCAAAGCCACATCCAACCTGGCCTTGAACACCTCCAGGGATGGGGCAGCCACCACTGCTCTGGGGAACCTGGGCCAGGGCCTCCCCACCCTCACAGCAAAACATTTCTTCCTAAGATCTCATCTCAATCTCCCCTCTTCCAGCTCAAAAATCCCTTCCCCCTCATCTTATCCCTGCTCTTTCTGATCATGAACCTCTCCCCAGCTTTCCTGGAGCCCCTTTCAGTCCTGGGAGGCTGCTCTAAGGTCTCCCCACAGCCTTCTACAGGCTGAACAACCCCAACCCTCTCAGTCTGTCCTCATAGCAGAGGTGCTCCAGCCCTTGAATCATCTCCTTGGCCTCCTCTGAACTCGCTCATTTATTTTAAGTACTTATTATTATCTTTATTATTATTTTTCAATTATTATCTTTACTTTCCATCATATCACACTTTTTCTTGTTTCCCTTTGCGAAAGGAAGTAACATCTGTTCAGAAAAGAGGGGTACAAACTATAAATAATTAACATTATTTCCCAAAGCATAAGGCTGGAAGAAATAAGAGCAAAAGTGTTTAATTTTTTGCTGTAACATGGAGAAAGTTCTCTGTATTTTTGTGCTGGAGGTACCAGTTCAGAGGAAATAACTGCGATGGGATTGCTGGAAGTGCAAGTCAAATTGATGTGGTGCACTGAAGCAGTTATTGCTGAAGAAGCTGCGTTCAAAGCAAGTAGAGATTACATTTTTATAAGGAGGCCTACAAAAAAGCTGTGGAGGGACTTTTTAAAAGGACCTGCAGTGATAGGACAAGAGGGAATGTCTTTACATGGGATAGGGGAAGATTTAGATTAGACATTAGGAAGAAATTCTTCTCGATGAGGATGGGGAGGCCCTGGCCCAGGTTGCCCAGAGCAGTGGTGGCTGCCCCATCCCTGGAGGTGTTCAAGGCCAGGTTGGATGGGGCTTTGAGCCCCCTGATCCAGTGGGAGGTGTCCCTGCCCACGGCAGGGGGGTGGAACTGGATGGGCTTTGAGTTCCCTTTTGACCCAAACCATTCTGTGGTTCTATGATTCTACGATTCTCTGATTCTATGACAGATAGATATAAATATGTCTATATTAAATACAATCACTTGCTCTGGCCTCCACATTACCCCTGAGCGAGGCCCCTCTGTCAGTGGTTGCTGGGGACACTGCTGCAGGTCTCAGCGTGCAGGGCAGCGATTACAAGTTTTACCACATGCAAATAGGGAGCAGCAGTTCAGCCTCCCTCCTCCTGCCCGTGGGCACCAGTCTCCTTCCTGGCAAAGCAGGTCTTGAGAATCTGCAGGCCTAATAAGCCAGAAAACAGACCTCGGGGAAAAACCCTCTGCCTCTCTCTTTATATTTCAGCAGAGATTTGCAAGACAAAAGGTTTGCTTTGCATTGGGCGTTTGGGGTTGGGGAAACACACCTGCGGTGTCACTGCTTCCTGCAGCCCATGCAAAGGGAGCATCCTCGCAGGAAAACGTTACATCCCTTAAAATAAACTCTCCTGCTCAGCGGGGCGTTTTGTCTCTGGTTGCGTGCTGGAATGTGGCTGCAAAAACAGAAAGCCACAGGATAAAAATACAGCTGCCCACTGGGAACAGAGAGGGGGTTTCTGTGAGCGCACAAGCTGCTGCGGGTTGTTGCGTTTTGGGGTGGGAGTTGGGGTTTTTGCTGTTTTTCTCTCTCTTCTTCCTTCTTTCCCTGCCCGTTTGGCTCCGCAGAGCCCTGTCCCTGGCTCTGTGCCTGCGAAGCGCAGCGCTGGCTGTGGTGGGCGACGGCGCCGCCCTTGGCCTTCTCTTGGCCCTGGGTCTGTCGTGCACTGGGCCTGGCTGCTCCCTGCTTCCACGGGGCTGCCTGGTTCTGCTTTTTCCTTTACCTCTCCTTTGAGCTGGTTTGATCTGGCTTTCCCAAGCTCTCCAATGGCTCAGTCTGCCTCTCTCCCAAAACTTCCCCTCTATCAAAGGAAAAAAAAAAAACTATGGGAAAACCAAAATCATGCTATATATATATTTCTATATTTTTCTAAATACAAAGAACTACACTGCAAGGATATCATGCAAAACTCCCAAGAAAGGGGAAAGGGAAAATGGGAAAAAGGACAAAAACGATCTATATAACACCTGGCATACAACTATAACACCCAGTAAGTAACAAAGTAAAGAATTAATGAAGTCTCACCATTTCCCTTGAGGAAAGCAGAACAGCTCAATCCGACCCAGGACTCTCCCCCCACACATGGACAGACAACAGCAGCCACCACAGGGCTCAGCTCCAGACTGGACCAGCAGCAAGGAGCCTCCTGCTCACCAGCCTCCTGGAAGAAGAAGAGAGCGAAGCCCCTTATCTACACTTTATTTATCTGTTGTGTTACATTAAAGGAAGATATGGAATACTTCCATGGATCCTGAACTCCCTTGTTAAGGAAGACCTGTAAAGGCCATTATTTTTAAGAAGATCTGAAAAATCCAAAAGTCAGTCCACTACACCATTGAGGCTAAAAACCCTGATAGGAGAGTGAAGGGGAGCTCAAATGGATGGAAATATTCTTGCTTTTGGTTTCCTAGAGCCAGGCCGTGGCGGGTACACAGAGACCCTGAACCTGCCTGCTACTGGAGTTTCAGTTCATCAGGTGATGGCAAAAATGAATAAGGTTTCTTTCAAGAGATAGAAAAATCACGAGGAAGAGGAGTGACTCCTTTCTGCAGCCACTGCACTGGTGCAGCTGTGGTGAGCCCAGTGGGGCACTGGGTGGATACAGAGTTTGGAGGGTGCGGTTTTGCACATCAGCTGCTGATTCACCTATGAAGTAGCACAGCAGGGCTTAAGGTTTTTTTGTGATGATGGCTCAGTCTGGATTTACTCCTTCAGTTTGCAGGATGTGGATGTGGGGAGGGATGTGTGGATACTCAGGATTTATCACCTGCAAAATAAGTGGCTGTCACTGTTATCTTTAAAATCATAGGGTTTGCCACCAGTGTTGTTTCAAGACAGAAAGTTGATGAAGCTGAGGAAACCTACTTGGAGGTCTCTATGGGTGCTTGGAGGTATTGACTGGATTTGGTTTTGATTGTAGATGTAATAACTTCTGATCATCAAGTGCTGAAATGGTTGGTATGGGGGGAGATAGATTTGGGATTATTTAGCCTGGAGAGGAGGAGGCTGAGAAGAGATCTCATCGCTCTCTGCAGCTCCCAGAAAGGAGGCTGTGGTGAGGTGGGTGCTGAGCTCTTCTCCCAAGTAACGAGTGCTAGGACAGGAGGAAGTGGCCTCAAATTGCACCAGGAGAGGTTTAGATTGGATATTAGGAAATGTTTCTTTACTGACAGAGTGGTGAGGCACTGGCAGAGGCTGCTCAGGGTAGGGGTGGAGTCTCCATCGCTGGAGGGGCTCAAAAAACATGTAGCTGTGGCACTTCAGGACATGGTTTAGTAGGCACAGTGTAGTTGGGCTGACAGATAGACTGGATGATCTTGGAGGTCTTTACCAACCTCAATGATTCTGTGATTCTCTGATTTGTATGAGGATAAGGGTGGCAAGGTTGGAAATGAGAGGTGCAGGATGGCCAGGGAGGGAGAGGATAAGGAGCCCTGGGGTGCCTGTTGGACACAGTGCAAAGGGGGAAGCTTACAGGGGATGCTGCAGGCCAGACAGCTTAGGGAGAGCCCTGAAAAGAAGGTATAAAGGCTTCTTGGTAGAGAAGGGGCTGGAGAGCACAACAATAATTGATGGAAATTACTGCTTAGAGGGACTTGAGGTTTTTGAGGCTCTAGAAGGACGGGCTTCCATGGGGCCAAGTTCTTTGGAGACACCAAGGAGGAGACCTGAGTGTGGGATCCCTCCGTGGGATGGGCCAGGTGGCTGGCAGGGCTCCCTGGGGAGAGCTGGGTTGTGCAAAGAAAGCCTGCAGGTGGGATTGTCACAGCATCTGTTTTCACAGCACATGTTTTTCTTGGCTCCTGAGTGGAGGAGAGGGGTACCAGAACATGCCTCCCCATGCTGACAAGAATTCCCCTCAAGGCTTACTGGATTCAGGTGTCTTTAAGCCAGAATTGCTTTTGAATTCCTGCAGCTTGCTGTTGTTTTCCCCCTTCTGTCCCTTGCTCTCTGCTGGCAGCATCCCATCCCTGCCAGAGCAGTGCCTGTGTGACCTGTGCTGCAGGGTCACACCGGTGAGTACCGGCCTCTGCTCCGTGGGCGGTTGGGAGGGCACAGCCCAAACCCTCTTCTGTTACCTTGGTGGAACTCCTCACACACTAAACTGCCTGCGTGGGCTGGCCCTTGGCTTGCACTGGTGTAACTGGAAGCCAAATCTGCCTGCAATCACTGGTTTTCATGTGCTGTGCAATCTGCTGACAATTGGAGAATCAGGGAATTATAGAATGGTTTGGGTTGGAAGTGACCTTAAAGCCCATCCAGTTCCAACCCCCCTGTCAAGGGCAGGGACACCTCCCACTGGATCAGGGGGCTCAAAGCCCCATCCAGTCTGGCCTTGAACACCTCCAGGGATGGGGCAGCCACCACTGCTCTGGGAAACCCGGACCAGGGTCTCACCACCATCATTGTGCAGAATTTCTTCCTAATGTCTAATCTGAATCTTTTCCCTTCCAATTTAAAGTCATTCTCCCTCATCCTATCACTACTTGATCTTGTAGAAATTCACTCCCCAGCTTTCCTGGAGCCCCTTTCAGTCCTGGGAGGCTGCTCTAAGGTCTCCCCAGAGCCTTCTCTTCTCCAGGCTGAACAACCCCAACTCTCTCAGCCTGTCTGCATAGCAGAGATGCTCCAGCCCTCTGGTCATCTTCGTAGCCCTCTTTTGGACCCACTTCAGCAGTTCCATGTCCTTCTTGGAACTGGACACGATACTCCGGAAATGGGGAGCCTGTCCCTGAATGACTTCACGTCTTTCCTTGCAGCAACAGTCAATTATCCCTTCCTGAGACCGCACTTGTCTGGATATCCCAGTTCTTTGTACATCTGGGGCTGCAAGCACAGGGTAAGCCCAACCATATGGCTGCAGCTGTGAGACAGGACCCTTAGCAGTGCTGGCTTTTTGTTTTACTGCCTGCTGGCCTTAGGAAATGCAGTTGGTTTAGAGCAAAGGGCATCCCTGATGCAAGGGTTTGGCCCTGAGGCCATCCTGAAAGTCAGCCCCTGAGGATACTGCTGCATGATGGGTTCTCAAAGTCCCTCCTGTTTCCCTCTGAAGAAACTTGTGTTCTTGAAGTTGAGCTCATATCTTGTTTCCTGAAAGGTCTCAGAAGAGGGAAGTAGCTCTGTTTTAAATACCCTCTGTCCACTTGCATGATCTTTTTCTCAGTCAGGGATTGATGGAGCCGGTGCTGTAGGGGTTGATGTAGAGCACCTCGTTACAATTTTTCTCCTTGACTCCTACTTGCTCTTTATCTGGCAGTGATTAGTTCTGATGCTTTGGTTTCTTGGTGGAGACTTGCAGCCACAAAAAGCCCACCTCCAACCTCCCTTCAACATCTGCATCTCAGGGTCACAGAAGGTGGGCAGGCTGTGGCTGGGTCAGGTGCTTGGAGCTCTCTGCAGAGTGGCAGCCCAAACCGTGGCTGTCATTACAAGTATGAGGTTCTACACTGACAGTATCACTGTCCCCCTTCCTCACAAAGCTGGCCACATCTGTAACAGCTGTATTTGTTTCCAAATCACATGAACATCTCTTAATCTCCTAAATCTATGCAGTGTCTGAGCAGCCCAGCTCACTGAAGTGGTCGCAAGCAGCTGTACGTGTGACTCGGGACTCAATTCTATGCTGAATACAAGAGCAAGAACTGCCAAACATTCTGCTTAGGGAATATCAGAGAGTTTTTCTTTTAGTCATCTGCTTTCCTTGCCTTGTGAAAACTTCTCTGCACTTGCTAATAGCAGGATCCTAAGAAAACACAGAGAGGGATCTGCAGTAAAGATCAAGCTGCCGTCAGCTTGCCCAGACAGCTCTGTTATCCCAGCAGAGCAAACCTCTCCAGTGGGACTCCAGTAACCTCACCAGAGGTAACTGTGGGCAGATGCATCACCTGGCAATGATGTCATTGCTCTGTGCTAATGTTATTTTGTTCAATGCAAGCAAAGGAGGCTGATGAAATAGCCAGGAGCATTAGCACCAGGCATGAAGGACTCGACCACAGTGGTTTAAGCAGCCAGCTGGAAGAGATCCCCTGTTTGGGCAGCATGACACTCCCTGTCCTTTCTCAACATGCTGATTCCTGTTATTGTGAACTGTCTGCTTGAGGCTCTGAGGAGGTGCTTGGCATGGCCCAGTCTGGAGTTTGTTGCCACATTTATTGTTTCCTTACTTGCTGGACTCGTAAAGAGCTTCCCCACGTGTTGTATGAACCACCTCCTGCCTGGAGCCTTAACGTAGGATTAGATGCAAGTGAAGAGATGCAGGACCACAGTAGATCTTATCCACAGTTTTCAAGCTGAGGCTTGAGCATCTCTACCCTCTGAGATCTGACCAGTGTGCTCTATGTGTGTCATATCAGCTGGAAGCAGAGGCGGAATTCAGGCTCTGGCCCAGCTCCCACCGTATGCCACGAGGTAGGGTTGCTAGACATCCGTGTAACGTGAGATTTCCTGTCTTTCAGACTGCCAGTTGTATTAAAAACATGCAGGATACTGTCCTTCCTGTATTCCCTGCACAGTTTTACTATGGGACATGATAAATCCCACTGTCACCTGCCCCTTCCCCAGATGTGTTTGTTAAAATCTTCTTCACTGTCCATCTTCTCCCCAAAAGTTTGCATTTGGCCATCAAGGTGTAAGGACAAAGTGACCATTGGAACATGTTTCAGGTTTTCACTGTTACCAGGTAATCTGTCCTCTGGCTTTTTTAAGCCCTTCAGCAGGGTCAACCAGATTGCATCACAGCTTCCTGCAGGGGTGCAAGACTTTGTGATGTCTAGCAGATGACTATTTTATTACATAATTAAATAAAAGATAAACCCAAGTTATTCTAGTTACTCAGTAAGAGCTGATTTTGCAGACAAGGGAAACACTTTGGGGCTCAACTCTCCAGATTTCTGGAGGCGTTTGACATGGTGTCACATGGAGAATTATGCACTGAAGGAAACGGATCAGCTCAAGGAGAATTATCAAGGTAGGGGTGGCTGTGAATGTCCCCTGGAGATCAGTTGTGGGCCGAGCTTCTCTCTTACATTAATACTGGAGCAAGCATGAGGAATAACCTGACGAGAAGGGCAGTGAAGCTGGTGAAAGGTCTGGAGAACGAGCCTTAGGAGAGGTGGCTGAGGGAGCTGGGGTTGTTCAGCCTGGAGAAAAGGAAGCTAAGGGGAGACCTCATCACTGTCTACAGCTCCCTGAAGGGAAGTCGTAGCAAGGCGTGTGTTGGTCTCTTCTCCAAAGTGACAGGCGATAGGATAAGAGGAAATGACTCGAGTTGTGCCAGGGGAGGTTTAGATTGGATATTGGGAAAAATTTCTTCACTGAAAAGGTTCTCAAGTCATGGAATTGCTGCCCAGGGAAGTGGTGGAGTCACCATCCCTGGAGATGTTTAAGAGATGGGTAGATGAGGTGCTCAGGGATGTAGTTTAGTAGTGGACAGGTACAGTTGGGCTCGATCTCAAAGGTCTTTTTGAACCAAATGGTTCTATGGTTCTGTGATTCAGTGAGATGCATGGACAGCACATCAGGTGGATTCATGGGTGGGATGGAGAATTGTGATGGGAGAGAAAGCACTGCAGGATCTGAGCTGCTTTTGTACAAAGTTCTGGTTCCCTGTGGTCAGGAAGATGAATTCAAATTAGGATAAAAGCAATGACCAGCTATTACAGTGGTGAGAACAGAGCAATTTCTTAGCAAGAGGAGATTAAGGGCATATCTACATCATCATAATGAGAGTCAGTCTTGTCTTAGAGTTCAGAGTGCAGCGTAGAGCACTGTAGTGAATTCATAATGATGGAGTTGAATTTGGGACTTGCCAAATCCAGCGTTAAATGATCAAATGTGCCTTAAGTAGAAACAATTATGGATGACTTCAGAGTTCGACAGAATGCAGCCCAATGACTACAGAGCGAGTGTCAGGGGCACAGAGTCCCCCAAAGGGCTATTATATTATTTGAAAAAGGAGACTGTTTTTCTGTACAGATGTACTTAATCAAGATCTGATGATTTTGGAGTTTGTCTCAGCAAAGCTGGGTCTCAGATGGGCTTTTAGTCTGTCTCACCTTGTCCTAAACAGGCAGCTCTGCATAACTGTGATTTTTCAGCTGGAGGAGAGGAGAGGGATCAAAGCCATTTGTCTTTGAACTTCAGGAGAGAGCTGTGTGGGGTTTGCTTCCTCATCCCTGACTGCAAGAACCAAGTTGTGCCTGACTGTTCTGGTCATAATTCATAGAATCGTAGAACTGTTAAGGTTGGAAAATATCTCCAGGATCATCCAGTCCAACCATCAGCCCAACCCCACCGTGCCTACTGAACCATGTCCCAAAACGCCACATCTACACATTTTTGAACCCCTCCAGGGATGGAGACTCCACCCCTGCCTTGGGCAGCCTCTGCCAGGGCTTCACCACTCTGCCAGTAAAGAAATTTTACCTGATATCCAATGCAAAGCAATGGAATTCTTCTCTGTCCCAGCCACGTGAGGCTCTGGGTCAGTGGAAGAGGCAAGCTTGAAGAGTCGATGGGTCAGACTTGTGATTTTGCATCTATTTACCTTCTTTTTCCTTAGGAATAACACTGAGCTCTCTTCCAGCTCCTCCTCTGTGAAGGCTGCTCTTGATATCCAGTACCCTCTGTCTGCAGGGCAGGCCAAACCCGTGTTATCTTTCCAGCCAGCCATGGTGATGCTCCTGTCCCAGCTGGCCCTGGGGTCTTTGCAGGGGTCTGTCTTCTCTCTGCTGTCCTTATTGCTGGAATTTCAAGAGGGGTTGAAGGAAAATATGAGCTCAGCTTCTTTGCATTTTATCAAGTTGGACTCTTAAAAGTAATTCTATTGAGTAAGAATTACTTTTAAAAAAAAAAAATGAGAAAAGATGTGGCAGTTGCAGAATCAGGGAGAGCTGTGGATGGAGCCAAGAGCATGGACTGTGAAGTCTTTCCTTGCTGGACTCCCCCAGCCCATAACAGTCACGTTATGTTCTCTGTTCAGCTAGGGAGGTAGCAGTGCCAAATACACTGAGCTGCTGGCTTGCTGCAGAATAATGCTGCCACTGTGCTTTAGGCTACCCCCAATTACTTGCTTGTTATCAGGGTGGAGATCAAAGTACATCATTTAAAGAACAAATGCAATAAATGCTTTGAATTTATGTATTGACTTTTTTTGGGAAAGAGGATTGTCGCAACAAGCTCAAGCTGATCTTTTGGATTTCGCATAAAGAACTGGGAAGAGAGAGAGCCTTGTTACCTCAGGTGTCTCCATTGGCATGGTGCAGCCTGATTTTATGAGGATACCACTGCCTGCTGTGTAATTCCTGATGCCACGCCTTGGTGTTGCTCTGGGATCTCTGTGTAGTCTGGATATCCTCAGGTCTGTGGGTTCCAGGGGAGCTGAGTCAGTGCTCTTTTCATCTTAAGCGCTAACTTAGATCTTAGTGATTTTTTTTCCTGCTCTAGGTTTATTTTTAGTCTCTCCTGAAAAACTGCATATCTTAAAAACTAAAAGCAAAGGCACTGTTGGAGAGTCTGCTGATGAGCTGATTGCTGGGGTTCATAGAATCATGGAATGGTTTGAGTTGGAAGTGACCTCAAAGTCTATCCAGTTCCACCCCCTGCCATGGGCAGGGACACCTCCCACTGGACCAGGAGGCTCAAAGCCCCATCCAACCTGGCCTTGAACACCTCCAGGGATGGGGCAGCCACCACTGCTATGAGCAACCTGGGGCAAGGCCTCCCCACCCATTCTCTTCCAGCTGAAAACCCTTTCCCCTCATCCTATCCCTGCACTCCCTGATCCAGAGCCCCTCCCCAGCTTTCCTGGAGCCTCTTTCAGTCCTGGGAGGCTGCTCTAAGGTCTTCCCAGAGCCTTCTCTTCTCCAGGCTGAACAACCCCAACTCTCTCAGCCTCTCCTCGTTGTGGGAGGTGCTCCAGACCTTGGATCATCTCCGTGGCCTCCTCTGGACTCTCTCCAATAGATCCTTCCTGTGCTGAGGACTCCAGAACTGGACACAGGGCTCCAGGTGAGGTCTCACTAGAGAAGAGTAGAGGGGCTGAATCCCCTCTTTTGCCCTGCTGCTGCCACTGCTTTGGGTGCAGCACAGGACAAGGGTGGCTTTTTGGGCTGTGAGCACGTTGAGCTTCTCATCTACCAATGTCTTGGTTTATCTGACCCTTCCTTTTAGAGGGATTTCTTTCACTACATAGCAGTTTTGCTCCATGAAAACGTGTGATATATTCAGATGAAAAAGTGGCAATGAAGAGTTACTCAGGCTAAATCCTTTGGAACTGGAGAACTGACAGGGGTCAGAGGGAGAGAAGATCCGTAAGAGTGCTCCCACCCCATCCACCAGCAAGGCTTTTGTCTTTTCCTACTTCAGAGTTGACATCTTTATTCTAGAGTAACTAAAAGGTGGTAATGGGTAAGAGATAGATGCAGCCAGTGTGGATTTAGAGCTGCAGCAGCTGTGAATATACTGGAAGTTTTTTACTGTTGCATTAACATTCTAGCAGGTGCCCTGTTCAGGGAGGTGTTCAAAAAGCATGTGAACATGGTTTAGCAGGCACGGTGGTGTTGAGCTGATGGTTGGTCTGGATGATCTTAGATGTCTTTTCCAACCTCAGGGATTATTCTATGATACTCTATAAATTACTGAATATGTAATTTAAATGTGTTAATGAAACAGTGCAAGGTAAACCTACTGTGGCAAGACAAATGACTGCATGGAATTGGGTTTTGTGGATCTTGTGAGTGATTTGAAAGACATGTTTTTCTTTAAAATATTTAGTTATACTTCAGCCCTGATGTTTTATTTACACTGAACCTACCGGACTTGCACATGGTGGGGGTTGTTATTAAGGCTCTCCACAGTGAGTTTTCTTATCTCCTTCAGTGGAGAATAAATTAATGATATATTGCATGTGTACTTCATCCTATGGTATGCTCACTTCAGCAGAAACCTCTTTATAAGAGTTTAAATGATCTGGTTTGAGGTTTTCTGTGGGAGAAATTGATGGACAATGAGAATAATTCCAAGCCAAATGAAAATGCAATAGTTTTTAATATTTGCCTGGAGTTCTTAAGAAATAAAGGAAGTCTTACAGTCACCCCTGTAGATATTTGAGGTATTGTCCTGTTTTCAGCCTTGCATTCCCACATGGAGTATTCTATTCAGGGTCCAGGAGGTGACTGCAGCCATCAGCAGGTGCTCTTTACCTGCACTGCAGAGCCTCCTGCCTTGATTTGTGACCAGCCTGTGGAGAAGCTGTAGGAGGAGATGGCTCTGATGGTTCAGAGCCCTTGACATTTACACTCTCAGCCCCCATGGGCTGCTGGGCTGCAGTTTTCCTGCTTCTCTTTTCCAGCAGGATTGAAAGGCTGGAGGTGAATAACTGCTATTTTGAGCTCTCTCCGTTTCTCCCTTCCTTTTGTAGCAGATGGTGAGAAGGTGAGAAGCCATGAACTCTTCTGTCATTAGTCTTCTGAGAACAGTTGTTTGGATGCTGTTTATCCTACATTCTCTCCTATGAAAAAGTCACAAAGTCTGCAGAAATCCCAGCACAAGGAACACCTGGCTCTGGGTCCAGCAGGAGAGGCTGGAAATGGGGCTGGATGGAGAGGAGACAATTTTGAAGGACTCGCCCTTTGCAGAATTCATGTGCCTTCTGTTTGCAAAAATACCAGGAATCCCCAGCAGTGCCCTTGACATATCACTGAGCTGAACTTCTCAGGAGGGCAGCGAGTCTGGTGGAGGGTCTGGAGAACAAGGCTTATGAAGAGCAGCTGAGGATTGTTTAGCCTGGAGCAAAGAAGGCTGAGGAGAGACCTTATTGCTCTTAACAAGTTCCTGAAAGAAGTTGTGATAAGGTGGGTGTTGGTCTCTTCTGCCAAATAACAAGTGATAGGACGAGAGGAAGTGGCCTCAAGTTGTGCCAGGGAAGGTTTAGATTGGATATTAGGAAAAAATTATTTACTGACAGAGGCTGCTCCAGGGCAGGGGTGGAGTCTTCATCCCTGGTGGGGTTCAAAAAACGTGTGGCCGTGGCACTCTGGGACATGGTTTAACAGGCAAGGTGGGGTTGGGCTGACGGTGGGACTGGATGAGCTGAGAGGTCTTTCCAACCTTAATGATTCTGTCATTCTATGAAATAGGAAAAAAAAAAAGATGTCTTCAAGTGCTGGGTTCATTCAAATGGGGTGGCTTTGTCCATGTGGCTTACAGATGACAGAGGTCTTTCATTTTTCACCAAAAAGTTGGATTATTTATATTTTATCTGAATAAAGGCAGTGGCAAGACAGGGCAAAAAACTTCACATGATAAGAAGGAGAGTTTGCTGGTCTCCTGCAGGTCAATCAGCGAAGGGAGTATCGCCCATCACCCTGATTCCATCCTCAGAGCCAACTGTGAAACCACTGTTATGGTGTGGATCCTTG
Organism: Dromococcyx pavoninus; assembly: GCA_033558185.1. Taxonomy (NCBI): domain Eukaryota; kingdom Metazoa; phylum Chordata; class Aves; order Cuculiformes; family Neomorphidae; genus Dromococcyx; species Dromococcyx pavoninus. Next base: position 1,195,470 of record JAUMJL010000035.1, on the reverse strand, counting down.
GAAGCCAGAATGCTGGAAATTGAATCTCTTCTTGTGGTCTTTCTAACCAGCAGAAGCACCAAAAGTCAAAGTAGATATGAGAGTTGGGAGATGAGGGCCCTTCCACAAAAAATACTTGCAGGTAAAATTGGCTCTGCTCAGGTTGCCAGGACTCAGGCAAAATGGAAAGATTTTGTGCTAAGTAAAAAAATTCTTCAACATAATGGAGATGTGGAAGAAGAGGGAGCAATGACAGCGTCATAAAGTGCTTTACTTGATGTGTTGTGTTAAGGAACTTTCCTGAAAAGTGCTGTATGTGATGGCTGTGGGCCCTGCAGCCCCCAGGTAAGTGGAAGAGTTCAGAGGCCTGGGGCACCTCCCATCTGAGGACAGGCTGGGAGAGTTGGGGTGGTTCAGTCTGGAGAAGAGAAGACTCTGGGGAGACCTTAGAGCAGCCTCCCAGGACTGAAAGGGGCTCCAGGAAAGCTGGGGAGGGGCTCTTGATCAGGGAGTGCAGGGATAGGATGAGGGGGAAGGGTTTTGAGCTGCAAGAGGGGAGATTGAGATGAGATCTTGGGGAGAAATGTTTTGCTGTGAGGATGGGGAGGCCCTGGCCCAGGTTGCCCAGAGCAGTGGTGGCTGCCCCATCCCTGGAGGTGTTCAAGGCCAGGCTGGATGGGGCTTTGAGCCCCCTGATCCAGTGGGAGGTGTCCCTGCCCGTGGGAGTGGGGTGGGACTGGATGGGCTTTGAGGTTCCTCCCCACCCAACCCATTCTGTGAATACCCACCTGTGCGTGGTTGACACTGTTTGAGAAGAAGTGAACCTAAGGAAACAACCTTTGCATCATTGGGATGTTTAGTGCTTTAGCAGCTAAAGGAACTGCATGTTAATATTCTTTTTTAATCTAGAAGTGGAAAAAATGCAGTGTTTTTAAAAAGAAAAAAGCACACCAAATTTCTTGGGTGACAGAGGCAGATTTAATGTGGTGTCACTCACAGTTGAGAGAGCCCTGTCATTTTATACAGAGCAAAACTTAGTCTTTGGAGGTAATAAATCTATCAAACTTCTCAAAGCTGGAAAATGTCCCTTTTGCTAAACCACTGAAAATAAGTTCCAGGCGTAGGGCAAACATTTTTCAAAAGAGATTCAGCTTTTTCTGAGCCTTCCCTTAATCTACTTCTACCTCTTTTTTTTTTTTTGAAGTAAACTTTGCTGGCTGAAAGTTTCTCCTGTGAAAGCTTTATGTAAAGCCTTGGTGCCAGATGCTGCACACGAGCTCAGTGGCTCTGTGCTTGGCTGCTCTGGAGCTGCTCTCTTGCAGTTTGGCTTGTTTAGTCCATATTCTGCCCAGCTGGTTAATTAAAGTCTGCAAAAAATATAGGATGGAATTACTTCAGGCTGGCTGTAGATGTCTGAATGAGTGTGGAGGATGGATGTGTTTTGGTGTTAACAAACTGAGCTGTTTCGTTTTCACTGGGATGGACACTTCATTTCTTTATCACAGAGCATTTAATAGGGAATAAGTAGCCCATGTAACCAGTGCTGCATCTCTGTTTTCCCTCTGTCTTGCTGGGTGTGGAGAAGCACCCACTTGCACAGAAACTAGATCAAACCACACCTTGAATCCTGGGTTCAGTTTTGGGCTCCTCTGTGCAAGGAAGATATTGAGGGGCTGGAGCGCGTCCTGAGAAGGGGAACAGAGCTGGGGAAGGGGCTGAAGCCCAGGGGTTCTGGGAGCAGCTGAGGGACCTGGGGCTGTTTAGTCTGGAGAAGAGGAGGTGAGGGGAGACCTTGTCGCTCTCCACAGCTTCCTGAAAGGAGGCTGGAGCAAGGTGGTTGCTGGGATCTTCTGCCAAGTAGTGATAGGATGAGAGGAAATGGCCTCAACTTACACCAGGGGAAGTTTAGATTGGATATTGGGATAAATTTCTTTTACTGAAAGAGTGGTGAAGAGGCTTGCTATGGAAGTGGTGGTATCATCATCTGTGGAGGGGTTCAAAAACCGTGTAAAGGGACATCTTTGGGACCTGTTTTATCAGGCACAGTGGGGTTGGGCTGGGTGAGCTCAGAGATCTTTTCCCAGCCTTGCGGGTTCTATGGTTGGGTGGTCTGGAGGCAGCTCTCCAAGGCCAGCTCCTGCTCTGCACTGCTGCTTCTGTGCATCATGGTGGGAGAAGACCCTCTGCTGGGCTGCAGCTTAAAACCTGCCCTGAGCAGGCATCAAGGAGCTCAGCTGCAGCTGAGGGTGGCAGAGTCCTTGTCATGCAGCCCAGCCCTGAGCCCGGGGCTACAACTGGGTGGCATCTCCCTGTCACCTCATCTTCACATCCAGCACAGGGAGGCCAAATGATAGGAAACAGAGGGTTGTTGTTTGCATGCCTGGTGTGCCTAATATTTAGCTCCAATTTTGTCAGCTTGAGCTGCTGCTGTAAGTGTATAAATGTGTTCTGGTTTATTTGGGCAGCAGATTTGTTTTTCTTTATTGGCTTAAAAATAAATTGTGCAGCCTATAATATTTAAGCCCCCATCCAGGCTGCTTGCTCAACCCCTGGAGAGCCCTTCTTCAGTTCTGTATTGTTAATTCAACTCTGCTCTAGCTGGTGTGCTTTGCTTTACAGATCTTACTTTATTCCCCCCAACATTTATTTGCTATGATTTTTGATGGGTGTCTCTGCCATACAGGCATTCTCTGTGCTTGTTTCAATTGCCATGGGTATTCCTGTCAAGGCTAATGCATAAATACCTGTTTCCTGCTGGTGTGTTTATAAATATTATGTATTCTTTATGAACTAATGAAAAGTTGCCTGGTACTTGAGAGTGGTTTGGGTTGGAAGGGACCTTAAAGCCCACCCAGTTCCAGCTCCTGCCATGGGCAGGGACACCTCCCACTGGATCAAGGTGCTTCAAACCTCATCCAGCCTGGCCTTGAACACCTCCAGGGATGGGGCAGCCACCACTGCTCTGGGCAACCTGGGCCAGGGCCTCTGCACCCTCACAGCAAAACATTTCTTCCTAAGATCTCATCACAATCTTCCCTTTTTCAGCTTAAAACTGTTCCCTCTCATCCTGTCCCTGCACTCCCTGGTCAAGAGCCCCTCTCCAGATTTCCTGGAGCCCCTTTCAGTACTGGGAGGCTGCTCTAAGATATGACTGGTAAATCCACTCCACTGCTGGGCACAGTGAATTTCCCTGCCCTTCTGCAGAGCTTGCTCCTGGATGTTCCTCCTGGAGGAAAGGGGTAATAATCTCTGTCCTCATTGCCAGAAATCATACATCCCCATTTGTTTTGGGAATATTATTTCCTCTTTAATGTTGTATATTCTTCTAGAGTGTTTGCTTTGGTGTTACTCTCTGTTCCACTGTAGACATGGGAGAACCAAGCTTCCTTCTGAGCATTGAGGAGCCAACCTCTTGACTCACTCCATCATTTTCCTCTTGTTTTGGAGAAACAACCTGGCGACGTGAAATCTCGTAATTTTTTAGCTGCGTGTTGAGCTGTTTCTTGGGGATGCTGCTTGGATCTCAGTGCTGGGAAGCAAAACATTTAATTTTTGGTGGGGGGGTCAGCTGGGCATGGACCTTAGAGTTATAGACCCTGGCAGAAAAGTTCTCATGCAGCTTTGCTTGTTTGTATTTCATGTTGAGGGAGCATTGTTGGGTTCACGAGGAGGAAATGCAACCCCTGCAGCTCCGCTCTGTGAATTTGTTTTGTTTGGATGCTGATAATGTGGGTGATGGCTCTGAGAACTTGGGGATGCTTGCACAGGAGCTTTCAAACTGCATCTGCTGACAGCTTTGGCTGGATCCAAAGTGGCAAATGAAAGATGGGAGAGAGAGAAATTTCACACCGTCTCGCCGTTAGCCTCAACTGAGCAGTTCGCTCCGCTGTTGGTTTTCATTCCCCTAAATACACCACAGGGTGTGGAAGGAACAACTTTCCACTGCTTTACTCTCTGTAGGGCTTTAGGAAAAGAAAAACTGAAGCTCTGCATGCAGTTTCCCCTCTTGCAAAATTGCATTAATGATGTTTGCATGTGTTCATAAAGTGTTTTGTGCTCCAAGAATAGAAGTGTTGTGTCAGTGCTGGGCATTGTCGTTATTTATTATCTTGGAGCTAAGGGCATGCAATCCATGATTTCGGAAGCTGAAGGCACGCCACGTTTCCTGATGACAGTGTGAATGATTGTGGCTTTTTGAGGGGATGTCAGATGTGGAATTTGCCCTTTGCAGCATGCTGATGAGGAATCCTTCATTGTTCTTCTGAGCGAGGCTCACCAGGCAGTAGGTGCTTTGCATGAGCCTGGAAGGAACTGGAGGAATCTGAGAAAATAACTGTGTAAATTTGTGGTTTCAGCAATATTAAGAAACTGTTGACATGTTGGGAAGAGCATTTCAGGGTGTAAATGCATGAGAAAGGCAGTAGAGAGATATTTGAGTTACAAAAGCATTTCAGCCTTGGAAGTCCTGCATGACCTGTCATTCCCTGGAACAGCATTTTGACTCTGGAAGGAAATGGTGAATAATTGAATTTTAATCCCTCCCCACTCTTCTCCCCCAGCTCTTGCTCTTCCTCATAGTAGGTCAACACTTATATAGTAGAGCAACCACATGGGCTGCACCTTGGATATATCTTCTTGTTGCATCTCACAAATTGAGCAGTGCTAGGTTTGGGCAGGTGCTTGAGGAGGAGGCATCCAGGCATCTCTGACACTGGGGTCTGGGGTAAACAGCCTCACGTTACCAGCAAGGGAGCCAAGGGGGAGACCTGGGTGTTTGTAGTCAATGAAGTTAAACCTTATGTAAAAGTCAGCTTGTGAGTCCAAGGGTCTGGACACTGTCTCATCTCTCAACCTCATTCCAGGTTGCCACAGTGTTTTGCATTTTTAACACAAAAATATTTCAGATGAGCACAAAGCTGGGGAGGGGCTCTTGATGAGGCAGTACTGGGATAGGATGAGGGAGAACAGTTTTCAGCTGAAAGAGGGGAGATTGAGGTGAGATCTTAGGAAGAAATGTTTTGCTGTGAGGGTGGGGAGGCCCTGGCCCAGGTTGCCCAGAGCAGTGGTGGCTGCCCCATCCCTGGAGGTGTTCAAGGCCAGGTTGGATGAGGCTTTGAGCCCCCTGATCCAGTGGGAGGTGTCCCTGCCCATGGCAGGGGGGTGGGACTGGATGGGCTTTAACATCCTTTCCGACCCAAACCATTCTATGATTTTATGATTAAATAGCTGTGTCCCATGCTTTCAGGTGAATGGTTTTGACTTAGATTTAGAGACTTAATTTTGAGGCTAATACTTTTGTGAAGCTTTGTCATAAATGCTTGAATTCCTCTACTCCAGAATCTTCACTGACACGAGGCTGGTGCCAACTCTTCTTACACTGTAAATTGGCTTTAGATCTTTCAAAAAAGAAAACATACAACCATGTGTTAAAAAATGCACCCCCCAGCCTGTTATTTCAGATAATTAAATGCATCCTTGCATATTTCTAGGCTGCATAATCAGTTCTTGAAACATGAAAGTGTTATTAAGTATGGATTGTAAGGAAGTTCCAAAGTTTACACCATTGCATAGTTACTTAAAAAGAAAGAAAAAAGAACCCCTGGCCAACAGAAATGCTGTGATACACATCCTGGCTGCCCTGCTGTTGTCTCTCAAGGTATGTCTGAACTTTCAGATATTAGAACTTTTCAAAGGAAAACACATGGATTCCACCTCTTTCGTATTAATATTTCCTGAGTGCTTTTCCTTTCAAGTGTTTCTGTTTTCTGTGCTGTCTTTTTCAAATTAAAAAGGCTTCCCAAGCCTTTCAACACAGCATGTGTCCAAAGTGTGGAAAATTCTCTTTGAAGAGTCACAGTGTTTAAAAAAAAAAGAAAAGAGAGGTAAAAAAGAAGGACAGCAAATGCTGGTTGGTGTGGTGTGAAGGGCAGCTCAAACAGAGCATTTCTGATTAGCCATGGCTTTGCTTTGCCAGTGTTACACATCATCCAGATAAAGATGAATATGCATCCAAGCATATTTGGAAATACTTGTCTCATCTGTCCTAATCTTGTTGATGTTAACAGGAATATTTGGATGCTCAAACTGTTTGCATCTGAGGAGGGATCATAGAATCACAGAATGGTTTGTGTTGGAAGGGACCTCAAAGCCCATCCAGTTCCAACCCCCTGCCATGACAGGGACACCTCCCACTGGATCAGGGGACTCCAAGCCCCATCCAACCTGGCCTTGAACACCTCCAGGGATGGGGCAGCCACCAATGCTCTGGGCAACCTGGGCCAGGGCCTCCCCACCCTCACAGCAAAACTTTTCTTGCTAAGATCTCATCTCTATCTCCCCTCTTTCACATGAAAACTGTTCCCCCTCATCCTATCCCTGCACTCCCTGATCAAGAGCCCCTCCCCAGCTTTCCTGGAGCCCCTTTCAGTGCAGGAAGGAGCTTCAGGCTCATGCAGAGCTTCAGGCTGGAAAGATGAGGGAAGGGTCCGGTGTAACAGCTTACACATCCCTGATGGCCTCTTTAATTGATGAGGAGCTGTTGTGTCCTTTTTAACCTGTGCAAAACTTTCCTGGGAAGGAGCTTAGATAGTTATTTGTAGTCTGTCATTATCCGATTATCACAATGCTGATTGATGGACAGGGCAGGAGCTGCACCCACCCCCATCCCTGGAGCTGTTCAAGGCCAGGCTTTGAGCACCCTGGTCCAATGGGAGGTGTCCCTGCCCATGGCAGCGGAGTGGGACTGGTTGAATTTAAGGTCCCCTCCAACTCAGACCTTTCTGTGATTCTATCAACATCTGATCCTGAAGCAGAGGGTGGTGTTTGGGTAACCTTGTGCAAAAGGCAGTTTTTTGTCTTTTCTAGGCTGTGTTAACCAGCAATTAAGAACCTCTGTATTATCAAAAGGACTTTCAGGATAAAGCTGGATACTTGCAGACTGTTAGCTTGTTTTATAATATTCCCCTTTGTTTGCTCTCCCTTTTTTCCCACCTACCTTGTGTTTCTTGTTCTACATGTGGAACAAGCCCTCTCCCTGACTACGGTTGTTTGAAGTTATTGTCTTCAATTATTGCTCATCTGAGGCAGCAAAGTTCAGGGCAGGAGCTGTGAAAATTTTAGGAGAATACAAACAGTTCAAAAGTTTGAGGGATGCTATTTCTTGCAGCAGGCAGCTAATTAGTAGGAAAAGAAAGAAAGAAGACCATTTTGGCTTGCCTTGACACTATCTTTTATGAAGATCTCTGCGTTTGAAGACATTCTGTCTCTTATGTGCATGGCCTAAGACACTGGTGCTGTAGGACCTACACAGGACAAGAGGAGACAGGGAAGATGCCTCATCCCCTGATTCCCAACTGGGAAGAGAGTTCAGTGTTTGATCCCCATTGATCCCTTCTCTGTGGGTTGCCATTTCTTTACTCTCCACGTGCTTAACACTGAGTACAATCATAGCACATAAATTGTCCTTAAACCTCACCAGATGCTCGATCAAAGGTGGGGAGATAGCACAGAGGTTAAAGGCCAAAGTCAGACCTGCAGAAAGCAGATGCAAAGCTGAAGTGTCAGAGGGAATGTTGTGTCAGATAAGTTGTGTAGCCGGGATACTCTGCTGGTGGCAGGACTGGCAGGGACAAACGCCGATCCCCTCACCGCCTGCCCTTGGGATTTCGGATACAGAGAGAGCAGGGGCTGCTCTTGTGGACTTGGTCAGATCTGGAAGTTAAATCCTAGGAGTGGGGACGTGTTAGTTTGGACACACCCAGCAGGTTTAGTTGGCTTCTGAGAATCCTTCTGAACATGAACTTGAACTCCGAGGGATGGAGCTGCCGGCCTTGCGGGAGGTGAATAAAAGGCTGTATCTTAGCTGGGCTCTGCTGGTTTTTGTCCTCTGAGGCTCTGCTCCTTTGTCTTCCCAGGCTGTTTCCTGGTGCTTAGAGGAAAAAAAGGCCACAGCCATGCTCTGAGAGGAGATTTGTGCTGTAATGAGAATCCTTTGCTTTTATTAGCGCTATTTGCATAGACTCAGAGCATGTGGAAGATAAGAGGCTTAAGCTGTTAAGTGTAGAGAAATGTAAAGTAATAATGAGGTTACAGAGGAAACCCTGGCAGCTGAGCTGAGCTGGAGGCAGAGCCCTGCACCCCTCAGCTCAGCCAGTGCCAGATGTGGGGTGCAACGTGATGTGGACCTCGGGAATCTCCCCATTCTCCGAGGTGTGCAGCACCGAAACGCTCCTTATTATTCCACCTCTGTGCTTCTGCCTTGCTCCCACTGTATTTATAGCCTTTGCCTCTAATTTCTTCCTGTCTGGCAGGGGGTTTATCACCCGTCTGGCTTTGTAAGGCAGTGGGAGGATGTCCAAGTCCTTCAGAAAGCAGCAGCAGGTGGAGGGGGTTTGTGCCGCCTTCAGCCTCTCTCTGCCTGATGCTTCTGCACGTTACGGGAGCCTGTGCAGGTTGGGTGTTGCTGGTATGGGATGGACAGATTTTCTTGTAATGCCATTTATTTAAAGACTTGTTTAGATGCCTGACTGAGAGCCCTTCGTGGGAAAAGACTACTCCTTGGAATATGCCATTCTGCAAAGCAAATACATGCAATATTTTCTTTTATATATATAGTTATGTATGATATGTCTATATATATTTACATGTATGATTGTCCCACTGATGAAACACTCTGTAGATTAGGAAGAGATGTAGTTATTAGCTCTTGATAAGCAGCCACTTTTCAACCCAGCTGTTCTTTAATTAAACATAGATTTGAAGTGCAGCTGTTCATTCAAAGAACACTTTCCATTTCTCTGTAAAATGCAGCGTTTTCTAGTGTTGAGTCCTCAGTGCAAGAAGAAAATTCTTTATAAGGTCTTATTTTCATCCCTATTTACTTTTCTAACATTTTTTATTGCAGGTGAAGGTGAACTTAGTTTGAGAATCTTAGCAAAGGAGAGTTATGGTCTTAAGGAATGGGGCAAAGATTTATTAGCTTCAAAAGTATATTTGGCTCTTGGTGCCTTTGTGCTTAAAAAAACCCCTGTGTATTTCTTTAAGCTGTGACATGATTTGAGCCTTTCTGAAAGCCTGAAAACCCAGCAGCTGGACAAAGGTTGTTTAGTAAATCAGAAGTTGTTTTGAGGAAGCAGTGCGCTGCTGGAAATACTGGGTCTGGCTCTTCAGGAGGGACAAAATTTAGTGGTTGAAACCCAGGTGTTATCCTGGTACAACTCCCAACAGCAAAAGCTACCAGACGGGATGCTCTTGTGGTAATTTTCACTGATGGAAGATGACCAGTAGTGGTTTTGGAGAGGATTTTTATAGGCCACCAGTGATATTGCAAGCAGTTGTTGATTTTGGTTGTTACTATTGTGCCAAATGGTAACTGTTCACTGCTTTGATTTAAAAGAGCAGTGTTGTTTCTGATAAATCAATTGTGTCTGTGTTGCTGGTCATCTGGGGCTTTTCTTTCTTGCTCTTCCTTCTCACTCCCCAAATATGCTATAAGGATGGGAGCAACACCCATGCTGGGGTAGAAGATCTGCAACTGCTCAAGAAGTGTAAACAATCTCAGCTCACCTCGATTTTCTACTTGGTAGTGCAAAACTTCCTGGTTTCTGGGAGCTGAGCAAACTGGTGTAGAGTTCCTCGTCGATGTGCTCAAAATAGCAAAGTCTTTCAGAGAAATCCCTCATTACAGAATTTAACAGCTTTGCATTTGTGCAGCAAGCCCACCTGGATGGAAGGGGTTTCTTTTGAGGTCCCTGTGGTCTGTGCAGGGGCCCCCTAGGCTGCAAAGATTGGTGAGTACAAGAAAATAGGAACCTTCACCTTTTACTGGAGCATCAAGCCCAAAGCTTTAAGAGCTACACTATTTATTTTTACTGGGGTGCCTGACAGCCCTAAGCAGACTCTTTATCATCAGACACGTGCTGCCTCCTTCAAAAGAAATCCTGTGTAAGCCACGTGTGTTTTAGATACGTTTGCCTCTACCCATGCTGGGTTGTGTCTTATGGTTTGGGACAGAATCCATCAGCAAAAAACAGGGAATATGATTTCATAGTAGTTACAAGGATGATTTTAAACCATTCCTCGTGGGAAACTTGTGAGTGTGGTGTCTTAGCATGGACACAGAAAAATGAGTCAGACTTCAGCTCATGCTGTGTCTGACTCTTGGTGAGAATCTCACTGGTGATAAAACTTCTTCTGCCATCTTTTGGCTATATATATTTTGAGTATTAATTTCCTTGATGGTTCCAGGCCATCCCAGTGGTCTTTCTCAGCCCCTTGATGGAGAATACAGAGTTATTAAGAGCCTTGCAGGAGATTGTTGAGTAAGTTTTCCAGCATACCAAGGGAAGAGGAAGAGTTCCAGGTTAGGGCAGTTTTCCTTTCCTCTATGGAGCAAATGTCAGCTCAAGTGCAAACTCTGCCCATCCCACAAGAGTGCGTGAAGCTCTTCTGTGGATGACACATTACCCAGGACATGTTGTTCCACTTCTCTTGTTGCCACCTGGGCTGTGCCAGCTTTGGCTGGTCTCATTCTGGCTTTATTTGTTAGCGCTGATTCCCTCTGGTGCCTGGACTGCTCAAGAAGATCCATCTCATCCTCCCTCTTTGGCTGCTGTGGAAGTGGACACGTTCCTTTATATTATTTCTGTATTCAGGTACACCATGACCACTGACAGGTGAACATCTCCCTGCACATGTTGTGCCTCAAGTCTGTCCCCCAAAAACATGGTCCAAGCAGCGATTTTGAAAGCGTTGCTTGCAATAGCGCTCCTTGGTAGCAAAGAATCACAGAATCACCTGAGCTGGAAGGGACCCAAAAGGACCATCGAGTCCAACTCCTGTCCCTACACAGGACACTCCCAACATTCACACCATGGGGCTGAGGGCATTGGCCAAATGCTCCTGGAATGCTGGCAGAGTGGGTGCTGGGACTGCTGCCCTGGGGAGCTGTTCCAGTGCTCCACCACCCGCTGGGGGAAGAACCTCTCCCTGATATCCCATCCAACCCTCCCCTGGCACATCTTCCTGCCATTCCCTCCAGTCCCATCACAGGTCACCAGAGAGCAGAGCTCAGCCCCTGTTTCCCCTCCCTCCCTTGTGAGAAGGCAGCGAACAGCTCTGAGATCCCCTCTCAGTCTCCTCTTCTCCAGGCTGAACAAACCAAGTGACCTCAGCCATTCCTCATACAGCTTCCCCTCTAAATCCTTTACCAGCTTTGGGGCCTCCTCTGGACACTCTCCAATAGTTTGATGTCCTTTTTATCCTGTGGCACCCAAACTGCCCCCAGTGCTGGAGGTGGGACCTCACCAGTGCAGAGCAGAGCGGGACAATCCTCTCCCTGGCCCGGATGGCGCTGCCCTGCTGGATGCCCCCCAGGACGGGGTTGCCCTCTTGGCTGCCAGGGCTCACTGTTGGCTCGTGTTCAACTTGCCATTGACCAGGACCCCCAGGTCCCTCTCGACAGGGCTGCTCTCCAGCGTCTCAGGCCCCGGTCTGTCCGTGTATCCAGGGTTGCCGTGTGTCACCAGCTGTGTTGGGCATGCCAGCCACACCATGCATGGCACGGACCCTGGTGCCTCCATTGCCCGGGACTATTGGATCTGTGCAAAAGGAGAGCCAAGGAGGATTCCTCTGTGATTTAGTAGCACATTACCCCAGTTAACACCAGCGTAAGTGATGACACAGGATCAAGGAAGATGAAATCGTGCCTTCAGATTCTTCCAGCTCGGACCCTAAGACTGGATAACAGGAATACCAGAGCTGCTTCAGGCATTGAACCACCCATGCCTTAAAGGTGAAAATCCTAAGGTCTTACTCCTGATGTATCAAAACAGTGTCTGCTCCTTGTGATTTAGAGGCACCAAAGGTTGGTCCTGTATGTGTTGGGCGTCGTCATGCTTAACACTTCTCTGTTTTGTGTTCATCTTGCACGATAGGGGAAGCTGCAGTCTCAACCTGCAGAACTATTTTTGGAAGGAAGCTCAGTTCATTAAACCTGCAACTCGGTGTTTTTTTAAGGGGAGAGGGATACAGTGGTTTGCTACAGTTTATTTGACCCACTTAAGGAAAATATCAAGTCGCCTAAGGCAAGTAATTAATTTGTACAGACTTCCTCCCGCTGGCGGCGGGTTGTGCGCAGGCAGTGTGTTCCGCAGGTGAAGATGATCAGCTTCACGGCTTGCAGGGAGCCTGCCCAGATTTGCAGCTGTCGTGTGGTATGTTAGGTAGATCCTACATCTGAGAGCAAAGGCAGCAGGTCTGTGAGAGAGCTCCAGATGGTATTTATTCGAGACCTCAGCAGTTGACTTGGGATGATATAAAGCTTTCCCTGTTGCTTTGGCAGAAGCGCTGCCTTTCAGTGTCACTTCCACTGACTGTCATGGCTGGATTCAAGGGTATTTTTGTTGTTAGGTTGAAAGCCCTGTCTCCTTTGCAGCAAGCACATCTCCTTGTGACCTCCTTCAGTGTTGTTCAGCCCCTGTCCACAGCAGCCTGGGCTGAAGATGGTGGTGTTGCTCTGCGTTCCTGTCCCCACTGCTGGGACAGGTTATCATGGGTTTCAAGGTGACACCAACCCTGCCAGCTGGCCATTAGACATGAATCCCACACTCTTTCGAACCCCAGTGCTGGGTCATTTGGTCTCTTGATGCCTGTGGTGTTCCAAACTGTACATTTTTGCAGCTCTGCCCTGCACTGTGGCAAGGTTTTTAGAAAAACACCAAGCGTTGTGGGCACGGGGCCAAACCTCAGTGACAAGGAAGTGACAGCCTTGCACGTAGTAATGGTAAACTCTCAGAATTAAAATAATTGAAGAGGCTTGGAGTCAAAATCTTTGTGGAGTCCAGTTGGGAATGAGGGGGAGGAAGTCAGTGTTTTATTCTGTGAGGCTCTGTGATAGGGAGCTCCTGGTTACCCAAAGTGGTGGTGTGCTACTTGGCAATTCTCACAGGTGTGCAGATCCTCTGTTACCCAGGTACATAGCATTTGCATAGCAAGGCATGTCTGGCAGGTAGAAAAGAGTCCATGAGAGTTGATTTGACCTGGAAATCCAGAACTGACAGAAAGATGAATCTTAAACTTTTCTCTGGTTTGTGAGGAAGCATTTAAAAGAAACAGAAATGGTATTTTTCACCCTGGAGAAGAGAAGGCTCCCAGGAGACCTTAGAGTGGCTTCCAGCACTGAAAAGGGCTCCAGGAAAACTGGGGAGGGGCTCTTGATCAGGGAGTGCAGGGATAGATCAAGGAGGAACAGTTTTGAGCTGCGAGAGGGGAGATTGTGATGAGATCTTGGGAAGAAATGTTTTGTTGTGAGGGTGGGGAGGCCCTGGCCCAGGTTGCCCAGAGCAGTGGTGGCTGCCCCATCCCTGGAGGTGTTCAAGGCCAGGCTGGATGGGGCTTTGAGCCCCCTGATCCAGTGGGAGGTGTCCCTGCCCATGGCAGGGGGTGGGCTTTGAGGTCCTTTCTGACCCAAACCGTTCTATGATTTTATATATTGGTTTTAGCTGTGGCAATCTGTTAAAGAGAAGCTCTGATTTAATGAGTTGGCACTGTAGTCATTTGGAGAAGGTTCGTGCATAGGCAGAAAAAAGCAAATAGGTCCAGATTTGACAAAAAGCATGCAGAGAGTTTGCTGAAGAAGCTGGGTGTCTGAAGCAACCCGTGCTGACAGGGCTTGGTGCAGCACCCAAGAAGGTTCTCGGGGGCACGTGCAGTTTCAGAAGGTATTGAAATGTGAAAAAACCCTCAAAACAGCAAAATTTGAAATGAGTTTTGTGTTGTGCCTGTGAACATGGCTCTCAGGTATGTGTAAATGTGTGTGCTGTGCTTGTCCAGTGGACAAGACTGCTGCCAGGTCTGTGTGAACATCACTGCAGGTCCCTGTCAGCTGCCTCAGCCCTGCTTCAGAGGGAGAAATCATGCAAAACTGAATCTTTTTCAGCCTGGCACAGCAAGAAAAGTTATTCTGTGGGGTCTTTTTTAGTTTCTTTTATTTCCTAGGTTTCCCTTTTTGGGATACTGATAGTGGTTGTAGGGCTTTAGAAACTACACACACTTTAGAAACATCCCCATGGGACTGGGGATAACGTTGGTAAAATGTTAGGACATGAATGTAGAAGAAGCAAGGAAAGAACAACGAGGTCCCCACACTCCCTTGTGGGACAACATCCCTTGTGCACAATTCAAGTGATTTGTACCATTTCAGTTTATCCAACCTCCAGGGTTTCTACCATAAACTCTTTGGTGAGTTGTCACCCCGGACTCCTTGCAGTGTATCTTCAATACAGAGCGAGGGAGGGGAAAAAAGGGAGATCATAGGATCATTAAGGTTGGAAAAGACCTCTTAAGCTCATCCAGACCATCAATCCAGCCCCACTGTGCCTGCTAAACCATGTCCTGAAGTGCCACATCTACGTGGTTTTTGAAGCCCTTCAGGGATGGAGGCTCCACCACTGCCCTCAGCAGCCTCTGCCAGGGCTTCACCACTCTTGCAGCAGAGAAATGTTCCCTTCCATCCAATCTTAACCTCCTCTGGTGCAACTTGAGGCCATTTCCCCTCATCCTATCGCTTGTTACTTGGTAGAAGATGAATATCATATGGAAACCTGCCATTATTTTCCTGTTTCTTTTTCCTATCGTAAAGCTGGAAGTGGAAGGACTGTGTCTTCACTGTGGGTGATTGGGTGCTGAGCATCCCAGATAATTGACATGCTTGATGGGAATAATCTTGTATTTTATCCTGTATTCACACCTGGAACATTCCTCCTTTCTTTAGACCAGAGTTTTTCTTGTCTTCAGTGTAAGGGCACGACAGTGGAGTTTGAGGGCTCTTCAGCTCCTCTAAGATAATGAGAACAAGGGATATTCTTTATCCCAATGAAACAATCTGGTTCATCTTAAAGCTGCATCATCATTTTTAGTGGGAAAATAAGCTGGAATAACCATAGCTCTTTGATTTATGTGTTCATGAAAAAGAATCTAATAGGTACAGAAATAGAACTAATATTTGTTCTCAAATGTGTCCTTTCATCAGTTGAAGTGTCAGTGCTGGGAAGCATGTGGCCACTTCTCTGAGAGTCTGTTTTTTATTGTGTTTTGGGTAAAAGCATCCCTCTTGCAATAAATTCTTGAAAGAGAGAATGGATTTGAACATAGCAGGAGGCATCAGTAAAGACAGGAGAGGGTGGATGTCCTGGGAGTGGGGAGAGATGGGAGAAAAACAGGGAGAAGGGGAGTGATGCACCAACTGGAGCGGCAATGCTGGGCAGGAGAGCCCAAAGAGCCCTGAGAAACTGCAGCTGAGTGCAGGTTTGGAACAAATTGGTTAATTAAAAGAGTTTTTCAAGCAAAGTGACCCCCAAACTGGGACTTTTCTCAGGGTTGTTTCTGCACCCTGAACCCAGCCCCCTTGGCAAGAGGGAAATTCCCAGCCGCCTTACTCCCCAGAAATGGAAATTGGAGCCTGCTGAGACAAGCACTGCTGTTGGAGGTCGTTCAGGCTCTTTTGGGAGATGATTATTTGCATTTATTTCTATTAATTTCCTCTCCTAAAATATGCCCCGTGGGCCCCAGCATTGTTGTGGCTGTTCAGCCCTGAGTTTCGTTGAAGGCTTCTCAGTGTTCAGAGGCTGCTGGAGAATACATTTCTCTAGTTGTAAGTTATCACATTCGTGCCACTCTACTCAGATTTATGAATCAGTGCTTCTTACTACACATTATGGGGGTTTTCTCTCCGCCCAACACCCCCTTCCCAGCATCTTCCAGTTGTTTGCAAACAGCTGCTTGCTTGTGGCATCACCAATTGCCAGCATAGGATGTGAAGAAAAAATAAAATCAGAGCAAGATAACTCATGGAAATGGTTTAAAAGCCGTGAGGTTTTAAGCATGACACAGTTTGAGATTTAGGGTTCATTAGTTAGTCACTTATTTAAGGTATTTCATGGTTTTGGGTGATTTAGGTTGTAAGTTTTCATAGAATGATAGAATCATGAAAAGGTCTGATTCAGAAAGGACCTCAAAGTCCATCCAGTTCCACCCCCCTGCCATGGGCAGGGACACCTCCCACTGGATCAGGGGGCTCAAAGCCCCATCCAACCTGGCCTTGAACACCTCCAGGGATGGGGCAGCCACCACTGCTCTGGGCAACCTGGGCCAGGGCCTCCCCACCCTCACAGCAAAATATTTCTGCCTAAGATCTCATCTCAATCTCCCCTCTTTCAGCTCAAAACCCTTCCCCCTCATCCTGTCCCTGCACTCCCTGACCAAGAGCCCCTCCCCAGCTTTCCTGGAGCCCCTTTCAGTCCTGGGAGGCTGCTCTAAGGTCCTCCCGGAGCCTTCTCTTCTCGAGGCTGAACAATCACACCTTCCTCAGCCTGTCATTTTTTTCCCCTCTCTTTTTTCTTTGGGCTTTCACTTTCTAAAGGAAACTGAAACTCTCACTGAGCTCCAGGAACTGGGCCTTTAAGGGAAATAATGTCAGGATATTCTGGGTAAAACGCTGAGTTGGCAACATTCAGGTAAATCTCAAGTGAATCAGTTGAGACATCTGAACGAGGGTGTCGTAATCTGATCTCTGCTGGTGAGCTCACTTTTCTGTGTGTTCCATTTAGTGAGATCCTGCAGGATTTTACCCCTGGCTGAAGGGAATCAACCTGGTAGGGAGGAATTACCACCTTCAGCACCTTGCTTCTTGCAAGGAAGCCTTGTTGGTGGAGAGGAGACACTCAAATGTGTAGGTATATACATTTATATGCACACATATGTGTCTGTATATCCAGGCCTTTGCAGGGATGGGCTATGATGTGGTAGTAGATGTTGGCATAAAGCAGTGCTTTCCCATTCATCCCAGTGTGATGTTGTCTTTGTGTGGGTATCAGTGGGTGCAGACGGGGCAGCTGATGCACTCCAGGCTGAGGTTCAGCACCCAATGAGAAGGCCCAGTGGTGTGGTCCTCCATCAACAAGGATGCTGCTTTGGAGGGATGGAGCTTTCAGTTCCACATTTGTAGAGGCTCAGCTCTGCTCACAAAATGCCTTGGCTGGGGAGGGGTGTGTGTGTGGATCTGAATCCAGATCCCCTGGGTTGCTTCTAGGGGAAACGATGCCTGTGGGGCTGCACCTAACCCTGTTCATGACTGGGCTGACAATCTGTGCAGAGCACTGAGGTTTTATTTGGGTTGGTTTCTGTGACAGGTAAAAGCCGTTGGGCTGCATTAAAATGAACTCACAGTGAACTGTGTGCGTGGGCTCAGCTGAATTGCCTGTTTCATTCAAATTCTTACAGCTGAAAAGAAGCCTGCTGTGTTCAAGTGTCAAGAGGGGCCAGCGCTGAGCAATTTGTGTGGTAGCTCTGCCTGGGTGAGGGCAGGACCACGAGTGAGGCAAAGATGTTAGAAAGCGGGGGTGAACCTTCTTAGTAAACCAATAAAATGAAAATTTTCTTCATTTCACTTGCAGCAGAAAATAGGAGTTTGGTGGGGTTTTTTTAAATACCATTTTTTGAAGATGAAATGCAATTAAAAATCTGGGCATAAAATAAAATCATAGAATGGTTTGGGTTAGAAGGGAGTTTATATCCCATCCAGTTCCAACCCCTTGCCATAGGCAGGGACACCTCCCACTGGATCAGGTTGCTCAAAGCCTCATCCAACCTTGCCTTGAACACCTCCAGGGATGGGAAAGGAAAGTGTCTGCTCACGTGGGAATTACTGTAACCCTGGACAGATGGCGTGGCTGAAAAGCATCCCAGCCACATGCCCCGGGTTTGATTCACTCCGTCGGTGCTGACGCCGGGTGACCAAGTGCTGAGTACAGGGGTTGTGGCAGTCAGCAGGACCCAAGAGGTTATCAGGGTTCATATTCACAGGGCGAGCAGTGCGGTGCGTTCAGCCCTGCCTGCTGATCGCCGTGTGCCAGCCTGACGCATCCTTCCTCCGCGCTCCGCTCTTGGATGCTGGGGGGGGGGGATGGATGGATGCTGAGTGTGGAAAGAAAACGTGTGCCTGGAAGGCAGCTTTGGTACAATTTGCATCTCAGCTCTGTCGGTACATGTCTTCAGGCCAGGAAATGTGCTTTCCTTGGAAGGCTTTCTTGAACCACATGGTCTGGTAACTCAAGGCCGGGCGCCTGGGGTGCAGACTCAGCTCCCGCTGGGGAGCAGAATTGGTGGCAGTAATGTGAGTTTGCTTCGTGCTGCTTAAGCATTTCATAGAGCAGCATAGCAACCCATCTTTGAAGTACAGTAAGAAAATTTTAATTGGGCTAATTAGTGCAGGAAAATAAGGTATATAATAAGTAGGACTAATAACTGAAAAATGGCTTCTAATTTTGAGTACTGCAATTCTTCTTGTGTGTAATCATAGAATGGTTTGTGTTGGAAGGAAATACAAAGCCCATCCAGTCCCAACCCTCTGCCATGGGCAGGGCCACCTCCCACTGGATCAGGGGGCTCAAAGCCCCATCCAGGCCTTGAACACCTCCAGGGATGGGGCAGCCACCACTGCTCTGGGCAACCTGAGAGGGCCTCCTCACCCTCATAGCAAAACATTTCTTACTAAGATCTCATCTCAATCTCCCCTCTTGCAGCTCAAAACCTTTCCCCATTGCCCTATCCCTGCACTCCCTGATCAAGAGCCCCTCCTCAGCTTTCCTGGAGCCCCTTTTAGTACTGGGAGGCTGCTCTAAGGTCTCCTGGGAGCTTTTTCTTCTCCAGGCTGAACAACCCCAACTCTCTCAGCCTGTCCTTGTATGGGAGGTGCTCCAGCCCTCGGATCATCTCTGAAATCCTCTGAAATTACACATGTGAATGCTTTGGTTTTCAGCTGTCAAAAACTTGTGACATAATAAGGAATGAAGCCATGCAAAATCCGAAGCAGTCTGTGAAAATACAATCCTTAATCTCTGTGCGTAATCCCCTTGTGTAACGCCGAGATCGTTGCTCACCCACCCACCCGGCTGTGACCGAGTGTCTTTTAATCCTGGATGTTTTGAGAGCTGATTTGTGGCAGCTACCCCACTTCAAACCCTTGAAAAGCAGCAACGCACACATCCTCTCTGTGAACCACTTCATCTTAAGCCCCACTTCTCTCTTTTGTCCTGGTGATAACCCGGAGAAGCATCGGGGAAACCTGAGGATTAACATTAATGCTGGTGTAGTGATTTGAGCTCTGCATTACGGAGGAGCTCCTCTTGTGAAGAAAAAAGGATTAACTTCTCTTCCAATAGCACATTTATTTAGCTCAGACAACATCACTTTGCCTCCAACATATTGTGGGTGGTGTAATGAGGTGGACAAGTGGCTGTATGCCCTGCTGCTCCTCTTGGCAACCAAGGGTTTGGGGGCTTCTGGAAGCAGAGCCGGCAGCCCAAGGAGAGAGTTCAGGCAGCATTTGGAATCAGAAACCACTAGAATATGGTTTTACATTTAAAAATAAATGTAATAATAATAAAAGTTAATTGGACTAGCTTCTCAAAGGACCACTGGTTGAATCCTGAGATGGCAACCAAGGGACAAATGTTTATATCCCTTACAAAATAACCAGGCTGTTCATTGGAAAATGTATAGCGATTTTCTTTCTTTGACCTTGGGAAGCCCTGGGACTTTGGAAGGAGGGGTTGGTTGATGTTTGTTAAGGCCTGAAAAATACAGGAGCTCTCCACAGAAGATCAGGTTTGCTATTCTGTGGCATATTTAGCTTTCCCAGGAACATTATATCTAACATTTGCTTCCAGTGTCCTTCCCTGACCTCCCCCCACACCGCATCATGCCAGCAGTATTTCTGCACAATATTGTTGATATGAATAAACACTTATCTCCTTGAAGTCTTTTTTTTTTTTTTGATCCCCAGACCCATTGTGCCTGTGCCTGGGCTGGAGAAAGCTTTGCCTTGGAGTCAGGGCATGGGGTTTGCACATTTATGGGTGTCTTCTGGCTTTGCTGGTTGGTGCAGAGCACAGTGGTGTGCGAACACAAAACTCGCTCTGTAATAAGGTCATTTAACATCCAAGGGAGGAGAACAGCTTTTAATCCTTACTGGATCTGGCTGGGTTGGATTCAGACTGGCATTAACAAAGCCTTGAGGCATCCAGTTTCATCTGCAGTTCCAATTTAAAGGAAGAAGGGGAGATATGGCATGGCCAGAAAGAGTGCTGAAGAGCTGTACGGTTGAGAAGTCCAAATCAGGAATTTCAGTATTAGCTTTTAGTTTGTGGTCCATGCAATGGATTACATGTATATTGTACACATACGTGGATATTATATATATTAAAGATACATATTATATAATAGCTTTAATTATATATATATAACATATTGTGATATCATAGAATCAGAGAATGGTTTGGGTTTGAAGGGACCCTAAAGACTGTCCAATTCCAACCTCCCTACCATGGGCAGGGACACCTCCCACTGGGCCAGGGTGCTCAAAGCCTCTCCAGGCAGGTCCATAAAATATAAATCATATAAAATAATATATTACAATGTATAAATTATATGATTTATAACATAATAAATAGCTAATGTAAAATCTTACATCACGTAATTGTGTCTAGAATGTTCTATACATGTGTAATATGTACAAAACAGTCCAGATATGTCTAGACTCCTGAGGTGAGCTGTTGAGTTTAGCAGAAACCAGGGCTGGTGTCCATGTTCCCAGGCAGCACCCTCACTGTGTGTTGATTTGAACACCTCTTATTATATTCCATATATAAAACCTGTTCAGAGCAGTGACTTTTCCCAACCTTGCAGTTCCTTATTATTAGATTGGATGCATTACACTAAGGGCAAAGATTGAAGGTTGTGGCCAAAAAGAAACGTGCTGAATGGCACCCAAGGCACGGCAGAAGGGATGAAACCAAACCCCATCTTGATTTTAATTCAAACAAAAAGTGGTGTTGCAGGACAATGAGGGAGGTGTTTGCAGGACCCTGCTCCTGTCCAGATGGTGCACGGCAGGGTCAGTCCCTCCCTGAGAGGAGCAGGGATTGAAATCAGTGCCTGGTGGGCAGCAACGGTGGAAAGAAAATTATTTTAATTCCTGGAATCATTAGCATTATGTCAGATCAATTCTGTGTAGAACAATCAGCATCTGAATCTGATGGGACATTTTGCAGTTGCTATGGGTAACGTTCGCTGTTTCTTCTAAAAACACGGAGTCTGGGGGAAGGACGGTAACGCCGAAAGCCGAGTGGTTAGCACAAAATTTGTGTTTATCTTCCAGGATGGATTTTATTTTGGGGGTCATTTAAGGATAATAACAGAGAGTGATTGATAAGGGGCAAAGAGGCTCCATCTGGCTCAGGAATCTGACTGGTTTGCTCTGCCTTCCCAGGCAGTTTTCCCGGTTATTGCTAAGGCGCTCGGTTCTCTCCTTAAAATAGAATATTATATTTGTGAAAAGGGCTTAAAATCCCCAGTGCTTTCAGCATAGATACATGTTAGTGATACAGTAACATTGTTAATTGCAAACCTCTCCTCTTAACAGCCTTTTATGCGTGCGTTATGTTTTTTATGAATCCTTAAAAGACTTCTTTTCTATCATCTTATGGCATAAATGACTCATCTCACCTGACATGAATAGTGAGAAAATTTGAGCATGCTTTTTTTCTGCCTCCTTTTCTTCTGATTTCAGAATGCATCATTTCTCTGCTGTGGTTAAAGCCAAAGCCTCCACATCCTTGCAATTACTTCATGAGAATTAGAAATAAAAACCAGTGTCAGGTAGGAAAGGGTAGGGTGAGTAAAGAGAACGCAGTGGGGTCCTTTTACTTTTTTAGAAGCTGCTTGAAGGTCTTTAAGCTCAGGTTTTGGGGTGTGTTGTGTTTAGCATTAAAGCATTTTTTCCCCCAAAGCTCTGAACATAAAGTCACTTTCTTGGCCTGCACTTCTCAATCATAGAATCTTGGAATGGTTTGTGTTGGAAGTGACCTCAAAGCCCATCCAGTCCCAACCCTTCCGTTGGCTCAGGGTGCTCAAAGCCCCATCCACCTGGCCTTGAACACCTCCAGGGAACAACCCCAACTCTCTCAGCCTGTCCTTGTACAGGAGGTGCTCCAGCCCTCAGATCATCTCCGTGGCCTCCTCTGGACTCACTCCAACAGCTCCCTGTCCTTCCTGTGCTGAGGACTCCAGAACTGCATGCAGTTCAGTCTACTCCTGTGTTGCTCCCACTCCTGCAACTCAAACTTCTGTCAGTACAAAGTCTTTTTCTTTTCTTCTTTCTCCCTTTCCCTTGCACTTTTTAATTTGTGTTTCCGTTGCCTGTCAAAACAGGAGAGCACTGCAATAAAAATATCAACTCTCTAAATTAATTCCTATGGATCAGACTTTCTGCACCAGCCTTTGGATCATTGCAATTATCTCACCTTCCCTGTGTGTGACAGCAGCACCTTTCCCGTGGGTGATGCTGCCATCATCAAGCCATCAGATGCCCAAATTACACCAGGGAGACAGGATGTTTCAAGTTTCTTTGCCTTCCTCTTGTGCCTCAGAATTACTCCCAGCCTTTCGAAGTGTTGCCCTTTGCTGACACAGGCTGACTTAGAGAGAGATGGGATTTGGAGTATTCATTGGGAGTCTGTTGCTAATTGGTGCTTTGCAGAAGTGCTGTTGGAGTGTGGAAGTGCTCTTTTCTGGAGAGGGATGTGAAAATGGGAGAGGATGCAGCTTTTCTGTTTGGGCACTGCTGGGCTTCACCATTTGTGCAGCAAAAGTCCAAATTTAACTAGGAGAAGCAAGGAAGTTTTATGTCACCTTGCTCTGCTTTCCTCCTGGGCTGCTGTTGCAGCAGGGATGCAATGACATTGAAGCAGCCTTTTATTGCCATGTGCAATGCATTTCTGGAGTGCAGCATTTCGTGCATTTCCACAAACACGGGGCCTGGAAAATCCACTTGGCATCTTCAGGTCCAAGGAGGAAGGTGAAGGTACCAGTGCTGATGTGCTCCCAGAAAGTTTTTTACTTGTATGGATGCTGGTGGGTGTAATAACAGAATTAGAAACATAGAATCACAGAATGGTTTGGGTTCGAAAGAACTTCAAAACCCATCCATTTCCACCCCCCTGCCATGGGCAGGGACACCTCCCACTGGATCAGGGGGCTCAAAACCCCATCCAACCTGTCCTGGAACACCTCCAGGCATGGGGCAACCACCACTGCTCTGGGCAACCTGGGCCAGGGCCTCCCCACCCTCTTCGTGAAGAATTTCTTCCTAATGTCTGATCTAAATCTTCCCCCTTCCCATTTAAAGCCATTCCCCCTCATCCTATCACTCCATGCCCTTGTAAATAGTCCCTCCTCTGCTTTCCTTTAGTCTCTTTCAGTACTGGGAGCCTGCTCTGAGATCTCCCTGGAGACCTTATAGGAATGGTTTGGGTTGAAAGGACCTTTAAAGATCACCTGGGCCATCTTTCACTGTATCGGGTTGCTCAAAGCCCCACAGTGGTACCTGTGAGCAAGCCTTGCAAAGGTCTTTGATGCCTGTGATGAGTCTGACAGCCCTCTGTGGTGGCAGCCTCATCCTCCCAACAGGCAGGAGAGAAATGAGTCTTTAGCAGGAGGGATCTCTGCATAGGTAGGGTTATTAATTTGGTATTTTTGAATCATGATGGGAAGTTGCTAACAGCAACTTATTTGTAAAGATTTGAGGCACTGGGACTGTTTGCAGTAAAGCACATTTTCTTTTATTCTCATGGCTCTTGCAGATGCCAAACTGAATTTATCCTTGCAGTGATGTCAGGACCTTTTCACTAATAACATTACTCTACCTGCTAATACAATTTTCCATGGAAAAATGCCAAGTGCTGTGCTGTTCTGACCCCCGTGTTTGCCCCTTTGATTTGCACCTATTTAAGTGAAGAGCATCCTTTGAGTTTGTTAATGAAGCTGTAATGAGAAGTACTGGTATCTCAAACAGCAGCAACACCGGCTCCAAATTAAGGGTTTTGAGGCAGAAAATGTGTGTTCATCTGTTCTCTCAATGGAACCAGAACTATGAGGAGGAGGAGGGTGGCCTCTGTAGGGTCGAAGGAGTAGTGAGGTCTTTGGAAAACACATTTGCAGCTGCTGAGCTTGGAGTCAGTGTCAGAAATGGTCTGTGCTGTTCAGATATGCACATTTGCACTCACTGTTTGTAGGGAAGGACTCTCACCCTCTCGTGTTCCTCATTTTGGTCTCATGATAGAAATGATAGTATCTTAATAGCAGAGTTGAGTCTCTTTGTCTCAGAAAACTGATGCCCTTCCTTTGCCCTGACATCACCTTTGCATTGGTGAATTGCAGTTGTTTTGCTGTCAGGTGTTTAATTGGGAACTGTTTTTACTCCTGATGTTGAGCCACTTGCAGCTTTTCAACTCCTTCATTTTGGATTTGAAAATAAGAGTTTATTTTATGTCAGATGAAAGCACCCACAGGAATATTTCCCTCTTCTCACCGTGTCAGGTGGGGCCAGGTCAAATGTAAAGAAAATTGTTGGCTTGTGTGCTGACTTTCACCAACTTGATTGCAAATGCTACACTCAAGTAAATGATTTGGTAGAGAGGGAAAACGAGCAAGACATTTACTGACCCCTGGAATGGATGCAGTTTTGTTTCCAATAGACTTATGTCTTGAGGTCTACTGGTTTTCTATTTGAATTAAAAAAGGCTTCAGAGTGAGCTACTTAGTAGGCATCAGAGACTCTAAACTGGACACAACTAATGCAAACGCCCCAACTTTGCAGGACAAGCTTGAACTAGCTTTCCACACCTATTAGACATCAGAGAATCTACATGGGAGTGGATGGAAGAGTGTATTCTTTGGTGTCTAATAATTGAAAATAAAGCTTGTTGGCAGGTTAGGGCATGCAAAACATTGCTCTCTTGAATTAGCAGTTTAATAAGTTTGTGTGGTCATGTAGTGGGATCCCAGGTAGGGTCGCTCTTTTTTGCCTCTTGTCCTATGTCCATCAAGTTTTGTAGGAAAGTAATAATTTGGGCTGCTGTCTCCTGGTCTAACGTGGTGGTAAAGAACCAAGGGGTTAAGGGGGATAAGTGGGTAGGAAGATACATATTTACCCAGCTGTCCTACAATCCCATAAGAACAATATGTGAGCTTTAGGAGACCAGGTGAAGAATTGGGAATCTGAGCATAACCGAGTGGTGGAAGGAGCCTTTCAGGTGAGATTTTAAACCAAGCCCTGAAGACACTGAAGCACAAGAAGGCTGTTTGAGGCTGGGAGAGACAAGGAGTGGAAAATCCACGCTGTGGGCTTTTTTTATGCCATAAGGGATACAGGAGGGAACAGGGCACTGCATGGAGCTGGGAAACTGCATCCCGCAGCCCAAGGAGGAGCTGACGGGGAGATGAGCAGAGCAGGACAGGGCACAGACACAGGAGTCTGGGCTTCATCCCCTCTGCTCTTCACAGGATCCCTTCTTGTAAGCTAAGAGCAGAATAATTTATGCAAAATTTGGGATCTTTTGACAGAGATGCATAGCATTGCACTGTTTTACAAAGTTATTTTATGGTTGGAAGCTATGGAAGAGCTTAAATTAAAATAATTGAAGTTACTTGTAGGGAGTAAGTCACGACAGGGTAAGGAATGTAGACCTGTCCGTTAGGCATTTACAGAAAAGCCAAGAGCAGTAGCTATTAAATATGCAAATATTGAGATGTCCTTTATCCTCTCATGTTGGGGGTTATCTGTTCCGGGGTGGTGGGTGAAGGAACCTGGAGGAGGGATGAGCAAGGGAATGAGAGCTCTGCAGGCATCTGCTCTTGCTTTTTTAACATGGCCAGTAATGAAGGAAGATGATAGCTGGGTGTTTATCTGCCTTAGTTTTTCTAATTAACTCCTGGCTAATGAGAGGAGGAGAACATATTTTGTATCTGGCTCTGGTGAATGTTAGTGTGAGCAGGAGGTCCTGGCTGCTAGGTGGGAGGGATCAAGAGCCTTGTGGTTGCAATCCCGTTGGGATTGCTGTGCTAGCCTGGAGGATTAGGCTGGCTTTGGGGAGAACAGGAGCAAAGCCAAGGAAAACTGCACATTGCCTTAAAACAGGCAGCAGGCTCAGAAAAGCCTCGCAGAGTTTGTCTCTTGAAAGTGGTGTCACTCGAGTTGTGGGCAACTTGGGACCGTGCAGCCAGAGTGTTAATTCAGAGCAGGTAAAACATTATCCAGCCCACCCTTGGCACTCAGTAAAACACCCTCAGCATTAAATGGGGGGAAAAAACGTGTCAGTTTGCAAAAATTCCTGTTGTTTTTCTCAAACTTTACTGAAATGATAAATGCTGTGAGATTTCTGTGAGTTCTCAGTATCAAGGCTTTGACATATTTTAAATCAAACGACCCCAACAAACTTTTGCTGTCTGCTCAAAGTACTGGATGTACCCTGGGCTGGAGAAAAGCTGGTTTGGTGTCCAGAAGGGTGGGTGAAGAGCTGTGGAGGACTCCTGCTTCTGGTGCAAGTAGGAAGTTCCCTCTTTGCCCTTTGGATGCTGGAGGAGGTACCTGTGGAATGTCCTTGTTTGGGCGCCTACCACCCTCCTACTGACTGGTGGCTTAGGAGAGGCTTTGGGTTAGTTCTGTGTGCTTTGGTTATAAAAAGGTTCATGATCCAAGAGAGTCAATGTTGCACAAGCAGAGAGCCTCAGGAACCACTCTGATTCTTTGGATAAGCATCATTGTATCATAAAACTACCTGTATTGGACCATAAGAGAAAGCTGGAATTGCTACAATGACAAGGATTTATCTTATAACTTTACTTTATATTTTGTTTTATAACTTTCCTTTGTTAAGACCTTTGATTAATGTGTCCCTTTGCAGTTGTAAATTAACCATTTATTAATTCACTCAGGAGGATTTGAGCATCTGATGCAATTAACTGTGCCAAGGTGCTGCTGTCTTTCAGCAGAGCTGCCAGTCTAGGACATAAGGTCAGTGAGGCTGCAAGAGTGCCAGGCTTTATCAGGCAAAATTAGCAACTTGTTCTCACAGCCTGGACAGCTGGACAGTAGAAACCCTTACTCCTCTCCCTTTTTTATGTTTAAAAAAAAAAGTAAGACTGAGTCTAATTAAAGAAATGCATCCTTATGCACTGGAGAGTCAGCAGTCCTTATGGGAAGGGATTTTGGACCTGAGATGATGAGTTTTGCAGAGGGGCAGGATGGATGCTATAGAGAAAGCTGCTGGGAGCCCAAAACACTGCACCCCCAACCACCCCAGCCCTCACCAGGACTCAGGACACCTTGGCTACAGGGAGTCTGAGGCTGGAGAACAAGTCTTATGAGAAGCGGCTGAGGGACCTGGGGCTGTTTAGCCTGGAGAAAAGGAGGCTGAGGGGAGACCTCATCCCTGTTTGCAGCTCTCTGAAAGGAGGTCGTAGCTAAGCTGTGGTGGTCTCTTCTCCCAAATAAGAAGTGACAGGGAAATGGCCTCAAGTTGGTCCAGGGGAGGTTTAGATTGGATATCAGGAAAAATTTCTTCATGAGAAGGGTTCTGAGGCATGGGCAGAGGCTGCCCAGGGAGGTGGTGGAGTCCCCATCCATGGAGATTTTTTAGAGATAGGTGGATGAGTTGCTCAGAGATGTGATTTAGTAGTGGGCAGGTGTGGTTGGGCTCCATGATCTCAAAGGTGGGCAAGTATGGTTGGGCTCCATGATCTCAAAGGTCTTTTCCAACCAAAGGTCTATGAGTCTGGCCCATGAACACCTCCTGTAGAAAAGCAGCAGCCAGCTGATGGTTTTACTGACTGAGATAGACTATGTTTTATGAAAACATGTGCTGTAATGCACCTCCAAAGGGGTGTTTTACAGCACTGAAGCAGCAATGAGAAGTGAGGATTCCTGTCCTACCCCACCTGTGTTCCTGAGTGTGTCTGTCAGCTCTAGCCCTTGATCACCCCATCAGTCACAAGGCTATGACACACTACTGTAGGGGTGCAAACCTCCTCCAGTTGACTGCAGTCAGTCCCACAGGCATTCCCATTTCTCTCTTACCCATTGGGTTGGAAGCCAGGTCCCTCATCGTACAGCTGTGTCTGCTGGAGGGGATGGCTACCACGCCTCTGTGCATGCCAGTGAAGTGAAGCCTTGGAGAAAAGCACCCAAATCCCAGGCTGTGCAGGAGTGCCTGGTCCCTACACTGCCTTAGCCTGGTCCCTGCCAGCAGCCATGTGTGCCAGACATGTTGCCATCCTCTGCCAGCACTGTGGGGTGGACCAGCTGCAGCCGTGCAGGCAGGATGCCCTTGAAAACCATACCTGAGCATCTCCCCATGGGCAGGCTCTGATCCTGCCAGGCTGTGGTGGATCTCTTGACGGTGGTTGTGTAGCTCTTAATGCTGCCAGGCTTCCTCCGTGTTGTTTTTTTGACTTGTCTCTTTTTTTTTTCCCCTTTTTTAATTCCTTTCCTGTTTTTCTGGTGACAGCACATTGAATCCTCAGCTCTGAAGGCTCTGGCAGATGTAGGCTTCAGGAGAGTTCAAGTTTTTCTCCCCAGTTATTGAAATAAAAAGAGATTTTGAGTTATTGAAATAAAAAGGCCAGGTTGGATGGGGTCTGGAGCAGCCTGGTCTAGTGGGAATTGTTCCCTGCCCATGGCAGGAGGGTTGGAACTGGATGGGCTTTAAGGTTCCTTCCAACCCAAACCATTCTATGATTCTACAAAGATAAAGGGCAAGAAGGGTGATTTAGAACAGTAGGGTTTCAGTGTACAAACCCGACAGTTTTGACTATCTAGAGACTTTTGCACTGAAGAGTTATTCCTGATTTTCCAGTTTATCCTGGCTGTGGACCTAAACTCATGCTCACTTTTCCCACTCTTCTGTTCTTCGTCTCACGTTGTTAAAGCTGGCCCAGGGCAGCCTGGCCCTCCCACATGCCAGAACAGAGCTGCACATCTTCCCTGCCAGCAAGGGACCCGACTGAGGTGTCTGGTGTCCCAGGGCAGTCCATCCCTCCTTTTCATCCCACGTTTCCAGCTTTCCAATCGCCATCCCGGAGCCGTTCCCTGCGGGCCGGGGCTGTCCCGTGCCGCGGGAGGCAGCTCGGCAGCTGGGATGATTCACCAGCTGGAACCATCCTCGCTGCAGAGGGTGAGAGATTTAAAGGCTGTTTAAAGATTTGTTTCCTACTGAAGTTTATCCAAGAGAACAAACCATCGCCAAGCTGCCAAACAGGCTGAGGACAGCTCAGGCACTGCATTTCGGCCC
The DNA here is from genome assembly GCA_033558185.1 of Dromococcyx pavoninus. Lineage (NCBI taxonomy): Eukaryota > Metazoa > Chordata > Aves > Cuculiformes > Neomorphidae > Dromococcyx > Dromococcyx pavoninus. The sequence continues at coordinate 1,166,308 of JAUMJL010000035.1, read as the reverse complement.
AGACCAGAGCGGAAGGCACCTCATTCCCTGCTCCACGGAGTACAGCCCTGGCTTCCAGGAGTGACCACAAGCTGTCATCTTCTGGGGGCTGGTGGGAAAGGTGGCTGTGGTTGTCCCAACAGGACTGGCTACAAGCATCACTCCAGAATTTCCATGCAGGCAGAGATGCAAGGATCGAGCGGCACTCTGGAAAAAACCAACTCCTCTTTGTGTCCCAGGGCGTTGGGCTGTGTGTGCCATGTTGGAGATGTGAGGAACATGTGGAAACCCTTTTGGTTTCCTATCCTGTGCACCAGCAGGCTGCTGGGCTGCTTTCCTGGGTGTTGCTTTTGCTCTGGGTTAGTGGAGAGGAGTTTCCTGCTTTAGGGCTTGTCCACAGCATTTTCCACCTGTGCCTCATTCCTTGCCTGGAACTGCTGAGTGAGCTTTGTTGATTCATAACATTCAGAATAGAAATGGTCCCTGTTTGAGCCAAAGTCTCTTTCTTTAGCCATCACCAATGGGGTTTCCAAAGCACCTGGTGTCCAGAGTGCTGTTGTTGTGCCCAACCTGGGCAGCAGGCAGGTCCTGCTCCGTGACCGTAACCTGCAACCTCCCGTCCCTCCTCTGGCTCCATCCATCTCTCCCCTCCTTTCAAAACAAATCCTGCATCTGTTGCCTCCTTTTCCCTTGCAGTTTGGACAATTATTACTACTATCCTTCCATTATTGTTTCTGTTTATCCATCTGTCTGTAATTTTTGTAGAAGCCACACTGGTTTTAATTAATGAGAAATCATTGCTGTATTTGCTGTTCAGCACCCTTTATTTCATTGGAAATGGAAGGTTTATTCTGTTAGTGAGCGATTCCGAGCTGGCCTTTTCCAGCACAAAATCCACTCAGATTGCAGTAGTAGTTTTTGGGGTTAAGCATGAGCACATGCACTCAGCCTGAGCAATAAATATCTTTATTCTTTGTTTTTATTTTGCTCCTGGCTGTGTGGATGTTCAGCTGACTGAGAGCGAGAAACTCTTGGTGAGTTTGCATTGAATCAGCAGCAGGTCCTGTCTTTTGGGGCCTCCAGATTTTGCCTGGAGAGCTGGTTGTGCCAGCTGGCTGCTCTGCAAGCCCTGCTGTGGGCATGGTCAGAGCTCAGGAACCTTTGCTGTGCCACAGCTCTGTCCCTGCCATCCTTCAGGTGTGCTCAGGGCTGTGGTGGTGCCTGGGGAAGATGCTGCCTGGAAATAATCTTAAAAGCAGATGGAGTCACCACTGCTGGGGTTTAATTTTGCCCTAGAACTCCTTGTCAATCGTAGAATCATGGAGTGGTTTGGGTTGGAAGAGACCTCAAAGTTCATCCAGTGCCATGGGCAAGGACACCTCCCACTGGATCAGGGGGCTCAAAGCCCCATCCAACCTGGCCTTGAACACCTCCAGGGATGGGGCAGCCACCACTGCTCTGGGCAACCTGGGCCAGGGCCTCCTCACCCTCACAGCAAAACATTTCTGCCTAAGATCTCATCTCAATCTCCCTCTTTCAACTTAAATCCCTTCTCCTCATCCTATCCCTGCCCTCCCTGATCAAGAGCCCCTCCCCAGCTTTCCTGTAGGCCTTGTCCTACACCCCACCTGGAGGATGAAGACTTTGAACGGAAGGATGGATGCTTTTCACGAGGTGTCTCTGTGGTGCTCAGCAGTGACGCTGCTGCTGTGCCAGGGCAAGACAGGGCTGGTGTTTAATTAATACCTGCAGGTGCAGAGGCACCCATGTGCAGCCACCCTTTGCCCAGGGGGCTGTGGGCACCCACCTTCTCTACTGAAACCCCTGAGCTGAAGGTGCTCAGTGCTTGGCTGGATCAGTCCCAGGCTGTGAACCGGCAGAAGTGGCAATTGGCCTCAGATTTTTCTGCTCTTGTCCAGGATCTGACTCATTAATTTCTGCGCTTACTGGAAGCACAGCTTATTATTGCAACATTTAATAAAATCATAAGCCAAAACAAAATATTGACAAGAAAATTGTTTCAATACTAAAGCAAAAATTGTGGCATGCTGTTAGTCATTAGGTTTGCTGCACTGTGATGCATCTTTGCTTAAAAGCTTGCTATATCTTTCTGTATCCTGACTTTTTTTATGTGGTCCCTTATCTCCCTTTTACCTTGGCTCCTGCATGGAGCTAAGCATTCTCTCATCTTGCACGTTGTTTGGAACACACTTTAATAATGCCAGCTGTAATATATTTTTAAAAAGAGGACAGCAACAGCATCTTTCAGCACATTCAGAGAGGTGAGGCTGAGCGCTGTGCTTCCAGAGAACTGCGAAAGTCAGTTGCTGATGAGGGCTCTGAGAAAAGTACTGCTGGATGTTAATTATCCTGATTATTACTGGTCTTTATTTTTGTATTCAAGTCAGCTTTCTCTACTAGCAACTGCAGACTTGGCAGCCGTTTGTTTTTGCAAGTAGAGGTAATTGTATTTAGTGATAAGTCTCCTGCAGCCTTTCTGTTTGCCTGCCTAATTCAATCTGCTTGTCTGTGTCCATCTAACAGGGGCATCAACAGATTGAGGCTCCAGGAGCTGTGGGGTGTTGGAAACTCCCACTGAAGCCAATGTGGACCCAGAGCCCCCAGCCCATTGCTGGCATTGGTCACAGCACTGTGGCACCTGGGCACAGGATGGGTGCGTGGTGGAGCATCTGCTAAGCTGAGTCATGAAGGGAGACATTGTCACCCTCTTCAGCTCCCTGAAAGGAGGCTGTAGTGAGGTGGGTGTTGGTCTCTTCTCCCAGGTAACAAGTGATAGGAGGAGAGGAAATGGCCTCAAGTTGTGTTGGGGAGATTTAGATTGGATATTGGCAAAAATTTCTTTACTGCAAGAGTGGTGAAGCTCTGGCAGAGGCTGCCCAGGGCAGGGGTGGAGTCCCCAGTCCTAGAGGGGTTCAAAACACATGTAGATGTGACACTTTGGGACATGGTTCAGCAGGCATGGTGGGGTTGGGCTGATGGTTGGACTGGATGAGCTTAGAGGTCTTTTCCAACCTTAATGATTCCATGATTCAATGAGAGGCAGGATCAGCAGTCACTGTCTGCAAGGAAAGGTGCAATTCTTCAAAGCAGGAGACCAGATCCAAAACCAGATGGAGATACATGGACAGCATTTGGGCAGGTTCATCAATTAAAAATCAGAACAATGACCATTTCTTGTTTACAAGAAATGCATAAACAGTCTACAGGCTGTGGTTCTGCAGTGATTCCAAGTGGATCCATATACGAAAGCCAGCGGGTTGGCCATGATGTAGATCCACCAGCTCTGGGAACTGGATGGTGCACAGCTTGTGTGAGAGCTGACTTTGCAGTCAAAAAAGGGGACAGATAAGAGGAGAATCATTGTATTGGTCACCAAAACAAACTTACCAGAAGTCTAGAGTGACCTTGAGCCAGGAGGGGGAGCTCAGGTTGGATAGGTGCTGTCCATCAAGGTGCAGTTTCAGTGTGGCACTTGGGTGCTGCATGGATAGTGGAGGCTTTTCCAGCAGAATTGGCTTAAAGAGAGATTTCAAGCAGAGATTTTTTAGTGTGTTGTTTCTTTATGGATCAGTGAATCCATCTGGGTCAGAGCGTGACCTGCTGAGAACTGCCAGGGTGTTGCTTCTCAGAGGCTTTGTGGTGAGGTAGTTTTTAGGCAGAGACAGCAGTTTTTCAGACCCATATTTACCTCTCATCATCTCTGAAGTATGAAACTTCATCTTGAAGGTCAGATTTTGACAGCCTTTCATGGCTGTTGATCTTCTTGTGAATGTTGCTGGTTCACTGGATCCTGGCCCACCAATGGTGTTTAAATGGTGCTTGGGTTCAGTGCCATCCATCCTGAGTGAGGCTGGACCAGCACAGCTGAACAGGACCCTGTTTAGGACAACCTGAATGATGAAATACTACTCAATTTGAGGGAAAAACCCCACCAAATCAGAGCCTTCTTTCACTGAAAGTTCAGTGATCACAGAATCATAGACTCACAGAATGGTTTGGGTTGGAATGGAGTCATGGGAGTTCCCACCCCCCTGCCATGGGACACCTCCCACTGGATCAGGGGGCTCCAAGCCCCATCCAACCTGGCCTTGAACACCTCCAGGGATGGGGCAGCCACCACTGCTCTGGGAAACCTGGGCCAGGGCCTCCCCACCCTCACAGCAAAACATTTCTTCCTGAGATCTCATCTGAATCTCCTCTCTTTTGGCTTAAAACCCTTCCCACTTGCCCTATCCCTGCACTCCCTGATCAAGAGCCCCTCCCCAGCTTTCCTGGAGCCCCTTTCAGTACTGGGAGGCTGCTCTAAGGTCTCCCCAAGAGCCTTCTCTTCTCCAGGCTGAACAACCCCGATGTTCTTACCCTGTCCTTGTGTGGGAGGTGCTCGGCTGGATCATCTCCTTGGCCTCCTCTGGACTTGCTCCAACAGATCCATGTCTTTCCTCTGCTGAGTAATCCAGAATTCAATGCAGGACCCAAGGTGGGGTCTCCAGGTGAGCATCTGCTTCTGTTTCAAGCCTTAAGAAGTCTATGAAAAACTGTTTTGAAAGAATCTGCATAAACAGACTTTGCTGTTCAAATTACACTTGAATTTATGTCTGTAATGTGCATTTTGAATTAATGGTACCTCTTCTGTGAATACAAATCTTTTCTAAATTGGTGTCACTAGCAAAAATCCTTATTGCTGTTACGTTCTTTTCCTCTGCAAGGGTAACATATTCTGTCTGCAGGAGCGGGAGCTGCTGCTCTGTGTCATCAACAGAGCTGCCTGTTAAGGTTTTATGATTTTTAGGCATTTTTGTTGCCCTGGTGGTAAGGAGGGTGTGAACTGAGTTGCAGATCTTGTTTTAAGTAAGCCATGAGGATATGTGAGGTGGAATGAAGAACCCATCTTCACCCTGGTGTCCTGGAGGGAGGTCTACAGCTTTTGGATTACAAGGAAAAACCCTTTATCCTTTTACACTTGGATTAAGCATGTTTTGATCCAAAAGTAAAGAAACACTCACAGCTTCTGCAGTACATTTTTAGAGTTACTTTTTGGAGTGAAAGCCTGCTTGGACTTGGAAGCAAGTTTCCAGTCTTTGCTGTGGAGAAGGGATTAAGATTCCCCAAGATGGGAATTTTACTTTCCGAGACATTCTGCCACTATTTTTATTAGCATGAAAATCTGATGTAAAAGGGTTTTCTATAAAAGCTGTGCAGTCTGTACATGGCAAGAGCAGTCTGCACTTTTTTCTTGGAGGCGGCTGCTTCCTGGCAGCATCTCACACTGAGCTTCACAGGCTTGGCCCTTTTACTCTGAACTGCATTTACCCTGATAAAGTCATGTCTTTTATGAGGCTTTACTGTTTAACTGGGCTGCTTAAAGTAAGTTTGTGTAGTGCTTCTCAAATGGTGAAATTTACTCCTATGAGGAACATATTTAGTCTCTTCTCTCAAGTAATAAGTGACAGGATGAGAGGAAATGGCCTCAAGTTGTGCCAGGGGAAGTTTATGTTGGATATTAGGAAAAATGTCTTAACTGGAAGGGTTTGCATCACTGGCAGAGGCTGCCCAGGAGGGTGGTTGAGTCCCCATCTCTGGAGGTTTTTCAAGACAGGTAGACAAGGTGCTCAGGGATGTGGTTTAGTAGTGGACAGGTACGGTTGGACTGGATGATCTCAAAGGTATTTGCCAACCAAATGATTCTATCATTCTATTTATTAACAACTTGTTAGGGTGATTTCCACTGTTTAGTATTTCATTTTTACTATGCCAGTAGAAGTAATATTGCCAAAGTAAAAAGATTTTTCTTTCCATACTCATACAGAAAGGGAATCATGATAAAATCAGACTGGTTTCATGCAGCATAAAAGGCGGTGAGAATAACTGAAAGGAAGCCTGAAGTCTGTGCAAGATGCAACGTGGATGTATCAGGAGCACATTGTTGCTAAATTTCTGGAGACTATAAACATGATTTCTATGGCAAGGTTGTTGGGGCTTTCTTTTTCTTCTTCATTTACAACAGAATTGCTTTATTTCAGTTTCCTTAAGTGTCTCGTGTTGTCAGCATTGCGCTCTGTTTATACAACAACCACTGCAGGATATGTACATGAAGTTGTTAAGTCATATATATATTTTCTTTGTACCCGTGAAAAACACCCTTTCATTAATAATTTATCTCAGGCTGCTTAGCACCCTGTATAGATTATTTTGAATTCATAAAAGGTTTTTCACAGGCTTATAAATCCTAATGATTTTTTGAAAAAAGCGATTCAATGTCAACAGATGAACCCGTATAAGAATAATAAATGATCATCCATCACGAAGTGCTGTGCTGGATGTTGCCTGCAAGGCAGTGGTGACAACTTCTTACCTGTCACTGCGGAGAGGGTGACACTTGTTTTTGCTCTTTTCCCTCTTCTACATAGAATCAGGGAATAGTTTGTATTGGAAAAGACTGAAAGCCCACCCAATCCCACCTCCTGCCATGGGCAGAGTCACCTCCCATTGGATCAGGGGGCTCAAAGTCCCATCCAACCTGGCCTTGAACACCTCCAGGGATGGGGCAGCCACCACTGCTCTGGGCAACCTGGGCCAGGGCCTCCCCACCCTCACAGCAAAACATTTCTGCCTAAGATCTCATCTCAATCTCCCCTCTTGCAGCTCAAACCCCTTCCCCCTTGTCCTATCCCTGCACTCCCTGACCAAGAGCCCCTCCCCAGCTTTCCTGGAGCCCCTTTCAGTACCCCTTTTGAGTGTTTATGTGCCCTGTCCCTGGGTGGCAAGTGGTGATGCTGTGCCATCCTCCCAGCCTCATCCCAGGTGAGCTCTCCTGCAGACACCTCAGTGCTTTGGTTCTCAGACGGCGTCACCCCCAGAGCTGGTGTCACCCCCAGAGCTGCTGCGGTTGCTTTGCTGTCCCCCATCCCTATTCCTGCCCATTCCCAGCAGGAAATACCCCTCTCCCTTCAGTCACAGCCTGTCCTGCAGAAGAAGAGCAGAATCAAATGCATTTTTAACAGCTTTCCAACCTACTGTGTAGCTGTTTACTTTGGAGACCTTTAATTGCTGCATGTTAGAAGATTAAAATGTTTCGGTGCTGTTAGTAATTATTAGGTAATGATTAGAAATGGGGATATTTATAAATTAGCTGCCTGTTACTATTCTCCTCTCTGCGGGCATCGTGCTTGACTCTGTTTCTTGTTAACCCTGCTGGTGCTGGGAGGAAGGCAGAGCTGTGTGGGGTTTGCCATGCTGAGCTCAGGGTGGTGGGACTGGGGCAGCGAACACTGAACAAGCAGCCGGTCCAAAAACTGTTTCAAATTCAGTCACGTAGGTTGCAAAACCATTTTTCATATTTTTGGTATGTCCTTTCTACTGCTGGCTGCTCTCTCAGCTCAGAGCCATCTTTCTGTCTGTGGGGATCATGCTCTTGAATTTAAGGGGAGCGCTTGCCCCAAGGGCACCCGCGAGGCAGCACAGTTACCTTACAAAAATGCTTCAAGCCCATCAGTCTGGGTTATTTAGGTCCAATTTTCATAGAATCATAGAATTGTTTGTTTGGAAAAGACATTTGAGATCATTGAGTCCAACAGTACCTGTCCACTACTAGACCAGGCCCCTGAGCACATCATCTGCCCATCTTTTAGATCCCTCCAAGGATGGGGTCTCCACCACTGCCCTGGGCAGCCTCTTCCAACTGCCTGAGAGCCCTTTCCATGAAGAAATTTTTCCTGATATCCAACCTAAACTTCCCCTGGCAGAACTTGAGGCCATTTCCTCTCGTCCTGTCACTTGGGAGAAGAGCCCAACACCCACCTCACCACAACCTCCTCTCATAGAGCAGCAGAGTGATGAATTCTCCCCTCAATCTCCTCCAGGCTAAAGAACCCCAGTTCCCTTAGCAGCTTCTCATAAGGGTTTTTGCATCAGTTCAGCTAGAAAATCTGAATAAATGCAAGACCATTGTTTCCCTGCCATGAATTGAGGTGGATTTGAAGCAGAGTCTCTGCATTGTTTTGAAAGCTGAATAAAATTAGTGGTGCTGCTTTGTGGCTGGGCTGAAGGCAGCCCCGGAGGGAAGATGCTTTCTGGATGCTGTGTGGAAAGTGGAGGTGTGATGGTGGAGCTGGGAGCAGGTTGTGCTACAGGAGCTTCCACAAAACTTGGCTCCTCAGTGCAGTGTGAGGAGTCATTGGTGCCTTCAGAAAGACATGTAGAGTGAAAAAATCTGCTGTGCTGCGTGGAGAGAGCAGATCTCAGCACAAACTACTCTGTGGTTTTGTTGTACTTGATGTCTGATGCTGTGTCCTGGTCCAGCATTGCAGGGACCTCCCCATAGCAGGTCAGCACTGACTGCAGAGCTGATCCCTGGTGCTTTGAACAGTTTGGTTTCCTTTGGGGAAGTTCTTCTGTAAATCCAGGAACACACAAAATCCTCGAGTCCCTCAGCTCACTGTTGGGCCAAACCGGTGACTTTACAGGTCGTCTTATGTTGGATGAGCAACTTGAAAAAAGTTCTTTTGATTGCTTTTATTGTATTTATTATGGTTTACCTCTTGGTTCTGTGCTTAAAAATCAAACAAATAGACTTGTTTGCTTGTGAGAGCAACGATGGCTGTGGCTGCACCTGCTCTAGTGGAGGAAGGGGACCATAAACCAACCCCTCTAAGGCTGTTTCCTAATGTATTCCCTGTTCAAAATTAAATTTAGAGAGGCTGGGGATAAAGGCTATCATTGAACAAGATCTGATAAAATCAAGAAGAAATCTTTAACCTCTTAAACACCAGGTTTCCTTAGGTATTCCTTATTCCTATATTCCTTAAGCTCCTCCTGGTACTGATCCAACAAGGAGCAAGCAAGCAGCAAGCCTCAACCTAGAGGCTACTCAACATGCTGGGTTTTATTAATGACACAAGAAAATTAAACACAGCCACAGTTCTGTGATCCTGATTTTTTCTTGTTATTTCTTTATTTTTCTTGTGTCCATTATTTTCCAAAATTAATATGTGGGAAGGGGAAAGGAACATCAAACCCTCCCTGAGAAGCTGTGATGTGCGCAATAGGGCAGGATGTGAATTTTTGTCATATAACAAATTTCATGTTGCACTTTGCGTTCAAACTTAAGTAATTTAATTAGTAAAATATTTAGCAACACAATTAATAGTCTGAAAGGATGGATAAATGGCACATTAGTTTAAGTTCCAAATGAGACAAAGCCAGGAAGTATTACAAATATCAATAATGCCAGAAAATGGATATAATGAAACACAGAAGTCTGGCAACACGGGTAAACAAACAGCAAGATGTGTCCCAAACTGGGAAAATGGAAGAGAATGTAACTGGAAGAAAAAATAATCCAAACACACTCATTGCAAATGAAAGAAGGACTGGCAAGGCAGTGACACTAAAGAGGCTGAGATGCAACAGGCAATAATCAAACCTCAGTTTGGAATGGGAGTAAAACAATTAGTGTAAATAAAACCAATCAAAGTTAAGCAATCAAAATTTCGTCAGCTTTTACAGATGTCTGGTAAGGGTTCTTGTAATTGTCTGCAGTTGTTTAAAGAGTATGGATGCAGGGGGTAAAAAGTGTTGCTTCAAGATTGATTTGGATTTGGAATGAGGCGATGAAATAAAGCTGTTGTCCTCTCTGCAGCTGACGTAAAAGAAGGAACTGTTTTCCCCAGAGAGGAGGAGACAGTCACCCCCTGCCTGCTTGCTGGAAGAAAAGTGGGAAATAAAGTTGAGGTGATGTGCAAACGGGCCGAGGGAATAGAGCAGATGATGGCTGTCTTCAGGGGGAGGTGTGTTTGCACATAATCTGTTCTTTCTAGTTTCAGGCATGAGTTGGTCTCACTTGGATAGTATCTTCTTCTAAAAAAAATGGAAAGCTAGTTCTAGTCTGTGCTTACCTGGTGTCAGTCACTGTGGCTGTATTAAGTCTTCCATCCCCAAACCTGTCTGCTCTGTATTATCTCACCATGTGCCATCCCCATCCCGCTGTGGCCGTGACCCTGGGACAAAAGGCTTGTAGTGAAATACTGCTGGCCTTGCTGGCTCTGAGGATGTGAAAGGATTTGGGACTCTTTTCCTTGGCTAAGTCAGTGTTATGCCATTTGCAATCTACATTTATGCAAATTGGCTTGTTATATTCTTCTTCTCCTGCCTTTTGCAGTCCTTACCTTTGATCTTCCTTAGAAGCCCAATAACGCTGATGTTCCTCCCAGCCCGGCTGCTCAGCTGAGCTCCTGTGCTGTGCTCGGCAACTCTGGTCAGTTTGGCACTTGCTGATCCCAGGGCTGGAGCACCTCCTGTACGAGGAGAGGCTGAGAGAGCTGGGGTTGTTCAGCCTGGAGAAGAGAAGGCTCTGGGGAGACCTTAGAGCAGCCTCCCAGGAATGAAAGGGGCTCCAGGAAAGCTGGGGAGGGGCTCTTGATCAGGGAGTGCAGGGACAGGAGGAGGAGGAAGGGTTTTCAGCTGCAAGAGAGGAGATTGAGATGAGATCTTAGGCAGAAATGTTTTGCTGTGAGGGTGGGGAGGCCCTGGCCCAGGTTGCCCAGAGCAGTGGTGGCTGCCCCATCCCTGGAGGTGTTCAAGGCCAGGCTGGATGGGGCTTTCAGCCCCCTGATCCAGTGGGAGGTGTCCCTGCCCATGACAGGGAATGGGACTGAATAGGCTTTGAGGTCCTTTCCAACACACATCATTCTGTGATTCTATGTAGGGATAAGCACTGGGATCAGAAGCAGAAGGTACCCTTTTTGTTTCAGTGTTCCTTTCTCCTCTCCCATTTATGGGGGGGGGGGGGAAGGGGGGAAAGGAGGGCGAGGAGGAAGAGGAGGGGGCCTTCAGCACCAGAGCAAAATCAGCTCCCATCCCTACCAGCTTACATTTCAACCCCTCGCTTCCTGAAGATGAGATTACTGATGGTTGTAATCCTGTCTGAAAGAGCATCTTTCAGATTTTCCTGTAAAACTCTTCACAGCTGTAGAAAAAAGGAATAAGAAAGGCTGTTAAAGTGAAAATCTTAATGCTCCACAGCGCAATTATTAATATATTTTTCCCCATTTCCATATTAAGACATTTGAAGGTGTGTCAGGGCTGTCACTTCCGTGCAAACAAGAGGCTGAGCCTGGATTTTAGGCCAGGAACAGGGACACATGACCTCTGACATGCAGATTTCCACTTATTGATAGTAGTGCCCTTGGCAGAGCTGGGTGGGTTCAGAGAGGCAATTTGAGAAGGAATTTCAGCCTTTTATCTTGGGTTAACCTAAATACTCTCCAAGGTAACCTGAGCCGCGCTGACAGTGGGAATGCCAGTGCGGAGCATCCACGGGCATCACCCCAACGGAGCAGCACGGCTCCGCGCTGTGCCTGCTCACACAGCAGTCAGACTCCCCTGCAGAGACCATCCCTTGAGACCTTCAGAGAGGGATTGGTGAAGGCTGTCATCTTTGAGACGTCTGTAACGCGGTTGTTTGGGTTTCCAGGCAGATCTGCACAATTAAGGCATTGTGCAGCGGCTCCCGTTAGAAATGAGCAGCCGTAAAGCTTCAACCAAAGGAATATTGTGGAGCTTGAAAAATGTTCAACTCTCACAACAAAGGCTGGTTTGACACCCCCTGATCATTTCACATCTCTTTGTATAAGTTTTCCTTGTGCTGCTCTGAGCAAGAAATCCATCCCTGGATGGAGAGGAGACCGGGCAAGTTTTATTACGCAGCATCGCTGTTAGCGTGATGCTCTGTGGTTTGGACACTTGCCTGCCTGAGCACTGCCTGCAGATTATGAACCATTTGATTGAAGCTGCAGCAAATTTTATTGCCTTCCCAAAGAAGGAGAGCTGCTAGATGCCCTCCACCAGCAAAGCTTGAGCTCAGAGAAGTGCACAAAAAAATGAGGTGGGAAGTTGTTGGATGTGTTGGGAAGGAAAAAAGAAAAAAAAGGGTTGTTTTGGATGCCCTTTTTCTGGTTGTTTCCATTTTGCATCACGGCCACGTTTTGCTCCTGGGCTGTGAAAAATCCTGGTGCTGTGTGAGGTGAGGCAGATGGTGGAGTGTGGGGTGCCAGGGCAGTGGGAGGGTTTAGCAGCTCTGGGTTTGCACATGGGAGCTCAGGGGGCAGACGAGTGCAGGGCCAGGCTGGGAGATGTGAGGAAACCTCTCCTCACCAAGAAATTCTCTGAGCTTTCCTATCTCTGCCCTTCTCAGTTTCACCCATGAGGTGAGTGCTGGGAAGGGTGTGTTGGGATGCCCTTGCCTGGCGAGAGATCCACATGGCACCAAGGGCACAGCACGTTCTGCTGCTCTGACCCAGCAGGAACCTCCAGCTGTGTCACCCATGCAGTGATGCTGCTTTTCTCCCCTTTCTGTTCCTGAAAATTGCTCATAGAATCATAGAACTGTGGAGGTTGGAAAAGACCTCTGTGCTCATCCAGTCCAACCATCAGCCCAGCTCCACTGTGCCGACTAAACCACGTCCTTAAGTACCACATCTGCACATTTTTTGAACCCCTCCAGGACTGGAGACTCCACCACTGCCCTGGGCAGCCTCTGCCAGGGCTTCACCACTTTTGCAGTAAATAAATTTTTCTTAATATCCAATTTAAACCTCCCCTGGTGGAACTTGAGACCATTTCCTCTTGTCCTATCGGTTTTTAGTTGGCAGAAGAGCCCAACACCCACCTCACCACAGCCTCCTTTCAGGCAGTTGCAGACAGTGATGAGGTCTCCCCTCAGCCTCCTCTTCTCCAGGCAAAACACCCCCAGGTCCCTCAGCTGCTCCTCATAGGACTTGTGTTCCAACCCCTTCCCCAGCTCCATTTCCCTTCTTTGAACACTCCAGCCCCTCAGTGTCTTTCTTGCATTGAGGGGTTCAAAACTGAACCCAGGATTCACTCATGAACGTAGGACAGAGGCATCTTTTATGGAGATGCCGTTGTTTTAAGACCTGCTATTCAGACTTTAAGCTGCGTCAAGGACAAAGCCAGGTTTAGTAGATTTTTCCCTTTTAATTTCTGATTTTTCTGGATTTGTGATAATTACTTTGTGACTGTTTTCCAAGTGCATATTCTTTAATTGAATTATTATCAGGTCTGTTTTCTGCATGGGTACCAGAGGTCTATCGTGGTACCAGGTGAGGCAGGTGAAAAGAACCCAGAGTGTTAATTCTAATGCTGGAAATGTCTTCATTAAAAGTTTAGCAGAAGTCTTCAAATGCTTTCTGAATAAGCCATCTGTCAGCTGGAAGATGAACCTGTCAGGGGAGCCATGGGGAGAGAGCGGGGTGGTAGTGAGGGCACTGATTGTGGTTTGTTATTTTTTTGCAGACCATAAACACCTCCTGGATGCTTTCCAGTCTCTGCCCTGGAGACCCTCCAGCCCCGAGGCCAGAGCACGGGGGGCAGACGATGGAGTAAGCCTTTGCTTCTTCTACTTCCAAACAAAATGCACCCACTACCAAACTCATTTTAAAAAGGGAAAGAAGTAGAATTGAGATGTAAAACTAGGTGTGAAAAGGAAGGGAGCAGTGTGAAATGTACCCTGTGCCCGAAGATGCCCCGAGTGGCCATGACTGGTGATCCTGGTGGATGTCAATAAGCTGTGAGGATGATTTGGGTGCCATCTTGCTGATTAAAGTGACTTTTTTTTAAGCTCTGCTGAAATTCCAGTTGGAAATAGAAGATGAAACTTTATTCTTTGGAAACATCCTATTGCATCTGCCGTGTCCTCTGGGAGGAGATGCTGCTGAGTGCGTCCATGCAGCCTTTCCCTTAGTGGCCTGGTTTACAGCTAGTGGGGTATGGAAAGAGGATGGCAGGGAGGACAGAGTGTATTTTAGCATCTCTTCATCATTCTCCAACCCTGGTGTGTGTCGTGGGTGGTGCCTGGCCAGGGGCTGCACCCTTTTGTGCTGTGTTGTAGTGAGATGGAAGTGCCACTTCTGCACCTTGGCTTTGGCGCTCGAGTGCGATGAGCGAGTGCGTGGTTATTGCTGCCTGATAAATGTTACACTCCAGCTGCTGGCAAATCACACACAATGTTCTTTCTCTCCTTCTCACCTCTTTTATTGAGAGGGACACCTTGCACATTGGAGAGAGCTGGGAAAAATCGTGGGGTGTTTATTGCAAAAAGATGCTTTCAAGTGAATGATATTCCGAAGGTGTTTGGATTTCTGACCACGTAATAAATCTGTTTCGAAGGGTGGAGCAGGTTCTTGGCAGAAGTCAGAGGGTCACCCTTATGGCAGATGTTTCTGTGCAAGATTATTTGTGACTACTAATAGAGCAACGTGGAGTCTCATTCACTGGATATGCAAAGTCTGATCTCGTTTCTCTGTGTCACATCTTCCTCTCCTGAGTGCTGTTCCTTCTCCATCCCTCTCCTGGAGTCCCTTGTACTGGTATTTGTTACAGGGCAGGTGGAGCATCTCCAAGTTTTCTTCCTGTCGATTCAAATTGTGATGTGGAGCTGCATCTGCTGTGAGCAGAGCTCCTGTACATAGTTGTGAGCATTTAGCTCTATGTCTGCTTTCTAAAAGCCTCTGAGTTCCTGACTGCTGTGCGTGCTGATTGATAGATTCATGCGTGTGACCATGGATGGTGCTGTCCTGCATTTCAGCTCCACTCCCTGTGAATTTCCCAAGGGATGAGGGGGCATTTTTCCTCCTTTTTATCCATCCTGCTAACTAAATAAGTGTTGCTTTTTGGTGCAATCACCTTTTAATTTAGGGACCAGAAGAACGTTACCAGTGATTTTCAGCTGTGATTGTTGCCTTCTTGCCAGTGGACTGTGGGGATCTTGCTGTCTGACAGTGGATATTTTGGTTATAATCCTTTGGGATAAGGAATAGCTGACTGTTCTGTGCATAAAGGATCAAGTCTTGCCAGGAGCAGCTAAGGGAACTGGGATTGTTTAGCCTGGAGAAGAGGAAACTGAAGGGAGACCTCATTCCTCTGCGATTACCTGAAAGGAGGTTGTGGTGAGGTGGATGTTGGTCTCTTCTCCCAAGTAACAAGTGACAGGATGAGAGGAAACGGCCTCAAGTTGCACTGGGGAGGCTTAGATTGGATATTAGGAAAAATTTCATTACTGAAAGGGTTCTCAGGCAGAGAACCTGGCAGAGGCTGCTCAGGGAGGTGGTGGAGTCTCCATATGCGGCGTCTCCATCCCTGGAGGTGTTCAAAAAACATGTAGGTGAGGCACTTGGGGATGTGTTTTAATAGGCACGGTGGGGTTGGGCTGATGGTTGGATTTGATGTTCTTAGAAGTCTTTTCCAGTGACAATGATTCCTTGATTCTATGGTTCTGAGTACCATTTCTGGTCCATATACATCTTCAATAATGCCACCTCCACCAGTGTGGTGCTCTTTTACTCTCTGTTAGAATTGCAGGGGATATGAGCTTTGATTCCTCCTCTCTGCTCTCTGATTGCAGTTGTTTTTTCTCTCCAGCACCTCAGAAACTGTCAACCTATTTAGCAAGACCCTTTCTCTTCAGATGTGAATTTGTTTCTTCCTCCCAGCATCATCCCTTTGTCAGTTGAAGAAAAATTGCTTCCAAGCTCAGTGGCTTTCTTGAGATATTGTGAAGATGCTGAGCTGCTATTAAGAGTTCTTTTGCTTGATCTCATTCTCTATCACAATGTGATTTTCTTTCTATAATATAATTGATATGAATCATGTCCTGCCCAGAGTTCAGTCTGTTGGATGCTTCAGTACAGGACTTCAGTGGTTTTGTGTGTTTGTTGCTTTGTTTTAGGCTGCCATGGTTTTGCAAAGAAGATTTGGTGTCTGTTCGCTGGGGTTTTAATGACCGGGCTTTCAGCAGGACAATTATTAAACAGATCACAGGGGCTGTCTGGGAATGTGGTGTTTGGGGAGAGAAAGATATTTAAAAATATTTCTTTATCTCATTAATATATATATAGAGGGAGCAGCATGCAATGGAATAACAATCTGCTCCTGTGGGTTGTCTTCCAGTTGAATTCTCAACTGCCTGTAATGGGGAATGGAAGCTTTTGTTTAAATGTTAATAAGTAAGCAAATCATTAGACTGAAATGATGTAAAGATAGGCTGCTTATTTAAAAATCTGATGAATTTTAAAGCCAATCTCCCTACTTTAAGCCTGTCCACTGAGTTTTGCACTCTCAGGGTTGGAACCTGAGCTGTAGCTTTTCTGCAGCCTTGTAGTTCCTCACCAGCATAAATTAATTAAGGCTGTTTTCCCAGAAGTGCTCTGCCATCAGCAGCAGCGTTGGCAGTGATGCTGAATGCCCTGAAGGCAAAAGCAAAGTGCTGGTGCCTTGTCCCTCTTGGTCTGTTCTGGGGTGCTGTCTGGGGACAAAGCAGGGCTGGTCCTGATCTTCCTCATATGGGGAATTTGCAATTAAACCAGGATGAAACCAGGGAAGGGATGAGCCACGTGGATAACTGGGGTTGTTTAGAGTAGAGAAAAGAAGGCTGAAGCGAGACTTCATTGCTTGAGAGGAGTTTGTGGTGAGGTGGGTGCTGGTCTCTTCTCTCAGGTAACAAGTAATAAGATGAGAGGAAACGGCCTCAAGTTGTGCCAGAGGAGGTTTAGGTTGAATTTTAGGAAAAACTTATTCACTGAAATGGTTCTCAGGCACTGGCAGAGGCTGCCCAGGGAAGCGATGGAGTCACCGTCCTTGGAGGCACAAAGATGGGTGGATGAGGTGCTCAGGGATGTGGTTTAGTAGTGGACAGGTCGGGTTGGATTTGATGACCTCAAAGGTCCTTTCCAACCAAACAATTCTATTATTCTATAAAAGACTTAACACGTGCCACAGTGGAAAGGTCAAAGCCAATAAAAAAAAGAACTGCAGGCAAGCACTGCAAACAGATAAATAACAGAATTAACCTAAAATCTTGTGGTTTAGAGGATGGGTTGTTGCTACAAGTGTGATGTGAATTACCGAGAGGATGCCCTTGCTAGGGGTGAGGGAGCTCTGCTGGAGCTGCCCCCTTTATGCATTGGCAGTGCTCATGTGCTGAACTTGTGCTTCCTATCATTTTTTTTGAGGGGGAGATGCAGTCTAAAATCTTGCCTGGCATTTCTGCAAGGTTCAGACTCCATTCAAAGCAAGTTTTGGCTACTGCCACACACCGTTTCTGTCAACTGCCCTGTGATGCTTGCTCTGACAGCACAAGGCTTGCTGCTTTGCCTCCAGCTTAAGGCTTTTATTGTCTTCATGTGTTTTCACTGGTTTGTTTTCCCCTCCTACTGTATCTTTAGACTCCTTAACCTAGGGAAAAAAAGCTCTAATGCCATCCAGCCCCTGCTTCTCTGAGAGGTGCTGAGACTTTGTGCCCACGGGCTGTTGGGGTGTTGGCTTTCCAGTTGGTTGGCCTGAGGATGCCTCTGCTGCTCACGCCGAGCTGCCAGCGCATCCCTACCTGTGCAGGGAATCCTGGAAAGGCAGCTGAGCTCCCCACACCAAAACAGCTCGGAGCAATAAAAAGTACCTAGTGCAGGCTGTAACCATATCCCCATCTTATGAGGGAGGAGGGGGTGTTTATTTGCATCACAGAAGTGGTAAAAGAAAACATTCGTGCCAAGGTGAAATGAACTCCGTGCTGTAAATTACTTAGAGGCACTCCAGCTGCTTTATTCAATAAATGAGGTTTTCAAGTGGTTAAAACCCTCATGTGAGGCTGTTGACTGGAGTTTTGTCTGCCTTGAGGTGTTTTTTTTTTAGCTGCCAAGTCATTTGATGCTCCTATGAAAAAGTGGCCGCTAGAATTTGGGGTCATTCATGGCATTTGTGGTGTAAGCCGTGGCAGGAAGGATGGATCCGTGTGGCTGCACTTTTCATTGAACATTTGGTGTGAATTCCTTCCTTCCCCTTTTGGGGTGGCTGTGTCAGGACAGGTCTTTCACTTGATAACATACAATGGACAGACTATCAGAACGTGCTCCTTTGCCAGGGTGCAAAGCTGGGCCTCCCTCACCTGCAGGATTGAGCAGAAACCTGTGCCCAGCTCATGGCAGCGGTCAGAAAAGTGTTAATGGCAGAGAAGGAAGACTTTTTTTTCTTTCTCCCCCTGCTACAGCTTTTAAGTTTGGAAAGCATGTGCCTTGATTTTAATATAAAGTAGCCATTGATGGGAGATGCCGTGAATAAAAGGCGCTTTTCTTTCTCCGTTGGCATTGAGTCATTGTACAGTTAGTTTTGTGGCAGTGCATTGGTGAATGCATTTGTGTGTGAGTGTGTGTGTGGAGGGGGTGTAGGAAAGGCACTAGCAGCACACCAGCAGAATAGATTTATTTAGGAACTACTAGATTTTGCTCTATCTGTCTTCTTAATGCCCTCTCCTACTGTCAGACAATGACCCTCTTTGGGTTTTCACTCTCAGGTATCTACAGTTGAACCGTGCACATCTGATGGGAGATACACATGCAGATATGAGAGAGATTAAATTCTTCTACACTGCTTTATGCTAATAGCACTGAACCCTCTCACTGAAAGCTGTATTGTTTTAGAGTTTTGCTCAAGAATGTTGTATAATTACAGCAGTTTTTCCTATTGCCCTCCTGTAATAACAGTAATTGCACTTCTCACCTATTAATCTGAAAGCGGATCACAAATTATGGGTGAGTATCATCCTCCCTGATGAAGGAGCAGAACCCCAGGGTGAGAGAACCCTGTGTTGCTCCAGGGATGGGTGGTGATAGGTGAGGTGCCTTCAAAGAACTATTTCTTATATTTATAAAAGCTCTACGTGCTGACATTCAGCTGGAGCAATGGACTCTGAGACCCTGTGCTGATGCCCAGTCTCCCCAAGCACATCCCTTTCCATGACAGTCACCCAGGGGCTTTCCTCCAGCAGGGAGCTGCTGGGAAGGCAATGCTCAATATAACATGTGAAAGTACTTTTTGGGGAAAAAGAAGTCCTTTCAGGGAAGGACTTTGCTCATTGCTTCCCATTCCTTGGGCTTGCACCTGCCCGTTTGGCACAACCTTTAACACCCTCGCGCAGCCGGACTGCGATGTTGCAATGGACTTTCCATCTCCACATCTGCTCTTTGCAGGCAGGTTGGTGGACATGGAGATGTTCGTGTGCCTGCCTGCCTGCCTAATATCTCTTGATCTTTCTGGCTTTCTGCCTGCCATGGTGGGGAAAATATTGTGGCTTAATAGAAGCTTTGCAGCTGACGGCTAAATGGGTTTAGTTTTGACACTTTTTTTTAAGCAGAAATAATGCATTTGGCTGGTTAATGCTGTGGCATTGCTTGCTTTAATGATATTAGCAATTTTTGTGAGAATTTCACATCTCCAGAATGTCAACATGTTACATTTCTACTCAGTGCAGAGAAATGTATGTTACATACGAAGTCCCGGTCTCATTCGTTCATTCCTGTTAACTTCCTGGTGCCAAAATTTCTGCCTGAAGACCACTTCCTTAATATTTAAAAGTATTCCTGTACCTTGTCAGAAAGCCAGAAGTGTTGGGAGGGACTTTCCTGGTCTCCCTAGGACTCTGTTTGTTGTCTGCATTGCCAGCGCACGGCTTGTAAGTCCAGAATGCTTCTGCAAACCCATTTCTGTCCCATTAATGGGTGGCACTGCACCAGAATAAGATTCCAAACAATGCAGTTAAGATGTTTGCACACTTGGCTTTGCAAATATGCAACTTCTAAACCCACCTAGGGACATACATGCAACTTAGAAGGAAAGTTTCCTTTGAGGGACCATTCCTTGTGCTTGAAGCCAACTGGCTGAGAAATGCTTTGTGTCTTGATGCCATCTTTCTGGCTGAATGGGGGGGAAAAAGCACATTGGAGCCATCACACCACCTGGTCTGGGCTCTGTGGTTTATGTTAGTGGCCACAGAAAAGGCCCTGTTTGACTTCAAGACACCTCTAGCTTTGGAAAATAACTATGAATCATAGAATCGTAGAATGGTTTGGGTTGGAAGGAACATTAAAGCCCATCCAGTTCCACCCCCCTGCCATGGGCAGGGACACCTCGCACTGGATCAGGGGGCTCAAAGCTCCATCGAACCTGGCCTTGAACACCTCCAGGGATGGGGCAGCCACCACTGCTCTGGGCAACCTGGGCCAGGGCCTCCCTACCCTCACAGGAAAACATTTCTTCATAAGATCTCACCTCAATCTCCCTTCTTTCAATCGAAAACCTTTCCCCCTCATCCTATCCCTATATTCACTGATCAAGAGCCCCTCCCCAGCTTTCCTGGAGCCTCTTTCAGTCCTGGGAGGCTGCTCTGAGGTCTCCTGAGAGCCTTCTCTTCTCCAGGCTGAACAACTCCAACTCCTGTGCTGAGGACTCCAGAACTGGATACAGGGCTCCAGGTGGGGTCTCACCAGAGCGGGGCAGAGGGACAGAATCCCCTCCCTCTCCCTGCTGGTCCCAGTGCTCTGGATGCAGCCCTGGACACGGGTGGCTTTCAGTGCTGTGAGTGCTCACATGGAGCTTCTCATCCTCCAGCACCCCAAATCCTTCTCCCCTGGGCTGCTCCAAATCCAGTCTCTGCCCAGCTTGTATTTGTGCTTTGCCCCAACTCCGGTGCAGGACCTTGTGCTTGGCATTGTTGAGCTTCATGGCTCTAAACAGCCTGGTGATGCTGCAGTGTTTCTTACACCCCCACATCACTGTACCCTGTTCTCTGAGCTGTCCTGGGAGGTTTCTCAATGTGATCTGTGTTTGGCCAGGCTGACAGCCCAGTGTGCTGCAATACTCCAATACAGGAGTAAAATGCTTGGGGAAAGTTAAAATTAAGTAAGAAGAGGTAATGTAATAGGGCTTGGTCAAAATATTGAGAAAGATGGCCTCAGCTTGGTGACAGGCCTTTAATAAACAAACTTGAGATAGTAACAGAACGTGCTGGGCTTATTTTCACTAGAAAATAGGATATTTTTAAAGAAGGTAGTTGGTTTGGGGCCTCAGTGGAAGGATTTGTAATTGTGGGTTATCTGGGCTGGTAAACAGCCCCTTGTGAGCTCGGCTGTAATTGAGGGTGTGTGGGTCAGGCTGTTTAATTGCTGTCTGCTGGCTTGGAATAGAAACCTTTCCACTGCCACCGAAACACTCTGCATCTGATTAAGTAAACAAACTCCCAGCCCCGAGCTGCTTGAGATCCTGCGGGAGGGTCCGCTCGCCCGGGACGTGCAGGGCCAGAGCAGCATCCTGGGCCCGTCTCTGCTCACCCAGCCTAATTAAAGTCCCAAAAGAAACGCCACATGAGCTGATTGCACTCTTGCTGAAAGGTGAAATTCGAAAGTAGAGAAGATCAAGGCAGCTGGGAACGTGGGGGGTCTGTGGTTCATCCTGGGAATCTCCCCCTTATAGCATCACCTGGTGCACCCGAGCACCTTCTGTGGCTGCTGGTTTCTCACTTTGCTTGTGCTCCTGAAGGCAAGAGACATTTACACGGGGTTTTTATGTGGTTCTGAAATATGGATGTTATTGTGCTATGGAAGTCCAATAAAAGTTAATATTTTCCTACTGAGATTCCAAGCAGGAATTTAAAGAGAAAACGTAGACATCAGCCTGCTTGTGATGCTGGATCTTACATATTGAGTGGAGCGAAGGCTCCTTCAGGCTCTTGATGCCTGATTCAATGTCGTTTGGAAAGACAGAGCAGTTTATTCCCAATCTGTAAATTATAGGATATATCTGTACTTCCTGCTCCTGTCTGCCAGGCTGATTTTAACACCCTCTTCAATATTCTTTTCTCCTTCTGAATCCAGACTTTTTACTGTGGTTTTTTCACATAATTTAGAACCTCTCCTGAATTTCACAGCGTTCCTTCAGAGCCCCCTTAAAACATGCAGTTCTGGCTGTGTGCAGGAAAATCAAATTGAAAGGATCTGGGGTAATGAATTCATTGAGCCACCGTGGTGCACAGGGCATCGCAGCAGAACCATCATCTCCTAATACCGTAATCCACGGGTACTCTACACTTTTATTGCTCTTGCTCCCACTGCATTACAACCAGACTCACCAGTGTGGTCTGGCTGCTCTGGATATTTGGGATGCAAAGCAATTACAAGCCTGGCTGGTTTTATAGCTCCATTGTGTCATTGGGATAGCGCGGCTTGGCCGGAGCAGGCTGCGAATCTGCTGTTTAGGTTGCACAATCTTTGCAGGAGAGACTTTGTATTTGTCCTGTGTGCACACACTTTCCTAATGACGGTGATAGATGAGATCAGTGTGGCTCTTTTTCAGGATTCCTTGCCAAGTGCAGGGTCCTGCACCTGGATGAGGGCAATCCCAAGCACAAACACAGGCTGGGCAGAGAATGAACTTGGAGCAGCCCTGAGGAGAGGGACTTGGGATGCTGGGGGATGAGAAGCTCAGCATGGCAACATGTGCTCACAGTCCAGAAACCACCCGTGTCCTGGGCTGCATCCAAAGCAGTGGGACCAGCAGGGAGAGGGAGGGGATTCATCCCCTCTGCTCTGCTCTGGTGAGACTCCACCTGGAGCCCTGTGTCCAGTTTTGGAATCCTGAGCACAGGAAGGGCCTGGAGCTGTTGGAGTGAGTCCAGAGGAGGCCACAGAGATGATCCAAGGGCTGGAGCACCTCCTGTACAAGGAGAGGTTGAGAGAGTTGGGGTTGTTCAGCCTGGAGAAGGCTGTGGGGAGACCCTAGAGCAGCCTCCCAGGGGCTCCAGGAAAGCTGGGGAGGGGCTCTTGATCAGGGAGTGCAGGGACAGGATGAGGGGGAACAGTTTTCAGTTGAAAGAGGGGAGACTGAGATGAGATCTTAGGAAGAAATGTTTTCCTATGAGGGTGGGGAGGCCCTGGCCCAGGTTGCCCAGAGCAGTGGTGGCTGCCCCATCCCTGGAGGTGTTCAAGGCCAGGCTGGATGGGGCTTTGAGCTCCCTGGTCCAGTGGGAGGTGTCCCTGCCCATGGCAGGGGGTTGGAACTCAATGGACTTGAAGGTCCCTTCCAACCCAACCCATTCTCTGATTCTATGGTTCTGACCCATGAGCTGAGAATTCCTCTTCAGAGATGCTCTCCAGCACCTGGGAAAAAACCCCAACATTTGCAACACAATATTTACAGGAGACAATATTGCAAACACTGATGAGACAGTCAGAGGTTTAGCACTGCTCAGCCTCCTCCAACTTCTGTTTTGCTGTCCTGTGCAATGCGTTTCTTCTCAAGAAAATGGTGTTTTTCACGGCCTCGGTTCATTTGAATAAAGCAGAGCCTTAGAGAGCAAAGTATTTCCTTGTTTAATATACACACCGAAACTGCAAAATTACTCCATAGCTCAGACTTGTAGACTTGAAAAACTACCCAGCAGAGAAAGAAAATTTTCCAGCTGAGGAATAGTGCCTGTTTGTTTTTCTCCCCTCCCCTGGACTGGTTTGTGCCTGGGCATGATTTCAGTCCTTCCTTCCTATTTAGTGAACCAAATGTTCAAGTGGGTGTGAAAACTGCAAGGAAGAAAAGCAAGCAGAGAGCAAAAGAAGGGTGGTGTTGCTTGTGTGACACTGTGTGGTGGTGGCTCAGCATAGCTACCTCCAGGAAAGGCTCCTGGTGGCAGCAGTAGGACATAGAGGAAGAGGAGGAGGTTTTCAGAGGCTGGTAGGTCTCTCCAAAGATGTTCTTTTAGTCTCTGTGATGAAAAAAAGGGAGGAGGGTAAATCCACTTCAGGATTTAATGAGCTGTAGAAGGTTCTGAGTGTTCTCTGACCCAAATTGCTCTCTTTTGGCTGTTTTGGGCCAGAGTGTTGCCAGGGATTCTGCAGACCATGTGTTGTGGAGGGGCTGGAGACTGAGTTGCTCTTCAGCTAATGGGGCATCTCCAAGGCATACATGAAAAGGGTATCATAGAGTCATAGAATGGTTTGGGCTGGAAGGGATCTCAAAACCCATCCAGTTCCACCCCCCTGCCATGGGCAGGGACACCTCCCACTGGATCAGGGGTCTCAAAGCCCCATCCAACCTGGCCTTGAACCAGCTGCAGGGATCCAGGAGGTTGTCTTAACACGTGGAGAAAAGTAAATTTATTCTTGTTTTCTTTTTCCTTGGCTGAATGTTTGATAAGTGGTTTGTGGATCCTCTTTTAAATGCCAGTACCCAGTAGGGTGAGAGAGGCAAGCCCAATAGTCTCAAGGTTTCCTCCTCAGCTGTTGGTACTCCTACAAATCCATATGGAAGAGCAAGCAAGAGGAGAACAAAGCATTTTCAGGGACTGTGGTATCCAAGGGGCAGCTTGAGTTTTGAGAGCGAGGAACATGAAGGTTCATCTTCTGCTTTCCTGGCTACAGGTAAGTCTTCCCAAAGGAGAAGCTACTACAAAGCCAGGAGGGATTTTCTGCAGTCCTAGGGCTTAATCCCCTGCGTTCAGGTTGATGATTTTCATGCTACAGCTTGGTTTTGGTTTTTTTTATTTTGTTTTTTTTAACTTGAAAAAGGAATTCATTTTACCTGATTTTATGGTCTAAGAGCTGGGCACCTGTTCAAAACTCCCAGAAGCAGGAGCTGCTGGTGGGTGAATGAGCCCATCTGTCTCAGACACCTAACTCAGATGGGAAGGATCCCTCTCCATTCCTTCACTGAAGAGATGACTGGTTGTGACCTTTGCTTTTGCAATACCTGAAGTCAGGCAAATCTACCCCAAACAGAAAACGCTGCCTGATGTCCTCCATATCATAGAATCACAGAATGCTTTGGGTTGGAAGGGATCTCAAAGCCCATCCAGTCCCACCCCCCTGCCATGGGCAGGGACACCTCCCACTGGATCAGGGGGATCAAAGCCACATCCAACCTGGCCTTGAACACCCCCAGGGATGGGGCAGCCACCACTGCTCTGGGCAGCAAACAGAATTAGATGTCCTGATGCTGTAGTAAACCATGGAAAAAAATTACCAGATCTTAATGAGCACCAGATGTGAACAAGGATATTTATTTCTTGGTCAGAAGAGGGTATAACAATGATCTTACTCAGGCAGAACCCAAATGAGGGGTGAAAAATGCCATGTAAAGTGCGTAGCTCTTGGAAAACAATCAGAAAAATTTGAGCCCCTGGGGTTTTTCTGGCTTTTCTTGGGTTTTTATATTCTTTCCCCTGCTTATTCTGCTCTTGACCCTGGTTGTGCAGTTTCTTGTTTATTATGGAATGGCTGGGTGTCTGCATTTCATACCTGTGCTGGGCTCCAGGCCCCAGGCGCTCTCTGCCCATCGCTGGGCTCCAGGATGGCAGCAGCACATTAGCCCTGCAGTGCGTGTTCTGCAAACGAGAGCCCTGTGTCTGTGCCAGCAGGAAGGGCCCAGATTTATTATATTAAAGGCCATCTGGGTCCGGGACAGACTAATTAATAGTATTTGCAGCTGCTGCTTTTTGTAGTGTTCGATGTTGTTTGTGTTCCAACTTATTTTTTTTAAATGAAATTTCATATTTTTAAGCCGGAATAAACCCATTTGAATAATTTTTCTCTTTGCACTTCTGGTCAGAGCTGCTAAAAGTTGCCTGGCTGAAGTTTTGTGACTGTTCTCAGGAGAGGAGTTGCTCTGTCAGAGTTTCTGATCTCTTTTTGCCTTGCTCTGAAGTCTGAAGAGAAGGGCTTGGGGGATGCTGAAGGATGAGAGGCTCAATGTGAGCATGCAAAGCCCGGAGAGACAACGGTGCCCTGGGCTGCACCCAAAGCAGTGGGACCAGCAGGGCCAGGGAGAGCATTCTACCCCTCTGCTCTTCTCTGGTGAGACCCCACCTGGAGCCCTGTGTCCAGTTCGGGAGACCTCAGCACAGGAAGGACCTGGAGCTGTTGGAGGAGACCATGAAGATGATTTGAGGGCTGGAGCATCTCCCATGAGAGGACAGCCTGGGAAAGCTGGAGAAGAGGAAGCTCTGGGGAGATCTTAGAGCAGCCTCCCCTGAAAGGGGCTCCAGGAAAGCTGGGGAGGGGATCTTGATCAGGGAGTGCAGGGATAGGATGAGGGGGAAGGGTTTTGAGCTGAAAGAGGGGAGATTGAGATGAGATCTTAGGGAGGAAATGTTTTGCTGTGAGGGTGGGGAGGCCCTGGCCCAGGTTGCCCAGAGCAGTGGTGGCTGCCCCATCCCTGGGTTGGATGTGGCTTTGATCCCCCTGATCCAGTGGGAGGTGTCCCTGCCCATGGCAGGGGGGTTGGAACTGGATGGGTTTTGAAGTTCTTCCAGCACAAACCACTCCGTTATTCTATAAATAACCCCGGTGCAACTTGGAGTCACGAATCCAAACCAAGATGTGGGTCAAGGAATCTGTCTAAATGTTTGACAAGTGAGGGCTAAACTTGTGTTGTGGACTTGGGCCACTGGGAGGTGGAGATGAACTGGGTTTGCATTGAAAGAAACGAGGGGTTCCCTCCCCACGGTCACGTGTGGCCCCGTGGGCTGTGTGCAGGTGGCAGATGGTGCTTGGCCAACGTTCCTCCACTCTCCTCACCTGCTTCATTCATTGCTTTCTGATGGCGCTGTCGCCCTGCTGGCCGGGACTCGTGAAATTCAAACCCTTCTCTTTGATTACAGAAACACTTTGAAATTTTGCCTCCTTTGAGAGAGATGCTGAAGTGTCCGCAGAGGAAAGAGTGCGGATTATGGATTTGTCTGGAAAATGCTTTTCCTTTTGGCTTATTTTTCTTCCTGAGTAAATAAACATCTGACTGGTGTTACCAGCAGGGATTGCAGAGCAGAATACTAAACAGAAATCCCAGAAAAAGACATGTAATCCCTAAGCATTTATTATGCCACAACGACTTACAGAATATCCACATTGTGCATGTGGGATGTATCCTTAAAGAGCCATTAAAATTGATTCTGCATCCTAATTAAACTGTCCCATTGTTTTCTTCTTGACTAAAGGTATTTTGTACTGTACTTTGAAAGCATCTCGTGGGGCAGAGTGTAAAAGAACAGCTCAGTAGATACAGCGTGGGACGTGGATGCTGCTCTCTATTGATGCTCTCGCACCAGCCTCAGCCCCACCACATTCTTGCTTGGGTTGTGCAACCTGTGGCTGACCCTGACATGAATTTCCATCCTCTTTGCTACTCGCTCTTTGCACCTGACAGCAGTTATGATGTGTAAGTTTACAGTGAAGGTGGGGAGACACTGGCACAGGTTGCTCAGGGAGGTAGTGGAGGCCCCATCCCTGGAAACATTCAAGGTCAGGTTGGATGGGGCTCTGAGCAACCTGATGGAGTTAAAGGTGTCCCTGCTCCTGCAGGGGCTTGGACTGGATGACCTGTAAAGGTCCCTTCCAACCCAAACCACTCCATGATTCTGTGTTACCCCCATTTCTGTTCCTATGGAGAGGACTTTAGCCAAAGCTCTCAGCTCTCCTTTGGAGTGTTTGGCATTACAGAGGTTTGTGTTGAGAAGCAGCCACACCTTCACAGGATCCTCTGAGAGCAATTTTGGGAGTATTGTTCAATTCTAGACTCTATTCATGTTCCCATCAAAGTTAATGACAGCCTTTCTTGGCACTGTCACAGGGTTGGATTGGGCCTTCACAGAGCTGTTGGTAGCACACAAGACAACTCTGGGTGATGTTTGTTCTGCTTAAAATACAGTTTCTTTAGTATAAATTTCTTATATTTCTCTCTTCGTTCTCTTATTGCTGGGAAGCTATTAAATTAGAATAAAACTTTTGTTCCTTAGAAATTTGCCCCTTCTGCCTCTTTCCCACACAAGGCTTTCAACCTTTGTTCAAGGTACAATAATTGATGTGAATAGGGGACAGCACAAAGGAAAAGTAGGCTAAATGTCAGCCTAATATAAATCCATTTTTTACAACCAGCAAAGCTAAATCAGAACTAAACTGGGATTGGTATTTTATGGTTGTCAGAATTGCTAGTTTTTCTTTGAAGACTGTCTTTTAGAAAACCCTGATGGCTCAGGATGGGAAACACAGTCACTTCTTTAAATTTCTGTTTATTTATTTCTTGTTGAATCTCCACCTCCCTGTTGTGGATGTTTTGCTGATACATCCCAATGTATGCAGTTAATTTCACAACTCCATCAGATACCCTGTATCGTGCAGTTAATTGCAGTTAATACAGTTCTGTGGGAAGACAGAAGTCGGCTCCAATAGACTGTTCAATACCTAAATTAGGTGTAACCATATATTTTTCTTGTCTGTTGATACTTCCAGGTTCCCTGGCAGACAGATCTCAATTTTTTTTTGTCTGAGTAGAGCCTAAGTAGTTGGTTTTTTTAGATACAGTTCATTGACTGCATCAAAGTAGTCGACTGAATGGGCCAAATTCTACCACAAGATTAATTTTATCCTCTACCAAGAAATCTACTGCTCTTGACCCATCCTCCAAACAAACACATGTTGCTGATTCATAGATGATGATATTTGTTGTTAAATTAATGATTATTTTCAGAAGGTTTTGACTTTCATCTGTGTAGGTGGGCCAGAAATTTCTTCTTGTACATCGGTCAGGCAGTAACTTCGCAGACCTCCTTCACCTCGTGTTCCACAGAAACAAAAGAGCTTTGTGTTAGGTTCAGCAATGCTTCTCCCACTCTTTGGGCCACTGTGATGTAGACATTCTGATGAAGGATAGGTCTGAACCTTCTGGGAACTGCTGTGGCAAGAGGAGCCCTTCCTTCCTCAAACCCCCATGAGAAAAGCTGCTGAGCAAGAGGCAGCTCGGGGCAGGTCCTTCAAGCAGCAGTGAACAGGAGCAGATCTGTTGAGGATCAGGCTTCAACAGATTCCCCAGCAGAAACATCTCGTGGGATGTATAAAATGAATGTAATGAATACTGTAATTAGTGGGGTTGCTTCAGGATCTCTGCAACCTCAGGCAGATCCTCCAGTACGTTGGTTGGTGCAGGAGGTTTGTGCACTGGGTTTGCCTGAATTGTGTTGCAATATCAGAGCTCTGGAGATCACAATCTCAGGGTATCTCTTACTTGTGTCTGTGCACTTGGTCACATCTGTCTCTTCCCACTGGGTTATTCCTTCTTGGCCGGCAAACTTCTGTCTTCTTGGGAACCGCGTCATCACGGGATTGCCCGGAATCTCTGCTGTTTTGATAACATGAGTATTAATTAATCTTACAAACATTGTCATTAGCTTTTTGTCTGGCTGTTCCAGTCTGTCCCCAGCAATAACCCAAGAGACTGCTCTGTGCGGTCTCCCACCCCTTCATTTCCATTGCTGAGGGTAAGAAGGGTTGACCTAAGCAGCATTTCTTCAGACAGGAATTTTCCATTGACCCTGCCTTTTCCTCTCTGTTTTTCCTGTGATCCTCACAGCAGCTCTAAAGGGTCTGGAAGTGTGTTTTGGGATGGTAGAGCACAGATGGCCCCCTTCTTGGTGCAGAACTCCCGAGGCCTGGTGACTGTTGTTGCTGACCATCTGCTCCCCTTTGGCGAGGACAAAGTAGCCCTTTGTCCTTCTCTAAATAACGTTTCTTGATGGATGGCAGCAAAAAACCCACCGTGGTCCTCCAGCCTCTCTAGGACAGACATCTCCAAACCCAATATGAGATTTGCTCATCTTGGTCTGCCTTGAGGTGTTCCCCAGAGCCCTGTTCCTGCGGTGGCACCATCACCAGGAGCACTGGTGCTCAGTGCAGAGCTCACCTGTGTCCGTAGTGGAATATTGACAAATACCCTCTCTAGAATGTTTTGTGGTGTTGATTTTACTCCTTCCTCATCTTTATGGTCTATTCTGCAAGGTTTGTTGCTCTCTGTCTGCATTGCCGCGAGCGCTGTGCCTCATAAGCATTTCTTCTGCCTTCTGTGAGCCTCAGATCCCTCGGGTGGCTGAACAAGGTCCTCTGATGCATCCTTTGATATTCCCTGTTTATCTTATGGAAATGAGTCCTCCAGAAATGGATCGATTCTTTTCTCTTGCCATGTTTCCCAGCTGTCTTTCTGGATGGTTTTTATTTCCCATTGCCCGTGGGGCTGTTCAAAGGTTTCTTTGGAGTCTGAAATCCCTGCCTGTGTCTCTGAGCAGGAAAAGCCAGAAGACCATACCTGAAGAGTCATTATGATTTAGTCTGAATTTTGATGCCTGGTGTGTGTTCTCCCACGCTGGCATTGTGTGTAGCACAAGCCAGAGAGCTCTGGGCCAGCACTCTGGGGTTTTTCTATTCCTTTTCCCTTTCTTTGTGTTTGCAATTCAGACCTCACTGGGTTCTCTCTGGCTGCTCCGTTTGAATAAGAAAAAATTGTTTCAAGAACTTGTGACTCTGGGGTTTTCAGGTAAACACATCTCCATCATCATTTGGAAAGAGTGATTTGAACATCAAATATAAACAAAGGCAATGTCTGTTTGCTGAATGGTGATGGTGGAAAGGCCTGGCTATCACAGGGATAATTCAGCTGGTCTTAAAATTATTTACTCAATAAAGATAAGTTTTGTGGTTTTTGGAATGTGCAATATTTTTATGGAAACAAATTTGATTTTAGAGAGAGCCATAAAAAAAGGAAATCAATACAGTTGGGGGGGGGGGCTTCTAGATATCAAAGGTAGCTCCATGGATAAAAATATTCTTTTGGGGAAAGGATTCATGAGCTCTTTGTAGTGATGAGGAATGGGTTGTCCCTGATAAAACTCAGATTAACCCTGTTTTGGGATGCTTGGTGCCACTTGTGTCTGATGGCATCGCCTCGTGCAGGTCCCTGGAACTGTCTCGAATGTTCCGTCACAGACTGTTTGGTTTTTAAAGGTGGATTTGCTGGAGAAATGTTTTTCTCCATCTTTCAAGATACCAAGTTTGGAGAAATGATGAGCAAGACACTGCTGTCTTTTGTCAGTTATCTTAGTTTTAAGTAAAGCCCTTAAGTCCTGGGCATCCACGCAGGGACCGGAAAATGCAGGTGCTGCCATCAGGAAGGGGAGATCCACGTTTTCTCAGAAGGTGGGCAGCACGAGATCCTACATATCCCAGTCTGGAAAATCTGCAGTTATAAGTGCCACATTCACAATATTTTTTTAATCTAGAAATAATACATTAGTTTAGTTGGTAGTTTATGTTTGGTGCATTAACTTCATGATCATGGAATCAGAGAATCACCTGAGTTGGAAGGGACCCAAAAGGATCATCGAGCCCAACTCCTGTCCCTACATAGGACACTCCCAACGTTAACACTGTGAGGGCATTGGCCAAATGCTCCTGGAATGCTGGCAGAGTGGGTGCTGTGACTGCTGCCCTGGGGAGCTGTTCCAGTGCTCCACCACCCCCTGGGGGAAGAACCTCTCCCTGATATCCAACCCAACCCTTCCCTGGCACATCTTCCTGCCATGCCCTCCAGTCCCATCACAGGTCACCAGAGAGCAGAGCTCAGCCCCTGTTTCCCCTCCCTCCCTTGTGAGAAGGCAGTAATGAGAGCTGGCTTTGTAGTGTCACAAAAGTAAAGCAAGCCCACAGGACACTTATTTGGCTGCACGTGCGTCGATTTGCTGGGATGGAGACACCCAGGAAGGAGGTGGTGGAGAAGCAGCTGGAGGAGGAGATAGAAGGGTTAGCATGACCGTAGAGGTAGGGTGGGTGGATGAGTTTCTGAGGGACAGGGTTTATTAAGGGGACAGGTATGGTTGGACCTGATGATCTCAGAGGTCTTTTCCAACCAGATGATTCAATGATTCCATGATTGTTACTTGTAGTTTGTGTTATTTGTAGTTTGTTGGCTTGTGGAAGCTCTGACAACAGTATGATGTGCTTGGAAGTGGTGAAGCAGAAGGGCAGCTGATGTAGCTTGTCCCTCCCCTTGTGTTTTTATGTGAGGTATGTTTGGAACAACCTGCAGCTTTGGAGCAAAGCCTGCTCATGCATTCATTGCCCTGCTTGGTTTAATGCTCTCAGCTGGAGGGGGAACTTGGTGAGCAGGGCACAAGGTAAATGTGATAAGGTCAACTGTTGATGGAGAACACTTCAGCTGTCAGCTGCTATTCTCGAGCTTCTATACACAACTCGTACAATCCCTCTTTGTTACAGGATAAAACATGGGATGAAGGGCGTTTCCACGTGGAGCAAGTGCCACGTCTTGCTGTGCTGTACTAATCTCAGTACAGGTTGATGGGGTGTTCCCTGTTTCTTTGCTCCCTCTGCCCACGGTGCTTCAACCAATGTTCAACCCAAAGCAAAGGTTTGCTTCCAGCTTCCATCGGGTCGTTGCACACGGTGCATTTATTCTCTAGCTATATTGGGGTAAAAAAGGAGGGTTAAAAATTATTGCCAATTCAGGAATCCAAAAAAAGGGTGTTTTCTACACCTTAAAGAAAAAACAAACACAAAAGAAATAGGGCAACCTCCTCCCAAACCAGACTCAGCCTGCCTTTTGCAGCAGCCAGGTGGGAATCCAGCCCTCTGTACCCCGGCGACGACTGTGAGCAGGGAACAGGGAGTGGTGCAAAGGGGACAGGCAGGAAAAGTTCTCCAGGGTTCTAATTAAAAAGCTTTATAGGAAGCAAAGAAAATTAAATAGAAAATTCAAAGGGTGTTAAAAAAAGCCCTGGGTGAAATTTTGCATGGATGGCCTTTCCCCCCAGATTTTGTAGGAAAAAGACTTTAATACATGACCCGGTTTGAAGGTCGTTTTTCATCGCAAACGGAGCTGGATTTTCTATCAAGCATCATCCTAACAGGGCTGAAGGTGCCAACCCCAGCACCTACTCAGTGAAAAGGGCCCAGCACATCTTCCCAGACACTTAATCCTGAGGTATAGGAGCAGAAGGGGGTTCCTGTTGGGTGTTTTTTCTACTTCTCTCATCCCAGCAGTCCAACACGCATCTGCATTTCATCCAGAATATTGTCTGTTTGTTTGGAGAATTTGGTATGGCTTGAAGTCCAAGTTTTCTTTGGATCAGCTTTTGGTTTGATTTATTTCCAATGACACTACTGAAATGTAGCTTCCTTCTTCTTTTTCCCTCACTGCCGACCTGCTAAGTTAAAATAAACTTTACGTTTTGATGTATTTCTTTATTTATTTTACTTACCGCAGAGGCAAGAATGTGGAGTGAGAAACTCTGATTGAATTTTGAGCGTAGTCACATTAGAGGTGCCAGGTGGCTTTGAAGCCCTTGTTTCTTGGGATGTTTGACTTGTGTTTTTAAGCTAGTTTTTCACCTTCACCTTGGAGTCCTCAGCAAAGTGAGTTTTGTTACGGCCGTGTCTCCATCGGCGCTGCACAGACAGGTTCGACAGGACCGTAGTGGTGGTGAAATGAACCTTTGTCCCCACAGTGAAGCAAAGGCACTCTTAAAAAACACTGATGGTCTTGCTGAGCATGGATTTTGAATCAAACGTGTTGCTAAAACGGAAAGGATCGCAGTTGTCTGCTGTCATGAAAATTTCATAGAATATCAGACTGGTTTGGGCTCAACCTCAAAGCCCATCCAGTTCCAGCCCCTGCCATGGGCAGGGACACCTCCCACTGGATCAGGGGGCTCAAAGCCCCATCCAACCTGGCCTTGAACACCTCCAGGGATGGGGCAGCCACCACTTCCCTGGACAACCTGGGAAACCTGGGCCTCCCCACCCCCACAGCAAAACATTTCTTCCTAACATCTCATCTCAATCTCCCCTCTTTCAGCTGAAAACCCTTCCCCCTCATCCTGTCCCTGCACTCCCTGATCAAGAGCCCCTCCCCAGCTTTCCTGGAGCCCATTTCAGTACTGGGAGGCTGCTTTAAGGTCTCTCTGGAGCCTTCTCTTCTCCAGGCTGAACAACCCCAACTCTCTCAGCCTCTCCTTGTACAGGAGTTGCTCCAGCTCTGGGATCATCTTTACGTCCCTGGTCCCTCTGTGCTCCCTCAGTTCAGGTGCCCAGAGCATGCAGAGCTTTTAGCCTGGGCCGTGCCAAGGTGGAGGGGTCAGGTTTGATGGTCATGCTGTACCTGAGAGTTTTCAGGGGAGGTGGAATTGTTGCAGAGTGAACTACAATGAGCGTTGCCTTTAACCTAAACACCAAGGTTTGCTGGTTTTGGCAGCTGGAGATGAAACTAATTTGGAGCTGCAAGAGGCAACCAGCGTTGTTCCACAGCTCTTGCCTCTCTGCTTCTCGTGACTCCAAGCGTCCAGGTTTTGCTCCAGGCAAGAGCTTCTCCTTTTCCTTTGCTGCTGGTTGCTTCTGCCCACACGTTACAAAGAGTGTGCAGCAAACTCAGAGGACCAGTGAGGAGGGATAATATAAACAGTGCTTGGTTTAAGTGCTGAAATCTTTTTGGTGTTTGAGAGCCAGTCTGTGGTCCTGAGTGGAGCAGGGGGCCTCGGATATTACTTTAGTTGAACTGAATTTTGAATAACACTGTGCCAGTGTAAATGGGGGTGGGTAGGTGTTCTTTTTGGGAGCATGTACTGTGAATAATAATATTTTGCTCTCATTTAGACCCTTTAATCTATGGGTAAAAAACCAAATGTTGCATGTTAATGAATTCACACAGCAGCTAAGAAGGGAACAAGCAATGAGGCTTGGTGAACAAGTATACAGAGAAAATGATTGCATAGTGTAGATTGAAGGGAGGGAAAATGTAATTTAACCAGGATGGGAATTACAGCAATTTTCACAGAATCATTTAATGGTTTGGGTTGGAAGGGACCTCAGAGCCCATCCAGTTCCACCCCCCTGCCATGCACAGGGACACTTTCCACTGGATCAGGGGGCTCAAAGCCCCATCCAACCTGGCCTTGAACACCTCCAGGGATGGGGCAGCCACCACTGCTCTGGGCAACCTGCGCCAGGGCCAGTGTGATTCTTTATCACCTTTCTGATAAGAATTATTTTCCTTGTCACAAAAGATGCAACAACAGACAGGACAGAGCTGAGTCAGTAATTAAACTTATATGGACTTTATTGAGGCATTTGGACAGAGAAGTTCTTCCTCCAACTAAAGTGAAAAATGCTCTCTGTATTCTTTTTGCAAGTAATTGATGTCTTCAGGGTAATACTTGGTGAATCTTGCTATGGTGATAGCACTGAATCTTTCTCACAATCATAAACTTTTTACAGACACATGGATTTGTTCAAATCCTCTCTTCAATAATTTAGTTTTTTCCTCCCAAGGTCTGTTCTCAACAGTTGTTATTGGTTACAAACCAGGCTGACATTGCTATAAGGAAAGGCTTGAGAACAGGGTTTGCTCACACTCCCATAGGGCTATGACTTCATAGAATCATAGAATCATGGGATCATTGAGGTTGGAAAAGACCTCCAAGATCATCCAGTCCAGCCATCAGCCCAACGCCACCGTGCCTACTAACCATGTCCCAAAGTGCCATGGCTACAGGCTTTTTAACCCCTCCAGGCATGGAGACTCAACCAGCTTCCCTGGGCAGTCTCTTCCAAACTTGACTTCTCTGGGAAGCACGTGATTAAGTACAAAATCAGAGTAATTGTGCTCTCTGGTCCTTTCATATTGATCCTGGTTTGGGGTCACAGGCACTACAGATTTTTGGGTAAATATTGGGAAGCCCTGACAAAGGAATTTGTTTTCCAGAGATTTTTTTGGAGGCTTCTGAGTTACAGCTGTCCTGCAATGTCTTGGAATACTTGGAAGCGTTCAGCTAAGATGAAACATCCCTTAAAATGTCTGAGTTTTTTTCATTTCTGTGGTCTGGTCTCATGATTCCTCACTTGATGTCTAATGCCTGTGCTGCTCGTGTTCCTTTTCCACAGCGCAGCGCTGCCGCGAGCCTCAGGCAGGGCTCCAGCTCTCTTGAGCCTCCTGTGGAGTTTGGGAGACTCAGGCTTTTCTCTGACTGTCTCACGCTCCCTGCGTGGCCCTGGCATCCGCCGTGGCTCTGGGAGCCCATCTGCCAGGCTCAGCTGGTGAATGGATCTGAGATCCCCCCTGTCCTCTGCATGAGCTCTTGGGGCTGGAGGGAGCAGCCATAGCTCAGCGCTGGGTACTCTGGGTCTTCTGTCGAGTGCCTCCTGGGGGCTTTGGAACATGTTCTGAATCTTTATTTTGAAGGTAGTGAGACACTGGCTCAGGTTGCCCAGAGCAGTGGTGGCTGCCCCTTCCCTGGAGGTGTTCAAGGCCAGGTTGGATGGGGCTTGGAGCCCTCTGATCCAGTGGGCGCTGTCCCTGCCCATGGCAGAGGTTGGAACTGGATGGATTTTAAGGTCCCTTCCAACCCAAACCATTCTAGGAGGGGGAACAGGCACTGAGTTCTTCTTTCCGGTGACCAATGACAGGGCCAGAGGGAATGGCAGGAAGATGTGCCAATGGAGGGTTAGGTTGGACTTTAGGAAGAGGTTCTTCCCCCAGAGGGTGGTGGAGCACTGGAACAGCTCCCCAGGGAAGCAGTCACAGCCTGACAATATTCCAGAAGCTTTTGGCCAACACCCTCAGTTCCACGGTGTGAATATTGGGGTTGTGCTGTGCAGGGACAGGAGTTGGACTGGATGATCCTTGTGGGTCTCTTTCAGCTCTGGATGTTCTGTGATTTTATGTCACAGATAACACCATAAACTCAGACTCATCCTAGATGTGTCCTTTTGGAGGGAGATTCACCATCTAATTCACTCTGTAATTACTTTCTCTCCTGTTCCTACAGAAAGCAATAAAAATTTTACTGTTTATAACTACTCTACTATTTATTGCTACCTTGGTCTTGCTTTATTGCTACTCTACTCTTGTTTTTATAGGAGCAAGACCAGGGACAAAGTTGGCGAGGTGTAGTGCTGGAGCCTGGAGTGTTTATATGCAGCTAATTAATATATCTCTTTCTCTTTGACATGTTACTTTATTGAAGGAGTGGGCCCTGCACATAGCTGGGATGAGTAACTCCAGCAGGAGATGTCAGCCTACAGGAAAGCTGGGGAGGGGCTCTTGATCAGGGAGTGCAGGGATAGGAGAAGGGGGAACAGTTTTGAGCTGAAAGAGGGGAATTTGAGATGAGATCTTAGGAAGAAATGTTTTGCTGTGAGGGTGGGGAGGCCCTGGCCCAGGTTGCCCAGAGCAGTGGTGGCTGCCCCATCCCTGGAGGTGTTCAAGGCCAGGCTGGATGGGGCTTTGATCCTCCTGATCCAGTGGGAGGTGTCCCTGTCCATGGCAGGGGGGTGGAACTGGATGGGCTTTGAGGTCCCTTCCAGCCCAAACCATATGAGGATTCTGTGAGCCTGGGAGAGCACCCCAGCATCACCACTGCCTGTGGCTCCTTCCTCTTGGGGCTGCACTTGAGCCCATCCTGTGAGGGGTGTGAGTGGATGATGAGGGACATCACGTCTGCTGACTTTGCCATTTGCCTCTGACCCAGTCCTCTTTCTAATCTGCTGATCTCCTGTGGCAGTGGGCTCACTTCCCCCACTGCCAATAAATACTTCATTTGCTCTGTCTTAAACCAATCTCCTGCTCGTTTGGAGTGTCCTCTGGTTCTCCTATGGCAGACTTTGCTGATGAACAGCTTTGTGTTGGCCTTAACTGCTGCCTTAACGGAGACAAACTTGTGGTGAGGCTGCACCTTGAATCCTGGATTCAGGATTTGGCCCATCACTACAAGAAAGACCTTGAGGGCCTGGAGTGCATCCAGGGAAAGTCAGCGAAGCTAGTGAAGGGTCTGGAGCCTTATTGGGAACAGCTGAGTGGCCTGGGATTGTTCAGTGTGGAGAAGAGGAGGCCGAGGGGAGACCTCATGGCTCTCTGCAGCTCCTGAAAGGAGGTTGTGGTCTCTTCTCCAAAGTAGTGATAGTGTGAGAAGAAATGGCCTCAAGTTGCATCAGAGGAGGTTTAGATTGGATATTAGGAAGAATTTCTT
Organism: Dromococcyx pavoninus; assembly: GCA_033558185.1. Classification (NCBI taxonomy): domain Eukaryota; kingdom Metazoa; phylum Chordata; class Aves; order Cuculiformes; family Neomorphidae; genus Dromococcyx; species Dromococcyx pavoninus. Next base: position 1,128,630 of record JAUMJL010000035.1, on the reverse strand, counting down.
TACTGAAAGAGCGGTGAAATCCTTGCAGGGGCTGCCCAGGGCAGGGGTGGAGCCTCCATCCCTGGAGGGATTCAAAAATGTGTAGCTGTGTCAGACTGGGACTTGGTTTTGTAAGCAGGATGGGGTTGGGCTGACGGTTGGACTGGATGATCTTAGTGGTCTTTTCCAACCTCAGCCATTCCATGATTCTATGTGGCCTCAAGTGGCCGTGCATATTTTTTTCTAGAAATCTCTAAAGCTTGTAAGCAAGGTGAATTTTATCTTATTCTCCTGAATTTCACCCTAAACCCCTCCTACACTTCACTTTAGGTGATTATGTGCTATTTTGGATCTCATCTCAATTCCTTTATTGGATCTAACTCTTAGCTGCTTTGCACTGATCAGTCTTAGTCAACAGATACATGGGTGGGAGAATATGATTGCTCAGGTGGGCTAAGCATAGCAGCCCTTTCTGAAGGATTGCAGCACTCTGGGCTTTGAACTAATATTTACAAGGAAGACAGATTTTCCTAAGGTAAGAACAGACCTAGCAGGCACCTGAACCCCCCAGATGCTGTCCCAGCTGCAAACCAGCACCTGTCACCTTTGCTGGGCATCACTGGGAGCGCTCAGCATCAATGGCATCAAGTTGCCAACTTGACAAAGCAGCAGCTTTTATGTTGTCCTGAATTTCAAACCCGAATTTGTAATTCAAGGGGAAGGAAGAGGTAGAACAGTGAGACACCAGAAAGGAGGGGTGATGGGGCTTTGGACCGTGATGAAAATAAAACAAAACATGACTGCTTTTTACCTGGGGCTCTGTGCTGTGGCAGTGACACACAGGGAATCTCAGAATCATGGAAGGTTGAGGCTGGCAAGGACCTCTAGGGGTCATTTGATCCAACCCCTTTTCTCAAGCAGGGGCTCCTAAAGCCAGTTGCCCAGGACCAGGTCCAGATGCCATTTGATTATTTCCAAGGATGGAGAGTGCACAGCCTCTCTGGGCAATTTTGGTCACCCTCAGAGTCCAAAAGTGTTTCCTGATGTTCAGAGGGACTCTCCAGTGTTTCAGCATGTGCCCGTGACCACTGGTCCTATCACTGGGCACCACTGGAAAAACCTGGCTCAGTTCTCTGTGCACAGTCTTCAGGTTTTATGCACATCGATGGGTTTTCCCTGACCCTTCTCTTCTCCAGACTGAACAGTCCCAGCTCTCTCAGCCTTTCTTCATACATGAGATGCTCCAGACCTTCATGGCCATTTGTTGGACTCTCTCCAATGCTTCCATGTCTCTCTTTTACTGTGGACCCCAGAACTGGACACAGCACCTCAGATTTGGCCTCACCAGTGCCGAGCAAAGGGAATCACCTCCGTCAGCCTGCTGGCAGTTCTTTATCTTATGCAGCCCAGGACACTGTTCCCCTCCCTTGCAGCTGCCCCATGTTCAGCCTGGTGTCCACCAGCTCCCCAGCTCCTTTTCTGCAAAGCTGATTTCCATCTGAGTGGCCCCCATCATATATTGGTGTGGGATTGTTCTCCAAGACTTTTTCGTTCAGGGCATAGAGCAAGCTCAGAGCATACAACAGACTTTTTATTTTCACCTTAGCAATTAGAAAACAGGGAAACTGGTGATGTGGGCACTGAAGAGAGCAGCAACTTTAGAAGAAGGTCCCCTGAATTCTGGCATAAGGTGAAGATGCAGTCTCAGCTGGTCACCTTGACCCCATCGTTGCCACCAGTGGGATGGTGGCACATCTGGAGCACAGCTTGTTGTAAGAAAAGGTCTCAGAGAAAAACCATCCTTGGGGTAGAGTGTCTCTCTCTCCATGGACTATTAAGAGAGCGTAGACTCTTGGGCTGGACTAGGCCACCAACTCTTAAGGGGCAGCAGCAGCTGAAAGAAGAGGATTCAGCACTCTCATAAGAATAGTTAGAGACATTCAGGAACTTGTTTGAGCTTCTTACCACTTTCTTTTGTGTTGCTTCATGAAACACTTTGTGGTGTTTTCTGTTTCCTCATCTGGAAAGGGGAGTTATAGCTCAGTCACTGAAAGTTTCATGAACTAAATTTTCAGATAGGTCTATAAAAACACTTGTATTTTAAAATCAGTTTGTATTGACTTTTTTTCTTTTAATAACATTGATGGATATACAAAATTGTGGGATGTTCCTCGCTCTTCTGGGACCCTTGGTTTCTTGTGCTCCTCAGACTCGTTTAGAATTTCCTAAATACTGAATCAACTCAGGCCATTCAGGGTGGTGTAAAAAAGTGGTTGCTTCAGAAGTCCGTTTTGTGCCCAGTTTTCCAAACCTTTAGAACTGGACATGTCTCAATAAATTCATAAATTAATGGGAGAGTAAGAAGGGAGGTATAGAATTGTTTTTTGGGATCATGGAGTACCTGCCTATGGCACAAGTCGGAATTGCATGATCTCTATGGTCTCATCCAACCCAAACCATTCTGTGATTCTGTGATTCTGTGATCAGGACATAGAAAAGTGAGAGTCTAATTCCAAAAGGAGCATAGGGATAGCTTTTAAAAAACAATTTTGGAAGAAATCAAAGAAGATGACTTGCAATGTAAAGCAGACTGTGGTTGTCAGAATCCTAAAAGAGTAAATGACAGAGGGAAACGCAGGCCAGAGGGGCTGTGTTATCAATTCAGGTCTAGAGTCTCATCCCCAAATACATTTTATAGTCACCAGTGAATCCTATGGAGGATGCAAACTGGGTATTTAATTCAGAGTAAATGTTGTGAATAGAAAGGGAAGGAGTAAATGCGCTGCACGGACACAAGGGCATCTTTGTGGAGTAGTTTTCATGCCGACTGGCAAACTGCCTCCAAGGTGCCAATTTATGGTCGTACTCACAGCAAGCAGTGAAGCCTCCCTACAAGTGGCAGGAGCCACAGGAAACCCTGGTGATAAAAAGGCCAGTGGAGCACACGGGTTGGGCTTTGCTACCTCTCTGCAGCAGCGCAAGCGTGGAGACCAGCAGGCCCCCTGGCACGGGTTTGGGGCACTTGGAGACTGTGCGAGGGGCGTCCGTGCCTTGTACTTGTCTCCCCATCCCCTGGGGCTTGCTGAGAGCAGAAGGAGCTGTGAAAAAGGTGGGAGAAAAATATTTGTGCAGGAATCTCAAGTTGGTAGAGGCTCGTGTCAAGTCGAGAGGACTTGAACAAATAATCCACGTGTCTGGAAAACGTTAATGATTGTGAGGAAGATTCAGTGCTATCACCATAGCAAGATTCACCAAGTATTACCCTGAAGACATCAATTACTTGCAAAAAGAATACAGAGAGCATTTCTTGCTTTAGCTGGAGGAAAAACTTCTCTGTCCAAATGCCTCAATAAAGTCCATATAAGTTTAATTACTGACTCAGCTCTGTCCTGTCCATTTTTGCAACTGTTGTGATAATCAAAATAATTCTTATCAGAAAGGTGATAAACAGAAAGAATCACACTGGCCCTGGCCCAGGTTGCCCAGAGCAGTGGTGGCTGCCCCATCCCTGGAGGTGTTCAAGGCCAGGTTGGATGGTGCTTTGAGCCCCCTGATCCAGTGGGAGGTGTCCCTGCCCATGGCAGGGGGGTGGAACTGGATGGGCTTTGAGGTCCCCTCCAACTTGAACCATTCTATCATTCCATGATTCTCTGAATTAAACAATTCGATAAAGAAATATTTTGATACTCCATGTCAATGTGGAAGTCAGAGGCTGGACCTGGCCGTGATCTGAGATCTTTCTCAATCCTGTTGATAAGGTACTTTTTAATGAGAATTTTCTTTCAGCATTGTACTTTATCTGTGAGCTTGTGTTGTGTCCTGCTCAAGACAGACTTTAGTAAATTTATAACACATTTTCATGGAGTTTTTTCTGCCAAATGAACACTCAGAGAGTATTTCCTCTGAGATTTCTTCAAAACAGTGGCTTTCCATCATTTTTTAAGGCACCACCTCCCCATGAATTTTATGGTAGATGTGCAGACTCTCTGGAGTGAGTATGCCCCTTGATATGAACTTGTATTCTTTTACAACCCGTGAGCCCTCACTGCTCCCTGCCCCTCAAATAAACAGCTTTTAAAGCTGTGATAAAATTCTACCAAAAATCATCTGAAGAAGCCTAAATGGATGCTTGAATTTTTTTTAGGAGGCTTTTGCTTTACAGAACATCTGAGCAATAAACAATATTTTTAGTTGCTATTTCTGCATGATTTTCTGCCACCAAATAATGTGTTCTGGTTTTTTTTTGGGGGGTGATGTATTTTGTGTAGATTTTGCCAGTGATGTGTGAATTGTGTTCTACCTGTTTTGACTTTTAAATCTGGCTTTGTCTGTGTTGGTCCTATTACATTTTATTTATAGCACAAAGTACTTTGTACGAGCACAGACATTGTCTAATGTCTAAAAGACAACGATTATGTTCAGCAACAGTTCTCCCACATTTTCACCCATCCTTAGTTTTCCTCTCCACATTATCCTGCTCTGTGTGATGGATATGCTTGGAAAGAAGCTGGGTTTGTTTGTTAACAGTTAAATCGACTTTAAAGGGTGAATTTATGGAAATGACACATTGATATTAATCAATTACTAGGATTTTCCAATAGGTTTTGAGCTGCCAACTTCAACAAAGGAAGTTTTATTAATATTTACTCCCACCAGCTCCATGGACTCAGAAAGGACCCAGGAGGTGACATACCGGGTTGTGGTTCATCAGCACCATCTTGTCCCTAATGAGGACCTCCAAATCCTGGTGCACATCTTCCTTGGCCTCTGAAAATCAGGATGTGTGTCCTTAGTGTTGGACAGATTTTGTGGCTTGCTCGTGATCCTTTTGAAGAATTTTGAGTGTCAGAAAGACAGAATTTTTCTCTCTTGCAACCTGTGACAGGACTGGAGGGAATGGCAGGAAGATGTGCTAGGAGAGGGTTGGGTTGGATATTGGGAAGGTGTTCTTCCCCCAGCGGGTGGTGGAGCACTGGAACAGCTTCCCAGGGCAGCAGTCACAGCACCCACTCTGCCAGCATTCCAGGAGCATTTGGCCAATGCCCTCAGCCCCACGGTGTGAATGTTGGGAGTGTCCTGTGTAGGGACAGGAGTTGGGCTCGATGGTCCTTTTGGGTCCCTTCCAGCTTGGGTGATTCTATAATTCGATGATTCTATGGATTTGGCTCGCAGAGTCTTTATTCAACTGTTAGAAAAATCTGGTCAAGAAAGAACCAAACTTCTCTGAGGGAGCTGTTGTTTTGGGCTTGCTGAGATCCTGTGTGCTCGGAGCTGCTGTAACATCTGAACACAGCGGTGCGCTTGCGTGGCGGCACGGTCGTTCATTTCTGCAGCCACCAACCCTGCCGACAGCCAGTGCGAGCTCAGGTGTCAGACAGGACACACCAGAGTGTTCTTACCTGGAGCAAATCATCTCTCGATTACAAAACCACGTGAAAGGAATGGAAGCTGATTCCTAGATGGGTTCCTTGGAATGATGCAGGTCCACCTCTGTGAAGGGTTGGAGACCTCCGGAGATGGGACAGCAGTTGAAATTTCCAGAAAGTAGGGTTTTCAACTACAGATGCAAAAAGCTCAGGCGACTGTTACAGCCGAGTGCACGTCAGTTATCTGATGGAGAACTTAAATTTTCTGATTTTTTACTTATGAATTTAAAAAAAATCATTGCATTTTAAGAAGCCAGCACTGGGGGATGTGCATCTGGTGTGACTTTCTCTATTGCATTATCCAGGTGATATTAGGTAATGGTAAATTACCTCTCCTACTGAGAATCTGTGTACTTTCATTGCATTGCATTTAGCATAAAATAAGAATAAATAAAGTAAAATTAAATAAAAATAAAAAAGAGATTAAAAATAAAATAAAACTAAACTAAAATAAAAATAAAATATAAAATTAAAAACTAAATGAATATAAAATAAAAAATAAAATAAAAATATAAACTAAAATAAAATAATAAAATATGATATAATAATAAAATAAAATAGTAAAATAAAATAAAATAAAGTAAAATAAAATAAAATAAAATAAAATAAAATAAAATAAAATAAAATAAAATAAAATAAAATAAAATAAAGTAAAATAGAATAAAATAAAATAAAATAGAATAGAATAAAATAAAATAAAGGAAAATAAAATAAAATAAAATAAAATAAAATAAAATAAAATAAAATAAAATAAAATAAAATAAAATAAAATAAAATAAAATAAAATAAAATAAAATAAAATAAAATAAAATAAAATCCTCCTTTGTGTCTTTAGAAGGCAGAGGATTTCAAGCCTTCACACAACATTCCTTCTTGGAATGGTGATCGTACCCTTTCATACTATAGGAAAGTGGAAAGGAGGCTGGATTAGGCAAGACTTGATGTTTATCTATGAAATAAACACCCTAGTGAGAGTTTGGAAATCTTTCCACCTGTATGCTGTTTTTTCTGCTGTGACAAAGCAATCCAGCCCCAGAGCTTTTTCTTGGCTGAGTGGAAAACACCGTTTCTGTGGACTTTCGACGTACGCCAACAATTAAACCGACGGATCCGGGCGGTAGCGCTGCCGGCGCAGCCTCTGTGAACGGGCTTTGATTTATCTCTGCTTCTACCCCTCCCGACATTCATTGCTGCTCATCACCAAATGCATCTCTGTTACTCCTTCTTCCAGGTAGCTTGAGGTGAAACTTTGATAAAGTGGTGATAATTAAAATGCAAAGGTCCTGGCTTGTACCAGAGAAATGGTAAAACCTCCAGATGCCTTCATGCAAACATCTGATCTGTCCCTCAAACTCTGCTGCTCAGTTATTCAGCCTCGTGCATCATTCCCTCTGGGCTAGATTTGGTGATGGTGAGCTTGGCCTGGGAGAGGGGGAGCTTTAATGCCTCTGTCTTTGCAAAGAGGGGTCATATCCAGTGTGGCTGCTTCCTGAGAGCTGGAAGGGTCTCAGTAGATGAACAAAAAACCCAACTGAACCATGGAGTGTTATAGAGAATAACACATATTTTTGATGCTGCTTGAGTCACGTTCCCGCTTGGAACATCAGGCTACAGCGGATGTGACCTGTTTTGTAATGCAGCCATTCCCTGATCCTGGGCGGGTCCTGGTCCTGAACATCAGTAAGGTGAATCCTGCTGTCCTAGAGCCTCCTCCACCCATGCTCACGGCAAAGTCATGGATCTGGTTCAGTTCTTTTCCCAGAGGGAGAACCTTTGAGGTCCAGAGATGAAGCCTACACTTCGAGAGCCTTGTTTTCTAGCTGAAGACCTGCCTGACTCCTGACTTTTCATTCATGTTGGGGCAGACCATTAGGAAATGCTGCAGCTTTCCCATTTTTGGGGTGTTGGATGGCCCTGCTGAGCAGAGCTTGCTGATCCATCTGTGCGAGGGGAGAGAAAGGACAGCAGACCTTCCTCAGCAGAAAATAGCAATTCTTTCATTGGTTTTGTGTCTATATGTGATTTTTTCCTTTATTCTGTTTTCTTTTTTGTTTGTTTGTTTTTGTTTGGGTGTGTTTGTTTGTTTGTTTGTTTGTTTACATTGGTGCTCATACCATTCATGTTGGAGCAGTCCCAGGACAAAGCCCTGGCTGGATCAGAAGCACTCCTGGTATCCCTTACAGCAAGGTTGGGATGAAGGGTGAGCACTGCCCTTCCAGAAGGAGAGGGCACACCCATCAAAAGGGAGTTGGCAAGGTTAAACAACCCCAGGTACCAGTGCTGGTAGAGGAAAATCAGTGAAAATGAGGACCCCTGGTGCCAAAAAAAGTTCTCAGCACAATCTCTTCATTTTCAGCATAGAGGCTTCACAGTAAGAGCAAGCTGAAGATGTGTCCTACATGTGACCTTACAATCCAGCAAACATTTTGAGCAGCTGTGGAAATATTTTTGTGGCTCCGGCTTTCATCGGGACATCCTGGGTAAAACCTATAGCTCTGGCAAAGAGCAGAATGTGTTTTTTTTAGCTGTGAGGGAAATGTAAAGATCTCTTGAACCAGGCTGTGGCTGAGCCTTTGGTTTCCTCTTGAAGAAGGCAATTTGCAGTGTTATAAAGGCTTGTGTTTCTTTGTAGTTTAACACAGAACTTTCCACTCTAAGTTTGATGTTGCTTTCTACAACTTCCACCTTCAAATCTCTCCAGAAAGTGTAAGTACTTAGTATTTCCTATGTAGGATCTTGATCAAGAGATAAATTCTAGTTGTTGAAGTCTACCTATAAATAACTGATGCTGCAGCAGGCCTGAGCTCTTCCTTTGCTTGTGTTTTTAAGTCATGTCTCACAGATGGCCCAGCCTCAGCTCCATCATTTACTTCCCTTTGAAGAGGCAGATTACAAGAAGCAGAAGGAGATACATATACAAGGATATTTTTTTGTAACACCAAAAAACTACCAGCAGAGATTTTCTCAGATCAATCCATGAAACAGAATTAGTCCTTGCAATGGGAAATGCAGGACTAACAGGTTGGGTTTGGGGGTGCTGGAAACGGCCTTGAAAACAGAAACCTTAAAGCCCATCCAGTTCCACCCCCCTGCCATGGGCAGGGACACCTCCCAGTGGATCAGGGGGCTCAAAGCTCCATCCAACCTGGCCTTGAACACCTCCAGGGATGGGGCAGCCACCACTGCTCTGGGCAACCTGGGCCAGGGCCTCCCCACCCTCACAGCAAAACATTTCTTCCTAAGATCTCATCTCAATCTCCCCTCTTTCAGCTGAAAACCCTTCCCCTTATCCTATCTCTGCACTCCCTGATGAAGAGCCCCTCCCCAGTTATCATTTTAGGTCCACTCAGTAGCCAACTGGGAGAAACAGGGAGCTCTCAGAGGTGTTGTAGCTCCTCTGAAATAGTCATGGAGTGCAGATGGATTGCTGGCTCAGACTGGGTGTCCTCTGGCCTGTTGTTACCCAGCTCAAACGGAACGGGTTTTGCCCATGGACACATGGAGTAACTCAGCATTGCACAGCCCAAGATAGACACCTCCAAGCTTGGTCTGAACAAGATGGCCTTTCCCTGGCAGCATGAAGAGTTGGTGCTAAAGCTGTGGCAAGTCCCACAGCCCCTCTTACACGGCACAAGGTGTTGGTGTATTCACTAAAACCTACAGGTGATTGCAGAGCCTGGGTCAGCGAAGACAAAGCTCTGCGTTACACACTCATGAAACCACTTCAATTAGTTTTTAGGGTGCTTTAGGGAATTTGTGAGCATTTCTTGGCTCATCAGCTTCTAGGAGGCTGCAGGCCAGTAACCTCAGAGCTCTGTTCACTCCATTCTTGTCCAGAAAATGGAGAAAGTGGTACTGGGAAGATCTTTATTTGTGCTTTCTCTGACAAGCTTTTTGATCCACCTCATTTGTCAATCCCTGCTTCAGCCACTCAGGGGTAAAATGTGATGCTCTGTATGAAGAGTACTGAAGTCTGGGAATTGGCTGGTGCTCTCCCAGCTCCCAGGACTCCTCTTTTACTTCTCTGTCCTTGTTAGATATTTTGTACAAGACTAAAACAGGTCTGGGGTTCCCTATGAGATGTTTTCCTTCACCAGAAGACTTCAGAAAGTTGTTTCTCAGATTCAGCTCCTATTCAGCACTAAGTTCATGTTGTGTGATAAAATAAGCAGAGGAATGAGGTCGAGGGAATGGGTTGTCCCACTCTGCTCTGCACTGGTGAGGCCCCTCCTTGAGCACTGGGGGCAGTTTTGGGTGCTGCAAAATAAAACAGACACCAAACTGTTGGTGAATGTCCAGAAGAGGCCCCAAGGCTGGTGAAGGGTCTGCAGGGGAAGTCGTATGAGGAGTGGTTGAAGTCCCTTGGTCTGTTCATCCTGGAGAAGAGGAGACTGAGAGGGGATCTCAGAGCTGTTTGCTGCCTTCTCACAAGGGAGGGAGGGGAAACAGGGGCTGAGCTCTGCTCTCTGGTGACCTGTGATGGGACTGGAGGGATTGGCAGGAAGATGTGCCAGGGGAGGGTTGGATTGGATATCAGGGAGAGGTTCTTCCCCCAGCGGGTGGTGGAGCACTGGAACAGCTCCCCAGGGCAGCAGTCACAGCACCCATTCTGCCAGCATTCCAGGAGCATTTGGCCAATGCCCTCAGTCCCACGGTGTGAATGTTGGGAGTGTCCTGTGCAGGGACAGGAGTTAGAAGTTGGACTTGATGGTCCTTTTGGGTCCTTTCCAGCTCAGGTGACTCTGTGTTTGTGTGGGCCTTGGTGGCTCTGTGTGCCTGCACGGGTTCAGAGGCAGGTGGTGCCGGTACCAGTCCTGGGAACCGCCAGCTCCATGAAATGTGTAAATCAGCTGGAGGTCAGAGGGTCAATGAAAGAAGGAGAAGAAAGAGAAAAGGGGGAAGAGATGAGGCAAGTGATGTTCCCTTTCCCTCCAGAGCACAGATCCTGTTGCCTCCAGAGCTCTCGAGTGCATCGGTACAGGCAGTTCTTCCAATATTACTCCTTGTGTCAATATCAGCAAAGACTTCAATGGTGGTTCCCAGGGTGGCTGTGGCCATGGGTGAAGGGAAATGTGACTCTGGGGTCACAATATTTCTGCACAGGAGCATGGTGGTGGGACCTGGCTGGCTCAAATAAGACAAGGCAGTCTGGCAGCACTGTGCCATGGTGGGCACAGGGGTGCAGCTCCTAAGCAGCAGAAAGGCTCAGTTGCTAAATGCACATCAGAACTGCTCCTAAACTACCATTGTGTTATTGATGCAGTTTTGTTTTTTCTTAAGAATGCCTTCCTTTTCTTTCTTTTTTTCTCTCACTTTTTTTTTAATGAGTAACTTGCACATTAAAAAAACCCAAAAAGCATCTGAGTTTCAGATGTGCTTCCAAATGATGTCAGTTAGAGATCGCATCTTGTGAACTTCCCTTCTCACTTACCACATCCTGGTGGGGTTTTCTGTGTCCCATCTCAAGTCAAACATTTCTTACAGGAGGTAAATATAGCTGAGCACCTCCTCGTGATGAAATGCGTGGGCCGAAGCAGCCGCCTTTGGGGGCGTAAGCACTTTCTAATTATAGCAGGTCCAGCTTCCTTTTTTCTCCCCTTCACACGTCATTATGTAAAACTCATTGTTCTTGGTTGTCTTTCCTGTAATAAGAACCTTGGTTGGATGTGTGTACACAGACTACGAACGAGTGTTGAAATTGTGTTCCAGCCCGGTCTCCCTTTTGCCCAGTGGGAATGGGACCAGGGAAAATCAGATGACAACAGCAGCCTTTGTTTCCTTTCATCTCGAGCAACCCCAGGGTGGGGAGGTGAACACTGGAGCTATTGGCTGCCAGAAGTTTAGGCTTTTTAGAAGTTGGATAATACAGGCAGTTTGGGTCCTATAGACTGGAGGTCAAGAATATAAAGAGGATAAATTACACTGTGAGAAGTTGAAGATTGATCATTAAACTTTGATCTCCCATTTAATTCACTGTTACAAGTACGTGACAGTCGTAGCTCAGGCACTCTCAGGTAGTTTTGTTGGTTTTCTTTAAAGGGAGGTGAGAAGGTGCTGGGTAAGGGTCATATTGTGTTATTTCTGTGCCCCAGAGGGTCACCAAAGCTTGTTTGACTCCAGAAAGGTATGGGAAAGGGATCAAGGCGAGGTGGGCAGCAGAGTTTGATCTGCTCTATGTGATATATCATGGATTTTTCTACCAAAGACCTTAGCTAAATGAGATGTGTAAGGCCAGGCTTGCTGCCTGAAGTTCCCACTACAGATGGTACTAAAAATGACAGTTTTAGTGGAAGTGCTGCTTTGACCATCCCTCCCAAGCTGTGCACAGTGATGAGAGGCTGCCTGTGACTCTACCCATCTGGTGAGTCCAGAGGAGGCCATGAAGATGATCCAAGGGCTGATACCACCTGTATGAGGACAGGCTGAGAGGGTTGGGGTTGTTCAGCTGGAGAAGAGAAGGCTTCAGGGAGACTTTAGAGCAGCCTCCCAGTACTGAAAGGGGCTCCAGGAAAGCTGGGGAGGGGCTCTTGATAAGGGAGTGCAGGGACAAGATGAGGGGAAAGGGTTTTGAGCTGAAAGAGAGGAGATTGAGATGAGATCTTAGGGGGAAATGTTTTGCTGTGAGGATGGGGAGGCCCTGTCCCAGGTTGCCCAGAGCAGTGGTGGCTGCCCCATCCCTGGAGGTGTTCAAGGCCAGGTTGGATGGGGCTTTGAGCCCCCTGACCCAGTGGGAGGTGTCCCCACCCATGGCGGGGGCTGGAACTGGATGGGCTTTGAGGTCTCTTCCAACCCAAACCATTCTGATATTCTAAGAACGTGTGCTGGGACTGGAGTCAGTGTCCTCTTCACCATTACAGCTCAAAAAGCAGTGTTGATTTGCCCATGCCCTTGGCATCATCCAATATGGACACTGCACTGAGAGGCAATGCTGGGAAAAGGGGTGTGAAAAGAATAGACACTGGTTGTTTCAAAGCAAACACATGAAAATTTGCCCATAACCAGGGCAGACATTGGCTCAGATGCCAAGTGCTGTCACAGTGTGTTCAAGTTTATATGATGATATACGGAGGCACTTGCAAGATAATTCATCCTGTAACGTTGCCTTGTAAGCAGCGCGAATGGTTCTGCCTGAGCAAATAAAGAGGGCGCTTTGTGGCCCTCCAGTGTTCTTGGAGATAAAAGGCCCTGGTGTACAGGTCCATTGATTTATTCCTTTGTTTTTATGGAGTAATGTTTGTGGCAGACAGACGCTGACATCCTGATATTGCAGATGGGTGCTGATGTATCGCTCGCGGAACCTTTAGCTGCCTTTTTATTTTAGTGTTTAAAATGCTTTTTACTGCAGCCCAGCCTTTTATTCTAATTATCTACTCCGTGTTGTCAGTGGAGAGCAGAGACTGGAGGTTACAAGTGGCATAAACCATCAGAGTGGGAGAAAGGAAGAGTGACAGCAAGGACAGAGGTGTCCTCTGCAGCCAAAGTGGCCTTTGGGAATGAGTCTGGACTAACAGCAGCCTTTTGGTGGCAACTTCCTTTTACTGGCAAAGAGGGGACATAATGAAGCTCCTCCAGGCAGATGGACAGTGGTCAGGGCTTGACATAGGTTCTAAGTTCTCTTTTATGGGTTTTCAACAGTATTGAGGCAATGAGGCATTTTGCAACAATATGGGTACCATCCCCTTCCTGATACATATGAGAGACGTGCTCAGGGTCACCTCATCACAGTCTGCAGCTTCCTCACACGGGGAGGAGGAGGAGTAGGGGCTGATTTCTCTCTGGTGACCAATGACAGGACCCAAGGGAATGGCAGGAAGATGTGCCAGGGGAGGGTTGTGTTGGACATTAGGAAAAGGTTCTTCACCCAGAACAGAGGGTTTTCGAGCACTGGAACAGCTCCCCAGGGCAGCAGTCACAACCTGAGAGTATTCCAGAAACATTTGGCCAACACCCTCAGCCCCACGGTGTGAATGTTGGGGTTGTTGTGCAGGGACAGGAGTCAATGATCCTTGTGGGTCCCTCACAACTCAGGTCATTCCATGTTTCTATGAACATTTGGATGGGCTCTGTAAATCCAGAGAAAAAAAGTGTTATTACACTTTATGGTTTAGCTTTAAGGGCTTTGCAGTTGAAAGCCTCTCCTTTCAAGAAGAAGTGGGTGAGCAAGATTACTCAGGGTAATCGTTATTCACGCTTTGTGTCTGAAAGCAAGGGCTGCTCCTTCACAGAGTGGATTGTGAAAGATTTCTCTCACCCCCTCCAAATCTGATGTAATGAAAGTCTGAGCTAGAATGATCTCTTCTCCTTCTTTTTTCCCTAGTGTAGCATGATATGTTTTCTGGGAACAAATGTCTCATGTGCCTCTGTGCGATGGAAATGACCTCATTTTCAGAAAATGTCTGTGGATTGTGTGCTTGTGACACCGTTCAGTGCCACCACTCTCCTACTGAGGTGCAAAATCTTTCCTTCTTTGGGAGGAAACCCTATGGAGAAATTATCCTGGCTCTAATATTGATGATGCACATCTTGTTTGTACATCACATGTACGAGTGTGCTCAGCATCACCAGGCTGTGCTGGTGTGGAGGTGCCGTGCACGACTTGCACACCACGACCAGTCCAAGATGAAGTCATTCAGGGCTTCCTCTGCTGTTCTCTGAATCAGCTTCTTCTCAAAATTGCTTTCAGGTTCCCCTGTGAAACGCCCAAGGTGTGCATTGGTGGAAGAAGCAGTGATTGCTCCCATAAATATCTTGTGGTGATTGCAGTGCTTGGTAAATAAAACAGTCTGGAGTTAAGCTTCCAGTCATAAATCCCACCTGGAGTATCTGTCCAGTTCTGGAATCCCCAGCATAAGAAGGATGTGGAACAGTTGAAATGGGTCCAGAAGTGGGCTTCGAAGATGATCCAAGGGCTGGAGAACTTCCCATATGAGGAAAGGCTTAGAGAGTTGGGGTTGTTGAGCCTGAAGACTCTGGGGAGACCTCACAGCGGCCTTCCAGTGCTGAAAGGGGCTCCAGAAAAGCTGGGGAGGGGCTCTTTAAAAGGGCAAGTAGTGATAGGACAAGGGGGAATGGCTTTAAATTGAAAGTGGGAAGATTTAGATTAGACATTAGGAAGAAATTCTTCTCGATGAGGTGGGGAGGCCCTGGCCCAGGTTGCCCAGAGCAGTGGTGGCTGCCCCATCCCTGGAGGTGTTCAAGGCCAGGTTGGATGGGGCTTGGAGCCCCCTGATCCAGTGGGAGGTGTCCCTGCCCATGGCAAGGGGGGTGGAACTGGACCAAACCATTCCGTGATTCGATGAAATTGCACCAGTGATTTTTGATTGTAATGATAAAGAATTATTCCTTATTCTATATCAGGCATTGAGTTTTATCAACAATATCATTAATTTGAAGACTATGAGGATCTAACTCACCATGAAGTTCTTGATTTGAAGGCTGTAGAATAAATTCCTATTGTTTGCTCTTCTGCTGTTTAATGAATCACCTGAGCCAGAAGCTGCTATGAAATGTCATAGGTCATAAGAAATGTACACTGGATCACAAGACTGGTGGGGAAAACCCCTCTGAATTTCAGCAGTGCCAGGTTTTATTCAGCCCTGCAGGGGTATGCTCACTCCTCCAGGTTTCTCTCTGTCAATAACACTGTTGGTCAGGCAGCTCTCAGAAGAGGAAGTGTTTAAGCAAAATACCAACTGCAATCGAAATTAGTCATCAGGACAGAGCAATAACCATTTGAGACTCTTGAAGGCACTTAAAGTGGGTGCGAGACTGCTAAGAAAAATACACAAACCTGTTGAAATTGACTTTTCCCCAGAAGAAGTGGAACATGGCCCAGACCCTAATTGTCTGCAGGAGCTGCGAGGTGATGAGAGGGAATTATGGATCAGCACAAGGGCAGCATCCAGAAAACTGGATGAAAGAGCTCCCCAAAAAGGCCAAAAGTCTTCTACTACAAGGCTGTTTTTCTCCTTTTTTAAATTTTTTAAGGGAATCAATATTTTGTGCAGTCAGAGAGCCAGCAGGGTAGAACTTTCCCCAAAAAACCTTTGATTAGGACTCTCATTCTCTTCCTTAGTTATGAAAAGAGGTGATTTCTAAAGATATGCCTTTAGGAGATGAAGTGGAAGCTTCAGTTCTCTTTGGGCAGTGTAAGAATGCAGACTGCAGTGGTGCTGCAGGTGGGTTGGGGTTGGGATGGCTCAGGCTTTTGTGGGAGAGACTGGAACAACTCAGCATCACACTCTGCCCATCAGTGAAGAAAAACAAGACAAGGTAGTGGTTGTGCAGAATTCAGGTTGGAAAATAATTGTTATTATGAAAGCATTTGGGAAATACAGCTATTTGAGAAATACGGCTCGATGAGCTCATTGTTGTGAACACCATCCTGAAGTATGGCTGGTAATGGCAGGTTTTTAGGCTGTGGCTAAAAAAGGACTCAGATTCACTTCTGAAGAAAGATTAAAAGTGTTTTACAAAAGAAGAAACAAGAAAGGTGGTTTTGTAGGTTATATTAAGCAACAAGTGGTGAAGAAAAGGCCAACCCAAGTTTCCTATTGAGGTCTTTCTGCCATACAGGAACAAAGACAAAGCCTTACAAGACTGGAAAAGCAAATTTAAAACAGGAATCAGGCACCAAATGATTTTGTTGAACATCTGCTTGGAGTGGACTATGTTCTTAATACTTAAGTTAAAATTAGCTAATTGTTAGTGAACATTAAAGTGTTGTAGGAGGATCCACATTTGTGCTTATGGAGATACCTTGAACAGCAAATGCTTGGAAGTAGCTTCTTCCAGACATAGCTTTAGGGAATGGTTAAATATCTCCTCTGAAGGAAACTATTTTCTCTGCTGTCAGACACAGACACTTATATGTCCTTTATCCTTTCCCAAATATCTATGATTTTGTGAAGCTCTCAGTTCAGGATCTGTTTCTCAGGAGTGATCTCTCTTGCTCCTTGAGTATCTGCCCAGGGCAGGGGTGGAGTCTCCTTCCCTGCAGGGCTTCAAAACCATGTGGATGTGGCACTTTGGGACATGGTTTGTAGGCACGGTGGGGTTGGGCTGATGGTTGGACTGGATGAGCTTAGAGTTCTTTTCCAACCTTAACAATTCTATGATTTTATTTGATTAAATTTGTTTCTCCAAAATTCTAGACAGAAACTATGAACTGCAAAGAAGGAGAATGGAAGTGTTTCTAGGATTGTAAGTTCCTCAAACAAAAGAAAATCTTTTTTCAATAAGAAATGCTATTCTTACAAAATATAAACATAATGTTTGTTTATAAAGCAAATCTGCAGATGGTATTTATGAACAATATCAAAGCTGTGGTTTGGGACAGGCTAGACTTCATAAAACCACTGATTGTATTCCATGTTTGCATTGCAATTACCTAATCTCTTTTTTTCTTGTGGCTGTCAGAGAGAAACAAATAAACAGCATCCAGCAATGATGACACTGAGACATTGCTTTTGAACAGCAATCTAAATGGAATATAAATTAATAATATTCCTGATCCCTACTGTAGTTCCATTTAAGTTACACCTTTGCACCATTTGACCAACTACATTAAGTGTCCCAGGTTGAAATTTCCCTTCTCTTTAGGTTTTCTAAAAGTTTTCTACTCTCTAGTGGCAACTTGGCCCACCCAGTGCAGCAGTGGTGCTGTTTCATTGAAATAGGAGATGTTTCCTCCCATTTTTCATAGAATCACAGAACTGTGGAAAGGTTTGGGTTGAAAGGGACCTGCCAAATCCCTGCCATGGGCAGGGACACCTCCCACTGGATCAGGGGGCTCCAAGCCCCATCCAGCCTGGCCTTCAACACCTCCAGGGATGGGGCAGCCACCACTGCTCTGGGCAACCTGGGCCAGGGCCTCCCCACCCTCACAGCAAAACATTTCTGCCTAAGATCTCATCTCAATTTTCAGTTGAAAAACGTTCCCCCTCAATCTATCCCTGCACTCCCTGACCAAGAGCCCCTCTCCAGCTTTCCTGGAGCCCCTTTCGGTACTGGGAGGTTGCTCTAAGGTCTCCTCTTCTCCAGGCTGAACAACTCCAACTCTCCCAGCCTGTCCTCGTATGGGACGTTATCCAGCCATTGGATCATTTTTGCTCATGCTTCATGGTGTAGCCAGTGGGATTTACCCCATGAAGGGTTTCCATCTTCACTGGGAGAGATGGAAGAAATTCACCGTGGGCAACAAAGACCATGAGTCTAAAGAAAATGTGTTTCTATACAGCTCTCAGACCTGAGCCCTTCACCTAAGTCTCTTAATACTGAAGATGCTCCTTAGGAAAGTAATTTGAATAAAAATTGGAGCAAAGCTGAAAAAGGAGCCCTAAAGTATAGCCCTACCCAAAGAATTGGCTGTATTGGCATTGCTTGGCATGGCAACAAACCTGTTTCAAGTGCCTATTCAAAATCTCATGTGGGCACCTAAGCACCAGCAAGGCATCTTTACTTTTTTCAGCTTGGTTTCTTAAGAAGGTTTGGAAGTCACTTTGTCAGGTTTTCCCTACTATCTCTTGCATCTATTGGCCAGTCTTAACTTAATTTGGGAGAGAGTATTTCCCAGATAATCAGCTGTTGTGATTTCTGTGAAAACTGATGCCAGGATAGAGCAGAGAGACCCAGGTGGATGCTGCCTCTAATGGAAGGATGTTTATAGCTCAGCTTCTCGATTGCTGCAGACAATGGCCCTGTGGCCATGAACATCTCCCCAGTGGTGGCCCAGCTGGTGTGTGTGGTTCTGAGTCAGTCACACTGATACTGTCCCGTTGGCAAAGCACAAAAAGGGATTTGGGGGAACTGGGGAAGGAAGGGGAGACCATAAGTTGCAAATCTATAGGAAATGAGCCCTCCTGTCTGTTTCTGCTTCTGGAATAAAGGGTTTAGACTTTGAGTCAACGGCAGAAAACTCAATGACAGTGTTCTCTGGGCTCCTTTGCCCAGGTCTGTGTTACATGGACAGACTGGGTGTGGAGGGTGACATGCAGGCTTTAAGGAAAGTAGGACTGATCAGGAGTGTTTTCTCTGTGGTGCTGAGATGAGGGCCAGAAAAAGCCTCGTGTGACTTTCAGATCCAGTTGAAGTCTTACTTTGAGGAAGATCTGAGCTGCACCCATTAGTGTGTGAGTGAGCTGTGTGAGATTTCACTTTGTTCACTTACTGTTAGGCTCTGATTTTCTCAATCATGAATAAAACCTGGTTAAATACAAATGCAGGCCCCAAGCTAATGAGGCTTTTACTGGACATAGGAGCAGCTGTAATATCAAAGAAGCCCAACGTGGACCTCTGTCAGGTCCACCCTTGTGGACTGCCCTGGAGAAGGAGCCCCAGTCATCTCAGCCTTCTGGTGCCCTGTGTCCGGGTGGGCTGCCTGCATCCACCCTACAAAGGTTTTCCTCTTCTCCAGGCCTTTGCAGCACTTCTTTTGCCCTGAGATGTCATTTTTGTTTATTGGTGGTGTTTCTGGGCTCAAAAGAAGGGAGAATGTTTCAACCCCTGTGCGTTGCTTCTGAGCTGAACCTGATGAGAGGAGCTGCCAGTTGGGAGCTGAAAAACTTTGCCTGCCTTGACCGTGCCCCAGAATGAGTTCTAAGGAGATCTTTGTCTCTGTGGTTTACTGAAGGGACCAACTAATCTGCTTGGTAGCTTGTAGGTGTGCAGGCCCTGACTCCTGCACCTCCCTGTTGCTGCTCTCCACCTTTGCTCAATTCCTCTTCACCTTTCTGTTTTATTCCTCCACCTTTAACCCTCTCAGCCCCAGATGTGTTCCCTGCTGCATCCTCACATCCATTAGAGCTGCAGCAGCAGCAAGAGCTTTCCACCAGCTGGAAAAGCCAGGGAGCTTTTACAGTCCCAGTGGATTTCATACATAGAGTAGGTCTTGGCCCCAGTTCGACAACTCTTTTTTCATAGCCCGGTGGTTCCTCTGTTCCCCTCCCCACTGCTTTGCTCAAACAGTGCAGTTACAGAGGTTCTTCTCATCTCTGTGCCACCAGCCTGGCCATCTCCAGCCCTGCTTCTCTTCCTTCAGACCCTGCTCCCAGCAGAAAGACTTTTCCAGATTTGTTTCTAGTTATTTTTAGGATGTTCTGACTTGTTTCTCTTCAAAGATTCCCCCTCTCCTCCAAAAATTAGAGGTGCAGTGATTCCATGTAGCACAACACTGCTAATGAGAAAAATCTTTGACCCAGCAATTCCCATCCCTTTCAGCATCCTACAAAGTCAAAGGCTCTTTTGGTACCATCAGAGCTGGTTTATAATTTGCCTTTTGAAGGAACTGCAGATGAGAGGGAGATCTCTACCGCTCGGGAGCCAGGCACTAATTGTGAAACAGCCCCTGGGAAATGAACCCAAGAATTCCACAGATAAATAATGCTGGCTAAAAATATAATTTGTGTGTCTGATATCCCCAATATTTCACATGGGTGAGTCTGAAGAGAGGTTTTATAAATTATGCTGAGATAATATGTGTGTCTATACGCATCTATGTTCTCACTGTATCTCAGCAATATATATATAATTTTCTATTGATTAAAAAACAGGCTTGGGTTTGGGTTTGGTTAAATCCATCTTTACCCAGTTTGGCTTTAATCAAGTTGCTCATCTGGTTTGTGCTTCCGTTTTCCATTTCTAAGATGGGCACAGTGACACTGCCCTTATCAAGGACCGATGAGACACGTCAGGAACACTTCAGAGCCCTCAGAGGGGACTGAATGGAAGATGAAGGACACGTGATAGATGCTGTTGGTGCTGGACTCCCTGCTCCAGCAGTGTGGATCCTGACAGCTGCTCTTAGCAGAAAGAGTTTCCCTATTTGCTTATACTCCAAGACAAACATATGCAAGCGTAGTCAAGCTTTTAATCTTTTCATTGCTGGGATGGCTGAAGGCCTTTCCACTGTTGCTGAGTTCCAACAGATCCTTCTGGGAAAGGTCTCTGGAGTTACCAGTGTGGGGTTGATAAAGCAGAGGGCTTGGTAACATCCCCACCACCTCTGTTTTATTGATGTGAAGAGAAGAGCATTGGGACAGCGTTAATTATAGACACAGGATACAGCAAATAAGAGCAGCTGTATGGCAGGAGGAAACACACAGGCATCACTTAGCACTGCTATCCTTTAATTAATAATTAGCCTTTCTGACTGTAGATGAGAATGTCTCAAAAGTGCCAACAGAGAGTTTAAACCCTTGGTGAAACAAAAAGAAAAACCAAGCCTTAAAGAGCTAATTAAGGGCATTCTTCATCAGACATCTGCCTGTTTCTCTGGCTTGAAACCTGTGCAGGTGACCTGTCCCTGAAGTCCTCGATTGGATTTCCATCTGCAGAAGAACATGGTTGCACAGGGGGTTGATTACCCAATGATCTGAGAGTTGCATAAAACCACTTGGCTAGAAAGGGAGAGAGCTGTACCCCAAGGCAAACGGGGCAGGTTGCAGTCAGCCAAGGAAAGCTGTGATCAAGTTGCCCACAGAGCCAGTGGGAGTATTTTGTCAATATCCAATGGGTCATGTAGGGAAAAAAATCCCTTTTACTGCTTCTGTGGGTCTGCTTCTGGGGAAGGGGCTCCTCTGTTCCTGTTGCTGCTCCCTCTTTCAGGCGTGTGGTTCTGCCCCACCATAAGCTTGCTCAGGTCTCCTCAAGAACAGCCTTGGTCTCACTGGGTCCATGAGAGGAAGGCTAGGGTGGGGGAAGCACCAAAAAGACCTCCTCAGAAGTTGCCTCATAAGACTTATTTTACCCAGAGCAGAGGGTTTTGTCTCTTAAAATCCAGAATGCTTTGTCCTGTGTTCCTTGAGGTCTTTTGCAGGTTGTGTGGCAGTGATACCAGTCTTAAAACCCCTTTGCCAAGGAAAGTATTAAATGTAGTGTAGAACCAGAAATTGTCCACATTTATACGTGCATCAGCATTATTTATTGTTTTATTATTTCTTTACCAAAGGGTTCTCAGGCTCTGGAACAGCTGCCCAGGGAGGGGGTTGAGTCACCATCCCTGGAGGTGTTTAAACAAGAGGTAGATGAGTTTTTAAAGAACATGGTTTAGCAGAGGATGGGTGCGGTTGGACTCGATGATCTCAAAGGTCTTTTCCAATCAGAAGATACTATGGTTCTATGATTAGAAAAAGGCAAACAGCACATTTTGGATCTCATTGCTCACACTGGTGAACCCTCACTTGTGTGGTGGGACTCATGAACAAGCACACATGCAAGGTGAAAAACTGGATGTACTATTTATGCACGTATTTATGTGTATGTACTAATAATCCAGTTTACAGAGATGGCAACTGGAAGAGCATCATTGGATTTATCATTCAGAATATAAATAATAACGCCTGTCTGTTGAGTGCTTAAAAGAAAATTCTGCAAAAACATATCTCAAAGGCATTTTCACTGCCGAGATCATCTCCTCTCCCAATGCCCAGAGGCTAAACTTAAGGTCACGAAAATTTAGCCAAAAGTATGTATTTTTCAGGGAAAAGTTAGTGGCACCAGCACGTGAGCTGCCTGTGAAACAGAGCAAGTGTTCAGCCATACGGAGGCACTGGGTACGTTGCACAAGTGTGTGGTGCTGGGGCTATGCCTGCAGGCGTTCCAGAACTTGATTTCCTTGATGGGAAGGACTGACACTTCTGTTACAGTTGAAGGTACACAAGATATTTTATTCTGATAGGATTTTTTTGTTCTTGTTGTTTAAAAAAATTGCTAGCAAAAAGCAAAACATGGAAGGTGCTTTTCTGGCTGGTTTGATATTGATTTGAGCTGAATCCACGGTGAGAAATTAAAATTATAATGACTAACTTTGAGGAAGAGGCAGGAGAGAGGTTTCAGGTGCTCAGTTGTTTCTAATAGTGTTCACAAAGAAGAGATCGGGATTTTCATAGAGTCATGGAATGGTTTGGGTTGGAAGGGACGTTAAAGCCCATCCAGTTCCAAACTCCTAGGGCAGGGACACCTCCCACTGGATGAGGGGGCTCAAAGCCCCATCCAACCTGGCCTTGAACACCTCCAGGGATGGGGCAGCCACCACTGCTCTGGGCAACCTGGGCCAGGGCCTCCCCACCCTCACAGCAAAACATTTCTGCCTAAGATCTCATCTCAATCTCCCCTCTTGCAGCTGAAAATTTTCCCCCCTCACTCTGTCCCTGCACTCCCTGATCAAGAGCCCCTCCCCAGCTTTCCTGGAGCCTCTTTCAGTCCTGGGAGGCTGCTCTAAGGTCTCCTTGGAGCCTTCTCTTCTCCAGACTGAGCAACCCCAACTCTCCCAGCCTGTCCTCGTACAGGAGGTGCTCCAACCCTCGGATCATCTCCGTGGCCTCCTCTGGGCTCTCTCCAACAGCTCCATGTCCTGCAGGAGTTTTACTAAGTTCTTCCATTCCCTTCTCATTCCCAAGGTGCTGCAGGTTTGGAAATGTGACCACAGGCAGTCGTAGCTGTCATGAGTCTGGCTGAGGATGATAATAATTGCCGTACTTGATCCTTGTGAAACTTGGGTCGTTATCTATTCCCAGAGTGTTTCCTCTGGCTCGTATTCTCAGGAAAATACTTTCTGGCGCTGGTTTCTATTAGATCGTGGAATAACCTTCCAAAGGAAGTGGCGGAAGGCCAATTGTTGCTCCAATTAAAACAATGGTTAGAGATTAACCCCTTACCAGTTGCAAATGACACATGTTGTTCGTTAAGAGCAGAAAAACAAAGTAGTTGAAGACACAAAGGTTAAAGCAACCTTAAACTATAGGTATCCTTTCCTCACAAATCATAGGGAGTTACTACTATTTTCCCTCGATGCTCAGCTGATTTATTAGTGGCAAAAAGTTTTGTAAATGAAGAAAATACCTAAGCCACAAGCTACCATCCACTATTGCACCGAAAGGGTGCTTAATTGAGATCTATCGCTATATATATACATTGTTTTTTAAAAAAGGAGCTGTCTTTGTGACAATGGGGCTAAGTCTGAGGCCTGATTAGATGGGTTTTGTCTTTTTTTTTCCCCTTCCCCCTGTATAGGCAGGCTCTGATTACTGGGAGCGATATCTCACCGGGAATGAATGGCATAGAGGGAGCTGCGAAGACAAAGAGCTGGCTTTGTCTGCTGATGAATTAAGATAGCATGTGGGTGGCTGGGTGGCTGGTGAATAGCACAGACTTCCTTCAGCCTCCTGTCACTGAGCTTTTCTTGTGTTTTCATTAAAAAAAAAATGGCCTTAATCCCATGAACAATGAATTGAGAGCAAATTAGGGGGCTTAGAGAGAAAATAATGCTACATCAATATCTTAATTGCGATTAAAGCATTGTCAAAACTCTTGAAGGAAGCAGGATCGTGGCCTTATGTTACTTTAATAAATGCATAGAGAAAGCTGCTGCTATGTATACTTTTCCTCTGGTTTTGCTCTGTTATATCCATGAACATGGAAAAAAATCCTGTACTTGTGGGTATACTCCAGGAAATGATAAAATTTGTGTTGGATTAGTGATTCCCACCAATCCTCTCATGTCTTGCTGTGCCTGAGCTCTCCCCTTGGGCTTTTCCAGGTGGTCCCTGCTGGATGCCAAGTTTTTACTGCAGACAGGGTGGCATTTCTCCACCTCTCTGCTCTTACACTGCTAACAGAGTTACAGCCTCCCAGGGCAGCTGGGGATGGATTCAGCACGTGCAAGCAAGGCTGGGTCCTGCCAGGAGCCTGAGACAGGGAAAGTGGCTCTCGAGTTGAACAAGATCCACTCCTTCCTCAAAGGTGCAAAGCCTTTACAATAGGGGACAAATAACAAAAAGAGATTAATCTATCTGTACTGCGTTCAAAGATCTCACCTCCACTGAGCCTCCTTGTCTTTCTTGCCCACTGGGCTTAATCTCCTTTGTCTAGGGTGGGTGCCCTGTCCTCATCTGCTTTGCTTCCCACATTTCTTTTGAGGAGAGCCTGGGCAGAAGCTGCTCCTTGTGATCTTAACTCCTTTCAGGCCAATTACTCTTTGCTTTCTCTGCGTTGTTCCTAATCTTTGCTGTTCTCTAACAGCCTCCTTTGACACGTGGGGCTACATGCAACCAGGCACAGACCCCACGTGATGGGGTGCTGTGGGCATTACAAGTATGTTCCCACATTACTGCTTCTCTGTTGAGGGCTGTAATTCCTTACAATTAGTTCAGGAAGGGAACGTCTTATTCCATGAGGAGACCTGTGAGACGTGATGTCACAACTTGGCCTGAAACTGGGCTCACCATTGCATACTCATATTTTCTGTTTTTCTCAACCTTTCCCAACAGCTGCTTTTATTTGGCCTGAAGTTCTGCACATCAGTTCCTCACTCTGGATATTCAGCCTGTCAGTCTTTCAGTTACTTCCAGAAACAAAGGCTGGGTTGGTCATGTGAGTCTTCGGAACATGATAATAAAATGGTTTGGGAAAGAAGGGACCTCAAAGCCCATCCAGTTCCACCCCCTGCCATGGGCAGGGACACCTCCCACTGGATCAGGGGGCTCAAAGCCCCATCCCACCTGGCCTTGAACACCCCCAGGGATGGGGCAGCCACCACTGCTCTGGGCAACCTGGGCCAGGGCCTCCCCACCCTCACAGGAAAACATTCCTTCCTAAGATCTCATCTCAATCTCCCCTCAAAACCATTCCCCCTCATCCTATCCCTGCACTCCCTGATCAAGAGCCCCTCCCCAGCTTTCCTGGAGCCCCTTTCAGTCCTGGGAGGCTGCTCTAAGTTCTCCCCGAAGCCTTCTCTTCTCCAGCTGAACAACCCCAACTCTCCCATCCTGTCCTTGTACAGGAGGTGCTCCAGCCTTTGGATCATCTCCGTGGCCTCCTCTGGGCTCTCTCCAACAGCTCCATGTCCTTGCTGTGTTGAGGACTCCAGAACTGTTGGTGTCTCATCTTGGGTTAGGTGCTGGCTGTGCTGCTGCTGAAAATCACAGTGCCCAAGTGCAGAGAGAGACAGCAGAGAACGTTTGGCCAAGGGGTGGACAAGAGGTATTATTTTATCTACAGCTCCCAGCTGTGCTGGTGATTAATCTGGTTTTGGTTTTCCTCTTGGACCACTTCTCACCCTGGGTATCGCAGCCTGTGTGATAAAAGTTTGAGTGGCCAGGAAATTCCTGAGGTTCTATGAAATGTGCATGTGTGAAGATAATTTAATTAATATATTTTATTTACTACCATGTTTACTTAAGTTCTGAATATTTAATAACCAGTTGTATGTGCTTTGAGCAGAAGCCACACCTTCGCTCTTGAGAAGGGAATGAAATAGTTTATGCAGGTAAATCCCTTCTTATGCCTTGTACATGGGTCATCCACACACACAGGAATGTGTCCCTCTCTCCCTATGCCAAGAGACATAATATATGGGTGCACTTTGCACAGCCACTGCTGAGACAGAGGTGGGAGCCTTGTTCCTTGTTCCTCACCCTGGGGTACTACATTTCCCAAGCTCATGCAAGTGCAGAGAAAAGCAGAGCCCATCAGACTCTGGAAGTTGTGCTGAGTTTTATGTGAACAAGAGTGTGGGAAAGCCTAAATCTGGCTTAAAACCCGATAAAACTTGACCTTTCATCATGTCTCGTGTGACTTATTTGCACTTGAGCTCAGAACCTCTCAGCTTGGGTGCTGTGGAAGAGCTCTGAGCCCAATCTCTCATGGTCATTCTTGGCTTTGCTCTTGTCCTTCCTGCAACAGCTCCTGGTGTGTTTTTTGCTTTACCTGCCACCAGCGCTGTTTTCTGGAGGATAAAGGCAGCACTGTATTGGATCCACTTTCTTCTTTGGTGTGGAAATAGCTCGTGGCCTTATTGCTGCAGAACAAGGGAGGATCAAAAGAGAGAGGAAAGAAAAGGAAAACGCTTTGCTCCGTGGGGATGTCATCTCCTGACCTGGTCTCTGCTCTAAAAGAAAGGTGGGGAATTTAGCCAAAAATAACAAGCTTGAAACTGGGAAACCAACCTGAATGCTTATTTTATGCTTTCCTTCTTTTGACTTCATGCTTTGTAGAAATATATTTAATGGGTGATGCATAGATAAACCAAGCTGTGGGTCCTCTTCTGCAGCCTTTAACCAGTCAGACCAAAAGAATCCAACAACTCCACCCCAAAATTGGTGTGGTTATTGTGTGTCCAGACTGCATTGAGTTCTGTGCAGTAGTAGAGGGCTGTGATCTCAGACTTTTATTTGATATAGGAGATAATGTGTTCAGAAAATGGTGCTGGAGCTCAGGAGAGTTAATGTGCAACAAGAGAATTTCATCAGCCCGATTCTCACTTGAGCTCTGAGAGTGGAAATTAAACCCACCAACCCCCTAGATTTCCACCACGGTCCGTGGGACATCAGGAAGACCTCCCCAGCATTGTCAAGGCAGCTTTCTGTCCTGTGTGATGGGATGAGGTGTTCCAGTATCCTTTGTAAAATCCCTTGGGATTTTAACTCTCTAAGCCCATTCCCAATACCCCAAGTCCTATCAGAGGTGAGTCCCTGGCAGTGACCTCCCAGCAGCACCTTGGGCTAAAGGGAATCAAGTATGAACACAGCATTAGGCTGTGGTTGTGGTAGGAACTTCTTTTTTGTCTTGAAAGAGTTGCTTTTGGAACTGTGCAAAAGTCAAGGGGGATGCAGCAGCGTTTGGAGTGTCCTTGTGTGAGGTGGGGATGATGGCTGTGGCTCAGCATCCAGGTTCTTGATGTCCTCGTATTGCAGATTTTTACAGGGGAATTATAGGCATCCTTCACACTCTTCTCTCCTGTCAGATTCTCCAGAGAAGGAAAAGGGAATAAAGGAAAGGGAAAAATGAATGAAATAAGAAGACAAAACTTTTGCTCACCCTGCCTACATGTGGATACATTTTGGTTGTGTTTTGTTGATATGAGTTTAGTTGGAAAGAGGATAAAAGTGTTTAACAGAAATGGTATTGAACATGGACCTGCCCTTTGGACTGAAAACATTCAGTCCAGATCTCAGCAGCTCCACACACATCTCTAACAAAAGCAACTTCTGATTTTTTGATATCCTTTATATTTATAAAGTGAAATGGAATTAAAGCAAACTACGTTTTGGACAATCCTTTCTGATCTTTCTTAACTGAACCTGGACTTCATTTTATTTTTGATGGTGTTCTGTCTGAAAGACTGTTTTGTCCTCTGACCTAGTTGAAGCCACAAACTAAAGATTTAGAAATGGTCTTAAAGAGGAATTTTATTAAGATGCAAGAAGGAAAAAAACCCCTCCAATTTAATTTTCATGTCTCGGGAGGAACATGCAGTTAGAACAGAAGAATCTTTTTGCCTTGAAAACTTTGCAGATTTGCTCTGCCCTCATCAGCAAAGGGATTTGAATCCCATATCATGGAGCACTCATTTTATCTGTAGGGAGAAGTGTCTCTGCACGTCACTTGGACTGAGCAGCAGTGTCAGTCCCCGCTGTCGGAGCTGGCAGACACGTTGCCAAGTTGAAATGCTCTTTGGAGCTGACTCAAGCTTCAAAAGCAGAACCCAGGTGTTTCATTCTTCCCACCACCATGGAACACGCCACGGCATTTTCTTTTCCTGTGGAACCACGTCCCGGCGCACAACGGGATGAGGACCTGTTTGTGTGTTTGAAGGGAGGGTGGGAATGGGAAGCATTTTGTGGAAGTGCACTGAATTAGCCTGGAGAAGAGGAGGCTGAGGGGAGACCTCATCACTGTTTACAACTGCCTGAAAGGAGGTTGTGGTGAGGTGGGTGCTGGGCTCTTCTCACAAGTGACAGGTGATGGGACGAGAGGAAATGGCCTCAGGTTGCGCCAGGGCAGGGTCAGATCAGGAAAAATTTTTCACCCAAAAGATTCTTGAGCACTGACAGAGCCTGGAGGTGGTTGAGTTCCCATCCCTGGAGGTGTTTAAAAGATTGATAGATGAGGTGTTTAGAAATATGGTTTAGGAAGGGGACAGGTACGGTTGGACTTGATGATCTCAGAGGTCTTTTCCAAACAGACAATTCTATGATTGTATGAATTAACACTGCTGTGAAGCCTAGGGGTTGTTGCAAGGAATTTTGGGATGGTTTGACTTCATTCCCACTTTGCCACAGAGAATGCTTGGCCTTCCTTACTGAACTTCATTCTTGGCTCCAGCAAAGCTCCTCAAACGGGTAAAGCAGGGTGAGCTGCCGGCGCTTTCATGTCCTTCCAGGTGCTTCAGCCTCGAAAGCTGCACAAGTTTGCTGGTTTCTTGGACTTCCTTCCCTGGTAAAATCATTTCCTGTCTGTCTCTGGGCTGAAACAGAGCTTCAACCAAGTGTAAGGAAGACCATTTGTGGGGACAGCGAGAATGGATTTGCCAGGGCACTGCATTTGCACGATGAAAGGAAGATGAAGGGTGGACTCACAGACGGGAGCCGATGCGCTGCTGGCCGGACCCACTGCTGCTGGTTCATTAGACTCTAATTACAAGTTATTTTTACCCAGCTTCCCATCTTGACAAAGGGCTGCTTGGAAGGCAGTGTTGAAAGCCCCCCTTCATCCAGTCTTTGATAGAAGTCAGATGGAATCCTGTCTGTCCTCCTTCGTGTTTATGTTTTTAGAAGAAACACAAACCCTGTTGCAGATGGAAGGGGCTCCACTGGCTTGTTTGAGTTTGTGCTCTGCCTGGGATGAACGGGAGGGCAGGAAGCGTGTGCTCAATGTTTACTCAATGAGTGTTTCCAAGTTTCACTGCAGGTTGAGGGGGTTGATCCGTGCAAGTCGTGTGTTGGACACACACAGGATCTCCGCTCTCTGGTTTTTCTTTCAGTGCTCTTCATGTGTGGTTCCTGTAACGATGAAGGAAGTGATTTATTAGCTGCCTCTCCATCCCTTGTACTTTATTAGCTACATCATGCAGCAGGTATAATTAAGAGAGGTCTGTGCCCAAAGTGACACATTACAGTCCTGTTTATAGAGCATGAAGTAAGCTCAAGAGGAAGCATTTAAATTCTGCAGTGATGCCCTTGCTCGCAAGGGCCAGGCTGCTTTCTAAAGAAGACTGTTGGGTTTTCTTCTGTACATAGCTTAATGCTCTTTCCCTGTGCACTGTCTCCAGTGATAAATGTCCTCTTAAAAAGCCCTGACATGCTTGGATAAAGCCTCATGTCTGAGGAAGAAACAGTATCTTGGTAACCCTGGGATTTCCACTGTATGCATGGGAATCCCCTGCTTCCTTTCCTTACTTGAGGGCAATGCTTCCTTACATCCTTTTGCATCTAACACGTCCAAAGGCCATGATAATCATGGAATCACCCGAGTTGGAAGGGACCCAAAAGGATCATCGAGTCCAACTCCTGTCCCTACACAGGACATTCCCAACATTCACACCATATTGTGAACTCGTGCACATGCATGAAAAAAATTTGGTAAGGAAGATGCCTGAACTTCAGATTTCAAAAAGACCAACAAGCATTATCTTTCCTTTTAGCTCTCCCTTTCCCTTCGAGCTCAGATCTGAGGACTCTGGGGTGAGTTGATCCAGGTCCTGAGAGCTGTGGCTGCAGGAAGCACATCCAACACAGTCCTGTGGAGCTGCAACAGAGTGATAACTTTTCTGATAGATAACACTTGTGATTGCTGGCTTTTGTCGGGAGCTTTGGACTTCAGGAACAAGTAAAACGTGCAAATCATGGAAAGATCTTGTTTTGCTGCCTGTGGAGAAACCTTTCTTGGAGAGTTGGCTTGGAGTGAGGTCTGGAAAGGGGTTGTGACTGGTTCAAGTCCAGCATCAACCAGAGCAGCGAAGGTTGTCCTGCTGCACAGCATCTCCTTCTTTCCTGACTTACATGACTCAAGAAGCCTGAAAATCATCTCCAAGCAGGCGAGAGCTGGCCAACGTGAAATGTGACCCTCTGGACGCTCTCTGGAGCACCCTGGGTCAAGCAGATGAGTGTGGTCGTGGCAACTTCACATGACTTGAGGAATCCTCCCAGTCTGGGATGGCTCAGTTCTCAGATCATAATTTAGAGGTGGTGATACCTGGGCTCTGCCAAGTTTCCTCAAGCTTTTGTGGAAGACAGGAGGGATGTGGACTGTTTATGACATCTGTGAATCCCATCTGGAAAGGATGTCTTTTTCCCCTCCCTGTTCTTTGTGAGGGACTGGAGTAGAACTGGTGGAGAGGATGTGTGTGAGGGTGACGAGTCAGACCAGTTGTGCTGTTGTGATGGAGAGGTTTGTCTGGGGCCTTTGGCTGAGTTGGCTGGGTGAGAGGCAGAGCCTCAGGAGAGAAGAAGGAGCTGGAGAGGAGGAAAACACAAAGGCCACACAACCACAGGCAGAGCAGAAGGCTCTAAGGGAGAGCTGAGTTTGCTGGTGGAGGGCAGAGCAGGGCTTGGTGGCTTGGACAAAGAGGAAAGCACAGCAAATACTGAGAGTATGTATCCTTGATTGGAGCTAATATGAAATTGAGAACAAACCTCCTAACCTTGTTAAGTAGTTCTGCAGAGAAAGCATGGTGCAGGCTTTTTATTACCTTCTGGAAGAGCACACAGCCAGACATTTGGCAGGAGGTTCCAGAAAATCACCAGGTAAATGTGAACTGCAGGTCCTGTGTTAAAACCCTCTGTTCTCTGGTTCTCCCAGACACCAGGAAAGGTCTTTCAGTGTAGAAAAATAAAATGATTAATGAGTCTTCTATCCTCTGTACAAGTAATGGGGTCCCCTAAGGCACCTTGTGCAAGCTTTTTGGTGCAGGAAATGTTTCCCTTTGTGCTCATTTGATGCAGGCTGTAACTTCTGGTGTGCTGGAGGTTACCAAGGGGAAGGAGACCAAGAGCCCTCTCCTGGCACAGGCTGAAAGGACAGTTGGAAAAATAGTACAGGGTAATGGCCTCGGATGAGCAGGTGAAAGGAAGGCAAGAAGTAGGACTGAATGGCAAGCCACAAGCTTTATTTATAACCCAAATCTAAATGTACTCTAAGAATAAATCTGGAGAGTGTGTTTGGGAGGCCCACATTGCAGGTGTGCAACGTGGAAAGTAGGTTGGTCTTGTGGCTTCCCTCTGGGCTGCCCCTGCCTAAGTGAGCACGAGAGGTGCGAGGGGGTTGAGGGGTCGCTGGTTTGTGTGGTTGAGTGCAGACTGCTGTGCTGTCAAGCCAGCTCGTGAGAATTTGTGTAAACAGCTCAGCAAAGTACATTTTGAAAGAGGTTTTTGGAAGGCAGATCAAGAGGTGCCTTCACAGTTTGACTGGAGTTCACTCCAAATGTGAGCAGCAGCTCCAGGGGAAGCACCATGAGGTTTGTTCTTATCTCCAGACCACAGCCCCCAGGGACCTGAAAACTGAGCCCAGTGGCTGAGCTGATTCCCATCTTGTAAGCATCAACATTGAGCAAATAACGTGCAGGGATGTTGGACTTTGCCCTACTCTTCTGAACTCCTTTCTTCACATTTTCCCATGGGTTC
Organism: Dromococcyx pavoninus; assembly: GCA_033558185.1. NCBI lineage: Eukaryota > Metazoa > Chordata > Aves > Cuculiformes > Neomorphidae > Dromococcyx > Dromococcyx pavoninus. The sequence continues at coordinate 1,096,829 of JAUMJL010000035.1, read as the reverse complement.
AGGATGTCTCAGAGGCTGTAGTTACAAAGCACAAGCACGAGCTCAGGGTCTGTGCTGGCAGGTGGGTCTGAGCTCTGGGAGCACTTCTTAGAGTGCTTTTGATGGAGCTCAGTAGCACCTCAGCATTATGTCTATAATCCTGCATCTTCCACGGCGTGGCCAAGCTCTTTTCAATCCATGCATAGAATCACAGATTCATTAGGACTGGAAAAGACCTCTAAGATCATCAAGTCCAGCTGTCAACCCAACCCCACCGTGCCTGCTAAACCATGCCCCAAAGTGCTGCAGTCACTTTTTGAACCCCTCCAGGGATGGTGACTCCACCACTGCCCTGGGCAGCCTCTTGCAATGTTTCACCACTCTGTCATTAAAGATTTTTTCCCAATATCCAATCTAAATCTCCCCTTGAGGTCATTTCCTCTTCTCCCATCAATATTCACTTGGGAGAAGAGCCCAACACCCACCTCACCACAGCCTCTTCTCAGGGAGTTCTAGAGGGCCATAAGGTCTCTTTGCATGTGTCACTTATGGTGTGGAAGCCCCGTGTTACTGTGGTGGGTCTGGATTCTGCTCCCACACCAGGTTATCCCAAGGACATTACTTTGCTGTGGTACTTTGACTGAGCCATTCAGGCAGTGTGGGACACTGCAGAATATTCCTGATCTGGCTTGTGGTCTGTGCTGCTATATCTTCTACAAACACCACTTGAAGTTCAGACCATTGTATCTTCCCCCAGCGGGTGGTGGAGCCCTGGAACAGCTCCCCAGGGCAGCAGTCACAGCACCCACTCTGCCAGCATTCCAGGAGCATTTGGCCAATGCCCTCAGCCCCACGGTGTGAATGTTGGGAGTGTCCTGTGTAGGGACAGGGGTTGGACTCGATGGTCCTTTTGGGTCCCTTCCAACTTCTATGATTCTGTGAAGTCTTGTCTGTGCTTGCGTATCACCCACAGACCCAGCACACCTTATGTATGTGCAGTATGAGCTCTTCTGTGCAGCTTGTGTTGTAAATGTCCTTTAGAAGCTAAAATACGCAGGAAGATGTTTATAAATTGTATCTCCCCATTTTGAAAACAACCCACAGGCTGTAGCTGTCTCAGTGCTGGGAAAAACCTTAGCCTGCCCAGCACTTAGAAACAGAGAATCACAGAATCACCAGTGTTGGAAGGGACCCAGAAGGATCATCTGGCAGAGTGGATGCTGTGACTGCTGCCCTGGGGAGCTGTTCCAGTGCTCCACCACCCGCTGGGGGAAGAACCTCTCCCTGATATCCAATCCAACCCTCCCCTGGCACATCTTCCTGCCATTCCCTCCAGTCCCATCACAGGTCACCAGAGAGCAGAGCTCAGCCCCTGTTTCCCCTCTCTCCCTTGTGAGAAGGCAGCGAACAGCTCTGAGATCCCCTCTCAGCCTCCTCTTCTCCAGGATGAACAGACCAAGGGACTGCAGGCACTCCTCATGCGATTTCCCCTCCAGACCCTTCACCAGCTTTGGGGCCTCTTCTGGACACTCCCCAGTAGTTTGATGCCTTTTTTATCCTGTGACACCCCAGACTGCCCCCAGTGCAGAGCAGAGCAGGACTTGCAGCGCGCCTGAGCGTGTGCAGAGCTACCAAAGAGCTTTGTCCACCACAAAGATGGAAGCACATTGGTAGGTCTGTTGGTGTTGTGTTGGTGGCTGGACTTGATGATCTTAGAGGTCTTTTCCAACCTTAGTGATACTTAGGTTGTTTGAGGCCTTGAGCCCCCTGATCCAGTGGGAGGTGTCCCTGCCCATGGCAGGGGGGTTGGAACTGGATGGGCTTTGAGGTCCCTTCCAACCCAAACCATTCGATGATCCTGTGGTTCTATGATTCTGTGATTCTATAATTTTATGATTCTATAATCTCATCCTATAATTCTATGATTCTATAATTCTGTGATTCTACAGCTAGACACTCATTGCTCTTGGAGTTTGCAGGAGTGAGGTCAGAGGGTGTCAGACTTCCTCCAAACTTCCTCTTCTCTCCTACCATGCAAAAGGAGGTTGGAAAGGAGAGGTGGACACATCATCTGTGCGGAGTTGATGGCTTGGTTACCTTCCAAAGGAATAAAACCTGCCCCTCGTGTCCTCCTCACTCCCAGCATCCCTCAGTGCTGCTGGTGCAGGTGCCGGCTCCCCCTGCTCCTCCCTCCCAGGACAGTAGTTTACAAGTGCACTCGTCCTGGAAAATGTGAGGTAGTGTGAAGGAAAATGAATGTGCTGCAAAAGTAAATATACAAACAAGAGGGACACTCTGCTGATGGGCAGGAGGGCTGGGGCAGGGCCAGAGCTGCTCCTGTGACCTTCCCAGCCACATAGTTTGGGGCTGATATGTTGGGTGGGCTCTGGCTTGGTGCTGGCACCCACACCGTGCTCTGTGAGTGTGAGGTTACAAACTGTCATATAATTGTGGTGAAATCCATGCCTGTTACAGGCGTTTGTCTTACATTATTATCCCTCCAGATCCTGTAGACATTCTTCGGTGCTCCTTTGGGGCATCATCTGTGCTGCCAGTTCCCATAACAACTTGTGAATTCATCATTCCAAAGCTGGGGTATTTTTTTAAGGGAAAAAAAAAAAGAAATTCAGCCCAAATTCTCTTGTCTTTTGTCAGCTACTGAAGCGTTCGGATCCCTGGCAGCCTGCCGCTGCTTTTCTCCTCCTCTTTTGCTTGTTTTTCATGAAAAGAAATCCAGGCATATCCTTGGAAGGGTCATTACAATTATTTATCAAGAGAAAGCGTTTTACCTTGCAGCGTTTTAGATGCTGGGCCTTGGTAAACATTTAAAATTGAAAGACTGGTAGATTAAAAGATTTTTATGTATTGGGGGCTGATTTAGTTGATGTATAAGTCTCTTCAACGTCTCTCTGACAGATCTATTTAGGGCTTCCTTTTCGTCTGGCCTTCCTCAGGCAATGACACTCATTACTCTCTGCCTGTCAGTCAAAAGGAGTTATAATAGGGCTTAAATGGTTCTCCTGACACAATGCCCTTGTGACAGTAAAGGAGTGATAAATAGCAACAATAAGAGCCCTACCTGCAGGTGCCTGGGAGGGGCAGGCAGCATCCCCAGCTGCCTGGGACCACTTCTGCTTCCCACCGTGGGCTGCTGGGTTCAAAGGAGAGAGATGTGTTCCTGGGGGTTAAGGGGTGATGGGAAGGATGGAAGGAGGTGGGAAGACTGATCTCCTAAACACCAGGGGAAAGGAAAATCATGATTGTGGTGAAATAAATGGGATGGTGAGAGTGTGAAGCTAAAACCCAGTAACTGAGTGCAGAAAGATGAGATTCAACGTGGGATTGTATTTTAGTGGAAGCGTGTAAAACCCTCCAGCATCCACAGGACTTTTAAACTGGACGTGTTAGAAGTGAACATTATGGACTACACTGAGCATGGTTAGAGATGAAGCCATCTGTTATTTTTGACTGCTGTAATTCTTTGCCCTCAGTAAGGTTTCCTTGCCCAGATATTTATCACACTAACTTTAATTTATGATCTTGTTCTGCCTTTGCACTAAAGAATGGTCGTGTTTGGCTGTGCAACCTTACTTTTCTCCTTTTTCAAGAAAGAATGCCCCAAAAATGCAGTAAAAACTGCTGTAAGCTTAGACTTACAGATGCTGGGTAACATCAGACATGGTTTCAAAGCTATAGATAGACAAATTCTGCAGATGTTGACACCCAGCCTGCACTGAGTCACAATCACAGTGTCTGTGCTGCTTTGAGATACCGAGGCTACGGACAAGATCTGAGCTCTGGGCACTTAGTGACTATGCTGAATTAACAGCCATACTAGATTTTAATGCAATAGTGTGTCTGGGCACTTAAAGAGTTAACAGCCCATGGAGAAAAAGCCTGGGTTTGCCTGAGGACCATTTATCCACCAGTCTGTCAGTCCTTGGCATTCCTCTATGCTGAGCAGATCCCAGGGTTGGTGCTGTTAAGGACAATGAACTATTGCTTAGGAGGAGAAATATTCCCATTTGAATTAGATTATCTGACAATTTAAGTGAAATTGCATGAAAACAACATTAAAAAAACATTAAGATATTCCAGATAATAGGTCAGCCTTGTCTGATATCACACAGTGCTAGCCGTGGGTTCCTGGTGGGCTCCACCTTGCTCCTTGGCCATCCAGGAACAGAAGAAGCCAGAAGTCCTATAAAACTTACAGAAAAGGAGAAAAGAGCACCTTTTTGTGTCTGCAAAACCTGGTTCTTGGGCATAATGGAACAAATTAAGCTTGTGGAGCCAGCCCTGATTTTAGCATTTCTTGACTTTGCTAATAAACATTCTTTAATTAAAATTTATCTCTCTGTTTCTGATGAGTTCTAGAAAAAGCAAGCAGAGGTAACACTACGTTGGTTGCAGAACCTTCCTGTTCCTGCCTCGCTGCTGCCGTTCGAGTTGGCCTCTCTGAACTGATCTGTTTGTGGGGGACCAGAGCTCAGGTTTGCTCATCAACTGAAACAGCTCTTTGTCAGCTCCCAGCATTGGTAAAAACCAGGAGTCCCTCTGGGGAGGTGGTCTGGCAGCACGAGGTGGCACAAGGGTGCATCTGACTGGGTGAGGTTTGCCAGATTCAGAATCTTGGAGTCTGCTCCCAGCTGTGCCAGAACTGATCTTATGCAATTCCTCTGCTATCTTATTTGTAGGAGTTTTGAGTTATATTTGCCTGGCTCTTAAGAACTGTAGGAGACATTGCTCAATATTAGAGGCAATGGAAATCATGGTGTTATCGTGGGTTTCTAGAGGAGGTGGGACTACAGCCCCTGGAATTCTGTAGTCCAGGGCTCCTTTCCAGAGGGGCTGTTGTGTTGTTTGCAGGGAGGACACGATCCCTGTGCCCCCCTGCGAGGCGCGGGGCAGCCCGTGCCCCAGGGTCAGATGCAGGAGGAAAGGAGGGGCTGGAGGCTTCAGCCCCAAATTAGTGCAGGTGATGGTTTTCAGGTGTGTGTAACTTGGCAGAATGGAGTGAATTTTCATGGGAGCTGTAAAGATCTCCTTCCTAAACCCAGTGCTTCTGCCATGACAAATTTCCAGTTGGAGGAGGGAGCAGAGAGGGCTCTGCTCTGCACGATGATTTCTACTTTTATTTTTCATTGCTTTTTGACTCTACTGCTAAAATTATGACTCCAGAAGGACTGAGTTGATCCTTACTAATTTCAGTATCTGAAATAAACTTATAAATGAGCTGTGTTTCCATGAGTAAGATTCCCATTCAGCATTGCAAAGTTTATTTCATGGCAGTGAAATCATTACCAGTAAGCAAGAAGCGTGCTTTGGAAACACTGAAATCATTTAGTGATGAGCACTGAATACAAGGAATTGCTCTAACAGCCAGCAGAGATTACTTCAGCACCCTAAAAGTTGTTATATTTATTTTCACATTGCAAAGATCAGCCTTTGAAAAGTCTCTCCCTTCTCATTCATCCAATTTATGCAATCAGCTTGCAGTGACTGGACCAGCTCCGAAGGGTTCCACCTTTAACATTCCACAGTCAAATGTTACATTTTCCTGAATCTTTTTTTTTTCTATTTAAATCATCAGCTTTAACCCCAGTTTCACCCCCTTGACTCTACTTTAGTCTCCAGTATTGCCCCTGGGAAATTTTAATTTTAGGTTTTCAAGGGTTTCCCAAAGTATCAAGTTATTGGGTTATATCCCACAAATGGATCTGGAGGGGAGTGGGGAAGAAGAGTGATCAATATCTGTGTCCTCTGGAGTTTTATGAAATCCTCCCAGGGAATCATTTAGCCTCTGATTTTACAAAGAGTTTGGCATGGCTCGGTGTTAGCTGGAAGTGCTCAGCATCTCACGGATCACAGAGCTGGATGTGAACTTGGCTCTTGCACTGCTTTATATGGAATTTTCAACGCCCCAGGGTAACTGTTAACGAACCTGGGCTGTTCCCAGTGTTTGTGACTTGGGATAGGGCTGTTCCCAGTGCAAGAGACAGACATCCCAGGCACTATTGTATTCACGTGCTTTCTTTTTCCTGAAGAATCGTGTATTGTAGAATTATAGAATGGTTTGGGTTGGAAGGGACCTCAAAGCCCATCCAGTTCCAACCCCCTGCCATGGGCAGGGACACCTCCCACTGGATCAGGGGGCTCAAAGCCCCATCCAACCTGGCCTGGAACACCTCCAGGGATGGGGCAGCCACCACTGCTCTGGGCAACCTGGGCCTCATGGGAAAACATTTCTTCCTAAGATCTCATCCAAGTCTTCCTCTTTCAGCTGAAAACCATTCCCCCTCGTCCTAGCATATCTCTTCATTCCAACTGGCTTAGCGCAAGGGGACTCTTCACGGCTCCCAAAGGTTGACTTTGGGGTTGTTGTTAGTTTAAGATGTTGTTGGCAGGGGGTTGTAGGAGTTTCCGCCAAGAAACATGTTTAGGCATTTGGATTACTCTTGTAAATTTTAATTAATCACTTTGCTGCTGTATAAGGCAGCACTGTAACACATACTTAATGCTCAAGTATCCGATTTCTTACAGCAACATTGCACTGAGGGTTGAAAAATAAAGCTGCAGGCAAATGAATGTCTACAATCATGACAGCTTTATTTGGAAAGAGTCTTTTTAAGTGCTGCCTGTGCACGTCGTGGTTCTGGGGTACAAACCAATGCACCTCAGTGGGGTCCCATCTGACCTGGCTGATAAAGGAGGCGGTGCCAGGAGCTCTGCTGACATCCCTCCAGATGGTTCTCCAGAAATGTTGTCATCTCCTGGCATGCTCCAGATAGCTGGAATTACCCGATCAGCTGTGTCTGGCTCCAAACGAGGAGCGTGTGATTGGGGGTTTCTGCTTTACAAGAGAAGGGGTTCAGACTTCTTGGGGCTGTCTGACGTGTTCACTCCTTGTTTGCTTTGATGGAAGCACAAGCCTTTAAAAGAGGAAGTGTTGGACAAAAATGAGAGCTGATGTTTTGCTTCTCTGCTGCAAATTGCTGCCTGAAGCTGGTGCTGGGAGGTGTGTGGAGCAGCTCTCATCCCTCCAGCTTCCAGGCCACAAAGAGCATCATTTGGGGGGTCTGTGTGAAGCTGCTGTCAGCCACAGCGAGGGTGTGCAGTGGTTTTTCCAGACAGCTTCTCCAGCACCTGCAGGGATGCTTCAGTTGAAGGGGTCAGGGGTTCAGGGGGCACGGTGGGATGCCCAGGAATTCCTTATAGACACAAGACATCCACCTTTTCTTTTTTGCCCAGAGGTCTGTGCAAAGCCTACGTGCCTTTTGACTAATGCTGAAATATTGCCACAGCCTGAGAATTTGATAAGAGGATTTGGGTGGTGCAAAGGATTTCTGGTGTGTTTGCTTTATGTAAAGATGAATTTTCTGATAAAAAGGCTTTCTGTTTCCAAGTTTGTTCATGCAGCACTTTGTGTCAACAATGAATGCATGGAGCAAGTCACAAAAGAGAATTAAAATAATGTGTGTTGACTTAAATGAAACTGCAGCTGTGCCCGTTCTGACATTGTAGCAGTGAAGTTCATGGATGCTTAGAGGTGTGAGCTATGTCATAGAATCAGAGTGCTCTGGGTTGGAAGGGACCCACAAGGATCATCCAGTCCAACTCCTAGCCCTGCACAGGACACCCCAACATTCACACCGTGGGGCTGAGGGTGTTGGCCAAATGCTTCTGGAATATTGTCAGGCTGTGACTGCTGCCCTGGGGAGCTGTTCCAGTGATCCACCACCCTCTGGGGGAAGAACCTTTTCCTAATGTCCAACCCAACCCTCCCCTGGCACATCTTCCTGCCATTCCCTTGGGTCATTGGTCACCAGAGAAGAGCTCAGCCTCTGCTCCTCCTTCTCCCCTGGTGAGGAAGCTGCAGACTGTGATGAGATCCCCTCTCAGGCTCCTCTTCTCCAGGCTGAACAGACCCAGTGACTTCAGCCACTCCTCACACAGCTTCCCCTCCAAACCCTCCACCAGCTCCCTGCCCTCCTCTGGACCCTCTCCAGTAGCTTCAGATCCTTTTTATCCTGTGGCGCCCAGAACTGCCCCCAGGGCTCAAGGTGGGACCTCCCCAGTGCAGAGCAGAGCGGGACAGTGCCCCCCCTCTGGCTGGCCATGCCCTGCTGGATGCACCTCAGGACTGATATGAACACACTGTCTTCAAGTTTTCTTTGCTGTCTTTGACAATGCAGATGAGGTTCTTGCTAAAGAGGGATTTACAAGCTGTGACTTGCATCCTGCTAGGGGTAATCAGGCTGTTTTGAGACACAGAGCAGCCGATGCTGGGTCTCTCCTGTGCATGGCCAGGAGCTGCTGCTGTTGCTGGCGCTGCTGACATTGCTGAGGGTGGGGAGTCCTGCTGTAGAGTTAACCCAGACAGAAGAAAATCTGCCTTGCCATTAAGAAATATGCTGGGGAAAAGATCTGCTGGAAATCCAGGAAGCAGAGGGGGAAGAGGCAGGTTAGATCAGGTTTTCTCCTCCTCCCAGGAGCCAGTGCTCGCAGTCAGTGCGTGTCACAGCTTTGCCCAGCCTGGTGGTAAATGCATTAATGGGGCTGTGCCACCTTCCAGAGGAGATGTTTCGGGCTCAGAGATGTCTCTTCACTCTGGGAGCCTTTTTTTGTAGTACTGGAGCTAAATGATCCTTTTCATTGTCTGCCTCACTAGGAAAACACATTCTCTGTATACTTTCTTTTCAATCATTTACACCCATCAATTATTTTCAAACTTTTATTGTCTCCCACATCTTTTTTTTTGGTGAAACCTGAGAATTTGGCTCCTTTAACTTCTCCAGTCCTTCCAGACTCCAGTCACTGCATTGCTGATTCCATGGTAGCTTAACCACATCTTTTAGCATCAGTCCTTTATGAATCCCTCACCCTGAGGTGCCTTCGGGACCAGACGGGAGGTTTAGTGTCACAACCCTGTGCTGAGGGTGCTGTGGAACAGCATCACCCTGGGGCATTTTGCTAAAAACCTCTGTAAAGGGATGAAGGATGCTCTGAACCATCCTCTGATCCATGGTGCCAATGCTCAACATCCAAAAAGATACACTGAGTAATTTTTTACCCAGAAAACCCCTTGCAGACCCTACCACCTGGCATCACGACTGTGCTTTCCTATGCTTTTGCCCAGCTCTTGTTTCTGCTACAGCTGTGGTCGTTCTGTCACTTCTTTTTGACTCCTTCTGCTTGAGAGTTTGTTGGGGGGATTGACAGAGGCTCAGCACATCCTTCAACTTGGAACAATATAAGGGCTGACTCTTGCAGCATGACAAGGCTTTCAATTTTATTTTCAAAAGCAAAACCAGACTTTGCAGCCAATCTTATTACTCAAACCTCCATCCTTTTGGGATGATGCAGCTTTGCCTCCTCAGCACTGCTGTAACTGCCTGCTCTGTTCCCCATCCCAAAGCCTGGCACTCCAACCTATTGATTGACATCTCTGTCTCCAGCTCTGATCTCGTGTCTTGACCATCTGCTTCTTCTGGTGGTCTCCGGAGGGTCTGCCAATCAGCAAAGCAGGCTCAAAACTCCCAGGCAAATGGGTTAGATTATTTTTGAACCTTCCTTGCAGCCATCTGTTTGGGAGGGAGCCATGAACTTGTCTTACCCAGCTGGGTTAAGGTGCTGTGGCAGCCTGCAAGGGAGGAGGAAGCAAGCAGGATAAAGAAAATTACCCTCTCCTTAAGGAGCTGAATCAGCTGTGAGACAGTTCTGAGCTCTCAGCCAGCGACTGGCACCAGCAGGGAGACATCAGGATGTTTCCCAGTCCCTGTCAGAGCTGGCTGCTGCCTTCAGATGACACCAGGCAAGTCAGTGTGACTTCGAAGCTGACTCGTGTTGCCCGTGACAACCTGGGTTTGAGTCTATTTTACATGCACACACATCCACACGTGCATATGTTGCTATAACAACCACCCAGGACTTTCAAAAAATGCTGGACTCTGTTTTCCAGGTTGCAAAGCACTGAAGTTTTGCTGCAATCCAGGAGGCAAACAGCTGCCTTCAGTCTTTTTTTTTTTAAGTTTCTAAATAAAGCAGTAAATCAAGTATGCTAGGCAAAATGTCTGGGTTAATGATGTAAAAAGAGTCTGCAATGCCTTAGTAGGAAAAGAGAGAGACAGCCAGGGCTCTGTCTGCCACCCTGGTGTTTGAACCAGCCCAGCCAGTTCACTGTGGTAAAGACTGAAATGTAAATGCTGGGTTTGGTGTCTCCAGAACATCACAGCTTAGTGGTGCCACCAGTGAAGCCACTGGTGTCACTAAGAGGCAGCAAATGACAAGTTGTGGATGAAGCTTGTGATCTCTGCAGCCTCACAACCTAAGTAACAAGAGATAGGAGAAGAGGAAATGGCCTCAAGTTGCACCAGGGGAGGTTTAGATTGGATATGAGGAAGAAATTCTCTATGGGAAGAGTGGTGAAGCCCTGGCAGAGGCTGCCCAGGGCAGGGGTGGAGTCTCCATCCCTGGAGGGGTTCAAAAACATATGGATATGGCACTTTGGGACATGGTTTAACAGGCACGGTGGGGTTGGGCTGATGGTTGGACTGGATGAGTTTAGAGGTCGTTTCCAACCTTAATGATGCAAACTAATGCTGTAACCTGCAAGGCAGCTGTCAGGTAAGGGTAAGAGCAAGGGATGTGAACAGCCAAGGGCCCCTATTGGCCACAGGAAGCCCTTTGCAATAGCTGCAGGCTTTGAGTAAGGTACTAATCTCTAGATAATGGCATTTGGCTCCTGTCGCAGGCTTGGTACCAATACTGTGTGTTTCTTCCTCTTTCTCTGAGTGATGGGGACACACTGAGCAGTGCTGTCTTCCTGAAAAAGGGTTTTCTTCCAGAGAAAGGAGAAAGCAGGAGAAGTGTGGCTACAGCATGGGTTTTGCAGGATATGCACGTGTGTGATGGCCCTTGAGTGCTGGTCTTCATCTTGTGTTTGAAAGTGAGCTTTGCCCATAAAACAAGCCCTGACAGAGACCAAGGAGGTCTGGGTTTCCCTCGTAGGCAACGCTTGGTTTCCCTTTGCAGTTCGTGACTGCTGGGGCTGGGTCCTGCCAGGCAGGGGTGGGTGTCACTTTTCTCCCTTGCACCGTGAATGAGGTGGCAAAGAAGCTGCAGAAAGTCCCTCGGGGCAGAGCTCAGGATAGAGCCCAGGACCTAATATGGCCTGGTTTGTGTCATCCTGCTCACAGCTCTGCCTTGGAGCCACCAGTTGCTGCTCTCTGCTGGGTCCTCGGGGCTGCAGGTGATCCTGGGCCATCAGATATGAGGGATGTGATGCTGTTTCATCAAAAGTTGTTAAACTGTCTCGAAAAAGCATGTCCTGTCACTCCTAAAAGTGCTATATAATCATTGAAGGGTTGATTTAGTGAGCAAAGTTTGTGCTGGATTGTCATAGCTGTAGTCCAAGCTCATGATATAAGGGAAGACAATACCTTGTGATCCTGTGATTACCTTGCTGTGAACACCAGTGCTTCGGGTAGCCTGGCCTATGGGAGAGCTGGGGAGGGGCTCTTTACCAGAGAGTGCAGGGACAGGACAAGGGGGAACAGTTTTATGCTAAAAGAGGGGAGATTGAGATGAGATCTTGGGAAGAAAGGTTTTGCTGTGAGGGTGGGGAGGCCCTGGCCCAGGTTGCCCAGAGCAGTGGTGGCTGCCCCATCCCTGGAGGTGTTCAAGGCCAGGTTGGATGGGGCTTTGAGCCCCCTGATCCAGTGGGAGGTGTCCCTGCCCATGGCAGGGGGGGGTGGAACTGGATGGGCTTTGAGATCCCTTCCAACCCTAACTCTCCAGCCCTCACATCACCTTCATGGCTCTAATGTACAACTTGACATCCGGCTTCTTCTCCAGCGTACAGATCAGCTCATTAAACACTTTACATAAGACAGAGAGGAGCTGGCAGTGAGGGAGAGAAAATCAAACCTGCTCACGCTTTGTTCACCTGCGATGGAAGTCCTGAAACCTCTCTGCAATGATTCATCCCCCAGCCACAGGCTCCAGAGCCCTGCTTTGCCTTCTCCAGAGCTGCTCCACGGCCAGGGACTGGCTGCTGAGCTCAAAGGAAGGTTTTTAGCTGCAGAATTGTGCAGGGCAGCGTGTGCTATTTGTGGAGCACTGTAATGTATGCGTCTAGCCCGGCTCTCTCCAGCAACGGCCAAATGTTTTTCAAGGCAATAAAGAAGGTAAAATAGAGCAGCACTGTGCTGGAGCCTCTTTTACCATGTGTTCCCTGAGCAGAGCCTGCAGGAGCTCACACGTGTGCTCACAGACACGTGATTAGATTGGATATCAGGGAGAGGTTCTTCCCCCAGCTGGTGGTGGAGCACTGGAACAGCTCCCCAGGGCAGCAGTCCCAGCACCCACTCTGCCAGCATTCCAGGAGCATTTGGCCAATGCCCTCACGGTGTGAATGTTGGGAGTGTCCTGTGTAGGGACAGGAGTTGGACTCAATGATCCTTTTGGATCTCATACAGCTCAGGTGATTCTATGATTTGATGGTAATTAAATGCATTGGTCACCAGAAGGATGGAGCAGGGGGATGGTGGTCCTCAGCCCTGCAGCTGCCACCGGTTCCCCTGCGCTGAGGCACGGCCTAGGGCAGCACAGGCAGCATGTGTGCTCCCACACTGTGGCTGGCAAAGCCTGGTCTGGGGTGAGGGTTGGCACCACAGAGCGAGCAGGGGGGTTAAACCAGGGGGAACAGATGAATGAAGCAGCAAAACACCCCCCCCCCCCCCCCGATCTCAGTTCACATTTAGGGGAAGAGTTGGGATTGTTATCTCGGCTGCACAGGCTGCAAAACTGCTGTGCAAAGCACTTTTGGTGATGTTAGCTTGATTCTTTGCCTGATCTACACATTGCAGCTTCTGTGGAGGGGGGACTTGCTGCATGAATGTGGCCCAAGAGCTTTTGGGTCTGGAGTGGGCAGAGTTGGGGCGGAGTGGTGCGTCTCAGCATGGATCAGGATGCTCTCAGCATCGTAAGCATTGTGCTTCATGATGCAACTGTCAAGCAAATGTCATGATATCACTGCTTATCAGGAACCCTTTGGGACAAAGGGACAGTTGCAAGGGGGAGCACTGTGCTTTGACCCATCTGACTGTGTCCAACACCCTGCTCAGGCTAAGGAGGACTCATCCCTTTAGGGTGGCAGCCCCCAGCTGAAGATGCACAAGAGGATGGGACTCACCTGATACGGCCCTTCCCTCACTCTGCCCCATCCTGGGGAGCTCTCCATCCTCACTTGCTCCTCTAATTTGGCACCTTGCTATATAATTCCTGCACTTCTGGGGGAGGGGGTGAGAAAGGAAGATGCCAGCCAAGGGGGAGAAGGGGCGCAGAGGTGGACCTGTGCCTTCCTCTCGGGGTCCCCCCACTGTCCTCCTTGATGGATGCTGCTATTTGGAGGGAGCAAGAGGGAAAGAAGGAAAGAAACCAACAGAAACACAGGCTTAGAAATAACACGGGGTGGGATCTTTCTGGATCTGCCAGAGCCTGGGGGATTTTCTTGTACAGCGAGTGCCTGGCCATGGCAGGAGACAGGGACAGATGTCTCCTTGTTTCTCTTCTGGAAGCTGGGAGGGAAAAGGGGTTCTGTAAGATCACGGAGCACCCGTGAGCTGTCTTTGTATTTGCTGGAGTGGAATTTTGTATGCGTAGAATGAGTGAGCAGTGGGTGTTCTGGTGGTTTAGGAATGCTGCTGGCTCTCCAGGAGCAGCGTGGGGGAACATAATGGAGACCTGAGTTGGGACTTTATAGACCTCTGCAAAACCTTAGGTAAATTCGTGTTTAGGAGAGGGACAAGAAGCCCCTTAACAAAATTTAGCAGCAAATGGGTTGTTTGTTTATTGCACATGTGCTGGGAATTAATCGAGCCATGTCCATGGTGCTGTGTTCTCATGCTAAAACCAACATTTACTCATAATCTCTATGGGTTGTTAAACTGATTTTGTAGCACTTTTTGTTCTTGTGAAATTAAAACAACATTTTCTTCTAAGACAGTTGCAAGATTAACATATAAATTCTTTTCTTCTTTGTCTGACATTATTGAGAAGGGTGTTTTATGTGTGCTTTTAGTTTTTTATTCTCAATGATTTAAATCATTCTAAGTGTTCACATTCCATCCTCTCCTGCTATTGCATTTCTTTGTGCATGTGCACTCTTGCAGTAGCATTGTATGGAGTGTTCTGTGGCTTCATACCAGCTCTGCATCCTCATGTGTGTGCCAGAGTGCTTTCAGGAGAAGCCACTAATAAGGATACAGATCTAAAATTATCTAATCTAATTGCTGGCAGCAGAAGGCATGGGAGGGGGGGGAGATATTATGAAGAATTGCTGTATGGCCTAACAGCGTTAGTTCCATTAAACCCTCAGAGCCTGACCTGTCTGTAGTTATTTCCTTCTGTGTAATGAGAAAAGTAAGTTTAAAGAGAGAATAAGGCAATAGATGGGTGATTCTGAAAGACCTGGAAGAATTGTGGTGCTGAGAGCAGATCATGGCAACTGTGTGGGCTCTGCATTGGCACCAGGGCAGCCCTCCCTGCCTCAGTGTCCCCATCAGTGAAATGGGGCTGGTCAGTCTCTTGCTTGCCTGAGATTGGCATAGAATCTGGAATGGTCTGGGTTGGAAGGGACCTCAAAGCTCATCCAGCTCCATCCCCTGCCATGGGCAGGGACACCTCCCACTGGATCAGGGGGCTCAAAGCCCCATCCAACCTGGTCTTGAACACCTCCAGGGATGGGGCAGCCACCACTGCTCTGGGCAACCTGGGCCAGGGCCTCCCCACCCTCACAGCAAAATATTTCTCCCTAAGATCTCATCTCAATCTCCCCTCTTTCAGCTCAAAACCATTCCCCCCATCCTGTCTCTGCTCTCCTTTATCAAAAGCCCTTCCCCAGCTTTCCTTGAGCCCCTTTCTGTACTCAGAGGCTGCTCTGAGGGCTCCCCAGAGACTCTCTATATAATATACATAGTTGTTACCTTTGGGCTCTCTAGCACATTGTATATCTGCTTTTTTTGAGAGAAATGAGAATTATGAGAACGAATGGTTGACTACAAACTGCCCAGAGATCTCCAGGAGTCGTGCAAAGGCAAAGCTGCCTTTCTCCCCCTGCATACTGGTGTTTTGCAGGCTCCAGGTGCTCCTCTGGTGCTCACTCGTGTGCCTGAGGCTCCACAGCTCAGGATGCTCTGCATCACCGCAGGGATGCTGCCTGTGGTCCCTTGCCTGGGGCTGCTGCCCATGGGGCTGCAGGTGGTTCCACAAGCAGTGCCCAACAGCAGCTCCCTCTTCTCCTGGATGGAAAACTTCTGTTCTTTAGCTCTGCTTTAAGCCAATCTTAGCTTCAGAACACTTTTTTTTTCCTGGGTGCCTTCCCATAACCCATTGTGATTTTTAGTTTTCTATTAAGGCTTAGCCCCACTGGCCCTGATGTTGGAATAAATGATCAATCCTTGACTGTGCCCTGAGCAGCTCACCCTGGGACAGGGCTGGGGCTGGGAGTGCAGGCAGCCTGGGGCAGTGCTTCTGTCTATTATCCATCTCTGATGTAGTCAGGATGGGGTCCAGTTTGCATTCAGGGTCTGGTTTTAGGAGATCTAGAAAGCCTGTCGTGAGCTATTCTCCTGTGCCTTGTCTTTGCACATCTGGAAATGAATCATTTCACATGTAAAGAAAAATCTCTGCAATGTTATTCTCCAAAAATTATTTGCTTTCATGTCCAGGTCCCATGTGAGAGGAGGACAGCAGAGAGAAAAATGCCTTCAAGATTAGGCCAATACGGTGGCAGAGGGATTGCAGCTAAGGAGGGAAAGAGTAAGGAAAAGCTTTAATGTCTTGATGGGAGCAAGTAGAAAAGTATCTAAATTGCTGTCCCAGTTGGAGAGGATGTGACTGTGTCTGTGCTATAAATGGCATTCATTTAAAATGCCTTATTACATAAAGGTCTCATGTTTTCTCCCCCAGGCTCCCTCTCCCAGGTCACCGTATGAACACCTGAGTCTCCTCCAGGCGTCACAGAGATGAACCTGTAGCAGCCTGTCCACAGGTAAGAGGCTCAACCATCTCTTCAGCACCTGCTCTGGTGATTTGGGAGCACGAGGAACCACAGAGCCTGTGGTCACAGTGCTGCAGGGCCTCAGCCTGTGCCCACACTGCCTGAGGTCGTGGTGGGAGGTTTGCTGTCTGCTGGTTTCTACACGTTTCGTGCCCCTCCGAGGTGGCACAGTCATGGAGGTTTGCAATTCCAAGAGCAGACGTGGTCACTGAGCTTTTAAAATATGTTTTGAGGGGTAGGGACTGATGCAGGCTGCTGATCTTGGCTTTGTATTTTATTCCTGTCTCCAGTGTGCTGCTGGTTTTGCTTGTAGCTGCCCCCACCCCCCGAGCAGCCTGTGCTCCATACAGGTGCTTCTGGAATTTTCTGATCCTGGTAGATGTGGATCGTGGTGCTTAGGTGGAGGTTGCCTCTCCTGCTGCCTTGATTTTCTTTCTGTCCCTTTGTCCAGCAGCTGCCTAATATAAAATATTTAGAAACAGAAGCTACTGTTGAATCTCTCCCCTTGTAGCAGGGTGACATGACCAGGAGGTGCTCAGATTCTGTCCCCCCTTGCCTGCTCTCCCTGTCCCTTGCAGCTGTGCCTTTTTCCTCTTGCTGTCTTCACAAAGCCACTTCAGTTACTGATGTTTTACCCTCCTGAGGGATGCTGCTTGCCCAGCTTTGAGGAGGTTCATGGAAATAAAATACTGCTCATGGAGCTCTTGGTCAACCCTCCAAAAGAAGGTGGTGCACTGCTGGATATTGACCCTGGCCATCAGCACGTTGCAGAGGACAACCTGGGGTCTGGTGCCTGTGTTGGGTGGATTTTGAGGGCTGAGAGAGAGATGAACACAGTCCTTGAGTGAAAAATTGTCTGTTCCCTGCTTTAGAGGGTACAGCTTTGTCCGTAGGGATGCACATCCCACAGCAGCCAGGTTCACAGAGCCAGGAGCACGTGGCAGCTCTGCAGCCATGGATTATTTTCATGAGTAAATTAACTCTTTCATAAAGATTTAAAAAGTGGTGGGCTTAGGATGGGCAGAAAGAGCAGGAAAGGGATGGGTGGGGGGAGGTGGGGATGCTGCACAAGCCACAGCCTTTCTCAGGGAAAAGATTTTGGCTGGGAACTAGCGTGAGAGGCACTGGAGGAAGAGCACAGCTTCCCGGAGCAGCTGCCCCAGTGTGACACAAGCAGGGCTTTCGGCTCATCAGCAGCGCTAATTGAAGAGGACAGGTTTTGCACCCTGGGAGCAGCAGGAGGTCACACTCCAGTGTGAGAGCTCAGACCTGGCTCTGTCAGCCAGTGCTTCTTGCTCGGCTGCAGTTACAGCTCATTATCTTGCTGACCTTTAATTTCACAAGTGTTTCTTGCAATGTGTTTCTTCAGCCTGGGCCGGCTTCTGACCTCCGTTCCCAGAGGCAGAGGGATAATATATTCATCTGCTGTGCTGTCTGGCCACTTCCCATCCCTCCCTCCTTCCCTCCACCCTCTGTCTCTGTCCTTTTTGGCAATCTGTCATTTTTATTTTTGATCTGAGTCCAGGAGCTGAGTAAAAAGTACTTGGGCAGCTGGAGCGAGGACCAGTGGCTTTGAAATACGCTTTAACGTGTTCGTAAACGATTGCGCTTCGGCAGGGTCCCTGCCCAGCACGCTGGCAGCAGGCAAAGCTGAGGAGACTCTTCTGAGATCAGAATTAATTACACCACGAGGAAATGGTGTGAAACACACAACCATGCAGCGGGAAATCTCTCCTGTGATGTGGGCTCTGTTGGTTCGTTTATGCTGTGCTCGTCGCTGTGGCCGCTCAAGCACCTGAGATTGAATCATAGAATCACAGCGTCACAGAATGCCAGGTGGGAAGGGCCCTCAAGAGGTGTCTGATCCAACCTTTTAGGTGTTCTATGGTTTAAATGAGATGGCCCAGAACCCTGTCAAGCTGAGCCTTAAAAGTGCCCAGTGTAGAGGAATCCACCACTTCCCTGGGGAGATTATTCCAATGTTTCTCCTCATGGGGAAGTATTTTCTTCTGGAATCCAATCGGAATCTCCCCAGGAGAAACTTCTACCCATTCCCACTTATCTTTTCCATGTGACTCCTTGTATAAAAGGGAGTCTCCATCCTCTTAGTAGGCACCCTTTATGTCCTGGTACATGGGAATAAGGTCTCCCCTAAGCCTTCTCCTCTCAGGGAAGATGAGCAGAGAGAGGCAAAAGTTTTAGAAGGGCTGTCTGGGTGTTGCATGTTGAGGATGTTCCAGTGGGATGTCACACTTGTTGGAAATCATCTATCAGATAAGATCAGTACAGGGAACACTGCTGCTTTCCTATCAAATTATCCCCATTTTCCTGAATTCCCATTGCTTGTTCCTGGTGCAAACAACAGTTTTGTGCTTTCTTTGAATCAGAGAATGAACAAATCCTTTACTGAGGATGATCTGAAGAGGACAGTAAGCTCAGAAGCACAGGAAGGGGGCAAAAGAGCTGTGGTTGGAGCACATACATGGGATGACACCAGGAATCCCCATTAGTCCCAACTCACCAGTTTGATGAGTAAAGCCTGAACTGGTCAGTACAGGGCTCCCACGCTGCTGCTGAGGGTGGTGAGTGGGGAAATAAGAGAGGAGGAAAATGGAAGTGCTTTTAAGAGAACCCCTTTGGTGTGTAGTGAGTCCCCTGGTTGGTCTGTGGCTGCTCCAGCTCGGGGGGTGGATGCAGCCGGGCTCTGACTCTCCTGTGAGTAAAGTCTAATTGCAGAAATTGGCACGGTGGCTTGGAACGAGAGCTAATTAATTAATGGGAGACATGCTGGGATTGAATTTTATTAAACCTTGGAATCCAAGTAGAGTGGATGAAATGTAAGCAAAGGTTGGGAAGGGGAAGGAGGGGCACGTGCCAGGCGTGCCCTTCGCTGGCGGGGCACGGGGGCTTGCTCAGGTTATAGGCAGAGAGAGAAATGGGTTCATATATATACACCTGCGTAGAGAATTCTGGAACATTCTGAGCTAGAAGGGTCCCACAAGGATCATCGAGTCCAGCTCCTGCCCTTGCACAGGACAACCCCAACATTCACACCCTGAACCACTTATGCTCTGTTTTCCTTATTCACTTGGTCTGGATTTCTACGTGCAAAGAGACTGACCCATCCCTCTGTCCTGCTGCTGGGAATCTCTGGCCATGTACTCCCTAACATCATCTGGAGAGTAGAGGGGATTTATTTGCTTATCCCCTGATCCTGTGCTGATAAACACATCGTGCTTCATCCAGCCCTGCCTGTTGTTTCATGGTAAGGGAGGTCATCTCCATATTTACTACCTTTGAAATGATTTAGGGTCTTCTGGAATGGAAATTCTTCAACCAAGTAACAAGTGAAAGGACAAGAGGAAATGGCCTCAAGTTGCACCAAGGGAGGTTTAGATTGGATATGAGGAAAAAATTCTCTACTGGAAGAGTGATGAAGCAATGGAAGAGGCTGCCCAGGGCAGTGGTGGAGTCTCCATCCCTAGAGGGGTTAAAAAATGTGTATATATGGCACTTAAGGACATGGTTTAGTATGATGGTTGGACTTGATCTTAGAGAACTTTTCCAACCTGAACAGTCCTATGATTCTAAATTCCAGGAAGCATTTGCTCACCTTGTTGCACCTTGATGCTTACTCTGCTCCCAGAAGCTGCCTGCTCAGGTGTGTATGTGCTGGCACAACTTTACAGTGCTGGGCTTTGCAGGAGTAACTAAGTTTTTTGGGCAGGTACACGTGTGTTTTTGGGGTGTGTGCTAAACCATTGGTTTCCAACAAGAGGTGCAGCACAGGACTCAGCCTTCCTGGGATGCTGTTTTGCCTGCCGAATCCCTAGCATCCCACATGAGTTTCAGGAATATACTTAATCCTAATTTTAGCTCTCCCTCCAAGGTGGATATCTTTGGGGTTTGGGCACATTGAATGCCTTATTCATAAAACTACAAACACTGTACAAAGAAGGAGCGTGGGGGGGGAAGTGTCCTGCCTTAAAACGTTTCTGATCTCCAAGCAGCTATAATTTTGGCTTATTCAGAGAACAAGCCGAGGTAGTGTTCATTTTAACAGCCAGGAAAGGGCTGTCTGTTTATATTTAGGACCTTATAGATTTGTGCAGTGTATGCAGGTGGCACATTAAAATGTGTGGATGATTTCTTACCAGGATAAGGCTGTGTTTTTGCTGGACTGCCTTTAATTCCGTGTGAAGGCCAAGTAAGTAAGCTCTGAAAATTTTCTTCTAACAATTTCTGGGGTTAAATTTTGTAGACTTTGGAGTGTTGTTTTGAGCTTAATCCTGGTGAATTCTTTCCATGCACCTTCCCTACACAGTTTTGCTCAGCACACGTGTTTTTAAGAGCAGTTTGGCAGCTCCTGCCACTCAGAGTTTGTAGGGCATTGGCTCTAGTGGACACCATTCAGTTCTCTGGAGAAGCGTTAGAAGAACACTGCAATGAAGATAAGTAGGTGGGAAACGAGCATCTTCAGCAGCAAGGGGGTCGTGGTCCAGGGTCTCAGTCACATTGATGGTTTCAGGTCTGACCTTCACCTCTTCATGGGCTCTGTCTGAAGAAGGCTGTGTCTCCCATCTGTCTCCAGCCTTGGTCATTATCCCATTGGCTCTGAGAGCTGTAAGAACTGATTCTGCAAGATCTGGACTTCGATGGCTTTTTCTTGGCATGAGGTGAAGTCAATAGTGTATCCAAAACAAGTGCTTTTGGGCTTTAGCTTCTGCAGTGGGGTCACTGTTGCTGTTTGTCCCCAGTGCTGCAAAGACCTGGTCAATCACAGAATCACCTGAGCTGGAAGGGACCCACAAGGACCATCGAGTCCAACTCCTGTCCCTACACAGGACACTCCCAACATTCACACCGTGGGGCTGAGGGCATTGGCCAAATGCTCCTGGAATGCTGGCAGAGTGGGTGCTGTGACTGCTGCCCTGGGGAGCTGTTCCAGTGCTCCACCACCCACTGGGGGAAGAACCTCTCCCTGATATCCAATCCAACCCTCCCCTGGCACATCTTCCTGCCATTCCCTCCAGTCCCATCACAGGTCACCAGAGAGCAGAGCTCAGCCCCTGTTTCCCCTCCCTCCCTTGTGAGAAGGCAGCAAACAGCTCTGAGATCCCCTCTCAGTCTCCTCCAGGCTGAACAGACCAAGTGATCTCAGCCTTTCCTCACACAACTTCCCCTCCAGACCCTTCACCAGCCTTGGGGGACTCTTCTGAACACTCTTTTTATCCTGTGGCACCCAGAACTGCTCCCAGTGCTCGAGGTGGGGCCACCCTAGTGCAGAGCAGAGTGGGAGATGATGCAAAAGAGCCAGCTCTGCCACGGGGCTGGGATTGGTCCTTCAGAGAGAGCAGTGTTCATCCCTGGAGAGCAGAAATTGATAAAAAATGTGCATACTCCTTGTTTCGAGCTGCAGCTGAACAGCAGGCAAAGATGGTAAAGTTCTCTCAACTGTATTCAAGAGCTGAAAATGTCTTCCAGCCACACATCACTTTCATGTCACCCCTCAGAAGGTGCTCCTTGACAACTAATCTTAGCCTTGTAATCAGAAGTGCCTTTCTCACGGGGAAATCCAGGTGCTTATTTGGTATTTGCAAAGCTTACCAAGATCCTGGGGCCAAGGAGATTTGTAGAAGCAGAGTGCAGCTATTAATGTCAGTTGGTCTCCTGGAGAGTGCCTGGGCTCTGAGGTTTGTTCACAGATCCAAAATTAGGCAGTTGTTGATTTTTTTTCATTCAGAGGTACGAAAAGGCCCATTTGACTGAACTGAAACACTGGGTAGTGCTGAGCAAATGAGGTTCAAAGGGGGTGTGAGAGACAGACAGAGGTCAGTGCAGAGAGAAGAGATTGAATTTTAATTATATGTACCTGTCACATACCATGAGTGGTTATGGTTTTGGGAAAAGGGGTTGAAAAAAGTGAAATCCAGGTTCTGTTTGCAGAAAAACATTTCTTTACTGTTTGGGTTCTTTGCTGTGGTAACCAGAGGGCCTATTTTTAGCATCTTTCCCGAGATGCTCCTCTATATTACAGTGAGTTGCTTGGGAAGCTGGGGTACTAAGTTATCCCAGGGGTTTCCGTGTTAAAATGAGTATTAATTCAGAAAGATTCCAAAGGATTGTGTTCTTCAAAATAGAACAGGTTATGTGTGAGATATTCCTGGCCGTGTGTCTTGCTCAGACTTCATGATTTGACAAATTCCAGTATTTAGGTATGGAAAGGTTCTTCTTTTATTTGGCCAAATCCTGACTACAGCACTAACCCAATGCTGTTGTGGTGGCAATTCACCTGAGCAGAAAACAGAGTAATCCTAAAATATATGTTAGCATTTTTAATCACAGTAATTTGGCCCTCAGCCAGTGAAGCACCTCTGAGTAATCTAGCATAGACCAGCACTCTGTTTCCATGCAGAGATTCATCACGGAAGAGAATGAGCCCATGGGTTTGGTTGTACATTTGTAACTCTGTGGTGAAACCTCTACCCTGCCTTGTTATTTTGAAAATCCTTTCAGATTTTAGTGGCATGACAGGGGTGTTTGAAGCTCGTCTGGTAGGAGGTGTCTCTACCCTTGGCAGGGGGGTTGGAACTGGATGGGCTTTGAGGTCCCTTCCAACCCAAATGATTCTATGATTCATTCCAATTTTCAGATGAAAGGTATTTAGAAGATTCAGGGTGAAACATTTATTTCTAAGGAAAGTGTTGTTGTGCTCTGCAAGGTATCGTAGTAGAGAATCACAGAATGCTTTGGGTTGGAAGGGACCTCAAAGCCCATCCAGTTCCACCCCCCCTGCCATGGGTAGGGACACCTCCCACTGGATCAGGGGGCTCAAAGCCCCATCCAGCCTGGCCTTGAACACCTCCAGGGATGGGGCAGCCACCACTGCTCTGGGGAACCTGGGCCAGGGCCTCCCCACCCTCACAGCAAAACATTTCTTCCTAAGATCTCATCTCAATCTCCCCTCTTTCACCTGAAAACCCTTCCCCTTCATCCTATCCCTGCACTCCCTGATCAGGAACCCCTCCCCAGCTTTCCCGTGGGCCACATTTAAGAAGTGGAGTGCTCTGTGTATCCAAAAAGAACAAAAGGAGTCCTACTGAATGAAGTCACAAACAGACAGGGAGAGGCAAGCTTCTTTTTCAAATGTCATTCTTCATATCTTATTGTCTTTCATCCATAATCATTTAAATACACTTGCTTGCATTTGGAAGAATAACAACAGCCCTTCAACTGCACTTCATCCATACCATGCTCACGAATTCTTTGCATTTTGTAATAAATTAATTCTGTTGGATTTTTTTCAAAGATGTTCTGCAAACTGTTTCCATGTGCATTTTACTAAGACAGTTCTCTGTACGTGGAGTTTGTACCAGAACAGTTCGCGCTTGCTCAAAGGGTCCCTTATTCTTTGAAAAGTTTAGAAATGCAATGACTAAAATTAGGCAGAGGAACATCCATACCCAGTCAGATTCAGTGGAAAAGGTGTCCTTACACACTCACTACTGACATACAGGCTATTGGAGAGGAGGGACAGGGAGACAGCTTGGTCTGAAGGAGGCCAAGGGTTGGCACAGACATTTTTAATGTGTTCTATTATTTGAGTCTCTTCAAGAAATGAACCAGAGTCTTTAACGTGATCTGAGTGCAATGGGTCATCTTCAGTCAATGTGAACAATTTTTGGTGATGGATTTGATCCAAGGGCTGGAACATCTGAGAGAGTTGGGGTTGCTCAGCCTGGAGAAGAGAAGGCTCTGGGGAGACCTTAGAGCAGCCTCCCAGTACTGAAAGGGGCTCCAGGAAAGCTGGGGAGGGGCTCTTGATAAGGGAGTGCAGGGACAGGATGAGGGGGAATATTTTTGAGCTGGAAGAGGGGAGATTGAGATGAGATCTTGGAGAGAAATGTTTTGCTGTGAGGGTGGGGAGGCCCTGGCCCAGGTTGCCCAGAGCAGTGGTGGCTGCCCCATCCCTGGAGGTGTTCAAGGCCAGGTTGGATGGGGCTTTGAGCCCCCTGATCCAGTGGGAGGTGTCCCTGCCCATGGCAGGGGGGTGGAACTGGATGGGCTTCAAGGTCCCTTCCAACCCAAACCATTCCAGGATCATCTGTTTGAGTGTGTTTTAAACTAACGTGGGCATTACAGGGTGAGAATCCTACGGTGAGGATTCACTGCTGGTGACATTCGTGGGATCTCTCAGCTGTTGAAGACATTTGCTTTTAACAAAGTGTATCTCCAGTACACATTGTCATCTTGAGTTATATTTCAAACTGTTTTCTGTAGCTTTAGGAGTAATTGTAATCCGTGTTTGCTCATTCTGAATTCTTACATTGTTTGTATGAATAAAAATCCATCTTCTCCCAGATAGCCAAGTAGTCAGCATTTCTTAATGTTTTGGGATTACTGTAGTCCCATGTGACCACTGAATCCTGGAAGGTAAAGTAACTTTTAAACTGAAAAAGGTACTTGAGTTTTAAGAGTGATGTTTCCCAACTGAGTTTCAGGTTGACACAGATAAACAAAATGTGATTATTTTGTCTTGGTTATTTTGTTATTTCTTCTCTTTTTACTATTATAACACCACAGAGGCAAAATTAAGTATATGAATAAATAGCACCTTCCAGCAGTGAGGTGGCTGAGTTCATTTTCTTGTTTGTTCTGGGTAAAGAAAGGCAATTCTGTCTCCAGGGTGTGAATGTTAAAAACAGGAGGCTGGTAAGGACCTGGTTATGAACAAGTCTTTGCAGCCACGAGGGCCAACTGTGGCCTGTGGTTCATCAAGCTCTGCATGGGCAGCTGATTGAGGGAGGGGGTTGTCCTGCTCTGCTCTGCACTGGGGAGGCCCCACCTCGAGCCCTGGGGGCAGTTCTGGGTGCCACAGGATAAAAAGGATCTGAAGCTACTGGAGAGGGTCCAGAGGAGGACACGGAGGTGGTGGAGGGTTTGGAGGGGAAGTCATGTGAGGAGCAGCTGAAGTCACTGGGTCTGTTCAGCCTGGAGAAGAGGAGCCTGAGAAGAGACGTCATTGGGGTCTGCAGCTTCCTCATCAGGGGAGGAGGAAGAGCAGGTGCTGAGCTCTTCTCTGGTGACCAATGACCCAAGGGAATGGCAGGAAGATGTGCCAGGGGAGGGTTGTGTTGGACATCAGGAAAAAGTTCTTCCCCCAGAGGGTGGTGGAGCCCTGGAACAGCTCCCCAGGGAAGCAGTCCCAGCCTGACAATATTCCAGAAACCTTTGGCCAACACCCTCAGCCCCACAGTGTGAATGTTGGGGTTGTCCCATGCAGGGACAGGAGTTGGACTGGGTGATCCTTGTGGGTCCCTTCCAACTCAGGCCATTCCATGTTTCTATGAACATTTGGATGGGCTCTGTAAATCCAGAGAAAAAAAGTGTTATTACACTTTATGGTTTAGCTTTAAGGGCTTTGCAGTTGAAAGCCTCTCCTTTCAAGAAGAAGTGGGTGAGCAAGATTACTCAGGGCTGCTCCTTCACAGAGTGGATTGTGAAATGTTGGGTTGTCCTGTGCAGGTCCCTCACAACTCACAACAGTCTGTGATTCTGGGGAAAGTCAGTGAGTAGTGTTTAGAAGAGAAACTCTTAAGTCTGTGTACATATTTAATCTTTAATAGGATTAGACCTTGTTGTCCTATTGTGGTGATGGGGAAGCTGATGGAAATCTTGGGTGTTACAGAATGGTTGGGAGGTGGATGTGAAACCTCTCGCTGTGTACGACTCTCCTTTTGCCTGTGTAAACCCAACTGCACGTGTGTTAACCCAGCTGAAACCATTGGGAAAAGCTGTCTGAAAGCTGTTAGGCACAGGCAGCCCTGGTGTGACAGCGTGGTTTATGCTGCAGTGATCTCCAAGCAACAGCATGTTGTCACCTGCTGGTTGTGGTAGCACAAAAGCCAACATGAAGTATTTATTTGAAGAATATCTGTGTATAAACTCATTTTTCCTCAAGTCACGTGGGGAGAGTTACTGAGATGAGTGTGGAACAATAGGTGCTTTTGGTTTTGTTGGCTTTAATTGAGATGGATGTGAAGGGTTTCTATAAATCAGTGGAACATTTAGAAAGGGTGACATGCTTTGAAATGCTTCGCAGCGGCGATGGATCCGGTACACGGCAATGTGACCAATACAATAGACACTAAAGGTAGACAGGACATGCTACTCTTATTATTTAAGCTGCTCTGAAACTGCATGTGGCCTCTAACAAGATTAAATATTACATTTGAAAACACTAAGCCTGTTAACACAGTGCATAATTAGGCCCTGGGATTCATTGCCAAGGAAAATCTTTGAGTGGATCTTAATAACATTTAAAAAAGAGACAGACGTGTCTATTATTAATAAAACTCTGTTCTGCGACAGGCATAAAAAAGCAAAGCTGCTTGAGAAATAGTCCTACACGTGCAAGTTGGAGAATGGCAGAGCTGTAGAATTGCTTGGTTGGAAAAGACCTTTGAGATCATCCAGTCCAGCCGTACCTGTCCACTTCTGAACCATCCCTGAGCACCTCATCTGCCCGTCTTTTAAACACCTCAAGGGATGGTGACTCCACCCCCTCCCTGGGAGCCTCTGCCAGGGCCTGAGAACCCTTTCAGTGAACAAATTTTTCCTGATGCCCAATCTGAACCTCCCCTGGTGCAACTTGAAGCCATTTCCTCTCATCCTATCGTTTATTACTTGGGTCAAGAGACCAACACCCACCTCACCACAGCCTCCTTTTCAGTGATGAGGTCTCCCCTCAGCCTCCTTTTCTGCAGGCCAAACAACCCCAGGTCCCTCAGCTGCTCCTCATAACACTTGTTCTCCAGCCCCTTCAACAGCTTCGTTGCCCTTCTCTGGACGCTCTCCAGTCCCTCCATGTCTTTCTTGTACTGAGGGACTCAAGCAAGGAAGCACTTTTTCCCCTGTTATGCTCTGATTTTCACTGCCTTTAAGGTGCTGACGCCTATGACCAGGGGAGATGTCTGCAGAGTGAGGTCCACGGGCAGGTCCTGCAGCTCCAACCAGGAGATTAGGGAGCTGCTCAGATAAGCAGCAGGTCATCTGAGGCACTTCTGGGACCACCCGTGCTCTTTAAGGTCACCATAGCATTTAACAGAGTGAAGAAGGTGTTGAGTCTTCCAGCGTCGTGGGGTGTTTCTGTAGTGGTTTGCCTGTAAACAGCCAACCGTGGGGCTCTGTGGGGCTCTGCGTGTCTGAACTGCAGTTGTTTTGCTTTTGAGCTTTTTAAGAAAAGCTGGAGGAGTGAACAGGCCAATAAACCTGGCTGCCAGCAACCTCTGAGTATTCCTGGGCTTTCACAATCCTCGCTCTGTGCTAGAGTTAACCCAAGCGAAACCCACGGAGAAGGTAATGGGATGGACATTGTCCAACCAAATTGGTGTCCTCTGTCTGCAATTTGTGCCCAGGCAAAGCGTTACTCCTTGATTCCTTTCTTTATTAATCAGCTTTATGTCACTGCAAATCCGTGCAGCGATGTGCAGTGACCAGCTGATGGTTTCTGTCGTGCCAGCTCATGATCTGGTGGGTATTTCATGCTCGATGAGGTTGCGCGTGGCAGGGTCCTTTCCTGTGCTGTGTGAGGAGAGGAGCTTTGTTTCGAGGGGAGGCAGAGGTGTGATGTGGTGATGCTGCTGGCAGAGCACAAGAAAGACCTTGAGCTGCTGGAGCTTGTCCCGAGGCTATTTGGTAACCAGCCCTCTGCAAGGAGTCATGGAATCATAGAATGTCTGGGTTGGAAGGGACCTCAAAGACCATCCAGTTCCACCCCCCTGCCATGGGCAGGGACACCTCCCACTGGATCAGGAGCTCAAAACCCCATCCAACCTGGCCTTGAACACCTCCAGGGATGGGGCAGCCACCACTGCTCTGGGCAACCTGGGCCAGGGCCTCCCCACCCTCACACCAAAACATTTCTTCCTAATGTCTAATCTAAATCTTTCCCCTTCCATTTAAAGCCATCCCCCCTCGTCCTATCACTACTTGCCCTTTTAAAGAGCCCCTCCTCAGCTTTCCTGGAGCCCCTTTCAGTCCTGGGAGGCTGCTCTAAGGTCTCCCTTGGAGCTTTGACTTCTTCAGGCTGAACAACCCCAACTCTCTCAGCCTGTCCTCATAGCAGAGGTGCTCCAGCCTGAGTACCTGAGGAAGCCTGCTTCATGCTTGCTCCTCCTCCTCTTCCTCCCTGGTTGTGGCAGTCATGGGAATGGCAGGAGCCCAGCAAGCCCTTACACACTGCAGCTCTTTACACTCTGTCCTCAGCCTCGCTCTGGGAAAGTATGTAAGAACATCCTTAAAGTTAATTAGGTGTTTCAGCACCCTTCCTAAGCAGGCAGGATTTTTCAATCATGACCCTAAGTTGGAGGTGAGAAGAGTCGGGGTTGGAAGCTCACCAACTTCACCCTGCAGCTCTGAAGTTGATTTGATGCCAAAACATCATTAGTTTCTGCCATCTCAGAAATGAAGCCGTTGCTGTCCGTGCTCGGTTCTAAGATACGTAGGTCTCCCTGCACAGCTCTATTAGCTCAATTTACCTTTCTCTTCCAAGATAGTTTTAGCACTAATTGACCAGAATTCAAACCAGCTTTCTCTGCTGGTAATGTAGTTCCTTGCTTATAATTGACCTGCTTTTCTGGCAGCGAAGAGGGCTTCACCAGCCAGAATATACTGTGTGACTGAAGCCTGTAATTACTTAGATTTAAGCCCTTGAAGGAAAATTTTAGGAGCTTTCTCTGCTGAATTGAAACTGTAAAATAATATATATGGAAGAAAATTTTCCAAGCTAGTCTTTTACACGTCTAAGCAGAGTCAAGGAAGGAAGGTTAGAGCTGAGCTGGTGGCACAGTACAGCTTTCTGGAGGAGGCTGTGGTTTTGGATCTCTTGGATGGACAACAAGTTATTTTTATGTCACTTTCTCAAGGTTGTTGTTTGTAATGGGTGACACAGAGGTCCCTAAACAGTTTTGCTGTTCTAAACACACTTTACCAAAGAGACTCCAGAGCTGAAGTGTTGCAGTTGACTGTGGTCCTGTGCAGCGCTGCAGCAACTTCAGTTGTTGGCGTTGGCCCACTCACATCTCCATGTACAACTCTCTCCAGCAGCTTCCAGGACACCCCAGTCCCTCTGGCAGCAAATTTTTCCTATGGTTTCACCTGTAGAGGCACACACCCCCCCCCACTGTGTAGGATCTTCACCTGCTTGCCAAGTAGTCCATCTTGGTATTTGCTAGTGGCCTCACCCTGACCCTTGGTCCCAGTCCAGCTACTGCACCCAGACCAATGCACACACAGAGGCAGAATAGGGCCCCTCAGCCCTGGAAAGAGTTAGAAATTAAGTTTAATAGAAGATAAGATAGGACAGGGTGCACTCATCATGC
Source organism: Dromococcyx pavoninus (assembly GCA_033558185.1). Classification (NCBI taxonomy): domain Eukaryota; kingdom Metazoa; phylum Chordata; class Aves; order Cuculiformes; family Neomorphidae; genus Dromococcyx; species Dromococcyx pavoninus. Next base: position 1,067,405 of record JAUMJL010000035.1, on the reverse strand, counting down.
TCAGGGCGTGGCTGGACGAGCGTGCTGACCACCACCGTTTACACAGGGATGACCCTTTCTGTCTCCTTATCCCTCTGTTTTACCACGTACGTCCCTCCCATAACCATCCTGATCCCTCCCTTCCTCAGTTGTGGTTTGTCCCCAAAACATCCTTTTGTAAGTCTTGTGCAATCCCCACATCCTCTTCCCTTGTATTACCCACATGGTCCCCCACCCCCTGGGTCCCTGAGGAGCTCCAGTTGACTCACTGGGTTTCACAACAGTGCCCTGGGGCTGTGACTCTCCTGGGACAGCCCCGGGAGGAGCCAGGCAGGGTGTCCCTTCCTCTGAGCCCTTAATTTGGGTCTCCACCTGCCATTGTGCCCTCTCCTCCTCTGGGCTTGTGCGGGTGGGCCTGGGATGGGCTGATGGCTCCTGGGATGGGCCTGGGAGTAGCTGAGCAGGGTGTTATTTGGTTTCCCCACCTGCAAGGTACGCTCTGTTCTCCTTTCTGAGTGTGTAGGTGAGATTTTTTTATCACATAATCTACTGTTGGCCACAGAGGGGAATGAGACAGTCATGGCCATGGCCTGGCACGACCTTGCACGCTGCCTCGACCAAATGGTGACATCTCCTGCCTCTCCTAGAGGGAGGTGAGCAGGAACAGGTCTCTAAGGCAAACAGCAAACCTCTAGTCCAAGATAACATAAAAGTCCTTCTTGGAAGGACTTGGCTGCCCCCCAGCAGCTCTCAGGTAGCATCTCTCATATCTCTATGAAAGAGCAGCTTTTGTACTTCATGCTTTCCCCCTGCACTCAGTGCAGGTGAGGCCACACCTCGAATCCTGGGTTCAGTTTTGGGCCCCTCACTCCAAGAAAGACCTTGAGGGGCTGGAGGGTGTCTGGAGAAGGGGAACAGAGCTGAGGAAGGGGCTGGAGAACAGGGGTTATGGGAGTGGCTGAGGGCTCTGGGTGTGTTTATCCTGGAGAAGAGGAGGCTGAGGGGAGACCTCATCACTGTCTGCAGCTCCTGAAAGGAGGTTGTGGTGAGGTGAGTGCTGGGCTTTTCTCCCAAGTAACAAGGGATGGGATGAGAGGAAATGGCCTCAGGTTTCACCAGGGAAAGTTTAGATTGGCTATTAGGAGAAATTTTGTCATGGAAAGGGTTGTCAAGCACCAGAACAAGCTACCCAGGGCAGTGGTGGAGTCACCATCCCTGGAGATGTTTAAAAGACATGGGGATGCGGTGCTTAAGGACAGGGTTTAGTGGTGGACTTTGCAGTCTTAGGTTTACAGTTGGAGTCATTGATTTTAAAGGTCTTTTCCAACCTGAAAATTCTGTGTCTCTGTGCTGAATTTGAGGGCTGCCCATGCTTGGTGGGTGGTGTTGGAGCAGGTGCCTTCCCTTTGGATCAAGACATTGATTAGGTATGAGCAAAGTGGCTCCTGGGGGATTTCTGAGCTGAATGTGAGCACCCAGGGTTATCTTAGGTGCTACATGGCCTCTGGTCAAGTTTAGGCATCTGCAACGTTAAGCAATGGCATGTCTGGATTGCTTTCCTGAACCTGCCTGCCTCATCAGGTGCCAAAGCCAGTTAAAGATGCCAAACCAGATGCAAAACCATCTGGACATCACCTAAAGCTCAAATATTTTCTCCATCTCCTGCTAATACTCAGTGTAGAGTGCTGGCTGATATCCAGCAGAAGTCCTTTTCTATTCTCCTGCTGTAGACTTAAGTAATAACACAACTGCCACAGAGCCATGAGGGAGAGAAGAAAATTGAGAGAGTGGGAAAAATACCTTGCTGTTTAAATTAACCTCTCTGGGAATCTTTTTTAGAAGATAGGAAAAATGACAACCTGATTTACAACAGCCCCTTTCTGCCTTGAAATTCACTGTGCGCCTGTCCTGTCTCTCTGCATCAAGAAATAAATCACCAAGCACCTCAGAAATGCTCTCACAGAAATGTGCCCCTTTATTTGGCCACCATATGTGCTTCACAGCCCAAACACCCTTTTCCAGTAATGCTGCCCCTCTGTGTTTCTTCTCAAGCCCCCTCCTGAGTTCGAAGCATTGATTTTACATTTAGGCTTCACCAGTTTTCCCTTGGTTGGGGTCTCCAAGGGGTAGCATCTATTTTAGATTGTGGGAGTCACAGTGGGAAATTTAACAAGGGTGAGCAGAGGAGTTTTAGAAGCTTCATCCTCCAAAACTCACAGATACACAAGCCCTAAGTTCACAAAATGCTGATGTGACAGTAAATGGCTGAATTATCACCCAGATACTGCCTCCAGTTTTGCCTTGGTCAGGGGAACTCAGATGCAGAAAATGCTTTTCTCTTTTTCCACTTCATGAAAGAAGAGGTCTGAACTAAAACCAAGCATCAAGGTTTGTCCTTCTTACCTCCTGTGGCAACTACTAAGTATTTAACTTCTCTCTCTGCTCAATAAAATAACCAAAGTGACCTATTGGCTAATGAGGCTCTGAGCAACCTGATCCCATGGGAGGTGTCTCTGTCCATGGCAGGGGGCTTGGAACTGGATGGGCTTCAAGGTCCTTTCTGACCCAAATAGCTCCATGATTCTATGATTCTGTGAATTTTACACCCTTGGCACTGTGTGGTGGGAGGGTGAGGATCAGTGCTTGCCTGTCCTGAGCACAAGAAACAGCAGGAAAATTGGGATCCACACAAACAGAAATATCCCCGATATCTTCCCAAATATTTGGGAAGAAATATCCCAGTTTTGACTGTGATTTTCTCAGATCTGGAAAGAAATCCATTACAGAAACTCCTGGGAAATCCCCAGCAGAGTCAGGCTTAGCTGGGTCCGACCTATGGGACAGTCTCATTCTTGCTGATTGCTTTGATATATGGAAAACCCAACTGGATTTTTCTTTCCAAAGAATAACTCATTATTTATGTAAGACAAATCCAGCTCCTGCTGTGGAGAGGGTTATGATCTGCCTTAAACCTGCCAGGTTATGAGGACACTCACCTGGATAGATTAAAATGGATCTCATCTGAGCTTCCCTCATTGTAGCTGAACACTTTAAACAGCAAATTAATTCAAGTCCAGTGAGAGATTCTTCCTCCTAATTTCCAGCTTTCACAATTGTAAAAGATCCTCATTGCATCCTGAGGCAGAGCAGACGAATCTCTGAAATAAAACATCTGTGCACCCACACACACAAAGAAAACCTGTCTGCCAGCATCCCTACTACAGATACAAAACTGTGTGCACCTTCCCCATCTTCCCCTCACAGGATCTGCTCTGATCAGGAGACTGAGGCAGCCCATGGGCAGGGACACCTCCCGCTGGATCAGGGGGCTCAAAGCCCCATCCAACCTGGCCTTAAACACCTCCAGGGATGGGGCAGCCACCACTGCTCTGGGCAACCTGGGCCAGGGCCTCCCCACCCTCACAGCAAAACATTTCTTCCTAATATTTCCTTGCCTGCAATGTGTATTTTTTTTGACGTGGAGTTCGTTAGTGAATGATTTGCAGCAGAATGTATGAAATAGCAAACAATCCCCACAAGGAGGGAAGTCAGGTGAGTGTTGTAGTGGGTTGAAGAACTGCAAAGCAGTGCAGACTCAGGCACTCATCACACACAGCCTTTTAAGAGCACGCTACTGGAGTTTCGGCGCGGTGGGAGTAGCAGGGTTGGGACTCCTCTCATCTCTCTCCAGTTGAGCAGTCATCCACTCTCCCTTTGCAGTCAGTGGAGAGGAAAGAAATGTTCCAGGACATGATTCACCTCCTACTTTAGATGTGTATCTTGCAATGAAGTGAATCAACTCTAGGGCTTCCTCCATAAAAAGAGGTGTGGAGGTATTTACTTTGTAGAAATCTGAAGTTTGCTGAGATGAATTCCAGTCAGGAAGCAGCCTGCAGGAGACAGGCATTAATATATTTTTATTAGCAATAGCTTAGAGGTTGGTGCTGCCGAGGAGAGCAGATTGGGAAAAGGTGTGCAGGGTTAGAACCCCCAGCCCCCTGTTTCTCTGCATTTTCCTTTGTGCTAGCAGTGCACAGAGATGCCAAGCAAAGAACCAAGAATGCTGGGAATGTTGAAGTCCCCAGTGTTCAACCCACCAAGGAGCAGGTTCTTCACAAGTGGTGGCAAGTGAGCAATGAGAATGCTGCCATGCTCTGCTGTTCCTGTCCATTTTTCTCAGCCACTGGTGAATATGTGGCCATGAATAATAAAAAAATTGCTATTTCTTGCCTCATAACAGCCCTGCTTCAGGGATGTTGTGTTAAGTACCCAAAGTAACACAGGTGAGCACATTGAACAGATACAACAATCATTGATAATTTTGCTTAATTATATTTTTTCTATTGTAGTCTACATTTAAGATTTTATTAAATTTTAACTCTGCACAAAGTATTTCAGGCCCTGTGCTGGGCTGTTACTGTGCTGTGGGGTTGCTTAGGACAAAGAAAAGCTTACTGCAGAACCTGGTTTTGCACCACTTTGAGCACCATTATTGAGTGCTTTTGCACCACTTTGAGCACCATTATTGATACATATTTCTGCACTTAAAGAACAAATGCTCTAAATTCAGAGAAGCTGTGCTGTGTGCATTTTCCTCTACATCAAAGAACTGAAATCCGTGCTTTACAAATGTGAAAAACCTCAGCTGACTCTTAACTATAAAGTTATGGTTGTTGTTGCCTGGATGATGCTTTTTTTCCTCCCCTTTTTCAGTGTTGTTCAGCTGCTTCCTGCCCTCCCTTGAGCTCCCATCAAAAGATGCTCTTTGTGGCCAAATCCACCCCCCCTGGTCCTGTTGCGTTCAACCACAGATGCAAAACTTATGATGGTTTAGTATTGAAGTTTGTTAAAAGGACAGAGTCCACTAATAAAACTATTTTGGGTTTCTATTGCTAATTCTGACTTGAAAAGAGAGAATATGAGCTGACAAAATGTTTCCTTAGCAAGAAGCAGAAATGAGGTAATGCAATTAATGCAAAGAGCAGCAAAAAGCTTCTGGTAGGGCTCTCGTCATGGGAAATAATTCGTCCAAGAAAATTCACTGCAGTGTTATTACCTGGCTTTGCAGTATATGGGTGGTTGTGGAGTTTCAGTTCGAGCACATAGAGCTGAAGTTGCTGCTTTAAAGGTTTTAAGAGCTTGTAATTGCTGCTCAATAATGACTGGATTTGGAAGAACCGTATTAAAAGCTGTTGGTTTATCCTCAGGTCCGAGCAGAGGAAGCAGTTGTAGGGAATGCAGGAGTGTTTTGTCTCCAGGAGAAAATAAGAGCTGTCATTTGGACTGGATGGCCTGTAAAGGACCCTTCCAACCCAAACCATTCTATGATTCTGTGATTTTCCAGCCCCATCCACACCTTGTACTCATTTGTCTCATCATGTAGCCCCATTCAAGGCTGCACTTGAGGATTCATCTAGTTTTTGTCTTATGAGGATGTATTATTTGTTGTTTCTTGTGTCATTGGTTATTTTACTTCTTCCTGGGCAGTCCATGTGCAGCATAATCTGTCCTGTTTAAACAGGAATCTGGGGCCAAATTCAACCTCAGAGTTACTCCATGGAAATGAAAGGGCAAATTGTGAGGCAAACCTGCCTGTTTCTCTGTGTACATATTAATGGCATGGAGAGAGCACTCATCCAAAGGCCTGAGTGCCCAAGGGAAAACTAGAAATAGTAGAAACTAAGAATAGTAGAAAACTAAAAATAGTAGAACCTGCCAGTTCAGCTGGAGCAAACGAAAAAACCCTGCAACTGAACAGAGGTCCCTCAGCTTCCCTGGGCAGCACCCGGCTTCCCCCTCTGCTGCTGTCAGCAGGGTGGATTCATGGAATGTTTTGAGTTGGAAGGGACCCACAAGGATCATCCAGTCCAACTCCTGGCCCTGCACAGGACAACCCCAACATTCACACCGTGGGGCTGAGGGTGTTGGCCAAATGCTGCTGGAATATTGTCAGGCTGTGACTGCTGCCCTGGGGAGCTGTTCCAGTGCTCCACCACCCTCTGGGGGAAGAACCTTTTCCTAATGTCCAACCCAACCCTCCCCTGGCACATCTTCCTGCCATTCCCTTGGGTCCCGTCTTTGGTCACCAGAGAAGAGCTCAGCGCCTGCTCCTGCTCCTCCCCTGGTGAGGAAGCTGCAGAGCATGGTGAGGTCTCCCCTCAGTGTCTCCTTTTCCAGGCTGAACAGACCAAGTGAGTTTGACCGGTCCTCCCGTGGCTTCCACTAGACTGGGACAAGCTGGGTTGCCTGAGATGGAGCTGGTACAGGAGAGGAATCATAGAATCATAAGGTTGGAAGAGACCTCTGAGATCATCGAGTCCAACCATCCTGTCTCCCTACTAAACCATATCCCTAAGAAACTCATCAACCTGTCCTTTAAACACCTCCATTGATGGAGACTCCACCACCTCCCTGGGCAACCTGTTCCAATCCCTGACCACTCTGTCAGTGAAGAGTGTGATCCAGTGTCAAAGGTCCAAGACAGGGCATGCTGCCTGCATCCAGCACCTCCTCTCGGGGTGTCTCCAGTGGGATGCACCTGGAGGGGTTGAAGAAGCAGCCAGAAGCTTTGCATGGGGTTTTCCTCTAAAACATGAGTGATGGCAGCAGTTGGGTTAATCCTGACTGCGATTACACCACGACATCCTGGCAATCTGCTGAGACACAGCAAGACATGCAAGCTGCAAGTGGAGTATCCATCAGTGGATTGGGATGTGTGACTCAAAACCTGGAGCTCATCCGCAGTCTCAGAGCCTGTCACACTCCCTGAGCCTGGCATTCCAATAACGTGGCTCTCCCAGCAAAGCTCACACGTCCCCTGAGCTTGAACAGCCTGGGTGGCACCGGCTTCTCTTTGCTCTCTTGAGCAGTTCAAAGCTGTTCCATGCTGTTTTTCCCAAAGGGCTTGGACATCCCAGACCAGGCTGACTTGACTGGACCACTCTCTGCTGCTGGTGGTTGAGGGTTTGCTGTGACCGGACAACGAGGCACGTGATGAGGGAGGATGGAGCTAAACATATTGGGTGGGTGTTACTCAGTTACCATGTCCTGGGCTGCACCCAAAGCAGAGGGAGCAGCAGGGAGAGGGAGGGGATTATGTCCCTCTGCTCTGCTCTGGTGGGACCCCACCTGAAGCCCTGTGTCCAGTTCTGGAGTCCTCAGCACAGGAAGGGCCTGGAGCTGTTGGAGAGAGTCCAGAGGAGGCCAGGGAGATGATCCGAGGGCTGGAGCACCTCCTGTATGAGGACAGGCTGAGAGTTGGGGTTGTTCAGCCTGGAGAAGAGAAGGCTCTGGGGAGACCTTAGAGCAGCCTCCCAGTACTGAAAGGGGCTCCAGGAAAGCTGAGGAGGGGCTCCTGATCAGGGAGTGCAGGGACAGGATGAGGGGGAAGGGTTTTGAGCTGAAAGAGGGGAGATTGAGGTGAGATCTTATGAAGAAATGTTTTGCTGTGAGGGTGGGGAGGCCCTGGGCCAGGTTGCCCAGAGCAGTGGTGGCTGCCCCATCCCTGGAGGTGTTCAAGGCCAGGTTGGATGGGGCTTTGAGCCCCCTGATCCAGTGGGAGGTGTCCCTGCCCATGGCAGGGGGTAGAACTGGGTGAGTGTTAAGGTCCCTTCCAACCCAAACCATTCTATGATTCTATGATCTTTTGTCTAAAACACTGACAAATACCCGTGCCCTGTGTGGGTGCTGAATTGCCAAAAATGAGGTGACTTGGGGATGGGTGACTGATTTTACAGCCATTTAGGACATTTAAGATGAGCAATTTCTAATGTGACCTGGGAACTCTACCAGGCAGAATTCAAAAGGCTTTACAATGATTTGTGACCATTTAAGTTCTTAAAAGGAAAATGAACCTTTTATTTTTGCACTGTTTTGGAGGTGAGCTGACTCCTGTGTACACAGTGTCATTCAAAATATATGGTAAAAAAGCTTATATAATTTTTAAATTCTGCTCCATGTGGACCTTCTCTGTAACACCCTGTTTGGTGTGTGTTGAAGTGGTTATTGCATATTGGTCTGTGTCAGTGGTTTCCAGCCTATTTTTTTTTTTTTGATTTGTAAATCTTGCATTTTTACAGTGGGGTGAACTCATTTGCATAGCAAACACGTGCTTCCAGGGTTTGCTTTTCTTAGTTACAACTCACAAACCCTGTAGAAGCTGCCTCTGGATCCCCAGGGCTCCCCAGGCATGCTGGAAAGGACTAAAATTAATAGAAAGGTTGAAGAGAAAAACAGAAGGGAAGGGGAAAAGATGTGCTGAGTGGTAGCAGAGTCGCTTCCCTGTGCAAACAGAGCTGGCAGCTCTGGATGTCCAGGCTAATGGGCCTGAAGGTGCCACCTCCTGCCCCCAGGTGCTTGGAGAAGTGGGTTCAGTGAGTGGGAAGCTCAGGTGCTTGTGCAAAAATATAAAAGCAGGGTAGGATGGTGCTTGTGGTTTATTCCAGCGGTGCAATAAGCATTGCACCAGGCCGTTTGGTCTCTATGGGTGCACGGATGGCTGTAGGGAGAGGCCCCAGGTTTCCAGCTGCCCCTCTCCCCAGGAGGTGCTGAGCAGAGCCTGGGGTGCAGGCAGGGAGTTGGCAGGGAGAGGTCCCAGGTTTCCAGCTGATCCTTTCTCTGGGAGGTGCTGAGCAGGATCTGGGAGGCAGGTAGGGAGCTGGCAGGGGAGAGATCCAGCTGCCACTCTCCCTGGGAGATGCAGAGTAGGACCTGGGATGCAAACAGGGATGTGGCAGGGCACAGGTCCCAGGTTTCCAGCTGCCCCTCTCCCTGGGAGATGCTGAGCAGAGTCTGGGATGCAGGCAGGGAGCTGGCAGGGAGAGGTCCAGCTGCCCCTCTTCCCAGGAGGCGCAGAGCAGGACCTGGGATGCAGGCAGGGAACTGGCAGGGAGAGGTCCCAGGTTTCCAGCTGATCCTTTCTCTGGGAGATGCTGAGCAGGATCTGGGATGCAGGCAGGGAGCTGGCAGGCTGGGTAAGCCCTGGCTGCTGGGATTGAAGGCAGAAGGAAGGGGCACAGGCAAAGAGAGAACACCCAGCCCCACGTTAGGGTCTGTGTTCCTGGCAGGAGCTGGCAGGGATGGTTTGGAGGCAGGAAGCCCGTCAGCCCAGCTATTTTACTCACTAATTCCTGCCATCCAAAATGCAGCAACCTCTCTTCCCGAGTGCTTTTCCGCCGTGGCGGAGCGCATGTGCTCGCTGGGATTACTCATAGTTGGCTGTGAATTCTCTGCACAACATATTGTTTGACAAATGTCAATTCTGAAGAAAAATAATTCAAATGATTTCTTCGAGACGAAGTTTCGGATTTAACATTGAGCAGATGCTCTGTCTAAAATTAGCATAATGAGTCCTCCTGCCTGCTACTTACCAGGACATGTGTGTTTAATGGAAGTGTTGGAATAATAATGGAACTTTGCAGTGATTTTGGGGGATAATTGAAGATTCTCCTGCATGCTTTTGAAATTTTTAATGAGCACAGGGACCTTTTGAGTTAAGGAACGCTGTTATTCTGATTTTTGCAGAGGTAGAAAGCTCCTGAGGTGCCTGAGGTCCAGGCTGGGGGGGGCCTGAGCCACAACTGGGGTGATGGAGACTCCCAGGCATCCCAACAGGCACTGCCCTTCAGAGGGCATTAAGCTCCTTCCTGCTGATGGGATGGTTCCAAAGGGATGTGAGCTTCTGGGGTCGGGCTGTTCAAACCAAATGTACCTCAGGAAAAGTGCCTGGTGGGATTCCCAAAAGCAGGGGGAGCTCAGGGCTTGCCGGTGGTGCTGACTGAGCTTAAAACTTGTGAAGCTCTCGTTTCACTTGTAGGGATTTACAGCTCAGGTTGTAAAAGGTTGTTAAATACATCTGAAATGTGTTTGATTCACAGCTTTCTGCTGCTTCAGCCTTCCCAAGGGGAAGGATGACATGAAAACCGTAGTTCCTGTCCCCTCTTCAGCCGAGGGCTCGATTGTTCAGACTTGGGAAAAGGGGCTTTAAAAAACAAAGAAATAAAGGCAAAGTACACAATGGCATTTATGGATCTCCAGGTGTTTTCCCCATATGGGCAGACATTGACACAGAAAGGTGAAGTGACTTGTTGGTAGTTGCAAATCAGTGAGAGAACTGGTCCAGAATCATGGAATCACAGAATGGTTTGGTTTGGAAGGGACCTCAAAGCCCATCCAGTTTCACCCCCCTGCCATGGGCAGGGACACCTCCCACTGGATCAGGGGGCTCAAAGCCACATCCAACCTGGCCTTGAACACCTCCGGGGATGGGGCAGCCACCACTGCTCTGGGCAGCCTGGGCCAGGGCCTCCCCACCCTTATTGTGAATAATTTCTCCCTAATGTCTAACCTAAATCTTCTTCCTTCCAATTCAAAGTCTTTCCCCCTCATCCTGTCACTATAAACTCTTGTAAAAAGCCCCTCCCCAGCTTTCCTGGAGCCCCTTTCAGAACTGGGAGGCTGCTATGAGATTCCTCTGGAGCCTTCTCTTCTCCAGGCTGAACAAGCCCAACTCTCTCAGCCTGTCCTCATAGCAGAGGTGCTCCAGTGCTTTGATCACCTTCTTAGCCCTCCTCTGGACCCGTTCCAACAGTTCCATATCCTTTTTAACTTGGGGATTCCAGAACTGGACACAATACTCCAGGTGGGGTCTCACAAGAGTGGAATAGAAGGGAAATTCCCCTCTCTTGCCCTGCTGGTGACGCTTCTTTTGATGCAGCCCAGGGCACGTCTGTGTTTCTGGTCTGTGAGTGCACTTTGCTGGCTCATGTTGGGCCTCTCATCACATCAATCAGCACCCCAAGTCCTTCTCCTCAGGGCTGCTCCCAATCACATCATCCCCCATCGTGTATTGAAACCGTGGGTTGTATCAAAATCCTCAATTCTCACAGCGGTTCTTTAGGGGGAACCCCTTTTCCCACTGGGTTGTTCAAACAGCAGCTCTGACAGTCGTGTGAATGGAAAAGCTGAAAGCCCTGACTCTGCTTTTGGCTTCTGTTACTGTGTTTTAGCAGCAGGGAAGAGAGGGATGAGTTAGGGAGCAGCTGGAAGCATGCGGAGCACCAGAGGGTGCTCTGGGGTACTGGGAACCCCTGCACAGGTGGAAAAACCAACAGAGCTGAAAAAGAAAAGAAGTGGGAAGAGTTTCAAAGAGGCCTTTTCAACCAGCAGGGCATTTTTGCACACCCTGGGCCACGGTGGGGTGACCAGGGCTGGGGGGAGGCAGCGTGACAGGTCTAAACACTGAGGGGAGAAAGAATCTGACCTTGAAATGGGGAGGGAGATGTGGTTGATGTAATCATCCTTGACCTGAGGACAGTCCCTTTCCTGTCTAAATGCTGGTTTTCTAACAAAGGATTTCCACAAAACTTCTCTCCATGGCCTGAACTTAATCCCATGTGTTCCTGAAGAGGAGTCTCAGAGGATCTTGGCCCTTCCTTTTCCCACTTAAGCCAAACCACATTTTTCCACGTAGGAAAAGCCACCAGCACAAGGCAAACACCTTTGTGTTGGTTGCCCTGAATGGCTGCATTTGTACTGTCAGGGGAAAAATACCTTCAGTGTTGTTGGGTGTTGGAGCACAGAGATTGACCTCCATAACTGGGAAGAGAGGGTGCTTGGGTGTTCAGTGTGATGGGCAGGCTCAAGGATGCTGGTTAAAAACAAATATATAAACAAAATTATAGCATTTTGGGGATGAAAATCTTAAAATGTGCCCATGTGTGATGCACTTCAAAAGCAACATTTGCACCTTGCTACTATTTTCATGCATTCCTGGGGCTATGTTGTCCAAGCAGAGAGATTTGATCATAGCAGAGGTGCTGAAACCCCTCAAAGGGACTCTGGGTGCCCTTGCACTTCCAGACTGGAAGGTGATATTTTACTAAATGCTTCTCACAGCCAGTTCTCTGTGTGAGAAGAAAGGAAGGAAGATGGTAGATGTGTCAGGAGGGGCTGATTCATCTCTCTGGCCCAGTGAAATCATAACCATCGTGAGGCTGCTGCTGGAGTCTGAGTAACTGGCATCAGAGAATGATACAATTGTAGAATGGCCTGGGTTGGAAGGGATCTGAAAACCCATCCAGTTCCACCCCCCTGCCATGGCAGGGACACCTCCCACTGGATCAGGAGGCTCAAAGCCCCATCCAGCCTGGCCTTGAACACCTCCAGGGATGGGGCAGCCACCACTGCTCTGGGCAACCTGGGCCAGGGCCTCACTACCCTCATCCTGAAGAATTTCTTCCTAATGTCTAGTCTAAATTTTCCAGTTTCCAGTTTAAGTCATTGCTCCTCATCCTGTCACTCCAAACCATTGCAAAAAGTCCCTCCCCAGCTGTCCTGGAGCCCCTTTCAGTCCTGGGAGGCTGCTCTAAGGTCTCCCCAGAGCCTTCTCTTCTCCAGGCTGAACAACCCCAACTCTCTCAGCCTGTCCTCATAGCAGAGGCGCTCCAGCCCTTGGATCATCTCCGTGGCCTTCTCTGGACTTGCTCCAACAGTTCTATATCCTTCTTCTGTTGGGAATTCCTGAACTGGACACAATACTCCAGGTGGGGTCTCCTGATAGAACAGATTTTTTCCCTTTTGCATGGAGTAAATGAGACACTACTTTTGCTTCTGATTAGGGATCCTTGTGTTTCTTTCCATGCTCCTGTGAGTTATCCTTCGTTTATTACATGTCAAGTCTAATTTGAAGAAGTGGATGCTCTGCCACGTCCAATCCCTCTGTTGCCACGTTCCCCGTGCTCAGTCTGGGTCGTGTTAGCTGGCCTTTAAGTGACAAACCTGCTTTTACTGCTCTTGACCCATCACTTGGTCTGTGCAGAGCTCCGGGTGCGATCTGCTCTGTGTGGCCTAGAGGAGGCTGGACCTGGAGCTGGGGCTGGGACCCCGGTGACTGGGACAGAGCAGCTTTGTAACCACAGCCAGGACAATGGGAAAGCTCGCTGGAGGGGAGAACACACCCAGTTCCAGTGTTTATCAAGTGAGGTTTGGGAGGGTAAAGGCTGCTCCATGTCCTTATGGGCCAGTGAGCATATCCAGTGTCTGCATCCGTCCAATTCCTTAAAGACCTTAAGCAACAGCACCTGCTTTCACCAAAGTGACTCAGGCTTGGGGGGAGGACATGGTCAGGGCAGCATGGGAGCAAAATCAAACAAATGAAACTATGAAACATTTATTACATCACGCTCTCATTCTCATTTCTATCCGGAATGAGAGAAGCTGAAATTGGGTGTGAAACTGGGCTATTGAGGAAATGATACGCTCATAAAAAGTGCATGTGTTACACAGTATCTTCTTGGTTTTAGCACCAAAATAGTTTTGGGGATGCAGTTTACATGGAGTTTGCTCTGGGGTTGGTTGGAGATGGGCCAGGCTGGTGTTTCAATAGCAGGTTTCCCATCATTAATTCTCCTGAAGAGCAATGTGTTCTTCTCTGAGAGAAACAACTCTGTTGATGTTCACCCCCAAAAGCACATCCTGCTAAGCTTCTTGATTAGCTGGCAGTACAATTCTTTCCATCATAGAGACCTCACATCATTGTTATTTCATTGTTAGGTGACTTATTTTTGCCTTAAATCTGTCTTCATGAAGTTTGGAATTAGATGGGAGCACAGCCTTGGTGACAGAATCATAGAATCATAGAATGGTTTGAGTTGGAAGAGACTTTGAAGCCCTTCCAGTTCCACCCCCTGCCATGGGCAGGGACACCTCCCACTGGATCAGGAGGCTCAAAGCCCCATCCAACCTGGCCTTGAACACCTCCAGGGATGGGGCAGCCACCACTGCTCTGGGCAGCCTGGGCCAGGGCCTCCCCCCCCATCATAAAGAATTTCTTCCTCATGTCTAATCTAGATCTTCCCCCTTCCAATTTAAAGTCATTCCCTCTCGTCCTGTCACTCCAGGCCCTTGTAAAAAGCCCCTCCCCAGCTTTCCTGGAGCCCCTTTCAGTACTGGGAGACTGCTCTAAGGTCTCCCCAGACCCTTCTCCAGATTGAACAACCTCAACTCTCTCAGCCTGTCCTCATAGCAGAGGGTCTCCAGCCCTTGAAACATCTTCGTGGCCTCCTCTGGACCCGGTCCAACAGTTCCACATCCTTTTTATATTGGGGATTCCAGAACTGGACACAGGGTTCCAGGTGGGGTCTCATGAGAGCAGAGTAGAGGGGGAGAATCACTTCCCTAGACCTGGGGTTTTAGGAGGCTGTGGTTTCTTTTCTTTTAAGGTAGTGTTTTTCTTTGTGTGTGTTTGTAGCCTGTGTTACAAAAGGAAGGCTCAGGTGCAGTTTTGCTGGAACTGATATCCCACCTATAGCTGCTTTCACCACAGCAGGGTTTACCAGCTGGGTGTGTAGTGCCAATACAAGTTTATCAAGCATGTACTGATGAGTTGAGCAAAATAAATAACCTTGGGAAGAGTTCTCATTTTTGCCAATAAAACCCTATCTGGAGTAGCACTTCTAATGACTACAGAAGCAGAAAATATTTTGCTGAATACACAGATATATTTTAAATGTAAACACAGCCTGGGATGCAAGGCTGCTCTCCTGCTTTCTTCTTAAAAAACCCCAGCTTGCTTCTTCCCAGCTGCCTGGCTGAAGCCCCAGGGTTATTCCACTCTGTCCTCTGAGCTCATCTGGGTTTGCCCGGAGTGGGGATCCCGCCTGGCAGCCAGAACAAATGCCACTGGAACCCTTTTGCCATCACCACGTGGAAGAGGGACGGGCTCTGCACATCTCTCCTGCCTGATCGTTTTGCATTGCTGAAGGAGAGCTTTGTCTCCCCCTTTTAGGCTCAGGCTGGTAGTTTGTTACAGGAGTGATAACTTTAAAAACAAGAAGACAAAAAAAACCCCAAACCAAGAACAAACAAAAAGAAAACAAAATAAAAAGAAAAAAGAAGATATAAAAAAGATAAAGATAAAAAATCCCCAAATCCCCCCCAAGAAAAAAAAAAAGATTAAAAAATAAAAAAAAAAGAAAAAAAAAGACAAAAAAACCCCAAAACGGGGTCGGTCTGGGGGACAAATCAGCCCGTTCGAAGGGGGGCGGTGCCGGCTCCTGCCGTGGCCGTGGCTGGTGAGCTCGGAGCTTCCTGCCGGTCCCTCCCGCAGCCGCGGGGGATGCTCATGGGTCCCCCGCTGGGGGGTGCTCGCAGGTTCGTACCACCCGGGGATGCTTATGGATCCCCTCCGGGGGACGCTCACCGTCCCTCCCGGGATGCTCACGGCTCCCCCCGGGGATGCTCACGGGTCGTCCCGGAGGGTGCTCATGCGACCCACCGGGGATGCTCACAGTCCCCTCCGGGAAGGCAATCCCCCCCCTCACTTCCCGACGGTGCCGCCGGGGCTGTCCGTGTCCCTGTGTTCCCCGTCCCCTCTCCCGAGTTGCATCCCGAGGGAAACGGCTCCTGTGCTGGGGAGCGGAAGGGAGCGCGCTCCCCCCGTTCTGCGCAGCACCGGGAGCCCCCGGGAGAGGCTGGATCAGCGAGGGGGGAGGAGAAGGAGGATGTGAGGGAGGGAGGGAGGAAGGCGTCGAGGGAGGGATGGAGCCGGGAGGGAGGGATGAAGTGAGGACCGAGAGATGGAGTGAGGACGGAGGGATGGAGTAAGGAGGGAGGGATGGAGTAAGGAGGGAGGGATGGAACGAGGAGGGAGGGATGGAACGAGGAGGGAGGGATAGATTTGGGAAGGAGGGATGGAACGAGGAGGGATGGAATGTGGACGGAGGGACGGAGTGAGGAGGGCGGGATGGAGCCGGGAGGGAGGGATGAAGTGACGACGGAGGGATAGTGTGAGGACGGAGGCATGGAGTAAGGAGGGAGGGATGGAACGAGGAGGGAGAGATGGAGTGTGGACTGAGGGATGGAGCCAGGAGAGGGGGATGGAGTGAGGAGGGATGAAGTGTAGATGAAGGAGTGGAGCCGGGAGGGAGGGATGGAACAGGAAGGGAGGAAGCGGTGAGGGAGGAATGAAGAGGGAGGGAGGGATGGAGTGAGGAGGGAGGGATGGAGCCAGGGATGGAGCCGGGCTGAAGGCGGGCGATCCGGCGGCCGCTCCCTTCGTTCCCCGGGAGCACCGGCCCCTGGAGGCAAGGAGCCGCTTTTGTGATGGCATCGCTGGGGCTGGAAAGGGGAGGAAGCATCCCTAGGACCAGGATTCCCTCTCCGGAGCCGGGAGCCGCGGCCGCTGCTTTTGACAACAGGAAACAATGTGTAGTGAATGGAAAAAGGGGGTGGCGCTGCCCGGCCGACTTCCCTTTACATCACTGCCCAAATAAGGAGCTTTTACACCAACCTTTTCTATTGCAGCCCGGCAGAAGAGCCCCCTGGAGCCGCGGGGTCCCAGCCTGGCAGCGGGCAGAGCCATGGGCGAGCGGCGGTGGAGCGGGGGGCGAGTGCAGGTAACGAGGGGCGACAGCTTCATCCAGGGCTTAGTGTGTGTCTGTGCTTTAAAATCTCTATATTCTAGTTTAGGGCAGTGGTGAGAGGGGAGAGCGGGCGATGAGGTGTAATTAAGCACCCTCGTAACCCACGGGGATGGCTGGGTGGTGAGGTCACTGGGCTGAGTAACTGGGAGTTACTGGGAGTTGGGCTACTGTAGACTGCAAACACCGAGGGGTTGTTGCTCTTGATCCACCGCCAGACAGCACGGGTGCCTGCGCTGGCACAGGCAGAAGCTCCGCTTCTTAATTGGTAGTCTCCTCCTAATTAAGGTGCTGAGAGCTGGGGACTCTCGCTGGCTGCAGCATGTGGCGGGGGTGAGCTGTCTGTCTGTCTGTCTGGGACGGATTTCCTCCTTATCACTTGTACAGGAAAGCAAGTGGGGAGCGGAGGGGTTGTTCTTGGGCAACACGTGATGTAAGCGAGGATCTGTGCTGGTAAAATCCCTGCCGGAGCTCCCAGCAAGCTGGCTGTCCTATCCCAGAGTCCAAAATATGCTGAAAGAGGGGAGACTGAGATGAGATCTTAGGAAGAAGTGTTTTGCTGTGAGGCTGGGGAGGCCCTGGCCCAGGTTGCCCAGAGCAGTGGTGGCTGCCCCATCCCTGGAGGTGTTCAAGGCCAGGTTGGATGG
Source organism: Dromococcyx pavoninus (assembly GCA_033558185.1). Lineage (NCBI taxonomy): Eukaryota > Metazoa > Chordata > Aves > Cuculiformes > Neomorphidae > Dromococcyx > Dromococcyx pavoninus. The sequence goes on along the minus strand of JAUMJL010000035.1, from coordinate 1,050,361 downwards.
GGCTTTGAGCCCCCTGATCCAGTGGGAGGTGTCCCTGCCCATGGCAGGGGTGTTGGAACTGGATGGTCTTTAAGGTCACTTCCAACCCAAACCATGCTGTGATTCTACGGACATCTGCAGGCAGGTGAGGAGGTTGAACCTGCTGGATGCAGAGAAGGAGGGCTTTTACCTGGTGCTGACCCTTTGGGTGTTTTATCCCTTTTAAGTCTTCCTCACTGCTGATTAACACCTGCACATCAGCATGAAATGAGGCAGCTTTAAAAATGCATTAAGTCTGAGTAAATGAGTGCTAACGATTTAAGCTTCTTAATCTTCCCTGATGGAAATTAATAACGCTTTTGATGCACCCAGAGGTGTGATCAGTAAGGCAGACACGCTCTGAGCTGCTCTATGCAAATGTGTGGATTGTTATTCCAGAAAAAGGCACTGTGCATTATTTTATTCCCCCCTCCCCATCTTCATTCGTTGGCTAATTACCCGACCATGGCAATTAGCAATAACTTTTACCCAGTTACACTGCTGCGAGTGGAAATGGTTGGGGCAGCTGACACTGATTTATGGTGTGAGCAATACAATCCAAACCCCTCTCTGCTGCTAGAGGATAACCTGTAGCTTCCAGACTTTTAGTTTCCCTGGTGCTGAAAGATTGTTAGTGGCAGTGTGCAGAGCCAGTTTTAACCTTTGGTGTCTGGATGTCCTGATAACCCCTCTGTCCTTACTCCTATCTCTCTAATTTTATTGGGCTCCTGTCATCCCCCTAGGAAGCTGTTCAGACTTGTTGGGAACTGTGGTGTTTTTTCTCAAAATCTCAGTGTTTCAGGATCTTTTCATTCTGATTCTTGTAGGAAAATGTTCACAATGCTGTCAAGAGTGTGTTTCCTCAACAGGAATAAGTGGGATTCGTGTGGGGTGGGACGTTGTGGTTCTCACTTGGCTCACAAGTGTCAAGAGGCTCCAAAGCCCGTTCCCTGAGTTGTCCCCATCTCCTTCCTCTTCTTAGCAGACAGGTCGAAATGAAGGCATTCTGGAAATATAGTTTTTTGAATCCCTAGAGAAGTATCTTTCAGTGGGGGATGCAGAGATACTGGTGTAGGACATGGGAGGGGGGTGTTGATCTGTGCTGTCCTGACTTGTTTCTGAGAAGATGCCTCCAAGGCTTGCCATTGGGCTCCTCAGACTGCTGAAGGATTCACTGCAGTCCTTATTAAGGAAAGGAAAAGCAAAATCTGTAGAGGACTTGTGTAAACTGTGCATTGAATTAAAAACTTCCAGAAGTTACCAGTTGATTAATATAATTAATGAGCGTTAGTACCAAACTGCTTGTAGCAGGGCTGGGCTTTGTGTCCTCTGGGACACATTCAGCACACGTGGAAGTGTGAGAAATGCTCCTCTCCTGGGAGTGTAAAAGAAGGGGATTTATTTGTTGTGAGTGACCATTTTCATCCTAATCTGCAATGGGCACTTCTAATTTCTCCGTGTGGGACATCATCAATTTCAGAAACATTTGTATGCCCCACTGCAGCTTCTCTGCTGTGCTTTTAGCATCTTAAGAAGGGACCCTCACAAGATTTCTTCCCCCCCCTACCCTGATGAGTGGTTGCCCAGGTGCACGTGTGGCAGAAAAAGCAGAGGCAGGACCGCAGGCTCCGCTCGTTTGGTTTTCCCATCGGAGTAAAAGCACGTTCTCGCAGCCAGGGTGGAGGAAAGAGCAGAACCAGGGCGGGGGGGGGGGGTGTGAGTAAACTCAGAAATGTTTGGAGTTTGCTCTTGAAAAATACAGGGCAGCCGTGTGTAGAATGGCTCAGTGTTCGGCGTGCGCGGTTTGCAGCGTGTGGGAGCAGGATCGGATGTGGGGGGACTACGGAGGGGATCCGGTGGGGTGAGTCCCCAGAGAAAAGGGTTCAAAAATAGCATTTATTCCGAAGTGAACAACGCTGAGAAAGCTTTTCAGAGCTGCGGGGCTCCGGCATCGCTGCCGGGGGTGGTTCAGCAGTCGGCGGCGAGAGCAGGGAAGTGAATCCCAGCTGGGGAAATCACCGCAGCCATCCCGTTGGTTGGGTGGCAGGTCATTGCTGAGGGGCTCCAGGGAACTCCCTTGCCATACGTCACTGGCAAAGTCCCATGGCCACATCGGGGTAGCTCCTTCTGTGTTAGGAAAGCTGGCTTTCCTCTGGCTTCCTCTCTCTTCCCTAATCCCCAAGGTTCCTGCTGACTCTGAGCTCGGAGGAGCTCTGCCGTCAGAACTCCTGGCGGTGTTTGGCTGCACATGTTGAATGCAGAAAGTGTTTCAGCAGACTGGCTTTAAAGCATTCGGTTTCTTGGCAAGGGGGGCTCAAACTTAGGAAATAAAAATAAAAATAACCCTCTGGAAAGGAAAGCAATTTATTGAGAATATACATTCACCACCATTGTCTCTTTAAAAAGGCTGCTTGTTAGCAGAGCTTTACAGCTCTGCTGGGATCTGCAGCCAGTAGGGCTGGTTGGGATGCAGGGAAATAGTTACTCTGGTTTCCATCCTGCCTGTTACACTTGCTGAACACTTCCCACCTTTTGCTTGTTAATCTGGAGCGATTTCTCACTGGTGCTCCCTCTCCTGGGCTCTACAGAGACCACCTTGCAAGGAAAGGGTTGTGATTGGTGCTCCTGCTGTGCCACGACTTGAGTTCAAGGCAATGGTCTTTCCCAGGCTGGCTTTGCACACTCAGCTGGGATCTCCGTCTGTAATCGGTGCAGTAATCAGGATGGAGATTTTTATCCTGCTCGGCTCTAATTACGCTCCTGCAGAAGGTGAACCTTTTAATGAGCATCAAAAAGAGGCATTGTGTGTCAGGGAGGGCCCGGGTTAGAGGGATGGGGGGATTATTCAGTCATTCAAAAAACATTTGGGGAAAGTAAATGTGCAATAAATCTTCCTTTGCCTCATTTTCTTTGCACAGCCCTGAGCCAAGCCCAGCCCCTTCTCCCTAGGAAGTCCAGGCTGGTGTAGTGCTGGGTTTTTCTCACTTCTTGCTGTTCTGAGCTGTCTGAGAGAGCAAGCAGGGGGTGCCCGTGGGTTAGGGTGAGGTGAGGAGATCAGCCCTGCGGAGCTGAAGGGGGTGAGCAGAGGCGTCCCTGAGCATTTACTGCATGGAAATCATCTTCCGAGCAGCCTTTTCGCTGATAGGAGCAGTAATTACCCCATTTAAATACACCTAGATGGTATTTTTGTAACCCAATTTTTCTTTTTTTTGGTACAGAAATTCTGGTTTAGGGCACTTTCCTTCTGGGAACTGCGTCGTGGCTTTTAATCAGGGGTAACTAAGAGGAAAACATGAGATCAGGTTTTCCTGCCTTCCCAAAATGGACTTGCTTGTTCCTCATTGCCTTGAAGGCCTTCTGTTGGCTCGTGTGGGCACAAAGTGCTTGTAGGGCAGAGTGAGCAGGTGGGTTGGCCACCGGTACAAATTGAGAGTCGAGCATCTGGCACCAGGGGAGGTTCAGATTAGACATTAGGAAAAAGGTTCTTTGCTGAAAGGGTTCTCAGGCACTGGCAGATGTTGCCCAGAGAAGTGGTGGAGTCTCCATCCCTGGAGGGATTTAAAAGATGGGTACACAGTGCTCAGAGATGTAGTTTAGTGGACTGGTACGGTTGGACTTGATGATCTCAGAGGTTTAGTTCCAACCAAACAATTCTATGGTTCTTCAGCATTGCTGGAAACCTTTCTGTACTCTGATGATCTAAAAATCTGGTTGGTGCAAATGAGGTTTTCAGTTTCACCGGCTCCTCAGTCTCCAGATCCTAAATTGTCTTTTCCACGCCATCAGTCCACACCTTCCCTTGTTCCTTTCTCGGGCTTTGGAGGGTCTCATTAAACTGTTATTCAGGTTTTGCAGCCCTAAGGGGCTTTGGGGTTTCAGTTATTTTGCTCTGCTTCTCCATTAGACCTACAGGTTTTAGGCAGGAAGGCAAGGTGTGTCAAAAAATGGCCAGATCCAGCTGAATCCAGACACAGGATTGGGTTTCTCTGTTGATGCATCGAGACCTGGATGGATTTGCTGAGCCCTCATTTGGTCATGCAGTTTAGAGGGGAAACCTCAGGAGAATCCAATAAAATTGAGCCTGGCTCTTTTCCCAGCAAATCTGGTTTTAAGTGTAGTAGTTCCCTCAAGTCTTTACTGCCGCGCTACCATGTCCGGATTGAAATCCAACTTCTGCATTGCTGAGATGGTCTCTCCTGATGTGCAGTTCACTACTTTGCAGAATTCAAAAGGCACAAAACATACCTGACTGTTAATTCTGTCACCACCTATGGTCCTTTTTCATAAGAATTTTTATTCATAAGTTGATTCAAGTCTCAGGTATCCGTGGACTTGGCCTGCTTCATCTTCAGGTGTACGATTGTTCTCTTGATAGCTCCATCTGTCATCAATATCATAATAAACCGTGAGCCAGTGGTGACAAAGGGACCCTGGGGATGTTGCACTGTGAGCTGCTTGCATTCCTGACTCAGGGTAGGGTATGGTCATGGGGTAAAAGGTCAACTAGATAAGCGTGTGACTGGGCACGTGCTCCCCAAAAGTGGTGTAGTAAGGGTTGAATGAGGTCTGCGTCGCTGTCTCCAGCAATTTCATCTGGTGAAGGTGAGTGAGTGGTTGTTACTTACATGGTGGGGTACAGGGTTCACCAAATAGGTTGTGAAACTCAAGAGAACTTCTAGGAGCTTTCAAGGTGTTTAGGAGGAACATTCTGGGCCTCGGACTTCTACCCCAAGCTGCTGGGAGATGCTCAGGAAAGGGATAGAAATGCTCTCCCCGTTCCTTGCTGTTCAGAGTGAGGCAGTGGGGAGCCCAAGGGATGCAGGGAGTGACCTGGGGCCAAAAAGTGGCTTTGTCACTAACGGGAATGTGTTTCAGAGTTTTCCATGAGGCATCGCTGACTCTTTAAATAGCTGCCCACGGGTTTCCTGTGTTCCCTCCTGCCCTTTGTTCAGATTTTTTGGGTTTGTTCCTTTCTGGGGAGATTTACTAATGTAAATTAAAGCTCTAGAAGAACCAAAGATGGGGCTAAAATGAGTTGAGTAGAAATTAAAAGTTTCATAAAGTTCACATGTTTCAGAAAGCACTGGGATGTCACCCAGCACCTGTAAAACAAGAGCAGCTGCTGGGCTGGGGCAGCTGTGGCTCCGTAACGCGCTGGTGATTTACAGTTTCCACCCTAGGGCCACGGGGGTGTAAATCTCATAAACTCCCCAGGAGGCACGACAGCCACACCAGGTTGTAGTGACTGCAGAGGAGCAAATTCAGGGTGATGAGCTGGCTGGACGTGAGGAGGGATGGAGGAGTAAAGCTTGTTCCTTAGGGGGTGCATCCTCTGGGAGGGTGGGCGATGCGTGGTGGTTCTGGAGCAGCTCCCCTTAGCAGAGCCATTCACAGCAGTTATTCTGTGTACATGTGAGAACAGCTAAGGGATTTCTTGACTCAAATTTGAAGTCTCTTGGCATCCCAGCTGGAGTGCTGCTCTCAAATGCAAGGTTTCTGTTGTGGGGGATGTCTGGGCTTGTAGGGGCAGGAAAAAGTGTTCTTGTGTGTGTGTGAACCCACCAGAAACGTTGGGGTTTTGCCTGTTCTAAAGACAAAAACAAAGTTTTGGTTGTATTTAAAAGAAAAATGCCTGCATTTTGAAGCTGTAGAGTGTTTGACTTTGGAACAAAACGGTGCAATGAAAGGTCAGGCAAGAACCAAGTGCGAAAATAGAGTTGTAGATATCTACAGGAGAACGTGAGGCTTTTCTGAGTTGGAAGGGAAGTTGAGCTGGGTGTTTAATTATCTCCCACAGACTGGCCTGTCATGCTCAGGTATTTCCTTCGTGACTTTCTCAGGCTCAAATTAACAAAACCTGAAGCAAAATCACTCTTCCCCACCGTTTCACCACTCTGTTTACATGAGAAAATTGGCTGGGACACAACAGTGTGACCACTGTAGCTGGGAATAAGCATCCATTTCTTCTGGAAGTGAGGATCTCTGCTGGAAGTTACCCTGCAAGAATTCAGAAGTGTTTCTGGCCAACATCCTTCTGTGGAAAAGTGCGTGCCTCGGTTCCCACTTCTGTAAAAAGGGGGTTGAAAATATTCCCCCTCCCTCCCAGGAGCATTGCCACACTCCCTCCACAGCAGTTTGAGAAACACCACAGAGTTTTTTCCACTGGTGTAAAAAATGTTAAATAAAAGTAAACTGATCCTATTTTAAATAATACTTGAAGTGCTTCATGCTACAGTGACTGCCTGCAAATAACTATAAAAACATATTCTGGTTATATGTTTCACAGTTACGGTTCACAGGCACTCGAGGCTGGGGAAGCTGATGCTTTTTAGCACTGATGCCCCAGCAGCAGTTTAAAAAATTGGATAAAAGACATCCCAGAATTGCCCCAAACCTTCCTAGCTGTGTGCCAGACCTGCCCACAGCACAGGCTGGATGGCATCCCACAGTATCCGGCATCTGACAGCATCCAAGTATTCAAGGCTCGGGGCAGAGTGACTGGAGAGCTGCCTGGAGGAGAAGGACCTGGGGGTGTTGGTTGACAGTGGCTGAACATGAGCCAGCAGTGGCCCAGGTGGCCAAGAGGGCCAATGGCATCTTGGGCTGTGTCAGACACAGCGTGGGCAGCAGGAGCAGGGCAGGGATTGTGCCCCTGCACTGGGCACTGCTGAGGCCACACCTGGAGTGCTGAGGTCAGTTCTGGGCCCCTCACTCCAAGAAGGACATTGAGGGGCTGGAGAGTGTCCAGAGAAGGGAATGGAGCTGGGGAAGGGGCTGGAGAACAAGTGCTGTGAGGAACGGCTGAGGGAACTGTGATTGTTCAGCTGGAGAAAGAAAGGCTGAGGGGAGACCTCATCCCTGTCTACAACTGCCTGAAAGGAGGCTGTGGTGAGGTGGGTGTTGGTCTCTTTTCCCACGTGACAGGTGATGGGATGAGAGGAAATGGCCTCAAGTTGTGCCAGGGGAGGCTCAGACTGGACATCAGAAAAAGATCTCTTCACTGAAGGGGTTCTCAGGCCCTGGCAGAGGCTGCCCAGGGAGGGGGTGGAGTCACCATCCCTGGGGGTGTTTAAAAGATGGGTGGATCGAGTGCTCAGGGATCTGTTTCAGTAATGCACAGGTACAGTTGGACTCGATGATCTCAAAAATCTTTTCCAACCAAGCGGCTCTGGGATTCTAGGATTCTACACTAATCACTCACTGTTTAATGAGTTTACTGCCGTGGTTTGTATCATTCCTACAGCAATCAGTTTTAATTGAAGGAGCACTTATTAAAAGTGAACGCTCACTGCTTTTTTGCAAACCTGCTTTGACTGGCGCCGTTTGTGTTCAGGAAGGCAAAACCCATCACTGCCAACCTGAAGAGTTCATAACCTGAAGGCAGAGGGGGGGTGGTTTTGTGCTGAAGAAGCTGCCTGCAGTGTTGGTTTTATGCTGCATTATGCAGGTTTTAGGTCTTTAAAAGAAGTTGAGGGGAAGTCCCAGCTGAGGGGTTGGTTGCCCATGGAACAGGGTTGCTTTTTGATTCCACCTGTAATTCATTGCCATGGACGTGGTCCTCTGCTGTCAGATTCTGAGCTGTCATCAACTTGTGGGGTTCTGCTGCACAGTTAGAAAATACTTTGCATTTTATTTGCATTAATCAGAATTTGGAATTGGTCAGAAGATAGGAGATGGTGTGGCAAAGTGTTAAACCAGTTAAAGTGAATGCAGAAATGAAGTGTGTGGATAAAACAGGAATCCTCAAATCCCATTTTCCCAGAGCTAAGTCATCACTGGGGATGTATCTGCCTGTTTCTGGCTGTGGATGTGTCAGTCATGTCAAACACAAAGCTTATCACAAAAAAATTGAAGGTGGGCATTGTTGTTTAGGGTTTTTTTTTCTTTTTGAACCCGTTTTTGCCATCTTAAATTATTGATGTCTTCTACAACAGTAGGTCATACACATTAATAATTTCTAATGCAAATCAAGGTGATGAACATGGTCCTTTCCTACATGGATGGATAAATGTGTTGAGTTCTTCCCAGGGTAAAAAAAAATGATCCTGGCTGGTGAGGACTCTGAAAGGACCAAGAGTTAAAAGGAGAAGACGCTTGTGAGGGGTGTGGGGAAAGGGCAGGAACTGATGCTTTGGTGGTGAGAAAAAGTTGAAGTTAAAAAAAAATCCAAACAATTTATTTTGTTGTTTTCTTGAGCACCATCAGCCAGTGGGGGGATGGAAGCTGTCAAGGGCACTTGTTGCAGAAAAGAGCTTTGGAAAAGTGTTAGTTGGAAACCTTCTCTCTCTTTTGGTAAATAAATGAGGCAAGTAAGAGGTAACGGTGTCAGCTGAGACACAGCGGTGCTGGGGAAGGGGCTGCAGTGGGAAGGGGAGCTTGGGAGTGTCCTACAAATACACACAGAGTTCCACATGAATGGAAACTGCAGCTTCACCTACCTTAGACCTTAAATAACTGAATGAATGAGAGTGTTGAGGAGGATGGTTTAGAGAAGCTTCCATGCTTGGTGCTCTCCTTCTCTGCTTTTGCACCAGGTCTGTGTCAGAGCTAAAACGTCCTTCCACAGCATCCAGAGGGGTTGCTTTGTCCCCCCTTGCTAGGGAAAATAGTCTGAATATTGAACTTGGGAAGCTGCTTTTGGAATATGGTCAGGGATTGTATCTCTGTGAGGGCTGTGCTGTTGCACACCTGCGTGTGGAGGGTACCTGCCCATGGGCCATCACCAAGACAGCTCCTAAAAAGTGATCATAGAATCACAGAATGGTTTGGGTTGGAAGGGACTGCAAAACCCACCCAGTTCCACCCCCCCCTGCCATGGGCAGGGACACCTCCCACTGGATCAGGGGGCTCAAAGCCCCATCCAACCTGGCCTTGAACACCTCCAGGGATGGGGCAGCCACCACTGCTCTGGGCAACCTGGGCCAGGGCCTCCCCACCCTCACAGCAAAACATTTCTCCCCAAGATCTCATCTCAATCTCCCTTCTTTCAGCTGAAAACCCTTCCCCCTTGTCCTATCCCTGCACTCCCTGACCAAGAGCCCCTCCCCAGCTTTCCTGGAGCCCCTTTCAGTCCTGGGAGGCTGCTCTGAGGTCTCCCCAGAGCCTTCTCTTCTCCAGGCTGAACAACCCCAACTCTCTCAGCCTGTCCTCGTACAGGAGGTGCTCCAGCCCTCGGATCGTCTCTCTGGCCCAAGTATGATATTTTAACTCCATTTCCATCTGTTTGGATTTGCACTGGGCTGACTGCTCAGTACTTGGGCTGTCACCATGAGCAATCGTCCCCGGTGCTGGTGAGCCCCTTCTCTTGCTGGGTGTGTGCATTGAGCAAGTGCAGGGGATGTTTTCCATTTGACAATGTTATTTCTGGCTCTGCTGCTTTTTCTGTAATCACTGTGGAAACTGTTATGCTTGGGGGTTCATCAAGGAAACACTATAAGTTCTTCTAGGAAGAAATACATGAAGCAAGTGGCTGTGATACTGATTTCATAAGGGCTCACTTTAATTTGGAACAGTGTTTTCAGGAGATTTTTACTGGCTGTGTTTCTGGTGGAGTCAAGAAATGGTTAAAGCAAAGTCATAGAATCACCAAAAGGTTTGGGTTGGAAGGGATCTCAAAGCCCATCCCGTTCTATCCCCCTCTGCCATGGGCAGGGACACTTTCCACTGGATAAGGGGGCTCAAAGCCCCATCTAACCTGACCTTGAACACCTTCAGGGATGGGGCAGCCACCAGGGCTCTGGGCAGGCTGGGCCAGGGCCAGTGTGATGCTTTCTGTTCATCACCTTTCTGAGAAGAATTATTTTGCTTGTCACAAGAGATGCAACAATGGACAGGACAGAGCTGAGTCTGTGATTAAACTTGGATGGACTTTATTGAGGCATTTGGACAGAGAAGTTTTTCCTCCAGTCCCATCCAACCTGGCCTTGAACACCTCCAGGGATGGGGCAGCCACCACTGCTCTGGGCAACCTGCTGGTGAAGAAGAACATCCAGTTTGCTGAAAATGGGGCAGTTTGGTGTTTGGACTCTGATTCTGCATTGTATTGATGGTGTTTCAGAAAAAAAAACGTAAAATAAGTCAGCTTTTATTATGAAGAAGAAAAAAGTCTGAAGATAGATGGGACATTCTAGGCCTTCAGAGAAATATGAGAAGTTACAGACGACTGTGATTTGTTGTGGTAGGATTTTTTAGATCCATTAGTCCCACCTCTGGGTGTGTTGCAGCATGCCCAGGTGCAGGCAGGACTGGGGGAGGAAACCACAGAATACTGAAAGGGGCTCCAGGAAAGCTGGGGAGGGGCTTTTGATCAGGCAGTGCAGGGATAGGATGAGAGGGAATGGTTTTCAGCTGAAAGAGGGGAGATTGAGATGAAATATTTTCCTGTGAGGGTGGGGAGGCAGTGCCACATGCAAAGAAGCTTTTCCTAATGTCCAACCTAACCCTCTGTGGCACATCTTCCTGCCATTTCTTTGGGTTCAGAGAGAAGAGCTCAGCTCCTGCTCCTTCTCCTCCCCTGGTGAGGAAGCTGTAGATCACGATGAGGTCTCCCCTCAGTCTCCTCTTCTCCAGGATGAACAGACCAAGTGACTTCAGCCGCTCCTCACATGGCTTCCCCTCCAAACCCTTCACCAACTCCATGGCCTCCTCTGGACCCTCTCCAGTAGCTTTAGATCCTTTTTATCCTGTGGTGCCCAGAACTGCCCCCAGTGCTCGAGGTGGGGCCTCTCCAGAGCAGAGCAGAGCGGGACAATCCTCTCCCTCTCCCGGCTGGCGATGCCCTCCTCGATGCCCCCCAGGACATGGTTCCCCTCTTGGCTGCCTGGGCACTGCTGGCTCCTGTCCAACTTGCCTTCAGCCACAACCCCCAGATGCCTTTTTGCAGGATAATCTCCTTTTATTCTGTGAATTCGCATTCATTGTCATTAACATCTTATTTATAATCAGAATATCAGCATCACGTGCTGGAAATTACTCCTATCGGAAAAATCAGCCGGGTGGTCCCAGCTTCAGGAAGCTCCACATCACGGGCAGAACTCAGAGGGAATAAAGACAAGGAGGAAGGGAAAGGGTTACAGTGGGCAGACAGTGGGATGCATTTGATAGCTGGGCCCTGTATTTTATTTGTGGTCCAGGAGAGTGCTCTTTTTCCTTTGGCATTTGTGGAGAGGCCGGTGCCGGAAGGAGGAAAGGAGGTTTTGTCTGTGCCATACATATTTGATGCTTTGCATTTTGATAATTACCTTGATAAGTTACTCAAACTCGCCTCTCACTTTATTTTGGGATCTCTGGAGGCATTCTATTTGCTTAACACTCCTAAATTCTTTACAGCCTTCAGCAAGTGATTTATTACTATCGATTTATAAGGCACCCGGTCCAAGCTTCGTGGCAGCCGTTGTGCAGGAATTATGGTTCTTCCAGGACCACTTCACCCACCATGGAAACAGAGACTCCTCTGATTAAAGGGAGAGCGAGATGGACAGATTCGTATAATTTGATGACCTCAGCGATTAATTATTTATTGAGCTTTTAATTTTGCATCCATCATTCTGGCTCTGTCTCCCCTGACTTTCCAGAGCTGTTGTAGGGGAGGTGAAGCATCAACAGATACCTTGGAGGGGGGAGGTTTGCAGCTTGATTTAGAGCAGCTCAGCGGTTCCTGTGTTAACCCCTGAGGCTCCAGAGAGAAGCTGATATCTTCTTTGCCCCTGGGTATCTCAAGTCTTCAGAGATTCTTAGTTTTTAAGCCCTAAGAGCTGTGGACTGTAGGGCAGGTGACAGTGTTAATCCATCCTCACCCTGGAGCTGGTGTGTCCATAAACCTTTCTCTCCTTGTCTGTAGACAAAGAGGAGTTGCCATTGTTTTTCTTAGCATCTCCTACCACTTGCAGCTTGGCATGGAAACTCTGCTTTCCTCGAGTCTTGTGCTTCAGGGCTTTCAGACAAGGTCTGCAGGTATCAGGAGGGCAGTTTTTCTAAAGGCACAACCATCTGAGGATGTTTTGTCTTGTGTTTTGGCTTTTCCTCCCAAGGGTGGCTTCAGCTGGTAGAAGGACACTGAGGTTTAGGATAATCTGATACTGTCAAGCATGAACTTTCATGGGTGCGACTCTTTCCTTCCTTGGCTGTGTTGTTTTGTTCTCAGATTCGGGTTCACTCTATCTGTGACCCATAAGGAGGTATCTCATGACATACTCGTGGGATTTTCTTCTTCCCTCACAATTAATGGCACGTACGGGACCTCTGGGACAGGTGGGAGCTTGAGTGTAAACCCCAGAGTTGCCAAGTCTCCTACATTTGTGGTTATTGGGTTTTATAGAACCTACCAGAAAAATGTGCAGGACAGGAGAAAAGGTGATCCTGCTATCCAAATTCCAGATGAAACTGTGAAAGATCTGGGCACACTGGAACAGCCCTCTGGGACCAAGCAGACCTGGTCCTTCTGCTTCATCCACTGGAAGCACTTGGTACATCTGTCCCTCAGGCTCCTTGATTCCTCCCACTGCTATAGTGGGTGCAAGAATGGTCATTCATGGTTTTAGGGCAAATAAAAGCACAAATCATTGAGGAGTCTCCATTAGGGGGACAGATCCTTCCACCAGGCTGGGATTATTGCTAAAAAGTGATAAAATGAATTGGAGGATAAGGAGCCTTTTGTAGAAAAAGTGCTTTCCTCCCAGGCTGCATGAAGAAACTGTTGAGTCTGGTTCTTCCATCCTCTGCTCCTAAAGTGATGCTGGTGACAAGGGATGAATCCAAGCAGGAAAACATGATCCATGCACTGGGCTCATCCCTCAGCCAACTTCAGACTGGTTCATCTCAGTGCTGGGAACAGCACTGCAGGGCTCCTGCACAGGGTGAAACCATCAGATAGCCACGCGGTTTCTTTTCCTCTTTCAGAACTACAGTATTTTATTGATGAACTGGGCTCATTTGCTCCAAAAGATCTGCTTTTCTCTCCAGCCTGTTCCATTTGGTTCTGTGGAGAGAGCTGCTGGGAATCACCACAATAAAATTTTAATTAAATGCCAGGCAATAATTTGCAGTGAGTAAACTGCGGTACCTGCGCTACGCTGTTGACATCTGTTCCCAGACCCAGAGGGCCATTAGTGACTTTGAAAACCAGGAGAAAAACACAGGTCCACTTACCTTGTTTTTTATTCTTTCAGTCCTGGGCAGAGAGACCTATTATGTTTAATATTTTATAGCAGTGCATTGTTGCCATCCTTCCTGTGAGTCATTTTTCCACAAGAAACCCATGCTCGCTCGCGTTGTTTAACCCCTTTAGAGGGTTTAAGGGTGGATTGTAAATCTTCTGCAGAAATGGTCTTTTATATGCTGTGTTCGTGCCACTGCATTGCTGCACAGTGCCAGGAAGCAAAAACTGCTTTAATATTCAGCCATCTGCACGCTCCAGGGAAGGGCGGCAGCGCACGGGAGGCTGGCACAGACATCCCAAAATCACCAGGAGGCGCAGGCTCAGGTCTAAAACTCTGACCCAAGCTGCACTTCTCTTGAGTAGTGATGTTTTCCCCCGTGTTTGAGGCCACTGGAGCCCAAAATGGAGATGATGGTAATGAAAATCTGTAACCTGGAAAGGAGTGTTCCCGACCCGAGAGCGAGAGGGTGTTTGTCCAGCCTTGAGATGTTTCAGGTGATGGGATGACTCTTGATGGAGGGATTTCCTAATGTCCACTCAACCAGGTTACACAGGGAGAGTTGTGGCTGCCCCGTCCCTGGAGGTGTTCAAGGCCAGGCTGGATGAGGCTTTGAGCAGTCTCAGTGGGAGGTGTCCTTGCCCATGGCAGGGGGCTGGAGCTGGATGGGCTTTGAGGTTCCTTCCAACCCAAACCATTGTGTGATTCGATGAACTCTTCCCTTTCCCTGCGTTGCCCCATCCCATGAAGATGTGTGCACATGTGCAGGTACCTTTGGAGCCTCACTTTTTCATAGAATCATAGAATCTTCTGGTTGGAAAAGACCTTTGAGATCATTGAGTCCAACCACACCCATCATCCACTAAACCATGTCCCTCAAAAACTCATCTCCCCGTTTTTTAAACACCTCCAGGGATGGTGACTTTCACATGCTTGCAGGCAGCTTTGTCCCTCCTAAACCATCTCAAGTGCTTTGCTAAATGATATCTTGAGGTCTTCCCAGGATTTGATTTAAGAAAATGACTGCCTAGTTGTTTGTGGGCCTTCCTTGTCTTTCCTCTCTGATTCTGACCAAAGAAGCTGGACCTGTGCACGATTGTGTGGTGTTTTACTGATTCATAGCAGAGCTCCTCCTGTGCAGCCCCATGGGTTTAGGGACAAAAATATACATGAGTTTCATTTAAATAACTGTAGTGGAAACTTACTATGGAAAGAAGATACCCCAAAAAGCCCCTGCAAGAACAAAGTAATTGCCTTACAGAATGACTTCCTTTTGCTGCATTGTTTTCCGTTTGCATCAGCCGTTTGTCTCCTTTGGGCTGTGCAGTTGTGGTTCTTTGGTGTGTGTCATCCAGCACAAGTACAGCAGAACTGCTGTGCACAGAAGAGAATTGCTAATTATTTTTTTCTCTCTCCCTCTCATAAAGCAACCCCTCCTCCAGCTGTGCTTGGCGCCTGTGACACGGGTGAAATTTAAAAATTGCAGTTAATATTGGATGCTGTGTTCAAGGGTGCACTTTTGTGTGGTCCTGCAGGTTGAGGAAATTGAGTGGTAGCATAGAAATTGCTAAATGTGTAGGAGCATCTTGACCTGTGAGGTGGTGTTTCAGCCTGTGCAGTGTGGGGATGGGCTTCTGTTGGCCACGCTATGACATCTTGCTGTAGGGTAGCTTTAGCAGGCTGCTAAAGCCTTAAAACCCCCTGAAGGTTCTGGTGTCTTCTTTGAACCTCAACATGACTGCATAGAGTATGGCTGGACCTGTAGGAGGTGTGATCATAGAAATCATAGAAATCATAGAGTGTCGTGAGTTGGAAGGAACCCAAAAGGATCATGGAGTCCAACTCCTGTCCCTACACAGGACACTCCCAACATTCACACCATGGGGCTGAGGGCATTGGCCAAATGCTCCTGGAATGCTGGCAGAGTGGGTGCTGTGACTGCTGCCCTGGGGAGCTGTTCCAGTGCTCCACCACCCCCTGGGGGAAGAACCTCTTCCTGATATCCAATCTAACCCTCCCCTGGCACATCTTCCTGCCATTCCCTCCAGTCCCATCACAGGTCACCAGAGAGCAGAGCTCAGCCCCTGTTTCACTTCCCTCCCTCATTTCCCTCCACTTCTCTCCCTTCCTCACTGAGAGGGTTCTCAGGCCCTGGCAGAGGCTGCCCAGGGCAGGGATGGAGTCACCACCCTGGAGAGATTTAAAAGAAGGGCAGACGAGATGAGGGATCTGGTTTAGTAGTGGACAGGAACGGTTGGACTCGATCTCAAATCTTTACAACCAAATGATTCTGTGATTCTGTGATGGGGTGGTGTGAGGTTTCTGGTTGTGGGCTCTTGGGAGGAGCCTGGATATTCATATTTTGGATACTGGAAAGTGAAATTTTTCCTTTCGCACGGCTGTGGAGATGAAGCGAAGATTTTTATCTTAATGAGTCACTCGTACATATGTTTAGCTGTCTTATTTTATACTGAAATAGCTGCCTATATGGTGCTTTCTGCTCAGAGATGGAGGCCAGTGTTTTGCAAAGAGACTGTTTACCTTTTTATACTCTTTCCTATAACTGGTTGCATCCTAATTTTGCATCTGGTTCAATCTCAGTTCAAAGCCTCCCTCCACTTCCTTTAGCTCAGCTGAAGACCTGATAGAACTGTCAAAAAGTTAAAGTGCCTCAGGCCTGTGACTCCTTTTGCTTCTCTTAATGTTTTCTTAAAGCAAATATTGTGCTTTTTAACATCTTGAAAAACTTCTTGAATACTATATTGGAGTAAAATAAACTCAAGGAGCACCAGCAATGAGCCACATCAATGATTTTTCTGTTCTCCTTGATCCGCTGTTGATACGGCTGTGGGAGAGATGGGTGAGGAGCTGTAGAAGCTGCCATGAACAGTGTGTCATGCTTGACAGCAGATTGCTTCTGAGAACATTGTGTTTACAGTGTCTGCACAAAGCTTGGGAAGCAGGGGCTGCACATCTCCTGAGGGTCTTCCAGTCGTGATGTCTCCGTGCTTGTGATGCTGCAGCTCTCCACCTCGTCGTGGGGGCTGCAGAGGCAGTTCCAGGGATCCCTGACATGCTGGAGGGGTCCTTGCCTGTCTGAGGAGGACATCCTGTCCCCTAGAGGGAGGTTGCATCCCACTCTTTCCTACCACGGTTTTGCTGAACCACTTGGCTTGAATTTGCAGTGGCCTGCTGAGCAGAAGAGAAGAAAGACAAAGCCTCCTGGTCTCCTTGGTCTTATGAAAAGAAGGTCTTAGTTTAATTGATGCTGAGTGACCTGATGAGAATATGGAGCCTGATAAGGTCAGAGGAGTATATTTCATAGAATGGTTTGGGTTGGAAGGGACCTCAAAGCCCATCCAGTTCCAACCCCTGCCATGGGCAGGGACACCTCCCACTGGATCAGGGGGCTCAAAGCCCCATCCAGCCTTACCTTGAATAATGAAATGGTGATGGTGGGGTTGGGAGAGGTGCATGGAAAACAAAGAACAATCTTAGGGAGATGGTCTGAGTTTCCCCAGAGCCAGAAAGTTGTTCTAAGTTGCAGACTGGTACTCCCTAGAAGATGACAAAAAAAGGCCTGGTTAGGCAACATCTTAATCTTGACATTGATGTTAATTAATCCTGATTAATTGTTGTAAGAGTATGAAGCCAGGCAGGAAATGAGTAAAAAGCATTACTGAGAGAGAAAAAAATCTTTGATTTGACACTTGAGGGTGTGGGGAGGGAAAGCTTTGAAGATGCTGTGTTCTTGCTGCAGTATAATATATTAATTTTTTGGGGTTTGGCTCATGAAAGTACTCTTTTTCCCTCACTCTTAGAAGCATCAGATGTAATTAAGCACTGAAGCAATGGCCCTTTCCAGCTCTTTCCTGTCAGCAGGGTGAAATAGCACATAAATGGTGGATTTTATTACTTTTCTCTCAGTGGATGAGTAGCCACTACAGAAATTTAGTTCCTCAGCACTGTGTTACCTCCTGAGAACCACAGCCTTGCTGGTACCTGTTCTCAGCTGCTGAGTCAAGACCCCGGGTGCTTTCAGTTGCTCATTTAATTGGCTGCATCTTGTCATAGAATCATAGAATTATGAGTTGGAAGGGACCCAAAAGGATCATCGAGTCCTACGTGTCTGTGGGGAGAGATGGGATGAAATCCTGCCAGGAACTCCAGACCCCACTGCTTCATCAGAAATCAGAGCTTGACACTATGTTATTGCCCTGTGCAGAGGGATTGTGAAGGAGACTTGCCAGGGATCTCCATGCTGGATGAGTTTTGTGATGTATAAAGTTGTTTTCAACCCAAAATAGAGATTTTCTTTTTTAATGGAAATGAGTTTGCAAACTTTTATTCAACAAGAAAGGAGAAGCTTCCCTGTCTGCAGGCACCTGCCAAGGGGATGGCTGGAGCAGTGAGCTGCCTGGTGTACCTGGTCAGAGGAGCTCAAACTCTCCCCTGGCCAAGCAGGGACAGCACAATCTGGATATGAAATCCTAACTTCTGTTCAAACTGCTTTCACAAAGTCATTGCTTGCAGATAGAAAACCTGCAGCCTTGTTAGAGAGAGTGATAACAGCTCCTTTATCCAGTGCCTGGACCACTGCTTTTTTTACCCCTCTTTTTCCTTTTAATCTGATATTCTTTGATCAAAACCCAGATGGGACAGACACCTCCTGGTTCAGACTGATGTAGCTTATCAGTAGGAGTCTACCTGCTATTTCTTAGGATGCTCCCAAACTACACTGGGGTAAAGGCTGGAGCTTCAGTTCCTCAAAGATGGTGCAGAAGGAAATCTGTTTAGATATTTATGCATCAGCAAGGCAACATTTATTGGCAATTCAGTTGCTCTTTGTGATTAGAACTGCCCTGGAGAAACCTCAGTGGTAAAGGAGTGACACAACAGTAATGCTCTGCTAAAACCAGGGCAGTTTTACACTGGCTGGCATCACTGAAATGCTCTTTTTATATATATATATATATATATATATGAAACTTTCCTATTAAACTAAAAATTCACTTCAGTTAAAAGCACCTGTAAAGCCTGTTCTGGCCTTGGATTTTCCTGGCTTATCTACAGCCAGGTGACAGCGAGGGCTTGGTGCTGCTGGGGGGGAGCAGGGGCTGCACGGAGCCCCTTTTGCTTTCAGGATGTTGGTGGTGAAGGTCTCTGCAGAGAGCAGGGACTGCCCATCCACTGGGAGTGCAGAGGGAGGATTTTGTGGCTTGGTGGTGAGCCTGGACCAAACTGTGCCCCAGCCAAGGGAAGGAAGTTGTGAGGCCCTTTGCCAGCCCAGGTGAGGGGCCCTGCTGCACTCTCTGCTGAGGCTGTGAGCATCCTGCCGAGCTGTGAGAGCAGCTGATTATAAATCTATGTATGCACTCAGTGCACATGGCTTAAAATACTTGCTTTCACTCATCACCATCAAACTCTTGCCCTCCAGCCCCATCGTTATTCTGTGCAGGTTACTTCTAATGAGAAATTAATACTCTCAGCATTTATGTTGCAATCTTTCACCTGTGAACAAATACTTTGCATGCCATGAGGGAAGGCAGATTTGTTCAAAAATAAAACTGTTTTTATATCCTATTATACTGGCGCAAGCAGGGTGTTTGCAGGTACTTGAATGATACCTCTATCATAGAACTACAGAATGGGCTGGAAGGGACCTCAAAGCCCATCCAGTTCCACCTCCCTGCCATGGGCAGGGACACCTCCCACTGGATCAGGGGCTCAAAGCCCCATCCAACCTGGCCTTGAACACCTCCAGGGATGGGGCAGCCACCAGTGCTCTGGGAAACCTGTGCAACTTCAGCAGTGCTACATAGACCCAAAGTTCCCTTTGTGCCTCTGGTGAGCAATCTCCTTCTCTATCTATGGCATACGATAAAAGGTGGAAATTACAATGAGAGTGGTGGCTGCTCCATCCCTGGAAATGTTCAAGGCCAGGTGGGGTGGGGCTTTGAGCCCCCTGATCCAGTGGGAGATGTCCCTGCTCATTGCAGAGAGGTCAGACCAGGTGATCTTTGAAGGTTCCTTCCAACCCAAACCATTCTGTGATCCTGTGTTGGGTTTTATTACAGCACCATGACAGTGTTCAGCTGCTGTTTGGTTTGTGACCCATGGTAATCCTGAGACCCTTTTCCAAACAAACCCCTTTTGAGTTGGTATTTATTTCCTCTGTGACCATGTCATTAATTATTCCTGTCTTAACACTGTTCACTCATCATTCCTGAATTACCTCTTTCTTTTTCTCTTTTTTCTTTTCCAGACCATTTCTACAATTTACCAAGATCATTTTGAATCCTAATCCTGGCCTCTGAAGTACTTGCAGCCCTTCCCAGCCTGGTATCAGCAGCAATTTTAGTAAGCATTCTATCTTCCATCATTCAAATCAATCATAAATATACTGAATTGTGCCAGAGCTGGGATGCTTTGGACACCAATTTGATCCATGCTTCCCTTTGGCCCTGTGTGCTGTGGCAGCATCCTGCAACGCTGCGTTCACCTTGGAAAAGGTGTAAAAGGCAAAGCAGCCTTTGTATCCCACACCAAGAGATTTCATCAGCTCCTTTGAAGATCTGTAATGTGAAATAAGTTTATTTACCATCGTGGTGCCTGAACAAGACCAGGTATGTGCAGGGCCAGGAGTCTGAGAGAGCAGAAGCAGTGCTCCCTTGGGAACTCAGCAAGTTGAGTTATTCCTATGTATTTGTTATAGTTTTCTATTTTTCCTTCATTGTTGATGGAGAACCAACCTTCCTCCTCGTAGCTGCCCTTTTGCTCAGCAAATACTCATTTATTAAGGTGTGCTTGGGGCTGAGACCCAGAGGGAAGGGAAGCGAATGCAGTTTGTTTCATGACTTACAAACTGAGGAGGGAGCTGTGGGCGATGCTGGGGATGTGTTGGAGCTGCCAGGAGTGGCAGCAGGCTTGGGTCCAAGTACATGGTCTGTGTCCTGGGGTTGTTCAGCCTGGAGAAGAGAAGGCTCTGGGGAGACCTCAGAGCAGCCTCCCAGTACTGGAAGGGGCTCCAGGAAAGCCGGGGAGGGGTTCCTGATCAGGGAGTGCAGGGATAGGATGAGGGGGAAGGGTTTTGAGCTGAAAGAGGGGAGATTGAGATGAGATCTTAGGGGGAAATGTTTTGCTGTGAGGGTGGGGAGGCCCTGGCCCAGGTTACCCAGAGCAGTGGTGGCTGCCCCATCCCTGGAGGTGTTCAAGGCCAGGCTGGCTGGGGCTTGGAGCCCCCTGATCCAGTGGGAGGTGTCCCCATGGCAGAGCGGTTAGAGATGGATGGGCTTTAAGATCCCTTCCAACCCAAACCATTCCATGGTTCCATGATCCTATGGTTCTGTGTCTCTAACTACATTTCTGTATCAGTGGATCTCATACAGGTCCTTTTGGTGGAGATGGTGGAGATTGTAGTAGCTCAGGATTTATGAATTTCCCTGTTATCTTATCAATGAAGCTTTCTAGACCCAGGTTGTATTTACACTGCAAAGGGGCAGAGCCAGAGGCTGCTTGTGACCACCCTGTTTGTGTCCCTGAGCTGTTGGTGTTAAACACATCAGAAATTAAAACAAAACTGTTGGATGGACCCCAAAGTTAATCAGTTGCAAATGGACTCAGATGAGAATTTCTTGTTTCTCTCTCAGGAGGAGCTTAAAGCTGGGTTTTGTTGTTGGCTGCAGCTCAGTGTGTGTTGGTCAGAGCAGCTCTCGGCTTCAAACTCTCTGACATCTGTTTCTGGAAATTTAGGCTTAAACAGGAAAAATAATTGGTAATTGCTTTTCACCTCAGACTTCAGAGATGGGAATAGGGAATTATGATTCCCAGCACCTGAGTCACAGGGCCAGAAGTGCTTTTCCCACATTGCAAAGAGGGAAACTGAGGCACAGGAGGTCAGTGTTGTGTTGGGTGAGAAGCACTGATTTCTGCTCCCTTTCTCTGTGACCTGGATGTCTTTCCTAAAGTTAAAAGAATTTGAGAAGAAATGAAGTTCTGTGAACAGAGACTTAAAATTTGATATTTTTAAGGTCTCTGCATAAAACTGATTTTCTCTGGGGGAGAAAGCCTTAAATATCACTGCAGAGAGTACATAATGTGGATGATTTTGTATTTATTCATTGCATTTCGCTGAGTGGATGAAATCTTTCCCAACCATAATGGAATAGTGTTTGGAGGTGCCATTTAGTGTGGTGGTGTTAAAAGCAGGCACACAAAGGGAATTCTTTTTGGAGAGAGGGGGAAAAAAGTACCGGTGAGTGATTCTTACTGCTGCAATAATCCTAATCAGATTAATTAGGATTAATTTCTCTGTCTGGATTTTATTTATGTGAAATAAAAACGACATGTCTAAAGAATTTTGTTGAAAACCCGTTAGTAATAGTTTTGACTGGTTTCACGTGGTGCAGTGTGTCAGTCTCTGGCTGGTTGGCCTTTTAGGGAGAATTATATTACATCCAGCATTTAGAACCAGCCATTAGTTCTCCATCTCCTCTTACATCTTTTGTTGTCAGCAAATCCATCTCCTGTCACCTTTTCCGTGTTTCCCATCTGTAGGTGGCCCAGCTACCCCTGTGCTCATGCCTTCAGACTTCTTTCTTCTCTTCTTGCAGCTTCTTTATTGAGAGTTGTAGCAAATCTCCCCTCTGGCAGCAGCCGGTTCTTGCTCCTGATCTTCTGGTATGGACGAGGGGTAAAGGTTTTCAGCTGAAAAAGGGGAGATTTAGATGGGATATTGGGAAGAAATGTTTTGCTGTGAGGGTGGGGAGGCCCTGGCCCAGGTTGCCCAGAGCAGTGGTGGCTGCCCCATCCCTGGAGGTGTTCAAGGCCAGGTTGGATGGGGCTTTGAGCCCCTGATCCAGTGGGAGGTGTCCCTGCCCATGTCAGAGGGATGGGACTGAATGGGCTTTGAGGTCCCTTCCAACCCAAACCTTTCCATGATCTGTGTAGCATCCTACATGTAACTTTTTCCCTCTGGAACAATCTTGTAATTTTCCACTTGTGTGTTCCACCAAAAGCCATATCTTTTCTTACTTCCATATGCCAGACTTTTCCCATCACTTTTTTTTTTACTGCATCGTTCCTTTACTGTTTTCCATTTCTGAAAAGCTGTTCAGATTTTTCACCAAACAAAGCTGTGTTCTCTTGCATATGTGCTCGCCCATATGCGTCCGCGTAGAGCGAAGGCTGCGGAACAGTAGCTGTCAAAGGAGGTAATTTTCCATCAGATTCATCCCTCTGTACTCATTTCACATTTATTCATCACTCCAAAGTGAGCTTCCTTGGAAAGCTTCAATCAAAACATTACGGTGGCTTTAAGTTTTGCAAGTCTAAAAGACAGTGAAACTGTGGATGCTGTGCCCGGTACACTCTGTCTTCGTTGCTTAAATGGGAAGATTTTATGTTGTGGAGTCACAGGCAGCAGCTGGGGCAGATGAGATGTACCTGGGCAGGGTTGGGTGTCCCTGCACAGGACACTCCCAACGTGCACACCGAGGGGCTGAGGGTGCTGGAATATTGTCAGGCTGTGACTGCTTCCCTGGGGAGCTGTTCCAGGGCTCCACCACCCTCTGGGGGAAGAACCTCTTCCTAATGTCCAACCCAATCCTCCCCTGGCACATCTTCCTGCCATTCCCTTGGGTCATTGGTCACCAGAGAGAAGAGCTCAGCCACTGCTCCTCCTCCTCTCCTGGTGAGGAAGCTGCAGACCCCAATGAGGTCCCCCCTCAGTCTCCTCTTCTCCAGGCTGAGCAGACCCAGTGACTTCAGCCTCTCCTCATACAGCTTCCCTTCTAAACCCTTCACCAACTTCATGGCTTCCTCCACACCTCCTCCTTCAGACCCCAGGTTTACTGTCACAAATCAAATCCCTTCCCCAAAGTCAGAGGCAGCTTTTTCTTGTCATTTTTTTTTGGTGGGAATCACACTGTTATTTCCAATATGTTCTTTCTCTCATCTCTTTACACCCCTCTCTTTAAGCCCTGGCATTTTATTACATTGGCAGGGAGTTGTTGAGAACAGTTTTGGACTTCCTCCCCTCTTTTTTTTCCAGTGTTTTCTCTCAGCCTGGTGGTGGGCAGCAGTCCTGGCACAGGGCACAGAGTGCCCACAGCACTTATCATGGCTCTTATGTCATCCTTTACCCAAACAGAGGCGATGTTTTTAACTCACACTCTATTTTAAGCTGCTTCTGAAAATAATTTCCCGCACACATTGGTGTTGTGACAGCGATGTTTTGTGTTTTAATTGGTGCTGTTTTCTTAAGATGATTCATAGAAAGAAGGTGAACTTTCCCAGTTTTACCCCGGGGTGAAAAAAAGGAGGTGACTTGCTGATTGTACGTGAAGGTCTGGTGCTGCCACAAGGAATTCTCCAATTAGGGTTTGTGTTGCTCGTTTTTGCCCTAAGGCTGAAGAGTCACGTTAGACACTGGGCAAGCTCTTTCTCCTGGAGGTGTCTTCTAGCTGATACAACACATTCTGCACATGGACAGTGTCCCACAGTGCTTTGCAGAGCTGATGATGTTGTAACATTAAATGAGAAATAATGGCCAAGGAAAGTAATGGAGAAAAAGAGAGTTCCTCTGGGAAATAGGGTGGAGATTTAAAACACGCTGCATGTGCTCAGGGAAGAAGTACAAGTGTTGGAGATATTGGACAGAGGTAGGCATTATGGAAGTATCTAGAGAGTAAATGACAACTCTGCCTTCCCACACTGTCACCAAATATCTCAACATCTTGCAGGGAATGGTTTCTGTGTCACTTAGGGGTGAGTGTGAAGTAAGGAGAAAGGACTTAGCAGTATGGGGGACAGAAGAGAAAGTATTGCTTCCTGGAGTGTTCACATAGGCACACACAGTTGGTTTGAGGTTGTGAAAGGTGTAAGGTTGTCAGAACTCCACTCAGAAAGCTTGGTTTTGTGGTGCCAGCACCAACAAGACATCTCCCCAGGCTCCTGCTAGAAGCCAGGTTGAGCTTGGCGCCTGCCTCTTTCAAGAAGCAGCCAGTGTGTCTTGTCCTGCCACTGGTGCACCTTGGCAGGAGACACAAGCTGAAGAAGCTCTGTTTGCACCTGAGATATGCAGTCATGTTTCAGAGTGACTTTGTACCAAACTTTTGCAAAGAAAGAGCCTGTCCCCTAGAAATTGCAAACCTGACTTCTCGTCCTCCTGACCTCTGCTGTGACACAAATGTATGACAGAAATTTAATACTTCATGGGAGGGCACAGAGGAGAGTTATTACATCAAGTGATGACTTTACTGGTACCCTTGTGTGGCACAGATGACAAAAGAGTCTGGGCCATATGGAGATGTGCAGATTTCACTGCTGAAAGCAGGTCACAGAAATGAAAGGTTGTGTGACGATGTACATCATAAACACACAGTTGGATCCTGTTCTCTTTGAGGTCAGAGCTCTCTCAGTGTCAGAGGGTTGGGTGCCAGTCTGTAATCTTCCACCTCCTCTCCTTCTCATATGAATATGCCATTCAGAGCACCCTCAGGACCTCTTGCTTCCTGGAACTTTTTATGGTGGCATTAACCTGCAGCACGTGGCAGTGAAGTAGACAGAGGTCCTTTTGCCCTCTGTGAGAAATGATGAGGCTCCACCACACAATTCAAGGGAAAGATTGCTGCAGGGGAAGTGGGAGGGAAATATCATTGCTTACTTACAGCAAGGTTCTTCAGAATGGAAAAAGAGAAGCTTATCATGATAAAAGGAGGCAAAACAGGACAGCTGAGATACTGGCTTGTCATGCAATGCTTTGAGCACTGGGGACAGTTCTGGGCACCAAAGGATAAAAGGGATCTAAAGGTACTGGAGAGGGTCCAGAGGAGGGCAGAGGGTTGGTGAAGGGTTTAGAGGGGAAGCCGTGTGAGGAGCAGCTGAAGTCACTGGGTCTGTTTAGTCTGGAGAAGAGAGGAGATTGAGGGGAGACCTCATTGGGGTCTGCAGCTTCCTCACACGGGGAGGAGGAGGAGCAGATGTTGATCTCTTCTCTCTGGTGACCAATGACAGGACTCAAGGGAATGGCAGGAAGATGCCAGGGGAGGGTTGGGTTGGACATTAAGAAGAGGTTCTTCCCCCAGAGGGTGTTGGAGCACTGGAACAGCTCCCCAGGGAAGCAGTCACAGCCTGACAATATTCCAGAATCATTTGGCCAACACCCTCAGCCCCACGGTGTGAATGTTGGGGTTGTCCTGTGCAGGGACAGGAGTTGGACTGGATGATCCTTGCAGGTCCCTTCCAAGTCAGGACATTCTGTGTTTCTGTGGTAGTTCCCCAGGATCCTGTGTCTCAGCAGTGAGGCTGTCAGGATTTGCTGGTGTTGGACTTGGGATTTTGGAATAAAACACGCTTCTCAACAGATTCATTGATTTTCGAGCTGACAGTAGGGATAGGAGCAGAGGGTTAGACTTGGCCTAATTCTGGTCTTATTAACTGTGCCTTTCAGGAATGGTTGCCTCAAATACAGCAGTCACTCAAGTGCAAAAACAGTTAAAGAAAAATCAGGATTGCTGTCAAGGCAAAAGCGTGCAAGGCAGGCCCTGTGCTGAGGCTGAGCAGAGGCTTTACTGCTTTTATTGCAAGCACAGTGACTCGTTAACCTGGTGCTTCCTTCATTTGTCTTCATTAAGAAAATGACAATCAGAGAGAAAATGAAAAACCTCAGGGAAATAAAACCCTTTCAACTGTTGATGACATTGGCCCAGCACTACAGTGCAGTACTTGCAGGTTCAGTCAATGGTTGTCCTGTGTATGGATAGGAGTTGGACTCGATGATCCTTTTAGGTCCCTTTCCAACTCAAGTGGTTCTGTGATTCTGTGGCATTGCCTTCAGGTGGAGGGTCACCGAGATGATCCGAGGGCTGGAGCACCTCCTGTACAAGGACAGGCTGAGAGAGTTGGGGTTGTTCAGCCTGGAGAGGAGAAGGCTTCAGGGAGACCTTAGAGCAGCCTCCCAGTGCTGAAAGGGGCTCCAGGAAAGCTGGGGAGGGGCTCTTGATCAGGGAGAGCAGGGATAGGAGGAGGGGAAGGGTTTTAAGGTGAAAGAGGGGAGATTGAGATGAGATCTTAGGCAGAAATGTTTTGCTGTGAGGGTGGGGAGGCCCTGGCCCAGGTTGCCCAGAGCAGTGGTGGCTGCCCCATCCCTGGAGGTGCTCAAGGCCAGGTTGGATGGGGCTTTGAGCCCCCTGATCCAGTGGGAGGTGTCCCTGCCCATGGCAGAGGGTTGGGACTGGATGGGCTTTAGGGCAACCCAACCCAATCCATGATTCTATGATCCACAGAGCATCAAAGCCAGAGAGCGAGCGAGATAATGAAACCAGTGAAGAAGTGGAAAGAGCTCCAGTTGCACCCGTCTGCACTAAGATTAAGAGTTTTAATTAGCTGACCAGGCTGTGGGAGGGATGTCAATGGTAACGTTTGTGTCCCCAGCACTGCTTGGTGAGGACCTGAAGCAGTGCAGGGATGGGGGGAAGTCCCACTGCTGCTGCCAAAGAGTTAATCCCAACACAATCATCTCATTCTCTTTGGGAGAAGAGTTTCTCCCTGGCAGTCTGCGGGGTGCTTGGGTGAGGTGCGCGATTGTGTGTTCTGGCACTGCTTTACAATGTGAAATAAACACCCTTTTGGATAATAGCACTCATTGAGCATTGTGCCTGGGAACTCATCCTGACACATGTCAGCCTGGGGCTGGGGAAGCTTCTTCCTTTTGCAGCTCAGCAAAATATTTAGACAGTGTCTTCTAGTAAACCAGCTCCTCCGTGCTGCCCAGGGAAGCGGCTCCAGAGCTGGTCTTAATGGCTGACCTTGCTCCAAATCCCTCCTAAAATAGCAAGGGCAGCTCAGCTCTGGTCTACCTTCCAGCCAGATGGAACAGCTGCTACATTTCCTACCCTGTTAGGTTTACTTTTTAAATTGATATAATAGCCCTGCAGATTTATTGTTGCCTTAAGTAGAGAAGGCTCTGGGGAGACCTTAGGGCAGCCTCCCAGAACTGAAAAAGGGCTCCAGGAAAGCTGGGGAGGGGCTCTTGATTGGGGAGTGGAGGGATAGGATGAGGGGAAATGCTTTTAAGCTGCAAGAGGGGAGATTGAGATGAGATCTTAGGAAGGAATGTTTTGCTGTGAGGGTGGGGAGGCCCTGGCCCAGGTTGCCCAGAGCAGTGGTGGCTGCCCCATCCCTGGAGGTGTTCAAGGCCAGGCTGGATGGGGCTTTGAGCCCCTGATCCAATGGGAGGTGTCCCTGCCCATAGCAGGGGGGTGGAACTGGATGGGTTTTGAGGTCCCTTCCAACCCAAACCATTTTATGATTCTATGATGAATAACTGGAACACAGCTATAAAACCAGGGTCCCAGGTACCCAATTTTCAGGCCGTGCACTGGGTCGCTAATAGGGAAACTGCAGGGGCTGATGGCTGGGTTGAGTGGAATTTTGAGTCCTGGCTACTGAGCACGCTGTGATTACTGAGTCCTGCAGTTGCTAAGGAAAAAAAATGTATTTCTTTCTTGTTTGCAGTATTTGAGAACAGCATTTTCAAAATCTTGCTGCTACAGAAAAAATAAGATGAGTTTTGCCATTGATTGATACCCAGGTCAACTTGTTTGCAAAGAATAGAAACAACTCTTCATTTCTCCCTTTGACCTTCAGCACCGTAGGGTCTCAGTGACCAGGGAAAATGATGATGGTTTCTGGCTCCTGACCATTGCTGCTCATCAAAAGCCACTCCACAGTGTCACAGCCAACCTCTGCAGACCACAAAAGCAGTTGCAGCTAGAAAGTTTGTGTAAGATATAGAGGAAGCTGGTTGAAAAGAAGAATGTTTCCAAGAATTCTCCGTGTTTTTGGTTTTTTTAAGGTCTAAAATTTTAAATATGTTTCTCTTACCCCAAATAGATCTCAAGTAGTAATTTTAGGTGGGAAATTACAACATATCAGGCTGGTTTTAGGAAGGGCCCCCAAAGATCTGTTCTTGGTTTATGAAAGTCAGAGTATTTGTCTTCGGAGAGCAAAACCAACAACAACAACAAAGATTGTATTTAGTTTTCTAGATGCAGAGTTTGGGCAACAAAGCTCGACAAAGCGAGCCTAGAAAAAAAAGGAATAGAATCTTAGCAGAGAACAAATTCATCACTGGAAAGTCTTAATGGAGAACTTCTTCTTCTACCACCTTTAAGTTCAAACTGGCTTTCTGTTTTCCTAAGAGGTTGAAGCTCAAGGACAAGTAGTGAGCTCGATGCAGAGTGTCTGGGAGGTTCTGCAGCCTGGGTTTAGCAAGAGGTTGGGTTTTATCCCTTACCACTCTGTCTTCTGGTCTTACCAATTGCAGATCTCTAAAGCCCACATGAGATTGTGGCATCTTTTTGGAGTTGTCCCATGCAGGAACAGGAGTTGGAGTCAATGATCCTTGTGGATCTCTTCCAACTCTGAACATTCTGTGATTCTGTGATCACATTTTGAAAATCTTTTAGCCTTTTAATCTTCCTGGAAATGCTTATTCCAAAAAATCAAGTGCTTTGACAACAGTGTAATTGTTTTCCTGATATTCTCTGTCTGTAGTGCCCCATAAATGTGAGCAGGAATGTCATTTGCTGCTCACTCTAGGGCTGGGAATGGGGATTCCCAAGACAAATGCTGGACAAACTCTGCACTGGTTCATTGCTGTCAGGACTTGGCATTGCCTATGGAGCCCCCACAGGTCGTAGTATTGGGTTTGTGAGATGTGCAGAAGCTCACTGTGAAAACAAACAAACTCTTGTGCAATTATCTTGCAGTTCATGTATTTTTAATTTAACACTTTTGCATCCAGGCTTAAACTTCTTTCTTTTTTTGAATGATCATTTTTTTTTTATATCTGGGACTCCTAAACTCCAGGGGGAAGAAAAAAAAATATGTGCTTGTGTTTTTTTGGGTGTGTGGTCAGATTTCTACTTGTCTGCCCAAGCATCCTCTCCTTGCAGCCAGAGCAGGGCTATATTTATGGCTCTCCACCCCCATAGTCCTGTTGTTCATGAATGAATGCAAAAGACTCAAAGAGGAAAATTTTGCACAGCAGAAAATCCAAGTTGTAGTTTCAGGTTCCTCAGAAGAAGCCTCCTACCCAGATGGCTCATCAGTTGCTTGGGTCCCTTCAGCTTTGGACCCTGTTGGTTTCAGGTGAGCAGGTCTGGTAGGCCGTGGGGTTTTATGAAGCCCAAAGGATGATTCAGCATCTTCCACCCTGGCTCACGGCAGGTGGTTGCATCAACACCATTCTTGCAGCACCACCTTCTGGTCCGAGGTCCTGCAGGGTGGAAGATCCGTGGGTGTTGCAGCAAACGTGCTGGGAGGTGTTCATAGAGGTTCTCTTCACCAGCTGCAACTTCGAGTGGACTGAAGCTCCTGGGTGGCTCATGGCCAGGTGCTGAGGGGTGGAGGAGCTGGGGAGGAATCTGAGCAACCTTCATGCCAGGTTTTTCTGCAGGGTTTCCGAGCCCTCGGGGTGCTGGGCTGTGACTGGGGTGCTGTATGTTGTGTGGGCCCACATCCTGCCCCCAGTTCCGGGGCACACCCCGCGCACCCAGAGCCCGCGGTGGCGACCGAGAGGAACCGCGCAGACAGAATTACTGACCTTGCAGACTCATCACTGAGCAAGGGGTGAGCGGCAGGGAAAGTAGAAGATCTGGTACCTCCCTGTCCTTTTACACCGTGCTGTGGGGGACTTTTCTCCTGCTTCACGTCGTTTTCCCACCCTGGCAGAGCGGGAGTCACTTATTTATTTTACTGACTTGCTGTTGCAAAAGTCATTATTGGCCTGCAACAGGGCTGGGGGGGTGATGGCTTGTCTGGGTTTTTCCAACTGGTCTATTTAAAGCTGTGAATTCTTCCTCCAGCCTGGCCTTGGTATGTTAAGGAGAGATCCCTGAGTTCCCTTTTTACAAAGGTCTGTAGTGATAGGACAAGGGAGAACGGCTTTAAATTGGAAGGGGGAAGATTTGGATTAGACATTAGAAAGAAATTCTTCACAATGAGGCCCAGGTTGCCCAGAGCAGTGGTGGCTGCCCCATCCCTGGAGGTGTTCAAGGCCAGGTTGGATGGGGCTTGGAGCCCCCTCATCCAGTGGGAGGTGTCCCTGCCCATGGCAGGGGGGTGGAACTGGGTGGACCTTAATGTCCCTTCCAACTCAAACCATTCTGTGATTCTATGATTCCCCTCCTTAACCAGATGTGACTGGAGTTCGGGGAAGCACAGAAATCTTGTCCAACACCTTTTTTTGAACCTGTCTCCCACTGTTTTATACTTGTACTGACAAAACCATCCTGTTCAGCTGCTCAGCAGACAAAGCACAGCCTCTGACCAAAGCCAGTGAGCAGTGTCTGCAGAGACAGCAGCCGTAAAGCAGAGCGACACCGGGAAATGAGGGTCTGCTTCGTTCCTGTCAAGGCCTGTAGCTATTTCTTATTCTTTTTTTTCATTTTCCTCAGGCTTAAAACAGGAATGCTGGCCCCTATACATGTTTTTTATATATATATATATATATTTTAACCTTTCCTATAGAGTCTGGAGGCAATATCAGGCTTGCCTCATCAACAAACATTGTTTTGCACATTGAGGGGAAGGTAGAGACAGAAGGCTTGTTACAGCACTTGGTTCTTCTATGCAAGGTAGTTTAACAGGCAGAGGTCTGTCCCTGGACCCAGCAGAAACAGCTTGCTATGAATAATCAAAGCAGTCATTATAGACCTCAGAGCAGCCTCCTAGAAGTGAAAGGGGCTCCAGGAAAGCTGGGGAGGGGCTCTGGATCAGGGAGTGCAGAGACAGGATGAAGGGGAAGGGTTTTGAGCTGAAAAAGGGGAGATTGAGATGAGATCTTTGGAAGAAATGTTTTGCTGTGAGGGTGGGGAGGCCCTGGCCCAGGTTGCCCAGAGCAGTGTTGGCTGCCCCATCCCTGGAGGTGTTCAAGGCCAGGTTGGATGGGGCTTTGAGCCCCCTGATCCAGTGGGAGGTGTCCCTGCCCATGGCAGGGGTGGTGGAACTGGATGGGCTTTGAGGTCCCTTCCAACCCAAACTGTTCTATGATTCTATGATTCTATGATTTATGTTGAGATAAATGTGGTCATGGCTTGTTTTTAGGAGTCCTTTAAAGAAGGAGTTGCTGCTCAGAGCTTTTGTGCTGTCCTTCGTAGACCATATTTTGCATTCAATTGTTGCTACTCTGGGATGCACCAGGAAAGCCATCTGTGAGTCCAGACCTGAGGGTTCCTACCTCTGAGCAAAGCATTGGGACAAAAATGGGAGTGTCAGTACATTCATAAGCTTCTCTTGTTATTTCTCATGCTGGGACAGCAGAGTCAGGAGAGATGAGTGCTGGCTGAAAGTCCATTTTGGAAACAGGTGGTGATTTGGTGGCTTTACATTGGCTTTGTTTGTTTTTTAGAGCAGCCACTTACTCTAAGATCAGCTACTCTAAGTAGCTCCTTGTGATCTTTGAAGAATTTCTTGCTTGCATTAAAATAATACATTTTGTGATCTCTTAGCTGTTTAATCAATGAGATTTCATCTTAGCTCAGTGTTGTTGAAGCGTTCCTCCTCCTGAAGCTTTTGCAAAGCAGGAGGGTTTTTGGATCAGTAGCTGAGGCACATGAGTAATTTCTGGATCCAGTTTCTCTGCAGCTTCAAAATCTGGTGTTTTAATTTCTTAGAAAAAGGTAACCTGCTTTTAAAGAAAAAAATCAGGTTGGAAGTATTAATGAAAACCTTTGTCCATTTTTTCCTGCCAAAGACCTTTCAGTTCTTTGAAAAATATCACCACATAAACGTTTTGAAGCTGAACCAGTTTCTGTTGAGCCCTGTGCTAAGCAGAAGGAATGTGATTTCAAAGTTCTTGGATGACTGAGCACACAGATATCTCCACCTTCTTTTCTAGGGATGTGGGACCAGGCTTTGAAAAATATTTATTTGCCTTGAGATCTTCAAAATTTGACCTCTCTATAATTTCCCTCATGTCATTCCAACTCGAAGCCCCGATGAGCTCGGTTCTGAAGCGCTGAAAGTTGTCTTAGAGGTGTCTCTGGTCACCAGCGTGAGCTCATTTCTAATTAAACAGAAGTTCAGACGTTATTTCATTAGAAGCACAATAATAAATGTACACATAATTGGCTGATTCTTAATTCATTAGCTATTAGAAACAAATTCCATAGGTCTATTAGGAGTAGAGAGTGGAGCTTTGTGACACTGAAGTGGTCTCAGTCTACATTAAGATGTCATTTTGCTTACGGCTTTGATACATGAGGATAATTTATCCAGTCTGTGGATACAATAGCACCTTATATGGTTTCTGCTGAAATAAATGCTGGTGGAAGGTTTGACTGTCCATAAGATCCCTTCCCCTTTGATTTGGGGTAAGTTCTGTCACTTCAGAGCTGCTTTTCACAAAAATGGTGACTCTCAATGTCACCTCTCAATTTACCAGCTCCATCTGCAGGTTCCTTCACCAAACTAATTTCATTGACCAATTAAATATTAATAGGCACAAAAATTGAGTTGCTTCTCAGGAATACCAACGTGTCCACATTACAGTGGATGCAGCAAACAAAAATCTCACACATTGGCTCTTCCTTTGATCAATTATAGAATGGTAGAATCATAGAATGGTTTGGGTTGGAAGGGACTTTAAATATCATCCAGTTCCAAACCCCCTGCCATGAGCAGGGAGATCCTCCCCTAGGTCAGGTTTCCCAAAGGATGTATCCAGGTGGCCCCAAATGAAGATCACCAATGTCATTCCCATCCTGTGGAGTTCAGATGTGTTTGCACAGTTGCTTGGGAGTGGGGTGAGGCTGGAAGTCTCATCGAGCAGATTCTTCTGCGGTGGATCCTCCTGCTCGTCCTACACTCCAAGTCCACTCATGACCTACAGCCCTCACCTAGATGTTGTGGCAGACTTCTGTGGCTTTGTACCCCAGGTCAGCTTCCTGAAGTGTGCTCCCATTTGGAGCTCTCAAACCTTTACAGAGATAAAGGGAAGGGAAATGTAAGGAAGTGGCGTTGTCTGAAGCCTCCTGGAGACTCAGAGCAAGAAAAGGGCAAGGTAGAACCAGGTTTCTTGGGTTTTAAATTGACTTTTAAAACAAGGAACTCCTGCAAGATCTCAGGCACAGGCAGAAGTCTCTGGGTCTTCATTTTGGTAAAGAATTCTTCTTTGTCTTGCTGCATTTGCTACATGCTCAGTAAATTTGACCCACCAAAGTAGAAAGCAGCTTCCCCATCCCAAACCACCTCAGCTCTCGAATGGAGCCACAACAGCCCACTGGAAGCAGCAGATGTGAATATTTGGTCAGCCACATCCCTAGGTAGGAGTTGGGGTTATGGAATTTTTGATTGATACTTTCATCGGGTTTAAAAGAGCAGAGACTCCCTGGTGCAGAGGAGATCCTGTCTGGGGTGGTGAGGATGTGGAAAATCCTGCTCTGGGTTTTCTCTCAGTGAGTGTTGGTGCTGTGGATTCCTGAGGAACAGGTTTATGAGGGGAAAAACCAGAATAGATGGACACAGAGCCGATGGGGTTCCTACGTAAATATTTGCATTCATCTACAAGAAGTATCTGTTAATAAGAGCCCAATCACCTGGCAATTAACCAAAACACGTTCTGGTTCTCATTAAATGCTGCTTCATTTCACTGCCATAAGGTGTATTTTTGTGTGTGCATACAAGGGAGTTTTGTAGAGCTTGTGATGACAAGGAAGCAAACACTGTCCAGATTGATTCTGTTCTTCCTACAAAGCTAACAACATTCCCTCCAAACTCAGTCATGGTTTCTCTTTCTTTCCTGTTGAACAAATGTATATCTTGATTTAAAATGCTTTCTGCTTTTTTTGTGACTTGGCTTGGCCTTTACTGGCAGTAGGAGAGCTCTGAAACGTGACATTTCCCTCTGAAGCTGGTGTGAGGAACACCCGGCTCTCCCAGCAGTGACGTGGCCTCTCAGCCTTCCTGGCTGTCTGCAGAGAGCTGGAATTTAGAATCCCTAACGTACCCAGATGTGTGTGAAGACATCTGCAGGATAGATGTTACCTTTTTGAAGTGAGAGTTGCTGGGGAGGAGAAACTCTATGAGCTGCCCCATCTCTTGCAGCTGGTGGATCCCTGCTAGGTGGGCTTCCATCTGCTCAGCTGCCAGTGCACGGCGTGTCAGCAGCTCCGTGATGCCTGAGACAATATTTATCATGAAAAAAATTGTGTTAATTAAACCAACTCATCTACCAATTCCCCTGCCACGTAAGGAAAACACAGCAAAGTCTTTATCACAGAAGCTTTTGGAGATGCGGGTGGCGTTGGGGACAGGCAAGAACTTGCTCAGTGGGTAATGTGTGTTGCTATTTTTTATCAACAGTTCTCTTATGTGACAAAATACAAATGAATTTCACTATATGCTCCCAAGGAGACAAGACTGATTCTGTAAATAGGAGGTTGCCAGCCTGGTGATAGGATCAGAAGCTCTGGTTTTGCCTGTAGGGAATAAAAGGACCATTTTCTTCTCTTTCTGACTTTCTTTTCATTGAAGATTGGAAAAACCCCGTAGTATTTGCTCCTGAATAGCTGGGGGGGGGAGTTTCCTTGTTGGATTATTTCCATTGAGATTCCAGGGTTTTTTTCACTGTCACTTAAGAAGAAATCTTTCAGCATCTCCTCTTAGCATCTGCTTAAATCAGGTACAGACTGGCATAATGCAGTGTTGTGAATTGGTGCTGTGTCCAGAAAGTAACATTCTACTTAGGAACATTGCTTTTTTGTTATCAGGGACTGCAGAGAGATGTTAATTCCACCATCTACATCCTGCTTTTGCATCATCCTAATTCAGAGAAATAGTAATGTATTTGTATTTCTCATGTGGAGCCCTGTGTTCAGTCCTGGAGTCCTCAGCACAGGAATGACATGGATCTGTTGGAGAGAGCCCAGAGGAGGTCAAGGAGATGATCCAAGGGCTGAGCACCTCCCATACGAGGACAGGAGTTGGGGTTGTTCAGTCTGGAAAAGAGAAGGCTTCAGGGAGACCTCAGAGCAACCCCCCAGTACTGAAAGGGGCTCCAGGAAAGCTGGGGAGGGGCTCTTGATCAGGGAGTGCAGGGATAGGATGAGGGGGAATGGTTTTCAGCTGAAAGAGGGGAGATTGAGATGAGCTCAAAGAAATTTGGGGAGGCCCTGGCCCAGGTTGCCCAGAGCAGTGGTGGCTGCCCCATCCCTGGAGGTGTTCAAGGCCAGGTTGGATGGGGCTTTGAGCCCCCTGATCCAGTGGGAGGTGTCCCTGCCCATGGCAGGGGGTGGAGCTGGATGGGCTTTGAGGTCCCTTCCAACCCCAACCATTCTATGGTGCTGTTTCTGTGGTATCTTCTATCCTTACTGTATATTAGTGCATTTAGGAACTTGATTACCTCAATCCATCGCTTCCGGTGCTGGAATCCTGTGCATGAAGAGAGCGCAGCTGGGCGAGAGCGTGCAGCAACCCTGCACGGTACTGCAGGGCAGCAAGGGAAGAAACCCCTCCTGTCCAACAGCGTGGGAATTTCAGGCTGTGGTTACCCAGAAGGGCTTATGGGATCTTTAATGATAGGTCCTCAGATTTCAGTCACCAACTTGCATCAGTCTCCTGGCCTGCAGTCACGGATGTAGCTGCTCCTCGTGGGCAGGGCAGGCATCTGCAGAATCTCTGCCTGGATTTCCCTGCAGGGCTCCCAACAAGACACCAAGATTTTCCAGATCCTGATGTAGCCAGTGAGATCTGGTGAGGTCGTGACCTGAAGTGATGTGGACTTCTCACAGCAGCAGGGATTGCCCACCTGGGGTGCTGTGGTCTGGGGGAAGCAAGGCACAAATATATGCGTTTTGCTGCATGGAAGAGGAATCTGCTTTCTTCTGGCTCTGAGCCTCTGAGCAAACTGCAGTGGGTCTAGGACAGATCTTCATGACCAGCTCTCTGTGAGACAACTCTCCATGGCCAACACGGGCATCTCTCCACAGGACAGCTCTTCACGGCCAGGTCTCCACGGGATGACTCTATGTGGGGAGCCCCTAACTCTAACCCTGACTGTAACCCGAACTTAACTGTAACTCTAACCCTAAGGTGCAGCCCCACCTCGAGCACTGGGGGCAGTTTTGGGTGCCACGGGATAAAAAGGACATGAAAGTATAGGGGAGTGTCCAGAGGGGGCCCCAAAGCTGGTGAAGGGTCTGCAGGGGAAGTCGTGTGAGGAGAGGCTGAAGTCCCTTGGTCTGTTCATCCTGGAGAAGAAGAGACTGAGGGGGGATCTCAGAGCTGTTTGCTGCCTTCTCACAAGGGAGGGAGGGGAAAGAGGGGCTGAGCTCTGCTCTCTGGTGACCTGTGTTGGGACTGGAGGGAATGGCAGGAAGATGTGCCAGGGGAGGGTTAGATTGGATATCAGGAAGAGGTTCTTCCCCCAGCGGGTGGTGGAGCACTGGAACAGCTCCCCAGGGCAGCAGTCACAGCACCCACTCTGCCAGCATTCCAGGAGCATTTGGCCAATGCCCTCAGCCCCACGGGGTGAGTGTTGGGAGTGTCCTGTGTAGGGACAGGAGTTGCACTCCATGATCCTTTTGGGTCCCTTCCAGCTCAGGTGATTCTCTGATTCTCATTCTATGATAACTTTCCACGCATAGAGTTCTCCCTCCAAGAGTTGTCCTTTTTCTGAACTGCAGACTGAGTAACTCACCTGTGTAGCATGGAAGTGGCTCAGCTTCTGGGTGGTATGAGAAGAGGATCCACTCCTATGGAGCTCCTGGCAGAGCTTCGATAGCAAGACCTTGCAATGCAAACACCTTTGGCTCTGCCTGGCTCTTGTGCCCCCCAGGGTATAACTGAGTCCTTTTCCTGAAGGCAGCAGCACACAACCTTTGCTGAAGCTGGGCAGGCAGGGAATGTTGCCTGCTGCTGTCTACTTCCCATCACCAGGAGCACCCTCTGGCTGTGCAGTCAGGATGTGCATTTGCTTTCTTTCATGGTGGGTTTGGTGTTTGGTTTTTTTGAGGGGAGGGGGCTATTATTAAGCACAGGTAGGTGCATTCCCACATGAACTGCTGTTTCTTTCTGCTCTCTTCATGTGTTATCAGTGCTTTCCTCCTTTCTCCTCCCTTCTCACAGCACCCTGGGGTGATGGCTTAGCAAGGCAGGGCTGGGGGATTGATTTAGCAAGGAGTAGCTCAGCTGTGGTCCTGTGTCAGCACTGTGTTTTCTAAAGCCAGAGCAATGGGGAGCTTCATTGCAGGGGAACTTTGTCAGCCTTGATCCATCTCTTCTTTCCTTGACAGGGAAGAAAAAATCCAGCAAGCTGAGAGGGCAAAGCTGTTCCTGTTTTCTGTGGCAGCTTTCTGCTGAGCATCTGTTGGCTTTGCTGAAGCTGTGGGGGAATGCTGTGGTGAGCAGGCCAGGCAATCCTCTCTGGGAGGAGCTTTGGAGGTTGTGGCCTGCTTTTGGCTTCTTTCAGTATTATCCATGGCAAATGTTATCCTCTTGATTTTCCTGGCTGCCTTTCAAATGCCTCTCACCTTTACCAGGCCTGGCATTTCAACTCTGGAAGGATGCAGCTCTTGGCATGTTCTGAGAGTTTGCTAAAGCACTGTAAATTTACTTTGTTTTCTCAGAGAAGGAAATGACAAAACCCATAGATATTTTATGACTTTTTTTTTAAGAAGTATAAACCAGAAAACATTAAAAGGGGGAAAAAAAGAAAGAAACTGTGTGTGGCCTGGCCAAACCAAAGTGTGGACATCAGAGTTGGATTGTTGGTAATACATCACAGACATGAACCTGCTGCCTCTTGGTGAATTATAGCAGAGGTCCCCTCTGTGCCATCCAGACAGGACACAAGATGCTGCATCTGCCAACTGTGGAGCCTTGGCTCAGGCAGGAGATGCTCCTGCTTCCAGCTCAGCTGGTTTCTGCTTTGTTTCCTGTGTGTCAGCCAGCAGCAGCTGTCAGAGCATCTTCATCTGCTACCAGGAATGGATTACAGAACCCTGGGGAAAGATGTCCTTCTGTCTGCAGGGCTTCGGGAATGTGTGTGCAGGGAGGGGGAGGCTGAGGGGAGGTGGCTGGATCACAGACCATTGTGTTGTCTTCAGGTGTTGGATCAGGGTTTCCCTTGGCCACATTTGAGCTGCTCACCTTGCAGGCTGGGGACAGAGCAGTTACAAGGCACTGTTTGCTGTCCAGTTCTGCCATCTCATGAACACGTGGCTTGAGGAATACCTGGGTTTTCAGACCCAATGTGTGTCCAGAGCAGTGGTGGCTGCCCCATCCCTGGAGGTG
Source organism: Dromococcyx pavoninus (assembly GCA_033558185.1). Classification (NCBI taxonomy): domain Eukaryota; kingdom Metazoa; phylum Chordata; class Aves; order Cuculiformes; family Neomorphidae; genus Dromococcyx; species Dromococcyx pavoninus. The sequence continues at coordinate 1,011,890 of JAUMJL010000035.1, read as the reverse complement.
TTCAAGGCCAGGTTGGATGGGGCTTTGAGCCCCCTGATCCAGTGGGAGGTGTCCCTGCCCATGGCAGAGGGGTGGGACTGGATGGGCTTTGAGGTCCCTTCCAACCCAGACCATTCTATGTTCTGTGATTCTATGATTGCCCCATTTTCCTATGGTTGTGAAGAGAAGGAGCCTTATTGTGGGCTTGGACAGTAACTCTGCACGGAGATAAAGGATAACGCCGCTCGCAGCCACCAGTGACCTCCACTCCCGATGAGAGATGTTGTTTGTGTTTGATGGTTTGATGTTTTCTGTAGCATTTCTTCTCCTTGCTTCTGTATTCAAAGCAAACTGGAAGCTTTTTTATCATGTCAGCTTGAAAGATGACTTTGTCATTTTAGTGAGGTTATACAATAGTCTTGAAGCCTGGTTTATTTTGCTTAAGTTTTATTGCATTTTACCTAATTGCTTCTGCTTTATTGTTAATGAGACAAAAAGCAGTTTGTGTAATAGCTCACAGAGTAAAATTATCAAGGAGCAGAGATGGTATTTGCATGTTAAAAGTTCTTTTTTATTGTTTCCATTGTCTTCAAATTCCTCATTGGGTTTTGTTCAGTCCTAGGAACCTGCTGTGCCCTGCAGGCAGCATCAGTGACTCCTCTGTGTCCTGAGGACAAACTAAGGCTGAGTTCTCCATGGGGTGGGGTGGGATGCAGCCCTGCTCACAGTTGATCAAGGCAACACTTCTCTGCCTGAACACCCTGTCAGAGCTTTGTTTCTGGTCACTTCAGTCAGCAGCCCTCTTGTATCTATGCAATACACCACAATTCCTTATTTTCCTTATTGTGGAATGTCTTCAACTCCTGCAGTAACCAGCTGTCAGAAAACCAGAGGCTGAGTTAACAATGCAGCTAATTAACCCAAGGCACTTAATTGCTTTTTTTACCCCAAATTTAGTTTCTTTAGTGTATCCTGAGGGGAGCACTGCTCTGAGGAAGCCCATGAAATGCAAAATAAATTGGAAAGGACTTATATTAATTCAGCTGGTGAGCATCATGCAAGGAGTGAGGACATGCAGGCTTGTGCCTGCATTACCCCTGCTGGGGACAGCTGGGAAAGGCTGGATGAAGTATTACTGGGATCAATGTGAAAAAAGCACAATTGCAGCCTTTTCACTGAGCTTTCTGTGTCCTGATCAAGCAAAGCCTCTAGGAGTGACATAGCCTGGCGTGGGGTCTGATTCATGGGTGGGAAAATCCGTGTGTGAATCCCTGCAGAGTGCTCTGCAAGGAATAGGAATTAATGTCAGTGTTTTGCACAGTCCTGACTTCCTTGCTGTTGCTCTCTCTTTTCTCATTCAGTACTGTCCTGCTCTGTGTTACGTAGGGATTAACTGACTATCTAATTTAAGTAGCTTCAGGCCTGCCTGCTGGGTAGCCCCTTACTCCATTAATTGTTCTCCTGAAGTCAATGAGAGAAGAAATTCCAAATCTTGTCCCTTATGGACAGCACAGTCCAGATGCTTGAGCAGGAGCCAGGACCTTGGACTTGCTCTGTATGGTTGCAGGATAAAATGAAATATGAAAACTGTAAGGATGAGCTGGGGTCCATTGTTTTTCATTGACTGCTGAAATCTCTGCTGTGTTCCTGCAGTGTTAATTCAGGCTCTCAAATCCAGATGCTGCTCTCTGCCTGCAGTGTTCTGGGTCTGGTGTGTATTTACACAGGGCTTGACAAGCTGTGTGCAGTGAGCCCAGACTCCAGCAGATGCAACACAGCAACTTCATGACCTGTGCTTGATCTGACTTAGAATCACAGAATCACAGAATCACCTGAGCTGGAAGGGACCCAAAAGGACCATCGAGTCCAACTCCTGTCCCTACACAGGACACTCCCAACATTCACACCGTGGGACTGAGGGCATTGGCCAAATGCTCCTGGAATGCTGGCAGAGTGGGTGCTGTGACTGCTGCCCTGGGGAGCTGTTCCAGTGCTCCACCACCCGCTGGGGGAAGAACCTCTCCCTGATATCCAATCTGACCCTCCCCTGGCACATCTTCCTGCCATTCCCTCCAGTCCCATCACAGGTCACCAGAGAGCAGAGCTCAGCCCCTGTTTCCCCTCCCTCCCTTGTGAGAAGGGGGCAAACAGCTCTGAGATCCCCTTGTTGCAGGTCTGCTGACCAACCTGGCTGCAAGGGGGCAATGGAACAAGCTTGGACCCTCACCTTGTCCTGAATGCTGCTTGCAAGTCTTTTCTGACTGCTGTGAGACAGCATTGAGCGTGATGTCTGAAAGCTGCCCTGTTCTCTGTTTCTTAACATTCTGATGGCTTGACCTCCACTGCAGTTCATCTCTTTGTTTAACTTCCCATACTATAGTTCCTTCTGCTCTGTTCCAGACTTTGAGTTCTCCAGACAGTGAGAGGGCTCAGTTCCCCAGGGCAGGAGAAGCAGAATAGTGCCCAACTGTAGCTATAAACCTCCACCCTCCAACACTGGAGCAACGTAGGCTGCTGTTGAAACAGTGAACTGGGGTCCATGAAGATGATCCAAGGGCTGGAGCACCTCCTGTACAAGGACAGGCTGAGAGAGTTGGGGTTGTTCAGCCTGGAGAAGAGAAGGCTCTGGGGTGACCTCAGAGCAACCTCCCAGGACTGAAAGGGGCTCCAGGAAAGCTGTGGAGGGGCTTTTGATCAGGGAGTGCAGGGACAGGAGGAGGAGAAAGGGTTTTCAGCTGCAAGAGGGGAGATTGAGATGAGATCTTAGGAAGAAATGTTTTCCTGGGAGGGTGGGGAGGCCCTGGCCCAGGTTGCCCAGAGCAGTGGTGGCTGCCCCATCCCTGGAGGTGTTCAAGGCCAGGTTGGATGGGGCTTTGAGCCCCCTGATCCAGTGGAAGGTGTCCCTGTCCAAGGGAGTGAAACAGGAACTGGATGGTCTTTAAGGTCCCTTCCAGCCCAAACCATTCCATGATTCTTTGATTCTATGAAATAAAAAGAGCCAGGATGAATTTAGCGACCCAGTGACACAGAAGGACCTCGCTCAGCTCAGTGTCTGGGTTTTGTGTGTGCTCTCTGCAGAAGGGCAAACTTCATCTTGAAGCAAGGTTCTGCTTTTCATACAGGAAAATTATCTGGTATGCTGCCTATATCTGCCTGGGGTTTGCATTATACCTCCCTTATCCATGGAGATGGAGAAGTGAGCAGCCAGTGCAGAGCGACTGTTGGGCTCAGCGTGTGCATCCATGGAAGAAAGGCAAGACAGTCTCTGAGGTGAAGTTCATCAATAAGTCAGAGGAGGGTCAGGGGAAACCATTTTCAGCTGATCTCTACAGAGCTTCCTGGCCCTGAGACCAGGGGCTGTGGTATTGACTGAAACCTCGTCCCCCACTGATTCACCCTGCAATTATGAGACTGAGCAGAAATCATAAACTCCATCTGAACTGTAGTTGTCCCTTTCTTTTTTGATTTTTTTTTTCCCCACTCCTGTGGTTTGTAAGATGTAGAAACGTTTTGGAAGGTTTCTCAAACCATGAGTTTAACCATAAGTCTCAGCAGGGGGAACGTATCGTCGGGGAAAGGCAATTATTGCTGTAGCTGTGTGCAAGACACATTACTTTGGAAAGAACCACCATCTCGCCAATAGCTGGCTTCCCACTCTTGGTTTGGCAGGCCTGGAGTTCTCAATTCAGATGCATTTTGAAAGAATCATTACACAGCAGTGGTTTCAAAATATTAGTTTACTAATGACTTTCTTGCACCAGTGAGCGTGTGAGAAGTGAAAGCAGCAGAGATTTTTTACAATCCTCTGGAGGAGACGCAACGGTGATGCACATGATCCCTCTTCACAGTCACCACCGTTGAATGGTTCTTGAAGGTTGTCTCAAACATGGTGAGAGAACGTGGTTTTTTGAGTTTTGCTTGCAAGGAAACAGGATTAGGTTCATTATGAATGTAAAAAACCTCCAATAAACTCTCTGGAATATAAGAATGGTACATAACCATGTCCTGCCTGTCTGCAGGAGCCTGGCTGCAAATCCCAGTTGGTCTTAGTGATGGAAATGATATTACTGGAAGCTCCTGATCCCAAGTATGTGTTTGTCTGCAGTGGAACAGAGCAGCCGTGACCTGGTTCAGGCTGCAAGCGTGAGGCTGCGAGCAAGAGCTGGCTCTGCCTTAAAACTGTACCAAAGTTTTATTGAATGAAGCAGAGCTGAGTGTTGGCACCTGAGTGTTGGCACCGAAGGTAGGAAGAAACTGCTGTGTCTTTTGTGTTTCCTGATGTGATCAGCAGGAAAGGAGCTCTCAGCTGCTGTTTGCCATGTCTGGGTTCTGGGGAGACCTTAGAGCAGCCTCCCAGTACTGAAAGGGGCTCCAGGGAAGCTGGGGAGGGGCTCTGGATCAGGAAGTGCAGGGATAGAGTGAGGGGGAATGGTTTAAGCTGAAAGAGGGGAGATTGAGATGAGATCTTTGGAAGAAATGTTTTGCTGTGAGGGTGGGGAGGCCCTGGCCCAGGTTGCCCAGAGCAGTGGTGGCTGCCCCATCCCTGGAGGTGTTCAAGGCCAGGTTGGATGGGGCTTTGAGCCCCCTGATCCAGTGGGAGGTGTCCCTGCCCATGGGAGTGGAGTAGGAACTGGATGGGTTTTAATGTCCCTTCCAACCCAAACCATTCCATGATTCCATGATCTTTGGTGCTTGCCAGACTGCACAGGGCTGTTTGCTTTTCTTTTCAATGGTGATATTTCTGGGAACACTGAGCTCTAAAATATGCCGATTTTGCAATAATTACTCTGTTCTGACTCAAATGCTTTTCTGGAAGATCCTCTTTAAGCTACGAAAACAGATGAAATGTTTGCACACGCCTTGCTGGCAAAATGCAGAACTGCTTCAGTTCGTGCTCCTGGTGGTGCAGGTTCCGATGCCCTTTGCTGCCTGGGTAGGTGAGAAGTTGCTGAAACCACGTGGGGTAGAAGTACAAATTAATAAGCACAGTCCTAGACTTTTTAATGAGCAGAGGAAGTCTCCTGGATGTGTTCCCATCTGGTTCTAGTTATATGGATCCCTGTTTATCTCTGTGGGTGTCTCCCTTCCCGTAGTATCCGAGGGGCTCGCAGACATTAATGGATGACTCACAACACATCTGTGGAATAAGGAAGTATCCCCAGTTTAGAAACGGGGCCTAACGCCGCCCATAGCTGGGGTGACTCGCCTGGTTTCGCACAGGAAATGTGTAACTGAAGTGGGAATTGAGCCCAAGTGGTTTGAGTTGAGCACTGGGTTGTCTTCTCCCCTCGGCAGGTCCACAGCAACTCAGCAGATGCTGCCGGTGTGAAATTGGTTTAGGAATCAAACCTGTGGATCGAGTTGGAAAGCGCCTGAGTTTGTAGCTTTAAAACAAAATCCTGCTTCCTTAAAAAAAAAAAAGGAAATAAAAAGCTTTTTTAAAAAGAAATTACTTCTTTTCTGACAATGAAGATAAAAACTTGCTGTGGGCATCTGCCCCTGGGTTGAAGGGAGATTTGGGCAGCCTGGTGCAGTCAGGCAGGGTTTGAGTGCACCGAGCAGGTCAGGCAGCACTGGGGTTACAAGGGCTTGTGGTGGCAGGATGGAGGGGTTGGCTTTAAATTGGAGGGGGAAGACTTAGATTAGACATTAGGAAGAAATTCTTCACAATGAGGGTGGGGAGGCCCTGGCCCAGGTTGCCCAGAGCAGTGGTGGCTGCCCCATCCCTGGAGGTGTTCAAGGCCAGGTTGGATGGGGCTTTGAGCCCCCTGATCCAGTGGGAGGTGTCCCTGCCCATAGCAGGGGTGTGGGACTGGATGGGCTGTGGGTCCCTTCCAACCCAAACCATTCCATGGTTCTATGACATTCAGAGGTGTCGAGCAGCTTCTCCTGAGGGAGCACATCCAGCCTCCTGCTGCGCTGCCCTTCCTGGGCACCTGTGCCACGGCGACTGCTTCCCCGGGGACTTTGCAATCCCACCCTCCATCCTCCCTGGCATCACTGAGTAGCCCTTTGGTGCCTGCAGCCTTTCCACCTGTGGACTTGTCCCTTCCCCTCCCTGCTTTGCCTTCCCTGCTGCCTCCTCCCCGTGCTGCCTGCAGACTGAGGGCAAGCAGGGGGATAAACACAGCGTGGGACACCAGCTGGAAGCAGGGATAGAGGGGAGGGGGCCAGGCATGGATATGAAGCACCTGAGCAATATTGACACTTCTTACGGATACAGTTGTTTTATCACTGAGCCAGGGTAGCATAGGAGGGACCTTTTGCCAGTCCCAGTGTTGCTCTGAGCCATGGATGAGGGGCTTTCTCTTCCTGTCACTATGGTTTCAATCAGCTGCACCCACCAAGGGAAGCAGCATTTGCCCCAGAGCATGGGACAGGGGTCAGCCTGGAGGTCTCTTTGCCCCCATGCATGGGGCTGTGCTCACCCCATGGTGGCTCCACTCAGAAGAACTTCAGTTCCCACTAGAGCAGCAAAAAGCACGTGTTTGTGAGGGTAGAGGAGCACTGCTCGTCCGTGGCCCTTTGGGGAAGAGGAGAGAAGGGTTAAAGAGCTCCACAGCTCTTTACTGCCTTCAGTCTGGAAGCTGCTCTCCTACTTGGCTTGAAGCCACTGCTGGCAGCATTCCGAGGAACTGCTGACTCAGGGGGTGACCTGAGGACTGGCTGTGCAGAGCAGGCACCGTGGACATGGTGATGCTGTGTGGCCCAGAGATGGGCAGGGGGACACTGCAGACCCCATCAGCTTTCACTGCTGCTGTACATCTCTTCCTGCAGCGGCGTTCCCGTGCACGTGTTCTGCTTTGCCCGCATCCTTCTCACCTCCATCTGTGAGCTCATCTCCTCTTCCCTCTCCTGGTGTGTAACCTGCTCCTGGAAGCGTTTGTTTGCCGTGATATCTGGCACTGAGCACATCACTGGCACGTGCAGATTGTGGCTTGTGGAAGTAACTGAAGGTCCAAACCCTTCATCAACCCTGGGTAGAAACAAGAAATAGCTGTGGACATGGTGGTCTCTTGGTGCACGATGCTCAGCAATGAATCCGTGCAGCTTATGGCTCTTCACCCACAGAGCACAACTCCAAGCACTGGGCTGAAGGTGGGAGCAGGACCCAGGGTGTGCTCCTCTCTCCACCATCACAGAGCTGCAAAGTGAAGGTCCCATTTGTTTCTCCTCTCGTGACTGCTGTGCTCCTGGTTCCCTGTCTGGAAAGACAAAATAGACCCCATTGGTGAAGAGGCTGGGACAGGAACCTGGGACGTGGGATGTGGGATCCAGCTTTGGAAGGGGCAGGAGAACCAAGTCTTGCATTTCATCACTACCTGCTTCTTGGCAGTGCAGGACACTTCTGTCATGGATGCTGTGTTTATACCGCAGCATGGAGGCACCAGCTGATTTCAGATACCTACAGGATTTAAGTGGTTTGAGTTGTCTGAGACTTGGCTGGATTTTAGGAGGTAGGATCCCAAGAGAGTTGGAATTTCAATCCTCTTCCCAGGCAAACGAGTGCTCTTTGTGCCGGGGTTTGTGGTGGCTTCAAGGTTCAAATGGAGTTTATAACACTTCACCAAACTTGTTTCCCCTTCAAACTTGGGATTTAGGAGGAGACAGGGGCTGCTTTCAGGCACTGCAGTACCATCCATCCACTGCTTTGTTCTTCCTGACCTTACAGCTTCTGGGAGTCTGGATGGTAAAACTGGAATGAAAACCTAAGTGGTGAAAATAAACCTTCTCCTCATGGGTGGGCACACTCCTCAGGTGAGAGGAGGCTGCCTGCCAAAGCATTTAGTTTCCAAACTCATTCTTCTTTGGATGTTTGTATGTTCCTCACTGTCTGGTGTCTGTGTACAGAGGTGCCTGCATCCCATCAGGATGTCCTGGGAAGTGCCCAGGGGTTCTGCTGTCTGGAGAGGTGGGCTGGTGAGGTGGCTTCCTGCTGCAACCTCACCTTTACCCAACTGCTGTTGGCACAAGGAGGTGACACTGAGACCAAGGTGCTCTCTCAGGAGGAGGAAAAGGATGGGGAGGTGGAGACCTGAATAGCACCATCAGGTCTGTGGTAGCAGGAGGTTGAAGTGATAACGAAGGTACAGTCCAGAATGGGACCCAATATGAGCAAAAGGCCAGGTGGCAGCAAGGTGGGGTTGAGCACAGGTTGAAGAAGATGACAGGAGAGAAGGTCAGAACTTTGGGAATATTTGGGCACGTGAACCATGAAGTCAGAGATCGTCCAGCCAGTTGTGGAAGGAGTCTCTGAACACAAAGCTCCTTGAAACTTCCATAAGTTTCACAGTATCACAGTATCACAAGGTTGGAAAAGACCTCTGAGATCATCTAGTCCAACCTATGACCCAAATTTGTCACTAAACATGAGAGACCTCGAACTGCTTATGAAAAACAGGGTCTCTGTGCAACTGGAATTGTGTTCTGGAGGTGCTTTGCTAAGCACACCCTTTTTTCCTTCAGTGATTCAGAAACACCCTGACCATGTGGGAAAGGAAGAGAGAGGTGTTTAGAGCTGTTCTTCTGTGCTCTGAGCTTGGGTGGCAGCTCAGCACCCTCTGCTGCAGAGCGACCTGCGCAAGCAGGGACGGGAGTTGGTGATGGAGACACCAACCTGGAGGAACATTATGTTCTCCCATAGCATTGCAATGTTTGTGTCTGTGAAGGAAATGTCTTCTTTTCATGTAAGCATGGTCTATGCTCAGGGTTATCTTTTGAAGCAGATCTTCATTAGGGATCTTGCTTTCCTTTATCTGAGCCTGTTCAATGACTTCATGTTAGGAGCTTTGTGGAAGGTAAGCGTGGAGGAACTGAATGCTTTCCTTAAAACTAAAGGTGGTCAAAATGCAAAGCTGAGGATGAAATATGAGCTTTGGAGGAAGGGCTGCAGCACCTGTGTGCTGACCTGAGTACTCAGACCTGAAATCTACACCAGAATGGGGAGCTTTGGTCTCATCTGCTCTGCATCTGCCCCCGGCCAGACCAGCCAGGCTGTGGTTCCCCTCGTAGCCTCGTCCCGGAGGAGGAATTACCCTGTGGTGCTGTGTTTGCTACGAGCGTGCGTGCCACCGTCAGGGTAAACACACTGAAGGAGGTGAAGGCAATCACCAAGGGCTTCTCCAGCTGTTGGGACTGAGTTTGTGTACTGTTTTGGTTACCAAGCAATCCTCTCCATCAGGGCACCTGATGTAAGTCCTGTGTGCTCACTGCTGAGGTGGCATTTTAAATACCCGCATTGCGATTCCAACGCGCTGTTTCTTTTACAGACTGAATTAAACCCTGGGCAAACAAAAGAGAGAAACCATCAAAATTACAGCCTTCCAAGTCCACTGTAAGTAATCTCTGTGTTTTCCCTGGTGACTTACCCTGGACACGTGCACTGCCCTTTGCAGTGGACTCAACCTGGGAACAGGACTTCTTTTTCTGATTTTCTGTGTACTTTGCTTTTTCTTCGACACATTTGAGAAACTTTTGCCTGGTGAGTCCTCCCAGCACTGCAGGAACGTTTTATATTCCTGACTGGCTACAAGAGGCAGTGGCAGGATATCTGCTACTGCTGCTCGCTGTTTGCATTGTGAACCCCTCTCAGTCACAAATCACTTTGAATGTCTGAGGTGGCACCTGCACTTTTGTTCAGAGCTAAAGTTGGGACCTCGTTGCTTGGATCAGCCATGGAGTGGCCAGCAAGAGCAGGGCAGGGATTGTCCCCTCTACTCAGCACTGGTGAGGTCACACCTTGAATCTTGGGTTCAGTTCTGGGCCCCTCAGTACATCTGACAGCATCCAAGTATTCAAGGCTCGGGGAAGAGTGTCTGGAGAGCTGCCTGGAGGAGAAGGACCTGGGGGTGTTGGTTGGCAGGGGCTGAACATGAGCCAGCAGTGGCCCAGGTGGCCAAGAGGGCCAATGGCATCTTGGGCTGTGTCAGACACAGCGTGGGCAGCAGGAGCAGGGCAGGGATTGTGCCCCTGCACTGGGCACTGGGGAGGCCACACCTCGAGCACTGGGGTCAGTTCTGGGCCCCTCAGTACAAGAAGGACATTGAGGGGCTGGAGAGTGTCCAGAGAAGGGAACGGAGCTGGGGAAGGGGCTGGAGAACAAGTGCTGTGAGGAGTGGCTGAAGGATCTGGGGCTGTTCAGCCTGGAGAAGAGGAGGCTGAGGGGAGACCTCATTGCTCTGCAGCTCCTTGAAAGGAGGTTGTGGTGAGGTGGGTGTTGGGCTCTTCTCCCAAGTTACAAGTGACAGGATGAGATGAAATGGCCTTACCTTGCACCAGGGGAGGTTTAGGTTGGATATTAAGAAAAATTAAGAGTGGTGAAGCCCTGGCAGAGGCTGCCCAGGGCAGTGCTGGAGTCTCCATCCCTCGAGGGGTTCAAAAACCATGTAGATGTGGCACTTCAGGACATGGTTTATCGGGCACAGTGGGGTTGGGCTGATGGTTGGACTGGATGAGCTTAGAGGTGTTTTCCAGCCTTAATGACTCTATGATTCTGTGAAAGGTCATGATCTCCAGGTAGCAGAACACTGTACCACCCTCTGTGTTGCCCATCACCTCACCTGTTCTTATAAAATGTGGACTTGCAGGTTTTTGTAAGAACTGAGGAACATCGTGAGCTACTGAAAAAGGGGATCTGGTTTCCCACAGATGTGTCTTTTTGGATTGATTCATCTGTAGATTATAAAGGGGTAAATGCTGAATGTGGATATTCTGTAGACAGGATATTTTAGTGGCTGCTGGCCACTCCTCTCCCTCAGCAGAGCAGGAATGGGAATTTGTGCTTTGTCTGGTTCACTCACTTGTAAGATTTAAAAATGTTTTTAATGTATGTCAGATCTGTTGGTGATGGGTTAAATTTGGTCAAAATTGGCCAAATGGCTTAAAAGTTATTATGTGGAATAAACAGGTGGATTTTCTAGCAGCACACCAGGCATTCTCACATAAACCTGGCATCCTTAAAACCAGGCTAAAATTTGGTGTATAGAAGGAAATGCTGTTGTGGTTGGAATAGTGCAGACAGGGTAGAGATGCAATAGCTTTCCACTAATCACACTGAATCTCAGTCTGGCTGGGACAGGACCAAACAGCAGAGAAAACCCTTCCATCTCCTTGAGTATTGCAAACAGAAGACGTTTGCCACCACTGAGGTTTTAAGGATCCACTGTAATGAGATGTTTCCATGTCCTGGAAGCAAAAGGCAAGTGACAGCCAGCCAAGCACTGCACTTTGCCTCATGGCACTTGAGAGGAATGAATTCTGGAAGGCAATCACAATATAGAGAAAGGCCTGATGCCTCCAGATGTCTTTTCAGTGATGTTCCACCTGGGGCTCAAGGGTCAGGTGGAGCCTGCAGCATTCTCTTCCCACTTAGGGGAGGTCTCAGTCCCAAATCCAATGGTAAAGAACTTGTTTGGGTGCATGGGCTGATAGTCCCAAGCACAGGGGGACCAGCTTGACATTGATTGGCTCTTCTTCAGACCCTTTAGGAGGTTTAGCACTGGGAGAGTGCCTGGGCCTCTTTGCAGGAGTCCATTTCAGCTGTAAAAGGGGAATTCAAAATACCAACAATTGTGACTTTGTAAGAGATTATTTCTAAGCATTTTATCTCAGGCTTTAGGATAAAATTCTAGTCTCATTAAAACCAGTAGTAATTTTGTCACTGCTTTCTTTCATCAGGGTGGCAGTTTTTCTTTCCACCATTGCAAATAAAACAGGCATTAACATTCACATTTGTTCCATTGCATTTCAAGTAAAACCCTAGGAAATTAGGTCTGAATAGAAATAGCTGGACTCCCCAGTTTTAGTGCCTGTGCTTTGCTTTTGGCCACAGACATGAGATGTTAGCAGCTGGAAACCATGTGCCATGAAACCCGTGGGACTTTTTGCTTAAAGCTTTACTGAAGTGCATGGGCAGAATATGTACTGAGAGGAAAGTGATAGCAAAAATAGGAGGGGGCATAACACATGGCAGAGATGAAACTTAGGTTGTGAGGAGGAGGAGATGGGAGTAAAAACAAAATACGTGCCTTTTCTGAGAAAAAATGGGAGAATTGGGAAAGGTGCAATAAATAGAAGTGTCATAATGTCATAGAATCAGAGAATGGTTTGGATTGGAAGGGAGCTCAAAGTCCATCCAGTCCCACCCCTCTGCCATGGGCAGGGACACCTCCCACTGGATCAGGGGGCTCAAACCGCATCCAACCTGGCCTTGAACACCTCCAGGGATGGGGCAGCCACCACTGCTCTGGGCAACCTGGGCCAGGGCCTCCCCACCCTCACAGCAAAACATTCCTTCCTGAGATCTCAGTTCATAAGGGAGAAGCCCCTCCTACAGTTTTTAACTGGGTGGACTTAATTTTTTCTGCCGTTTTATTTTGCCCATTGAATTTTCCTCACAGAGTTCTCGATCTGGAGTAACTACACCCAGCTAGGAGAGTTATCTTTTGCCATTACCATTTCAAGGAGTATTCCCAGTAATGGAAAAAATGTGTAAAAGTAGCCTGAATTGTCCCAGAATGGCTTTGCTCGCTGCTGTAGGCAGCAGGTGGGATTGTTTGTTGACCAATTCTTTAAATGTTCACTTTTGTGTTGAGTTCCTGACAGAATCAGCTGGGGCCCACGTGTTCGTCAGAGAAAGCTGAGGATGGTCTGAACATTTGGGATGGTATTGAATCATCTCAGGAAGCTTCCTCACCACTGTAATTATACACTTAGGAGTGGATATGGAGGCTATAGGAGGAAACAAACTATTGAAATGTTTTTCAGGCATTCTTGAGTTGGCAGTTCTTAAATGTGAGTGCTCAAGCTTGTGGGAGGCAGCGTTCACTTAGTGCTTGCTAAAAAGTCTCTGCTGAAATCCATTGCCACCAAGCTGATGTGCTCTGTGTGGCATGAGGGGCTAAGAACTGCATCTTGAGGAGAAGGCAATGTGATAGATCAGCTCCACAGCTGTCTTTGATCTTGGGTAAGTCCTGTGCTGTGAACGTGGTGCTCTAAATCCAGCCCAGCCCAAGGTCAGTGTAAGTCAGCATAGAGGGGGGTTCAAAATTAGTGCTCATAGCAGCGAGCCCATAAAAATGAGGCACCTTTCTTAACAAGCTGAGGCAAGTGCAGGTGCTCTGTGGGCCCTGGGAAGATGCAAAGCTCATGCTGGAGGGGAGCAGAACCTGTATTTGCGGAAAGAAAAGTGATATTTAAGGATGGGATTGCTTTTCTGTACGTAAGCTGTTTCTGTACATCTACCTAAGCTGTGGGTGTCACAGCTGGCCGAGCAAGCCACTAATTCAATCAATAAGCAATGACATCCCAGGGCAATCAATCCCACTGAATGAAGACCTTATTGTGGGATGTGTTGCCCCCCTCATTGGCACCTGCCCGTCAGTGATAGCACAGGCAGGTGTGTCTAAGGACCTGAACCTTGACTTTTGGCCATCTGAGGTCACGTGAAATCAATCCTGCCCAAAGAACAGCCAGTTTTTAACCACTTTGGTAAAGTCTGGTTGAGCATTGTGTATCTTAGGGTGTCATTGTATCTTCAGACTCTGCTAAATTAAACCAACCTTATATTCCACGCCTCTCATTTGTCATTGAATGTGGAGCATCCACAGGGCTGTAGGAATGCGTAAGGAATGGGTAATCCTTGGAGGACTTCATGTTAGACATAACCAACCTCTGCTGCTGGTTCTTCACTGTTGCTCCTCAGGATGAAGTTGGCTGTTGTACAGCTAAAATCTCAGTGCTTCTCTGTTTTACTGGGTTTACACTTCAGACCCATCTATGAGAGCCGAGGGCTGGAGCCCCTCTGCTACAAGGATAGGCTGAGAGAGTTGGGGTTGTTCAGCCTGGAGAAGAGAAGGCCCCACCTGGGGAGACCTTAGAGCAGCCTCCCAGGACTGAAAGGGGCTCCAGGACAGCCGAGGAGGGGCTTTTTACAAGGGCTTGGGGTGATGGGGCGAGGGGGAATGGCTTTAAATTGGAAGGGGGAAGATTTAGATTAGACATTAGGAAGAAATTCCTCACAATGAGGGTGGGGAGGCCCTGGCCCAGGTTGCCCAGAGCAGTGGTGGCTGCCCCATCCCTGGAGGTGTTCAAGGCCAGGTTGGATGGGGCTTTGAGCCCCCTGATCCAGTGGGAGGTGTCCTTGCCCGTGGCAGGGGTTGGAATTGGATGGGTTGAAGTCCCTTCCAAGCTAAACCATTCTCTGATTCTCTGATTCTGTGATCAAAGCAGCAGGCTTTTAAGCAATTTCCCATAATTAAACCAGTACAAGTCTGTCCTAGCACTGCGCTGCACCCTGAGGCAGATAATAGCTTTGTAATGAAGGAGGATATTTCTTTTCTCATTGTAAATTACACGTATCAATTTGTTTCACTTAAAATCACCATCCTTATTCTCCTTAGGAGGTTCTCACCCATTTTCTATTCCATCTCTTGGTGATGCTGTCCTGTTTCTGTGGAATCAGAGGATTTCCTCCCCGAGTATCTCATTAATAGCTGTATTTGCTGACAAGGGCAGTAGGTTTAATAGAGCCTCCCATTCAAATCCATTGTAAGAAGGTTTCCTCTTTCGAGACAGCCAATTTTGACGTCCTGCCTGGATGAAATATGTGCTATAGGAGTTGGATTTGCAGCATTGTTTGGTAGCAAAAGGCAGGAAATTAAAGAGGCAACGTTTCAGTCAAAGGGCGTGCATGCTTTCTCCTTACCTGCTGTTGTTGTGAATGACACAGGAGATTATTGCAAACTTCAGGGCAGATTTTATGCAGAAAAGGCTTGCTTTTTATTTCTCAGTGGCTGCATGTGCGACATTAGGCAGTGCTTTGTGTTTAGTCAGCTTTGCTGTGCAGTCTGTTTGAAAGGAAAATGTAATTATAAGAACTGTAACCCCGTAAATGTTTGCAGGAGATCGGAAGGAATTCGAGTTTGAACCCATTTTAATAACATTTGTCACAACTGCCTGTGTTCAAGTCTTTGGTTGCTGCTCCAGAGCTGGGTTACGTGTGCATTAAATTGAGTCCATGAGGTCTGACCGTGCACAATTTTGGTTTAGATTACCATTAAAAGTAACATCTCATTAGGCATTCAAACAGTTATTCTGAATTTCTTTTGTGCAAACTATTTGCCCTTATCCTCTATAAAAGTAGCAGCATTTAATCACTTAAATACAAATGCTGAAGTAATTTTTTCCTGTTTGTTTTCTTTTGGATGTAATTACAGAAATGTGGGAAAACCTTTTCCAAGGCTTTTGAACTCCGAAGTGGAACAGAAGGAAGACACAGGGACACACACACCGTTCAGTGTTATTTTCCTTGCACAGGAAAGAGAGATCGTTTTGAGATGAGCACGAAAGTCTCAAGTTTTCAAAGGTTTGCATAACAAACAAGAGACACATTGTGGGTTGCATCTTGACTTTGAAGGCTTGCCACTGTCAACTGAAATAAAATGGCAAGGTTTAAAGCCTTAACCAAGTTCACAAGGAAAATATTTGGACTAAAAGTTTTGGAAAGTTTTCTCTCTTTGAAGTAGTTTGTCATGTGTTACCAATGTGAACTTTATTGACCTTGAAACGTGTTTTTTTTTTTTTTTTGAATCAAATAGCAACTAGTGACACTTTAGTAAAATCTTAAATCAACAACCATCTCCTGGCGGCTCCAGCTTCATAGCAAATGCAGGCAAAACAGGGAATCTACAGAAGAGACCTTTATTATTCGTAAATGAAGCCTGCCAAAACCTTCCCGAAATAGCATTCAAAGACCCTTTTAAGGTCATGGATCCTGAACAAAGCCAGAAGAGCACAAAAAAGGCTGAGGAAAGTCCAAGAAAGAGGCTTCCCAAAGGAGAGGCTTTCCAAGCCAGTATTTCATCCGCAGCTACGTACCAGGGCAGCTCTGCTTCTTCCCAAGGAACCCCTCTCCGAGATATCATATCGCAGCAGCACTTTTCTGGTTCTTTGCCGATTCCAAGAGAGGAGTCTCAGGAGAAGACTGGACATCAGAAGCAACCTAAGCCTTCCTCTTTCGAGCATCCGCCCCACGTTTCGCAGCTTCAGCAGCAGGCACTGTCACCAGCATTTATGTCTCCTGGGAAACCAGAACATGTCCTTGAAGGTCCCACATGGCAGCTAGTTGATCCAGTAAGACCAGGTCCCTCTGGCTCCTTTTCATCACCTGGGCTTCACTCTCACCATGGCCAGCTCTTACCTTCCCATTCACCGATCATTCCTGGAGAGGACCTGCCGTCCGTTCAAAAGGTCTTTATCCCTCGCCCTTCGCAGGTTTCCTTAAAACAAGCTGAGGAAGTGCACAAGAAGGAAAAGAAACCTCAGAAACCAGGCAAATACATTTGCCAGTACTGCAGCAGGCCTTGTGCAAAGCCAAGCGTTCTCCAAAAACATATCAGGTCACACACGGGTGAGAGGCCATACCCTTGCATTCCATGTGGCTTTTCTTTTAAGACGAAGAGCAATTTGTATAAACATAGGAAATCTCATGCTCATCGAATAAAAGCTGGGCTGGCCTCAGGGATCGGAGCGGAGATGTATCCGTCGAGCTTGGAGATGGAAAGGATTGGCGGGGAGGACTTTGAAGAGCCAACAGAAGGAGAAAGCACAGATTCGGAGGAGGAAACGGGTGCAATGTCGGGCCATTCGGTAGAGCTCTCACCCAGGCAGAAGCACACCCTGTTGTCCAGTAGCTTGCTGAGTGGTGGGAGCCAAGGCTCCAGCCACGACCGGTGTTCGTTGTCTCATTCCAGTATGTCTCAGTCTCTTGAGGACAGCACCCAGTTTGCGGAGCCGTCGTCAGACCACGCTCTGAGCCATAAATCTGAGGATACCCACACTATCAAGCAGAAACTTGCACTCCGCTTAAGTGAACGGAAGAAAGTCATAGATGAACAAGCTTTCCTGAGCCCCGGGAGCAAAGGCAGCACTGAGTCGGGCTATTTCTCACGGTCAGAAAGCGCAGAGCAGCAGATCAGCCCCCCAAATACCAACGCGAAATCTTATGCAGAAATCATTTTGGGGAAATGTGGTAGAATTGGGCAAAGGACTTCAGCGTTAGGTGCAAACACAACCCAGGGGTTTCCACACCTGTCTACCGAGGAGAAACCTAGCATGGTACCATTATCTGTGCCTAGAACACAGGTTATTGAACACATCACTAAGCTAATTACAATTAATGAAGCTGTTGTAGATACCAGTGAAATAGATAGCGTTAAGCCTAGAAGAAGCTCTTTATCTAGACGTAGCAGCATTGAATCTCCAAAGTCTGGTTTATACAGAGACCCGTTTCAGTTTGATGTCAAGTCTGGTTCCAGTAGTCAGTTGGATGCATCGAAAGTGTTGACATCCCACGGCGAAAAAATTAAGCCCGAACAATCATTGTTGTCACTTCAGCAATCCCACAGTGCCACAGAGACAGTGCCTCTCCTAAGAAGCCACTCAATGCCTTCTGCTGCATGCACTATAAGCTCCACACACACCTTTAGAGGTAGCTATTCATTTGATGATCACATCATGGAGCCTGAGGTCTTAAGCCGCAGTCAAGCATTTTCTTCCCATCCTCGAATGCTAAAACGACAACCAGCTATCGAGCTACCTTTGGGGGTAGAATATGTCTCAGAGGACATCAGCTCTGCAAACAAAGAAACTGTTTCCAAACCTCCTGAGGAGCCTGAAACCAAGGAAAGCGATCTTACCAAAAAGTCTCGGAAGGGCCCCAAAGTTAAAGGGTTCATGTACGAGTGCAACGTGTGTGGCGCTCGGTATAAGAAAAGGGACAATTATGAAGCCCATAAGAAATATTACTGTTCAGAACTGCAGCTCTCCAAGCCTCGTTCTTCCACTTCCCATACCTCCTCAGAGACTGAAAAAAGCGTGGCAGATCCTGACACGTGGCCCCAGGTGATGCATTACAAGCTGGGGAGCAGTTTGGAGCTCACACCGCTCCGGAAAAGGCGAAAGGAGAAGAGTCTCGGTGACGACGAGGAGCCTCCAGCTTTTGAGTTGTCCGAGACTCCCTCCTCCAGTACTGGGCCAGGGACTCAGTTTGCAAACCCGGCATCGTCTGATGTCACCTTAAACCTACCCCGTGAGTCCATTAAGTCACCAGCAGATCCAAGTAAATCCGCACCTTCTGATGTCAGTGCCAGCTTTCACTCCAGGAATACCAAACCGGCTTCGAGTGCGGAGGGCAAAGAGAGAAGAACAACCTCGAAGGAGATCTCCGTCATCCAGCATACGAGCTCCTTTGAGAAGTCAGACTCTATCGAGCAGCCAGGCAGCTTGGAAGGAGAAGACAAACCCTTGTCACAGTACTCATCTCAGCCAACACCCCAACACAGTCGACCGCCTCACTCCCTGCAGCCCAAGCTGGTTCGCCAGCCCAACATCCAGGTCCCAGAGATTCTGGTCACGGAAGAGCCTGACAGACCAGAAACGGAGCCAGAGCCTCCTCCGAAAGAGCCAGAGAAAACAGAGGAATTTCAGTGGCCGCAGAGGAGCCAGACCCTCTCTCAGCTCCCTGCAGAGAAACTCCCACCAAAAAAGAAGAGGCTGCGGTTGGCAGAAATGGCTCAGTCCTCCGGAGAGTCCAGTTTTGAGTCGGTCTCTCTCACCCGAAGCCCAAGTCAGGAAAGCAGCGTATCCCACGGCTCCAGCCACTCTGTGTCGTTTGATCGGGAAGATCACGGCAGGCCGGAGTCGACCAGCCAGCCCTCTGACTCCCACCCAAAGCCTGCTGGCGTTGGCTCCCACATGTTGATGGTTCCGAGCCACCATCATCATTCCAGGGAAATGCGGAGATCTGCTTCTGAGCAGACACCGAATGTGTCCCATCCTTCCCAGATGTCAGAGACCCGCAGTAAATCATTTGACTATGGGAGCTTGTCGTCCACTCCTGCCTCAACCCCCGGCCCCTCAACCTCCTCAGCCCCGCAGGAGAGAAGGAAATGCTTTCTGGTCAGGCAAGCATCCCTCACCAGACACCCGGAGCATGAGCCAGAGCCGGCCCCGACGGGCCGGCCAGAGGCAGAAGATCCACTTCCCTCTTCAAGTAAATCTCCTTCAACAAGTTTGCCCCATCAGCCGCCGTCTTCACCCCCTTTGCCTTCTCGCGGTTCCTACCCAAGTGAAAAGAGTCAGCCAAAAGACAGCCCCCAGCCTGCGTACACCCAGCCGTACACAGAGGCTCTGCAAGTGTTCCACCACCCCATCCCGCAGCTGACGCTTCATGAAAAGCAGTTCATGTCCCCGCAGGTTTCGATCTTCCCCTACCAGCATCTCCTGCCTCAGCCAGGGCAGTCAGCAGAGCTCTTCGCCGCACACACCATGTCTGACATCCTCTCTGCTCAGTTCTCCATGCCTCAGATTCCTCCTTCCATCTTTCAGAGCCCACCGCTGCCTCTCCCGCAAACGCTCATCCATCCAGGCCCACTTCATATCGCTCCTCCCCTAATGTCTCACCCTGCCGAGGTGTCGTTCCGGCAGCATCCCTCATTCCTGCCGGTACATTATCCCGGCTCCTCACCAATCTCTTCAGCCTTTTTTCTGCCTCTACAGCCTCAGTTTGCTCTCCAGTTGCCGGCTGAAGCTGGTGGACTTTTACCACAGATCAAATCCAGTTTATTCCCAGCAGCAGGAACCTCCAGTCTTTCCCCGTGCACAGAATACGCCTCGGACAGTAGGTTGCATCCTTTGACCCGCACAACAAGTCCTTCGGTGTCCATATCCACATCTCAGCTCGTTGTTCCTACGCGGTCAGACCCAATGGTGTCACTTGTTGTCCCCGTTCGCATCCAGACGAACATGCCGTCCTACGGGAGCGCCATGTACACCACGCTTTCCCAGATTCTGGTCACTCAATCCCAGTGCAGTTCCTCTTCTATCGTTCTCCCAAAATTCGATGATCGCCAGCCCAAGGGTACCCTGGTCTGTAGCGCCGACGTTCACGGACTGGGCTTCGATCTGGCACAGGTGATCACAGAGGATCAAAGAAGCCTTTTCCAGAGCCCGTATCTGAGAGTGCCCTTGCCCCTACCGGAACGAAAAGGCTACATGCCGCTCACCTCCCCGTCAGACAGCATCCTCGGACTGGAAGGAGGCCCATCAACAGTTGGTGGAAGCAAAAGGATGCTCTCTCCAGCTGGTAGTTTGGAGCTGACGATGGAAACGCAACAGCAGAAGAGAGTAAAGGAGGAGGAAGTGTCTGAAGCAGAAGAGAAGTTGGAAGTGGTGAAGCCACCCAGTGCAACAGAAGAAGGAAAAAAGCAGGATAAATCTCACTTTCTTGGAGAAAGCCAAGGCAGGGTTGAGGTTGAAACACTGCCAAGTTTGTCCTCAGAGCAGTCAGATCCAAAGGAAATCCCAAGTACTTTGCAGCAAGCTGTGTCCCATTCAGGTTCTCCAAGTTTTGAGGCACTGGAAGAGTGTAAGCAGCCGGCTGGCAAGCAGTTCCTCAGCAAGGCACCTTTGCAACCCGTGAAGAAAGAAGACTCCAAAGAACAGGTGGAGCAGTCTCCACCAAACCCCCCAAGCCCTGCGCCTCTGTCTGAGGTCACTCCTAGTGCAATGAAGTCTCGCGAAGGTACAGATACGAAGAAGGTACTTCAGTTCCCCAGTCTCCACACAACCACTAATGTTAGTTGGTGCTATTTAAACTACATAAAGCCAAATCATATCCAGCAAGTCGATCGACGGGCTTCGGTGTATGCCAGCTGGTGTATCAGCTTGTATAATCCCAATCTTCCCGGGATATCCACTAAAGCAGCCCTATCCCTCCTGAGGTCCAAGCAGAAGGTGAGCAAGGAAACCTACACCATGGCTACAGCTCCACGTCCAGAGGCAGGCAGGCTTGTCCCGTCCAGCTCCAGGAAGCCAAAAATGACA
Organism: Dromococcyx pavoninus; assembly: GCA_033558185.1. Taxonomy (NCBI): domain Eukaryota; kingdom Metazoa; phylum Chordata; class Aves; order Cuculiformes; family Neomorphidae; genus Dromococcyx; species Dromococcyx pavoninus. The sequence goes on along the minus strand of JAUMJL010000035.1, from coordinate 991,028 downwards.
GAGGTAATGCAATCCTATATATTTCTCCTCATCCATTTGGATACGTGGGAAGAGGGGGACGAGGGACGGGGAGTTGCTATTCTGAGTTTAATAGGAGTTTATTCATCCCTCTCGCGGTTCGGTAAGCGCTTGTTCGCACTGAAACTTCTAGAATGAAGAAGCTAAACCCCACTGTATCCCAAAGTGAGTCCCAGCTCAGAAAGGCAATGTGCCGTGTTCCTTTTCTCCAGTTTCTACTTGCCTTGTAATCAAAAGAGCGTGTAGGAATCACCACCACACCGTGAACTGCTCGAGCACAAAGGATTAGCCTTGATTTGCATTCGTCTTGTTATTTCAGATAGCTTTACGACTTCCCTTTATCCGTGCTGTTCTAATTCCCTACATTTTGCATGTTTGGAACGAACAGGAAAAAAAAGGATTACCTTGGGGAAATGGGATTCTGTCTGACCGTGCATCTACTGATCTTAATGAACATGGAGAGGCGTGCTTAAAAGTGTTTAAAAATATTAAAGGGAGGTTTGCAAGTGTATTCGGGCACCTGAAGAAGCAGAAGAGCGTGAGGTGACATTTGTAGAAGTGCCCTGGTGGGTGAGACTCAGAGTCTTGTTAAAGTACCCCTGTCTTTAGTCCATTTAATTCGTGGCTTTAGCTGCCTACCTGCTTGGCCAGGTGTCGAAGGATATGCTCTGCCAGACTTCAGAGTGGAGGGCAGCAAGGCTTCAGAGGGACAGAGCTCACCAGGGGCCTTGGCCAGGCACAGGAGGCTTTAAGACACTTTGGTATCTGCTTAGGGGTTTGTGTTTCATTTTGAGGCCAGGTTTTTCCGCTCTTGGTTAATGCTGAACCATACAGATTCCTTTAATCCAGATCATGTTCATGTAGATTAGCAAACAGAATTGCTCTAAAGATTTTGCAATTTGATATTCATCTCAAGTCAATTTATATTGATGGATTATTCATTTTATTTCTGTATCATGAAATGAACTCTGAATATTAAATTTATCATAATCGCTGCTGCAGCTGCTGCTTATAAATACATCTTAAAATACACACTAGAGCCACTTTGATTCAATAAATCTTTATTTCTATTCAGCATTTCCATCATTCTTCTGCAGAACTCCAAAAGGCAGAATTTCTAGGGACATGGGGGCAGATAATTACCTGTGCAGTGCAATAACCACCCCACTGCTTGATAATTATGCCCTCTTTTTCAAAGGATTTTATCTGAGCAGTGCTGTACCACCCTTTATCTCATTCTCTAAGAGAAGTGCCTGTGCTGCTCTCAGCTTTGTTCTTCGATGTGGTGCTAAGATGCACACCAAGTGTGTATTTCAGAAATACAGGATCCTCATAACCTGAGGTTAAAGGTCAAACTCTGGACAGGAATGGTTCAGCTCATAATCATCGAAACTCATAATTCACTGCATGCCCAAACCATTCTATGATTCTATCCCAGAGCAGTGGTGGCTGCCCCATCCCTGGGGGTGTTCAAGGCCAGGTTGGATGGGGCTTTGAGCCCCCTGATCCAGTGGGAGGTGTCCCTGGGCCCATGGCAGGAGGTTGGAACTGGATGGGCTTTGAGGTCCCTTCCAACCCACACCATTCTATGATTTTCTCAAAAGACTCAAATACCTTGTAGACAAAACCCAATAAGGTGACTGGTGGTGAAAGTGAAGGTTTTCATGGCACAATTTGCAAAAGTAAGGATTTGTCCTGCCAAATTCACCTCAAATACGGTGCAGCCTAAATTTAATATTAATACCTGATACTTAAATTATGTTTATTTCAATGGATAAATTACTTTATACCAAACAAAGAAATGATTTTTCATTACATGATCAGTGGGAGTGAAGTCCTTGGTTTAGCTTTAAAGGTCCCAATGACTGGCACAGATTAGGAAGTAGCATTGCTGGCTACTTCGGAAGATGTGCTCGACAGGAGCTGTGTAGCAGCATCAATCAAACGACTGAAAGTTCAACCTTCAGTTAACTCTAGATATGTCCCTTAAGTATATTCTTATTTATGTAACTATAAGTTGTCAGTCACCACAACAGAAAATGTGAAACAGAGCTAATATTTTGTACAATTATGCATGCAGCAAGCTACCAGCAGTAGTATAACTGTATATACGGCCTACGTGCTTGGCTTGGTTTTTAAATTACCAGTGGGATTTACTGAGCAGATCAGTTCTTGCAGTGATGTAGGCTCCAGCGTGCATGTAGGGATGGGGAATTGCACTGTATTGGGCTTGCACACTTTGTAAATTAAATGAAATTGTACAAGGGGATAGTAGTGACTGTACGATTGTGGCTCTCTGGTGCCTTTCATCTGTCTGTGTTCTGTGCTTTCTAAAGTGACAATAAATAAAACTCGTGCTACACCTAGAAAGTCAATTGTTTTGTATTCCTCAGTAAATAAGGGACTGAACTAGCATTGTTACAAATGTGTAGCTCGTATCAGGAGGTGAAGTCACGATGCCCAAGGTTTAATTTTTGAAGGTACTCGGTGTGTCTCCTGCCACTCAGATCCTCCATGCCCGGAGACACCAGCTCAAGCCTGGTTTTGCCTTTGAATTGTTAAACTGGTTCCTGGTACGGTTCTGTCCTGGATTGACACCCTTCTCCAAAGCAATCCCTGGGCACATCTAGGGAGAAAGGACTGCAGAGAGACAATTCTCAGGAAGCATCTAGGAAGGTCGTGTGGGTCTGGTTGTGTGGACATGGGCTAATCTGTGTGAGGTCGCCCCGAGGACAGAGAGAGCCATCCTGGGTGCATTTAATGCTCTGCGTGGAGCTCCTGAACTTGCTGGGTAGATTTGAAATAGCTGACCTCAATTTTGCAAAGCTGCTTTGGAGAGAGTCCACCCCTCCTCCTGCTGCATGCATGGTCATACCAGCAACTTGCTGCTGCTGAGGCTGGGTTGCCTTCCACTGGATTTTGTGTGTCTCAGTTTCCACCAGTCACTCTTCGCTTCCCCTATAACCACGGGAGACAAAGAGGCACCTCTTGGGTGATTCATCCCTCCTTAAGATAAATGTCCAAGGTAGGGCAGATAAGTGATGCTTGAGAGCTGCCACTCTTCCCAGCAACTGTGAAGGGTCAAGGGTAGAATTCTGGAGTACATATTCAGGCCAAACTCCTTCTGACAACCCTGCTCTCTCAAGTGCTTTCAGTCTTTTTCCCATAAATTACATATAAAATAGGATATGGGTAATTCATTTGAACTTCAGAGATATTCTTGCATTTGTGTAACAAGGAACGTGGGTGAAAGGCAATCTGCTCTCCTCTTCCAGAACTTTGGAGACCCCTGTTATGTTGTAGGGGAGCAACATCCCAAGATATCATTCCATATGTGGGGAGCAACCTTTCCATCATACAAAGCTAGAGAGGCAGCTCTAGCATTTGGCTCCATCTACTATAGCAAACAGTATTAAACATACCAGTCAGTGCATGGCTTAAACCTGGGTCTAAACAAGGGGTGGCAAGTTTAACAATGAAAAAGCAAATTTCACCATGGGAACATCTGAGGAGGTTGAGGATTATTTTCTCCTGTTGGTTTTGTGGCTTTCTCTGTGCTGTACCCTTGGCAACGGGATTTCGGTGAAAGGAAATCACCCGAGAGCTTTGACTGTCAAGTGATTTATATCCAGTCGAGATGGATAAAGTCCAAACTTGTGTGAATGTACGTGTTTGCGGGGGAAAAGGGTTCAATATATGAATTCTCCAGATGCCTCCTCTCTAGAACTTTGTAGATGTGTATATTAGAGAGAGGATTATTGAAGGACAGAGCAGTGGATTTGGAAACAGAGACCTCATGGCCCCAGCACACGTTCAAAGTCACCCTGGCCAAGACACTTCTCTCCAAGCCTCAGTTTTCCAGTTGGCAAGACCTGGATAAGATTGAGCCACCATGGGCAGGAGGTGATTTAAAAACTCATAAATGGTCACTGTAAATAATTATAACAATCAGGGCTCAAAATGCAGAAGCAGAGGTCCTGTTTATTAGGAGGATGTTCTGATTACTGCACTAAGCTGTCAGGAGCAGCACGTGCAGTAGGGTGCTGGCTCTTTCTGGGCAGCCTTGAAGTGTTTGGTCTGTGTCTTCCTCAGAGTGATTTTGTATGTAATCAATGATTGTTTTACTCTTTTGGGGAGATAGGTTCATTTGCCTTCGCTCCTTTCTAATGAAGGTCGAAAAGATATAACTAGAGCTGAGAAGGAAGAGGATAAAAGAGGAAAATCCGAAGAAGAGGCTCTTGTAACCAAACGAGGGGAACCAGTCAGGATCAAGATCTTTGAAGGAGGGTAAGTGTCTCATTTTATTTCTCTCTTTGTGTTGCATTGTGTAGGAGTTACTGGTAACAATGGTGGCAAGTGAGTGAAGGTGCCATGTGGAGGTGAGCAGAAGGCCAGATTTAGCTGGATTTTAGCTTACTTTCCACTGTAAAAACCTGAACCTCGAGATCAGGAGGTACTCTGGACTAATACTCTGCATTAATTTTCTTTTTCTGAGTTGTCTTCAAGTTAGCAAGGACTTCGATCTCTTTTCTGAGTGGGTGGTTGAGCCAAGTTGGCTAAAGAGCAAAATACATCCTGTAGCTGTCTCTGATGTGATGGGAGTGTACTCCGTATCTTCTAAATCTTTCCAGAGCCTTCTCCTGAAAATGATGTTCCATATGGTGGTTACCATTATAATGAAGAACTGGGGAGATCTTTTCTTTTCTAATGGTTTTGGGTGGGGGAGAAAAACAGGATTGCATTGATGTGATTTTAATCCCACCCAACCAAAGTAGCTCAAACCAGAATGGATGCAAGCTCTAAATTTGATGTATATCTTGATTCTTGGCTCTAGGTGGTTCAGAGTCCTCTTTAGTAGTTCAACATTGGTCTAATATTACTGTTTATCTTTCAAAATATAAAAGATCAGTTAATAAGTAGCATGTCTGTGGGTTATAATTACTCAAGATCATCCTTCCTGTCTGTTGCAGAGGAGACCAAAGAGATGTAATAAATCCCTAGCAGGATTCATCACTTCTGCTCTTGCCATTGGGTGGTCTTGTTTTTTTGTGTGTTAGAAATAGCCTTTAATTAGTCAGTGGTTGTGGTTTTTCTGCTGTTACTGGTTGAAGTCAGCTTTTATTTTAAAATATTTCATTAGCAGATGATCAAACCAGGTATCCAAAAGAGTAAAATAGTGCTTTGGGAAAGGAAACCTGCTTGTTTGTTCAGGCCATCTCACCTCTCACCCAGACGTAGGCACCGTGCGCTCGGCTCGGGTTTGGATCCGTCGGCAGAGAGTGGGGAGTGCAGAGAGCTACACCAGGAAAGGAAGAGCCTTTCCCCATCGTGTTCTCATCAGGGACAACCTGTGATGGTTGTGACCTGAAGTGATTTCAGGAGGGAGCCGGGGGATGGCAAGATGAGAAATAGGATGGGTTGGGCACGATGCTGTCACCCTCCTGACGGGGCCCGTGGGACTGTCTGAGCCCTGGGTTTTATTGCCTTAAAGCCCACGGGAAGGCTCTGTTCCCCTTGGCTGGGTTCTCCTGGAGCTGCAGCCGTTTCAGAGGTACTCTTGGACTCCTTCCTAGATGTGATTAAAGAGGCTCAGAGTTAACATGAATGAAAATCACCCGGCTCTGCGCAGAGCAGCTCCGCGGAGGTTTTCTGGGGAGAGACACGGGGGTGCTGGGTGCTTGGGTGCTCCCTGGCTGCTCCCACCACAACGAGCCTCGTTTCCACACACGACGAGGCTGTCTGCATCCCCGAGCCCAGCACGACGGATGTGGAGTCACATTTTCTAAATGACAGACACAAAATAAAGCGACTTTTCCAACACATTCTGTATCAGCCGGCATCGGGGAGCGCATTAGTCATCCTGAACGTATGCTATGATTTATTTTAAAGTTCCTGTAGTGCTGACTTGAGGCAACCATCCTTCTGGATGAGACACAGAGTATAGGGACTGTTTAATGCCAAGCACAGCCCTGATGTAACACCCCAGGTTGCGGATATACATTTTGTATCGCGATCACGTGGCGCACACACTGCTCAGGACAGGCTGCTCTCCAGAGGCACTCGGTCCTGACCTGGTGGTCCGTGCCTGCTTCCCACAAGGATTCTGATGTGGACTTGTTCAGCCTCAGCAGATTGTGGCTGTGAGGGTATTTTCTTGGAAAAATGAACCCGGAGGGTAACCGGATGTGCAAGATGCTGAATGCATCAGACTCCTTTCCTGGCCATGTCTTGAAAATGGTTTACAAAAAGTGCATCCATCCTCAAGATGTTATTTCACCGTCTTCCCCTGCTCCCTAAAAATGTTCTCCTTGCCTCATTCTTCTCTTTGTTCATTGTTTTCACATTCTCTCCTGCTAGCTAGACCCATCCTTCCAGTGGGATGCAGTTGGTTTCCAATCTTTTGGAGCCATCTCAAGCTTTATTGGCTCAACTAAGCAGCCAGGTCAAAGTTTGTACTCCTGAAAGAGCTAATAAAAATATCCTTTGGACTTGTCCTGAGGGATATTCTGGTGGTTTTGAGCAGTGAATATGATCTTTGAAGGTCAAGCTGGCCAGCGCTGCTTCAGGAGAAGTGCCGTGATTCCTCGGTGGCTCTGTGTCACCTTCATCAATCCACTCTGGTGCTTTGGAGCCACCAGGCCCATTCTGAAATCTTACATCATGAAACCATAGATCAGTATCGACCCAAATTGAGAGTGGGGTCTGTGGTGGTGTCATGATCTTGTCAGGGAAATGTTGCCTGTTTACTGTGCATTAGCATTACGGTGATGAAATCTGATAGCAGTGGGGTAGTTCCAGTCAATACTTGTTCTTCTATTTCACAGCCATAACTCTCTGTGCTTTTATGTGGCCCCACCAGTTGGTTTATTACACTACTTGATTGCAACTAGTAGGGGAAGCAATATCAAGATAAAGGAGGATAAAGACCACTAACCTTAACTGACATCCCCAAAGCAATGCTGTATAAAATGAACACTGCATCAAAAGGAAGGCTCTCTTTGGAAAACAGTTCTATTTTTTTCCCTCTTTATGGAGCAAAACTTAACAGCTGCAGCCTTATGGTTGCAGACCCGAGTATCCTTGCATTCACACCTTAAAGAAAATCAGAATCATATCATAGAATGGTTTTAGTCTGAAGGAACCTTAAAGCTCATCCAGTCCCAACCCCCTGCCATGGGCAGGGACACCTCCCACTGGATCAGGGGGCTCAAAGCCCCATCCAACCTGGCCTTGAACACTTCCAGGGATGGGGCAGCCACCACTGCTCTGGGCAACCTGGGCCAGGGCCTCCCCACCCTCACAGCAAAACATTTCTCCCCAAGATCTCATCTCAATCTCCCCTCTTGCAGCTCAAAACCCTTCCCCCTCATCCTGTCCCTGCACTCCCTGATCAAGAGCCCCTCCCCAGCTTTCCTGGAGCCCCTTTCAGTACTGGGAGGCTGCTCTAAGGTCTCCCCAGAGCCTTCTCTTCTCCAGACTGAACAACCCCAACTCTCTCAGCCTCTCCTCGTACAGGAGGTGCTCCAGCCCTCGGATCATCTTCATGGCCCTCCCCTTCACACCATCCCATACGTTCAAATCCACACAGGAGCAACAGGAACCCAGGGCAGTGCAGTGAAATGTATCTTTTAACATTAAGAGAGACTCTCATAGTGCTGCTGTGACCCAGGCTGCTCTAGACTTCAGTGTGGTCTGACTCAGGTACGAATCCAGGTGTGTTACTTGTTGTCCTCACCAGTAGTTAAGAGAGAGTTGCAGGTTCACCAGCCACGGCATCGTCTGAACTGGGGTCATGAACAGCAACCTTAAATCACTGCTCCCTTGAGCCTGGGTGAACTCCCTTCTGTCTCTGCACTACAGATGAGGGGAGCATTGCACAAGGTGTGACTTGCATTCTCTAGAGAGCACAGGGGGGCTGGTGGGGTAGAGGCTGCTGCCTTGTCTTCTCCTCTGTCTCCATGTGGCGGGGCTGGTGATGGGATTTTAGGCAGGCAGGAAGAAGAGGGAGCCATACATCTGCCTCTCTTAGCCTGTCTAGTGAGAGTTTTCCTTGGGTTGAAGGGAAATTCAGCTTTGGGACTCTTTTGTCAGACTTCAACTTGATTATTAATTAATGAATGGATAAGGATAAAGTTAAAACCCTTTGGGCACCCCTTAGCTGCGTGCAGAGCTCCCTGCCCCCAGCTCTCCTCCCAGCTGTGGACTCACTGGGATCTGTGGTCCGGGGTGATCTCACTCCATTTCTATGACCGGCCACAGAAACTGCGGCTCCCACCGCCCGCTGACACAACACCTCCTGGAAAATCCCTGGCACAGCAATGCGAGAGTTTTATTACCCTGGAGAAAGGCTCTCTGTTAAACAAGCAGCGTTTCTCAGCCTTGTAACTCCAAACCCCTGCGTTGGACCCGGTTTGTTCAGGGGATTTCCTTTGCTGCTTAGATGAGTTCTAAGAATTCACCACGTTTATTTGGAAAGGAGCCGTTTATCCCAAGGACAATCACTTGAGCACGACCTTTAGCAGCAAAGGAGGGATGTGAGCAAGCTCAAGTCTGTAGCTGCCGTGTGCCCCGGCCTCAGTTCACAGCCACTGCTCCTTCCTTAACCTGCAAACCTGCTGGAATCCTGGAGGTGAACTCACTTCACAGCCCCAGGACACTGCCTTGAATGGGATTAAATCTCTGTGAAGCAGGGCTGGTGTGAAATAGTCATATTTTACTCCGTACTCTGTTTCTAGATTGTTCTGGTTTGAGCTAAAGTAGAATCAGTTTTCTAACTTCAGCTCAACCGTGTCTGAGTAACTTTGTTTTCTGACAGTAACTGCGTGTTTTTCAGAGCTCCTCTCCAGCAGGGGTCACATGGGGCACTGGGATGCAGAAAGGCCATTGCTTTCACTTATTCCTATAGAAACCAAGGCCACCCATGAGCTGGTGGAGGGAAAAGGGTAACCCTTGCAGAGAGGGATGGACAGGAGAGGTGACCCTGAACTGACCGACAGAGGATTCCATCCCGTAGACATCACACTCGAGCTAGAACTGAGACATCACGAGGGTCATTCTCTCTTCTTCCATGGCTGATGTCCAGTGAAGACCTTGTCTGCCTTTCTACCCCAATCCTAGATCCTTGTGTTCCTGAATCAAGCTCCTGAGTTCAGCTCCTTCCTGCCACTCCCCCTTTTCCCCACGTCTGCTCTGCAGCATTTGTGGTGACACAGTCATTGGGGGGGCAAACTCATATATGTGTATATATTTTATTATCTCCTTATTAGTAGCATTTTCTTTATTATTATTATTATTATTTCATTCGAGCTATTTTAGTTTTAGTTTCAAACCCTCAAGTCTTTTTCCTCTCATTTCCCTTTTCCCTGGGGCCATGGGGAAAGGGAATTGGGGATGCAACTGCTTAGATTTAGCTGCCAGTTTAGGCCAGGCTGGGACTAAACTGTGACATAGGTAAAACCAAAGAATTCCTGGAATTGCATTTTTCAGTGAAAGGGGTTTTCCTGAGACTGGGCAGCTTTGTGGTGCCAGAGTGACCCCTGTGAGCACTGGGGGGGGGGGATGCTTGCCGGATTTTCCCTGTCTGAGGAAGTGCTGAGCAGGCATTGCTGGGCTCTCTTTAGGCAGCCCCATGTCTGCACAGAGAAACCAGGTCCTGTGTGTCTCAGGCTGCTCTCTGAAAGGTGATTTTAAAGTGCTTGTGCACAGGTGTTTATCCTGCTTCTGGAAAGGACCTTAAAAAAAAAAAGAAGTGTTATATGTGGAATTTTTTGAGTGTTTTTCAGATAGGACTTTACACCAAATGGAGAAGAGAGCTTTCACACCACTTTGCCTAACAGTAGAAGGGCCAGCCCTGTTGCCTGGGCAGGCCTGAAAATGATTAACCAGCTTGTGGTGAGGAGACAGAAAGGGAAGAGCATCCCCTGAGTTTGTTAATGCTCGTGTAGGAATAGAGAGGTCATGATGAAAGCTGGCGTCTCTCCAGGAATCCCCACCAAAGGTCTCCCTTTTCCCCGGAGAGGGCTGGCTTTCTGGGGGTTCATTCCCACAGGGTTTGGACATGGCTGGAAGGGCTGTGATGCTTCACATCGTGATGCCCACCTCCAGGATCCACCTCCAGTTGGAGGCCGGTCACGAGTGGTGTCCCCAGGGTTCAGTGCTGGGTCCAGTCCTGTTCAATATCTTTATTAATGATCTGGACGAAGGGATCGAGTGCACCCTTGGCGAGTTTGGGGATGACACCAAGCTGGGTGGCAGTGCTGATCTGCTTGAAGGAAGGGAGGCTCTGCAGAGGGGTCTGGACAGGCTGGATCCATGGGCTGAGACCAACGGGATGAGGGTCAACAAGACCAAGGGCAGAGTCCTGCACTTGGGACACAACAACCCCCACAGCATTCCAGGCTTGGGGAAGAGTGGCTGGAGAGCTGCCTGGAGGAGAAGGACCTGGGGGTGTTGGTTGGCAGGGGCTGAACATGAGCCAGCAGTGGCCCAGGTGGCCACGAGGGCCAATGGCATCTTGGGCTGTGTCAGACACAGCGTGGGCAGCAGGAGCAGGGCAGGGATTGTGCCCCTGCACTGGGCACTGGTGAGGCCACACCTCGAGTCCTGGGGTCAGTTCTGGGCCCCTCAGTACAAGAAGGACATTGAGGGGCTGGAGAGTGTCCAGAGAAGGGAACGGAGCTGGGGAAGGGGCTGGAGAACAAGTGCTGTGAGGAGTGGCTGAGGGACCTGGGGCTGTTCAGCCTGGAGAAGAGGAGGCTGAGGGGAGACCTCATCACTGTCTACAACTGCCTGAAAGGAGCTGTGGTGAGGTGGATGTTGGTGTCTTCTCTGAAGTGACAGGTGATGGGACAAGGGGAAATGGCCATGAGTTGTGCCAGGGGAGGTTCAGACTAGACATCAGGAAAAATTTCTTCACCCAAAGGGTTCTCAGGCCCTGGCAGAAACTGCCCAGGGAGGTGGTGGAGTTGCCATCCCTGGGGGTGTTTAAAAGGCAGGTGGATGAGTTTCTTAGGGACAAGGTTTAGTAAGGGAACAGGTACGGTTGGACTGGATGATCTCAGAGATCTTTTCCAACCAGATGATTCTATGATTCTAATTCTTGTGCCCATTCAAAGAACAAAAGGTCTCTTTTGAGCACCATACGTTTACACTCTCTTTTTTTTCCCCCCTTAGCACAAGCAAAGCACATTTTCATCTTAAAACGCCGACAATCCAAAGGAGACAAGAGACAGGGTGGCAACTGAAGGCAGGAGGGATCTGTGGATTTTACCGATGCTGATAAGATGAAAGGAGAAAGTGTTTGAAGAGACAGGTTTGCAGGCGGGGAGAGAGGCAGCTTGAAAGCTTCATTCAGGAATAGCAGTGGAGAAAAATAGCAACTGGAGAGAAAATATTTTCAAAATGAAAAAAGCAAAATGCTTTTTGCTTGGAAAACCATTGCATTCTTGCTTTAAAATGTCTTTAAAAGCTAATACGGAAAAAAGTTCAATTTTGCTTCACATAAATGCTTTTCCCTCTCATAATAATTCATGAGAATTTGGATTCTTTTTTGTTTCTTTTTAATATTGTGTTTAAATTAAAAAGAATGTTTTTCACTGATAATTCAGGGAGGAGCCAGACTGAAAAATCAGATTTTCTCAGTGGTTTGTTCCGGAAATCTTTTCTGGGATCAGAAGAGAAACAGCACATGGAAAAGGAGGAGAGTGAGAGGTTGACAGGTGGAAGCAGGGCAGGGAGCAGCAAAGCAATGGTGTAACTTGCTTATCTCTGACTTTGGACACCTCAGCTTGCTTCAAGTTGCTGCTGAGAGGTGTTAGGTGTGAGCCAGTGTGTCTGGGAGAGCTGACAGGTTTCCTTTTGGAGGGAGAGTGTGGGCTGGCTCTGCCCAGCTCCAGTTCTCACTCCTGTCACTCAGCTGTGTGCCAGGAGCTCTTGTATAAGTAACCTTGTATAATATAGAAGTAACCCCGGGTTATAAACTTCAAAACAGGTTATTAATTTCTGTCAGGAGCGGCTTCTGGTTGTATAACAACTCCTGCAGCTTTGTGCAAGACCCCAAATGTTGTGTCTTTGGGACAGAGCTCAGGGCTTGAAGCACTTCATGTTATCCTTGCTTTCTCCGTGCACCCAGCGATCTGGTACCTCCCCTGAGCATCTCTCAAGGGTTTCAATGTGAATCAGCATCATTCATGTTCAACCTACACTTTGCTACCTCATTTTCTTTCCCTTTATGGATACAAATACAAAAAACCATATAAATCCTCCACGTGTTTTGGCCAACAAAGCACAGATCCCCTCTCAGTTTTCATCATAGCTCTGATGTAGCTGGATGAGAAGCAACCGAGTCCAGAGGAGGAGATGATCGCAGGGCTGGAGCACCTCCTGTACAAGGAGAGGCTGAGAGAGTTGGGGTTGTTCAACCTGGAGAAGAGAAGGCTCTGGGGAGATCTTAGAGCAGCCTCCCAGTGCTGAAAGGGGCTCCAGGAAAGCTGGGGAGGGGCTCTTGATCAGGGAGTGCAGGGATAGGATGAGGGGAATAGTTTTGAGCTGCAAGAGGGAAGATTGAGATGAGATCTTAGGAAGAAATGTTTTGCTGTGAGGGTGGGGAGGCCCTGGCCCAGGTTGCCCAGAGCAGTGGTGGCTGCCCCATCCCTGGAAGTGTTCAAGGCCAGGTTGGATGGGGCTTTGAGCCCCCTGATCCAGTGGGTGGTGTCCCTGCCCATGGCAGGGGGGTGGGACTGGATGGGCTTTGAGGTCCCTTCCCACCCAAACCATTCCATGAATCTATAAGAAATGTATTTGCAGGTGCGTGGGTCCCCATGCAGTTCCTGGTTGGGTGTGGGGATGATGGGCCATCCCTGCACCACCTCTTTTGATTCCCAAACACAAGGTGTCCCCATGTCCCTGCAGCTCAGAGCCTAAGGGACCGTTTTCCTTTAACAGCAGCTGTGTTTGTGCTGAGCAGTTCCTGAACACGCTGTTCCTTGGCCTCCTGAATGTATCCCAGAGACAGCGACTGGTGGTGGTCACAGGAGATAAATGGGACCTGGGGCTGGTGGACTCGTGATTCGCTGTGACTGTGGGATAACTCATTCTCCTCTCTACAATTAAATTTCCTTGGTTGTGAGAGGGGACACACAAAATCACCTCCTGCTAAGCCTGGTGACAGTATGTCTTTAAAATATCTTTAAAGTTCCTCACTGGGAATTTAGTTTCCTGTCTTTAATATCTCCTCACTTCACTCAAGAAATCAGCTTCATTCTGCAGCTTATTCCCGTTTTCTCAGGAAATTTGACAAACAGAAAAGGTTTTAGTCTAGGTTATTGTCTGGTTTTCTTTATTATTGTTGCTGAATGATTTTTGCCTGCACAGCCAACCTGTTTTCTTGACACGTCCTGCTGTCAGGCACTTGCAATGCAGCTTGATGCTAATTTCCCACAGCCAATTATTAAAATTGTGATTTCCAGTTTCCTCTCTGACCTTGTGTGGGGTGCTCAACCTTCTGCATGGATTTCTTTCCTCTAAGTAAATATGTCTCTAAGCATCCAGCCATCCACCCATGGGCTTCCCCAGTGTGACATGGTTATGGTGGGGCAGAACCTGAGGGTTCTCCTTGCCTGGAAGGACCCAAGCATTCCCAATAGAGCTCTCCCAGCCTCTTATTCCACTCACCATGACTTTCATCTTCTCTGTGTTACACAATGACAAGAATTTTCATTTGCTTTCAGTTCAAATCTTGAAAAATACAGACTTAATAAGCAGTATCAAGCAAGAAAATAGCTTTGATGCCTTGCACGGGTTCCTGGGCTGCCTGGCTGGGACAAACCTGCTTTGCTTGCGTTGAGCTGTGTCTTACTTGGGGAGTGAAGCCTGCTCCAGGTGCCAGGCTTGTCAGTCTCTTCTTGTAGCACTTTATGAATTAAAAATCTACTAATAATTGCATTTGTTCTAACAATTATTTTGCTTATAACCTGTTGTAGATCCAAAAATCAGTCCAGGTAGATAAAGAGGAGCAGCCCCTGTTCTGCAGGCTCTGAGACCAACAAGGAAGTGAGTTTCTGGGGTGAGATAGAGCAGTTATCTTTCTTTCTTCAGTGCAAAGTTGAGTTCAGATCACTACAAGCAAAGAAGCAGACAGGGAGCACTGCCTTGTTTGGAGCATCTCTCCATGCCCTGCTGGAGACTTGTGACCCTGGAGATCATCTTCCTTCTCCCTGTCTCAGTCATCCCTATGCAAAACCGGTGGTAAAGCTGAGGGTGGCAGTAGTGGGTGTTTCGGTTTTAGACCTCATGTCTCTCCTTGGGGCTGCTTAGACCATTCCACAAGTCTGCAGCGTTGTAAGGGAGGTGATTGTGCCCTGGCACTGGGCACTGGGCACTGGTGAGGCCACACCTCGAGTACTGGGGTCAGTTCTGGGCCCCTCACTCCAAGAAAGACATTGAGGGGCTGGAGAACATCCAGAGAAGAGAACGGAGTTGGGGAAGGGGCTGGAGAACAAGTCCTGTGAGGAGCAGCTGAGGGACCTGGGGCTGTTCAGCCTGGAGAAGAGGAGGCTGAGGGGAGACCTCATCACTGTCTACAACTGCCTGAAAGGAGGCTGTGGCAGAGCCAGTGTTGGTCTCTTCTCCCAAGTGACAGGACAGGGGGAAATGGCCATGAGTTGTGCCAGGGGAGGTTCAGACTGGATATTGGGAGGACTTTCTTTACCAAAGGGGTTCTCAGGCCCTGGCAGAGGCTGCCCAGGGAGGGGGTTGAGTATCCGTCCCTGGAGGGCTTTAAAGAACAGGTGGATGAGTTTTTGAGGGACAGGGTTTAGCGGATGATGGGTGTGGTTGGACTCGATGATCTCCAAGGTCTTTTCCAACCAGAAGATTCTATGATTCTATGATTCTTTTTCCCAGATCTGTGTGCAGCTTGGTCTCATTTCTGATACCAGGGTTCACTCGGGAAACCCTGCGTGAGCTACTCTGGAGTCACTCTCTACAGGGAGGGCACAAAGTGTGTGGAGTCTGAGAGGGGGAGGAGAGAAACATGGGGAAGATAACGCTGTCATCCCGGGGGGAGAGTCTGAGGATGTCACCTGTGAGCTCACTGGCACACATTGGATAGAGAGGAGTTACAAAGTAAACTGGACAAACAGCACTCAGTACAGAAAGCGCCAGTTACAGGTCCAGGGCTGCTGAGAGCAAAGCTGTGCATGAGAGGTGGGAGAAATCAGGAAATCCGAGAGCAGATGAAAGGACACAAAGAGCATCTCACAATGCCTTGGTCACACAGGTAAGGGGAAGCCAGTGGAAAGGAAGAGTGGGACTTGATCAGACAGGTTTGGCAGCTGAAAAGGGATAGAGAGAGGTAGAAATTAGTTAGAGGATAAGAGATTGTGTTTATCCAAGCTGGAGAGGGTCTGGCTGGAACAACAAAGAGGAAGGGTGTGGGATGGAGAGCAAAGTGGTACAAGTTGTTGCCAGCAAAGAAGAGAGGATGAGGGTTAGAAATGAGCTTAGGAGAGGGAAAATGACATAGGAATGAGCTCATGCAGATACCAAGTTAATGGCCATTGTGTGTGTGTGTGTTTCCAAGGTTGAATGTGCCCTCAGTTTCACAGAGTAAGCAATTTTTTTTGTAATTTAGTAAAAGGCAAACTGGACACTTGCTTTTGTCAGGGAGGGGAAAATGAGAGGGTAAACGAATCCCTGTGAAGTCCTGCAGTCCACCATCACCTGGGCTGTCCTTCTGAGCTCGGATTCTCAGGCAGGACACAATGCCTTGCTCTGAGCTGCTGTTTGATATGGGCCAAATGTCTGGAATAATAACTTCTCTGTGTTAGCAAACTATTTATGAGCCTGTGGCAAACAGCAGGTTGTGGGGTTTTCAGTTTATTAATGCAGTGACACAATCTCTGCAATTAATTCAGTGGAAAAATGGAGAAGGCAAACGTTTTTACCAGGTTTACTTAGGATTAGCCAGGTCTTAACATCTGCATATCTAGGCAGGCTGTCCTATACAGAAATGTAATTTATAAAAGCCCTTCAATAGATTCTAAGAACTGTGCAATCAATTAGAAACCTGATGTTTAAACAGACAGACCCAGGCCTGACTGCCTGTTGCTCAAGCCATATTCCACGAGGTAAATGGCAGGAAGATGACTCTGAGAATGTAATCCTGAACTGGCTTTTTGGAACTTCTTCTCTAATGCTGAAAACATTAGTTTTGAGGAGACAGGTCTCTTCTTGAGGCAGATGTTAATCTGCTTCCTGTTTGGTGGTTGTTTGGTTGGTTTTTTTTAGTTTTAATCTTTTCAAATGTAGCAGCTGATTTTCAATTCTCTTTAGTGTTGACTACCAGAGGACCCCAGTGATGAGAGATGGGATGTGAAATTCTTGAGAACATTCTGCACAGTGGAAATGGGTTTGAGGGTATATTGAAAAAGGTTTGAGGGTATATTTTGCTTAAACCATATTTAAAAAAAAAATTACATGCATTTAAGGGCATAAATCCTATGAATTCCACCTACACAATAGTTCTTGCACCTAGAGCTACTGAGACTGGGAATTAAGCACTCCCTGCTCACAGTTTGGATTTCAGGTTTTACTTTTCATAGAATCATGGAATGGTTTGGGTTAGAAGGGACCTTAAAGCCCATCCAGTTCCACTGCCCCTGCCATGATCTTCCACTGGATCAGGTTGCCTTGGGAAAAGGATTAATTTTTTGCATGATTTGGAAGGGAGCACAGAAGTCCTGCTGATGGTAAGAATGATTGTAAGAACGGAGTAAAACCTGTTACATCCTTAAGCACTGGGACTGCAAGAGCCAGACTCGGCTTTTAAGAAAGATTTCCAGTTCTTCCCAGTTTGCTGCTGGAAGGAGAGCAGCTCAGCTTTGTCCTGCTGTAGCCCATGATGTCAGTAGATCTTTGGGGGTTACGAATATCATCGTTCATCTGCACAGCCGAGGGAGGTGCAGCGCTGTGGAACGGAGGTGAGATCATTTCTCCTCGTGGGACACCACTGGGCTTGCTCGAGGAGGGAGAGGTTTGAGAGGCTGTGGAACGTGGCAGGAGCAGATGGGAAGAAGACTTGGTGTGACCAGAGGGAATGGGCAGAACCTGCTGCTGCTGAAGGCAAGGATCCAACTGCAAGGTTGTGGTGGGCAGGACTGCCTAGGAACTTCTTTTTTGGGTATTATTCCATCTTCCCAAGTTGCTTTTCACTATATATTTTCATTTTCTTTTAGGATAAAGCCTGTTTGCTTCTTGCTTTTAGTCTTTTTTTGAGGAGGAGCTCCCTAGGGACGTGGTGCAAACAAACACATCTCAAACCTGCAGCCAACGTGAGTCCCACGATCTCTGGATCACAAAGTGCTATAAGGCAGCTGTCAGCACAGCTCAGTTTCTCCAGGATGGAGGAGTGGGGAAAAGCTCTGATTACTCACTCCAGATCTTTGAAGTCTTTTCTCTGTCCTGAAGGACTTGCTGCTGCCCAGACAGTTGCACAAATTGGGTGAAAAGGCAGGATGGGGGAGCCCTCTTTAAAAACATGTGCAAAATTCATGTATTTATGTTAAAAAATTGAATCCAGAATGACTGTAACTGTGGGCTTCGTGTGTAGAACCTCAGACAAAAGGCAAAGTGACCTGATAAGATATTTTTACTGCTCTGTTTTGATTCTTTTGCTGGTGTCGAGATAAGACTGAGGAATGACAGGATTTCTATAAACTGGAAGCAAAGGTGCTCCAGTGGGAGGGTCTTGGCTGACTCTTGTGACAATGTTCACCTGGCATCTCTGCACACTGGTTCAGTTTCTTGGAAGCTCATGTTTTTCTGAATGCTTGGGTGCTCTAATCTCTAACCTTTATGCAGGTCTTGGTATGTTAAACATGGGGGAATCATCAGTTTTCCGTAGCCAAGTTTTTCTAAACCTTTCTGCTTGTTGGGTGCTTTGGCTTTTGTTGACCCCAGCTGTGATTGAACTGGTTTGTGTAACTCTTGGTTGGGTTCACAGCACAGTAGTGGTGCTGTCAAAGAGGGGATGTTTCTTGCAGATGTTTTACATCAGCAGTTAAACCAGCGGTTTTCAATGTTTGTGAATTTCTTGCCATTCTTATTTAAACAAACTGTTTAATGGCAGAATTATGTGGTTTTCAAGGTTGCAAGAGGCTGAGCACTTACGCTGCTTTTCTGAGATTCGACTGGGTGTGTTTCAGTCTTCTTAAAAGACCAAAGAGCACTTCCAAGCATGGGGTCATCTGCAAAGCGCTGGCCTGAAGCGTGTCAGAGCAGCCTGTGCCTGCAGACTGGTTCTGATGGTATAGAATCAGAATGGTTTGGGTTGGAAGGGACCTTAAACCCATCCAGTTCCACCTCCCTGCCATGGGCAGGGACACCTCCCACTGGATCAGGGGGCTCAAAGCCCCATCCAACCTGGCCTTGAACACCTCCAGGGATGGGGCAGCCACCACTGCTCTGGGCAACCTGGGCCAGGGCCTCCCCACCCTCACAGAAAAACATTTCTTCCCAAGATCTCATTTCAATCTCCCCTCTTTCAGCTTAAGAACCTTTCCCAAATTTGAACTCAGCAAAGACCTTCATTACTAAAAATACAGCCCTGTGCTTGGCAGGAGAGCTCCTGGGGCTGATGGACCTGGAGGCTGTTGGGTAATTGGAATTGGTCACTGGGGAGGGAACTGTAGTGCACAAGGTCACTGTGTCAGTGTCTGGGGAGCACTGTGCTGCTACAGAACTGCAGTGCATGAAACAGAGCCTTGGGGAGTTTAGGCTAAAGGCTGATCAGATAATAATGATTCAAGACTGAGTAACGTTTGGCATGTGCGTTGATGATGATGTGCACGGTGGTGGTGAGGAAGGGGGGGGTTTGGCATTGCCTTGGTTGGTGGACAGTGCTAATCCTTTGCAAGGGGTGCAAGTAGGTGGCAGCAGCCTACAAAACCAGAAGAGCTCTGAGAGATGCCAGTCCCATGCTGTGCTCTGTCTGTAGCTCCTGTGAACATTTGCCATCTGCAACTCGGCTTTATCAACAGAGAAAGCGACTGAAGGAGCTGGGGTTGTTTAGTCTGGAGAAGAGGAGGCTCAGGGGAGACCTTATTGCTCTCTTCAACTACCTAAAGGAGGCTGTAGGCAGGCAGGGGTTGGTCTCTCCAGTGACAGAACAAGAGGACATGGACTCAAGCTTCATCAGGGGAGGTTTAGGCTTGATATTAGCAAAAAGTTCTTCACTGAAAGGGTGATTAGCCCCTGGAATGAGCTGCCCAGGGAGGGGGTGGAGTCATCGTCCCTGGAGGTGGTTAAAAACAGATTGGATGAGGCACTGAGTGCCATGGTTTAGAGTAGGTGTTGGTGTTGGGTCATAGTTTGGACTCAGTGATCTCAAAGGTCTTTTCCAGCCTTGTGATACTGTGTGGAAGTGCCGGTGATTTCTGCCCCTGCACTGCTGGGCCATGGTGCATCCCTGATGTGCAGCACAGCAGCTCTCTCAGTTTAAAGCGCTCCTGGGGCTCTCTGCTGAAGCTTTGGGAGGTTTTTCTTTCTGGCAGTGAAGAGCAGAGTTAAAATAGCTTCTAACTCTGCCCCCCCTCCTTCCAAAAGGGATTGCTTGGCCCTCCTTTTCCTGCACAGCCTGGAAACGCTGGAGACCAGTAAGGACAGCCAGTTATTTTTACACAGCCTCTGCAGCCTTCCTGCTGCCTCTTAAGGAACGTGAGTCATGTCACCAGAACCACTGAAGCCTCCAGCAGCTGAGGTCACATCTGGAGCCGTGGGTTCGTGAACTGTGCCTGGGATCAGATGGCTTCAAGTCCCTCCGCAGACGGCCCCGTCAAGGGAACTCCCAGCTGTATGATGATCCCACGAGTGCTGGTGGTTCTTGGCAGCCTCCAGCCCCTCGGTGTTTATCTAAGAGAGGGGAAGATGAGTGTTTTTGAGGAGTTGCCTCGGATTCTTGCAGGGTTTAGTTCCACCTCATCTTCAGACAGCAGCAGGTTTTCCAGCAGAGGCTTAGCTGGAAGCAAGCCCACGTGTCCTGCGTGAAGACGTCTGCATGAGAGACCCCCAGAAGGCTGCACATCCCTCCCTGGCTTGGGACCAGTGCCACCACTGTAAGATAAGCAAGGCTGGCTGGTTTAGTAACTGGCTGGAGATAAACTAGAATGTATTTTGGTCTCAGCAAAACTGAGCGTGATGTACTGGTACGTTTGACAGACTCCCTTGCACACATGGAAAATGCAGAGAGAAAGAGTTCTGAGCAGGGATTTACATGATATTTCCATCTTTATTTTTAAAGGAAAAGCATCTGAAGTGTTAGTGCACAAAGGGGTTTCCTGAAATACATGAAAAAATGGTCTTTACTCCTGAGTGTAACACACTCTGAATGGGTTTGGTCTGGTCTGCAATAACCCATGTGCTGTTGAGCTCATCAAGATGCACTTCCAGGCAACAGCTCATCTCAAAGGAGGGAACACGGAATCTTCTGATTGGAAAAGACCTTGGAGATCATCGAGTCCAACCGCACCCATCATCCGCTAAACCCTGTCCCTCAAAAAGTCATCTCCCTGTTTTTTAAACCCCTCCAGGGATGGTGACTCAACCCCCTCCCTGGGCAGCCTCTGCCAGGACCTGAGAACCCTTTTGGTAAAGAAATTCTTCCCAATACCCAGTCTGACCCTCCCCTGGCACAACTCATGGCCATTTCCCCTTGTCCCATCACCTGTCACTTGTGAGAAGAGATCAACACTGGCTCTGCCACAGCCTCCTTTCAGGCAGTTGTAGACAGGGATGAGGTCTCCCCTCAACCTCCTCTTCTCCAGGCTGAACAGCCCCAGCTCCCTCAGCCAATCCTCACAATCCCTGTTCTCCAGCCCCTTCCCCAGCTCCGTTCCCTTCTCTGGACGCTCTCCAGCCCCTCAATGTCCTTCTTGTACTGAGGGACCCAGAACTGATCCCAGGACTCGAGGTGTGGCCTCACCAGTGCCCAGTGCAGGGGCACAATCACCTCCCTACACCAATAGAGACCTCTTCCCCGTTCCTCAGGGTTTATTCTGGCTTCTGGCACCCACTCTTTCTGCTGGATGGGCAACAGCTTCTCCAGCAGCAAGGAGAGAGCTGCAAGCTCCTCGTCCTTGTTGTCACATAACTGATGCCCTGCAGAAAGGCAGCACGGGTGATGCAGCCTGACTTTGTTCTTCTCTGATGAACATCTGCAAACCCAGCAGCTGTGGATGAGGTGATGCCACCAGAGTATTCAGGCCTATGGAGTGTTCCTGTCTGCAGGACTGATTTGGCCTGGGGAGGCAGCTTGGAGATGACTGGGGTGAAATGGGGAATCCTGCCCTAAGCATCAGCTCAAGTTCAGCCTGGCAGAACCGTGCTGTGCTGCAAGGTCTCCATCCTCAGCACGTTTGCATGATTGCACTCAGCAACACCACCTTCCCACTGTTACCTGGGGGAGCTCTCCCTGTGCAGAGCTTTCCCCTGGTACATTCAGGCTGGGTTCACATTTTATCAAGTTTTCCTGCACAACCCTTTAATCCAATTTTTCCTTGTAGAAGCAAAATCCATCAGGTGCTCATCCAGTTCCTTTGCTGTGTCCTGCTGTGCACACTGACAGTGGCAATCTGGGTCTGTCTCAGTCCATTTTGGTAAATGAAAAAGTCATTTCCATGGTGCTTTGTCCACACAGAGCCCTCTTTGCATCCCCCTGCACTGCCTGCTCGCTGTCACATCAGCCACAAGCTGGTGTCACTAATGACTCCCCACAGCTCGGTCCCACCCTGCCTGTTGTCTCTTTTTGATTACAAAAATGTCCTCTCCTGCCTCTGAACGATGCCAACACTCTCCACTCCCCGTGTATTACATTTTCAAACCTTTCTCCCCTGCTGATAAGAGCTCTCTGAAAACATCTGCCAACCTTCTTTTTCCTCCTTCATCTCACCTCTACTCTGAGCTGGCTACAGAAATGATGACGACGTTTAGGCTGCTGTGCCAGGACATCTCAGCACATCACGATGTCCAGTTCTGTCCTGTTGTTTTCCCCTGCTATCCACTGGTGCCCATCTGTCACGTCTTGATACATCCTTGGGACAGGAACTCTGTAGGTTAGAAACCAGCCTTTTATTCTGTGTGCAGTGCCTGCAGAGTGGGCACCACGATGAGACAAATCCTGGCCTCCTGGCCTGGAAAATATTCCTGCTTTATGTGTGCAAGGTACTGGACCTGCAGCACTGGGTCACAAAGTCCCTGTGTGCAGAAGGGGGGCTGGCATGGCTGAAGAAGACTTGTTCTGACCTGTGAAGGGAAGCTGATGAGAGCAGTGCAGAGAGATGGCCCAGAGGAGCTGCAGTCACCAGCTTCTTTTTTCCATGAGCTACCAGAAAGCTGCTGTGCTGGGACAGCTTTCAACCTGGATGTTGAGCTGGAGACTCAAAGAGAAAGCCCTTCAATGTCACCAGCACACCTTGAGGCTCCCAGAGGACTTTTTGTTTTTTAATATCTATTTTTTCACCCCGTTCAAACACTCCCCCCCTCCCCCAAACCTGATGCTCTTCTGCCGGTCGGACACACAAACACCGGTGCTCTCTGTGTTGTCTCTGCGAGAGTTCCATGGGAAACTTTCCAAGGAGGGATTATTTCACAGTCCCTTTCAACCCACAGGGGAGGTGGCCAGACCCGTGGCATTTTCCTTTAGGGACTTGGGAGCTGGTCTCCTCCTCCCACGGGCTCCACATCCTTTGGAGAGAAATCCATGCTGCCGGTGCGTCTCGGAGCCGGCGCCTGAGGGGCTGCGTCCCTGCCTTACTCATTTCCCAGCTGCTTTGCTGCTTGTGTCTCTGATCTCACCCCCAAGCGTGGCATTGACATCTGGGAACAGACAGACCAGCTTGGTCCCGTGGCCCTTGCAGGACTGCAGGGGGTTGTGGTGCATCCTTGAAAAGTGAGGGTCTCCCCACTGGAGTGGTGAGAGCTGCACGGCCGTTCCCGCTGCACGATGGTCCCGTGAGAACCAACTCTGCTTCCAGGGCTAAGGAAAACAGTTGCCTGACGCTGATCTGTACAACTGTATCTGTAGAAATGGTTTGTAAAACCAGCAGGATGTGAGGCTACACCGTGAAGAATATTTAGGGACTTCTGAAATCCTGATATCAGGTTGAGGTTCTTCCCCCAGAGGGTGGTGGAGCACTGGAACAGCTCCCCAGGGCAGCAGTCACAGCCTGACAATATTCCAGAAGCATTTGGCCAACACCCTCAGCCCCACAGGGGGAATGTTGGGTTTGTCCTGTGCAGGGACAGGAGTTGGACATGTGGGACCCTTCCAACCCAGGACATTCTGTGGTTCTATGAAAGAAATCACTCAGGGCATGCACAGGCACTGCTTAAGGTACAGAAGAGAGTGCTCTTGGCATAATTGTATCTTTTATTATTATTATAATCATTATAGACTGGAACATTTGCACAGCAATTATCTAATGCACCAGCTAAAAGCAGATGCCTGAGAGAGAGTTGGTTTTTTTCCCTTTTTTTAAAGTTTAGCTGCAGAAAAAATGACTGGGAAAATAGCTTTACAGGTTTTCCAGATATTTTCCTCAATAATTGTGGTATCTAACGTGCTTCAGTTCCAAGTCGAAAGAGGAGGGGGTTGAACCATAAGTCCTGCAAGCACAGCTTTGGCTCTGCTCACCTCCTCACACATCATCATGGGTAATGAAGGCTCTACCCCTGGGTACCTTTGCACTGCCCTGTTTCCTTCAGTATCTTTGCACGTGTGACTGTAGCTGCCTAAATCATTGCTTTGATTATGTGCAAGAGAGAACAGGATCCAGCTCCCTCTCTCTGGGCTGTCTTGGGTTTTTCAGGAATATAAGAAGAAAAGGAAAATCACAACCTTTTTTCAGCTGCTGAAGGCAGAAGTTGGTTGGACTTGATCTTGGAGGTCTCTTCCAACCCAGATAATTCTATGATTCTATGATTCTAAGTCCTGACTGTGAAGATGCCCCAGGGGAGAGCAGTGAGGTGGGAAGGGGCACCCTCAGACCGTGGTTGGAAAGCCCTGGAAAGCCACGGGGAGGTTGAAAATGTTGCCTGAAAACTGCATGGCTGGTGGAGGGTGATCCTCCGGGACCTGTCATTTCCTACAGATGTGGGAATGGCAATGACCAAACTCCTTTCAGATCCCTGGGGCTGGAGGATCCAGCTGCCCAGCGGCCAAGAGCTCCGTGGCTTGGTCAATCGCTTTACTGTGCGCGGAACCGGTTCATGCCCTCTGAAGCAAACCTCTTCTTGATCCTGCTCTCAGCCTCTGTCCATGCTCTGACAGTTGCTTGAGGACAGGGTGGACTGGGGCCCATATTTTGACTTTGGAAGCACTAAGAGAGCATCTTTCTGACAATGTGTGTTCCAATGCTCGTAGATCCAGTGGGACTGACGATTACTGCCTCTTGCCAGGTGTTTCACAACACGCGTCCTTCCCTGTGGGACGGTCGTTCCTTGTCGTTATTGGAGAAGAGCAGAGATTAAAATCTGATCCTGCTGGTCCAGATGAGTGCCTGAGGGTGGAGACACTTCACTCCAGCTCATCTGGAATCTCTTACCTCTCTAGAATCTGAAATTTGGTCGGGCAAAGCTTTCTTATGCAGTTCCTGGTGTTTCTGCTGTCCAGTTGGACTGATGATATCTCAGGCCTCTTTGGGATTAGCCCTCATTTCCTTGCTTGGCCTTGACAGGAGACAGGAAACACAGGAAATGAGAAATAATTAAATCAGTTCTTACAAATTGGTTTGTCTCGGATCCAGTTTGAAGGATGAGTAAAGGCTTGGGACGAGTCTGAGGCTCACATTTCCTTGAAGCATTTCTCTATCTAACAGAACAACGTGCAGAATTCCATTAATAATTACAACCCTTAGGTCCTGTAGAGCAGAAAGAGGGCTGACACGATGGTCTACTTGTAGGTAATCATCTAAACCCAATCCATTAGATCCTCTGGGATGTCAAGATGTCATAAACCTAAGTGGCTTTGGGTATTTTGTCAGTGGTATTTATATCTGGAGATCAGAAATTCATCAGCCATCAATACCCAGTGGTGATAAGGGCAAGAACAGACTGGAAAGTGACACTTACTGGGTATTTTTGTTACTAGTGGTTCTCAGGTTGTTTCTACTATCATTTTGTACACAGCTTTGTTACCTTTGGGGAAAAAAAAAGAGAGCAGGCAGCTGGACTTGCTTTTGTTTAGTACATTTCAATACAGCCAGAGGCTTTTTGGCCTCTGTGCTATAGAAATAAATCTGGTCTATTATTGTTATTTATGGCTATTACTTATTAAGGGCTTTCACTGGGGAGTGGGACCCCACTTTGGGAAGTGTCAGATTCGATCCAACCTCTCTATTCCACCCCATCTTCCAGTGGTGGAGGCAGAGCTGAGGTGTGACTCGGGAGAATCAACTGGCAGGAGACCCCCCCCAAGATCCTGCTAGGAGGGAGAGATGCTCCAACATCTTGAGGTCAGCCACAGGCTGAGCCCATGGAAATGCATGTTGCAGGAAGCCTTGAAGGTCTCAGCTGATGATGCCAGTCCCATCCCTAGCGCCTTCTTAACCCAAGTCTTCCCAAAGGGGATCCTTCCTCCTGCAAAAACACCCTCCTGCTCCCTGGCTCCTGCTGAAGCCTCACATGGGCCTGGCAGCAGGGCTGTCTGGGCTGCCTTGTGAAGGAAGACATTTGGAAATCAAGCGTTTGTCTTGAAGAAGTTATCCCATAATGTGCAGGATATCAGGTTCAGCTCCAAGATTCTTTGAAATCAAGGCACTTCCTGTTATTTCAAAGCACAACCAGGCCGCCCCTTGGATGGGGTTTGTGTTATTGTTAATGGCAGGCTGAGACCTTCACTTTTTATTGTGCCAGCAGTTTATGGATGGGTATTCAGAACCCTGGTGAAGAAGTGAATGAAATCCAATACTCCCTGCAGGGCTCCTGCTGGAGCTGCTGGAAGCCTTCTACACTTGGAGGAGCCGTGTTTGGGTTTCTATTGCTAAGTAACAAAAGGATGGGGATGAAAACAGTTCCTGAACAGCACTCCCCTCCCACCCCCCCACACCTACAGCGAGAGCCAAGTGCTTTTTACAGTAGCTCCTTTTTCCAGACTAGAGAGGGAGATTCTGTTCCCCGAGGAAAACTTCTCCAGTGGACAGTGGTGGAGGAGGAGGAACTCGAGAGGAAGTTTTCTTTTCTTTCACTGTTCCTGTTGTTCTTATGGATTCCTCCTGTGGTGCTTCCTGACCCCATCCCTGACCGAGTGGTGGGAATGAAGATGTAGGAGGTCACTGCAAAGGCATTCTTGCCAAAGGCTTTCAGAAATAAGGAAGATGGACTGGAGCCCCATGAGACAAGAAGAGGAAAGCAGATGTGACAAAGTAGACATCCACTAGTGAGCGGGTTTGATCTGAGTCATTTATGTGACTCTCATACAGAAGAATCCATTCTTCTTATTCTGTCTGTATATATCTTAATAATAACATGATTAACATTACTAAAGTTGGCTGATGCTAAAGGGAACCTGGAAGTAACCAACAATCCCTGTATTACATTGCAACCTTCTCTGACATAAAGGAGGAGCATCTCCACTGCTTGCAGGGAGCTGCTGAAATTTGCTCAAGTGAGTCAGCTGGACCAGAAAATACCTTTTCTTCATCTTGTGAAATGCTTTACAAGTTTTACTCAGCTAAGAATGTCTGAAAATTTCCTTTCTTTCACTTGCATTACTCAGAGGATTTAAGTAGGTGGCCTGGCCAAGTGGTAAGGAAACACAAAGATCCCATAGACAGGGTCCTATGAGGCAGGGCTGGTGGACATCCTTGCACAAGGCTCCAGTAGCATGGGCAGACAGTCCTGGCCATCCCATCACACCAGCCTGGAAGTGCTGGTTCAGACTGGGCTCCCCTTAACCTGTCAGGATAAAATGGCATCATTCTGATGAGACATTGAACTTGGGACTGAAAGGATGCATAAATTTGCTCTGCTCAATTCTTTTAACTCCTGAGTCTTCCTTGTTATTACTGAGATCTTCCTGGCCATTTGTTTGGTTTGTCCAAGGTGCAGCTCGTAGCCCTCCAGGAATCACACAATCACAGACTGGCTTGGGTTGGGACCATAAAGCCCATCCCATTCCAACCCCTGCCATGGGCAGGGACACCTCCCACTGGATCAGGGGGCTCCAAGCCTCATCCAGCCTGGCCTTGAACACCTCCAGGGATGGGGCAGCCACCACTGCTCTGGGCAAACTGGGCCAGGGCCTCCCCACCCGATAGAATTGACAGTGGACATTGTTGATCTCAGTTTCCTTGCTGTTTCTTCTCCTGCTTAATGAAGTGTAAAGTGGTTTTCCAATGCACCTCTCGGGTCCAGCAGGGCTGTGCCCCCTGTTTGTATTCCCACTATGGAGGAGTAAACAATCACATGAGGATGGGGCACCAGGGAGCTGGGCTCAGAGCACCTCACTCCAGAGCAGGAGCAGAACAATGCAGCTAAATTTCCCTTGTGTGGTGTTCATCTTAATTACTGTTTTTCATTATGTGCAGAAACTCGACTTTTTTAACACAACAGTATTTTCATCTAAAAATGTGCAGCATTGGGTTATTTTTTTTAACAAAGAAACAAACAACTTCATCAATTCTCAGCTGTATAAGTCTCACCACAAAAGCAATTAGCATTCAGACTGAGCATAAAATGTTGTCCATGTTAAAGATCTTGCAGAATTGGCTGCTGCACTGTATATTTATAGTCATAAAATCAGGGGATGGTTTGGGTTGGGGTGGGACCTCAAAGCCCATCCAGTTCCACCCCCCTGCCATGGGCAGGGACACCTCCCACTGGATCAGGGGGCTCAAAGCCCCATCCAGCCTGGCCTTGAACACCTCCAGGGATGGGGCAGCCACCACTGCTCTGGGCAACCTGGGCCAGGGCCTCCCCACCCTCACAGCAAAACATTTCTGCCTAAAATCTCATCCCAATCTCCCCTCTTTCAGCTGAAAACCCTTCCCCCTCATCCTCTCCCTGCACTCCCTGATCAAGAGCCCCTCCCCAGCTTTCCTGGAGGCCCTTTCAGTCCTGGGAGGCTGCTCTAAGATCTCCCCAGAGCCTTCTCTTCTCCAGACTGAACAACCCCAACTCTCTCAGCCTGTCCTTGAGCAGGAGGTGCTCCATCCCTTGGATCATCTCCATGTCCTCCTCTGGGCTCTCTCCAACAGCTCCAGATCCTTCCTGTGCTGAGGACTCCAGAACTGGACACAGGGCTCCAGGTGGGGTCTCATGAGAGCAGAGCAGAGGGGCAGGATTACCTCCTTTGACCTGCTGTTTACACTTTTTCTGATGCAGCCCAGGAGCTTAAAAGCCAGCTTGTAAATGCCAGTAGATGACTTTCTTGTCCCTGCCTCCCTGCCAGTAATTCCAGTGACCACGGATGGGACAGCTCTGTGGGTCAGTGAGCTCTAAAAGCAGAGGAATTACTTGCAGAAGATTAAGCAGTAATGTAAATATGTTTTTGGACAGAATGTTAGAATTTCCAACGTAGCCTTCTCTTCTGTTTCAGTTGAGTTTGTTTCTCAAGTGAAATGATGACATTCCACTTAATAATTTAAAACTAATCAATGCAGCAATGGGGAGCACCCAGGGGCAGCACTGATTTTTCTTATGTCCCTGTTCCCAAGGTGTAAGTTGTAAATCAGATATTTATTCATTCCTAATAGGCTGGAGAACAAGAAGGCTGGTGTCAGATGTTGTGACAGAAGAGAAAATGCACTTCTGTGATGCAATCACTGGAGTCAGTGGTTGCTCAGCTTGTCCCATGGCAGCTTTTGTCACCTGGACTTGTGTCAGGTAACTGAGGCCACTCTGGTAACAGAGCTCCCCTCTGCTGCATCTTAATGACAAAAATGACAGTGTCTGGCAAAATAGAAACTCTCAGTGCCAAAATATTGCACTGTCCACGTGGAAGTAACAAGTTTCAGTGGTTGTTAACCTGAAAAGGCTTCTGTAGTCAAAAATGGGGCAAGCAGAGCACTGTGAACCCCTCAAAATGGGACAGGCACAGCGCAGAGAGCTTGAGGAGAGACAACCATGCCTGGGAGATTGGCCTTGAGAAGAAGTCCTCAAATATGAAATCTACTGGACCAGCCCATGTATCGGGCCCAGAGATGTTGAACATCCTCTTCACATCCCCATCAGCCCAGGAGGGGACTGAAAGCCAGAGAAAATCCATCTGCAAATGGAATAAACTTTGAGTCACAAGAAAGTGTCACTCCAGCAAGCAAAATGTGGCTTTCAGAAGGCTCCACTGACTTTCACATCACAGGTTGACTTCAGTCTGTGGTGTGTGAGTTTCAGCAGTCAAAAAATGGACTAATTAGAGAATGAAGCATTGATGGTATTTACCCATGTTAGCAATAACCAGCCCAAATCAAGGTTACTGTGGGGAATGGACTTGACTTTGCAAAGGACTGGATTTACAATCAGAGAATCACCTGAGTTGGAAGGGACCCAAAAGGATCATTGAGTCCAACTCCTGTCCCTACACAGGACACTCCCAACATTCACAACGTGTGACTGAGGGCATTGGCCAAATGATTTCTCCTTGGATCCTGAAAATTCTGCTTCTCAAAAAGTCAGCAAATGTTAAAAAATGCTAATTAATAGCATCAAGCCTTTCAGTAAATGGTGTAGAATAAAGCTGCTCAAAATAAATGTGGAGTTTGATATGATGTGACGGTGCCCAAGCCGAACGAGGAGTTGTTTGTACCCCAAAAGTGTCAGAAACAGGTGGTTCTTAGACAGGCACACGAATGCACCACCAAAATGCATTGATGTTTGGGCATCTCAGAACCCAAATCCTCATAATGAGAGTTTCTTTGACTCTTTGGAACTGTGCTAAGATAAACTCTAGACTATATTGCTAGCAGCTTCAAAATAGAGAGGGGGGAAAGATCCAGGTGGTAATGACCACGCAGCAGGAGTGGTGGGCAGAAGGTTTTGCTGTAGGTGATTGGATCTTTTCATTCAGCAACCCCAGTATAGTTTGAAATAATTCTTGAGTTGTAACCAACCTCGGTCCAAAGCAGTTTCTTGAAGAATTTAAGCTGCAAGAGGGGAGATTGAGATGAGATCTTAGGAAGAAATGTTTTGCTGTGAGGGTGGGGAGGCCCTGGCCCAGGTTGCCCAGAGCAGTGGTGGCTGCCCCATCCCTGGAGGTGTTCCAGGCCAGGTTGGATGGGGCTTTGAGCCCCCTGATCCAGTGGGAGGTGTCCCTGCCCATGGCAGGGGGGTGGAACTGGATGGGCTTTGAGGTCCTTTCGAACCCAAACCATTCTGTGATTCTGTTATGAATCTGATGATCTACTTAGTGTTACAGACCGTACCGTGCCTCCAGAAATACAGGGAGCACAGTTAGGCCTGAGAAATATATATATATATGTATAAAAAGGACATCAAACTACTGGAGAGTGTCCAGAGGAGGCCCCAAAGCTGGTGAAGGGTTTGGAGGGGAAGTCATATGAGGAGGGGCTGAAGTCCCTTGATCTGTTCATCCTGGAGAAGAGGAGACTGAGAGGGGATCTCAGAGCTGTTTGCTGCCTTCTCACAAGGGAGGGAGGGGAAACAGGGGCTGAGCTCTGCTCTCTGGTGACCTGTGATGGGACTGGAGGGAATGGCAGGAAGATGTGCCAGGGAAGGGTTGGGTTGGATATCAGGGAGAGGTTCTTCCCCCAGCGGGTGGTGGAGCACTGGAACAGCTCCCCAGGGCAGCAGTCACAGCACCCACTCTGCCAGCATTCCAGGAGCATTTGACCAATGCCCTCAGTCCCACGGTGTGAGTGTTGGGAGTGTCCTGTGTAGGGACAGGAGTTGGACTCGATGGTCCTTTTGAGTCCCTTCCAACTTGGGTTATTCTATGATTCTAAATAAAGCCCTGGAGCAGACCATTAGATCCAGTCCTTCCTCCTTGACACGCCAAGCGACAGAAGGACCAGAAGGCAGCCTGTAATTAAAACAGTGATGGCATCAGGACCCTTTGTAGCACTTAGAAGAACAGTAGCAGAAAGAGCTGTTCTGAGAAGAAGCAGTAACTGTGCCAGACGAGGGTCACATACAGTCGGATGGAGTCATTAATGTCAGGATCTCTGGGAAGTGTTTAATCAGTCCTGATGGGGGCGGAGGAGGAAGAACTGGGATTGAGACAGGTTGTCTGTGGGGATTTCCATGCTAGATTTTCTCCTTGAATATTTTATAAATCAGCTGTGTGAGTTTGTGGTGTTTGGGTCTTTGTTATCTAGTGTTTTATCCTATTTGGATTCGATCTTCAAAAGGGAAAGGCGGTGTTGGAGCAGTGCCCTGGGAACAGCGTGTGTGTGCTTAACCCTCTGGATTTTTGTATCCTGACCTAACCTGCTTGACTGGTGCTGGGATAAAAAAGCCCAGCCTGGTGCTGGCAGTCGTGCAGCCTTAATTTATTCTGATATAGGAAGAAATTTAGGAAGAGGCACGTAGAGATGGGAGGTAGATATGACATTTTGTGATGTCCCTGTCATTACAAAACACAGCAGCAGCTCATTAATATTGCTTTTCCTTCCCATTTCTGCCATTGTGGTGGTGGAACGAGGTGTTCAGTTCACATGTGCTCTCCAATAGCTGTTTGACTTCAAGAACAAGGACACATGGCCACATCATTAAAGCAGCAGTGAGAGGCTGTGGAAGTTTTTACATTACCTCTCTGCTCTTGCATTTGGGCTTAATGGAAGGGAAGCCCAGGAGGGACTAATTAGCCTGTGCACACAATCAGTGTAATTCCACTTCTCTTCACGCTCAGGTGGCTGAACTGACCACCTGGCAGGGATGATGCACGCGTGTTGCCCTGAAATACCTGCACCTTGCAATAAATGGACTTTCACTTTTTCAGTCTGGTTTCACCTCTAATTGCATTTCAGTAATCAAAGCCAGCTTTTCAGCTTGTATAAAGCAGCACAGTACTATTTACATTGATTTTTTTTTCTGAAATAGAGTGGTTTTATAGCAGATTGCAATGAGAATTGGATGATTAAAGCGTAGGGAGGGTGAAGTTCCATAACAGCAGACAGATCCATAATGAGTATAGCTGTATTTTTACTTCTAATAGACTAGAAAAGGCCCAGTGCCACAACCCAAAATTCAATCAAGCTTTCACTCAAGCATAACACTTGGAGGAGTGATGTAAAGCTGCTCTGTTTTTACAGGTTTACATCCATAGACAATGTTTGCTGGTATTCTCCTTGCTCTGTGTTGGATTACTTTTATTGTAGGAAATCCCAAGGTCTGTTTTGGCCACACCACAGTGGTGTCAAAACTCTTGTCAGCTCTTCCAGTGGATTTCCAGCAAGAAGCTGAGTTCAGTGAAAGGTGCTTTAAAGGCTGAACATCCAGGAGGTGTTAAACTGCTTCCACCACTCTGCTCTTTTGGGCAGAGTAAACCCACTTGAAGACACTGCCCACCTGCTTTCACATTTAGCTTAGATTTTCCATTTCTCGGTTTCACTCTGTAGTTCTTAGGATTAATGTCAATAATAAATGTCTCTCCATCCTGACTATCACGTAGATCTTTCCAGATCATTAGCTGGTCCCTAGACCTTTCACTGTCTATGGTTCAGTACGATGTTTGAATCATTAAGTTTTTCTATGCTTTCCTCCCTACCTTCCTCACCTCTCTGGTGACCAATGACAGGGCTTGAGGGAATGGCAGGAAGCTGTGCCAGGGAAGGGTTGGGTTGGACATTAGGAAAAGGTTCCTCACCCAGTGGGTGGTGGAGCCCTGGAACAGCTCCCCAGGGAAGCAGTCACAGCCTGACAATATTCCAGAAGCATTTGGCCAACACCCTCAGCCCCACAGTGTGAATGTTGGGAGTGTCCTGTGCAGGGCCAGGAGTTGGACTCAATGATCCTTGTGGGTCCCTTCCAGCTCAGGACATTCTATGATTCTATGAAACTCATCTTTGCATCCATCCCCTTTCACCAGAGATGACGTTTCCCACCCCTTTCTTTTGCTGGGAACCTTCACATTCTGAAATGCAGAAACTTGGACCCGGTGTCCCAGATGTGATCACATCAAGAGGGTTTTCCTTTCACTTGATGTTTCCTCGAGGATGTCCACACACCCTGGTGGCCTGGCTGCCTTGTCACAGGGCAGTGATAGAGCAAGCAACTCGTGTGGCTTTTTTTCAGTGACGTATGTGGTCTGCCAGTGTTTATTTTTTTGTAGGCAGACTGGAGAACCACTGAGCTGCCTTTGGACAGTGCCTTGGCCACCCATGGTGCTGCAACCCCTTCAGCAGCAGCTGGTGTGTCCCACGCAGCCCCAGTGCCACCGGGGTCTCGCTGGCAGAGCTGGGATCACAGGGAGCACGCTGTGGGGATACTCCCACTGTATTGTTTCAAGAAAATATGGAAAATTGCCTTAGGTAAAATCTGAGCTGTGAGAACCCACCAGGGATATTATAAAATACAGAAAGGGTAACTTAGGCCTTTGATGGGTTGGGTTTTTTTTGCAGTGCCATGAAATTCCTCCTCCTATCTGTGCTCAGATTTGTGCAGAGAGGAAGTCAGCAGGATGAATTTATTCCTGAAGTTGCCTTTAGAGTTTCTTGGTAAATCATGGTGATTTTTGCAGTCGTGGTGATCAGCTTTGCTGGAAGCCATGGGGATGTTTTGCTCTGTGGGACAGCAGCTCTGCCAAGGCGTGGTGGTTTCCATGTGAGCAGAAATGTTGTCCTGGGCACAACTGCTGTGCCTGTCATAGAATCATGGAATGGGTTGGGTTGGAAAGGACCCTAAATATCATCCAGTTCCACCCCCCTGCCATGGGCAGGGACACCTCCCACTGGATCAGGGGGCTCAAACCCCATCCAACCTGGTCTTGAACACCTCCAGGGATGGGGCAGCCACCACTGCTCTGGGCAACCTATTCCAGCTCAGAGGGGGTTTGCGTGAAAGAAACGTGATGGTTGTTCCATCATCAACTGTTTTGCCTAAATAGATTGGATTATCATAAACAACACCTTCCTCTTCGAGGTGCTGCACTTTGAGGAGGGTGAAGATGCTCCTGTGCAAAATGCTTTGAAGGTTTCTTGAAAAATTATGATCTGCTCTTGATATGGCTTGAGATAGCAATAGAAATATCAGGTGGCCATGTAACTTCACCTCTTCTTCTTTAAGCAAGGTTGGTCAAATCTGGTAGATTTTAAAGGTAGCCACAGGATGTCCTTGGCTGGTACCTCTCCTGATGCAAACAAATGGGGTTTCCATCTGCTAATCATAGAATCATTAAGGTTGGAAAAGACCTCTTAAGACCATCAAATCCACTGTCAACCCAACCCCACCGTTACTACTAATCCATGTCCCCAGGTGCCACAGCTGCATGTTTTTGGAACCATTCAGGGATGGGGACTCCACCCCTGTCCTGGGCAGCCTCTGCCAGGGCTTCACCACTCTTCCAGTAAAGAAATCTTTCCTGCTATCCAATATAAACCTCCCCTGGTGCAACCAGAGGCCGTTTCCTCTTGTCCTATGGCTTGTTACCTGGGAGAAGAGACCAGCACAGGGAGTTGCAGAGAGCGATGAGATCCCCCCCATCAGTATCCTCTGCTCTGCACTGGGTTGACCCCACCTAGAATATTGTGTTCAGTTTTGGGTGCCACAGTACAGAGAGCGTCCAGAGGAGGCCCCAAAGCTGGTGCAGGGTCTGGAGGGGCAGTGTGTGAGGAGTGGTTGAAGTCCCTTGGTCTGTTCATCCTGGAGAAGAGGAGACTGAGAGGGGATCTCAGAGCTGTTTGCTGCCTTCTCACAAGGGAGGGAGGGGAAACAGGGGCTGAGCTCTGCTCTCTGGTGACCTGTGATGGCACTGGAGGGAATGGCAGGAAGATGTGCCAGGGGAGGGTTAGATTGGATATCAGGGAGAGGTTCTTCCCCCAGTGGGTGGTGGAGCACTGGAACAGCTCCCCAGGGCAGCAGTCACAGCACCCACTCTGCCAGCATTCCAGGAGCATTTGGCCAATGCCCTCAGTCCCACGGTGTGAATGTTGGGAGTGTCCTGTGCAGGGACAGGAGTTGGACTCAATGATCCTTTTGAGTCCCTTCCAACTCGGGTTGTTCTGTGATTCTATGATTCTCCAGACTAAACAGCCCCAGGTGCCCCAGGTTTAGGGCCTTCTTCTTCAATGTTTCCCAATTATTACATTAATATAATTCCTAATAAATGATAAATAGTTGGTGTGTGCTACATCTGTGAATGGGACATAAATGTGAAATATAAGCAAGTCCTGAGCTGATGACAAAGGGAAAAAGATCACAAAAGAGCAGTTGTGAAGAGGTTCACATGTAGTAAAATTAGATCTACTAAAATGAGTTACCAACCTATATATTTCTGCTAATATTCATTAGTGGGCCATGAAAAGTTTAATAGAACCTGGAAAACATCCCTGGGCTTGGAACAAAAGATCCTATTGTGTGCTTGGCATGGCAGCTTCACAGAGGTCTTGGTTTTAGAGATGATCCTCACGGTCATTTGTATGTGAAAAAAAATACAGGCAAGTTTTAATGTGTTTCCCCACGGCTCCCTGTGACAAAATGTGATCTTCTCACTTTATGCAGAGACATAAAGTCCTGTTTCAATGGGGAAGCACAGCAAGACCTGCTCTTTGGTGCCAATGCCAAGGCATTGACCAGAGCACTTGAAGAAAGTGAGGACTATCTCCCTGCTCCCACCCTCTGGCCACATCCTTCATGTGTCAGCAGGTCCCCCAAGCCCCACCAGCATCTCCTCTCTCAGCGTGTCAGGGCTGGGGAGGAGGGACAGGAGAAGCCCACAACCATGTTTATTCACACCTTGCCTCTTTCCCCACAGGTGAGCTCATAATCTCCCCAGGATGACTTCCAGGGTCCAGGAGACACTTCTGCAGTTGTTAGTCCCAGCTAAAAGTGGCCCATGAAGGGAGAGCAGTAAATCCTGGCTTGGGTTTGCTTGATCTGCTGGGTGCAAGGATCTGAATCACCCCTGGGACCTGGCCCTGCAAATCTGAGCAACACTTCTAGTTGTATCTGTTTAGATAAGCTGGGAAGTTTGCCTTCTTCAGGGTCAGCATCCAGTGTGATTTTAGCCCATGTCTGCTGGGATGGAGAGGAGGTTCATCCCAAAACTTGGGAAATCCATAGCTGAGTACCAGTTGCATTTGTTTTTTCAGCCTTGCAGTAACTGGAGATACCAATGGCTCTTTAGCCAGTCCAGCTCCCTGTTCTGCATCTGAAGGTACCTGGTTTTGCTCCTGCTTCCTCCTTCCTCATCCATTTCTATACCTGCCAGTCCGTGCTGTCTCTTGACAATCCTTGCTCTGCAAAAATGAATCACATTTACCAACACCTTTCCTTATTTTAAAAACACAAATTACAGGAGCCATCAGATGCCACCTTTTCTCAGCTGTGCTTTTTTAGACTTTACTTCTTTCCTCCATAAATATGAGCAATCTTGGAATGGCAACAGAAACTGAGGGTTGAGTTGTACTGGTTTTCCACATGTTTCTTGTTGCTCCTTTTGCACAAGTAACATCATCAAAGCTGCAGGTTTCCAAATCAGACACGGAGTGTCTGCAGTTGGCAGGTTCATCCTGGTGTCTCTGCCCTTCCATCCTGCAACCACAAGCAGCCATGGACTTGGAATGTGTGAGAAAGCTGATCAGAGCAGCAGCCCTGAGAGGGAGCTGTGTTGATAGTGTTTGATCTGCTGTCCCCTCACACCCATAAGAGGGGAAGGGCTCTTGGTAGGGCACATCCATCCATCTCCTCTGCATCAGCAGAGAGCTCTGTGCTCCACAGACATTGCAGCACATAGGGATGGGAGCAGTGGCTGCCCAGTCACTCTTCCCATGCTCAATTAAGGAATGATTTAATACCCCTCAGCCTCTGTAGGATTCCCCATGAGTCCAAGCTATTTACTGTTGGATCAATCCTATTTTGTTATCTGAATTAGCACCCTCTCAACGTGAGGGTCCCATTGCTCCAGGCACTGGGCTGTGCCTGTGGCAGGAGACAGTCCCTGTCCCAAAGTTTTACCAAGCAGGAGCCCTGGGTTTGCTGCCTGTGAGGTGATCACCTCTGCCAGTGTAATCCTTCCAGTTGTAAATCATATTTGAGCTGCTGATACCCAGTTCAAGGGCAAGATGATGTTCATGGTAACACCACAATAGGCTTCTTTGCACAGGTCTAGTCTGGGAGGCAGCATCTCATCCAGCTCAGCCTCCTGTCTTCTGCATTTTCACTGGGGAATGGCAAGTGCTGTTTGCAGAAGATCCATTGCTCCAGACAGGGAAGAGGGGATTTTTGTGCCAAGTCCTCCCGGATCCATACCCAGTCCCTTCTCTGTCTTGCTGTATCATTCCTTGGAAGTTCATTGTTTGTCTTGGTGCAATATCCCTGTCTGGTAGATTTGGATGCTAGAAGGTTTTATGATGCTTTTATAAAACTGGAAAAGACATTGTCTGGTCTGGATTTTGTAAAGAAATCCTGTTTGTTCTGCTGTAGCTTGGCTGGAGGTAAGGGAGATTTCATAGTAACTGTCTGGCCCTAAGGACACACCTCTGTGCGTGGTGATCCTGAACAGGGGCTGCAGTCTTAGAGGCTCTCCCATGCTGTGTTTCCCTGAGGAATGCAGGGGGTAAGGATAAGGATTTCTGCTGCACATGCATCTTCAGGGTGGGTGTTGTTATGGAAGAAGTGATCTCATCATCTGGGAGGGGGCTGTGAGGAAGGCAATGGGATCAGAGAATCATTTGGGTAGAAAAGACCGTTGAGATCAGCGAGTCCAACCATCCCTGTCCACTACTGAACCGTATTCCTGAGCACCTCATCTGCCCATCTTATAAATCCCTCCAGGGATGGGGACTCCACTACTCCCCTGAGCAGCTGTTCCAGTCCCTGAGAGCCCTTTCAGTGAAGAATTTTTCCTGCTATCCAATCCTGCTGCAACCTGAGGCCATTTCCTCACTTGTAACCTGGGAGAAGGGACCAATAAAGTCACTTAGTAATTAGTGACATTATAATAGTTGTGCATTTATCAGTGATCCGGTCAATTTTACAGGTGGTATAAACCATAAATGAGATTAGTTGGTACCAGAGCAGACTGCCTGGAACTTCTGAAGGGTTTAGCCAAGCCAGCTGAGCAGGCAGCCTGCTGGCAGATAAAATGTGCCATCAATAAACCCACAATACTCACACCGAAGGCAACAACTGGAGCCACTCAGTTCCCTTGACTGTGAACTAAATGCAGCAGCTCAGGAAAGAGATCAGGTATCTGATTCCTGTTACTGTGTACCAGATATCCAAAAAGCAAACAAGTGAGTTTAACAAATGTCAAAAACAGTCAAGGAAGTGCTTGTTTGGTTGCTGCAAAATCACCCTGGAGTGGTTTTTTACCAAAATTTGTGATTGGGCTTACAAATACTGGCAATTCACACCAGCAGGCAGCCTGCGTGGGACTTGCAGATGATAGAATTCAGCTGCTGTGCTCAGGCTGTGACCACCAAAGGCTTTGCAGGACCAGGTGAATTCCTGGTGGTTGTGGGAAGCAGGGGAGCAGGGGTGATTCAGCCCCACGGGGTCTCACGGTGAAGCAATGAGTCCCCCAGAAACCTGCTCTCCCTTCCTGCCTCTGAACCACCAAACTTCCTTCCCTCTCTGCTCTCCAAGGTTTTATCGTGTGGTTTTCAGCCACAGGAGGGTTTTGGATGTGGCACAGAGCACTTGGAGGGGGGGAAGAAAGTGTTTGTGGCTAAAAAGGATAATCAGATATTTGTAACAGCAAATATTAAGCCTCCTGAAGCCTGCAAAGGAACAATACATGCCTCGTGGTTTTAGGTTTCAACTAAGTTTAAGGGAAAGAGCTGAAACAAAGCTTTCTCCAGGTTCATATTTTCCCATTGTTGGGCTTCTTGTGAGTCCAGACACTGATGGCTCATTTTGGGGCCATTGAGTCTAAATCTGGTACTACCTGTGGTAGCAGTGATGCTGCCAGGGCTGTGCCACTTCCTTTTGCTCTGGAAAGTGTTTGTAGTGGTTGCATTAAATTCAGCAGATGTGCAGTTGCCTACAGGACACAATAAAGGGTTATGATGATGATTTTCAAAAACATCATTAAACAGGTGAATTTTCATCTTTCCCAATCTGTCCCACAGAATCATTTAGGTTGGAAAAGACTTTTAACATCCTAAAGTCCAACTGTAAACCTCACACATCCAACTCCACAACTAAACCATGTCCCTAAGCACGACATCGACACATCATTTAAACACCTCCAGGGGTGGTGACTCCACTACTGCCCTGGGCAGCCTCTGCCACTGCTTGACAGCCCATTTAGTGAAGAAGTGTTTCCTAATATCCAGTCTAAACCTCTCCTGGTGCAACTTGAGGCTGTTTTTCTCTCACCCTCTTCTCCAGCCTAAACAACTCCAGATCCCTCAGCTGCTCCCCATAACCCCTGTGCTCCAAACCCGGCTCCTCCAGCCACCCCTGTTGGTTGTTACTTTGAAAGAACAACTTCTTGTATTTGCTCTGGGACATAGGGTAGTGGTGGAGTTGGCAGTGACAGTTTAAGGGTTGGACTTGATGATCTTAAAGGCCTTTCCCAACCTAAATGATTCTGATTCTAAAGGAGACTCTGGGCTCGTAACAGCCAGTTTTTACCCTCCTGGGCTTCAAATCCTCTCGGTATTAGGTGGGGCTGTGGCACTCCAGGAGGTGTGAGTTGCTGCCTACAGGATTGTGGATTCCTCATTGCTCTGGAAGAGAAGCCCAGAGATGCTGACACAAACTCCCAACCGTGGATATCAGAGGGACCTGGTTACAGCAAACGTTATGGAGCAGGAGGGTCCATTGTCCAGGGTAAATCTTCCCATGAAATGAGCTGTCACTGGTTTTTATTTCTGATGCAAATGACAGATCCACAGTGTCATAGTGCAGTAATTATCTCCATAAACATAACATTCAAGGTAGACAGGGGGCATTTGCAGCAGCCTTTGCTATGGAATGGCAGTATCACCTCCTTTGCTTTCTTTCCTGCTTGGCTTGGTGTTTCCTTAGCTTGCCTTTCTTTTTCTGTTTCTCCCCTCTCCTGTGTTTTACACATGGTCACAGGGAGCTGTGGAAAAATACCTGTGTTGAAGGATGGCTCAGTCTCCCAGGGTGTCAGATAAACTGCAGTGCCTAATTTCAGATTAAATCATATGTCCCTTTTATCCAGGAAAAGCCAGGTCCGATAGCTTTAATGAGGTTGATGAAGGGAATGGTGGACACAAAGAACTTACTTAGATATCTCCATGTAAGAGTGTAATTAAGGGTAGCACAAGTACAAGGCTGATAAAGGAACAATTTCATTTTTGAAATGGCAAGGTGATTGCCAGCATAATGGCAGAAAGAAAGGACGGGGAGGAGGAAGACTCAAAGAAGAATTAAGAGAAATCAGGATTCCTGGGTTCCTTCTGCTCCTTTTGCTGCTTTAGCTGTGTCACTGACTGAATGAAGAAAGGACATTGGGAGTGCAGGGATAGGATGGAGGGGAATGGTTTTGAGCTGAAAAAGTGGAGATTGAGATGAAATCTCAGGAAGAAATGTTTTGTTGTGAGGGTGGAGAGGCCCTGGCCCAGGTTGCCCAGAGCAGTGGTGGCTGCCCCATCCCTGGAGGTGTTCAAGGCCAGGTTGGATGGGGCTTGGAGCCCCCTGATCCAGTGGGAGGTGTCCCTGCCCATGGCAGGGGGTGGAACTAGGTGGGCTTTGAGGCCCATCCCAACACAAACCATTCTATGAGTCTGTGCTTCTCTGATCCCTAACATTTAATTATGTGTACCTGGTACCTCTATAGTTCAACAGAGTTAGCTGGACACCCTGGGCTTGAGCCTGGCAGGCAGTGTGTGCTCTTCAGACACAGCTCAGAGCCCACTGGCTGGGTGATGAGAGCCTTGTGGTGAAGGGGTTTTGGTATTGGGGTTTTCTGGGGGGAAAGGCACAGGCCTTGCTGTGGTTTCTGTTACAGGAGGTAGGGTGGGGGTATCTGGGCCGTATGACCTTGGTTACGGTCTGGAGAACTTCTGATCTTGACGGACAGAAATCCAAGCTATTCCCCACATGCAGCTGTTGGACACCAAGAGCTGGTTATGCTGGTGCTGCTACTGGTATTTCAAGCTGGGTTGGGGTTATCTAGACACCCATTTTTCCTCTCTCTTCTCTAGTCTATGGTCAAACCTGCGTAGGAGATCCATGACCTCATCACCTCAATGTATGAGCAAATCATCATCTTTTAAGCATCTCCTCACATCTTTCCTGGCAAAGAAGTGGCTCAGGCTGCCTTTTGCAGATGACACCTTGAGGCAGAGAGAGCAGGACTTGGCAGGAGAGGAAGGGTTTAGTCCACAGCTCACATCTACCAGGTGGCACTGAAGAAGATTTCTCTTCAGTCTGTTTTCTCACCACTCTGGTTTGGAATAGGCTTTATTGGGAAGATACTAAAAGATGACTGGTGGTGTTGTGCATCTTCAAATCCCCTGTTAAGATCCTTCACAAGGCCTGATTTTCCAAGGTGGATGTTTGGAGATTTCTGGAGACCGGACATAATTCATAGTGGGTAGAAAAAAAATGAGTTGCAAGAAGTACCAATCTTCAAAAATGTGGCCTCTTTAAAATCTGAAGGGACCAATTTTGTGTTACCTTATTCTTCTTGTGCTGCAAGTACAGGGAATTACGGATTCTATTTGCTAAACAGCAGGAAGCTAAATGTTTTGTCTCACTCTCACAAATATATTTCATACCCTACCATGCAGCCTTCCCTGTGCAGTAATGTGTGGACAGAAAATAAGTGAATATACGATATAAAGGAAGGATGACCACTCTCATTCTCTTGGGTAAACCTAAGTCGTGGTACTGAGCCAAAGATAAAAGAGCCTGGAGTCTGCAGTGTTTGCATTTAGTGGTAGCAGAATAGGTTTGAGAGATGGATGTTTTCTTCTCTTTGTTTCCATTCTGGGTGTCTGTCCAGGGTCCACAACTTGCTTTGTGGCATCGTGGTCTTCTCAGATGGCTTTCAGTGTTGTCCCAGTGGGTGGGCAAGGTTGTATCACAAGAGGTTTAATGAGGATGTGTTTTCTCAGTACTTTGTGTAGCACCATGAGAGACTGTGCTTGTTTTAAAACCCAGCATAGGCTGAGAGAGATGATTCAGGCAGCCAGGGGAGTTGGGCCTGTGTGAACCTCATGAAGTTCAACAAGGCCAAGGTCTTTCACCTGGGTTGGGGCAATCCCAAGCACAGTTACAAGCTTGGTGGAAAATAGATTGGGAGCAGCCCTGAAAGAAGGATTTGGGGGTGTTGCTGGGTGAGGAGCAAAACGTGAGCTGACAATGTGTGCTACAGCCCAGAAAGCCAACCATGTCCTGGGCTGCACCCAAAGAAGCAGTGGGACCAGCAGGGTGAGGGAGAGGGTTCTGCCCCTCTGCTCCGCTCTGGTGAAACCCCACCTGGAGCCCTGTGTTCAGCTCTGGAGTCCTCAGCACAGGAAGGACCTGGAGCTGTTGGAGTGAGTCCAGAGGAGGCCACAGAGATGATCCAAGGGCTGGAGAACCTCCTGGAGAGGCTGAGAGAGTTGGGGTTGTTCAGCCTGGAGAAGAGAAGGCTCCTGGGAGACCTTAGAGCAGCCTCCCAGGACTGAAAGGGGCTCCAGGAAAGCTGGGGAGGGGCTCTTGATCAGGGAGTGCAGGGATAGGATGAGGGGGAAGGGTTTGGATCTGAAAGAGGGGAGATTGAGATGAGATCTTAGGAAGAAATGTTTTGCTGTGAGGGTGGGGAGGCCCTGGCCCAGGTTGCCCAGAGCAGTGGTGGCTGCCCCATCCCTGGAGGTGTTCATGGCCAGGTTGGATGGGGCTTTGAGCCCCCTGATCCAGTGGGAGGTGTCCCTGCCCATGGCAGG
Organism: Dromococcyx pavoninus; assembly: GCA_033558185.1. Classification (NCBI taxonomy): domain Eukaryota; kingdom Metazoa; phylum Chordata; class Aves; order Cuculiformes; family Neomorphidae; genus Dromococcyx; species Dromococcyx pavoninus. The sequence goes on along the minus strand of JAUMJL010000035.1, from coordinate 947,997 downwards.
GGGGGGTGGAACTGGATGGGCTTTGAAGCCCCTTCCAATCCAAACCAATCCATGATTCTGTGGTTTATTCAGACTGTTCTGAGTGCCATAGTTTGTGTTTGAGGATGGGGAAAAATCAGGACCTTTGGGTGCCCCTCTGACTGATGTCAGACCTTGGGCTGTTTGTCTGCACAGATGATGTAGGACATTCAGACACATTCCAGGAGTGGAAGAAGCCGTGTGGGGAAATCCTTTAGAAGAGATTTTGAATTTAGCCTCATCGCTGAGAGCGAGCGCACGGTAACCGAGGCCGGTGGTGTCCATAACATGCTGAATTAATCCAGGAAAGTTGTGACTACTTTTTTGCAGTGGGAATCTTCTTTTTTTTTTTTTTTTTTGTCCTATCATGACACCTGTTGCTCGTAGGTACAAATCAAACGAAGAGTATGTGTATGTGCGAGGCCGTGGAAGAGGGAAGTATGTATGTGAGGAGTGTGGAATTCGCTGCAAGAAACCCAGCATGCTGAAGAAACACATTCGCACGCACACAGACGTCAGGCCGTACGTCTGCAAGTACTGTAACTTTGCTTTTAAAACCAAAGGTAAGAGACAGCCAGCTCCTAGCCCCTCTGCTCAGTATGTTGACTTACAAGCCTTCCTGGGGGCGACGGAGAAGGGGAAGGGAAGGCCTTCCCAGGGTCTGTTAAACCCCAGGAGGTGGAGGGAGGGGGATGAAGGAATCTTGGATTGGCTGGAATTGTCATCAGAGGAGCAGCCCTGTGTTAAGGTGATGGAGAGCACTGGCTGCACGTGCCAGCCTGCGGCAGAGCATCCTCGCCGTCCTATTTGTCCTTCTTAAAGGGAATGATCCTCAAATACAGCTTCTCTGGCAGGGATTTATAAACAAAACCACCCCAGAATGAGAGCAGGAGCTCCTGGGTACAGGCAAACTGACTGAACATCTGGAGGCAGTCTTTTTGGGGAGCTTTTTCAGCTGGGGCTCTCAAGATCTGTTTGCGCTGCACGTTTTCATCCTTCGCAGTTGCATGGAGCTTTGACATTTTCTCTCCCATATCAACAGACCTTTTCTCTGTAGACATCCAGTCATTAATGATCCACAACCTCACTATCACCAGATGTTCTTTGCAAGCAACCTTCATCATTGCCTCAGTAAGGGTGTCAGTGAGCTCCATCAGGAACCACATGAAAAATAAAGTCTCTTCCAAGTGGCTGTGGTTAAAGTTTTCAGAAGTGCCAGAGGTTCTCAGGTCCCTTTAACTTCTCCTAAGAGTCTGGCACCGTAGTTTGGACAGATCACTCCATTGCAAGTCTTGTGATAAAGATGTCAAGTTCAGTTTCTTGATTATGGTTTAATATAAATTGTCTGTAGCTCCATCATTGCAAATCTCAGAAGATGAGGCAGCCGGGAGAGTTAATTACTGAAGAAGGGCATCATCTCCAAAACACCAGCGCTGCCCAAGGAGGCAGCACAGTGTGGGTGTGGGGAGGAGGCACTGGGAGCTGTGTGGGCTGATGTTCATGCCAGACAAGTGACCCAGTGATGGGGTGATTCAGGGTGGGCAGTGCCTTCAGCTGGTGGTAAAGCTGGTGGGCAATTTCTGGGTAACAACGTGTTGGTAGGCACTGGGTGTATGGGAGAATGGGGAAGTGATACTGAATTGGAGGCCAAATTCTTGTCAGAGTCACAAAGCAGATCCGAGCAACTGTTCTTTCTCTCCCTCCCAGTCTGGAGCTATTTCTGATTCATTCTCTTTCTCTTTCCCTCTTGCTTTATTACTTTGTTCTGAGGTTTTCCTTTGAGAGGTGAATCCATTCAGCCTCTTCCATCCCTTCACCTCGCTTTCTGCCATGCTCCTGTTAGGCTTTTATTCAGGATGCTGTGATCAAACCATCCTTTTCACCATCTCTCCAGCTGCTTTGGTCTTCATCTCTGCTCCCTTGAAGCACACAACCTGTCAGCACTGACTGTGCCGATCGCACATGGCAAATAGACGCTTGCTTCTAAGGGACTCCCCTTCTTCAGCTTTGCAGGAAACTTGCATGAAGAAGGCAGCATGGAAATGCTTCCTTCAATAAAAAATCACCACTGAGTTTTGAATGCAAAACTACCCATTGGCCTGTGGGTGCATGTGGGGGAAAACACTTCTCCAGATCAGTGATTTCAGGAAAAATTAGTTGCATGATGGTAACATTTTTGCATGGAAATGGGTCTTTGCTGGAAGGGGGTGACAGGCAGAGCCCTGGCTGTCCCGTGGGCTTGCAGATAACTTTGCAGCACTGGGGTAAAAGCTTTTGGCTGTGCTGATGGAGACACGAGGACCTTTGGAAGAGTTGCTGGAGAGTGAGGAAAAAGTCATCAAAGTCTACTTCCAGCATCACTGGTGATGGAGTTGAAAGCTGGGGTCCAGGGGGGTGCAGAACTGGAGGTTTCACAGCTTGTTTTGCAGATATCTCAAAGGAGTTTGTGCCCTGATTGGTTGGGGTTCTCCTTCCTGGTGTGCAACCACAGTTAATTGTGGAATGGAGAAGCTGGAGCTCTTGCTACTGGGCTGCACTTGCAAAAGTGTGAGCTGAGTCGAAACTCTTTCAGAAATCAGCTTTCCAAAGTTAATTTTAGCCTTCAGCGTAGACTCCAGGGGGAAACCTGTGGAGCTGCCTTCATCTTGGCTGTGGTTGATCTCTGCAGCACGACCTAATGCTCTACACTCTCACACAGGCTGGAAGCAGTTAAAAAGATCCTTTTTGTTGTGATTTTTAAGGAGGATCTTTTTCTGGTTAAAACGTAACCCCCAAACCCCCAAATCAAAGCTGATGTTCCACAAACTGGGAAATATTTTGCAAAAGAAAGAGGTTTGAATATTTTCACTAATGATGCTGTTTGTCTGCTTTTTGTGTCTTTTGGTCACTGTAAGTGAAGCTGTTCCTTTGGATTACAGAACTGCAGAAAAATGGGGGGGTTTAAAATTATTTTAAAGCCAGTCCATGAGATTTTTCTGTGTTCCCTTTGCTGATGGAAACAGCAGCCTTGAAGATTTGGTTTGTAAAGATTTATTTGATATTATGGCTCTGCACCAGATACAAACGTGCCTCTTTAATGAGGTGTCTCTCCCTCCACTGTAGTAGCAGTGTCCAAAGAGATTTGTTCCTGTGGCTTCCAAGAGGTTTCTTGAAAGAAGCAAAGCAGCTTCTGCATTGTTTTCTTACCAGGAAGGAAAAGTAGAAAAAGTTGCAGTCTGACAATTTTCCCTTTCAGGATGGTCAGGGAGAGATTTCCTTTGACCACCTTCTCACAGGGGACATGGGAACCACCAGCCTTCCCTTGCCACTCATCTCCAGACCCTCAAGGGAATCACAGAATGTCCTGAGTTGGAAGGGAACCCCAAGCATCATCGAGTCCAACTGCTGTCCCTGCACAGGAATTGTTCAAATGCTTCTGGAATATTGTCAGGCTGTGACTGCTTCCCTGGGGAGCTGTTCCACCACTCTCTGGGGGAAGAACCTTTTCCTGATGTCCAACCTAACCCTCCCCTGGCACAGCTTCCTGCCATGGGAAGCTCAGCCCCTTTCCTCACTCCTTTTGTTGGGTGATGTAGTGGTGTGGGTCAGTGTTGGCACATTAATTCCACTCCTGTGCAGACCTTGTCCTTTTCACAGCTATTTTTCTGCTCTCATTCACGCTGGTGTCAGACTCTCACGTCCTGATTGGTCAAGGTTTCTTAAGATTTCTGGATAAACTCTATGGAGCAGCTCCCTGTGTCCCTGTGCCTTTGCATAGAGGTCAGAAGGGACAAGGAGCTTCATATTAATTTAGAAGGTGCTTGTGTAAAGGACATCAGTGCCTATTGGCTGAAGATATCCATTTGATAGTCTGGTCCACTCACAGTTTCCAGACACCAGACTTCTTCATATCCTCAGCCATAGTCTTCCTTTAATAAATTAGGTTGCAGTTCCTTAAATCAGCACATGACAGGCACTGAGGTTATTGAACATGTTAATATATTAAATGCATCACTCCCTCAGCCCTTAAAGGAAAGGTTATGGCTGCACAGTTTATTATTATTACTGCTCCAGCAGACTCAGTGCTCTGCTGAGCCTCTTCTGGAAACTCCAGAGCAGGTCCAACTGGCAGAAAGCTCCTGAAGAATTAACTCCTGTTACAGCAGGGCAGATTGATGTGGAGATTTGCAAAATGACCCTGTGTGTGCTGGGACACTTCTTTAGCAGCTGGGAAGAGGGAAGGAGCATCCTTGTGGAGCCACTACTGGGAGGAGGCTTTAATCCGCCCACTCCTCGGGATGTCACAAACCTCTGGTGGGCTGAGAACAGAGTCAGGAATTCTCTGCCTTGTGTGGAGTGAGACGTGGGGCTGGGAAACAGAGAAGGACCCAGTGCTCCAGACTCTGTGAGCAAAAGGGTTCTTTGACTGCCTGGTGAAAGGGGAAAAAATAAGGAATAAGGGCTGGAAGTCCAAGACTGGCAAATTCAAGTGAAATTATTAGCTGCTATTTTTTTTAAACAGAGCAGCTATTAAGTCTCAGCACCAGCCTCAGTGGGCAACACTCTCAATTCTTGGCATTTTGCAATCTGCAAATCCAGCCTGTGTACCTTTCTGGAAGATTAGTTTTTGGCTAACACAGGCAGATAAGTTTCATCCAGAAGATGGCTGATTTTTTATAGGCTGTATCAAAGCAGGCAGGCTCGATGTTCAGATTTTCTTTAATATTTAAGTCAATAAGTATAAAAGATAATAACAAGTTATTTAAAAAAAATTGAAATATTTGCCCAATAAATTCTATAACTTAAAGCTTTCCTTCTCCTGGAGTCTCACTTGGGGACGTTATCTCTGTGCAGAGACTTAGATCAAGGTCCACATGTTAAGTCACACATAAAACCTAATTCAAGGCTCTATCTGGGATGGAGAGCATTGGCCAACGGGTGGTTCTGGTGGGAGTGCATCTCCCAGCAGTGTGGGAGTTCTTGAGGAGCTGTTTCTCTCCTTGCATGGTATTTTGCAACAGGAGTGTGAGAATAGTGGTGGCTGCCCCATCCCTGGAGGTGTTCAAGGTCAGGTTGGATGGGGCTTTGAGCCCCCTGATCTAGTGGGAGGTGTCCCTGCCCATGGCAGGGGGGTGGAACTGGATGGGCTTTGAGGTCCCAACCCAAAGCATTCTGTGATTCTATGGAAATGCTTTAGTCCTGGGAAGCTGTGAATGTTTGTATCCCAGCGTTGTATTGGATGCTGAGATCGTGCTTTTGGTCGTTTGTTGGGGTTTCTTTTATTGTTGTTGTTAAATTGTTCACATTTAACAGAAGAACTAGAAAGCACGGTGTGTGCCCAATACAGACTGGATGAGTTTTCCAGGGATCTTAATGTTTCTGTTCTCTACTTTTCATTTTAGCTCTGCCACCTTTGAAACGTGAGAATGGATATTCTGAAAAATTAATTTCCCTCTTCTAATTTAAATGGGAAATCGCTCCTAATCCCTATTAAGCTGCTTTAAGTGCTTTTGGAACACTAGAGTTTTAGCTTTCTCAAAACAACAGGAGTACTTAAGCTGCTTTAAGTCCAGAATAAGAGCTCACAACATCAGAAGAGCTTAAGCAGCCGGTAATACTTAGTTCTAAGCAGGCGTAATGCGAGCGCTGTGCTGACCCTGCCTGTGCTTCTCCAGTGCAGCAACACTTGGGGTGGGGTCACAATTCCCACTGATTCCTGAATTTTTTTTTAGATATAGCCAGTTAATTTCAAATTTGGGAACGTTTTGGTAAAGAATCCTCAGTGAGGATCACTTTCTTAGGATTCAACATAACTGCTCTGCTATTTCAATCCAGCTTTCCCACCTGCTCGTTTCTTTCTTGCTCCTTCAAATATGTTTTTTTTCCCCTGTTTCCAAGGAAGCAATGCATTGTTTGGTTGGTTTTTTTTTTAAGTAGGGAGCCAGAACTCAGCAAGGCAGCAAGTAGCTCGGAGTCCTTCCTTGTAGGATTCATATCCAGGTTTTGCTTAGGCAAAGTGGTGTTGATTTGACTGGAAATTTGCCAATGGACTTCAGCATTTAATCCTGCCAGCAATAATTAAGGGGTCTAAAAACACAAACTGTAGGAAGAATCCTGCTAAGATAAATATCATTGTCCTCCAAATTGCTCCCAGGATGCTAACTCCTCTTCTCAGCTGGTGTAAATAAGCCTTGAGCTTGTAACTTCATTCAAAGGATGCAAAATGAGGTCAGATAAGGATCCAGCCCACTGAGTCTCCCTTCTCTGAAAGGACAGCAGCAGCCCTGTTTGGTTGGAATTTCTTCTGGGGGTGTGTGGAGGGTGCTGTGCATGGATAGACCAGGGGAGTTTGCACCAAGAGCTTTGCAGGCTCATCTTATCCATCAGCACATGTGGGCATCGCCTGTCCAGCCAAGTGAGGATGGAGACAGATGGAGAGCAGAGGAGAAAAAATGAGAAGGAGAAAGAAAACAACACGTGCTGTGAGGATAAGATGAGAGAGTTGGGGTTGTTCAGCATGGAGAAGAGAAGACTCTGAGGGAACCTTAGAGCAGCCTCCCAGGACTGAAAGGGGCTCCAGGAAAGCTGGGGAGGGACTCTTGATCAGGGAGTGCAGGGATAGGATGAGGGGGAAGGGTTTAGATCTGAAGGAGGGGAAATTGAGATGAGATCTTAGGAAGAAATGTCTTGCTGAGGGTGGGAAGGCCCTGGCCCAGGTTGCCCAGAGCAGTGGTGGCTGCCCCATCCCTGGAGGTGTTCAAGGCCAGGTTGGATGGGGCTTTGAGCCCCCTGATCCAGTGGGAGGTGTCCCTGCCCATGGCTTTGGATGGGCTTTGAGGTCCCTTCCATCCCAAACCACTCCATGGTTCTGTGCTTTCATCATTTGGTATTTTGCATAAACCCGTTCTCACAGAGGGTTTTGGCATTGCCTGGGCAGTGCCTTCCCACTCACTCCTGTGCAGACAGCTTGGGTGGGGAGGAAGAGCAGAACTCACAGTGTTGCCTTGCACAAGGGCAGTTGCCTCCAATGGAAGAAAATAAAAAAGGAAGTGACCCTGATGGTTTCTGGCAGAATTTGTCAACCTGAAATATTGCTCAGGGTGGAGCTGAGTCAAAGCAGGGGGGCAATAAAGTGATGGGCTGGGGGCTGCAGAAGTGGCCAGCTGGGCTCCCAGGGTCTGACCACATCCTGTGGCAGCAAAAGGAAGGGATTGTGTTGGTTCACACAGCACTGGATCTGAGGCAGTGGGAAGGACTCACGTGTATACGGAGTTTTCCATAAGGATCACCTTTTAAGGACCTGCCCATCTTACTGTATTTGCTTGATGCCAGGAGAATCCAAATTACCAGTGCAAACCTGGGCTGTGCCTGGAGGGACAGGTAGGTCCATGTGCTGCTCCCATCCCTGCAGGCAGCCCCAGCCTGGACCCCCATCCCTGCTGGAGACCTCAGTGTACCAGGCTGGGGTGTGAGCAGGGTGGAGGCAGATCCTTCCCTCATCCCTCACTATACAGGGCTTTCCCATGTGTAGGGTGAAGGTGAATGTCCTGGGTCAGAAATTATTTGGAAGACTTCTTAGGAGGGAAAGAGCCTGCAAAACTAAAATAAAGCAGCCTTGGAACATCTGATGTGGGCGAGGAGGCTGCTGTGTGGCTCTGAGGAGCAGAGTCCTTCCCTCAAGTACAGGGTGGCCGCAGTCTTGCCCAAAACATTGCATTCAACAGCCCTCCCTGGATAATTCATGTTCTGCCCTCCCAGTTTAGCCAAAGCCAGGTGCCTGCAGCACAGTGGATTTATGAGCTTGTTCTGGGGCTGTGGTAGCACCAAAATGCAGGGTGGACCTCCCCTCCCCACTCCTCCCAGCACAGGGAGTCACAGCTGCATTCCCGAGGTGCCACAGCCCGTGGTTTAACCACCAACCCCCTGCTCCCACCAGGCTTTTCCTTGGGCTTCTTTTCTGTGTTTATGATCATTGGAGGGGATCCAGTCAGGGATTTTGCCTGGTAACTGAGCAAAGATGGGTCATTTTTGCCAGCCAAGATGTGAAGTGCAGTGATGGACAGGCAGCAGCAGGGTTTGATTTCCACAGACTGAGTCAGTTTGTCTTTTTGCTAGTTAAGTCCAAAACTGAATTCCAGTTCCATGAGGCCACAATTGAACTCTTTAGGTTACTTTTGGGTGAAACAGTTTTTTTTACTTTAGAACAATGGTGATTCACTGGAACCAGAGGTGTCTCTGAGAGCAGACTGGGTGTCCTTGGGTCCACAACAAAGCTTCTGGCCCAAAGTGGAGAGAGGTCTGATTCAGAGCAAGGATCTGAGCCAAGCTGGCCTCATCCTCATACCCGAGTGTCCTCACCGAGGGGCTAAGGGTATTTAGACATGAAGTTTAAAAATAATAAATCTCTCTTATTGGAGCTGTTTTGCTGCATTTAAATTATTAGATATCCTTTGAGTCCACATCCTAGATGGGCGCCAGATACCCCAGGATATATAGTCAGCCTTTGTCTCCCTTGGTCATTCCTGTTGGAGCTATTCCATTTTGTATAAAATGGGCTAAAGAAATAATTCATGGGCTAAAGAGAAACTCACTTGGTAGAAAGATGGTTATGGCTCTTCTGAGCTGCGAGGGCATCACAGGTAATTCACTGCTCCAACAAATAGTTGCTTATTTATTTATACTTACCTGAAGCAGTGGGAGGAGAGGTTGATAGAGACCCTCTGTGCTTCCACCCAGGGATTGGGGGGGTTGTGTATTGCAGGACCTCTGTCCTCAGCTGAAGGTTGGGAAAAAAGTGTGAGAATTCATATTTTTTCCTCAAGTTTTCTTCTTTTTTTGGGGGGGAGGTGAGAAAATCAAGCCTGGTGTTCAGCATCACTCTTCAGTGTTAGCCAACAGCCAGGCTGGTGGCACCTCGTATTCCTGCAGTGAATTGGAAGTGCTCAGCCAGCTCCTGGGCTGTCCTGGGAAATCCAGCAAGGTTTCTTCTCCTCATCAGCTCAGCCTATTGAGAGGGGTGGGAGAGGAAAGAGAAAAGTGGGGCATTTTTTCTTTATTTCTCCTACCCTTTATTTCCAATTACCTTCCTCTTCCCCCTCAACAAATGTTCCCCTTGGAACCTTTCCCACAGCATTTCCCTCGGATGTGAGTAGGGTTAATAACTGCCTAATTAACCTGACTCTAATTTGGGAGTTAAAATTAGAGAGATGCCCTGGGAGGCCAGCGTGCCCACGAGTTATCCCATCGCTGTCCCACAGCAGTAATTCCCAACCCCCAATCCCAGACTCCCCTGTGCAGGGACTGATCCTTCCATCCCTGCCCTGAGGACACCTCTTTAGTGCCCAATCAGGTGTTTTCAGTGCTGCCAGACCCTGGTGCACGGGGTTTCAGAGGGCACACATGCCTCCTCCTGCTCCAGGGAGCTGAGAACCTCTGCCTGGCACTTTGGTGCATGCCAGAGGCTTCCTGCTGTGGGGAGAGGGTGGTTGTAGGGTTTTTCCCTGTTGCTGGCATCTCAAACACTCATTTTAGTAGCACCAGTCTGTGGTGCTAAGGAGCTCCTCACCTCCAGGCAGGTGACCCTGTGTGCTGGGATGCTCTGGGAGGTGATGCTGGATTAGAATGTGCTTCTCCTCCCTGCTTTCCTACCATTTTTCATTGCTGCACCATCACAGCTGAAAGCAATCCACGACTGTTCTGGCCCCTAAACTCAAATGTGTACTCTGAATGTATTTTTAAGGTTGCACAACACCTGAGAGGTCGCACAGCACCTCCTCTTCCACCCCAGTGCAGCAGGAAAGGGAGGACTTACCCTTGTGTCTTGGGGTACTTGCAATGAATAGTGATTTGGGGAGAATCAGAGGCTCCTTTGCCTGGTTCAGAGCCAAATTATTGACTTGTAACTGCTGAGCTTGCATAATGAAAAAAAAAGGGGGAAAAAAAAGGGCCTTATTGACCAAAAATTGTTTTCTGCTTCTTTTCAGGGAATCTGACTAAACACATGAAGTCAAAGGCCCACAGCAAAAAGTGTCAGGAGATGGGTGTGTTGGTATCTTCACTGGTGGATCTGGAAGCCGAAGAAGGTAAAATCACATTATAAACCTGCTGTTGCAACTAAGAGAGGGCAATATCTGTTCAGGCAGGAGATGTGCATCCTTTCAAAGATGTGGAAGAGTTGTGTTCATCCCAGGCTCCTTCCAGCACCCAAGGGGGTGTTTCTACTTGCATGAGGTGTGTTACAGGGCCGTGCTGGGAGGCTGTGTCTGTGGGATGTGAGCCCAGGTGGTCCTGCTGGGTGTTGAGCTTGTTTGAAGTATTTTAGTTGGCTGCATAGAGGAAAAAGAGTAAACAAATGGGTAGGGAGCATCGTGCATTTGGCCCAGCACTCTGCAGGGGAGATACACACGTGGGAATGAGCAGTGGATCTGTGGTGTGAGAAGGGGCTTTGTGGTGTTTCTGGAGGACTCTCCAGGGAGACCTTAGAGCTGCTTTCCAGTACCTGAAGAAGCCCTACAAGAAAGCTGGGAAGGGACTTTTTACGAGGACAAGTAGTGGGGATTGGCTTTAAATTGGAAAGGGAGGATTAGGTAAGACATTAGGCATAAATGTTTTGCTGTGAGGGTGAGGAGGCCCTGGCCCAGGTTCCCCATTGATGGCTGCCCCATCCCTGGAGGTGTTCAAGGCCAGGTTGGATGGGGCTTTGAGCCCCCTGATCCAGTGGGAGGTGTCCCTGCTTATGACAGGGCCTTGGAACACAACGGGCTTTAAGGTCCCTTCCAACCCAAACCATTCCATGATTCTCTGATCACTAGGTGGGAGTCAGAAGCCAGACTGCTGTGCTCTGGAAGAGCCCAAGGTCTCTCCTGGCCATAGAGGGAGTCTCCAAAGCAGCAAAACGAGACCTATCCCCGAGGATGCCTTGCATGAGGCTGTGAACCCCCTCTTTACTGCTGCAAGCAGGGTCTGGTGGGTGAAGGATCCAATCCAGCCCTGGCAGTGCATTTCAGTGGAGCTGTGGTGCTGAGTGTGGGAATGACCCTGTGGAGCACAGCTTGTGCAGGCTGTGGTGATGTTCTTGCAGAGGGGATGCACTCCAGCACTACAGGAGTGTTAATGATTCAGGGCATCCCTTCCTCCTGAAAGGACCTCCAGAGAAGGAATTTTCCATAGGGATCGTCTTCAAGGGATCTGCCCATCTTACTGTGTTGGGTTGATCTCAGGAGCCTCTAAATTACCTGGGCTGTGCCTGGAGGGACTGGTGCACCCATGGGCTGCTCCAGTCTCTTCAGGCAGCCCCAGCCTGGACCCTGCATCCCTATTGGAGACCTCAGTGCACCAGGATGAGGTGTCAGCAGGATGGAGGCAGCTGCTTCCCTCATCCCTCACTCTAATGAGACTTTTCCACGTTAAGGTGAATCTCCTAGGTCAGAAATTATCTGGAAGACTTCTTAGCAGGGGAAGGAGCCAACAAAACTAAAATAACGTGGTGCTTTGACATTTAATGGCATTATTCTGAGCGCTTTACAAGAAGATACATCTAGCCTGACTCACCTGCTTATTTCTTTCACAAACACACGCAGAGACAAAGTCTATCCAAGGCTCTGTAAATCCAGGAGTCTGGCTGGGCTGTGAGAAGGACACATGACTCTCCTATTTAGTAATTTCCTCCCTGGTTTATAGTATCTGCAGCTGAATTTCCCTGAAGCCATCCCAAGAAGCCGATCTTCTCATGGGAGCCTGGGCAGCATCAGGCAGGAGTGTGATGACCACTCCTGCCTCCATCAGAAATGTTGAGGGAAAGGTGTGGAACTTCTCCAAGCTGGGAGATGAAGGAACATGGGGAAATCTCACGTCTACTAAGCTGTTTGAGCTAAAAAAGTATATTTTACCCAAATCATTGGAAACTGCTCTCCGACAGCTGCGAAGGGTTGGGTTATGTGTCCCCAGGGAACAGTTAGATGATTTTATGATTGTTATTCTGTTTCTTTTAGCAAGACCCTGAGTATTCTGGGCTGGAGCCACAGTGCAGGAATGATGGGGAAGAAGCCTTCGGGGTCGCAGATCTCCAGTCCTCATGAAATTTTGGGTCATCTGCATTTGCATTCGGCGGGGTCGGTTGGGTTTATAGGGAACGCTGCACGTGGCAGCTATGGAGGGAAGAGAGGCTGTGGGAGCACAGGTCTGTCTCTGTCACAGTGTGTTTATTCCTGGCTAAAACACTTAGTGCCACAGAGCAGGGTGGTGCTTTCTGTTTGCATTGCATTGCAGGCTGATCATGACCCCACTGACCCTTCCTGGCTGCCACCCCAGAAATCCCAGTATGAAGGCAGCTCTTGTGGCTGCCTTCAGTATTTTCCCCCCCCCTGTTTCCTGTTCCCCTCGGTCTCACCCCAAACAATTTTGCTTCTCCCCATCCCTGGAATTCATTCTGCCACAGCCCACAAGGGTTTGTTGACAATGGGTTAAAATGAACTTCATAAAACACACGGCGCCAGGGTTATTTTTATAAAGCGAACATCAGCTGAGCAAGTACTGGAGACGGTGCTGGGAGCCAGGGAATGTTAACTCGGCAGGAACAACAAACAGTGCTTATCACCCCGGTCCCCTGCTGAGGGCAAGTCCATCAGAGGCTTCATTGGGAAAGGGGCTGGTTCCTGGGACATGGGCAGTGCCACATGCTCCCTGCTTCATAGGCAATTAACAGTCACTGTAGGTGTTTCCCTGGTGCTGGTCACAGGGTTGCTCTGTGGCAGCTCCAGCCTTTCCTGTCACAGCAGGACTTCGTGGTGCTGGTGCTGGCTGTGCCCACCAGGCAGCCCTGGCCATTGGCACCTTCCCAGGTGCTGTAAATCTCAGGTTTTGGGTCTCCAAGCTCAGAAATGCTGACCCGTTGGGGTATCTCGGTGTTGGTTAATTAAACTGTGCTGGGGACACGTGCAGGCACTGTCTCAGCTTCAACTGCAGGAGGAATCAACAAGACATCTGTGGTTCAGGCCACCGACCACACTGTCAAGAAACTGCTGAGCACAGTTTGGGAACTGGCATGGCCCTGGAACCATTCCTGCAGAGGAGGTTTGATGTGACCACCTTGTTTTGGAGGCACAGAGGTGCAGAGCAATCTGATAGGGCTGCAGGGCTTGTGTCACTGTCCTGGGACAAATGTGGTTTGGAAGGATCATGTCCTTGACCTGACAGAACACAGCTCAACTTGCCAGCAAAGAACCTGTAGGAGATATCTGAGAAGTCCCACTGGCTCACCAGTCCTGAAACCCAGGGATCACCCACTGGAGGGGCACCATGGCCTTTCAGGCCTGGCTTCTGGTTCAGGCCAGGTAGAGTCAACTCAGTGGTCAAGGGAGGAGACATGGAAGAAAGAGCAAGCCCTGTGGCATTAGGAAGGACATGGATCTGTTGGAGTGAGTCCAGAGGAGGCCACGGAGATGATCCAAGGGCTGGAGCACCTCCTGTACGAGGACAGGCTGAGAGAGTTGGGGTTGTTCAGCCTGGAGAAAAGAAGGCTCTGGGGAGACCTTAGAGCAGCCTCCCAGTACTGAAAGGGGCTCCAGGAAAGCTGGGGAGGGGTTCCTGATGAGGGAGTGCAGGGACAGGATGAGGGGGAAGGGTTTTCAGCTGAAAGAGGGGAGACTGAGATGAGATCTTAGGGAGAAATGTTTTGCTGTGAGGGTGGGGAGGCCCTGGCCCAGGTTGCCCAGAGCAGTGGTGGCTGCCCCATCCCTGGAAGTGTTCAAGGCCAGGTTGGATGGGGTTTTGATTGCCCTGATCCAGTGGGGTTGGAACTGGATGGGCTTTGAGGTCCTTCCCAACCCAAACCACTCTGTGATTCTGTGATTCCCAGACCTCTGTGCCCCCTCTCACAATGCCTTTCCTGACAGGTACAGGGTTACAAAAGGCTCTCCCAGACCACGCAGAATAAACATCTAACCAAGGCTAAGGATATCTGACCTGACCGCCAGCGTGCCACTGCCTCAAGGGATGGCTTCCTTCCTTCTCAATCTGCTTTGTACTCCTGGCTTTTCTCCAGCTCTTCAGAGCACCCTTTCAATCAGGCAGAGACACGAGGGCATGGCCAGAAAAATACTACTCAGGGATTCTGCCATAGCTGCCCCAAGGGAGAAGCTTTGGCGTGGTGTGAGCAGTGGGAGCCCTCTCCCATGTGGGGTTGTTGGAGATCTGCTTCAGCCCAGCAACACACTTAAAATAATTGATAAGCTGATGGGCTCCAGAAATCTCTCCCTGTTGGTGAGGAATTTGATAGGGAAGGAGGGAAGTGGCTCCTGAAATCTTGGTTCTCTGTAAAGAACAACTGTTATTTTAAGCCTTTCCATTATAAATTAGAACTAATGAACCATATTAATTGTCACTTTTGGAATCCTGCAAAGCAGAAGTCCTCTCTGTGTTACACATAATTGCAGGCTTCTGAGAGCAGAACTGCAAGGCCTCACCTCAGAGCTCCAGGGGATGCTTTCAGTCATGGTTTCCTTCAGTCAGTCATTCCTGGGCTCATACAGGGTTAACAGAGGTGCACTCAGCAGTGGTGTGAAAAAGCTGATGGGGGCACTCTGCTTGGGAAAACTGAGGTCTGACAGGTGATGAGGCTGAGTTGGGGTCATGGAATCATAGAATCATGGAATGGTTTGGGCTGGAAGGGACCTCAAAGCCCACCCAGTTCCAAACACCCTGCCATGGGCAGGGACACCTCCCACTGGATCAGGGGGCTCAAAGCCCCATCCAACCTGGCCTTGAACACCTCCAGGGATGGGGCAGCCACCACTGCTCTGGGCAACCTGGGCCAGGGCCTCCTCACCCTCACAGCAAAACATTTCTGCCTGAGATCTCACGAAAAATGGAAAGAGCAGGTCTAAACCAAAACCAAACAAAATCTACTTTGCATCTCCAGGTGAGCTGGGAGAGCACTCAGTGGAAAGGATGGAACCACCAGCTAGGGGACATATTTTGGCCATCACTGGTCCGTGACTGCTTAGGGCTGAACACGTGGTGCTTGGCCACTAGCTCAGCCCAGCAAGGAAAGGCCCTGCCTGGCCTCCAGAGGACAGGAACCCGTTAGCTTTTGGAGGGGACTCCTCTCTGGTTGTTGCTGTTGGCTGGGTGGCTGCTCCCTGGAATGTGTTGGGATGTCTGAGCTTTATTGCATTATGCAAACAAGCCGTGTAATTTTAGAATTACAGAAAAGATACCAACCCTGTTTCCTTCCATTGATGAAGACCATTTGTGTTTGTGTCATGGGGACGGTTTGCCAGGAAGGAGTGCAGGAAGGTGAAACCAGGAAAGTGTGGAGGACATTTCCTTTCATAGAATTATAGAATCATAAAATGGTTTGGCTTGGAAGGGACCTTAAAGACCATCCAGTTCCAACCCCCTGCCATGGGGTTCTTTCCTTCCAGTTTCTTTTTCACCTGGTTAAAGCTAACACTGGACTTTCTGAAATTTCAGATACTCTGCTCATTGCTCACAGATGCTAAGTAACACTAAATAAAGCAGCCAAGAAGGTGTTCAGAGAATCCTACTTTTTACTATAATGGTTGAGGATATTAGGATGGATGTGAAAATGTAAAAATGAGAGGGAGGTGCATGAGGAATCCGAGAGCCCAGCTGTCCTGTGCATCTCCTGCGCTCAGAGCAGTGCATGGCAAAGTGTCACCACAGTTTCTTCTCCCTTCTTTGCAAAGAGACTCAGAACAGAGCCTAGCAAGGATATTTTAATTAAAAAATAAAACATGGCTATTTCCATGTGACACAAACCAGCGCGGGAAGATCTCTGTGCTTTCCTTTGGGGGCTGGCAGGGAGGGAGCAGCAGTTCCTAAAACTCCCTGGATTATTTTAAACCAGAGTTCTATTTCACTTGATTATTTTTATTGCTGTTTAAGGGACAGGAGAAAGTAAGGGGTGTTGCTATAAAAGCAGACTGGAGTGGAATTCTTCACTCCTGCATAGGTTTTGTGTGGTGTGATTGCATCAGTTTGGTAGAATAACATGAGTGTAATGAAATGCAGCCCTCAGACACAGCCATGGACAGGGCACGTTTTCACTGCCTCCCTCTCTCCTCCCTTCCCCCATCTCTCCCTCCCTCTCTGTCTTCTCCTGACTTGCCCTTTCCTTGCTCATTAGCTCAGCAAAATGCATTTCAGTTGCAAGAAGCCAGGGCTCAGGTCTGAGCTCCCTTTCTGCCTGTAAGGAGGCCAAAGCAAACTCCCTTTGGGCTGTCCCAGCGCTCACTAGATGTTGCCCTTAGTGGCAAATGCAAACAACTCCCTGGGGTGAGCTGGCTTCACATTTCCCTCACTCCGTACTTCTGACCTTGTCCTGGCCAGCTCGTGTCTGTTGTGTGATAGGGCCAGACAAGGAGACCACACAGGACAGTGAGGACAGGCTGAGAGTTGGGGTTGTTCAGCCAGGAGAAGAGAAGGCTCTGGGGAGACCTTAGAGCAACCTCCCAGGACTGAAAGGGGCTCCAGGAAAGCTGGGGAGGGGCTCTTGATCAGGGAGTGCAGGGATGGGATGAGAAGGAACAGTTTTAGGCTGAAAGAGGGGAGATTGAGATGAGATCTTAGGAAGAAATGTTTTGCTGTGAGGGTGGGGAGGTGCTGGCCCAGGTTGCCCAGAGCAGTGGTGGCTGCCCCGTTCCTGGAGGTGTTCAAGGCCAGGTTGGATGGGGCTTTGAGCCCCGTGATCCAGTGGGAGGTGTCCCTGCCCATGGGAGAGGTTGGAACTGGATGTGCTTTAAGATTCCTTCCAACCCAAACCACTCCCTGATTCTATGTCAAGGATCTTGGCACCACACAGGGCAGGCTGAGTCTGTCACTGCCTGTCCATCCCAGAGCCCAGAGATGTGACACCCTGAAACCAGAGGCAAGGAACAGCTCTTAGCTCTGGTGGTGAAACACATTCCTTTTCCATGCAAGAAGAAAGCACATTTCACCCTACAACTGGGAGCATTGGTTTTTGGAATAATATTTGCTCTGAACTCAGTTCCTTTGGGAGTTTTCAAACAACCCACCACAGGATCCTGGGTCCAGCAAAGCCCATCATTAGCCAAGCTTTTCACAATGCAAGTTCAGCCTTTGGTGGGGAGCTGCTGCCTGTGGCTCCGTGCGGTGCGAGTCCCGCGGGAGGGCTCGCCTGGTGGACTGGTTAACAGATACTTTTGAAACGGGGTGGGGAGGGAATAAGATGCTTTGCAGACTGACTCTTGGGTAGATAATCCACCATGGGAAAATACATGTCTAATTTCACTCGTATTGCCAACTGCATGATGAGCACCCACTAGTAAGGCACCTACAAAATAAACCAAAATAGGCTTTTTATCCATAGAGCACAGGGATTTCTCACTGGGTGGTCACATCCCCTTCTGAAAACCACCCTGTGTGCTGCAGGCAGGTGTGGTCCAGCCTCTGTTAGCTCCGTTTTGCTTCCCCTCCAGCTCATCCTGCTGACAGATGGCAGCTCTAACTGGAAAACCGTTTCGGTGTTCATCAGAGGAGAAACAGCGTCCTAAACTGAACTGGTGGGGAAAAGAGGCCAGCGGGGCTGCAATCAGTTACCTGGCTTCACACAGGTGTCAAAGCAGCATCCAAACTCTCCTCTTTCAAAGCTGGGGACCAAGCAAGTCACAGAATCACAGAATCCCAGATTCCCAGCAGCTCTGCACCCGGCTCAGCGCTTGGCACAAACAGGGTTGGAGCCGTGGGGAGCTGCAGGAAAGCCTCCTGACGGGGGGGGATTTTTTGTTGAGCTACAGTGACATCCAGTGGCTGTTCCCGATGGACCTCTTCAGGCTGAACTTGCCTCTCTGCCAGGATTGCTGCACAGCTGGGAAATACAGATTCTTCTCAGTGCAGCAGCAAAGCCTGCAGGGGCCAGCTTGGGACCTTGGTATCCATTGCAAAAAGCTGCTGCTGGCTCTTAAAGGAGATGAGATATGGTGTATTTTATACCTGCAGAAATATTCCAGATCCTTTAGGATCTGCTTTCTGCATACTCTTCACTGTTTACACCTTCTCACTAACAAAAGCATCCCTGTGCAAGGCTGTCCACAGACAACAAAGCCTTTGCCACAGAGAACCATCTGCATCACAGCCAGGATTTATCAAAATAAGGAAAACCACAGTGATTCTTCCAACTCTATTGTTTGCTTCTTAAT
Organism: Dromococcyx pavoninus; assembly: GCA_033558185.1. Taxonomy (NCBI): domain Eukaryota; kingdom Metazoa; phylum Chordata; class Aves; order Cuculiformes; family Neomorphidae; genus Dromococcyx; species Dromococcyx pavoninus. The sequence continues at coordinate 929,821 of JAUMJL010000035.1, read as the reverse complement.
AAAAGGCCACTTTCACTAATGTTTAACTGACTTTCCCATACTTTAGCAGCTGTAGATGGTTTGTAGTCACCATTGCACCAAACAGACACAGAAACCACTAAAGGATGGTAGCACTGCTCTTCTCCTCATTTATTAAGAGCTTTCTTGTGTTTCTAAAGAAAGGTGTTCAGATTGTGTGAAGGTGTTGAGCAGAAACATGGACCAAAGGCTGTGTGTGTTGACAGAGCAATGGCTGGAACTGAAATGAGGGTAGGGTGGGAGATCCCAAGGTTGGGATTCACTGGGATCCACTGGGACCATCAGGAGTGGAGTTGGCACAGAGGACAAGACTGCAGGCAGGACAAGATGGTCACATCAAGATGATCAGAGGGGATCTCAGAGCTGTTTGCTGCCTTCTCACAAGGGAGGGAGGGGAAACAGGGGCTGAGCTCTGCTCTCTGGTGACCTGTGATGGGACTGGAGGGAATGGCAGGAAGATGTGCCAGGGGAGGGTTAGATTGGATATCAGGGAGAGGTTCTTCCCCCAGTGGGTGGTGGAGCCCTGGAACAGCTCCCCAGGGCAGCAGTCACAGCACCCACTCTGCCAGCATTCCAGGAGCATTTGGCCAATGCCCTCAGTCCCATGGTGTGAATGTTGGGAGTGTCCTGTGTAGGGACAGGAGTTGGACTCGATGGTCCTTTTGGGTCCCTTCCAGCTCGGGTAATTCTGTGATTCTATGAGATCTAGGAAGTAGCTCTTCCTCTCTCCTCTTGTCCCCTTAGGACTTCTGAGCAGGTTTAGCACAAAAATAGTCCCCATCCTTGTGTTTCACACTCTCTTTTGTGTTTGTCCATCCCTTCAGGAACCAGTGAAGACCTATTCCAGGACTCTGAGGGGCAGGAGGGATCTGAGCCAATTGAGGAACACCAGTTTTCAGACCTAGAGGAGTCTGATGATGATGATGACAACGAAGATGATGAAGATGAGGAGGAAGAGGAGAGCCAAGATGAGCCACCTTTAAAGCTGCCGGAAGTCAAACATCCCACCGTCCCGATGATGCACTCTTCAGGTGGCTCTCCATCTTCTCAAGAGGAAGGCACTGAAATAGCATTGTCCTTAGCCCACGAAACTGTTTCCAGCAGCCAAAAAGTAGGTGAAGGCCAGCAGGCCTCCTCCTCGGGGCTGGAAACGAAGTGGTCAGCAGACAGCAGTGACATTGCTGTGTGCCACAGCTTCCTGAATCTCCACAGACCAGCTCTGACCTCCATGGAACAATTGGCTTCTGCTGAAAGAGAGTCTGTCACAAGGCCACAGATGTCCTTAGTTATGGACCTGTCAGCCTCCCCAAGGAAAAGGTGGTCTCCAAGCCAGGACTCTGGCAGAGGTGGTGGCAGCAGCAGACCAATGCTAACGAGAAAGCACTTATTAACCAAAAATGAAACTTCACCCAAACGGTTTTCACCAACTGGAGAACTGTCTTCTCTAAGGTGTCTGTCTCCAGGGAGAGGGTTGTCTCCTTGCCAGCGAGTTTCTCCCAGAAGGGAGGCGTCTCCACTGAGATGTGTGTCACCAAGACTTGAGCTGTCGCCCAGCAGGCACCTCTCCCCCAGAAGAGAGCTGTCCCCAAGAACATACCTTCCAGCAGAAGGAGAAGCCTCCCCTGCGAGGCACTCCTCACCCAGCAGAGAGGGGTCATCAGTCAGATATTTATCACTGAAGAAAGTCTTGTCTCCGGGCTGTTCGGAGTCACCAAGGTATCCGTCCCCTGGGAAAGAGGACTTGCCTGGCACTAGCAAATCAGCAGATGACAAAATTCAAAGCTCATACCAATCCCACCATGGGATATTATCTTCGATGCCTCTACCTCACAGGTTCTTTGGCAAAAACATACAGCTCTATGAGTCCAAGCTGGTAAGTTCAAGCCCTTCTTGCCTTCTGTCCTTGAACTACATTCTCTGCTACGGTTTCTAATGAAGGTTGCAAGTGCACGGTGACTCTGACTGTGACCGATGTCACAGGAAACCCAGAGGGGGAACAGCCTTAAACTGGAAGGGGAAGATTTAGATTAGACATTATAAAGAAATTCTTCACAGTGAGGGTGGGGAGGCCCTGGCCCAGGTTGCCCAGAGCAGTGGTGGCCACCCCATCCCTGGAGGTGTTCAAGGCCAGGTTGGATGGGGCTTTGAGCCCCCTGATCCAGTGGGAGGTGTCCCTGCCCATAGCAGGGGGGTGGAACTGGATGGGATTTGATGTCCCTCCAACCCAAACCTTTCCATGAGTCCGTGATTGTCTGATTCTATGACAGTGGACAGCTTTGGGTTTTGCACCCATTTTGGTCCTGCCCATCTCAGCTGGGGCAATACAGCAATGCAGTTGTCCCTTCTCCAAGGGTTTGTTTACACTTCTGACCCAACCAGTCTCCTGAGACAAGCCAAAACGAGACCACTTTGTAATGACTGGTTGTCACTTAAGAGGCTTTTTTTTTTACTGGGATTTTCATACCCATTTCTGAGATTTCCCCATCTGGGGTGAAGCCGGGACCATTTCTCACTGGTCAGTGCCCTGAACCAGATCTGAACTTGTCCTTGCACTCCTTGCTGGCTCCTGCACTACTCAGCCAACTCTGTTTGATGAATTGCTGAACAATGTTTGTTTGGACATCTCTGATTTCATCTCTCCAGCACAGAGAGGTGTTTCCCACTGGGTCCAGAAAATTACTTAATCTCTCTGCAGGACATATCAAATCCTGTGGGTAAAGGAAAATTGCTTGTTCCCACTGCCACAGGCAAATTAGATGCTGGGTTTGGTTGAACGTTTCCCACTTCTCCTGAAATGCCTGGCTCTCCTGTAATCTCTGCTGATGTGATGAGATCCAGTTGCTGGAGTTGCTCTGCTGTGAAACTGGTGTGTGGAGGGACTCAAACCCTTTGGGGCTGCACTGGGAAGAGAGAGGCCTTTGTGCAAACTCTAAAGGCCCTGTCCCAGCAGATGCTGACCCAGGTCTTCTCCAGAAAAGCCACACTGCCCAGTGTTTCCTCAATGTCTGTGATAACGTATTGGCTTTTGGTGCTGCCTTCCTTCTGCTTTCTGCTGTGACTGTTGGGCTCACCTTCTCAGACACTGTCCTTTGGGTTAAGGTCAAACTTTTGCTTAGTTTGATGCAATTTCCCTTTCCTGCCAATTAACTTCTTGTGGGCATTCTGAGGGCTGTGGGAACCCTGGTCTTTCAACTCTAAACTGTGAGAACTGTCCACTGCCCCTGCTTGCAGCACATCTCCTAGTCCAGAGGAGGAGACAGTACTGTCTACCCCTGCTTCTCTGGCATTCACACCTTCTCATTTAGCTCTCACACACCCCTTATTGCTCCATTTTCCTACTCCTTTTACACACCCAAAGAACTCACTGTAGCTTTCCTCATGTGCTTCCAAAGCAACAATAAACAGCTGAATAGGAGTCTTTCCATTTGTCATCTATCTTATCCATTTATGTTGAGCTTTCACTGCAAAATTACATTCCTAGTCAGGCTAAAAGAGGCCAGAAGGATCAGAGGTGGGTTTATCAGATCCCAAATGGAGGGCTGTGCTCAAAACTGGTGCCCAATGTGTGGCTTAGAAACTTGATCTTAGCTTACTTTCAATGCAAGGCTTTCTGCCAGGTCTGTGCATCAGGCCTGACTCTGACCATCCCTCCCCACTGGCTCTCACAGTAGGTGGTGTCTCCTTCTGGAGGCTGTTGCACCATTGAGATGACTTGTTTTGTGGTTTCCCAGCATCCCTATAGTGATTCTAGCAAGACCTTGTGTGGGATAAGTGAGAATAAACCTTCTTTGGGCTTGTAACTGCTAACCACTATCTTCAGTGGCTCTTGCTTTCTCTTCTGTTCTCTTTCACTGCCTTCTTCTGTGGCCTCTTCATAGAGATCCGGTTCACAGGGTCAGGCAATTCTCCATAACCCTACAAAGAAGTGGTCCCTCCAGTGAATTCTCAGATTTTATAGCTAAACCCAGCTTAATGGAAAGCTGATTTCAATTTCTGTTGCTTCCTCTTCTTGGGAGTCCTGTTTAGGGGTTTAGTTGTAACCTCATCACTAATTAATCCGTTTCTGTTTAGCCACATATCTCTCCATGATGTACATTAGGAAACTATGTGAAGCACCGAGAGAGAAAGAGGAAAAGGTAAAATGGTAGGGAATTAACCCTTGATTTCTACAGACCACACCATGAGGGTGGTGGTGGGGACCACACTGATGGGTGTGCTTTGTGTTAAACGAGAGTTAATGCCGTGTCTCGCTCGGTCCAAAACATCCCTGCACTTGGCAGCTGTAAGGATGGAATCCTGCTTTAAGAAAGTACAGTAAAAATAAATCACATTATTCTGGGCCCTCAGAAACACTGTGGACTGAGAGGGATCCAAAGTGGCTCAGGTGGCTGGGGTTTCAGAGGCAACTCTTATAATAGAACAAGGGGTAATGGTTTTAAGTTAAAAGAGGGCAGGTTCGGCGTAGATTTAAGGAAGATATTTTTTACAATGAGGGTGGAGAATCACTGGCACAGGTTGTCCAGGGAAGTGGTAGATGCCCCATCCCTGGAAGCATTCAGTGTCAGGTCGGATGGAGCTCTGAGCAGCCTGACTGAGTTGAAGGCATCCCTGTTCGCTGCAGGGGGAGTGGAGCAGGTGATCCTTAAATGTCCCTTCCAACTCAAACCATTCAATGGTCCACACCTGAACAAAGGCCTGGATCTGTGCCCTAACAGACTGTGGGCATATTTGTACCCAGAGGGCAAACGTTGTGGGTTGTGTTGCTCCTTACCTTAAAGGTTTGGAAGTCCAAATCTTCCTCGGTTGATTGATCTCCCTCAAATTAGGATAAAATGTTAACAAAACCAATCCTTATAGCGAGCGTTAATGGCATTGGTACTGTAACTTATACATTGCACTGATCTGGCTGTTTCTTTTCCCTCTCTGGTGCAGAAGATAGAACCACGAAGCCCACCACACTCCCCTGGTGTCACGCAGCCTGTCTGCTCCAGACCTTTCCAGGCACCTCATGAGATACATGGCCACGCTCCCAGCCGAGGGGAGGAGAACGTCTTCAGCCACCTCCCGTTGCATTCGCAGCAGCTCACGAGGACCCCGTATCCTATGATTCCCATCGGGGGCATCCAGATGGTCCAGGCGAGGCCAAGTGCCCATCCCAGCTTGGTGCCAAGTTCAGTTGTGTCCCTGCAAGCAGGATACTTTGCCTCTGGTGGCAGTGGCTTCGAAGAGTTCAGCCGAGCTCCCGAGAGGGACGAGGAACCGCACGTCCCGCGGGAGCCGTCGGCGGCGTCTGTGTCCCCGGTTGCGAAGGTTTCTAAATACACACTGTCCCCAGAGCTTACGAGCAGTGGTTGCTCAGAAGAGAAAATGAGGACTACTGAGCTCCAGCAAAAGACAGACCAGGAGGAATACAGGGTAAAAATGTTCGCTGAGTCCAGCCCCGAGGAGCAGGCAGGCTGCTCGGCGTCCCCCGGCAGCCCCAGCCCAAGGGACGAGCGCTCTCCAAAGCCTTCGACGAGTGGGGAAGAACCCTTGAAACAAACGGGCAAGAAGCAATCGGGCAGCTCGAGCACTTCTTTGGAATCATCCTGCACTTTCATCTCAGATCTCCCCTCCCAGCCATTGGACCGAAGCAGCAGCACTGGCTGCCTCTCAGAGCCCTCATCGCACGCCCAGCTCTTCGCCGGCCGGAGGAGAAACCTCTCCGGAGAGCCCGGTCGCCGAGAGGGATCCTCCAGGAGGAGCAGTCCACGCGCAGATTTAGGTCAAACTCAAACAAAGGTGGAGGAAAACACGGGAAGTACTTAAACCTCCACCATCTGTTCCACCTTTAGGCTTCCTCTGTAAAATCAACAGACATTTTCAACACTATTCCCTTTAGTATAATCCTCGCTGTACGGAGCACTCTAGTGAATGACCAAACCCATGGAAGATTCCTGGTTTTCTTTGTCCCAGTCTGGTATTATCTCCACATGTATGCAGTTACTCGTGCCTTTTTCTATACCTTTTGTTGCTTGAAATGTACAAAAATGTTTGAGGCTGTGAATATTTTTTTAGAGTTTTTTGGGGAAGGGGTTTGTTAGACCTTGTCTTTTATTTTATTTCTTTTTTTGCCATTGAGGTGTGCGTTCTTATGGGCCTGAGAGATGCAGAAAGGAAAGGGTTAAGCATTTTAAGAGGAAGAAGATGCACTGAAAATGAAAACAAAACAGAAAAAAACTTTTTTTATATTGATTAAATGATTAAAAAAAAAAAAACCACCCCAAACCCTTGCTCCTTGTGTACAGAAGTTTATGATTCGTATTTATTACACGCTTTATTTAATTCTCGCAAAGTGCTTGTTTTCTTTTTTCCTCGCATCCCTCTGATTGCCTATGGTTGTGCTTTAAACAGTTGAGACTGCTTTACATTTGAAACAAAAACGTGTTTACCCTGAACTTGTACAGGAAACTAGCACTTCCCTGAGGAGGGGGAGTTTGTTCCAGGGAGAGAAATTGTCACTTGAAAAGAGAAAAACAAAAATGCATCCTGAGCATCCCTCCCTCCTGCAGAACCCAGCAAAGCACTTTTCTAAAACAAAAAAAGAAAGGGACACACACAAAAATAAATGGTTCTTCTTCAAAGATTTCACTGCGAGAACGTAGGAATGTATTGAATGTAGAGCCAGTGCCGGGAACGGCGTCTCTCGCTGGACGAGCCGCTCTCCTGCTTGCTTTAATCCTTCCATCCCGCTCCGCCATGCCCCGGCATCGCCCCAGCAAAGTCATGCCTGTGCCTGAGAGCCCCTCTGCTCTGGGGGGGTTGGAAGCCCTCTCTAAACACCCTCCTTTGGTTTAAGAGTGGAAGCAAACTCAGCCTTGCAACCGTTTTTTTCCTCTGCGACTCTTGTGGACCAGCTCCCTCCATCCCATCCCCGCTCGGTCCTGGCTGGTTCGGAGCTCGAGGGATGCAGGAGGAGTTTGCGCTCCGCTCCTTTCCAGGCCTGCAGCTCTGTGTCCCACGAGTGACTCTGGGTCTTAGTTTAATTCTATTTATTTATTTAAGTGGAATGTCCCAAACGCAGCCCACGTTGTGCCGATGGGCCCTTTTTCCTTTTTTATTTTTTGGTGGTTTTGGAAGCGAAAAGCTTCGATGCTGAGTGGTTCATGTTTGCAGTCAGCTTGTTCTGCATGCACAGTAACTTTTCCAGAGCAGATTTTGAACTCTGAGCATCCATAGCAGAGCAATGGCCTCTACTGCCAATAGATACCAAATACAGAGAGACCCGATGCACTCAGTCCTCTCTGTTAACACACTTTTTAAAGCTACAAATGTTCAATACATGTTTGTTCTAGCAGACAGCAGGCTCTTTACTACTTCAGAGGGTTTTCTGTGCTATGGAAGCTGTACAAACCTCTTTTTTTATTATTTAAACAGCAAGAAAAAGAAAAAAAAATATAAATATTTAACCAGTGGACCAGTTCTTTCTCCTTTCAGAGCTGCTCCAGTTTATCGGGTACGTAATAAGCTTTTTTTTAAAAAAAATAATAAAATTAAATAAAAAGAAATGAAAAGAAATCAAATAAAACCCTGACTGAGAACATTTCCTTGCCAGACTTGATGAGCTATGAACTGTTCCCGTTTCACGGGCAAATTATATAATTTTTTTAATAATCTTCTGTGATTTTTTTTTTCTTTTCTTGTAAAGGGAATTCAGTACAACAGAAGATATCATGGAAATACCATTAAGGCTGTGACACTGACCAAACCAACATCCAGAACCCATTTAGACCTTAATTCGCACTTTTATCAAGTTTCCATTTTGCCCATCTCCCCCTCTTTGGCCCCAGGCCTGGAACCTGGTCCTACTTTCAGATCCCGTGGCAGGAGCAGGCGCTGGGAGTTCAGTTCACATTAAAATCTCTGTTCAGAGAAATATTTAAGCACCAGCTGAAATCCTACTCAGGCTTTAAGTGTGTGCTTAATCCCAAGCTGACTCGGAGCCCCTTGCTCAGCCAGGGTTGGTGAGAGCATCCCTAGAAACCATCCACCAACCTGAGCACCAGTTTTGACTTTCCTGGCTCCTGCCACTTTCCCCCCCTTGCCGTTGTCACACTCTTAACATTATTCCAAGGTAGCTTTTTGTATTTAATTTTTTTATATATATATATATATAAATATATTGTACATAAAGAAAAACAATGCAGCAGTTGTGCACTCTGCGTCCTGGTTTCATTAGGTGCATTTGCCATGAGCTTTGGGCTAGATCAAATTTCCTCAGCATCTTTCTATAACCATCTCTAAATCCTTGTGCTGTTGATACTTGGTGTGGGTTTGGGTTTTTTTCTCCCTCTGTCATTTCTGGACAGGGGAGGGGAAAAAAAGGCTCAACAAAACCCAAGCGTCCCTCATTAGTTTCTTGCTTTGTTTTTGTGGTTGGTTTTATTATTATTATTAATATTATTATTATTATTATTATTATTAGAAGTTTTTCCCAGCAGCTCAAGATCATAGAATCATTAAGGTTTGAAAAGACCTCTAAGATCATCCAGTCCAACCATCAGCTCAATGAGTTTTGTGTGTGTGATGAGTTGAAGCTTTTCTGTACCCGCTGGCAGCCGGAGCTGCGTGTGGCAGGACTGCCTTTGACCATCTGGATGCTTTCACCCACAGCCAAACAAAGAGAAGGAAAAGGAGTTTGGGAAAGGGCTGTGCAGCAGTGAGGAACTCCCCGGGTCATGCCCTGCTCGAAAACTCAGGAGATGGGCAAAACAAACCCCAAGGCTGTGCTGAGTCTTGATCCGGTTTGGCTTCTCGGTGGGCACGGCAGAGGATGCTCTGGTGGGGGACAAATGGTGCTTCTTGCTGTACCTAACGGGCGCAATACGGCCTACTGGATAGGCAAAAAGGGTCATAAAAAATAATCATTGTATATTTAAGGGCTAATTCTCACACTGACAGCTCAGAGCTCCACGGGAAGGGCGTCCTCCTCCGCGCCGGCACCGGCATCTCTGCCTGTGGGCAGGGTGGGCATCCCCGAGGGGCTGCCCCAGCCCTGCTGCAAAATCAGAGCGTGACCTTGTGCGAATCGTGTCTCCCCTCTGCCTCATCCTCAGCCAAGGAGCACAGACCCACCGATTTTCAGAGAGTTGTGCACTATTTACAGTGGGGGTGAGGACCCTTGGCTGCCTTCCCTACGTGGGGCACCCGCTGGCTTCCCTGGGTCACTCTTGGTGAAAACTGTTTGCAGGTCACAGCTTTTAACATCGCAAATGAAAAACCAAAGCCCAGCCCTTCCTATCCATCAGCAGGTGGAAATAAAACCCTCTGCTTTTCTTATGGCAGATGTTCTTAAATTTAGAGTCCATGAAGGCACACGGCCTCCAGAGACTGCTGCTCCTCTTCGTTAGGTTAATCAGCCAGAGCCCTGTGCTGGCACCTGGTAAACTCTTTGTGCAGCTCCATGGGCACAGGTACTCAATGGCAAATGGATGTTCTGGCACCCAAGAAGCCATTCTGCACAGAGGACTTGGCTGACTTTCTTAAATAACCCCTCAGAGCAGTCATGTGAAGTACCAAGCCTTACAGCATCCAGAGCTCATAAAGCACTTTTACCTTGGCTTGAGCTTCAGCATTTCTGGAGTTTCAGTAACAGCTTTGTGCTTAAGCATGGCTTTAGCCTCTTCTGTCAAGGTTACAGGGCTTGGTGTCTTGCAGGACTGAGCAGCCCATGCGAGGAGAAGGGGGGGGCACTGGCTCCCCCAAACGACCCGGTGCCTTGAAATAGATCTCCGCCAGCTCTAATTATTCCCAGGTTGTTGGCTGGATACCCAGGAACTGCAGCAGGAAACTCTTCAAAGTCGTGATGAAGTAGCTGTGACTTTACGGCTTCTGACTGGGAAATGTATTTCATCACCTGCTCCTAAGAGGTGACATTTCCAACCCTGCTGTCTGTAAAGCCACACTCTGAGCCAGCGCTCGGGCTTGCTGATAAAAGCCTCCCCCAGTCCAAAAAGCCCGAGGCCTCGGGGGCTCCCACTGCCCTCGCCAGGTCCTGGAGGAGGGAGATGCCGACCTGCGGTCCCCAGCACCTTCCAGTTGGCCATCAGCTCCATCGGAGCGGTGTCGGGCACAGCTGGCTCCTTACCCATTGCTTGTCCATCCCTTCCACCAAGAAACTATCTGCAAATGAGCTGATTGTCCCTTAATCCAGCTTTCATTTTACCTGGTTTTCATTTTAAACCCACAGAAACCGCTCCTGAACAAGCAATATACTCGGTCACGCAGAAGTCATTAAAGTTATTCCAGTTTCCATGCACGACCCTGGACGGTTTGATCTAGCCCTTTCCTGCTGTTCTTGCAATAGTTTTCCATTTGATGACTTGGTTTCATCATGTGCTTTTCTTTTTTCCTTTTCATTTTCAGTATTTCCACGGATTGCACAGTATTTACAAATAAAACCATAGTGTAAATTATTTACAAAAAAAAAATACAAAAAGAAATTAAAAAAAAATAAAAATAAATCAGTCCTGATGGCTTAAAACCAATCTGTTTTAATTCCTGAGATATGATGGCACTTACGATCACTTTAGTAAATGTAATGTAAAAAAATAATAATAATAATAATGTGTACGCAAATTTAATATACATGGTCTCATGTAAGATAAATATTTGCCTTTTTTTCTAAAAGGTGTATGTATTCTGTAAGTGGGATAGTCTGTAGAAAGTTTCTATATGTTCTTAAAATGGCAATACATTCCAAAAAGGTACTGTAAATATGTACAGCGTACGATGTAATTTGGTAGTTTTGCCTGTAATTTTATTTTAACTCCAGTTTCTACACTTGCATCTTGCAATGTCTGTATGGTTATATCAGTGCAAAAAAAAAAATGCAGGTAAAAGCACAGTCTGAGATTAAAAAAAAAAAAAGCAAACAAAAATCACAAAAAAACCAAAACAACAACAAAAAAAACCAACAAAAAAAGAAGTAAAACTACTCAGTATTTGATGTTTGTGACCCTTATTGTAAATGACATCTGTACTGTGAATGAGGAGTTTTTACAGTATAATATTGCCTTTACTACAGCTCAGATTGTCTGCTCGGTCTGAGCCTATTTTTAAAAAAATAAGCATGTTGGAATAAATTTTAAAATCCCAACATATCACTACGTGCATGCCTGGCAGTCTTTGATTCTCCTTTTATTTAGCACAGGGCTGTAAAACCAGGGAGGCAAATTAAATAAAGTAGGGTTAAGTTGCAGCAGCCCCTCCCAAGCCATCACCACTGGAGCTCCCTGGGAAGTGCTGCCCTGGCCAAGTGTGCTCTTCGCAGGGGAAACACAGAGTGAATGGAGTTAAATCCAACCGGTGGCCGGTCACGGGGGGTGTCCCCAGGGCTCAGTGTTGGGGCCAGACTTGATTAATATCTTTATCAATTATCTGGATAAAGGGATCGAGTGCTCCCTCGGTCGGTTTGTAGATGACTCCAAGTCATTGAGATCCCTCAACACTCTTTCTGGGCACCTGGATGCTCTGTGTGGATGACACCAAGCTGGGTGGCGGTGCTGATCTGCTTGAAGGAAGGGAGGGTCTCCAGAGGGGTCTGGACAGGCTGGATCCATGGGCTGAGACCAATGGGATGAGGGTCAACAAGACCAAGTGCAGAGTCCTGCACTTGAGACTCAACAACCCCCACAGCGTTCCAGGCTTGGGGAAGAGTGGCTGGAGAGCTGCCTGGAGGAGAAGGACCTGGGGGTGTTGGTTGGCAGGGGCTGAACATGAACCAGCAGTGGCCCAGGTGGGCAAGAGGGCTGATGGCATCTTGGCTTGGATCAGCCATGGGGTGGCAGCAGGAACGGGGAAGGGATCATCCCCTTGGACTCGGTGCTGGTGAGGCCAGACCTCGAGCACTGGGTTCAGTTTTGGGCCCCTCACTCCAAGAAGGACATTGAGGGAGTGGAGAAGGAGACTGAGGGGAGACCTCATCGCTCTCTGCAGCTCCTGAAAGGAGGTTGTGGTGAGGTGGGTGTTGGGCTCTTCTCCCAAGTGACAGGTGACAGGACGAGAGGAAATGGCCTCAAGTTGTGCTGGGGGTGGGGGTTAGATTGGATATGGGGAAAAAAAACTTCAACAAAAAGTGGTGAAGCTCTGGCAGAGGCTTCTCAAGGCAGGGGTGGAGTCTCCATCCTTGGACAGGTTAAAAAAGCATTTAGATGTGGCACTTTGGGACGTGGTTTAACAGGCACAGTTGGGAATGGTCTGATAGTTGGACTGGATGAGCTTGGAGGTCTTTTCCAGCCTTAGTGATTCTATGATTCCAGGTGCCACAAACCTTCTTTTCAGTGTTTCCCCCTTGCAGGGCAGAGGCAGGGAGGCAAAGTGAGGCGAGAGATGCTCCGATGGGCTCCACAGGGACTGGGCAGAAGTCAGTGCACTGATGAGACAACGTCTGCATGACCTCGAGCAGGCAAGGAAACATCCCTGGGCTTGGTTTTGAAGAGGTGCCTGTTCTTCCTGGATCCCCCAAACCTGGGCTGCTGCAGAGCATCCAGTGGTGGCCACACGAGCTTGGGGGGTCCTGCTGGGCTTTCCACCGAGAGGGCTGCCTTCCTCACCTCCTCCTTGTCACATCCCTCCAGACCACCCTTCCCATTCCAGGGCACACCTGGGTGTTTTTTCCCAACACATCCTCACCAAGTCGAACTAAGTCCTAAGAAAGGCTTAGAAAGCTTTGTGTGGTGGGTGCTGTGCTCTGCATCCCTCTGCTCCCTGGAGTTCCCACTCCTGCTGCTGTCCCTGCACCGACTCTTCTGGGTGCAGTAGAAGTAGATCCAGCATTTTGATTCCTGCATCCACAGAACCTTAAGGAGGAGTGTGAGAGCCAGGGCTTGGGGAAGATTGGGTCCTGTACAACCCGAATAACAACCTGTATTTTCCTTTATGGTGGCTGAAGGCAACGAGCTTTGGCTGGAGGCTGTGGGATGGTGACGTTTGTTCCAGATACGCCGCCAGCCCCTCCTGTGTGTGCTTCAGCCACCGAATGGAGGAGTGAGTTTTCCTTTTAAAAAATAGTTTCTCTGATGCTTAAAAACAGAAATGCTTTAAAGGCAGCCAGAGCTGTCTGGAGAACTGCAGCTGAACACCACTAATCCCCCAAACCTGGAACCAATTTGGTTTACACCACTCTCCAGAGTGGCTCCAATTAATCAGGTGTCCCAAGAAATTCTTTCCCCTAAAAAATCTTTGTTTTCTAGACGTGAAGACCAGACATTACCTCCCCTGGGAAGCCAAATGTAGTATCAAAACATGAAGAAGCCTTTGGCTGATGTTACAGACTGATTACCCTCTGAGAAACGGTTACCGATCGCGGTGGGAAAGGGGGAAGGTTGTGACAGTGCTGTAGGAAGTTCAGACCAGTTGCCCTCTTAGGGAGGCTGAAATTTCTGCTGTTCTTTTGAAATACTCCAGTTCCCTGGTGAATTCTCCCCAGGTGCAGCCTCCCAGCAGCCCAGCAGCTTGAACTGAGAACCTGGAAAGATGAATTCCACTGATAACCAGGCCTTCACGTCCATCACAGGCATGAAAGGACCTTCAGAAATCTTCACTCCATAACCTCTAAGAAGGTGCCAGGTAATCCAACCAAGGGCTGGGTTTTAGCTGCACTGTGTTGGAAGATGTCCAGAGGAGGCCACAGAGATGATCTGGAGCACCTCCCATACAAGGACAGGCTGAGAGAGTTGGGGTTGTTCAGCCTGGAGAAGAGAAGGCTCTGGGGAGACCTCAGAGCAGCCTCCCAGGACTGAAAGGGGCTCAGGAAAGCTGGGGAGGGGCTCTTGATCAGGGTGTGCAGGGACAGGATGAGCAAGTGTCCACACCAAGATCCAGCCCTGTCAGCAAGATTTTGGTTGGTTTCTGGTTTTGCTTTTCCACAGCAGCACCAGCAAAGGGCTCTGCACCCTCCCCTGAGGGGTGGATCTGGCAGAGCTTGCTAGAAAAGAGCTGGGAAGGAGAGGCTGAGGGTCACAAGGGCAGGTGTTGGGTTTGGGTCCTGGCGTAGGGGGTCTGGGTTGAATGAAGCTTATGCAAAGCTTATGAGGAATGGGGAAGGAGTGGGTAAACCTCAGCTCTCCATTGCTTTATCTTGGTGCTCTGTTTCCTACACACCTCTGAGTGCAGCAGCATCTCTGAACAGGCTGGTCTGGAGGAGCTTTAATCCATTGCTGGCCACAGGCTTCTAGAAGGAGAAATGCCTGTGAGGACTTGGACTTGATGGATTTTCTGGAACACAGGATGGACCCTGGTGCCTTCAGGAGCAGCTTTGGCTATGCCTGTGATTCTGATTCCCCTTGGACAAGCTCATCCTAAGCCACAGGGAGCAGGGGACTCCTTAATCCCTGAGTTGGCCTTGTTTGACCCTGCCTGTGCCTCAGGGGTGCTGCGTATTGGGGTTTTATCATAAAGGGAGCAGAGGACACCCAGGGGCTGAGAAGGTCCAGAGGGTCCTGAGACTCCAGTGAGCTGGTTGGGAGGAGGGAATGCCAAGGCAGGTTATGGATGTGCACTGCAGGGGGTGGTGGGCAGAGACACGGCCCTTCCTACACTGTCCCACATCCCCTTGCTGTGGCTTGGACAGACAGACAGAAGGATCTGGGTGGTGGCGAGGAGCCGACACGTGAGATGAGGCTGTGCTGCAGAGATTGGCTGGTTATGTGTGTGTGTCCCCCCCAGTGCTGGGACCATGGCCCGAGGCAAAATGTGTGGGTGTGGTGAGGGAGCCCCCCCATCCCTCTCCTCGGGGGGCACCACTGCGGGCAGATGGTCTGGGGCCGGGAGCCGGTGTTTTCTCCCGTGAGGAAGTGTCTTTGCTGGAAAGGCTGGCACGGCCGCCACGGGCTGATGCTTGTTGTTATGACAACGGGAGGAGGATGCTGTGCACGGAGCGGAACAGGGGAGGAAGAGAAGGAATAGGGATGGTGCTGGAGAAGGTGTCAGCCAGCAAGGGGTCAGGTAGAGGCATGGGGTTAGCATACATGGGACTGAGGACACCACAGGGATGCAGCCATCAAGGGGCAGCAGGAAGGGTTGGGGTTTGCTCCTTCTCCCATGGCACTGAGCACATGGAGGGGCTGGGCTTGCCTGCAGTGCTGCGTCCTGGCAGCTTAACCTCACCAGCACCACATGTGCAGCTGCTGGGACCTGTGCAGTGGGCAAAGACTGGGAAAATAGCACCTGATATAACAGATTATTGCAGTAGAGCATTTGTGGGGAGCACTGGCAGGCGAAGCGTGACTACATTCTCCTTACAGACATTACTTGGACTGTTAGCAAGGCAAATAAAAAAGTCACTTAATAACAAGCTTTGTGTCCTACTGGAGTCACCAGTGACCCCTCCCAGCTTCTCCAGCCCAAAATGGGGTGCAGGAAGCTGTTGTGTCAGCTTGTGGTTTTTATTTTAATCAGGTGTCTCACAACACGCCCTTCTTTGTAAAATCACAGCTCCTGGACCCAAATTAATCAGCGAAAACCTTGGCTTTCTTTATTAGAAAGAAGCAAACATCCACATCCTCTGGGTTAGGGAGGAAAACTTGGAGCTGTGGCCCTGGTGCTCGCCAAGTGGGATTAACACCCACTCGAAGTTCGTGACTCTGCCGCTGTCTTCCTGCGAGACCTGGTCACATCCTTTAGGAACGTGGCCTTGACTTTTCTACAGGCAGCATAAGGAAAATTTTCAAGACCAGACCAGCTAAAGCCCTGAGCAACCTGGTCTGACCTGCTAGGTGACCCTGCTCTCAGCTCCCTTCCAACCCGAATTATCCTACGATGCTAAGTGTGTCCATTAATAGGTTAAGGTCTTCCAGGTGCTCAGCAGCTTTGGTCAAGGCAAGGCCAGCTCCTTCACCCCTGTGCTGAGAAGCCTGAGGCTCTGTGCATCACCCACATCCCACTGCTGCTGCCCTCTCCAACCCACAGTGTCAAAAGGACACGAGGAAATTGCCCTGATGTGACACCTTTACCCAGGTAACCAGCAACAACTTTAAACCTCACAAACAGCCCATGAGATAAGTCAGATTTATTCTTCCTTGAAATACAGATCAGCTACAAAAAAGAACACGGTTTCAGCAAGAGGCAGCTGTGGGTGAGAGCACTTTGTGTGTGTTATTTATCTCAGAAGGTCTTCCCCCATTTTAGCTGGAAGTTGATGGGCAGCTCAGGCCTCAGCTGTGCCCAGTTCTTGCAGTCCTAACAAAATGCAATATTCCAGCTGAACTATTTGGGTTAGGAGATGAAATTCTAAACCACCACAGAGATGGTTGAGTTTGTGGTTCCAACGGATGGTTAAACCTGTGGTTCTATAAATGTGTGAGTGCTGGTAGCTCCCAGGCACACACATGCCACTGCTGGATTGTTCTGCCTTGCAATATGTTTCTCTTACAGCTTCTTGTTTCTGGACTCAGGTTATTAACTGAGAATCCAAATTTTCACTTTGAAAATAATTTTCAAAATATTGTGGCTGTGTAAAAAAGCTGGAAATCATGCCTTTATATTTCCTAACATAAGAATGCAAAATGTATTATAATTTTAACCTCATAAGTTCGAAGATTTCACTTAGGACTTTTCAATGCATAGAAAATCCAACCATATACTGGGCTACATCAGAAGAAGTGTAACCAGCAAGATGAGGGAGGGGATTCTGCCCCTCTGCTCTGCTCTGATGAGACCTCCCCTGAAGCCCTGCGTTCAGTTCTGGAGTCCTCAGCACAGGAAGGACCTGGAGCTCTTGGAACAAGTCCAGAGGAGGCCACGGAGATGATCCATGGGGTGGAGCACCTCGTGTACGAGGACAGGCTGAGAGTGTTGGGGTTGTTCATCCTGGAGAGGAGAAGGCTCTGGGGAGACCTTAGAGCAGCCTCCCAGTGCTGAAAGGGGCTCCAGGAAAGCTGGGGAGGGGCTCTTGGTCAGGGAGAGCAGGGATAGGATGAGGGGGAAGGGTTTTGAGCTGAAAGAGGGGAGATTGAGATGAGATCTTAGGAAGAAATGTTTTGCTGTGAGGGTGGGGAGGCCCTGTCCCAGGTTGCCCAGAGCAGTGGTGGCTGCCCCATCCCTGGAGGTGTTCAAGGCCAGGTTGGATGGGGCTTTGAGCCCCCTGATCCAGTGGAAGGTGTCCCTGCCCACGGCAGGGGGGTGGAACTGGATGGGCTTTGAGGTCCCTTCAAGCCCAAAGCATTCCATGATTCTCTGGTGGCACCAGAACGTGCTTTGTCTGAACTCTGAGCTAGAGCTCTATAACCCATTAGAATGCAAATTTATTAGAGTCAGGCTGGATAAAATCAGGCCATATTTTAAGGGAAGTACTGTGCTCAAGGATGGTCTTCTCATATTTTTTGACAGGTCCTTTTGGTCTGGGACATCTATCACCCAGCTGCTGCCTTAAGCAGTGGGGGCACAGGAGCATCCTGGCTGCTGCCTCATCACCCGTGCCGGGGGGCAGGAGGCCAGAGATGGCTTATGGGGAAGACACACAGGAAATGCACAAGGAAGAGGACATCCAGGATGGATGCATGGGTACATGGACCAAGGTAGGGGGGAAAGCCTTCCAACTGTGGGTTCATGGTGCTGATTTCTTGAGGTAAACTCTGCAGTGTTTCCAGCTGGATTCTCCCATAGGACAGACAGACAGACCAGAAAGACTCCTCCCAGCTCATTTTCTATGCCCTCCCCTCCTGCTTTGTGACTCTGTATATTTATCACCCATTTTCTGAACTCCTTCTTCAGAAACAAACCCCACAATTCCCAAACTCTCACATGGCACAGGGAGCTGGGGCTTTAATTTCTTCTTTCCCAAACAAACAAAGAGCATGAGACTCTCGGCAGAAAAAGTAATGACTGTTGCTAAGAGCAGACCTATCTGCCTGGTGCTTTTATATATCTGACTGGAGACCTAATAAGTGCTGAATTGGTGTGTGATTTAATGAGTTGAACTTCAAAGCTGCTGTTTCAACACCTAATTCACTCATCCGGACTAATAACTGAAATGGGTGGCATTTATTTTTTATTTCCTTCTAACAATTTATTATTTACTCTGTTGCTTTACAGCTCCTGATTTAATAAGTGCAACAACCCAGGGGTACAGCTGCAGGAAGGAAAAGAAACTGTGAAATACTACAGTCTCTCCTCTGAACTTCTTATGTGGACATCGGAGGACCCATTTTAACATTTTGAGCCCTTTATGCTGTTGGCAAGGAAGAGGTTTGGAACATCAAACATTTCCAAAGTGTGCCAGAAGCGGCTGAAATGGAAGAATGGTGACGCTGGATCATCTCCTGTGAATTTGTGTGAGATAAAATCATAGAATCACAGAATTACCCAAGCTGGAAGGGACCCAAAAGGATCATTGAGTCCAACTCCTGTCCCTACACAGGACACTCCCAACACTCACACCGTGGGGCTGAGGGCATTGGCCAAATGCTCCTGGAATGCTGCCAGAGTGGGTGCTGTGACTGTTGCCCTGGGGAGCTGTTCCAGTGCTCAACCACCCCCTGGGGGAAGAACATCTTCCTGATATCCAATCTAACCCTCCCCTGGCACATCTTCCTGCCATTCCCTCCAGTCCCATCACAGGTCACCAGAGAGCAGAGCTCAGCCCCTGTTTCCCCTCCTTCCCTTGTGAGAAGGCAGCAAACAGCTCTGAGATCCCCTCTCAGTCTCCTCTTCTCCAGGATGAACAGACCAAGTGACCTCAGCCACTCCTCATACGATTTCCCCTCCAGACTCTTCACCAGCCTTGGGGCCTCCTCTGGACACTCTCCAGTAGTTTGATGTCCTTTTTATCCTGTGGCACCCAAAAGGGCAGGAGGTGTTGAGCGTGGCTGAACCACGCAGTGATGTGCTGCTCCCCTGGACCGAGCACACCTGAGGATGGCAAAGCAAGTCCCCTCCAGGCAGCGTGGCTTATATTTGGGCTCTCCTATCTCTCTACCTCCCCTTCCAGAGATGTGCATGATGTAGCAATGACCTTATCCTTGCCTGCTTTCTTCCTGTGGGTTGAAATTGCAGCCACAAAACTCACTCTGCTTTCCAGCAAGGCTGAGGCAAAACCCAGAGGGTATTATTAGAGATCTAGAGGGCTTTTTTGGGGGGAATGATGAAACACAGAAGTTTCCAGGATCCTTTTGGGGGCCATGCAGACAGCTCTGAGTATGAGAGAGGGAGCCCAGAGCACAACACGGTTCTTAACCTCCATCTGCCAAGCAAGTAGGATAAATAAGAGGTCTTTCTGCCCTTGCATTGCACTGACAGTTTCTGCGCTGCTGGGTCATCAAGAATTGCCCATTTGCTATTTTGCTGGCTTCGTCCCACCTGAAGCATCCTTTAGGTCACGCAGCTGACCAGGTCTCCGTGGATTATTTCTCAGTCATATCTGTCAGGAGAAATCTGAGCTGAGCTCTCTCACTTGCCGCTCTCCAGACGGGATTTCTCTGCACTGTTGCATCCAGATATGCTGGAAGCGCAATCCGCCGTGTTTGTAACAACCACCGTCCTTCCCCTTCCATGTTTCTCATCCCTGGGTTTCAAAGCACTTTTGCAGACATTAAAGAGCTGTTCCCCAGAACCCCAGAGGCTGCGGCTGAGCTGAGCTTGCTCTGAAATGTTCCTGCTGTTGCTGTGATACCGGTGAGAGCTCGCACCAGCCGCCAGCCTTTTTATTACAGCCTAAACTAGCTCAGAGGTTGGGTCATTTTACAGATAAAGAGATGCGCCTGTGCAAGGATCTCACTGTGAGCCACTGGCAGAACAAGGGATGCTGCTTGGGATTCATCATCCCTTGCAGCAAACTCAAGTCCTCCTTTACTGCCCTTTCACCATCCTTCCCCCCCCCCCTGGCCTCCACTTCTTCATCCTTTGGGCACTGCCTGTGCTCTTAGGAAATGAGCAGTGTTGAAAGTATGATGGGGTTTTGCAGCCTGTCCGTGAACCAGACGGTTGTGTAGAAGGGAAAAATCCTCATAAACCTGCAGCAGGTTCCCCTGCTGCTAATTAACATTTGATCTGTTTTCCTCTGGTTTTAAGTGGGAAAATAGCAGTGATCCTAACTCGTGCTCTGAAGAGCCACATTCCTGGCCCATGAGCTATTCCCAAAAGGCAGCTCTGAGAGCATCCAAGGCAAAAAAGTAGCTCAGTTTTCCTGACTGCAGAGCACAATGAAAAGGGGCTGCATTTCCCATTTCAGGCTCCTGATTAATGAACCCAGCAAAAACTGCAGCCAGACCTTGATTTTAGAGGTGGGCAGGCATGCAGGGACCTGCCTGGGCTCCAGGCCACGGGGCTGGGCTATGCTGGGTAGCAGTGCAAGCCATCGCTGGTCCTGGGGTGCGTCAAGGGGCCCACACTTGCGGCTCCAGAAGCAAAGAGCACTTTCTATCACAGCCTCTTCCACACTGAGACGAAGGGGAGAGGCACTGATGGTCTTCATTGATGGGAGGGTTGTGCAGGGCTGAGCTGCTGATGTTATCATAGAGTGGTTTTGGTTGGAAGGGACCTCAAAGCCCATGCATTCCAACCCCCCTGCCCTGGACAGGGACACCTCCCACTGGATCAGGGGGCTCAAAGCCCCACCCAGCCTGGCTTTGAACACCTTCAGTGATGGGACAGCCACTACTTCTCTGGACAGCCTGTGAACATAAGAATCAAACCAGTCATGGCCATCCCCAACGCCAACAGGGCCCTATCCACCCCTGGCAGTTCTGAACACATTTTCCCTTGTTTCTGCAGAGCAGTGGTGATGCCATTGGAGATGTTGTCATCTCAAAGTGGGGCTGATTGCTGCTGTCCCAGGCAAAATGATTCCTCAGCAGCTCAGCAGGGTTTGGAGCCCAAGCAGAGGTGGCTGTGTTCACCCTCCGGCCCTGTCAGCGCTGCTGTCTCATGGCTGGATGGTCTTCGAGCGGCGATAAGAGGGGATCGGATTGCTGACAGATGGCATTAAAATGAGCTTGCTGGAATGAAGCATGAAAAGATTGGATTAGCAGGGGGGTGGGTGCTCATGCCAATTACTGCTGGAGATCCTCACAGCCCCGCATCGGGCAGGTGTGTTCGGCAAAGATTTCTCTTTAAGAGAACTTAATGATTTTTCTCGAGCGCTCTCATCTCTTTAATTAAATTGCCTGGGGAAGCTGTCAGTCAAGCCATGTGAGTTACAGTCCTGCTGCCAAACAGCCATTCGGTCAGACCAGCATTTTGTGCTTGTGATACTCGTGAAGGAGCCAGAATCACTGTTATCCCCCACGGGGGCGGCACCGGGGACAGGGCTGCCTGGATGCAGCGAGGCAGGGCCCGTGGTGAAGAGCATCACCCAGGAGAAGACAAAATCCTCAGGGCTCCTGTAGACATCGTTGAGCCTGGCATGCACAGAAATAAAGGAGTTGAGGCCAAATGGAAGAAAGGACTGGCTCTTGGGTTGCACTACATTTTACTCTGTCCCAAGCCACATCATGCAGCATGCAGCAGGTTTCCCTAGCAGGGTTTAGTTCTCCCCTCTGCCCTGTTCACAGACCCTCTCATCATTGGTAATTATATTCCCCAAGCAAAACAAGAGCCCACTCAGCTCCCTTTATCCCAGCAGCAACACCAGGCTGTGCCCAGCCTGGTCTTCCTCCGGCCAAGTGCCCCATTTGGATCGCCACAGCTAAGGAGGCAGGTTGTGCCTCCTTGGGCAAGGGAGACAGGAGGAGGCAGATTCCCCTTTCCACCATTCCCATCCTACACTGGGCAGCTCCCTGGTGCAAGGGTAAATTAAGTTTTCTGTTGCCTTGGCACCAAGCTGTTTGGTGTTGGTTACGCTGCAGAGAGACCACTGCAATGCCATCCTTCCTGGCCAGCTGAAGCTCCTTGACCAGAGCAGTGGGACAGGAATGACCATTTCAGGGCTTTTCTTCCCAGCACAATTACCCCCTTCATTTCAGCAAATCCTTTCCTTGCCTCGAGGCTCAGTTTTCCCACCCATGAAACGCAAATCGCAGCACCCACAGCTACGCAAGGGGAAAGCGGAACCCTGGGATAATCGACAGGGAGATAAACCTGTCGTGATGTCAAGGTCAGAGGCAGAAGCAAGGCGTTGGCACCGAGAACGGATGCTCAGGACCGCCCGCGGCTCCCCCGCTCCCAGCGCTGCATCAGCCGCGCCGGGCTGAGCTCTGCGGCAGAGCTGCAGCGAGCTCCCGTTTGGCAGAGGGCTCTGCCTGCCTCGGAGAGTGAGGAATGCCTGTCCACGGAGTGCCATCTAGTGGGATTCTGGTTTATCATCCGTATTCCCGTTTCCTTGAAAAAATACAGCGTTGTGCACAGATTTGATGCGTGTCTGAGAGGAGAAAACAAGCTAATTAATGCAAATATTCTCTATTGTGCACTCTCCCAGCAGCTCCTTTCCAATTGTATTTTTGCATCTCCTTTTTTTATAGTATCTGCATTATTCTGGCACATTATCAATCTTGATTTAGAGTGGAAGCTCCCCAAGGAAAATATTGTATGTTTTCACTTATATTTCAAGGTCCCTGTAAATCAGAGGTACTGCAGGGTGGATAAGTGTTGTAGGATTGAGATTGTCTTGTGAGAGACCCTGTAGAAATGACTCAGTCTTCTCTAAACCTGTAAGTGCTTATATTATAGAATCATAGAATCATAGAATCATAGACTTACCTGAGTTGGAAGGGACCCAAAAGGATCATCGAGTCCAACTGCTGTCCCTACACAGGACACTCCCAACATTCACACCATGAATATATACGTGCACCTCTGTGTGTCTGACTCGTGTGACAGAGGGGTTGCACTTGTTTAAATCATGGAATGGTTTGGGTTGGAAGGAACCTCAAAGCCCATCCAGTCCCAGCCTCACTGCCATGGGCAGGGACACCTCCCACTGGATCAGGGGGCTCAAAGCCCCATCCAACCTGGCCTTGAACACCTCCAGGGATGGGGCAGCCACCACTGCTCTGGGAAACCTGGGCCAGGGCCTCCCCACCCTCACAGCAAAATGTTTCTCCCTAAGATCTCATCTCCATCTCCCCTCTTTCAGCTTAACTCTGTCCTTGGAGGTCCCCATAAGTCGTGAGAAGTGCTGGGCTGCGTTGAGAGGACCTGTCTGGAAATTACAAGCCCAATTACAAATAACAAGTCCAACAACAGGGAGAAGGAGAGACCAACAATAAAGGAGTTGGAGCTGGAAAGAGCCAGTGCTTTGTTAAGGGTCAAGTTTAAATCTGCAGGTGTCTCAGCCCTTTGGAGGCCACATAAGCTACAATCAGGATTTCGCTGGACTCCTCTGTCCCTCCCTTTACCATATGGATCTTCACAGCCCTTCTCACTCAGCAGCTGTTCTGACAGCATCGCCCAGCTCTGCCAGCTGTGGGGCCTGCTGTTCTCTGCTGGCTGGTACAGAGCAGCTGGAGGATGCTCCTTCCGAGGAATGCTGGAGAAGTGATGCAGGGCAGGCATCTTCCAGGGATCGGCCCTGAGAGCAGCGGTCAGTGATGCTCTCTGCATCTGAGTGAGCACCTAATGTGGTCACCAGAACATTTTCTTGAGAGAGAACACCATCAAGCAGTGGGCAGAGACTTCATTTGCTGGAAAATCATTAGTTTTGGAAAGTATTTACTTTTGTGATAGAATAAGCATTGCAGCTACAGTACTTTTGTGTATTAAATAGAAAATGGGACACTGTGATCTAAGCACTGTATGTACATGTATATATATTCATATATATATGATATATATACATATATATACACCTCATTCATATCCCCCCTGACATATATGGTGCATTATTCTGATATTTAAAAAATACAGACCAGAATATCTGCTGGACTGAGTTATTCTGCCTTCTCTAGAACTGTTGGTGGGTGGTTGACTAATTCTGGCTGTTGGAAGAAGCAAGAGTTTCACAAGAGGTGATTCCCCTTCCGCACTCTCTTCCTGCTTACAGCCTGTATTGACTGAAGGCTTAAAAAAGGTTTATCAAAATCTCTTGTGAAAAATTGACTGTAAATTCCTTGTTTCTTTTCAAATGAAATGAGAAAGGTGTTGCTCCCAGAGTGGTGCTGCGTCCACTACCTTTTGTCTGTCCGCTCAGTCTCCCTGTCAGTGTCAGACTTAGATAGCATTAATCATATTTTCCTCATTCATTACTCAAATCACCACCCACAAATGGCTCGTCTGAAGACCTGAGTCAAGCCCTGAGAAGCTGACGATGGTAGATACCTGGCTATCTCTCTGGCTTTATTCATACATTCACCATCAGGATAAAGACCACATCTGCATTGTCCCTACCCCCAGGAATTCCTACCTGCTGCATTAGGCCCAGGATACGGCTGTGTGGTAACAGGGGTTGCCCACCCTGTGGCTTGGCAACACTTTAGGGGGTTGACTCAGGTCAACAAGAGTTGTCTCCTCTGTGGCATTTCTGCCTCCTACCTAGGATGGCCCCATGCAAGGGAGAGAAAGAGAAAAGCTTCATTGAATCCCAAACCCAGTTGGAGGTTTGGATTCCCAAGTGGGATAACAGGGCTTGGAAACATTTAGCTTGGCTCTGGCTTTTGTCTCTGTACTTTTGGCTGCTCGTGGTCTCGTCTACTGTAAGTCATCCTCAGATGGTCCTGGTGCCCGGGGGAGCTTCGTTGTGAAAAGGCTCCGTGTTTATTCGCTTATGTCAGCCTCTCGCTCCACTCAGGCAGTTCCTGCTCAGGTTTCTCTTGTAGAGGAAGAAAAGAGCAGTTGTTTAATTTATTCCAAGTGAGTTCCTCTTCTCAATGAGGCTGATGATAACAACACCACGGAGCAGTGTGGATAAGGGAGCACAGCCACGTACTGCAGGTGTGAGTCACGACCAACCCATCACCACCACTGCTTTGTCTAAAAGGTCATCACCTGGAGTTATTCTGCTCATCCTTAAAATGATTCCCAGGAGCAGCTGGTCAGTGGAATGCCACAATCAAAGAAAAAATAGCCCCTCTGATGAGGGTTTCTTTGGGATTAAGGACTTCATGTTGTACTCCATCCATGGTGGCCCCACAGCCATCATCATGGTCCACATTCATCTCCCCAGGAGAGCTGGGCTCAGGGATGGGGTTTGCATTGGAGGCTGGCTCAGGCTGTTGGGCACATGCCATAACCTTACACACTGTTTATCTAAAACATATTCCAACTTGGACCAGTCTGTTCTCAAGAGACCTTGGCCGCAGCCAACATGGAAGCAGCGACGGGGCCCCTTTGGGAATTTGGCCCAAACAGAGTCAAAGCTGTTGGTGGTGATCCAAGAATTTTAATTGATTCTGCCAACACACACACGCCCCCTCAGCTCTCCAAGGGGCTTGGTGTTGGTCTGTGTGTGTGAAATCTTGCCCCAGGGGCCTGCTGATGTTGTGAACTGTTGGCATCAGCACCCAGGCTTAGATGGGAATACGATGGAGGGGCCCTGCTTAGTACCAGCTGCCAACATCTGCTCCCATGGGGAGACCATGCAAGCAGTAGAACACCCAGATGGGATTTGCTAAGAGCAATCACAGCAGGGACACCTTTGGCTTTGTCTATGTGTGAGTGGTGGCACACAGCCTTCCTTCATCCCTGAAGTGACTGGGAAAGCTGCTCCCAGACCTACAGAGAACAAAACCACCAGAGGTGGCTGATTAGTGTCCATGGTCCTTATACACCAGCATCATCAGGACTTTGTGAGTGCAAACGAGCATGGCAGATGGTGTGTGCAACAGGGACCTGCTCTAAACGTGGACTGGAATGGTGTGTGCAACAGGGACCTGCTCTAAACTTGGACTGGAATGGTGTGTGCAACAGGGACCTGCTCTAAACGTGGACTGGAATGGTGTGTGCAACAGGGACCTGCTCTAAACGTGGACTGGAATGGTGTGTGCAACAGGGACCTGCTCTAAACTTGGATTGGAATGGTGTGTGCAACAGGGACCAGCTCTAAACGTGGACTGGAATGGTGTGTGCAACAGGGACCTGCTCTAAACTTGCACTGGGAAGGCCCTGCAGCATTTTGCATTGGCACAGATGACCCAGACCCCTGAGGCTGATCTCTAATTGAGACAGGGATGAGGGAGCAGGACACTGGCCCCAGATTTGCTCTCTCTAATTAACTTCTTCAACTCATCCCTGCTCGCTGCTGTGAAGCCCCAGCTGCTGCCACCCTTGCTGCCCCTCAAAAAGCACAGCAAGAAAGCACCTTCAACTGAATGTTGCTTGGTCGAGGGAATGGAGCAGCTCAGAAGGGAAATAGATTTTGCTGATCTGTACAAAGCAGGCAGGTTTGGAGTGAGCTGGTAACACACAGGGTGGTGCTCAGGGTATTTTTCTGCATTGTCCCCTGAGAGAGCTGCGATACTATGAGATTGATGGGACTGTGGAGCTCTTTGAAATGACTCTGTCATGTTCTGGTGCCAGTCCAGAATGCAGGGAAATGAAAAAGAAAAGGAAAATCACAGAATCATGGAATGGTTTGGGTTGGAAGGGACCTTAAAGTCCACCCAGATCCACCCCTCTGTCATGGGCAGGGACACCTCCCGCTGGATCAGGGGGCTCAAAGCCCCATCCAACCTGGCCTTGAACACCTCCAGGGATGGGGCAGCCACCACTGCTCTGGGCAACCTGGGCCAGGGCCTCCCCACCCTCACAGCAACATATTTTTTCTTAAAATTTCATCTAAATCACCCCTCTTTCAGCTGAAAACCTTTCCCCTCATCCTATCACTACGCTTCCTAATAAAGAGCCCCCAAATTAATGTAACTTCTGAGAACCCTCTGACTGATTTCATTTGCTTGATGAGCAGCAACAGGAAGAAGTTTCCCTGCTTTCCTTTTGAGCATGTTTTCTCCTCTTCCATTGCTTCTCTTTTTGCACAGGAAAAAACTGCTGGGCTGAACAGATGAAGAAGGAGCTCAGAAACTGCTGACCTTTCCATGGAGGATTGCCTGCAGCTCTGCTCCCTGTCCCAGGGCTGTGATACCCTGGTGCACCAACACTTCAGGTAGCTCCTAACTGGGGCCTGGAGCCTGTAGCTCCAGCATGTTGAAGCTGTGCAGCATTGCAGCCTCTTTTGGCCTGCCTTACATCACCACGATAGAGAGCAAACAAAATGTGTGTAATCATGAGAGGCGAACGTGACAAGAGCGATAACTCGCATGCCACGGTGTTTGCTCACCCCCAGTAAGTTAGGCAGAAGCTATATATAGAAGTGAGATTGCTAATAACTGGCACGGGAAAGCCTTCGGCGTCTCCATTCAATTCATTTACACCTCCCACAAAGAAGACAAAGAAAGCCTCTTTGAAGGATTGCCAACCTGCTGCCATCTGAGGCAGCCACTCCGCGCCACAGCCTTTGGTTCGGCCTCCGCTACCCGACGTCGTGCACGTCCAGGGCCGGATTCCCAGCTTCGTTACCTCCAGCTGAACTGCTGAACCAAGGTCATGCTGGTGGTGCTAAAATCTCCATCCTTCTGCCCACTATCAAGACCCCCAAATATTCTGTCTTAGCCAGAAGATGGCATGGGAAAAAATCATTTACCTTTGATGGGTTGTCAAGCACTGGGGAGCAGTGGAGTGTCCATCCCTGGAGGGGTTTAAAATATATAGAGCTGTAGCACTTGGGGACATAATTTAGTCGTGGCCTTGGCAGAGTTAGATTTATGGTTGGACTTGATGATCTTAAAGGTCTTTTCCAACCTAAACGATTCTGTGATTCTGTGATTTTGGAGCTCCCTTTGCTGGTCAGAATTTCCAGGCTCCTTGCTGAAGGTGTCCAGCAGTGAGCTAACTCCAGCAACAAGCTGTGCAGTAACTAAAAAGTGAAAGGCTTCTCTGATGTCAAAAAAAGGGGACAGGTTTTAAACATCTGGACATTTTCTGCATGGCAGTATTTTAATTGTTGTATAAATAATAAATACTGTGTGGTATAATTATAGAATCATAAAACGGTTTGGGTTGGAAGGGACCTTAAAGCCCATCCTGTTCAAATCCTCTGCCATGGGCAGGGACACCTCCCACTGGATCAGGGGGCTCATAGCCCCATCCAACCTGGCCTTGAACACCTCCAGGGATGGGGCAGCCACCACTGCTCTGGGCAACCTGGGCCAGGGCCTCCCCACCCTCACAGCAAAACATTTCTCCCTGAGATCTCATCTCAGTCTCCTCTCTTTCAGTTTAAGGGTTTACAAGATAAACAAGTGTGAGCCCTGGACAAGCAAGACTCCAAAAATGCTGTTATTTATCCTGGCTCCTGCAGATCCCCAGGTGGGATGGAGACACTTGCTGTGTGACCACCAACAGCACGAGGCTGGAAGAGCTGAATCGCTTTCTGCAGTTGGTTGGTACTAAATGAGTGTTTGAGACAGGAGAAAGCACAGCCCCGCCGGTGTCTCACCCATCTGCTGGCCTCCGTGGGACCCCTGGAGGTGTCAGTGCAAGGCTCAGGCTGGGTGTTATGTCAGCTATGACAAAGGGGAGGCACCTTTCTGCCAATGGGCTTTTCCAGGCTCTTTGTTGTGGCTTTGACTGGGGCAGAAAACTCAGCTGGAGATGCACAACCACCCTGTGAGAGCATCAATGTGCCCTGCAATGCTGGCAGGCCAACTAAGCTGAGATGCCCTGATAACAGAGCAGAAGTCAGGTGTGGATAATTTCTGAACCTTAAGAACAAGGTTGGGATTTCATGGTGACATGAAACCAGTAGATCCATCCTGACAGCGCTGCTGCAGCCACGGCCTTGCAAGGCCATAAGGAGGAAAACATGAGCTGTCTCCTGGTGGGATTCATATCAGAGCTGTGATCAGTGCTGGCCACATGTATCCTGGTGGGTTTGGGCAAGGCACACAGGGCCTGAAAGGTAAAGCCCCTTGGGGCTGTGTGCAGTTTGCTTCATCTGCCCACGGAGGTGGTTGAGTCCCACCTCTGGAGGTGTTCAAAAGACAGGTAGATGAGTTCCTCAGTGATGGCTCAGTAGTGGACAGGTACAGTTGGACTCGATCTCAGAGGTCTTTTCCAACCAGATGATTCTATAATTCTGTGATTTAGGTGTCTAATTCAAGTGCTGCCCTCTGAAAATGTTATTTGCCTTGCCTCAAGGTCAGGAGGGACAGATGGCCTGGAGGAACTGTGTCAGCCAGAGGAGAGGCCACTGTCTTGGAGAATCTGCAAAAAACCAAGCCAAGCAGCCTAATTATGCTGTTCCTCTCTCTGTGGACAGCACATTGTCCAAGTGATTCTAGATGTGTCCACCTGCCCACTGCAAATATAAAGGTGCTGCTGGAAATAGCAGTTGTCTTCATCAGCTGGGAGCCAGCCTTGCTCCTGCTTGAAGGTGGTGCTGGACATCTC
Source organism: Dromococcyx pavoninus (assembly GCA_033558185.1). NCBI lineage: Eukaryota > Metazoa > Chordata > Aves > Cuculiformes > Neomorphidae > Dromococcyx > Dromococcyx pavoninus. The sequence continues at coordinate 900,451 of JAUMJL010000035.1, read as the reverse complement.
AGACACCACCACCTCTCCAGTCCCACACTTGAGGGGAACAGACCTGCTTGCCTGTTTTTTCCCCCTTTGCATGGAATAAAAAGAAAAACATTCACTGGAACTGGGACTGGACCCTCCTCTGACCCCATGCAGAGGAGTCCTTTGGCCACAGGGCAGCCAGAGCCCTCTCCTCCTGCCCCAACGTTTTCCATCGAGTTCCCAGCAGCTCTGCAACACCAGGGTGAGTGCAAACAGGGAAAGCTCCCTCCACTGGGAAAGCACGGCCTGTTGAGGGAGAGGTGGCACTTCCAGGGAACAGTCTTGATACAGGACTGTTGCCATAAACTGTCTCCAACAGGGTTCTTGAGCGAAGAAGGCTCCTGACTTTGCCCGCTGGATTATCCATGGACATGTTCCCTTAAAGAGCCCATCACTACTTGGATGTGGGGAAGCTGCAGGACGTGGGGTTGTTCTGGTTTCTATCCTGATCTGCCTCTCGGTTTCAGTGGGGAAGCATGGGCTTCAAAAGGAGTTTCATTCCTATTTATGTGGATGGGGACCATTACTTGTCAAATCTTTGCTCCTCACCTGCAAAATGAGGGTATTGGGCCAGCCCTGCTTCACAGGTGTGTGAGGGTAGAGCCACCACTGCCCTTCAGACACACAGGTGCTGCAGAAAGGCTGCAGGAATAAACTGTGCAGGTCAGCTATGATCTCCCCTGTGTTAAATCTTAGCTGTGGTGAGGCTTTCAGTAAGTGCATCAACACCAGAAGTGAGGGACAGCTGTGCTTGCTGGGCTGGGCACATGGCAGATGCCATTGAGATATCCTCAAGACTGTGATGGTTAAACTGCTCCAAGCAGAGCTTGTTTTCCAACTCCTACATGGAAAGGCAGGGAAAGAAGATGCAGTCCAACTGCAGGACTGGTTTAACCTCCTGAAAGGCAGCTGCCCAGGGTAGCTGGAGTCCAGGCTGTGTGTAGGAGATTGAAGACTCTTCTGCCCTGCTCTTTTCCTCAGTGGTCCACAGCTCCCTGTCACACCACAGGAGCCACTCTGGATTCACTTGTGGATGCCAGGTGACCACAAGTTAATCCATCATTGCAATGCTGTTCCAAGGGATGAACTGTGCTCCCTCTGAAAACCCTACACCTTGTTTACAGATATGGCCATAACTTCTCTGAGGTGCTGATTTAAGGAATGGATGTGGTGCCAGCCCGTGTCCAGGTGAGAGGAGGCGCAGATGGTGATCAGTTGAGGAGATGAGGACAATGCTGGAGAGAAGGAAGTGTTGACAGAGGCAAAACTGAAATCTGCCCAGAGCCTAACAAAGGTGTGAGGCTGGAGCCTCTCCAAGGAGCCATGGGAGAGGCCACTGGGTTGAACGCTGTTTTCTCTGACCCTTTGCCAATACATTTCCCAGATCGTGACAGATTATTCGGGTTCTTGGTTGCAGCGTGCACCTTCTCCCCACTGCCTGGTCCCTCCCTCTCCCACGCCTGGCTGACCAGGGTTGCAGAGGGCACTGCGCCCGATCTGGATCTCGGCGCGGCGGCCACTCGATGAGCAGAGTGTGACCACATTCCAGGGCCACGATGGCAATGTCCCAACAGCAGGCAGCAAATAGGAGCAAAGGAAAGAGTGGGCATGCATTTGTGAAACTCCTAGGGGGCTTCTGCCTCCTTTGGGTATTCCCTGAGGACTGATGTTTATCTTCCTGAGAATCCTTCAGCTATAGCCACTGTTCTGAGCTTCTCACGACCCCAGGCTTTAATGAGGCTTCCACTCAACTGAGTCCCACTTATCAGCTTCCAAAGAATTCCCCCCTACTCTAATTCAATGAGCTGAAGAGAAGCAGAGTCTCAAGACAGCAGGGCTGATTCATACCCTATGGTTTGCATTCCAGTGGCCAGGGAATCCCCCACACAGTGCCCGTGTGAGACAGGAATACCTGCAGGAAAACAGCTTTCATCTTGGGGTGGTGGTTGAAAGGAGGAAGTCTGGCACGGCCAGAGAACCTGCCTGTGCCACGGTAGGACCACAAACCCTGAAATGTTCTCAGCCCCAGCCTGGAGAATCATCAGGTATGGGATTAATCCACCTTTGCTTCAGTGGTGAGCAGGAGACACCTCCAGAGGGTGGAGATGGCTCAGAGGAGAGACTGTCAGGGCACAGAGTCCTGCACAGGGACTCAGCAGACACAGTGTCTGATTCCATGCTGAAGGGGACGATGCTCAAATTAGCTGACCTTCACTTTTTGATGTATTGATAATAGCGACTGCTGTTGGCCTGAGAGCCCAGGAGGGCACAGGAATTCCAAGCCTGGAAGACTGTACCAAGGTAGAACAGGCCCAGCAAAAGCAAACAGCAAAGGTGTTTCCTGCCCATGTTATTATCACATTCAACATAGGGAAAAGGTGCTGAAAGAGGATAGAAATCAGGTTGAGATTTGCCACTCAGAGCAGGGCTAAAGCTGGACAGTGATGGTTAAAATGGTGCCCCTCTGATATACAAAAAAATGGGAATGGAGATCACCATATCCCTCCTTCTTCCACTAAACTTTTCCTGTGCATGACCATGGAAAGTATATTACTGATTGTATTGATTTTGTGCTCCAGATCCTCATCTCCCAGGACCCAGATTACTCTTGCACGCATTTTCACACAAATGAGCCACCTACTGAGGAGCTGAGGCCACTACCAGAGGTAGAAATGTTCTCTGACTCTCATGAATGAGAGCATGCACTGGGAGGAGGGTGGGCTTTGCTATTCCAGGCTGTGTGAATGGGAGTGGGTTCACAGATGGTTTCCAGGGACATGAGCTGAGCATCATATTGTCCCTGTTGAGAATGAGGCTGCTCACAACAATTAAGTATCAAAGATCAGTGTAGACAACAGATACAAACCCCATGAGGATGTGCAGTGGCCATCCCTGTTTTGGCCACATTTCCATTTGGCATCCTCCCCACCCTCCCTTGTGCCCCGTGGCAAAGGGCAGTGCTACAACCCTCTCTTTGAGGCTGCAGAACTGAGCCACTCTCCAGCCACGCTGTGACGGACCAAGAGAGGTGAAACTCAGTGCTCTGATTTCCTGGGCAATCTTTACTGATGTCAGTACAGATAACTGTGAATAAACCCCAGATATGTGCATTCCCAGACCTGGAAGCTCATTTTACAGGAGCTGCAGAGAACAGACTGTGGGGAAACAGCCCTAAGTGATTAATACACTTTTAGGAAACGAGCTTGATCTGTTACTCATTTCTTGTGAGAACAGCAAACAAAACCATAAAGTCAGGATGATAACAATAGTGTCCTGCCTTCCAGCCTCCTGGGCACTCACTCCTGCAGGGACATGACTCTTCATGTCCTTGTGTGCTGCCCAATGCACGGCAAATCCTTCGTGCAGCCACAGGACTGTGTCTTCTGCAATCCACTGAGATCACCCTGTCCTTTGGGCAGGGGTTGTTCCTGACAGTGTGTTCACTTTCTTTTTGAAAGTATTTAGGCCGAAATAATGTCCACAGCTCTCTTGATCTTTGAGTCTCCACAGCCTGGGGTGGGAGGCTCCGTGTGCCTGAGTGAAGCGAGCAGAGGGTTTGGTCCATCGCCGTTACGACCTGTCCAGGGAGGTCACAGCCTGGACCTGTCTGTTGTCCTCTGCTCAGCAGATCTCTCAAGAGTGATGCACAGGATTTCACACCCTTGCTCAGCAGCTGGATGGAAGCTCTGTTCATGTATTTTTCGTTCATCTGGTCACCAAAAGCAGCAGTTCTGGAATCTGGAACATAAGAAGGATGTGGAACTGTTGGAACCAGAGGAGGCTACAGAGATGATGGAAGGGCTGGAGCACCTTGGCTATGAGGAAAGGCTGGGAGAGTTGGGGTTGTTCAGCCTCAAGAAGAGAAGACTCCAGGGAGACCTTACAGTGGCCTTCCAGTACGTGAAGGGGTCCTACAAGAAAGCTGGGGAGGGACTTTTTACAAGGGCATGGAGTGACAGGACAAGAGGGAATGGCTTTAAATTGGAAGGGGGAAGAGTTAGATTAGACATTAGGAAGAAATTCTTCATGATGAGAGTGGTGAGGCCCTGGTATAGGTTGCTGTGGGAAGTCCCATCAGTGCTCCATCCCTGGAGGTGTTCAAGGCCAGGTTGGATGGGGCTTGGAGCCCCCTGATCCAGTGGGAGGTGTTCCTGCCCATGGCAGGGGGAGTGGAACTGGATGGGCTTTAAAGATCCCTCCAACCCAAATCATTCCATGATTCTATGTTTATATCAGACAGATAATAACAGATTTAATCAGTTGAACAAAATCAGCTGCAAGTTCAGTTGCACACCTTGTCTGACAGCTCCATGCTATAATCTGCCATCCCACAGCCCACAGCAGTGCAAGGTCAGCTTCCTTCTACGTCCTTGTCACCCCACAGGGGTATTCCAGGCTCCATCACAGGTAAATGATGGCATTCAGGCTCTGTGACTCTGAGTGCTGTAACCTCAAACATTTAGGTGCTCGGAGCTGAGTGATTGAAGGCTGCTTAGAGACAGCCATGAGGGAAATGATGAGCGTGGCTTAACTCTTGCTGCTCACTGACTATAGAGATGTAGAAAAGCTACAGGGAAATTCCTCTTCCCAAAGAGAAATCTCTGCCCTAAACTTCAGCACACACTGTTTATTTCAAATATAACACAAGGGCTTGTGTTTGCTATTGGACAGGGCTTTGTGAAGGGCTATTTTCCAGCTTTAGGAAGTAACTCAGAACTTCAAAGACTCGCTTAGGCACCTGGTGACCAGAAGGGGAATTCACATCTTTTCCTTCCCTGACAGAGGCTACAACCTGGGTTAAAACTGGGGTGAGGAAATGGTACAGCAATCCCTGCTCCTCCTGCCCACATTGTCTACCTGCAGACTTTGCACCTCAGCAGCCTGTTTGCAAAAACCCACCTTCTGAGCCAGCCTTTCTTCTTCTCTGAGCACAACCTCTGTGCTGAGGATCCTGGATGAATCCCGTGTAGACTTTACCACCTCACTGGACCCCATAAGCCACGTTCTATCAGTGAGTTGAGAAATCCACACTGCCACAGGTGAGTGCAGCACTGTGGGTAATCAATTATCTCCGTTGAACATTGTTTTCATTCCTTGCCTATGCACATTTCCCAGCGAGCTGATTATGTCACTCATTAACCTTCCAGACCTCTTTATTTTCTTTATGCAAAGAGCCGGCTTTTGTCAGGCCAACGCGTTCATATTTCGGCTGAGCTTCCAGAACAAAGAGTCCCCACTAATTCCTTTCTGCTTAGTCAGACCCGAGTCACGTAGAAAGCTATTACCAAAATTGGTACAGAAGTGCTGCCAACTGCAACCCTCCAGCCCAGCTGCGTGTGGTGAGATTTGCATATCAGCGAGCTGGGGAGAAGGCTCAGCGCAGGCAGCGCTCGCAGCCAAAGCTGGTTTTGTTCATTTCTGTGAGTGAATGTTTGTGAAGTCAGAGCCTTTCCCAAAACAATAGAGAGAATCCTCCCATCTGGCCTCTCCTCCCCGAAGACTTTATCCTCTCTCAGAGTTTATGTCAAGGCCAAACCAAGCTGGCATCTCAGTAGATAAAAATCCAGGGTTTGTTGGTTGACCACATGGAGGTATTTGCTTCTTGACAAGTGGCACTGTGAAAGCATCCCTCATCCCTTTTCACCCCTACATGCTGCAAAGCAGCATAGTGGAACGGTGCTGCCAACCAGTTTTCTGCTCAGGCTCTGCCCAATTCCAGCTGATATTAAGACAAGAAACACATATTCCAGCAGCAGAGCAGAGGGGCTGCATGCTGGGGAGATATTCGTGTCTAACAGGCCATGAACCAACCCTGTTTCAAAATATACAGAGAGTTTTCTGCAGTGGGTGCTCATCACTGCAGCACCCACAGGTGCTCCTCCAGAAGAAATCCAGGTGGTAATCTCCAGGCTGCACTCCCAGCCCCTCCTCTAAAATCATCAAGGAAGGTCTTCCACGTAATTAGGTTTTTCTGAGTTAGGAATTAAGATTTCCAGTTTTATTTTTGAGCTGCACAGACTGAGGAATCTCCGTTCAACCCATCTAAGCTCAAATTCTCACAGCATCACATGAATCCAGAGGCTGGGCTTTTAAGGAAGACTTTCATAAGATTTGCCATCATACTTTTATGGCTGGTGCTGATCTGTTTCTGAGGTGAGCAAATATTCCACAAGGCAGTGCTTTCCCCAGTGCTGTTCTGCTGGCACAGGGTAGCAGGTTAGAAAAGGTGAGGTGCTCCTGGTTACACCTGATGCTCATCACTAGATCCAGAAGAGACTGGTCTGAAACTATGGTGCCTCAGGTTACTAAAGAGTGACATAGAATCACAGAATGACAGAATCATTAAGGGTGGAAAAGACCTCTAAGCTCATCCAGTCCAACCATCAGCCCAACCCCACTGCGCTTGCTAAACCATGTCCCAAAGTGCCACATCCATACGTTTTTGAACCTCTCCAGGGATGGAGACTCCACCCCTGCCCTGGGCAGCCTCTGCCACAGCTTCACCACTCTTTCAGAAAAGAAGTTTTTCCTAATATCCAATCTAAACCTCCCCTGGCACAACTTGAGGCCATTTCCCTTCATCCTATCACTTGTTACTTAGGAGGAGGGACCAACACCCACCTCACCACAACCTCCTTTCTGGGAGCTGCAGAGAGCAACGAGGTCTCCCCTCAGCCTCCTCTTCTCCAGGATACACAACGCCAGGTTCTTCATCATGCTCATAAGACTTTCCAGACCTTCCCCTTTAGGGCTATATTGCCCTAAATGACATCTCCATGGCTGCAGAAGTCATGACAAAAGAGCTCAGGATCAGAGTCATTCTCAGCCCTTAATTGGAGGAGAGAACACTCTGGAACATCTTGCTTTCTTTGCCATGGATGCAGTCTACTCTTGCTATGACATGGCTGTGGAGGAAGCGCCTCCAACAGTGACGTTGTGCTCATGGCTTCTGGTTCAAACAGCTTTGGGACAGCCCAGGTGCACTGTGCAACAATGAAGGGCTGGGTGCAACGTGCCCTTCTCAGGAAAACCCTTGTGCCTCTGTAGGTTTGTACCTCAGGGTTTCTTTTCCAGAGCTGGGTGGGTTGTGCTCTTGGTTGCAGCTTCTCTGCCTGCAGGAATGTGTGCTCTCCATGAACTGCCATCTGAACAGTTATTGTTAAAAGTGCCTGTGGTTAACTAAGCTTTGTGTTACATCACCTGTCTGCAGCATATATACCCCTTCCTTAGGTGGCATCTGTCACCACGGCCATAAATAAGATGCCTCCCAGGGCTTCCACAACTCACAGTTTTCACACCTCTCTCATTATGCCATTAACCCTGGGCAGATCCTCCTCTTAGTATTCCTCCTCATCCCTCTGACATAGCTCAGCCGAGGCTTTGCTGTATCATGTCCAGGCAACCATAGCACAACGAGGCATCTGCTCCTGCCTGTAATTAGCTGTGCAAAGCAGCCTGTCCTGCTGGCACCGAGTTACAAAGGTTTGAGCCTAAAAATATGGTGATTTAAACAACTGTAAAAGCAGAGCAGAAGATGACTGAGAGGGAGCTGAGGCTCCAAAGCATTTACCAGACCCTCTCATCTCACAACTCATCAGTGCAGATGTTAACAGCAGGTTCAAAGGTTCCTCCTAGGGGACTCCTTTCATACAAACTTAGAATCATAGAATCACCTGGTGGGAAAAGACCTTTGAGATCATTGAGTCCAACCGTACCTGAACCACATCCCTGAGAAACTTGTCTACCCATCTTTTGAACACCTCCAGGGATGGTTTCCTTCTTGCTATGCCCAGGCAACAGCACTTGGTCCTTCTGTGAGAATGGTGAGAGCACCAGAGCTGTGCTGGAATTTGCAGGGCTATGAGTGAAAGGAAGAGCTGACCTTCTGTGCTTCTTGTACCAAGTCAGATCAAAACTGAGTTTGGAAAGACTTTTCTGAAACTAAACTTTGCATGATGGACAGACCTTCAAAAGTGGCAGTTTCGAAGATCTGGATTTCTAGGTGTTCAGTATTTTAGAGGAAGATGGGTCTGGAGAGCAATGACAGACCCCTCTGAAGGCAAGACCCTCCAGCTCCCCATCGCTGGACACTCAAACCAGTGTCAGCCAAACTCTTCAGTCCTTTTGATGGAAGTCTTCTCGTCCAGACTCTTGGGCCCTCTTTGACATAGGCTCTTGAAAAAGTCTTGGATTCCGAAGAGCTATGAGTAATAACACACATCACTCTTCTCTGTGCCCACTTTTTCCCCTTCCTTTCACAGCCAATAAAGCTTCACCTGGCCCCAGGAGCAAAGTGTCCTGCAGATGCTCTTCCACTGGAAGGCCTTGGCTTTTAATTTCAATACTCTCACCCTCTGGTGGGACTGCAAAGGGGAAGACGAGCCCATCTTTCCCCAGAAATCAACTCCATGGAGAGATTTCCTTCAATTTGCAGCCCAAGCATCCATGGTCTTCTACAAACACCAACTTCATCCTAGGCCTCTCCTTGTGTTTTCTTGTGCTTTCCCCCACAAGACTGACTTCCCCTTACTTTCTCTAACCCTGGGGGGAGAAGTTAGTTCCCCACAACAGACCAACCTTGCATTACACCTGCAAACATGAGCTTTCTGCTCTTCCAGATGGAGAGGGATTTGGAAGCAAATAAGTGCTCTCACAAGTGGAGCTCCCTGTATATTATGACAAGTTTAGTCTACAGCGAGGTTCGAGTTCAATTCAGAGACCCAGGCAGCCAATTTGTGTTCACTTCATTGCAGATTATTACAGAGGAAGCACACACACACATTCAAACACTTCTTTCATGAAAACTACTTTTGTTCTTTCTTGTTTTGTTCTCTTACACAATAAAAAATCTTTCTGGCTCAAAGCACCTTTGCTCGCTGTGCACGGAGAAGCACATGTTTTGCCAACAACTCTCCTGAAGAGACACCCTGCAGGGATATCCTGTCTACACTTTTCCTATCATTAAGCAGAGGGTGGAAGCCTGTATTTGGGGAGCTATCAAACACCCACTCTGTTTGCCCCTTTGCCAATGTTATCGGTGTTTGTCCCTGCTCTGCTCTGTGTCCTTCGATGTCCTGCTGAATTCCTTTCCAAATTGTCATAAATCGACGGGGACAACTCTGTTGTTTTAGGAAAGAGGAGGAGAGTCTGAGTGCAGTGGAGAACGTTTACACCATGGAGATGTGCACGTACCTCGTGTAGGGTGTCTGCTGTGCAGCAGCAGAAATATGAGTGTCAAAACACCTGGGGTGTAGACAGTTTTGTGTGCGATCCTTTGGAGGAACGTCAGCACCCAGGAACCCAAAGTCCCTCCAGTGTTAGGTGGCAGCTCAGGTTTTAAGTTTCTCAAGGGTGCCTACACGCTAGGTTTGAGCACTTAATCCCCTCTGGATTTAGCTCTTTGGACATGGTGAGTTGCTTGTGCACAAGCCCTGGAGAGGCTCTTAAACAAGGCGTTCCCCACTTTCTGGGTTTTTGGCAAGACCTGATCCATTTGGCATGTGCAGAGCTTGCCAAACCCACACAAAAGACAGCAGAGATGAACCCTCAGACGTGTGTGTGTACGAGCAGACTGAAAGGCCAGCGGTTGCTGCGCTTCCCTGGGCTGTGGGAGAGGTGAAGCGTGAATAACCTTACCTGTTTTACACTGTGGCTACAAAACACGGGGCCCTCGTGGTGCACAGCAAGAGTATCTGGGATGGGATTTGCAGGTATTTCCTTATCTTCAGTACTAATTAATAAGAGAGTCATAGGTTGGGTTGGGTTGGAAGGGACTTCAAAATCCATCCAGTTCCACCTCCCTGCCATGGGCAGGGACACCTCCCACTGGATCAGGGGGCTCAAAGCCCCATCCAACCTGGCCTTGAACACCTCCAGGGATGGGGCAGCCACCACTGTTCTGGGCAACCTGGGCCAGGGCCTCCCCACCCTCACAGCAAAACATTTCTCCCTAAGTTCCCATCTCTATCTCCCCTCTTTCAGCTGAATGGGACTGAGTTCAGTTTTCCTGTGTAGTGAACCTGCAGCACTTTATAGTCATCCATTCACAAGTTTAACAGCTTCTGTGGCAAACAGATGAGGATTATTGCAGAGAGGGAAAGGAAGGGGTGTGGAAATTTGGGTCTGTTGGAGGGCAGTGAGAAGCACATGTGAGTTACAGCTGAGCCAAGCCAAATCCAAGCCTGCTGGGGAAAACAGTGAGAGAGTTTGACTTGAGACCATGCAGGAGGCAGAGATGTGTCTGTGAGAAGGGAAGGAAAAGAGGTGATGGAGAGGTGGGGGTTGCCTAGACCCAGCTGCAGAAGGATAGTCATGCAGCCACAGTCAAGTGGAGGAGAGCTCAACAGAGGTTCCTGGGGATTATGGAAGGTCTGGTTGGAGATATGGCTCAGTCTGCTGTCTTGTTATTTGGTTTTCAGTGAAAGCATCCAAACCTTTCCTTAGCAGGAGCCTGAAAAACTGAGGCAGGGACCACCGCAAGGGCTGCTGAATTTGCTGGCACCTTCTCAGGCTATGTTTGAAGGTGAAGATGGGATTTAAGCAGGTGTTCTCTCCATCCAGCACACTGAGATGCATTTGGTTCTAAGCATCCATCCTGATCAGATGCGAAAAGCATCCCCGGATAGGCTGGGACTGGCCTGCTCAGCCACCCCTTGGTTTATCACTGCAGACCATATTGATGAGTACTGGTGCCTGTGTTTGGGGCTGAGCTTTCTCCATCCAGGGGAGCTCCAGTGCATGGGATCAGCCAGGCCATACGTGGGCAGGAGATGAATCAAGGTGGGTGGCAGGTTTGGGCTCATTCCCGACTGACAGCGTGACGTAGCCTCAGTGGTCGAAGAGAGGAGTTTGTCTGGATGTGACCAAGAATGGTTTTGATTGTGCTTCCTCATGGCACCATGAAATCTCTTTTCCCCAGTGTCCCCCCAGGGCTCAGCTCCTCCACCAGCTGGTGAGACCCCGTGACCTGTGGCCAATGCTGAGCAGGAGGAACGCGCGTCTCTGTGTGATTCGTGCCAGAGAAAACCACCCCATAAACAGAGTGGAGGCTATTTTGAGGAATCCCTGTACTATAAATAGTAACAGCTCTGTGGGTGCCGAGTCCTCACCTCCTCTGCTACTCATCTGCCTTGTTTTTGCTCAGCCTTTCTTTTATCTCCAGTAACAAAGGAGATGGTTTGTGGCATCGAGACATGTCAGACATAACTAACATGTGGCCTTCAGAGCAAAACCACTCTATTCCCACAATGTGCTCCCTGCTCAGCGGCTGCTCTTGGAGACTTGGTCTTCTGAGCTGGGGTCAGAGAGCTCAGACCCATCACAGACAGCCATGGCATTTGTAGAATAAATAGACAAAACAACCACAGGCAAGAAAACAGGACAAGATTCTCCTTCTCTTCTCTTCTCTTCTCTTCTCTTCTCTTCTCTTCTCTTCTCTTCTCTTCTCTTCTCTTCTCTTCTCTTCTCTTCTCTTCTCTTCTCTTCTCTTCTCTTCTCTTCTCTTCTCTTCTCTTCTCTTCTCTTCTCTTCTCTTCTCTTCTCTTCTCTTCTCTTCTCTCCTCTCCTCTCCTCTCCTCTCCTCTCCTCTCCTCTCCTCTCCTCTCCTCTCCTCTCCTCTCCTCTCCTCTCCTCTCCTCTCCTCTCCTCTCCTCTCCTCTCCTCTCCTCTCCTCTCCTCTCCTCTCCTCTCCTCTCCTCTCCTCTCCTCTCCTCTCCTCTCCTCTCCTCTCCTCTCCCCTCTCCTCCACCACTGAAGAATTGGGAAATTGAGACAAAGAAACACAACTTTAGGTGAAACACAAACACAGCTGGTGTTGTGAAACAGCCTTTACAAATACACTGAACGTACCCAAACCAACAAAATTAAGCATTGTTATGGATTTGTAGTGTCTCATGTCCACAGCTTTGGATTGGATTATTTTGTTATCCTGTTTAACTTTACTTTTCAAAGGGAAACCTCTGCTTTAATTTCCTAAAATTCCTTTTAAGACTCCAAACAATTGCAACCATTTGCTCAGAATAATATATTTCCACAGCCTGAGATAATGTTTCTTATGGGGTTATTTTTTAATATGAAATTCCTAATAATTTTACATCATTTTAGGTTGGCATTGAAAATTACTGAATTCCCAGTGAAGCAGAAAAACTGGTTATGACACTCAGCTCTGATCCCTCTGGATTTGCAGTGAGAGACCAATAGTTACAGCATAAAAAGCCTCTAAGAATGAAGTTTCATCGTGGGCTGGTTAACCTATAACTGAAATTATGGTTATATCTGTCCAAGGGCAGAGCCATGCAGTGAAAAGACACTGTGAGCACAGACTGATCCCTTGCCAGCTTTGTGTTGTGATTCCTCAGCACCTAATTACTCCGACTTTAATTAAACTTTCTTGTAAAACTTTCGTTGTTTCCTTCCCCAAATGATCTGCTCCTGCAGACTGAAGTCTCTCATCTCCTACCAAAATTGCAAATAGGGCTGGATGGAAATTCTGACCTTGGTTTGCTGGAAATGTTTTTGGTGTGAGTTTTTTCTTTTATTTTTCCCCTCAATTCAAGTATTTTATAATTTCTTTTTAAAAACCCAGATTTCTTTAAAATTGCAAATTTGATTAAAATATTGCATTTTGACAGGAAAATTTTTTTCCATTACAGTTTTGAGCACCTGAGTAAAGAACATGAAATCAATTCAATCATTTGGCATCAAATTGCAAGACTCAGAGCTGAAAAAAGATTTACTGAATGTAACAAACTTTCTGATTCCAAAGCTCTTCATTTCTTACTCTGTCCGTAATTATGGGGTGGGAGGAAACAGAGACATCCTCAGTCCTTCAGCTTTCCAGCATCTGCACTTCTCATTGGGAAACCTTAATCAACTCCCCAGGTTCTATCACGGATTTGCACATTGTTCAGAACAATGGGATCTGTCCTCTAGGTGGCACAAATCAATATATTGATACATCAATAAACCATAACAATAATTAATAATTAACCACATATTTAAGTGTTTCAGTTTAAAGGGCACAGACTTGCATTTTCTTTGTTTTCCCAGGGATTCTTCAGACCATATTTAACTTCTGCCTTATTCTCTCTATGGGTTTCTGTCTCTGACTGAGTTTTGCAGTTGCAGGAGGAGAAATACCCTGAATATAGAATCACAGAATCACAGAGTGTTTTGCTTGGAGGGACCTTAAAGCTCATCCAGTTCCACCCCCCTGCCATGGACAGGGACACCTCCCACTGGATCAGGGGGATCAAAACCCCATCCAACCTGGCCTTGAACACCTCCAGGGATGGGGCAGCCACCACTGCTCTGGGCAACCTGGGCCAGGGCCTCCCCACCCTCATTGTGAAGAATTTCTTCCTAATGTCTAATCTAAATCTTCCCCCTTCCAATTTAAAGCCATTCCCTCTCATCCCATCACCCCAAGCCCCTTTAATAAGCCCCTCCCCAGCTTTCCTGGAGCCTCTTTCAGTCCTGGGAGGCTGCTCTAAGGTCTCTCTGGAGCCTCCTCTTCTCCAGATTGAACAACCCCAACTCTCTCAGCCTGTCCTCACAGCAAAGGTGCTCCAGCCCTTGGATCATCTTCGTGGCCTCCTCTGGACCCATTCCAACCGTTCCATCTCCTTCTTACCTCGAGGATTCCAGAACTGGATTCAAAATGAATGACCTAGACACAGAGATGTGGAATGGATATAAGCTGCTATAGTTGTTTAAAAGGGACTTAAAGCACAAGTGTCACCTGCTGGTGTGGATTCTGAATATTGCTGTGTCTGCAGCCTGGGACACCTTGGCAGTTGCAGAAAGCGGCTGCTGCAGCCAGGGGTGTTCGCGCCTCTCCGGGTGGTGGGAACCCCACAGAACTTGTCTCAGCTGGAAAGTGCTGCGTTACACAAGCTGTTCTCAATGCACTTGCTGCAAAGGATTGGTATCATAAAGCAGTTTGCAATTGAAGACAGCTCCGAGGTGGTGATTAATTACATTACACCTATTGTAATTATAAATTCCAGGTCACTCATCGTTCTGGAAAACTGAAGGAGTTCAGCCATCAGGGTGGAGTAAACTCAGACATCCATATTAAAGTGTTCCAACGAACACCCAATGTACAAGGAATGTCTCCATGGGGCTGTCTAAACATACACAACACTCTTCTTGCCCTTTGGGCACAGAAAATATGTAATCAGACAGGCACACAGGACAGATCTGTAATTGTCGTTCAGCTTAACTCTACATAAAAAGCCTCTTCTTACCTGTAAATGTTCCCCTTTGTGCAACTTTTCCATCCACAGGGAAGGAGTGAACACGCTTTGTTTCCCAGGCAGTGAGGGAGGAATAGGATGAGTTCACATCCTTTGGGGTCCTTGGAAGAAGGAATAGTTTGTGCTGAAAATATTGGGGGGGGGGAGTTGGAAGTTTTTACTGGTGCCTCTCCCTGCAAGAGCTCCCAGAGCAGCATGGGAGGGTGTCACCAGGACCACATTTATTATGGCTTTTAAATAACTGCAAAACTGGACCAGATCATGTTTGTCATCCCTGGCAGAAACCAGTAGAAGATGCTGAAGAGGAAAGTGGACACATGTGGCCTGCTCCTTGAATATAAAAGGACAGCCTTGACACGTGAACTTGAATGTCCCTCCAAAGCTGATCACACATCCATATAATCACAATATCCCCAGTTTATCCAGGGCCTTCCTTGAGTTAATTCAGACTTGTGTCCTAGAGATAAATAACGTGCCCCCCCCCTTTTATTTTACTAAAGGACTAGTTACTTCGTTATAAAGTTAATGACACTTGTGCAACAGAGTGATAATCACCCTAGACTACAGACACAGTTCATTTCAAAGGTCTCTGAGAGATTCAGTTCCTTTGAAACCACCAGAATCACACCTCCCTGTCACTGCCCTTAAGCTTTCATGAGCGGCTTCCAGGACAGCAGCTTTGCAGAGGCCTCTTTCTGCCTAACAGGAATCCCAAGGCAGCCCATCATTGCCATGACCCCCATGAGACCAAATTTGCCCTGTTCAAGTGCCTTTTGAGACCTCCAGATGGAGCAGAGATAGGGTGTGTGGTTGTACTTGATGCCTGCCCTCTCCTTTTGCTGTCTCGTAGCCACTCGTGATCACTGTAAATTTCAATTCTCAGGGAGGAAAGAAAAGAACTGTGCCTTACAAAGCCTGGGGCTTTGTCTCTTCCTCATGCATTCTGAAATAATTTGCTCCTGTGCTTTGCTAGTAAGGATGCCAGGCAGACACCAGCCTTGCTGTGACAGGTTGGCTCAAGGCATGTGCAAGGTAGGCAAAGGGCAGCATCCTGCCAAGGGGTCAGTGCTTTCGTAGGGATGGGTGCTTTCTGCAGGCTGGCTCTTCTGTGGCTCTTCTGGATGTGAGAGGTGGCTCTTCTGGACGTGAGAGGTGTCTTCTGGATGTGAGAGGTGGCTCTCCTAGATGTGAGAGGTGGTCCTTGCAAAGGCCAGCCCAACTGCTGCCACTTGTTCTCTTCTCACCTCACTGGAAAAGAGGGGTTGCAGGGCAGAGTCTTCACCTTCCTGTCTGGCCCCACGTTCTCTCACCACTTCCCTGGGGAGGTTTCTGCCTCTGTGAAGAGAATCCTCGTGTCTCTGACACGGGGAGACAGACTCAAGCGGTTTTGGATGGCAGTCCCAGTGCCTGGGGCCAGGCTATCTCTCCCCACGCCAGTGAGGGACACTGGATTCCTCTGGAAACCCCTAGGATGGGGAAAACATGCTCTGATCTGGAAGCAGATCAGAGTAAACAATCTCTCATGGTGTTTTCAGGCAGTGGTAAAACAAACCTCAGACAAACACAGAACAGGGACAAATTTCTTATCAGTAAATCGTACAAACACTCTTTTCTTAGGGCTTCTTTTCTTTAGGGCTGCCATTTCATGTCTGGCTTAGACTCAATGAAGTCCTTTTTGCTGTCCAAAGAGTAATCCTATGTCCAGCTCAGCCAAGCAGTGTCACCTCCACATGGCACTAACAACAACCTTCATGCAGCAAAATAAAAGGGCAGCCCAGAGGGGGGTCAGAGAAGCAGAGCAAATCTTGGGGAGGTGAGAGCAGCCTGGAAATATTGTTTTGTGGAAAGGGTTGTCAAGCACTGAAACAGGCTGGCCTGGGACTGGTGAAGTCACAATCTCTGGAGGGATTTAAAGGTGTGGATGTGGTGCTTTGGGTCGTGGTTTAGTAATGGAGTCGGCAGCGTAAGGTTTATGGTTGGGCTTGATGATGTTGAAAGTCTTTTCCACCCTAAATGATTCTGTGATTCTGTGTGATTCTGTGTGATTCTGTTGCAGCCCAATCATGACTGAAAGCCATCACAACCTGTGAAGACTCCCTGGCTATCCCAGCTCTCATGGGACTATCACTGTCCCAAGAAAGGAGCAAAGAGGAATTGAAGAGCTGCTTCAGAAAATGTCTGGGTGCTGCAAGTCAAGTTCAGGTCACCCTCCACGGAGCTGACTTTAAGTGAAGAAAAAAAAGAAAGGCAGCTGAAGTCTGCTCAGCCTGGAGAAGAGGAGATTGAGATGAGACCTCATCGTGGTCTACAGCTTCCTTGTAAGAGGAGGAGGAGGAGCAGATGTGGAACTCTTCTTTCTGGGCCTAAAGGAATGGCAGGAAGATGTGCCAGGGGAGGGTCAGGTTGAATATTAGGAAAAGGTTCTGCCCCCAGAGGGTGGTGGAGCACTGGAACAGCTCCCCAGGGCAGCAGTCACAGCACCAAGCCTGACAATACCCCAGAAGCATTTGGACACACGGTGTGAATGTTGGGGTTGTCCTGTGCAGGGACAGGACTTGGACTTGACAATGCTTGCGGGTCCCTTCCAAATCAGGACTTTCTATGATTCTATGCTCCCCATGTCATTCAGTAGCCTTAAACTCAGTTGAAATTCTCCAGACACCACTGTTAGTGCAAGACTTTGCCTCCTAAGCCCCTTGTCTTTCTCAGTACCTTTGGAACTGCATGGACGATGCTCCATACTGACGCTGTGTAGGCTCAAAGCCCCGGAGAGCTACTGGGACTTCTGCCCCTTTGCTTTTCTGAGTACCCAGCCCCTTGTGTGCACCCTTCTTCACTGCATGAAACACATCCTCCAGGCAGCCCCGTGCTCACCCTCCCAGCACCACCACTGGAATTCCTCAGAGTCAGCAGAAAGCAGTGATTTATAACAACCGACGCGTTGATCTGAGAGGTGGGAGAGCGACGAATCTCCCAAAGGAAGCTTCCTCTGACAATGTTCTCTTTCCTATACTTCCTAACAGGGCCTCGGTACGGGATGACCAACTCTGGAAAAATGTTGCTAATGTCCCAGGACAAGAATTATGATTATTTGCTGGGCTTCCATCCGCCGTGGGGAATTCTGTCTCGTGACATCACTCCATTGTTCCCTCCTGTGCCAAGAACATGCTGGGATGCCGTCTCCTTAATGGTTAAAGTGCTTTCCTGTTTGCCCATTCCTTGTTTCCAAACAGTGCACTTCATGAATGCTGCACAGAATGTCTCTTTTCTTGAGCTGTTTTGCCCCTTTCGTCATGTCTGCCTGGAACTCTTCACAATGAGGCGAACAATGTATTCCTGTGGTTGGGAGCAGAAGGGAAAAAATAACTGCAGGAGGCAAAGCCCATCTCTGGCATTTCGGACCCTGCAAACGCCTTTGTTCCTTCTTTGGAAGTGATGTTTGTGTAGCACACAAACCCCTGCTCCAGCCTCTTGTTTTTCTTAGTGATTTTAGCACGGCGATAATGGCAAAAGGAGTGGCCTTAGGGAGCTGTGGCTCCTGCTCTTTGTCAGGAGAACAGAGATGGTTTCAGGAGCAGCTTCTCTGTGTCTAGGAGGTCAAGAGCAACCCCTCCCGGGTCTGAGTTGGACCCCTCAACGCATAACAAAGAGGGATTGAACATTCAGCCTGAAATCACAGAATCATAGAATGGTTTGGGCCAGAAGGAACCTTAAAGTCTACCTTTGTCACAGAGGGCTTTGAGTTTCTGGATTGCTTTTCTCTGGAATTTGGGATTTTCAGGTGCTCCTGAAGCAGCTGTGAGGGTCCTGAGAAGTGCAGGCATTTAGAGAATCACAGAATCACAGAATCATAGAATGGTTTGGGTTGGAAGGGACCTTAAAACTCATCCAGTTCCAACCCCACTGCCCTGGGCACCTTCCACTGGATCAGGGTGCTATGAGCTACCCTTGAACCCACCAGAGTCAGACACCAGAACAGTTCTCTGTGGGGGTGGCTGAAGCTGACAGCTGCTTCACCCTATGTCTGAATGTTCTTCTTAGTAAGCTTAAAGATAAATTCCTTTAAAAATGTCCTTGTTTGGGGGGAATTTTTTCTGCTGGACAAAGCAGGGTCAGTTCAAAGCAGTCTTGGTCAATGCAGTCCCAACCCCACCTCTTCTCTGCAGGGTTCCTACATCCCTACAACAAACAGAGAATTGCATCCGCAGCCCCATATCCTTTAAGATCTTTGAAATGCTGGTGCCAAACATCCATCCATGTGCTGGTCAGGTTGGTGCCTGCTCCACATAGCAGGGTATTTCCTGGAGAAAAAAATAGATCAGTTCAAAGTCCATTCAGTGGGCACATCCAAACAAGAGGGTGTAACGTTTGTTCCATTTTCTGCAACAGGGCAAACCTCTTGGGATTTATGAGAAAAGAAGAAAACAAGTGAGAAATCTTGAATGAAAGGTCTGATTTCTTCAGCACCTGGCTGTAAAGGCAGATACCTGGCAGGTATCTGGGAACTTCTAGCTACAGTTAAGAGATTTTTACAGACAGTTAAAAGTAGCTTCAGGCACTTCTTGGAAATGTAAAGGAAGGGACAAAGCTATGGCTGCAAAAGGAGTCTGGGAAAAGAAATAGCTTTCACCCAGAGCTACACACCCTCAGGTTAACTTGAGATTCTTCTTCACAGAATCATAGAATGGTTTGGGTTGGTAGGGACCCTTGCAGGTCAACCAGTCCAATCCTCTTGCAGGAGAAGGGACATCTTTAACTCCATCCAAGTTGCTCAGAGCCCCATCCAACCTGACCTTGCACACCTCCAGGGATGAGGCCTTTGCTGGCTCCCTGGGCAATCTGTGCCAGTGCTTCACCACTCTCATTGTAAAAAAATTTCCAGCCTAAATCTCCCCTTCCTTAAGTTTAAAAACATTAATTCTTTCCTGGAGACATGAGAGGTCTTCGTGTGACAAAGTTCTCTGCTACTCCTTTCAGTTAGTGAATCCTGGAAAGCCAAATATTGCTGTGGCTCTTTCTCATACCTCAAACAAACAACTGGTACCACCTTTTCTAAGAAAGAGCCTCTTCTTTAAGTAAAATGATGTCATTTATTCCCCAGCATTTCCTTCATGTGGGTAACTACTGCTGCGTTACCTTCCCCACGTCGAAGATATCGTCTTTCACCCTCCGGTGACCAGAAGGAGGATCAAAGAAACTGGAGCTAAGGGAGATTTATTGTATCATTGAATTGGCATCTGGAATGTCACAGAGTATCCGAGCTCTGACATAACTCTGAAACTTGGCACAGCTGGAATATGGGCTGTGACAGGTAATGCTGCTATTGTACATCCCTGTTTCCTCTAGAGATTGGTAAAGAGCTTAAAAACTTCCCTCTAAGTGTTTGCCTCTCAAACTGAAGCTTTATTTTATCAGATGTATCTTTAATTTAAAATAAAATTTGCATTATTCCTGATTTTCTCTGCCTAAAATGTCCTCTACCCTGCAATTTTAGCTCCATTCCCAGATGTACATTTTTCATCTGCTCTGGCCTCCCGTGTCCCCTCACTTCATCCCCACTCAGTAAGTGGAGCCCATATCAGTATTTATGCTCTCACACGCGATCATAGTCAGAGTTGTTTGGTGAATAGAGCAATAATTTACCCTGAGTGGGTTTTTTTGACCATACTATGGGTTTTTCCTCACATTCTGCATGCGTTTTGCATGGATACAGCAAGGGATTCACACTGCTGCTTGCTCTGAGTGGATGTCAAAGCCTCTTGTCATTGCTTGAGGAATGCAATCATAACTCATTTTACTTCCACGCGATGCTGTGAGCAGAAGCTATTGCTCCGATGAAAGCAGTTTTCCACACTCTGGCTCACTGCACTTCTTATTTTTCTTTCCATTCCCCATGCACGTGCTACACTTTGCATGAGACCTCACACTGCTCCACTGTAATTGCCATCATCTTGCATCTGCTCATGACAACAGCGCAATAAAACGCTAAACTGCTCAGTGTAAACAAATAAAAATGCACTCCCTCTCCTACAAAGCCTTTAAAAACATCTTGAGAAAGTCAAGTGCAGGAGTTCTTTGTTGGCTTTACCAACCTGCTCGTGCTCCGAGGCGTACTCCGCTCGCAAGGTTTACCCAGGAGGTGTGAAGCCAGGAGCTGGAGTGGGAATCCCATGGGAATCGGGGTGCCTGGAAGCCGTTAACCATCCCTGTTGTGGTCCATACTCACCGCTTCCCTGGAGGACAGCTTCCTGCTTCTGCATGACACACACTATGGGCAAGAAGAAGATGCTTTGCCTCTCCCCTCATGCATGCCAGGAGTTGCCTTCTCTATTTTTATAGAATTATAGAACCATAGAATGCTTTAGGTTGGAAGGGACCTTAAAGCCCATCCAGTTCCCGCTGCCACGTGCTGGGACACCTCCCACTACCCCAGGCTGCTCAATTTTACCTTCTTTGTGTCCTAAAAATGTGCAGATAGCTCTGAGGACACCATCGTCAATGTTGAAGAAGGAAAATCAGACGGCGGTCAGGAAGTTTTATCGCATGAAATTTTAATTGCTCAAGCTAGCAAGAGAGTTTAAACTGATTTCATCATAAAAAACAAAACAGAAAGATGGAGAGAGAAAGCAAGGACTTCGGTGTAACACTTGTATTTTCTTTAATTAACAATTTTACTTGAAATTTAACTTGAATTCTAGCAAGTTTACCCTGAATCCTAGTTAGTTCACCCTAAGTTCTAGCTGGTTTAGCCCCAGTCCTAGCTAGTTTACCCTGAATTCTGCTAGTTTACCCGGGTTAGAACAGCTCTCCTGTGCAGACCAAGCCAAACAGTGCAGCTGCCCTCGACCCGCTGTTGCTGGGACCATCCCCACGCGAGGCTCTCCCACTGCGGGATGCTCTCCCCGCGCCGCTCCCGCTCCATCTGCCGGCGGCGGAGGGAAAATGCCTCAGCCACGCAGGAGCAGCTCCCACGCGTGCTTCCCTCTACGGGGCGCGGAGCCGGGTGCCTCCCAAAACACGCTGCACCCACCTCCCGCATCATCCCGATTCCCCACTGAACCCATGTCCCGCACCATCCCCGCCCCGCGCTGCATCCATGCCCGGCACCGTCCCCACCACCCCGAGGGGGGGTCCCACGCGTGTTTTGGGGCTGCGTGTGGGGGTGATGAGGGGCCAAAGAGTTGCCCCCCGTCCCACGCTGCATCCACGTCTCGCACCGTTCCCATCCCGGGGGGGTACAGACCCCACGGGTGTTTCGCGGCTGAGTGCGGGGGTTATGCAGGGTTGTGTCCGCAGGTGTTACCCCACCGAGTGCCCACTTCCGCCCCACGCTCCATCCACCTCCCGCACCATCCTCACGGTGGAGATGGGATTCCCACGCGTGTTTCGGGGCTGAGTGATGCGGGGCGGTGCCTGCGGGGGGTCGCCCCTTGAGTGCCGCCTCCCCTTCCCGTCTCCCACTCCATCCACGTTCCCCACCGTCCCCACCACCCCGAGGGGTGACCCCACGCGTGTTTCGGGGCTGAATGAGAGGGTGATGCGGGGCCAAAGTGCTGTCCCCCCGTCCCATGCTGTATCTACGTCCCACCACCATCCCGGGGGGGGAGACGGAACCCACGCGTGTTTTGGGTCTGAGTTCGGGGGTCATGGGGGGCTGTGTCCGTAGGGGCCGTCCTTCAGATCCCTCCTCCTCCTCTCCCTCCACGCGTGCCCGCTGTTTCCCCGCTGTTTCCCCGCTGGCTCCCGGCGTTGGGGCGGAGCGGGGCGGGACGCGGGGCTATAAAGCACCTGCGGAGCCCGGCGGCTCCAGACACATCGCGGCGGCTCCGGCTGAAGCAGCGGGAGAGCCCGGAGTGGGGAGGGAGGAAAAAAAAGAGTAAAGCACGAGGGAAAACACTTTTCCCCCCCAGCCTCCCACTCTCCGCACCCACCATGCCCAGCCAACCCGCCGGTGCCCTGCTGCTGGTGCTCGCCCTCTGCGCCCTCCTAGACCACGGTAAGCACTGGGATGCAGTGAGGTCGAGCCCCTGAGGGACCCCTCGGTGCAGTGTGGGTGCAGAGGGTGCACCCTCTGCGAGTGCCAGAGGGTACGTGGTTTCTGCGGGGTAAGAGGCATCACATGGTGGCTTCGTGCCCCTGCTCTGGGGGCAGATTCTGCAGCTGCTGGGGTTATGAAAGTCCTTTAGGAGCCCCCAGCTGCATCAGTGAGGCTGCAGCTCCTGCATATTGGAATTGCCGTATTCCTTACTGGAGGTGCAGCTTCATCAGCAACACTGCACCTTTCTGTATATTGGGATCACCGGATTCCTTACTGGAGGAGCAACCGTGGAGGTGACGCTCTGGCAAGAGGAGGCTCCACACAGAGCCTGCAACTCATCCCTTCCTCCTTCTGCTGCAGGTATGGGGCATCCTCCACTGAAGTCCCACCTGGCCACGGCCAGCGCTGCGCACCTGAGGACCAAGCGATGTTCCTGCAACAGCTGGCTGGATAAGGAATGCATTTACTTCTGTCACCTGGATATCATCTGGGTCAACACTCCTGGGTGAGCATCAAAGTGGTTTTGGGGGGTGCTCTGTTGGTGAGTAAGTGACTGCACTTTGTGATCAAGGATGGGATTAGAATAGAGGAAGGTGAGGAAGAGTCCCAGCGCTTTGAGACTCTTGCAGCACTTGCTCTGCAGAGCTTTGCAAGTCCAGTCTTTTCCAACATCTGGACAGGGACAAGGTGTGCTTCTGCTCAGGAGTTTGAGCAGGATAATAGGGGTGGAGGACACAGGGGACAATACAGGGGAGCAGGGTGAAAGCCCAGGGCGCTCGATGATCTCTGAGGTCTTTTCCAGCCAAGCGATTCTGTGATTCCATGATGCTATAATTCCTTCCTCATGGATTCACCTTTTCCTGAGATTTGTATCTCTGCAAGCCGAAAGAGACACCAAGATGTAGCTGCAACTCAGAAAGTTACTCTACCTGCTTCACAGTGCAACCCTGACTGCAAACTGCCAGTATTGTTAATGAGACGGTGGTGGGCTGGCACTAAAGTCCCGTGGCTGCCAAGTCCTGCCCTCAAGAATGCTAAAACAACTTTTTGGAGGCGTTTCAGACCAATGGCCATCACACTGGAGCAAAACACATGTGCTCAGGTGTGGTTATAATCACGCTTCCTAACGTGCAATTACAACTCGCTGCTTGCTCAGAGAATACTTACAGTCTCTGCCAATCCTAAACCCTCTGGGAGAGTAGATTGTGATCAGAGATGGAGCCAGAACGTGCTAAGAGCTCTGAAAGCATGCCGTGATCAGAAGGACCTGTTACAGCCCCGAGGCATCTTGATTTGTGCTGTCCTGTGCCTTAAAACCCACGGGGGGGAGTGAAAGCCTGGACATCTCCGTTGCCTGAGAAACTCTCTTCTTGCTGCTGTAGGGCTGGTGGACCAGGGCACCTGTGCTCCTCATGTGCTGGTGACCCTTGCACAGGCACCTGGGAGGCTGCAAGGAGAGAAAATTCCACTTAGAACCCAGCACATACTGGCACAGCAATCTCCCAGGGAGGGGTAGGGTGGGGAAAAACAGTAGGTGGGAGAGGAGCTGGAGTTTAAAGGCTTAGACATATCAGTGACCTTTTCACCTTGTGTCTATAGATGAGTCTTTTATTATCCTGGCACTGGCTTGGCTGCCTCCCAGGGCTGTGTTATAAACTTGTTGGCTAATAAAAAGTTAGTTGCATAGCTGATTTCTTTTGTTTTTCACAGCCACACCGCTCCCTATGGCTTGGGAAGCCCGCCAAGGCGGCGCAGGAGATCGCTCAGCCGCTGCGAGTGCTCGCGCTCCAGGGACAGCATCTGTGCCACCTTCTGCCAGGCGAAGCCTGGGTAAGTCAGGAGGGTCCTGGGGGCTGCTGGGCCAGGGTGCCAGCAGGCAGATGGAGCTTAGGAGCTGGAGGAACTCTGCAGCCACCCCGGGGACGGCCGTGAAGCTCTTTGCAAACAGCTGGAACTTGTCTAGTGGCTTTTGTACCCCTCCCAGGAGGCCCTGGCAAGGTGTCCCTGGAGTGGTTTTGTTGTACAATAGTCTCTTTACTAGCTGATATGAAGCAATATTACCTGCACCCCTCCTGTTGCCAGGAGGCTGAGGAAGTGCTGGGTGCACTGGTGGGAAGGGAGGAGCTGGCAGCGTGCTGGGAGAGGGAGAAACGAAGGGGGTAAAGCTTTGGGACATCAGTGTCTCCTGCATGGCTCAGGTGAGAGAGGCTACAGGAGGACAGGAATGCTGAGAGCTGGGATTTGGAAGTCAAATACCTTTTGCAGCCACCTCTTCCTGTAGAGCACATGGGCTCTGGGTTGTCTTCCTTCAGAGAAGGGCCCACACTGTGGGGAGAAAAGTCACTGCAGAGATCTGGCACTAAGGGAAGGCAATAGTTAACATCCCCAGCCATTAAATATGACTATGAATAGAGTGAGGTCTGACAAAAGAGGGTAGCAGTAAAAGTGAACTATGAATAGCTCTCAAATAGCTGCAGTTAACCCTTCAAAACCATGCATTCAACTGTCTCAGTCTGTCACTGATGGAGCAGCACTCCCCCAGTACTTACTCATGGCTGGATGTGAGTGGTTCATGGATCTCCTCTTGCTCCCTAGGTACCTCCAGAGTCTGAAACTCCCAGCAAGCTCTGGAACATCAGTGAAGTCTCCGCAGAGCGGTGGCGTGAGGCCTTCCCATCGTGGCCTGCTGAGAGCTCTCAGGTGAGCATCCCACCTAAAACCCCTCGGAAGGTCCTTCATAAGAACTTTGAAATGTGTGGTTGCTTCCCCAGACTGAAGTTACCTCTTGGATTTGACCTGACTGCCCCTTCTTGTCTCCTTTTAAATGAGTACTGACTTGAGTATTTCTGCTCTTTGTGGCCAACAGCTGAGGGAACCAGGGTTGTTTGTGTCCTTCCAAAACCAGAGGAATATTGCATAAAATGTAATTCTTGATTGGGGTGGGAAGTTCCTCTGATATGGGACAAGCAAATGGGTGATGTACAAAAAGTGGGGGAGGGGTGGCATCATGTAGGAGAACAATTGATTGGACAGCAACTTTGGGCCAAAGAAAAGAGCTTTTTGGAGTTGTGGAACTCGCTCCTGGAAGAAGCCGTGGGCTCCAGGGGTGTCAATGAGTTAAAGGGAGTCAGCAAGTTGAAGGAGGATTGGTCTGTTGGTGGCAGTTGAATTGGATGCAATGGGAACACCTTCTGAAAGACAGATTTGGGGAAGCATCTCTTGGTTTATGCCTGGTTGCAGGAATCCTTGGATCTCCTGCCATCAGTGGAAAGGGGATATTGGGCTAGAGGGATCTCTGCGGTGGCTTAGTACACCTGCAGCTAGAAATTCCCCTCATCCCCCATCTTCTGCCTCACAATAAATCTTGGCAAGGGGTAAATAAATACGTGTTGCTGAGTAGGAGGAAAATGGACGGGAGAATTGACACGGTGTCTCCTCTGTTGACAGGGATCTTGCTGTCTCCAGCCTGAGGTTCAGCAAGCACCGTCCTCAGAGGAACGCACAGCCAGCGGTTTTGCTGTGGAAGAAAAACATCTGGAAGAAGAAGAGATAAGAAACAGGTGCATACCAAGTTCACCAGAAGAATTTGGAGGCCTGTGGGTGCCGCTAACTCTGCTGTCAGTAGTTAGAGCTGAAGGAAAGGCCACAAGTGGAAAGGGGAAGAAGAGGAAGTCTCCATGCTCCTGTCGCGTGAACCAGTACTGCATGCATTCCAGAGACTGTTGTAAAGGGAAACCTGTCTCTCTATACAGTCATAGATGTGTCATGGAGCTGAATTGTGCCTTTTTGGATGAGACAAGGGTCTTGCTGGTAGAGTACAAGCTTAACTCTGCACTGGAGGCTGAGGCAGAGGGTCAGCCCATGCTGGGTGGTTGAATCACGTACAAATGAGGTGGCTCAGAGCAGTTCTGGACCTGGCAGCACTGAGCCCACATCCCTGGCCTGGTCTGCTCTGCCTTTGAGCCATATTTGAGCACGGTTCCAGCTTGGCCCTGTTATGAGGTGGTGTGGCTGGGGTTAAACTGCCTCCAGTGTGGCTGCCTGAGCCCACCTTTGCACTTTTCCTTGTGTCAGACAGTGTGATGTGCATACGAATGAGACTCCCATGCTAAAACAGCTCCCAGTTTTTATTAAATATATATATATCATCTAGAAGCTGGAAAGCCAACTGAGCAGTCAGTGGTGCTCTTTGGCTGAGAAAGGGCCGTCCTTAAGTGGCTCTTGTTTAGGTGGAGGACAGCTTGCTTACACCAGAGCCTGCATCAAATCCAAGCATGACCCCTGCCACCAGGCACAGCAGCAGCAGGAGCTGGGGGGCTGTCGTGGAGCTGTAAGCCTGTGCATGCAGCCCCCCAATGCCTGGAGCAGGGGGGCCAGAGGCAGAGCTGAGCTGCTGGTCTGGATGAGTTCAGTGCTGTGAATCTGTCTCACCCCCTTGGATGCAGCCTTAGCCTTAATACTTCCAGCTCTTAACCTAATATCCCAGCTTTCTTCCTTCTCTGCCTGAAAGGAAAGGCTAGGGGCAAAGAAAGGTGGTGGGAAAATAGCATACAAAGGCTTGCTTGCTGCTTAGCTTAGATCAGGTCTCTGAGCTGGACTCTGTTACATAAATGACTGGGATATGGATCGCTGTGAGAAGTGTAACCTGCCTGGGGAATGCATTAGGCAAGGGGCAGCCGGGTGCAATTCATGTGGAGAAGAGAGCACAGCACTGTCTGCACAGTTCTAGAGGAAAGGCTTGGATTTAAACCCATACCAGACCCCTGGCTGCTTCTCCAGCCGTGGAGCAGCTCAGAGCTCCTGGCCCAGAGGAGGGAAGGAAGAATTTGGATCAAAACACTGAGCCCAGGACCTAGAAACCAGGCTTGTAGGCAAACAGAATTTCAAGGCTGTGGAGCTGTATCACAAATGCACTTTGGTTTGCCTGGGCAGATTAAGTTCTAATATAAATTATGGCTGCAGCTGTCACTGGTTAGTGCAGATAAATAATTGCTCTCCTGGAACCACTGTTGGGTCCCCTGTGCTGCCCAATCCAGTATTACGTATGAGCGTTTAAAAAGGATGCTTGAAGTTGGTGATGGACCAAAATCTGTGGCTGTTGCAAGTGTGGTCGCATTGGACATAGAAAATATTTCCTTGATTTTGTTTTAAGCCCTAGAGGAGGGGGGGAAATGAGACCAGTTGATTGTATCATAAATGAAACAGCAGACTAATCATTTGGTCCCCAAAGCTGCAGAGAATCTTTTTTTATATTTGACCTTCTGAAGGTTTGGATCATTCTAAAAGAAAAATCCTGAAAGGGTTTGTTCCAAAGGAACCTTTGCACATGGTTTAATGTGAGCTGAGTAATTTAAAGTAAAACTACTGCTGTAATGTACTATGTATATCTCCTTGTGTGTATAATGTCTCCTCTTTATGTGACTTATTGCACACGTCCCATATGTAGCATCCTTAAATCTGTATATTTATTTAAATC
The DNA here is from genome assembly GCA_033558185.1 of Dromococcyx pavoninus. Taxonomy (NCBI): domain Eukaryota; kingdom Metazoa; phylum Chordata; class Aves; order Cuculiformes; family Neomorphidae; genus Dromococcyx; species Dromococcyx pavoninus. The sequence continues at coordinate 872,664 of JAUMJL010000035.1, read as the reverse complement.
TATTGATTTTTTAGATGGTAATTTGCAAGATTTAATTTGTAATAAAAAAATGACAAAATTCAATGCTGTATTTCTTCCTTCTTTTTGGTGGCTGGGTGGTGGTGGATGAGATGAAAGGAACGCAGATGGCCAAGAGCAGTGCGGAAGGGAGTAGGGCAGATCTGGGAATGGGGTGGCTGTGTCACCTGGAGAATGGTCCTGAGGAAATCTCAGTTCAAATTGAATTCATCCAGGTGACTTAAACATTTCCTTCACTTAAAATGAATCTCTTGTTCCTTTCTAGATGTCCATAGGAACACAGATGTGAAATTATCCCCAACTTGTGGTGCTTGGGGCTGTGGATGGAGAGAGCAGCTTGAATCCTGGTGCCAAGGCATCCTGTTAATTATAGAATGGTGGAATGCTTTGGTTTGGAAGGAATCTCAAAATCCATCCAGTTCCAACTCCTCTGCCGTGTGCAGGGACACCTCCCACTGGATCAGGGGGTTCCAAGCCCCATCCAACCTGGCCTTGAATACCTCCAGGGATGGGGCAGCCACCACTGCTCTGGGCAACCTGGGCCAGGGCCTCCCCACCCTCACAGCAAAACATTTCTTCCCAAGGTCTCATCTCAATCTCCCCTCTTTCACCTTAAAACCCTTCCCCCTCATCCTATCCCTGCACTCCCTGATCAAGAGCCCCTCCCCAGCTTTCCTGGAGCCCCTTTCAGTCCTGGGAGGCTGCTCTGAGGTCTCCCCAGAGCCTTCTCTTCTCCAGGCTGAACAACCCCAACTCTCTCAGTCTGTCCTCGTACAGGAGGTGCTCCAGCCCTTGGATCATCTCTGTGGCCTCCTCTGGACTCTCTCCAACAGCTCCAGGTCCTTCCTGTGCTGAGGACTCCAGAACTTGACACAGGGCTCCAGGTGAGGTCTCACAGGAGTAGAGTTGAGGAGCAGAATCCCCTCCCTCACCCTGCTGGTCCCGCTGCTTTTGATTCACATTTTCCCATGCTTGACTCCTTTGCCTGAAATCCTCTTCATAGCTCTGTGACTGGGGGTGTCAGTGTTGCAGACAGAGCAACCACACAACCTTCCCTGTGCCCACCAGCGTTCAGAGCTGGGGTTTGCTGATTGTTTTCAATTCTTTTTGTTTGGTTTGGTTTTATTTTTTTAAAAATACAGTTAAAAAGCCACCATCCATTCGATGCTGGTCTTTGCATGACAACCACACTATAGATTGCTGTAGTTAACTCAGTGAGTTTCATGGAGCAACTGCAATAAGTGAATGAAAAAGAAACATTAAGGTAACAGACAGCAGGGTGCTTGTCCCATACCCAGAAACCATTGCATTTCTTCCTGATTTCCATGGCTTCTTGGGAACAGTAGTTCAAAGAGCTACAGTCCCATCCTTTCCAATTGCCCAGCTGTCTCAGCTGAGCCTCATCTCCCATGGAAACCTCCACCCTCTAACTTGGTGTCAGAGTGTGCAAAAATCAGTTTAGTTCAGATGTTTCTGTGACAATAAACCATAGTTTCTATGACTCTAATGATAAAAATCCATGATAAAAAAGGACCTTGAATTACAGGAAAAAGGGATACTGCTAATTTCCTCTCTAAAGTGCAATTCTTGCCTCTTCTGTTCAACTGTGTTCCTGAAAATTTTGCATATTTTGGGGTCATTTCCATGGTTGTCCTGCTTGGACTGGAAGCTGAGGGCTGTTGGAAATTCATACATTTTGCAGGGAAGATTTCCCCATTGTCTGAATTGTCATTGAGCCTTGGGCCCAGCCTTTAATTTGTCTTTTTTAAATCAAAAAAGAGCTTGATGTCAGTCAGACCTTGGTCTCGAAGAACAAAGCATCCCTGCCTGGGCAGCTCGAGGGTCCCAGCACAAAGAGAGCATCACATTTGCTGGAGGTGGGACCATAAAGAATCCTCTCCAGTTCTTCTACAGTGCATGGACTTGAAGCAAGATATCCAAAGAGGGAAAGAGGAAATTTGAACCAAACTATTTTTGGGTGGGTTGTTTAGGGGTTTTTTTCTGGACCTAAGATCAATAAAGAGAGGAAAAATTGACACAGGGCTGAATTATGGAAAACCATCCAGGTCAGGCTTATCCACATTTACTTGGGGAATGTGAGAACTACAGAAGGAAAAGCTGAAAGTCAACATATTTGAAAACACGGTTTAAAAATACCACAGGGCCCTGATCACAACACCTCAGAAGACCTCCTTGCTAGGACGTGGCCCCTCAGGTGTCCCACCAAGCACTGAGGAACAACCTGAGCCTGGCAGTAACCCCGTGGTGTTGCCTGGAACAACACCAACACCTGTGCAAAGCCCAGCCCTTTGGGTACATTTTTAATTACAAGAGCTAATTAGGCATCATCTGAGAGAAGAAGAGAGGGAAGATGCTTAAGAGCATCTCAATTAGGGTGAAAAGGGAAAAGAGAGGATGGTGCTTAGTCTGAGGTTATTGAATTCAGCTGAAGTAGGTTGAAGGAGGCATGTTTTATAAATTCTCACACATAACAGGAAAGAACAGAAAAACAAAGTGTAATTTAACAGGAAAATCCAGGAAAGAAGACAACTTCCAAAGCGATTTCTAGATATAAATGATAGGGTATCTTTCCTAAGACACAGCTTTTTAGGAGCACTTCTTTTTATGATTGAAAGTTCATGTTAAAATTGACCTCTTTTGCCTTGCACGTGACTCTGGCACTTTTTTCTGGAGCAGGAGATCCTAAAGAAGTGTCCTTTCCAGCTGGCCCGTGGGCAGCTGACTTTTCTTCTGCACCATGAGACAGGTCTGTTCTCATGAGGTTACGTGATGGTTTTTTTGTTGGGACTTTGTTTACATCTCATATTTATTGAACTGATGGGTTCTGCTTGGGAGAAAATTTGATGACATAAAACTAGACTCATAGAATCGTTAAGGTTGGAAAAGACCTCTAAGCTCACCCAGTCCAACCATCAGCCCAGGCCCACCCTACCTACTACATCACGTCATGAAGTTCCACATCTACATAGTTTTTGAACCTCTTGAGGGATGGAGACTCTACCACTGCCCTGGGCAGCCTCTGGCAATGCTTCACAAAGAAGGATCCTTTGATGTTTCCATGGAAGGAAGCAGCTGTCCATGGCAGATACCTGCTTTGCTATGTTTTTCCTACCTGCACTCTTTTGGTCTGGATCACCCTGCAGAAGATCTGGGCCTTATAGGAAAGACCTAAGGTACAACAGGAGGGTGGAAGATGGGTGCAGGGTCATGGGTTGGCAGCTGGCGCCCCTGCCTTTGATTTCAGCAGCTCTGGCCTGAGCAACAAGGTCATTGGTTCTGTGGAGGCCGGATACAGTCCAGCAGTAGAGACCCCCTGACTGTACTGGTGGCTTCTCCAGCAGCTCGTGTCTATCTCTAGGATTTCTAGAATCATAGAATTATGGAATTCTTTGGATTGGAAGGAATATTAAAGCCCATCCAGTTCCAACCCCTCTGCCAAAGGCAGGGACATCTCCCACTGGATCAAGCAGCATCCAACCTGGCTTTGAACACCTCCAGGGATGGGGCAGCCACCACTGCTCTGGGCAACCTGGGCCAGGGCCTCCCCACCCTCACAGCAAAACATTTCTTCCCAAGATCTCATCTCAATCTCCCCTCTTTCAGCTGAAAACCATTCCCCTCATCCAGTCCCTGCACTCCCTGTTCAAGAGCCCCTCCCCAGCTTTCCTGGAGCCCCTTTCAGTACTGGGAGGTTGCTCTGAGGTCTCCCCAGAGCCTTTTATTCTCCAGGTAATCTATTACAGAAATCTTTCACTCCTGCATGTGACTAAAGCCAAAGGCATCGAGGCAGATATTCTCCTAAAGGAGTTCTCTGTGGGAAACACCTCCTGTGAGCACTTTTGAGGTGATGCCAAGTTTAGAATAACAAAGTTCAATGGAACGGAATCTTCTCAGTCTCCTCTACCACCAAGAGTTTCTCCATTCATCTCAGCTTTGCACAGGGTGTAGCCATGTGCTTTGGCTTTCACCTTTCAGGATAGAGCAGGACATGGCAGGTGTCAGTGGGAAGCCCTAGCCAAGGAAACACAGGGCTTGATTAAACTTCTGTGTTTAAAGTTAGTTGTCTTGAGCTGGCTGGCGTGAGGAGCAGGTGGATCTACAGTGGATGTCAGCTCCATAATTCATGTCTCTTGCCACAGGCTGCTGAGCTCTCCATGGTCAGCTGTATCTTCAGGATCTCGTAGCTGTGGGGCACGGAAAGCCATTGCCTCTTTGGCTGTCGTGCCCAGGTCTAGGCACCACAGTAACCAGCCACAGCCTCTCTTATCTGATCCAGGCAACAGTGAAGTATAAAACACTGATATCCCTCCTGTGGGAACTAGGTCTCAAGTTGAACTCTTAAACACTTCCTTTAAGAGTGGCTTGGTAGGAACACTGAAGGGGGTGGAGCTGGCATGAGACTATTGGGTGAAGCACACCTTCATCTGTCACACCTTCCTCTGACACAAGCAGGAGCATTTTACTGTCTATGAGCCTATTGGAAGCCCTTTCTTCAACCTCATACCTGCTCACCCATGAGTTCTGTGTGTCTCTTGCCCATCTAACTTCTGTAAGACCTTTTCATAGAATCATAGAATCATCTGGTTGGAAAAGACCTCTGAGATCATCATGTCCAACTGTACCTGTCCCCTTAATAAACCAGATCCCTAGGAAACTCCTCCACCTGCCTTTTGAACAGCTCCAGGGATGGCAACTCCACCCCCTCCCTGGGCAGCTGTTTCAATGCCTGACCACGCTTTCAGTGAAAAAATGTTTCCTGATGTCCAGTCGAAACCTCCCCCGGCACAACTTACTGACATTGCCTCTCGTCCCATCACCTGTCACTTCAGAGAAGAGCCCAGCACCCACCTCCCCACAGCCTCCTTTCAGGCAGTTGTAGACAGTGATAAGGACTCCCCTCAGCCTCCTCTTCTCCAGGATAAACAGCCCCAGCTCCCTCAGCCACTCACAGTATCACAGTATCATAAGGTTGAAAAGGACCTCCAAGATCATCGAGTCCAACCTATATCCCAACACCAACACCAACACCAACACCATCATCTAAACCATGGCACTCAGTGCCTCATCCAGTCTCCCCTTAAACACCTCCAGGGTCGGAGACTCCACCACCTCCCTGGGCCGCGCATTCCAATGGCCAATCACCCTTTCAGTAAAGAACTTCCTCCTCACATCAAGCCTAAACTTTCCCTGACGAAGCTTGAGTCCACTCCTCACAGGACTTGTTCTCCAGCCCCTTCCCCAACTCCGTTCCCTTCTCTGGACACTCTCCAGCCCCTCAATGTCCTTCTTGTACTGAGGGGCCCAGAACTGACCCCAGGACTCGAGGTGTGGCCTCCCCAGTGCCCAGTGCAGGGGCACAATCCCTGCCCTGCTCCTGCTGCCCACGCTGTGTCTGACACAGCCCAAGATGCCATTGGCCCTCTTGGCCACCTGGGCCACTGCTGGCTCATGTTCAGCCCCTGCCAACCAACACCCCCAGGTCCTTCTCCTCCAGGCAGCTCTCCAGACACTCTTCCCCTGGAACGCTGTGGGGGTTGTTGTGTCCCAAGTGCAGGACTTGGCACTTGGTCTTGTTGACCCTCATCCCGTTGGTCTCAGCCCATGGATCCAGCCTGTCCAGACCCCTCTGCAGAGCCTCCCTTCCTTCAAGCAGATCAGCACTGCCACCCAGCTTGGTGTCATCCCTAGACTCGCTAAGGGTGCACTCGATCCCTTTGAGGAGACCTTACAGCCACTCTCGTGTCAAAAGGCAACAGCATGTTCCTTTTCACAGCACTGCTCCATCAGGTTGCTCTGCAAAAGCAAAATGCTTTCACTGACCTCCCTAAGGGAAGGCCTTCTTGAAGTGGCAAAGTTGACTTAACAACCTGCAATGGGTCAACCCTGCACTCTCAGTCCTGGTCCTCTCTTCCCCCCATGGCACTGTTGCTGCTGCTGGACTAAACCCCCCGTGGGCAAACTGAACCAGTAGGAACCCAGCTCAGGAGAAGCAAGGGAGGACGTTCTGATGGTTTGGTGAATTTGGGTGGGTCAGGTGAGTTTGGAGCTGAAAGATGGTGCCCCATGAGCATCGTAACATCCAGCTGAGCCTCTGAAATGTAGGAGCCCACCCAGGACAGCAGAGCCATGTCCCATCATTGGACATGCACCCTCTCCAGGAGCACAGGGCTGGTGGCTGCTTTCATGGTATGGAATTGTTTGGAAGCAGTGTAGAGCCCTTCCACCTTGTGCTGTGCTCCCAGAGGGTGCAGGCTGCTGAGAGGAGGAGCACTGAGGGGAAACTGCTTGTTTTCTGATTTAAACTAACTTTATTTCTCCAGTTGTTGGTGAAGGTGAGAGAGAACACCACTGGCTCAGTTAAAGAGTTTGTGCTGGAAATCATCACTCCTGAGGTGCATTTGGCACACGTTGGAAGAACAACTCAGTGTGTAGTTGATGTAGTCTGGAGGACTGGATATGAACACCTTGGGAATGAATGGGAAAACACCTGAAGTGCAGCATTCCAAAGGCAAGAATGACAAGGCTGATCACAAAAACTTTCATGCACTCCAGAATCTCATCTGTGATGAAGTTGTTCTGGCACTGTACCCAGGAGTAGTGAGTGTCTATCAGAGGCTAGAAAACGCTCTTCCTTTTCCTCCCAAAGACAGAGACCTCCCTTCAGCACCTCCACACATTCATTTTATCAAGACCCTAATAGCACATTATTTGCAATATGTGTTAAACAATTCAATAAGTCTCCCTGATGGGGTTTTTTTCCATAATTTTTAATATATGCCAAGCAAATCTCCAAGACTTCATTTTAGTAGTGAGACCATAACAGTTTAGACAAAGTCTTAAATGGTGAATAACCCTCTCCCTGGAGGTTTGATGGCAAACACGAGGTATGCTTCTGTGACTTTATTATTAAAACAGAATAATCTCCCTCCAGCTCTGTTGGAGGGGGAGGAGGAGGGAGCACACATGGAGCAATTAAGAAAAATGTCTTTGACCTTCAGCAACTTAATCAGCTGCCAGTGTTCCTCCTAATAGTGTGCTAATGGTTAAGTTCTTCTGAATGCCATAAAATGTGCTATAACTGGAGGCTACAATAAAGTGCTGATCAACCCATCAAGTGAGTCAATCCAAAAGTAATATCTGTCTTTGTAATGACTATAATAAAAGCTCTGCCAAAGCCAGGAGATGACGTGAATGAGAATGCTGCTTAATTATGCTGGGCTGCGACGCCGGGTGAATTTGCCACACTCCTGCAAACTTGCTCTTGGGTGACATTCCCACTCCTGCCTAGAAAAGCCAGATTTTGTACTTGAATGGCCAGTGCTCCAAGGACAGTCCTGAAAGGTGTAGGCAACTGGCATTTCCATCCAAGTGCGCTGGAGTTTTTGATGCAGAAAAGGCTGTTGAGTTTGGGCTGGGGCCGTTCATCCGTCAGTAACTACAGTGACAAAATCCAGGATGGAGTCATGGATCTTTATCAGGGATAGAATGAGGGGGAATGGTTTTCAGCTGAAAGAGGGGAGATTGAGATGAGATCTTAGGCAGAAATGTTTTGCTGTGAGGGTGGGGAGGCCCTGGCCCAGGTTCCCCAGAGCAGTGGTGGCTGCCCCATCCCTGGAAGTGTTCAAGGCCAGGTTGGATGGGGCATTGAGGCCCCTGATCCAGTGGGAGGTGTCCCTGCCCATGGCAGGGGGGTGGAACTGGATGCGCTTTGAGGTCCTTTCCAACCCAAACCATTCTATGACTCCAATTCCATTTTTGAGTGATTGGGGCTTGAAAGAGGAGAAGATGTGGTTATAAATTTGATGTATTCTGGTGTTAAAGATACCCTAATATTTAATGTTATAGTATTGAAACAAGGTGAATGTTCACAAAGCACCCAACACAGCATCATGGGATGCCCTAGTTGAGTGCTATGGAAAGGGATAGATGTAATGAAGCAGAAAGCACCCCTGGAAGACAGGAAATCCCTGGGTGAATCAAAGAACCCTTTCCTGATGCTGGAGATGGAGCTGAGGAGTTGACAGAGGTTGAACACCACCCCTGAGTATTTACCCTGAAGAAGGCCTCAAATGTACCTCATGGGACAACAGGAGCAGAGAGACTGGAGGATTCTCCCATCCTTGCTGCCTTCTCTTGGTCCCCCTGAGAGCTGAGGAGACACAGCACCCCCAGGCAACTTCTCCCCTCTTCCAGGATGGAGCACATCCCACACTGGGCTTTCTCTTCCTGACCCCCACACTCTTTACAATTCAAGTTTTGCCTCTCTTTCCCTTTGCAAAAGCACAAGTGAATATTGGGGTCAGTGAGTAGTGAACAAACCAATACTAGGAACTCCCTGCTTTGGGAATTGTCCCTCTGTCCACTGCCAGTGGAGGAATTGGATGGAGTATGAAGAGATGGCACGTGCCGGGAGCCAAGGCACCTGCTGCAGCCGATGGAAGGATGGCAGTTCTTTTCCTCCAAAACACAGCTGGTATTTTGGGATCCCTTTGAGCACAAAGCTGCTCTCCAGGATGCTAAGGAGCAGGAACCTAATTCACAAACCCAGCATGGAGCTGGTGGAAAACACGCTGCAGCCTTTCAAGGAATTGAAGAGTGGATTCCTCCCCCATTGGTAGAGAAAACAGGATGCAGGCCACATTCCTGCTCACATAGACAAAGCTCTCCAGAGCAGCACAAACACATTTGCTGCGTTCCAATTAAACCCCAGCTCTGTATCACCTTGCTCTGATAAGGCTCTGATTAATGGAAATATTTCCTTTTTTTTTTTGTAATAAAATCTCTGGTGCTAATTGTTTTTTCCCTCTCCCAATCCTTGTTTAAAAAGGAGCTTTCGAGGAGGGCGCCGATTGTGCTGGAAGCTGTATGGGAACACTTAGTCTCTTCCTGGTTTTGTTTTTTGGGGCTAAACTGCTGCCACTGAGAGCAGCAGGTCCAACAGACAAATCACCTCTGCGGATAACCGGCAAAATCCTGCCCTTGTGCCTCCCGATAAACAAGTGCAGATTCATGTGTTTGTTCATGACACAGAAAGCAGCCAGAACAATGATTTGGTGACTTTTTGCCGGTGTTGTTTCCTCTGGAGAGCCGACTTCCCTTGCGGAGCCTCAGGTGCATAGCAACAGCTCAGCAAAACAAAAGCCAACCACTGCAAGGCAGTAGAAAAATATTATCCCGGTCTGAAGGGTGGGGCTCATCTTCCCAGAGGCTCCCTGGTGCTGGGGTTGGCCCCGGTGCCAAACCTTCCCCTGATGGAGCCGTGTGCATGCCAGGCTAATTAGCCAACTATTCCTCCCCCAGGTAAAGCTGCCGGAGCGGTACGAGGGTTCGATGGTGTCTGCATGTCATGGAATCGTGGAATCATGGAATGGTTTGGGCTGGAAGGGACCTCAAAGCCCATCCAGTTGCAACCCCTCTGCCATGGGCAAGGACAACTCTTACTGGATGAGGGGGATCAAAGCCCCATCCAACCTGGCCTTGAACACCTCCAGGGATGGGGCAGCCAGCACTGCTCTGGGCAACCTGGGCCAGGGCCTCCCCACCCTCACAGGAAAACATTTCTTCCTAAGATCTCATCTCAATCTCCCCTCTTTCAGCTCAAAACCATTCCCCCTCATCCTGTCCCCGCACTCCCTGATCAAGAGCCCCTCCCCAGCTTTCCTGGAGCCCCTTTCAGTCCTGGGAGGCTGCTCTGAGGTCTCCACAGAGCCTTCTCTTCTCCAGGCTGAACAACCCCCACTCTCTCAGCCTCTCCTTGTGCAGGAGGTGCTTCAGCCCTTGGATCATCTTCGTGGCCTCCTCTGGGCTCTATCCAACAGCTCCAGGTCCTTCCTGTGCTGAGGACTCCAGAACTGGACACAGGACTCCAGGTGGGGTCTCACCAGAGCAGAGCAGAGGGCAGAATCCCCTCCCTGACTCTGCTGGTGCCACTGCTTTGGACGCAGCCCAGGACATGGTTGGCTTTCTGGGCTGTGAGCACATGTTGCCAGCTCATGTTGAATTTCTCATCCCTCAGCACCCCAAATCCCACTCTTCAGGGCTGCTCCCAATCCATTCTCTGTCCATCCTCTAATCATGCTTGCAATTTCCTCACCCCAGGTGTAGGATGTTGCACTTGGCCTTGTTGAACTGCATGATGTCTGCACAGGTCCACCTGCCAGACCTATCCAGGTCCCTCTGGATGCCATCCCTTCCCTCCAGCGTGTCGACTGCACCTCACAGCAAAATTGATGAGGGTGCCCTCACTCTCACTGTCCATGTCTGTGACAACGACGTTAAAAATCACCGGTCCCAGTCATAGTTCAAGCAATGGAGTGGAGTCTTAATTTACAAATGTGGTTTCTTCAGTCACCAAAGCACCTCTGCTCTCTGCCCTCCATGGGGTATTTCTAGGTGGGAACAGATCCATCACCACCAGCCTCCAAGATGCAGAATTCTGAGCAGGGTTGTGATCAGGAGCCACGCTGTTGCTCGTGTCCCAGCCACGATGCAGGCATGAAGCCAAGTCCTATGGACCCTGGGTCCTACAGAGCTGACACCAAGCCCTAGAAAGGACAAACGGCACTCAGCCTCTCAAGTGCTCCTTGAACATCTCTCTTGACTGTGCTGGAGCCGTTCAGCTCTGTGTTGTCACTGCCTCCCTGGGAAAGCTTGCCAGGAGATGGTGTTGAAATGACTGATAGAGCAGAAGTGACCCTGCACCCTCTCCAAGACATGAAAACAGATGAGCTCCAAGGGACAGGATGTGAAGGAGACCAGCAAAATCAGTGACTGATAAAGCACACAGAAAGTGTGAACTAAGGGGGACTCAGCCAATCTGACCGGTGGGGCTGAAGATGTCTGAGTTATTGGGGGAAATGCCCTGCTAAAAGGTGCTGTCTCTTGCGTGGCAGCTGCTGTCAGGCTCTCTGGGTTGGTCACCCCTGTAGGAAGCTTTCAGCACTCACTGTGCTGCTGTGCCCACCTGGGCACCTGCTGTTTGTGTGGTGTTAGCTCTGATGTGTGACCCAGACCACATCCTCCGACCTTCTCAAGCTGTGTGACACTGCCTTGATCTCTGCCCTACATTCCCTGGGGGGTGACTGCCTTCCCCCAGCCTGGCTGGCCTTTTCCTTCCCTCTTCTATTTCCCCATTTCTCTCACTGAAGCTTTCCACTCTTTCTCTGGACATCTTTCCCCATCTCCACCCCATGACTGTGGTTCCCTGCTCTACTTTTCCTTCCCTTTTCCTTCTCACTCTGTTTTTTGCTGTTATAAATAAGCCATGATTATATCTGGGTTTTTTTTCCTTTCTCCTTTTCCTCTCTGCTCTTCTCTCTCTTTTATTTTACTTTCCTCAGGAGGTGAGATTTTAGATTTAACTCAAAAAGAGGACATCAGGGCAAGGAAAGGGGTGGGTGAGAGATGTCAAGATAGATGTGGAACATTTAGAGAGAAGCAGATAAAAGGGCAGCTCAATGTCAGCTCACGCCTGTGGGATAAGCGATGAGATGAACTTGTCGTGGTGTCTACATTTATATTGCTAAGGGCACCCTCTCAAAGGCAGATTCTCACCCCCTGGCCCAGTGGGGATGAGCAGCTCACGTCGTCGTGCTCAGGGGGTTCCTCAGGGCATAGTGGTTGTGTCCAGACAGTTCAGCAAGGCTCTTTCCTGAGGTTTTTTAAAATATTATTATTGTTTTTTGTAGTGGTTTCTCAGCTCATGGTGATGGCTTCGGTGCAGTGTGATGCTTCTGTAGCACAAGAGCTTGTGTGCACCCAGTTCACTGGGAGAGATTGGGGTGGAGAACAATCTGATCCATGCTGCCTGCTTTGGAGTCACCCCTGGAGCCCATCATTGGAGTCATCCCTGGAGTACATTGCTCCCAGAACAACATCTGCTTTGCTTCAGAGAGGGCAAACTGAGGCATCTGACAGCACAGACATAGGTGGTATAAATCAGCTGAACACAGCCTTGGAGGGGGCTCTGAGGAGGCACGGGCTTCTCATGGAGATGACTGAAGGAGACTTGACCTAATTCTCCTTGAGGGAAGGAAAGAGTTATAACAAGAGTTGGATCCAGCAAAGGGAGCTGAAAGGAGCAGTGATAGAGAACAGAGTGAGTTCTCAAGTCTGAGATAGACAAAGGGTCAAGCTAAATGGTTCAACTTGGTCCTTACAACCTCACGGTCTCTCAGATGTCACAGCAAAGCCAGGTGAGAGTGGAGGAGATGATGAACTGGCAAATAAACATCCCCCCTGGCTCGAGTGAGGAGAGAGAATGCTGGGACTGCAGGGGCTGGGGGCAGATTTGAAGGATCAACTGCAGAGCCAGGACCACCACTGTAAATTTTTACCCTAGTTTCCTGGGAAAACTGACCAAACCACAGCCCACAATGGCCTCAATGTCTGAGAATAAATATGAAGTTTTCACTTCTTCATCATGATCACCTTCCTCACAGAGTCACAGCACCAGGAGCCGTCGGCGTTCCCCCAGGGACATTTTGGACAGGATGCTGCTGCCTCACTGGGGGAGCAGCTGAGGCTTCACCCTGCCTAAATGATTTATTTTGAGAAGAAATGTTATTTTTTTCTTAGCTGCTACAACAACAATTAGAGGACTGAGTCCTCTTGTGGAAATGGTCATAAGGAGGGCTCTCAGCTTACATCTGGAGCTGTTCCCAGGACCATCATTTGGAAAAGGGTGAACCTGTCTTCCTTCACATCTGTTCTCACTGCCAGGCAGGAGACTGGGCACATTCTTCTGTGTCTGGTACTTGGCACATTGGAGCACAGGAATATTTACACATGTTTTCAAAGGAATGGGAGTAGAGATGCAAAAAAGGTACAGATCCAAGCTCTAAACACAACTCCCCTCCCTCTACCAATGCACTCTAAGCACAGACAGGCAAAACATGGATTGTAGCATCATCACTTCTAGTAGAGAAACTCAGTGTGTGCACAGCTGTTTCCAGTTCCTGATGCTCAGAAGGATGTCAGAATGAGACTTTGGGTCCAGCCAGAGCTCTTCTTCACTCCTTCTGTTACCATTACCTAATACCAAGGATGCAGGGGACCATCAAAACGCAGCACAAACCACAAACCAGCGTGGTGGTTACCTGCCCTTCACAGAGCACCTGCATGGAGTTGCATGAATTCTCTTGTACAGAGGTATCTGAAGGTGCAGTTGAAGAGGAAAAGGGAGCAACCAGCCAGAGAGTGGTGAGTGCTGGGATGGAGACCTTCCACTGGCTGTGGAGCAAAGTGGGAGTCACTGCGGATCCCTGCAAAGTGTCAACCTGGGGAATGCCCTCACCAGACCTCAGAGTTGTGGATGGTCACTGTGCTGGTGCAGTTTGTCTGTCCTTCCTTCTTTCTGACCTCAGGACTGCAATGCTGTTTCTTCTGGGTGGCTGGATGCTGCCATTAAGCCTGCACACGGAGATTGATACCCCAGTTGCTTTTCTTACAGGATCACACCCAAATGCTGAAAGAACATCCCCTGTGGGGTGGTGCAGCCACAGGCAGAGATGGAGGTGACAGGCACCTAGAAGTCCTTTGGACAGAGAGGTAGAGATTGTAAGTGAATGGCTGGACAGTCAGACTCTACCCCTTGAGGACTTGTTCCTTCCCCACGTGCTGTATGATGTTTAAAAGCCCGGTGTAAAAGTTGTTAAGCAAATAGCAAACACTCACGTCCTAAATACAGAGAGGAAATATCCCTGGGGACGTTGCTGGGTACCCTGGTGTGCTCTGACCATGCCTTCCCTGGTAAAAAGAGGAACCAAAGTGGCTAAAGCTGTTACCCCTCTGCACCATCTCCTTTTCACCTTGAGGAGAACCTCAACTCTACCTGAGAGATGAGCTGGAGAGCTGTGCTGGGGGCAACTGGAGAGCTTCTAGGACTGTGACTCTGGCACAAGCCTGAGGCAAGGTATGGGAAATGGAAAAGATTGATGTGCATTCTACTTAGGTAAAGGATGCTGCAAAAATTTAGATGTTAAGAAGTATAAAGGTCAGCCACTACTTTATAGATCATATCCCAAGAGGGGTTTGTAGAGTACTTCTTACTAAGGTCAGAATTTTAAAGGATGGTAAATCTGTATGAAAATGACTCCAGTATAACATCACTTTCAACATCTGCCTGCACAGAAAAATGTCAGTGTGGGTCTTTTGTAATTGCTTTTTTGATGTTGAGCCAGCAAACATCATGTTTGAAGTGAGCTTTTCGGCAGAGGAGCAAGGAGCACACTTTAAACTTTGTGAAAAGAACAGAGTCTCACATCACACCAGGACTCTAGGAATTGTGGATTTAAGGCAGATGTCAAATCCAAGTCATAACACTGATTGGCACATCCTGGTCTTGGCAAGGGACTCCTTTTCCAGTTAGAAACCTGGAGCCTTAATCCCACCAGGCAGCTATTTGTGTGTATTTTGAAAACAGAAAAACACTTTTCTCCCTTGTGAAGACCTTCAACCTTGGATGTGTGGTTTGAAAAGCTGGGTGCCCAGCACCCCTCTGTCTGAACTCTGCTTGATCTGCCCTCTCAGGATTAGGGGTAGCAGAGACTGGGAGCGTGTGGGCTGGTTGGAACAACACCTCCACATCTGATGCTTTCTCCGTGGGCTGCTCTCTGTGTTACCTTTGCACTTTTTGCAATCAGCCTCTACACTCCAATTTAAATACTGTTTCTAATGTTAATGTAGGGTGCATGTGTTTTAATCTTATCAGCTTGTCTACAGGCTGGCAATAACACTTGTCATCCAGAGAGGAGAAGGAGCAGCAGGGCTTGGAAACCTGGCATTGAAGGACAGATATTTGTAACCCATCAGAGATGCCCAGTCCTCCTCGAGAGCCTGCTTACAGCACTGAATCACCTGAATTGATCACTGTAGCTCTCTTTTTGCAGAACTCTTTGATACCAGGTGGCAGCACAGATCATCATCTTATACACTCTGGTGTGTCCTTCACACCTGCCCCAAGGCACCCCTGCTAGGGAAAGGGAGCAAGACAGGCCCTGTTGGTCCTTGTGTCTTCTGCTGTCCTGGCCTTAGAAGAAGCCATATGTGGTGGGCAAAAGAAAGGTGATTTATTTGGATCATTCCACACTGTGCAGCTCTCAGTCAAAGGTTTAAGTGTACCTTTATATCCAGCATATGGAAATAGCCTTCCATAGCTTGAGTGGGGTGGGAAGGAGGATGGTGGTGGAGTCTGTAGCATATAGAGGGGGGGTCTCTGGGTCCCCCAGAAGGCATTAATTATCATGAGGTTCAGTGCTGCACTGCCTAAGAAGGGGTGGAAATCCTGAGCCCTGTTTGGCACCTTGGTCCCTGACTCAGAAAAGTGGAGGGAGACAGCCTGGATGGGACTGAGAATCCTCAGAACCCAGGTGCACAGCCTGCTCTGTAGGGGACGCCCGGGGGGGGGACACCATGAGTTTTCTGCAGGAACCAGGTTCAGAGCAAAGTGAGCTCCTCCTTGTGTCCTCTCCAGCAGCTTAATACCCTGCTTAGATCACTGACTGACTGGAGGAGATGGTTAACCTGAACCTCCAGACACTTCTCTGCTCGAGGATGTTTAAACCTGCCTCTCCAAAGGGCCTGACCATCAGTCTGGGAAGTTTTCTAGCTGGAAGGGTTTTCCAACCCTCCTGTGAAGCTGAGACTCTGCATAGGGTGCAAGTCCCACTCCCAAGGCAAGTCCTGCAATGAATGTAGGTTCCCACAAGCTGGAGAACCAGGGACAGAGTTGCCTGTTTTCTGCACCCCAACTTATCCTGGGTTGTGAAGATGTGGCAATGCTCTTCATCATGGGCAGAAGGTGCGTCAGGAGATTTCTACCTGAAACTCTTATCCTCCAGGATATCTCAAGGGCCTTAATCTTTATGTGATCTTTCAAGCAAAGCTTTCCTGAATCACAGCCCACACTTCCCTACCTACTGCCACCCGTTAGGTCCTGCCCATCCCCATTTGCACAGCCTTCTGCATTTCAGTTGTTGTCTTTACCCAGGAAAAAGAGGCTGTTGAAAGCCCAATTGGACATTCTACATCAGACCAGCCTTGTCTTCAGCCTCACAGACCGATCCATCAGCTGTTTTGGGCTCAACTTCCTCTTGTGTAGATGTCTCCAGGAGTGGAAAAGGGATGCTGTTGCTTGCAGTGTGGGGAAGCCTGGTGCTGCTGTGTTGGAGGCAACTCTGAAACTGGTGAGACAGTTTGAAACCGTGTCCTGCTTATGGCTGTAACCAGCCAGGAGTGAAGTGACAGCAAGGAACTCATCCTTCTGCTGCCCTACCTGTGGCACTGATTTAAATACCTGATATTTAAAGAAGTAATTCAAAGCAAGGGATGGTGTTTCAAGGAAATTTATTATGGTTTATCATCAGTCGAGCACTCTAACTCTTGTCCTGCTTTGAGGCTGTGAATGATTAACTCGTTGGCCTCGCCGTAGCATGAAGGAGTTTTATGCCTTTTTTAAACTGTGTTTATTACTGGAAAATCTGGGCACCTGCTGTGTAGAGTGTAGCCACCTGCAACTGCTAAGAGCTACCTGAATTGGACCTATAACAATGAAATAAGCCTTGGCTTTCTTGGCTTTTGCATTTATTGCAGAAGCTCGTAGCTCGAACACGGTTTTTGAGCAGTAATGGTGGAAAGCAGAACCCTGACACCTTTGAGTCCTCCTCACTGACATCCACAGCATGCAGAACGGGCTGAGCCAGCCCTTCACAACTGAAAATGATCTTTAATTTCACTTGAAAACTTTCAAATGAGTTCAATGAGTCTTCCTTTTACTCTATTAAAACCTGTGCCATCACCAGGGAAGGAGGTATCGGAAACTGTTCCCTCTAATGCTCTTCGTGGCTTGACTTACTCTGAAGTAACATAAAAGAAATCATGCTTTTTTCTATGTGGCTGTTTTGTGAGTGATATTAAAGCTCTAACTGTTCTGCATGTAATACTTTAACTTATACACTCTTATAAAAACATACATATGAAACATAGACTCCTGGCAGATGGATTATCCCAGTGCCAAGACCAGTGCATTTATTCTGTCCTGGCTTTCAGTGTTGGTTTACACCCACATGATTTAAAGAAAAGTTCACTGAAGCATTTTAAGGCAGTTTCAAGTGTAGACAATGAGATTATTTTTTGTAATATACTGCTTGGTAAGAATGTTTGGCCATGTTAATGGGTGTATGATGGCGATGGAGGAAGAAGAAAATGAGAGTTTAAACATCTTTGAAAGGTTGTGGCACCTTTCTGCATAGATCAGAACACTCTTATTTGACTGTCCCACACCCAGCAGAGAGTGCCTGAAGTGAAGAGCAAGTGGTTCAGAAGCAGCAGTGTTTCCAGAATCCTTTGAGGAGCAGCTGAGGAAACTGGAGTCCTTCAGTCTGGAGAAGAGGTTGAGGGGAGACCTCAATGCTCAGTGCAGCTCCTGAAAGGAGGTTGTGGTGGGGTGGGTGCTGGGCTCTTCCCCCAAGGAACAAGCAATAGGATGAAAGGAAATGGCCTCAAGTAGCACCAGGGGGGTTTAGATTGGATATTAGGAACCAGGTGAAGCACTGGCAGAGGCTGCCCAGGGCAGGGGTGGAGTCTCCATCCCTGGAGAGGTTGGAAAAATGAGTAGATGTGATGCTTTGGGACATGGTTTAGCAGGGACAGGGGGACTGGGCTGATGGTTGCACTGGATGAGTTAGAGGGCTTTTCCAAACTTACAGATTCTACAATTCTATGAATGGAATGTGTGTCTGAGATGCTTTGAGATCCAACCCCGCTCTCTGCAGAGCCTCCAACCATTCTGACAATGAAGAAATGGGTGAAAATGGAGTAATTTCTACAGGGAGCAGGTAATCAGAGGCATTTGCTCACAGAACAAAACATTCTTGATGATCCCCAGTTCTGTTCTTGGTCTCACATGCAATCATATTCCAAGAACGCTGCACCTGCCTTGGGGGGCTTAGGTGGGTGGTGGTGGGGAGGTTATAGAGATGTAAGAAATCAATTCCAGTACCAAGGTTTGTGGGATACTGAGCTTCAATTCTTTCCCAGAGTCACCATGGAAATGTTTCAGTCAAGGAATTCAGAGCAAAATGCCAAGATTTTGGGTAATCCGTTTGGAGAAGAAACGAGATCTTAAGAGACCACTTTGGTAATATATTGTTTTATTTAGGCAATGACCTGAAACCTGCTGAAGTCTGAAGTTTGAGGAGCAGTGCATACAGTTGCTGCCTGGGGTCAGATGAATTGTTTGAGGTAAATAAAGAGGTGTAGCCTTAGTTTTGGAGGAGACCCACTTGCGTGGAAAGGTTTGTCTGTGGGATGGAAAGAAACCTGGCTTAGAAAAAATGAGTTTTCTCTTTGATAATCCAAGAGCTGACAAGTGGACTTGATGCCATGAGTAGGACCTTCAACAGGAGATGTTTTACAAGAGCAGTTTTTTGCTCTTGTTGGCAAAACACCCTGGTGTTCTGTCTTGGGTTTGCGTGTTTTAAGAGAGGGTGGAGATACACAGTCCCTCCCAAAGGAAATGTGATTTCTTTGGTACAACACTGCTTCTGATCTGATCTCATGCTTCAGGGCTGATCTGTAACTTGATTTTTGCTTGTGGGTTATGAATTCTTTTTTACCTTCTCTAAAGAATCCCCGAAGAAGGGACAGAGACCCTCCCCAAACACTTCCTCATGTGTACAGGGCCCCACGTTAATACATGGGTTTGGGGTAAGAAAGCTTCCCTAAAATTAAATTGGCAGGTTTATAGCTTTCCTTCACTTATTCTAAAACATAAGGAGACACATCAGTTGGGAATTTTCTTTTCAGATGTCAGAGAGGCATCAGGACCTGGCCCTTAGACTTCTTAGTCTTTTCTGGGTCAGACAGCCAGACATGCTTAGCATAGATCTCTACCCAGCTGGAGTCTTTGGGTTTGCTCTGTGTTCTTATTTAGGAAATGTTGATTTAACCCTCTCAGGAATTAGCATTACTCAGGGCAGTGGTGCTTTGAAGTGGTTACCAGCCCAGTTAGAATTAAGTGCTGGGTGTGGTGTGTATCTGCAAGGCAATGGTGTCATTCTGTTTCCTGGGGACTGAACCTTTAATAAGGGGAGTTTCCCTTGTTGCAGGGGGCAGGTGTGAGGCAGCTGCTGCTTTGGGCAGCCAAGTGAGATGGAGAGTTTGGAGAACATGGCAAAACACTGCCTTCTGTTACGGCCACTTCACAATAATTCACTGGCTCAAAGCTTGAGGGACCCCCTGCAACTCAGTAGGAGACACCACTGTTGACTGAAACAAGCAAAAGTTTCCTGTTACAATTTAATACTGAATTGTACTTGCAAAAATACACATTGAGACCCCATCCCTGGAGGTGTTCAAGGCCAGGTTGGATGGGGCTTTGAGCCCCCTGATCCAGTGGGAGGTGTCCCTGCCCATGGCAGGGGGGTGGAACTGGATGGGCTTTGAGGTCCCTTCCAACCCAAACCATTCTATGATTCTATGAGATTGCATCTCTGGTTCCTGTTTGTAAGTGGTTTGCAATGATGCCCACCTCTATCTCTAAGGTCTACTATGGTTCTGTGATGTTAGGTAATCACTTTACATGTGATGCTGAAAACGCACCAATGGGTAGTGCTCAGAGCAATCCATAATTCCATGGATTGGGGTTTGTGCTGGGAACACAGAAATATTCCTTATTTGTTTCCACCCTTGCCCCTCCAGTATTGCGTTTGGTAAATCAGCTGCCACCAGAGGCAGAGCTCCAGCTCAGCCCTGTTGCAAAATACTGTACTAATAATGTCTAAGAGATGCTCTCAGCCTGCTCTGGAGGGGGTGCTTACTCATTTTCTTGAGTGTGGAGTCAGTCCATGGGCATTTGTTTTGGAAGCAGTGCTATAACACCTTGCCTTTTGGCACTGGTTATGTAAGGATCTAAATATGCTGGAGTGACTCACCCTGCTGTCTGAACAGAGCTGTTTGAACAAGAACAACACTGAGAGTTACCCCAGTGATGGGTGCAGAGGAATCCCAGGGGACTCGTCTCCCAGCAGCACCCTCTTGGTGGCTGCTTCTACTGAAGACCCATTTGCTCCACTTGGTGCTCATCTTTCCTCTTCTTCCACACTGCTGTTTGTGGAATGATGTCAAGCTCACTGCTTGTGTCACTGAATAGTCCAGCACCCAGCAGGTCTCTCATGGGTGGCACCCCAAGCCTTTCCCTGTCTCTAGGTAATGTGCATCCCATCCCCCTTTGTTTCATAGAATCACAGAATTATCTGAGCTGGAAGGGACCCGAAAGGACCATCGAGTCCAACCCCTGTCCCTACACAGGACACTCCCAACATTCACACCGTGGGGCTGAGGGCATTGGCCAAATGCTCCTGGAATGCTGGCAGAGTGGGTGCTGGGACTGCTGCCCTGGGGAGCTGTTCCAGTGCTCCACCACCCACTGGGGAAGAACCTCTCCCTGATATCCAATCCAACCCTCCCCTGGCACATCTTCCTGCCATTCCCTCCAGTCCCATCACAGGTCACCAGAGAGCAGAGCTCAGCCCCTGTTTCCCCTCCCTCCCTTGTGAGAAGGCAGCAAACATCTCTGAGATCCCCTCTCAGCCTCCTCTTCTCCAGGCTGGACTTCAGCCTCTCCCCACGACTTCCCCTCCAAACCCTTCACCAGCCTTGTTTGATTTGCTCCTTTTCCATTTTCCTGCTCTCTTTCTAGCACTTCATCCCAGAAGCCTCTGCAGTTAAGGGAGGATGGATCCAGGTTCTTTGCCTTCCTTGCTGTGTGCACCATCTCTTACTACAGCCCCCTGTGGACCCCACCCCATGGTGATTAACTCTTCCATCCTTCTCCACTCAGCCAAGCCCTTGCCTGATCTGTGCCCTTGCCTTTTCCCTCTCCATGAAGAGTCAATAAGCTCTTCATATCTTCTGTTATGAACTATATTTTCTGATTTTTGCCCATATTTTAGTACTCTCTCAGATCCAAGATATGTCTCTACCAAAGAGACAAATTTGTGCTTCCTGTACCATTTTTGGACAATAACTATTTCTCATTATTACATTCCATTAGCTTTGTAGCACCACCTCAAAAAGAGTCTCATTTTCTCACTATCTATACTGTATTTCCCCTACAGTTTCCAACCCATTGTACTTCACAAACCAGTGCTGCCATCTTCATAAATACAAATAATTTAGGGAGCAGGATCAGTCCCTGCTACTGCTTCTTCCTTTCTGAGTGTGCTTTGTTGCTGGGTACAGTGATGCCCATTTCTCAGGGACAGGTTTCTCAGGGACAGGGTTTAGTAAGGGGACAGGAATGGTTGGACTCAGTGATCTCAGAGGTCTTTTCCAACCAGACAATTCTATGATTCAATCATATGGATAGAGGGAGACCTCACCTCACACACCATGGAGCCAGGAAGCAGAAAACCTTCTGTGTTTCAACTGGCTTGAAATGTGTGACACTTCAGGTGAGAAGCCTCAGCTCCAGAGGGAGCTCCAAACTGTAGATGCTGGTTTGATAGAGACAACTGTTCGTGGTTCTCTCAGCATCTGCATGCTGGGGAGGAGACAGACAGTTGTCTGCTCTTTATGTTGTTCCCTCTTGGTGTTGTGACACAAGGAGGTCTCAGTCTCTTCCAGTCCCAGTCCCAGTCCCTAGCTTTTCTACTCCACAGGTCTGTGACAACAGGGCCTGGTGCAATACAGAGATTTCTACTCCTGGGGACAACTTCTGCTTCTCAGTTAATGATCTCCAGCCTCTCCTGTGTGTGGAAGAGCTACAGAATCAGTCCTGGATAGAGGGATCCCAGCAGAGATTTTAGTCTACTTATTCCAAGCTTGATTTTCTTAGTGACCCTTAGAAAGAGTCAGTGGAACTGAGAGGAAAATCCGTGTTAGAAGGACAGACACGGAGCACAAGCATCACTCTCCATTTCTGGACACAGAGATATTGAATCTCAGATGGAGGTGGTTTATACAACAGTTCAGATATCCCTGACTTCTGGTGGAGTCACTGAGAACCTGCACAGCACATCATGAGCTTCAGCTTCTACAATGCTGAACTGAGCAATATATAAACATCTTGAAATTTGGGCTGTGGAACCTGGAATTAGATTCTCCTTTCAGGAAGAAAGCAGGAGCACTGTCTTCACTGTAGAGACATGGATCACTCTCAAGGAAAACATAAAAATCCCAAGTAACCACCCTATTAAAGTGCTGGTTACAGATTAAAGAGGGCAGGAGGGAGCTTGGAGGAAAGATCAGGCACTGGGGAGTAAGGACAAAAAAGGAAAACACAAAACAAAACTTCTAAGACAAAAACTTGGAAAATTTCCTGAGTGGAGACAGTTGAATTCCCTCAGAACAAAGGCTGTTGGCTTTCCTCAGAAGGAGAGAAAATTTAGTTTCTACAAATCTGAAAGCTTTATATTAAATAATTGTTTTCTTCTTTATTGATTTGTTTGGAAAAGCTGAAATAGACTCTTTGGAGAGAAACAAACATTTACTTCGGGATGAATGGATAAAAATTCCAGTTATTTCAACTATTTTATTTTGATTCTTTCTGTAATTTCTCCCACCAGAGACAGAGAGCAGTGCCACTTTCACTTTATTGTCACTTCTCCCAGTGCCAGGTCTGTACACAACGGCTCTTCTTGCTTCTAGTGCTCCCAGATTGAGGCAAGGCTTCTTACTTTAAAGCCAGTGTTCCCAGTGGGTCAGCTGTGAGACCAATGACATCACAGGTCAGCTGTGAGAGCAATGACATCATAGCATGGAACCTCAGCCTGCCATTCTGAAAGAGAAAAAACTGTTTGATGGTTGAGTGGTGGTGGGGAGAGTGAACACCGAAGGGGTGTGAACCAGGACTCAGCAGCACATGGCTTTACAATCCCAATATGCAATGTATTTGCACACTTAAACAAGCTGTGAATTTTGGCAGCCTTTGCAAGGAACACAGAAACCTGCTGGGCTTGTGAGTAGATCCAGAGGACTGTCAGAAGAATCACAGAATCATGGAATCATAAGGTTGGAAGAGATCATCGACTCCAACCGTGCCTGTCTTCCTACTAAACCATACATATCCCTAAGAAACTCATCTGCCCATCATTTAAACACCTCCAGGGATGGAGACTACACCACCTCCCTGGGCAACCTCTTCCAATCCCTGACCACTCTCTCAGTGAAGAAATTCTTCCTGATGTCCAGTCTAAACCTGCCCTGGCACAACTTGTGATCATTCCCTCTTGTCCTGTCACTCCCCACAGCCTCCTTTCAGGCAGTTGTAGACAGTGATGAGGTCTCCCCTCAGCCTCCTCTTCTCCAGGCTGAACAACCCCAGGTCCCTCAGCTGTTCCTCACAGCACTTGTTCTCCAGCCCCTTCCCCAGCTCTGTTCCCTTCTCTGGATGCTCTCCAGCCCCTCAATGTCTTTCTTATAGTGAGGGGTCCAGAACTGACCCCAGTACTTGAGGTGCATAGAGGAAGGACAAGAGGAGCTCCAAAGGCAGGTGTTTAAAAGACAGGTAGATAACGTGCTCAGGGGTATGGTTTAGTAGCAGTTGGGCATGGTTGGACTCAGTGGTGTTGTGGGAGGTGTCCCTGCCCATGGCGGGGGGTTGGAACTAGATGATCCTTAAAGTCCCTTCCAACCCAAACCATTGTACAATTCTATGACTCAATGATCAAGAAACACGGGGAGGGGCTCTTGATTAGGGTGTGCAGGAACAGGAAAAGGGGGAATGATTTTCAGCTGAAAGAGGGAAGATTGAGATGAGATCTTAGGGAAGAAATGTTTTCTTGTGAGGGTGGGGAGGCCCTGGCCCAGGTTACCCAGAGCAGCAGTGGCTGCCCCATCCCTGGAGGTGTTCAAGGTGTTCAAAGGTGTTTTCCAAACAAAAGGTTCTATGATTTTCTGAAACAGCTCAAGGACATGACAGCAAGGTCATCCCTCCACGAACGTGCTGGCTCAGCCCTTCCATGGCACAAAGGCACCTCTAATGTGGGCTGTGCAGCTCCATTAATGTCGTGTTAATGCAGCTCTTTCATACGCTGATATTCCTCCACATTCAGGGGAAAAAGTAAACCATTAACCAAAAGACCCCTAAATAATTGATAAATTAAAGGATGGCTGTTATGTTATTTTTTGGATGCTTTTCTTTTCAAGCTTCCTAGGTTGGCACTACATGTGGACATGATTTAAGTTTTGGGTGAATGCCATTTCACATTCGACTCGCGAGTCTGACACCGTCCTCGGCGGCACCGCGTGTGATCTTGAGAAGAAAGTGAACAATAAAAGACTTGCAGATCACACAGAATTATTGAGGTCAGTCAAGACCTCGGAAGAAAGGGGAAAAACTCCAGGTGGACTTGCCAACGGCAGGTGAGCGAGTAGTTGGCGTCAGATGAAATGTAAAGTGGGAACCAGCCAGGTGAGGAGGAACTACTTGAGCTTTTGGCCTGTGCTGCTGGGCAGGGAAAAGCCACGTGTGGTCAGACCCCCCCCACTAGAAGCTTGGTGGTAGCAGAAAGGAAAGAATGGATGTGATGATGGGCTGTATGAAAAATGAGACAGAAAAATGATGCTGAAAATATGCTAACATTACTAAATAAATCAATGGTGCTGGCAATGTGCCGTGCAGTTTGTCACCTCATTTAAGGGGGAAAAAAAGAGCAGTGATTTCCCAGACAAGAAATGAAGATAAGTGACCTGCAGAAATCTTAGTAAGAGGAAATGTTGAAAAGCTCCTTCCCTACCTCTCTCTGATATGTGCCACCATCTCCATTTATCTTTCTCTTTTGCCCACAAGTCATTCTGTTCTCCTTTTGCTTTCCATTATTGTGATTAAGCACTTTGGGGGGGCTCTGATGTATCAAAGGCTCGATGTGAAGTCCACTGGAGCAGCGTTGCCCCTTCAGTTCCTGCTTTGCCTTAATTGTACTCTTAGCCCTTTGTTTGGAGATCCACTTATTTCATTTGTCAGGATGTTGGAAAGTGGCCTTTTCTTTGAAATTTTTTTTCAGCTAATTTTAGTTTGTTTTATTACACGCACTTCATCCAAGAAAGTGATGAATGACACGGCTTTGCCTTCGTGCCTTGCTGAAAAGCTCTCACTGAAACTTCTTTTTTGTGACAAAATAATGAGCCTTTGAGTTTATGAAGCCTTTCCCAGAAGTAGCAGCTTTCTTCAAAAGTTTGATATGTTATTATTTTTTTAAAATGACTGAAAGCTGCAAGTTTTCTTTTAATTTGGAAATTTGATAATTAATTAATTTTGATACCTTAAAAATACTGTAACTCTGCATTTTCACAGCTCTGGTGTTTCCTGGGTAAGATTCCACAAACAGATTTTTGCATCCTTAAATTTAACAATCAGTGCTAACCATTTGGTTCAAGACATTTGCAGATCCTTCCAGCAAGTGCAGTTGTGCAATGACAGATCTTCAGCAGCTGCTGCATCGTGGGTCACTGACAATGGTTTTAATTTGCTGCAATAACCAACTTCTTCCAATCACAGAATTACAGAATGGACTGAGTTGGAAGGGACCTGAAAGCCCATCCAGTTCCAACCTCCCAGGGCAGGGACACCTCCCACTGGATCAGGGGGCTCAAAGCCACATCCAGCCTGGCCTTGAACACCTCCAGGGATGGGGCAGCCACCACTGCTCTGGGCAACCTGGGCCAGGGCCTCCCCACCCTCACAGCAAAACATTTCTGCCTAAGATCTCATCTCAATCTCCCCTCTTTCAGCTGAAAACCCTTCCCCCTCATCCTATCTCTGCACTCCCTGATCAAGAGCCCCTCCCCAGCTTTCCTGGAGCCCCTTTCAGTCCTGGGAGGCTGCTCTAAAGTCTCCCTGGAACCTTCTCTTCTCCAGGCTGAACAACCCCAACTCTCTCAGCCTGTCCTTGTACAGGAGGTGCTCCAGCCCTTGGATCACCACTGTGGCCTCCTCTGGACCTGTTCCAACAGCTCCATGTCCTTCCTGTGCTGGAGACTCCAGAACTGAATGCAGAGCTCCAGGTGAAGTCTCACCAGAACAGAGCAGAGGGGGAGAATCCCCTCCCTGGCTCTGCTGGTCCCATCTCTTTTGATGCAGCCCAGGACACACAGCTGGTTTTCTGGGCTGCAAGCATCATCCTCACAATGAATATTCCTTCCCTCCAGGGTAGTTTCCAATTTTCTGTAATGAACTTTTTTAAAGCACTGTAACACCACTCTGTTCCTCTTTTAGGGGTATCATTTAAAGGATATCAAGAACTTCAAGTCCAAGAACATAAAAATCACCTAGTCTTGGGCATAATGGACCACAAGATCTGTTCCTGTAACCCTTGCATCAAGAACCACAGTCTGTGGCTTAAGGACTGTAGAGTCTCTATTCAGTTGTCCATCTGAGCTGCCTTCGGGCAGGTGATGACCTGCACAGTGATATGAGATGGGACTGGTCAGAGCTCTGCTCTGGCTGGAGCAGCAGCTCAAAATCAGATGTCACCATGCTGTGTATCTCAAGGGGAACAGGACATTGTGTGTGGTGACTGAAATAAGCTTTGAAGTGGGATTCAGGTTGCTTATTAAAATACAAAGGGCTTCTATGTGAACTGAGCATCTCTGCTCCCAGCACAGCCAGTGGAGAGCAGATCTGTAGAGGTGGTGGAAGAGAGTAATCCCACTCATCTCATGTCATCATCTACTCAGCAAGTACTGTGCCTCTTTCCAGGTTTCCACTGATTAATGAGATATTCAGGGACTGGATTGGGAACCAAGATACCCACTTATAGACACCAGGGTGTATCTTTCTTAACCTTTACTTGAATTTCCTCAAGTGAAACACAACTCACCATATCTCTGGGACATTTGGTCAGTTACCTGTTGGATCTAATGCAGGTTTTCTCCTGCACTGCAATGCACGTATCACATTTTATTTCTTTGGCTGTTTGTAGATTTGGCTGGAGGGTGGCATTGTCCTCTCTGTGGTGAAAAATGTATATGATAGTGGAAGAAAAATGTTTAGTTTCAACTTGGTTTGTAAACTTTCTACTCAAAAATAATCTATATCTTCTCCTAATGAATTCATTTTTCACTGTAATGATAAGTCACTTCCCTATTTCCCACCACTGTGTGGCCCAAAGTCAAGGAGGGTCAGTAGTGAAAATGGCAGTCTTGATGTATTTGTGAATTGATGCCTTTTTCCATTAAAGCTCAGAGGTTCTGAAAACATGTTATAAGATTTGGCAGCCTTCCAGTACTGAAAAGGGGGCTCCAAGAAACCTGGGGAGGGGCTCTTGATCAGGGAGTGCAGGGATAGGATGAGGGGGAAGGGTTTTAAGCTTAAAGAGCGGAGATTAAGATGAGATCTTGGGGAGAAATGTTTTGCTGTGAGGGTGGGGAAGCCCTGGCCCAGGTTGCCCAGAGCAGTGGTGGCTGCCCCATCCCTGGGGGTGTTCAAGGCCAGGTTGGATGGGGCTTTGAGCCCCCTGATCCAGTGGGAGGTGTCCCTGCCTGTGGCAGGGGGTGGGAACTGGATGATCTCCAAGGTCCCATCTGACTCAAACCATTCCCTGATTCTATGATTTGGGATCAAACTCTAAGAAGCAGTTACTCGTGGTTTTGCTTCCCCAGTGAGACCCAAAGCAGGAGAATGGAGAATGAGGCTGGTATGGGGTGGGCAGGGATCCATATTTATTTACATGTCACCTAATCTCAGAGGTCAGATCACTCCTTATCAGTGTTTCAGTTTTCCTTTCTATATAGAATGCACAGAATGGTGATAGTGAGAAAAACAATTCTGACCAAGTGTCAGGCACAGTGAAAGCAGGGGTGAAGTTCATTTATTATTTCCCCTAAGGGTAATTTTGATCTTCAGAGATGTTCATTGCCTCAGATCTTGAGATGACCTCTTCTGGGCCTGGTTTCAGCACTGCCTGCCCTCGGCTTTTGATCTCCCCTCCACTGTTCCTGAGGAAGAGCCACAGACCTGCTGTGAACGTTGACTGAGACCTGCCTGCTGCCTGTGGGATAAGTTGCAGCTGGTTGCTGGCTCAGGGAATGCAAAGTATGTCTGATGCTGTGCCCCGAACTCAACCTGCCCTGGGGTTTGTTTCCTTCCCACTTGCCTCAGCTCTGGCCTTGTCAGTTCTTTGACACAGAGCGGTGGAGGGATGGAGTGGGCAGAGCTGCACACAACTCTCGTAGGCAAGAGGAAAACCACTCAGGCTGAAAAATGCAGGGGCCCTTCAGCAGGCATCAGCTCCACAAACTCATCCTGGCTCCAGCTGCTCGTGCTCAAACTGTGACAAGAACACACTGAGACACGTGCAACCCAGCACCTCAGCTCTGACAGCAACCTGTACCACTACAGAGAAAGGCCCAAGAACCACTCCAAAGAGCATAGTCTGCTCCCCTTCTGCCCATATTGCCAGGCCGGATGGGGCTTTGAGCCCCCTGATCCAGTGGGAGGTGTCCCTGTCCATGGAATGGAGGTTGGAACTGGATGGGATTTAAGGTCCCTTCCAACCCAAGCCACTCTATTCTCCTGTGATATTCATACCTATGGTCTGAATATCTGAACCTGACAGCAGGTTTTGGCCTTCCAGGAACCAGCAGGAGATGTTCCTTCACCAGCAGCCTCTACTCCAAAAGGACTCTACACTCAGTCCCAAAGTGCTTTTTGCCAGCACCCTTTGTCCTCTGTCAGCAGCCGAGGGGTCTCTGTGACCCTGTCTCCACAGGCTCTGTACAAGTTGTGATCAGCCTGGTTGGGAAAGTGACCTCGATGCCCCTTCTGATGAAAGGAGGCTGCAATCCTATCCCAGCACCAGTGTCTGTCAAAGCCTGGGGTTTGCAAAGCGTCCTTCTGCTCACTCCATCAAACCTGGAACATGACAAGCCAAGCCTGGTCCTGGTCTTGCAGCTTGGCCCAGCACAATCAACAGCTTTGGTTGCTCCAAACTGGTGTCAAGGTCCCAGGTGCTGCAGGACAAACACTGTTTGGTTTGGATGTGTTATCTCAGAAAAGGCAGTGTTAATCCAGATTTCGTAGCTTCACCCAGACTTACCTTTAATACCAGACATGCTTAAGGGTGAAAATAAGTTTATTTTGGCAAAACAAGAATTTAAATTCCTAATCATGAAGTTTGAAAGAAGATTAAAAGAAAAAAAATAAAAACTAAAAAATAGAAACCAAAAGGCAATTCTAGATCATACTAAACAACAAATTTCTTTCTCACCTGGTCTGTTTCTGCCCTGAAATATCTCAGGTTAGTTGCAGCTTGATGGGAGTAAGTATGAACGTGGCAGAGTGGCTTTGGCTTTTGGATGGGGATCAGGAGAGATGTGGTTCCAGATCTGAGCCATCTGACAGCAAAAGCTACAGGGCTTGTGTTAAAATAATGTTGGTTTGTCTGACAGGCTGTCACATTAATGGGAAATTTCATCAGGAGAACTCGAGAAGCCAGAGGGGGTGTGATAAGTGAAACTGGTGAAAGCCAAGCCCGTACAGTGGTGCTGGGAGGAAGGAGGATAAACAAGAAGAACCTGAAGTCCCATCCAAAACAGTGACTGATTTGACACTGAGAGCCATGGGAGCCCAGGAGTTTGGAATGGAGGCAGGGAGATCAACAGCTTGTTTGGGAAGGGCAGGAAAGGGGGACAGAAACAATCTATGGAAGAGTTATGGCCAAGAGTTATGGAGTTGTTGTGTTTGAATGGAAATAAGAGGAAAATAAATAAGTGGTCATAGGAGTCAGTTTGCAGAATCAGACCTTAATGAGGGGGTTGAGAATGTCTGAAGCAGGAACAGAAGGAAGAAATTGCCTTAGAGACAAATGGAAAAAATCCTGGTGCTGAAGCAAGGCAGAAGCAACAAAATTGTCCTTATGGAGCCATTTAAACAAGCATGCAAGTCAAAAATAATAAGAGAGGCAAATCATGGAATCATGGAATGGTTTGAGTTGGAAGGGACCTCAAAGCCCAACCAGTTCCAACCCCCCTGCCATGGGCAGGGACACCTCCCACTGGATCAGGGGGCTCAAACCCCATCCAACCTGGCCTTGAACACCTCCAGGGATGGGGCAGCCACCACTGCTCTGGGCAACCTGGGCCAGGGCCTCCCCACCCTCACAGCAAAACATTTCTTCCTGAGATCTCATCTCAATCTCCCCTCTTTCAGCTGAAAACCATTCCCCTCATCCTATCCCTGCACTCCCTGATCAAGAGCCCCTCCCCAGCTTTCCTGGAGCCCCTTTCAGTCCTGGGAGGCTGCTTTAAGATCTCTCCAGAGCCTTCTCTTCTCCAGGCAGAACAACCCCAACTCTCTCAGCCTGTCCTCGTACAGGAGGTGCTCCAGCCCTCGGATCCTCTCCATGGCCTCCTCTGGACTTGTTCCAGCAGCTCCAGGTCCTTCCTGTGATGAGGACTCCAGAACTGGACACAGGGCTCCAGGTGAGGTCTGACAATAATGGAGTGGAGGGATGGTCCCACTGCTTTGGATGCAGCCCAGGCCTGCAAACACACTTCACAATTTAGAGAAAAGGCAATTCTTGTGGGCTTCAGTATTCAGTGCTTGCCTTGCATCTGCTTTCATGAAAGCCCTGCTAATGTAATGAATTGTAAGAGCAGGAAGAAGGGCGGATCAGAACAGAGAAAGAAGAGGAAATATCTAGGAAAATGGGTGGCACCGAGACACTGTCAGGTTTAGCACAGAGTACAGCAGAACTAGATCTTGTCCTTCTTCACATCAACTCTCTTCAGGCAGTGGTGGGGGATGCTTAAAGTCCAAGAGGACTGAAAAATGGCCAAAGCAAAAGTGCAAGAACAACATTGGGGATGTTCATCTTGAAGAGGGGAAGACTCTGAGATGACCTTATTGTGGCCTTTCAGTACTTAAAGGGGGGTGATAAGAAAGATGGGGAAAATCTTTTTAGTAGGGCCTGTAGCAATAGGACAAGGGGTGATGGTTTTAAACTAAAAGAGGAGAAGTTCAGATGAGATATTAGGAAGAAATTTTTCACACTGAGGGTGGTGAAACAGTGGCACAGGTTGCCCAGAGACGGGGTGGAGACCCATCCCTGGAAACGTTCACGATCAGGTTGGATGGAGATCTAAGCAACCTGATCTGGTTGAAGATGTTGCTGTTCCTGCAGGGGGGCTGGGCTGGAAGACCTGTAGAGGTCCTTTCCAATCCAAAGCATTCTGTGATTCTATGATTCTACTACCCTTAAAAGCAGGAAAAGGGGACCTTGAGAGCTGCACAGGAGAATAATCTTAATTTGTGCAGTGGAAAAATACAAGAGCAAATTATCAAATAATCAGTTTAATGGTGGCAAGAGGATAATAAGGTGATAAAGAAACATGGAGATGGATTTATGAAGAATAAATCTTGTCTAGTGACTTTAATATATTTCTTCCATTTAGTGGATATGGGGAAAGTAATAATTAAAATAAATCCTTGGCAAAGCCTTTGAGAGTTTTCCTTGACAGGAACAGCAGTTTGATAACCATTGTCCAGCTCATAGATCTTGTTATGAAGAAGGCAGTGATGAACTGTTTTTCGTCCCTCCTCGGGAAAGAGAAATAAAATCTGATTAATTTGCGATAAAGAAGATTTAGGTTGGGTGCTAAGACAAAGCAGCCTGGCTTAAAAGGATGTGGAATACCAGGAAGGGCCAAGCAGGGAAGTGCTGGAGCCTCTACCATTAGAAGGTTCAACAAACATCTAAGAGGCCTGGTCTTGGAATTCCTCAGTCAGCATTTCTGTGGGGACCCATCTGTGGGACTCCTCGGCATCTCTTCCCACCTTCTTTTCAGACCAAGGAACTTGATGTGGTGCCACATGGAAAGGTGGTATTTCAGTTTTATTCCACTTTTGACCTCCACTTTCTTTGATCTCCTGGTGGCTCTGGTGTAGCTGGGACATACAGCTTGTAAATATTCTGCACCTTGAAGAGAACACAGATACACAGACATTTGATCCAGGGGAAGAGTTAAGAGGTGACTTGATGCTTGTGGGTGGGACAACAGTCTGAGAGAATCTCTCATACACACCTGATAATGGACATGGAAAGGGTAGAAAGGGTGGAACCTGGCAAGGTTCAACTCCTTTTGGTGATCACACAAGAGCTGTCTCTGCCCAAGGATGAAGAGGTCGGTGTTAATGATGTAGGGAGCCCTGGAAGCAACAGCCAAAATGGACACCTCCTCCAGTATCACACAAGATCTTACAGGCTTCACTTTTGCTCAGAACATCTAAAAGATGGTTACAACAGTTGCTTGGCCAATCTGACAACTTCTATATCTCTTCCTGCTAGCACTGTGCCAAGAAGGACTAACCAAGACCCTGGCCCTGCCTGGGACGAGTTGTATGGAAACAGAGAACAAAGAGATGTAACCCAGAAGCTCTGGAGTGGCCTTGTGGCTTGGCTGTGCTCCTCCCTGCTGGAAGACCAAATGTGGAGGTGCCAGACCATGCTGGGTGAATTTATTACTGTGGAGGTCTGTGTGGGCATGAGCAGATGGGGAAAACGAGGGTCAGGCTCCTGCTGGCTCATTTCCTATGTCCTTACACACGTGCAATGTTCTCCCTCAGTCTCACCACGATGGTTCACCTCCGAGCTGAATTCAGTTCCCATCAGCATAGCTGGCAAACCACACCCTAAGTCTGTGGGGAACCAACCTCCTGTCACCATACCCAGCTCCCTGCCAACAATGGAGTTAGTGCTGTGTAGATGTGTGTTCAGGAGCCAGTGCTGATCAGAGCAGCTGGGGGGAGACACTTGTTTCAGCTTTTAGGAGCTTGTATGAGTTATCCCAAGGGGAGTCTGGCACTTTGGAAAGACTCCCAGTGAGGCTGCTTAGGTCCCCGGAGAGTCTGGCACTGCTTGTTCTGGTCACCCCTCTGCCATCCATCACCCAACTGTGCATACAAGGCCAAAATCTCCTTTCAACAATAGGGAGGACAGACAGAAAACTTCATGGGCAGAGAGTTTGCAGGCATCGACGTAATGCAGGTGAGTTTCCATCCATGCCACCCTTTGCAGCCTCCCAAGCTGTTAGAAAGCCCTCCTCTGGGGACAACCAGGCACAAGCTGGGTTCTTGAGCACAGCAGACTTCACTGGGCATAAATACTGCCACTTGCCTTCATATTTAATTCTACCTGGAGCAGAAAACAGGCTATTTAAGAAGTTTGTATTTTTAAGTGTGAAATGGATGGTACCAAGCTGAGCTGTTTGGATAATAATTCTTGCAAGATCTGTATGAAAACATTCTGACTGACTCAGCTGTCACTGGGAGTTTGCAGGTGCTCAATATGATTGTCATATATTGCAAGCCCAGCTCTCACCACCATGTATTGAACTGTCTAGTAAAACAGATTAAGTCTCCATGTGCTGCCTATTTAAATACTAAATGGCAGCAGTATCATTGGACATTGGCCTCTTCAGGCTGACCCCAAAGAGGTTTGTTTTAAAGAACAAGCACCCAGTGCACTCTCTCCCTGGGAGACATCATTGTCTTCTGTTTTTGTTCCTTTCTTTTGAAACAGAGCTTGAGAACTGCAGGTTCTGCTTGAGCCTTGAAAGGCACCTACAGTGTGTCTGGGATTCCCTACTCTACCAACCTGACCCAGCAAAAATAGGGACATCTCTGCACCACTTTTTTAGATGAAGAAAGAATCTGTCTTCCACAAATGCCAACCTTTGTGTTACACACTGTGTGCTTCCTGTACAATGAGAGGTTGAGAGAGTTGGGGTTGTTGAGCCTGGAGAAGAGAAGGCTCCAGGGAGACCTTAGAGCAGCCTCCCAGTGCTGAAAGGGACTCCAGGACAGCTGGGGAGGGGCTCTTGATCAGGGAGTGCAGGGATAGGATGAGGGGAAAGGGTTTTCAGCTAAAAGAGGGGAGATTGAGATGAGATCTTAGTGAGAAATGTTTTGCTGTGAGGGTGGGAAGGCCCTGGCCCAGGTTGCCCAGAGCAGTGGTGGCTGCCCCATCCCTGGAGGTGTTCAAGGCCCGGTTGGATGGGGCTTTGAGCCCCCTGATCCAGTGGGAGGTGTCGCTGCCCATGGCAGGGTGTTTGGAACTGTTTGGGTTTTGAGGTCCCTTCCAACCCAAACCATTCCATGATTCTATGAAAATACGAAGGGAAGGTGCAAATTTGCATTTCCAGCCTGAGGGCAGGAGGGATCTCTAATGAGGCAGGAGACTCTTAAGTAAAGCAATCCACTTCTTTAACCCTAAACTCTTTCAGGCACATCTCAGCCCCTCTCACTGTAGAGCTGTCCCAGCGAGGCTGCTTGTGCTGAAGCCCCTTTGCTGCTGGGATGGTGGTGGAGAAGACGGCAGGGCTGGACTGGTGCAGCTGCACCGTGTGATCCTGGGCACCCTGCTGGATGCAGGTGTCCTCCTCTCTTTCCTACGTGACATTTTTCCATCAGATCCTTAAAAAACCGTTAAGAGTCCAAGCTATTTCCCTAGTTGGCAGCAAACACAAAGAATCTGTTGCTGTATCTATTGGCTACTTAAAAACAGGAAATGTTCTTTCCTTTGTGCTACTTTCTAGCAGGGGTGATTCCTACTGAGTGCTGTGCTTGTTCTTGTGGAGGGAAATCTCTGTCATGGCACAATCTGTCTGATTTGCATGAAATACAGAGCGTGTCTGGAGGTAATTGATGTAAACAGAAAGGGTGAGTACGTTGTGGAGATCAGTGGGGTCTTTTATCTCAGCTGCAAAACAACCAAGATCACTCCCTGCAAAACACCAGCAGTGTTAGTTATAATTTTTCTAAAGTTCCAGTGCCAGAAAGCATTCTTCAGTTTGGAGCTTTATCTTTGTCAAAAAGGTGGAAGAAAACGCTCTCTGGGGTCTCTTCACTCTTTTTTTTTTGCTGCTGGCTTTTGCCTTCCACCTTCAGACACTTCTGAGCATATGGATTACTGTTCTCTCTTTGATCACAGGGGCTGTCTCTGCGTCTGCCTTCTTGTAACGCAGAAGAGCTGAAAAAGAGCCCTTGCAGGGAAGGTGCAGGTTTGGAAGCCACTCAAGGAGGGCATTTCATCAACAGGCAATAGTTTGTCTCGAAGCAGTAGGGGAGGAATCAATGCATAAAGTTTCTTGTTTTCTTAATCATGCTCCTATTCTATCTCTCCTGGGAGATTTATGAGCCTCCAAATGTTGGACAAATACCAGGAATAGTTACACATTTTTAGCATCTGAGTGCTTTGCTTTGCCTGGCTTCTTGTGGAAAGACAAGTCCAGGCAAGGTGGTCCTCTAGAAAATGGTTTATTGGGACAGCGTTCTGGCCTGCAGCCACGGCACCTTGGGCAGTGATCTTATCAGACCTCCTGAGCAGAGCAGGGTTGGGCCTGTTTGCTGCTTCGGTGGAAGACCTCCGAGGAGAACCTGGGTGTTGCAAGAGGCCATATCAATTGTTCTCTGGGTGATGTGTTCCCTGGAGAGGAATGAACCCGGACTGCAGGCTACTGTGCTGCAGAGATGGCACCACTTCAGGGAGGTGCAGACCCTGGCTGAACTGAGGATGAAAAGCAGAAGGAATAAACAAAATCAGAGCTGTATTCTCAGCGATGTTGAAGGAAGTTGGGGAGGAGCTGACCACTGGTTTCCAAGGAGCTAAATACTACGGTTCCTTTGGGAATCCCAGTCTTTGAAGTGTACAGTTGATTTGGCAGAGATATCAGCAAGGGTTGGATTGCTTCTTATTTTAGCCAGCTTTGACACGTGGGCTGAACTTTACCTTGACTTACAGTCCTCTGGAAGTGCCCTCATTCCATTTTCCACTGAGTACTGACTTGCCTGGCGGGTTTGATGTGATTTCAGATAATCTTCTGCTGAAAACAGCCACATCCATAATGATGACACTTTTGGCCTTGATATGACTGCACCTTTGGTCTGGATTAAGATGCCTAAACATAGACTTCTACTGACCTTTGAGACACCTTAGGTATGTTAGATGTCTGCATGGAGGGTCAGGTATGATGGATCTGCAGAAGACCCGTTCTGTTCTTAGTTGGCAGCTGATGGATGGGTGGGCTGTCCCTACCCTCCTGAGTGGGGGCTAGATCCCTGCAATTCCAGGTAGGTTATTAGACTGAACTGCCCATGTCCATAGTTTCCAGGACCAGGGTGGACTAGCCTGTCTTCTGGAGGAGATTCAACTCTTAGTTAAGTCAGCATTGTAGGTGTCAATATCTAAGATGCTATAGCTCAACGAGTGGTGTAAAGTCTGATTACAGCCAATGGAGAGCTAGCAAGTGACTCAGTTGAGTCCAGAGTGATGCAGACCACCCTAAAGAGGCATCAGGTGATCAGCTGGATTGCTCTTCAGGCTACATTGATGAAGGGCTCAGCCTATTCACTTACCCTGCTAGTGACACTTCAAATTACCTGTTTATCTCACCCAGTCTCCAGCTCTCACTGTAGAAAAGCAGAGTTATCCAAAGCTCCTTCAACATTCTTGCTCCTTGCAGATGTTGGGGGTACCTTAAGTTGTCTCATATTAGAGTTGATGTCTATGTAGAGGAAAGTGAAGAACACTCCACATGTCCAATGGCTTTAATGTAAGCTTAGATCTACAGTGCACGTGGATTCATTGGGTTTTAGGAGTCTTCATTGCAGTCTGCATCCCACCCCTTCGTAGCCTTCTGGATAATGCAGGTCTGACACTTCTTCTGGTGAACACTGCATTAGATGTTATAACTTTTGAAATAAAGAAAGCTCTTTTGTCATTTTGGTGTTATTCACACAGGCTGTTGTACTGCTACAACAAAAACTGTTGTCATTAGTACTTCTGTACAGGCCACCCCTTGAATGGAACGGTGGACAAAGAAACCAGAGGGAATTAAATATTGTTCAAATAATGTCTAAGGTAAACTGAACCTATAAGACATTGACTTTTTCTCACTCTCTCTTTCCTATTCTTAATGTAAAGATTTTGAGGTGAGGGCTTTTCTTACCACATGAATGCACAGATTTTGTGAGCTTGATACAGTCTCAATTGTTATGTTCTACAACTAACAAACACTAATCTTTGCTATTTGTTCTCCATCTCACTACATAAAACATGCAACTGTTGGTTCTTTCTGCCACTTCCTTTAGGAGACTGTTGCATATTCTGTTTGCTCTCATTCGATGTATAATTCTGGCTGATTATTCTTGATGGTGTTGCATGACTGATTACCAATATCATAACTTCTTTTCCAGCATCATAACAGTTCTTCTATTTTTCTATCCTGATAACAAGCCATTATCACCCTAAGAAATGATTCGATGATTAGAGTGAGATGTAGTGGGACACTTTTTGCTGACATTGAGGTTTTTTTCTTGTCTTACATAACACTTAATCTAAAGCATATTGTTGTTAAATGTCATCTGTCCTTTGGCTCCAGTGAGCTCTGTACTGGGCATAAACCCAAGCCCATCAGAATATTTAGGGATGGAAGTGACAGAATCACAGAATCATGGAATGGTTTGGGCTGAAAGGGACCTGAAACCCATCCGGTTGCAATTGCATCAGGGTGCTCAAAGCCTCAAAGTCCTTTTGGGTTTGGTGGAACTTATTTACAGACCTGGCCCTACCCTCTTAGGTGAAAGTTACAGGGAAAAAAACCAGCACACAATAGAATTTGGAAATTTTTAAGTCTTCTCTTCAGTGCCCTGTTTCTGGGCTCCCTCATTTACATTCTCTACTTGGGAATTATCTGTCTACAGTTTCTTCTTAATGTCTCGCAGCATCCTCCTGGAAACTGGGTTAAGAATAAAGGTGGAACTGAATCTTGAAGTAGCATCTGTCACACAGGCAAGATGTTTTCTTTCAGCCTGTTTTTTTTAGCCTGAACACCCTGTGTTTTATCTGCTTCTGCATACAATAGTTTTCCATCTATTTTTTGGGTAGCGATGGACACAAAGGTGGACACGAGCCAACAATGTGCGCCCACAGCCCGGAAAGCCAACTGTATCCTGGGCTGCATCCAAAGCAGTGGCACCAGCAGGGCAAGGGAGGGGATTCTGCCCCTCTGCTCTGCTCTGGTGAGATTTCACCTGGAGCCCTGTGTCCAGTTCTGGAGTCCTCAGCACAGGAAGGACCTGGATTTGTTGGAGCAAGTCCAGAGGAGGCCACAGAGATGATCCAAGGGCTGGAGCACCTCCTGTACGAGGACAGGTTGAGAGAGTTGGGGTTGCTCAGCCTGGAGAAGAGAAGACTCTGGGGGGATCTTAGAGCAGCCTCCCAGTGCTGAAAGAGGCTCCAGGCAAGCTGGGGACAAATTTTTAGCAAGGCCAGCTGTGGCAAGACAAGGAATAGGGGTTTAAATTAATGGGGGGAAGATTTAGACTGGCTATAAGGATGAAAATTTTACCCTGAGGGTGGTGAGGCATGGACACACCAGGGAGGCAGTGGAGAGCCCATCCCTAGAACATTCAAGGTGAGGTTGGATGGGGATCTGAGCAACCTGATTTGGTTAAAGGTGTTCTTGGTTACCGTAAGGCAGGGCTGTCAAGCCCATGGCTGCTGCCGTTCTCCCGCAGCGTAACGCGCGTCGCGTGCTGCGCACGTGCTGAGAGCTGGTGGGGCAGAGGATCTTGGTGCTGCTGCCAGCTAGAAACAAGGTGCCAGGAAGGCTAAAAGAAGGTGGAAGGCCGGATTTGGCCTCTGGGCTGTGAGTTTGACACCCCTGCTCTAGGGGGCTTGGACTGGATGCTCTGTAGATGTTCCTCCCAACTCAAACCTTTCTATGATTCTACGATTCATTCTGCAGATCCCATCAGAAGTCAGTGCTCGTGAGGATGTGCTGAGGGCAACCAGACTGGAGTAAAGAAGTTTTCTTGAAGGAGAATTTCCTCAAAGTGTATTTACAGTGGATCTGAAACTATTTTCAGATTCAGAATATATTCAACTAATAATTATGACAAGGCATAGAATAAAGTTTAACAGTTTAACAAATGTTTTGTTAAGCTCATCAGTAACCATGTTTTGCTGGTCTCAGCCAGCAGTGCTCAACATTTTCCACATTGTGGCAGTGAATTAGTGAGACCCATAGTCTAAAGTGAGTTTTTCAGGATCACCAAATGGAATGATAGAAAATATCTGCTTAGAAACTCACCCCAATCTCATTGTATTGAGTCTTTCCAGCTTGTGATGTTCACCTCTGTCCAAGGCCTGCTGGATGTTCACGTGAATGTTACAAGAAGAAACTGGTAACATGTACCAAGGTATATCTTTTGAGCAATTCTATTTATTTACAAAGAAGAAAAAGACCATTTCATTTCCTATTAGAACAGATGGTGACACCTGCCTGTCCTGTGAATTTCATTTATCAAAGTTCCCTCACTCTGACTTCTATTCAAGACCATCTTTCAGAATACATCCCTTCTGTTTACTTTTCACTTGGTTTTTGAGGTTTCTCTTTGTGCATAGATGACTAAACAACTTCCTAACCCCTGCGTTTACCTATCTTGCACAAGTGTTTAATGCTGCTCATGTCCCACCACGCAGTCAGTGGTTCTGGGTGACTTGTTCTCTGTCTCCTGGGACTGATCCCCCACAAAAAGAGCTGTTGATGAGGCTGCTGATTTAACTTGATCTTTGCTAGATGATAGCAGAGTCATCTTCTGGTCTACCTGGGTGTAAATATGAGAATAAATGAGTTAATTTTCTGTGGATTCCAAGCTATGATCACTATTATTCAAGCCTCTTCCATCAAGACTCCTGCTTAGAGTAATGCTAGACCTTAAATACAGATTAGACATATCCTTTGGAAGCTGAGAAGGAGTGATAGTAAGAGGCTCTAGGCTGAGAGGGTATGCTTTATGTCTTTATATCAAGACAGATATGAGCATCTTTTGTGTTGTCCTTAAAATAACCCTTTATCATGAAGATGTACCTAGAATAATCATCGTGAAAAATGGGGCTACCCTGCATGGAAATGTGCATTGTATCTTGTGTATTTTGAAGGGATATTTATCTGCTTTATTGCAAGGTCACAAGAAAGTTCAGAACACTTATTTTATAAAGCAGAAAGCCTTGGTGAAAGCAATTTGATGATCTTCATTCAAGCCTCAGCAGAGCCCGGTTGTGTGATTTGTGTGGCCACTTACAAACACTTCATTCCTTTCTTGGTCCAAAGAGTTCTGGCTGGGTGTGGACAGAAGCACAAATCCATTTCCAAGAGTTGGTCCTGATCATCTGGCTATAAACTCGTGGGAAGTTCTGGTCACCAAAGATGATGCAATCACTGTGGAGGCATCACCTGGCTTTCATTGTCTCTGAGGTTCTTTTATTGAAGGTCCCATCCTTTCCTGATGACCACAGCTGTCCTCTCCAACCTTGTTCAGATATTCCATGAAGAATTAGAATTGAATAAGACTTTAATATAAACAAAAGGGTATGGCCTCTGAATGACATAGCCTTTGTTTTAACTAAACACATCTTAATAATTTGGCATTTTCCAGAGCTGGGAACACTACTTTTACACAGAATCCTTTGAGCCAATATTCTTGAACTCATTCTTGGCATTTTTGGTGCTGAAGACCCCTGCTGTTGCTTCAAGAGCTATTGAATCCTCTTAGAGCAGGTACAGGCAGAGTTTCAGGGCAGTGATGGACATGATGACTGTGAACACACAATGAACAGCTGATGGGGACCAAACTGTGACGATGTCAATGGTGTGGACACGGACACGGTGTGGGAAAAGGGTGCATCAGAAATGTCCAGGGATGTCCTATTTGGGACCCTCATAGATTCTTTCAGTAGTGACAGGGGAGGAGGCAGTGCAGTACAGGTCCAAAGAGTAGTGTTTAACTGAAAGGGAAAGTCTCTGGGATTAGAATAAGGAATTCACATATCCCCAGGCTAAGAGTGCACTCCCACCCTTTCCCTCGCTCTGCTTGTGGTGTTACAAACAGGGACCTGAGTCTCATTTTTCTGGCATCCAGCCACGGAGGGAGTTCTGCAGCAGTGGTTTGAGGGCACTGACTTGGCTTGTTCTGAGGGCAGCCTAAAAACCACAGAGCCTGGCTGACACGGGGGGGAGTTGGGGTTGCGTGTGATCAGAGAGACCCTCAGCAGAAGGGCTGGTAGGGAAGGATTGGGTCCAATCTTGGAGCCAGGCTCCAGGGGGTCCCCAGCTTTTCTGCAGGTCCTGTTCTTCCCAAGCATCTGACTGCTCCAGGCAGCTGGGGAATGTCCCTGCTGAGTACCACTGGGGTTAAGGAAGGAGGGGGAAGGTGCTCACACACTCTGAATGAAGGATTTCTGCACGTTTTACACTCAGTGTCCCACTGTCACAGCTAAGTGAGCACCCAGGTCTCCTTCTCCTTGGTTCTTGTTGCATTCTCCCATTCCCTTTCACCTGGAGGAGGCAGATGAGTGAGCAGAGATGTGTCCTATGGGATAGGAAATTTAGGAGCTTTACTACAACTGGGATAGGGAGCAGGGAGCTCAGTTTTAGGGACGTCCCAGAATCTTGACCCTTTTATTTCCTTTCTTGAGGGAAAATCTGCATATAAAGGGTAAAAATGCCTCCAGGTATAGGATAGTTTCATTTTTGGGCTTTCCTTCTACTAAGGCTTTCAATCAGCCAGCTGGGAAGCAGTGTGTGGGTAAAGAGGTGATAATTAGCAGAGGCAGGCAGGCAGTGACAAAGCTGGATGGATGGATGCAAAGGCAACCAAAACATCAGGGAATCACTGCTTCACAAGATCAAAACTATGCAGATGGGAAAGTTGCTCAGTACTTCTAAAAAGCCATAGTTAGGAATTAATGAGTTACTGAAGGTTTAAGTGGGTCGGTGGGGGTGGGAGGATAGGTCTGATAAGGAGCTCCTCACGGAGGAGTGTTTCGATGTTTGGATGCATCTGTTTATTTTCATCAGCAATATAGATAAGATAACTTCAGGCTGTATTGTAAAGCAGGTTAAAAGAGTTTAGTAAACATAGCTATTTGTATGCATGAACATACTTGCATAGAAACATACCTATGGAAACTCATACATTAGCATAAACTTCAATCAAGGAGATTTTTCAATCATGATTACAGTCTTCCTCATTACAGAGGTCTTTTATCACTGAAAGTCTAATTTTCAGGACAAATCGCAGTAATTATACCTGGGAGATAAAATGCTGGGTTTTTGGCCAAAGTAGGTCCCTCAACTTCAGTCTCACTGCTTTGAGGGAGTCCAGCCAACATGCTGAGGCAGCCAGGAGGCTGAAAAGGAATTGGATGGGAAACCAAATTACTGAGAGCTGGACAGGTAGAAAATCCCAGGACCGGAACAGATGCAGCTCTGTTCTGCAGCCCTGCGTGGGAGGGAGAAGAGAGCCAAGGTTGCAGGGAGGGTGCAGGGGCAGTGAGTGGAGAGGGGAGAAGATGGCACGACCCACCTATGAAGACCCCCCCATCACCTGTGGTTGTTTCTAGGCAGGAATATGGGATGGAAGTTGAATGTGGAGAAATGGAAATGGATGTTCATGTGGACAAGTCCCTTCAGTCCGTTGGGAGAACGAGAGAGAGAAAGCTCTTTTGTGTGGGAACAACCCACAGTGATAGAGCCACAAGGCCAGAGGAGACTGAATCCCATGGATCAGGCAGAGTTGGGTGTTGTAAGCAGTGCTTTTCCCATCGTTAGCACTGCTGAGTCTACTCAAACCGATGCTCCCACCTCCATCAGCACCTCCCGGCTCCTCTGGGATCACTATTTGCCATTTCCCCTCAAAGACAAAGGGTCCTGAGAAAAAAACATGGAGGTGTAGAGGGGCTTTGTTGAAGGAATTCTAGGGAGGAGGTGTGGAAACATGGAGCAGGGGAATTGCCTGCTTCATTCACTTCTGCTGTGATAAAAGGAACCAAGTCCCCGGCAAGATCCACCCAATGCAAGACAAGATTTGCACTGCAGAAATCAGGATCTGAACAAGCCATTTAGAGAGCTCAGGCCATGAAACCCTGGCCTAACTACAGACCTCACAGGATTACAGGGTCCAATGTCCAGGCCTGGCGACAAAACCTTTGTCCCTCAGCATCCTCAGCAGAGCTGAAACCCAACTTTTTTATGGCTCTGAGTGTTGGGGGCTCTGTACAATCTCCAGGGATCTATCTGCAATCCAAGTGCAGGCAGCCTTCTTCCTCTGCCCTGTGGTGCAGCCCCCTGAGCCCCATGGCCTCTGTCCCCAGTGAGGGGAGCACCCTGGCAGGAGTGGCTGCCGTGGCCCCTGGCATGGGGAACCTGGCAGAGCTCCTTCATCTGTGGAGGTCAAAACACTTCCTCCACTCATCCCCACCTGCTGCCAACAGCCCGGTGCTCTGTGGTTTCTGTTCTTGTTGCATGTAGGGGGCTCTGGGAATCAAAGAATCATAGAATCATAGATTCTTCCAGTTGGAAAAGACCTTTGAGATCATCGAGTCCAACCACACCCATCATCTGCTAAACCATGTCCCTCAAAAACTCAT
Source organism: Dromococcyx pavoninus (assembly GCA_033558185.1). Taxonomy (NCBI): domain Eukaryota; kingdom Metazoa; phylum Chordata; class Aves; order Cuculiformes; family Neomorphidae; genus Dromococcyx; species Dromococcyx pavoninus. The sequence goes on along the minus strand of JAUMJL010000035.1, from coordinate 829,195 downwards.
CTGCCCTGGAGAAGCTAACATGGGAGAAGCTGGGAGATGTGTTCAGATCCTTCTCTGTGCACAAGGTGATGGGTTAAGCATCAGTGACGATTCCCAGCTCCAGGGTTTTGCTCTGGGCTCTGCTGACCATTCGCTTCACTGTTTGGATTGCCTTTCCAGGGCAGGATTATGCTGCAGGGAGCTCTCATCCCTCCAGCAATACCACAGGGCTGGTGGCTGGAAAGTGCAGAGCCTGGTCCTGTAGAGGCCCATGCATTTCCAAATAGGGGAGTAATTGGGTGGGGATGTTGTGACAAAGACAAGAGTCCTTGCAGGATAAGAGAGCAGAAGATAACTAAGAATAAAAGCAGATGTGGAGGGAATCAGTCCACTAAAATCCTGTTGGAAGAGCAGTGACACTGTTGTGCAGGCAACCAAGTGCTCCAGTGTGTCCCTAATCATTCAGCCTTGGCAGAGCTTGGGGTGGAGAAGGGTTGGGAAGTTTCCAGCTGGCAGCAGTGCCCACTGGTACAAACCCACATCCAGAACAGGGGAATCTTACAGACATGAAGTTTAAGAAGAAGGAAAGGAAAAGGTCACACGCATCCAACCAGAGGATCAAAACAGAAGATCAAGTCCTAAGCTGCGCTGTGGAGAGGGTTCAAGGTGCAGATGAGACTGGAGAATACATCCTCAGTCTGTCCTGGGAAGGAGGGAGAGGGTTCTCATAGTGACAGACCGACCTCCCAGACTAAACAGCAGGTACGGTAGCTAAATGAACAAGTTAATTACCTGTGAGACTTTCCCACATGCTGGTCTTTATTCATTGGTATCCAGGAACCAAGTAAAAAGGTCAGTGTGCTGTGCCAAGGAACACTCCAGCACTTCATTGCTGATGATCTGAAGCTCTGTGGCTGCAGAAGGGACAATACTCCAGAGCTCTGGATTTTTGACCCGCTGTCTCCTAGCGATGGCACCCCTGCCCTCTCCCACATGGCACCTGCCAGTCCCTACATCCTGCCCTGGGTGCCCCAGCTCACAGGCACAGCATGGTGCCCCATCCAAGAGATGCTCATCTGGCTCTTCTCAGGGCTGAGGCACCTCCACCATTGAAGTCATGTCAGGAGGAGCTGGGCTGGAGTCCTGCAAGTCAATATTGCAAGGTCAGATGTCATGGGTCCAGACTTTTGCCATGCACATCATGAATTGGGGTCCTTTGTAGGAGGCCTTGGACTGTCACCTTCACCCTTCCGTTCCTTGACCAGACCTGCTCTTCCCATCATTAAGGGGTTGCTTGTGGCTGTAGCTGGGTCCAGCTACAAGAACATCTTTGTGATGGGCCTGGCTGCTTTCATGGAAGAAAGGATGTCTCTGGGTTAGCAGGGAAGGGTGGAGGGAGACAACTCCTGCACTGTGGGGCTGGGTTTTCCACTGACAGCCTTCCAGCAGAGTGTGTGATACGGATGAGTTGAAGGGAGGTGACACTTTTGGGTCTTGATATGGACATGGTTTGGGGACAAAGAATCACAGAATGATAGAATGATAGAATCATGGAATCTTCCTGATGGAAAAGACCTTTGAGATCATCGAGTCCAACCGCACCCATCCTCCGCTAAACCCTGTCCCTCAAAAGCTCATCTGTCCATTTTTTTAACACCTCCAGGGATGGTGGCTCAACCCCCTCCCTGGGCAGCCTCTGCCAGGGCCTGACAACCCTTTCAGTAAAGAAATTCTTCCCAATATCCAGTCTGAACCTCCCCTGGCACAACTCATGGCCATTTCCCCTTGTCCCATCACCTGTCACTTGGGAGAAGAGATCAACACTGGCTCTGCCACAGCCTCCTTTCAGGCAGTTGTAGACAGTGATGAGGTCTCCCCTCAACCTCCTCTTCTCCAGGCTAAACAACCCCAGAAGTGGATCTTCCTCCTGGCTGGTGATCAGGCTGTGGAGCTGTTGCTGGGTTCCTGCTGTCCTTACTTGGTTTGTAAAAGGGAACCATATCAACATGAAAATCCTGGGGGGGTCGGATATTGTGTTCACGTCTTGCCTTTCTCTGGATTTGTTCATGGATAAAATCATATATATGATGCTTATACTGTTTATTCCCTTTTTTTCCCTTTCTTTATGTTTTGTGATGGAGGAACTTGTTGGGAAATCTGGACTTTGTGGAACTTGGCTGTCTTGCCTTGCTTGCCTTGCTTAGGGCTCTGGGATGGGTGCTGCTGACCCTTGCTGCTCCCTGTCAGTGGGGAACCTCAGGCACATGAAACTCTTGGTTTTCATTTTCAAAAATTGAGGAGTGCCTGTCGACACAGAATTTGCAAAGGTAATCCTCCCCAAAGGTTCTGTACAATCCACCTAACACAAAAGAACCAATTCACCACTGATGTTAAGACATACAGAAGTGGTTTGGTCCAAAGGAACATGAGAGAGTAAGCAAAAGGAGAGGGCAAGAAATCATTGCTTTGAAGTAAGATTCATTCTGTTGTACAGGAACAAACCAAATCTTAGTAAAGCAGGAAAAATGAGAGTTAATTTAGCCCTGAAGTCTTGACTTTCTTAAAAGCTATGACCTAGCTCTTGTGGCTTTTCTCAGAAAGTCAGCATACACTCTCCCAAACTCTAGCCTTACTGGTCTCCCTTCCACAATTGCCCTCTTTCTAGGACAGAGTTATTACTCAGGACCTCGACTGAAGATATGATGAACGCTTCTGCTTCCTTCAGAGTTTTATGCAGGGTGAGACAAAAAGACCACAACAGCTCAGAATGGCTCTACCCTCACTTTCCCCTTTCTCTGTTGTGCACCCTGGTAGTGCTTGGTCTGTAGCCCTGCAGCATCACACCAAGAGAGAAAGTAGAGGAAAAACTTCCAAAAGCATCATCTGGCAGAACCAAACAAGGCTGGGGAATGATTTCATTAATTGCTGGGCAGATGGGGGGGTTGTGATTTAAAATTGTAGAGTCTGCAGGACAGTGGATGCTCCAGAGAAAGGCACTGAGCATCAGCAGAAGAGACTGGACATCTTCATCTGTAAAGATGGGATGGAGGAGCTGCCTCTGAGGCTGGGGAGAGGAAAGGGATGCAAGGAAAAAAGTCAGAAATTCAGACCCAACCATGCTGAAGGCAGAGCATCTGTGGAGCCAAGATCTGCCACCCTGCGCATGCACCAATACCTCAGAGGAATGTGTTTGCTTGGTGCCTGTTAGAGCAGAATAAAATGGCATTTACATCCAAACTGAGCAAAGCCAACTGATTAAACCCCCTGTACCAGTCATGGGGAGAGAGTCCAAGGGTATTCAGAGCATCTAAGTCAAATGTCTACAAAACCAGCAAGCAGTTGATGTGAATATCCTGAATATCCACTAAGAAAAATCAGAGGAGGTGGTACCTGCATCTCACAATCACTCAGGTTTGCTCAGGTTGCAAATGTATCAGCTCAGCCTGCAACCTTATCTCTGCCCTATGCCAGAGCATAAACAGAACTAGGGGAGAACCAGACTCTGTGGAGACAATCCCCAATATGCACAAACATGGGCTTTTGGACCAGTTTTCTGCAGACTGAAGACTTGTCAAGCTCTGGAATGTTTCTTGCTGCACTTCTCAGGATACACTTGGTTCTCTTGTTTCCCAGCGTCAGATGAGTAAGAATAAGTCACCTGTGTATTTTGAAAAGTTCTGTCTGAAACATGGGGTGAATTTGGAACTGAAATCCACAGCTAAATGAGGAAGACAGCTTCAAGGAAGAGGTGAATCTCCGTTAACAGAAGTTATGGGCATAATCTGAGAGTTGTTGTTTCTAATTTATATGGAGGACTGGTGAGCTCCCACCTCCTTTCCAAGGCTGTCACGTGGTTGGTTGCAAGCTTATCTGAAGTTCTGCTTGTATATGTCTTTCCTTGCTAATTGACTTCTGCACTGATAGTCTAATCTCACCCTTTTTTTCATTTATACGTTTCACTGACACCTTCTTCTGGAAAGATTTGCTGTCTAATTTTCTCTGAAAGAAGGAGAATCAGTTAGCACAGAGCCCTTGATCTTCCAGGCACTCTTGATTGTAAGAGAGATAGGTGTCTCCTCATAGACCCAACCTAACAGTCTGTCATGAACTAGGGGGGTCTTAAAAGAACAGCAAATACCTTCTGTCCTCACCCTTGTGTGCCAAGATGCCAGTGGCGTGTCCTGGATGAAGGGACCGAGTGCACCCTTAGAGAGTATGAAGATGACACCATGTTCAGTGGAAGTGTTGATCTCCTTGAAGGAGGGGAGGGTCTGCAGAGAGATCTGGACAGGCTGGATCCATGGGCTGAGACCAACGGGATGAGGGTCAACAAGGCCAAGTGCCGAGTCCTGCACTTGGGACACAACAACCCCCACAGCGTTCCAGGCCTGGGGAAGAGTGGCTGGAGAGCTGCCTGGAGGAGAAGGACCTGGGGGTGTTGGTTGGCAGGGGCTGAACATGAGCCAGCAGTGGCCCAGGTGGCCAAGAGGGCCAATGGCATCTTGGGCTGTGTCAGACACAGCGTGGGCAGCAGGAGCAGGACAGGGATTGTGCCCCTGCACTGGGCACTGGTGAGGCCACACCTCGAGTACTGGGGTCAGTTCTGGGCCCCTCACTACAAGAAGGACATTGAGGGGCTGGAGAGTGTCCAGAGAAGGGAACGGAGCTGGGGAAGGGGCTGGAGAACAAGTGCTGTGAGGAGCGGCTGAGGGAGCTGGGGTTGTTTGGTTTGGAGAAGAGGAGGCTGAGGGGAGACCTCATCCCTGTCTACAACTGCCTGAAAGGAGGCTGTGGGGAGGTGGGTGCTGGGCTCTTCTCCCAAGTGACAGGTGATGGGACGAGAGGAAATGATCACAAGTTGTGCCAGGGGTGGTTCAGACTGGACATCAGGAAATATTTCTTCACCAAAAGGGTTCTCATGTCCTGGCAGAGGCTGCCCAATGAGGGGGTTGAGTCTCCATCCCTGGAGGTGTTTAAAAAATGGGCAGATGAGTTTCTGAGGGACAGGGTTTAGCAGTGCACAGGTTGGACTCGATGATCTCAGAGGTCTTTTCCAACCAGATGATTCTATCATTCTAAATGGGAAGGGAGCTGTAGGTGTAGGTCCTTGTGCACAGGTAGAAAGCCAAAAGTCATTCCAAGCGTAGAAGAGTACACACCGTGGGGGTGTGGACTGGGAACGGGACACGTAAGCACCCGCTCACACGACAAGGTAGCACCCCTCCTGTGGATCACGCCAGCTCTTACGGAGGTGGGGATCGATGGCCACACTGCCCTGCACTCCCTGACCTGTGTTTTCCTGCTGGTTCCCAGCAGCCAGGTACGTTTCATGTGTTTGGGTGAGTTGTCCACACCAATGCCTCACAGTCCACGCTCCACTGCAGGCATTGTGGGGCTGTTTGCATATTGTCCTAATTGCTTCTTCCTAGTTGCTGGGGTGCAGAAGAACTGCCCTTTGCTCACTCACCAGGGCCTGTTGTGGGTTGCTGAGTTCATTTCAAGGTGTCTGGGGCTCCTTTTTTTCTCCAGCTTGCTTTCCTTGCAAAGCAAACTTCATCTTTGAGCACCTCATGCCTTAGAGTTAAAAGGAAAATGTCAGCTCTCACCAAACAACAGAGCAGGCTCCTTGGCAGAGCCTGAGGGCCAAAACCACCATCAGTGCCAGGAGTTTAAGGAACACATGTATTTCCCTGGATGTGGCATTCAGGTATCTGGGGAGAAAGAGAGCATTCCTGCCTCTTCCACACTGATGGAACATCTTGTTTCTCCTCCCTTTTACACAAAAGCAAGCTGAGGATGGAGAAGTTTTGCCCAGTGTCACTCTTCTGCTGTGGCAGAGGTAAGCTGAGGGTGTTTCTTTCCCAACCCTCATGCCCTGGACTCTGATAATTAATGCTCTGCAATGCTTTCAAAGTTTTCCTTTATTTCCTGCCTGACAGACAGGGGGAGGAATTTGGTCTGCCAGTGGAGAAGAAAGATGTTTTCCTACAGTGCTCCAATCCAGCTCCATCCACACCCTTTGCTCAGAGGGACAATTGTTTCCCCGAGCAGCATGAAAACACACCATCCACATGAAAATAAGGAAAATAAATAAGGAAATATTTTTCCTGTTTTTCTCCACCAACAGAAGTCAGTGAAGAAACTGCTGTGTTGCATTCCAGAAGAGAAACCTGCAGCAAGCCTTGGAGCCAGGAGAGGTTTCCAGTAGAGGGGTAATTTTTTAGCATTGCTGCAGTGTGTTGGTCAGCCCATGCCCATTGCCACAGCTCTGAGTGCACAAGAACTCTCCCTTGAGGTGAAAGCACGGCTGAATTCCCTCTCCCTTTCTCCCAGGTGTCAGGAAGAAGGATGGAGTAGATGGGTCTCCTGGCTGTGTGTCTGTCACCTTCGGCTCCCCCAGAGCTGAGACAAGAGAAGGTCTCGTACTCAGAGTCACAGTGCTCAGCCAAAATGATCCCACAGCCCACCTTTCTCCTCCTGCTTTCAAATTGCAGCCCCTGCTGTGGGTACCACATTTCTTGTCCATAGCTTGTTATGGTTTTCCTCATGGCAGAGGGCAGCCTGCTCTCCACTCTGCATTTCTTCCCTGTCCTGCAATACCTAGGAAATGGTGAAAACTGGAAGTATTTTTTGGGCCAGATAGCAGAAGGAAACGCAGCTCTGAAGGGTGCTGGTCCTTAGCAGTCCTGGGTTGCAGAAGAGAATGGTGAGTTATAGAAGTCTCAGTTGCTAACTGTTTTTCCCCAGTTAGCTGCTTTCCCTGCAGTGTTTGTTGCCCTCTCTGCTAGCTAAGGCTTGTTATCTTTAAGAGCTCACCCAGATTTTCCGTTGGTCATCACCAAGGAACACAGCCAAGTGTGAACATCAGAGTCCTGTTGGAGTCAGGGCTGGCTCACCCGCCGTCACCTCATATGGGCTGAGCATCGCGGAGAGGCCCCTTCCCAGCAGGAGCTTTGCCACCAGCAGGAACACGTGTCCAGGGGTTTGCAGTAGAGAGCCTACAGCCAGCCTAGCTCACTCAGAGCCTCGCTGGCAACTAGCTCTGACCAGACCCTGGGTATAACCAGGGGCACTGTTCAGGCCCCTCTGCAGTGGTCCAATCCCTGCAGGGTGTGACCACGGTCAGAAGGATGCGTAGACACCATCTGTGTCTCCCATGGGAGAGCAAGTGGGAAAGCCAGGCTCCAGGAACTTTCTGATTTTGCAAGCTTGGGTGGAATCTGCTTCTTAAAGTTCACAAATTCAGATGTGTGATAACACCTCGGGGCAGACACTGTAGATTCCTGGAACCAGGGCTTTGGGAAGCAGTGTTGTAGTGTAACCAGAAGCTCCATGCCATGGGCCCCTTGGCCAGCTGCCTCGGACACTGCAGCAAGCAGCGTGTCCATCTCTGTCAGAGGATGTAAGCCCTGGGTACTCCTGCCTTGTAGACACGACCCAGGAGCAGCACTCACGCTGCCGGCCTAGCAAACAGGAGCTCTTTTAAAATAGAAAAATAAAACAATAGCCTGTGTTTTCTTTGGAGTTTCTGCTCTTTGGAGTTTCTAACCACGCAGCACAGCGAGGAGCACAAGCAGAGGCTGGCAGCGAGCGGTGCCTGCTCACCCTCCTCTCCCTCCTCAGCAACAGCCTGAGTCATGGCTGTGGTCACAGACAGTGACACAATGCCATTGTCATCCAAAGAATGCAGTGTTTTCCTGCTCCACAAAAATATTTTGTACAGTGCCTTTTCCGGGCTCTGCAGAGGAGACACTGTCCGGATTCCTGCTGTAAGAGCCCCCAGCAGCGCTGCTGACTAATCCTCCCGTTTCTCTCCTCGTGTTCCCCCAAGGTCCCAGACTTATTTATACTCAGCACAAAGAGCTCGGAGTCAAGGCTGGAGAAGTGGATTTCCTCAGAACAGCACATGCACTGGAGCGTGAGGAAATCGTGAATTTAATCTCTCGAGGTACTGTTCACTGAGCTCACGTCACCGGAGCCGGTTCATGGCTCAGGGCTTGACCCTGAGGTGCTGGCTTGGACTCTCTGCTCTTCTACAGACCCCTCTACTCTGCTCTTGTGAGACCCCACCTGGAGTGTTGCGTTCAGTTCTGGAATCCCCAACATAAGAAGGATATGGAAATGTTGGAATCGGTCCAAAGGAGGCCACAAAGATGATCCAAGGGCTGGAGCACCTCTGCTATGAGGACAGGCTGAGAGAGTTGGGGTTGTTCAGACAAGAAGAGAAGGCTCTGGGGAGACCTTAGAGCAGCCTCCCAGGACTGAAAGGGGCTCCAGGAAAGCTGGGGAGGGGCTTTATACAAGGGCATGGAGTGACAGAAAAGAGGGAACGGCTTTAAATTGGAAGGAGGCAGGTTTAGATTAGACATCAAGAAGAAATTCTTCACAAGAAGGGTGGGGAGGCCCTGGCCCAGGCTGCCCAGAGAGGTGGTGGCTGCCCCATCCCTGGAGGTGTTCAAGGCCAGGTTGGATGGGGCTTGGAGCCCCCTGATCCATTGGGAGGTGTCCCTGCCCATGGCAGGGGTTTGGAACTGGATGGACTTTGAGGTCCCTTCCAACCCAACCCATTCCATGATTCTATAATCCTACAATATATAGGCAATACCATAGCAGGCAGATAATTTCCCCCTCCCTAGCCAAGACATGGCCACAGGGTGACTCATCCTCTGGAGATGCCTCTCTCACTTTTGTCTCCTGAATTAAAGAAACACATAGCTCAGAGAAGAGCCACACCAACCCTTGCAAAAGCCTCCTGTAATCACCAGCCGTGTTCCTGCCCTCTCTGCACACCTGGGGCTCCTGCAGCCTCGTAACCTCTACAGACCTGTCCTCTCTGCTTAGCTTGGAAATGAAATCACAGTTGCTTTCTAACTCTGCAGTTCTTCCGCCTTTCCCACATTGCAGGGCAGACAGTGAAGGCCAGGGATAGCATTTTCTATTTCTGCCAGGTAGTAATTAGGGTAATTTAAAATCAAATTGCTTGGGAATATATGGGATAAATAAATTCAAATGCAAGTCTCAGGATGTGGAAAAGAAGGCATTTTCCAAATTGCCTTTGTTTTCTGTAACTGAAGGACAGACAACAAGGCTGCATCAAAAGTGCTCACTGTGGTGAGCTTTTCCACTCCTTAATTAACACTGAGGCTTGATGAGTGTGTAACCCTACATGGAAGTCATGTCTGCAGAGTGACAGCACGTAGGGCCTTGCTAGAGAGAGGCTGTGTGATGGGATGCAGCACAGCCAGGGTGTTGGGAGCTGGAGCGGTGAATGTGCAGGGTAGGACACTTCCTCTGTGTTTCTGTCCATGTAGGACAGATCACACGGTGGTTGTTGTGGCTGCTCCCCTCTAAGTAGATAAAAATTCACTCTATGTTTGTGTAGGAGATGTATTTGTAAGAGAAACTCATTTGATGAATGAGGTGATTGGCTTGCAGAAACTTGTTGGCTAGATTTTGGGTTTCCTCCACTCTGCTTAAACCAGGATAAAAGGAAGAGTCAAGGTTATTCATCATACCATAATATCTACATCAAATATATTTCCTCCCCAAATGGAACTTTTGGATGTGTCACTGATACTGTGGTAGGGAAAGCCAGGCTGGACCTGGTAAAAGCAACTGAAGGGTGCTGCTGGACTGGAGCCTTCAGAGGACAGTGGAAGTCCTGCACGTTGCACAGGGCCAGCTGTGAAACAGAGGATGTTTTGGAGCAGATAGGTGATGCAGAAGAGTTCCTTCCTCAGCTCAGAAGGCAAATAATGTGTATCCTGATTACAAACTACAAGGGGCTGTAGATTGCAAGGTCAGAAAGGACTGTTATGATTATGACATCTGACCTCCCCAAACAGGGCAGTCTTGGAATGACACTTGGTGATTCCCAGGCCGAGGTCAGCAGTTCATGGCTGACTTACAGTGGATGTTTTCTCAGACTCAGACAGAGAGTTACCTGTCACTGGCTCTGTGGCCTTCAAGATTATTCCAATACATGATCTTTTTTTCTCCTCAAAATACACAGCTCTTTTCCAGTTTGTATTTTCCCTGCAAGACCTTTGTCTGGAGAGATCACCACAGATTTATAATCACCTGCTTCATCTATAAAGTAAACAACAGTGGGATTTTGCCACATCCTCCTGTTTCCACAACACTTCTTCCCACCTCATTGCTACCAACCTGGCATGAAGAAAAGAGGAGACTGCTTAGGAAAGACTTGTGGGCCTGGGGTATCACACCCTGCTGGTAGCGTGCAGGTGGCACATGGCAAGGTCATTCATGTGCCAAAACCTGAGAATTTGACCTCTATGATCACATTTCAAACCTGTATCTGAATTTCTTCATTGTTCAAATACTGAATCTCTGGAGGGTGCAAAGATCTGTATCAGTGCAGAGTATGCCAGCCTCTAATAGAACTGAGATGCATCCTGCTCTGTGATTGCACTGTTCTGGCTCTGGAAGCCACATCTCCTGGGTAATACAAATAACACAGAACAGTTTTTGCATCCAATAAAGCCCCTCTTGATCCCTGGACACAAGGTTATACCATTATTAATTAGGTTGTTTAGCATTTATATTGTGGTAGGACCCAGAGGTGACCCAGAGGTAACCCAGAGGTAACTCAGCACAGTAACTCAGCTCAAATGCAATCACTGCCCAAAGCCCCTGCAGACCATGATGAGGAGACACACCAGCAGCAAACAGAGACCAAAGAGATGCCTTGCAGAGAAACAGCAGGACAAATTCTCATTGATTTACTCTTCTGGAAACCAAAGCACACAGGTAGCAAGTCTGTGGCCAGATATTAGTGCAGAATACAGCACTGAGACCCTGCCCCTCAGCCTCCCTGGTAGCCAACTGTGATGGCACTCCAGCCTTGTGTCAGCACCTTTGCTGCTTTGTACAGAGAGCTGGAGAGGTGGTTTCAATTCCCAGTTTAAGAATTTTGAGGCTGTTCTCTGTGCCTGTAAAGCAGGAAGCTAATGCAGTTTCCTGTCTCACATGTGTTTTACCCCACACAGTGGGACTTGTAAGTTAGGAACATGATTAGAAAGAGCTGGAGACCTTCCAAGCACTGTTATTACAGTTATGTGTTGCATTCATAAAGCAGCTGATCCCCTGTCCCTTGAGGTTTTCAGCATAACTGGCTGAGAGTGGGGCTAAAGGGCTCTTCCAAACTCACAGAGCAGACCCATGGCAGGGCCAGGAGGACCCCGTGAAGATGTTCCACACTGATCAGTTCAGGCTGCAACACGAGCGTGGGGTTGGGCTGCAAAAGATGCACCAGCAGCGCAGGGAAAATTCTACTGAGCAAGGATTATGGCACATCCCAAGATCTCAAGGCAAGACTCAGGCTTTGCCTTGGCTTAGGAGGGTGCCTGCTGCCCTGTTTAAGCCAGAATGGCAGAGCATTATCAGCCCCTTCTCCACCACTGGTGCCCACCTGGCACTGGTACTGCACTAGGACAGGTCCCAGGTGTGTTGCAGGTTTGTGTACAGCCTGGGGATGCCGTCTGGGATCCGCATGACCAGGTTTATGCAACTCCTCAGCTCCACACGAGCTGGCAGCGCTCGCCCCTGCTGACTCGGGCAGTATTTCACCATGAGGACAATCCTGGGAGGAGATAAGAAAACAAAGTAAACCAGCTGTTCCCTGGGGCTGAGCTACTGGGGGGTGGCCAGGAGATAGCGATAGGACAAGGGCAAGTGAGTCAGGCTGCACGGGCTGGCAGGGATGAGTGCCTGAGGAGCTGCTCCCTCCCCTCCACCTGGCTCCTGGCCCATCGTGCTGCTGACAGCCCTCTTGCATCACCCCGTGCCCTTGGCCGTGCGGTCACCGGGCTCCTCGGGTGCACCCACCCCAAGACACCCCGTTACGTTTGCAAGCGTCGTCCTTTTCCCCACGCACAGGCACTGCCTCGTAGGCTCAGAGGCTGGTGTGGGCAGGGGGGACATGGGCTGGTGAGCTCTGACACCTCTTCCACGCAGGACACAAAGAGGATTAATCACAGCCTGTCAGAGAGGCTGCTGTATTTTTCCTTCATTCTTATTTGCGTGCTAGCGCCTGGAAAACAGGATGGCGATGTTTTCCTGCCTTGCATTCACTGAGACTAAACAAAGGAGGTGGTATTTCCAGCCCCCCTTGCTCTCCCATAGCTGTGCAGCTTTCAGGAATCACTTGGGGAGACTGACAGTGAGGGAATTCAAAGCTCTACCCCTTGGGCTTAGATCTGAGCAGAGAGCCTCAGGTTGTAGGTTTTCCATCTCACCTTTGGGGAAAAAATACATTGCCCACAGAAAGATCTGGTGTTCACAGCCTGCCTGGCTTGCAATGGCCATGCTGGTTTGCTGTCATTAAGGTTAATTACTCATAGTTCATTAAAGTCTCACTAGTTTTAAGTCCAGCCATGCTAAGTGCTTTGCTGTGTAGGCTGAAGGAGAAACCAGGTCTCCCACACAGGTCTTTTTACAGTCTGAAGAGGGAGGAAGTGTTTATTTCTAACATCAGCATCACCCACGCGTGAGTTAGATGCTGGGTCCTTTTGATAACATCTGAAAGGGGAGCTGAACTCAACTGGGAATGAAACTCTGCCCCCTCATGCTTTGAAACCCCAAGCTATTCCTCTCCCTGTTGTAATTCCTTTCCCCCATCCCTGTCTCAATGGGATGCACTGGGTTTCTACTTTTTTACCTGATCCTTCACAGGTTTAAAAAGCTTCTTTCTCCAGCTTCAGATGGACTTTGCAGCGTAAACAAGCATCGGTGCTTATGTACTTTATATGAAATTTTCAGAGGGTCTTAAAATGTTCCCTGAAGGGGGAAAAGGAATGGTGGAAAGCCTAGTTCTGAACTGATTTGGGGAACTTTAAGCCCTCATGTACAATTTCTGCATGAATCATTGCTCTATATGTAGATTTGGTGTGTTTGTTCCCATCACCAGGACCAACACAACCATCCAGAAGCGGTTTCTGGGATAGGAGTGACCAGGGAAAAGAGAAGAGCCAAAGAGAGATAAGCTTTAATAGATGCCTTGGAGACAGATTCTGAGTAGCTGTGCGGGTTTTCCCACTGAAAATATATCATTTTCAACTTAGACTGCACAGGGAAACATTTTCTACCTATAGATCATCTTTCTCACCTTTTCCAAAAGTGAGGGATTGTTTTGCTACCAGACACTTTTGCTGATTTAGAGGACAAAGGTTCAACCCCCTCCCTGGCATTAAATTGGGAATATCACCCAGATTTATCTAATTCCAGGGAAGTGATCACAGTGTGGGGCTGATTCCTGGATTTCATCTGTGCTTTCTCTGGTCAAAAATCCCATCTCCAGAGCTGAGATGTCTTAATGGATGCAGGTTATTCCTGCAAAGGTTTAAACCAGCTGAGACAAGGAAATTTATCTCTTTTTAAAAAAGTCTACCAGTGGAAACCCTGTTTTCTGCAGTAGAAGTATGAGATACAGATGTACAGATAGATAGATATATAAATATTAAAATCTTTATTGGGGGAAATTGCTTTCCCCTCTGCATCAGTCGGGGAAAACATTGAGGAAGTGCGTTGCAGGTCTGACTTTTGATGTCTTCCAACAAGGGATATGGGGACTGTGCTTGCTCACAAAATCTAAGAATCACAGAAATGTAAATGCTGGAAAAGTCCTCTAAGCTCATCCAGTCCAACCATCGACCCAACCCCACTGTGCCTGCAGTGCCATGGCCACACGCTTTTTTAAACCCTTCAAGGATGGAGACCCCACCACTGCCCTGGGCAGCCTCTGCCAGGGCTTCACCACTCTGTCAGGAGAGAAATTGTTCCTAATACCCAATCTGAACCTTCCACGGCGCAGCTTGAGGCCATTTCCTCTTGTCCCATCAATTGTTACTTGGGAGAAGAGCCCAGCACCCACCTCAACACAACCTCCATTCTGGGAGCTGCAGAGAGCAATCAGGTCTCCCCTCAACCTCCTCTCCTCCAGGCTAAACAGTCCCAATTCCCCCAGCTGCTCCTCATAAGACTTTTTCTCCAGACCCTTCCCTGCTCCTCCAGCAGCGCTCGACTCCGCCTGGGTGCAGGTTGTGGGAGGTCAAGCGAACCACAAGCGAGTGGATTCAGTCTGCTCTGCACTACGGTTCAGTTTTCATCACTTCATTATATCTCTGGGTTTGGCCCCGGATGTTCTGTCCCCGGGGTACTAAAATGCTGAAGAAATTCCCCCCCTAACATAATCTCACTGCATTAAAGCCTGAAACCTTATTATAATTTACAAGATAAGAGCTTATTAAACAGCGTGAAAGTAACCTTGAAAAAGAGGATTTCAAAATCTGTGGTACAAGATCCTGAGATTTGAATGTGGAGGAACCTGATTGGGTTACCTCATATTCCATGATGATACTTATCTCTGTTATCCCCAGTAACTCTTGAATGGGAAACTCTCTGCACCAGGGACCTGATGTTACCAGGAAAAAAAGGAAGGACAGAGAGAAAATAGTTTGCATATATATTTTTATGTCTGGATGACTCAAGCAAGAAATAAGTCTATTAAAATATCTGCAAGATCTTGAAGCAGTAATGGTATCTCAGGAGAATCGTAGAATCATTAAGGGTGGAAAAGACCTCTGAGATCACCCAGTCCATCCCAACCCCATGGTTCCTACTAAACCATGACCTGAAGTGCCACATCTCCACGTTTTTTGAACCCCTCTAGAGATGGAGACCCCACCAGTGTCCTGGGCAGCCTCTTCCAATATTTGGCTGCTCCTTCAGTACAGAAATTTTTCCTACTATCAAATCTAAGCCTCCACCTGGCACAACTTGAGGTCCTTAAGCACTTGAGCCAGTTGAACACTCTTCACATCCAAAAAAACCCCTCTAAACACGTTTCTTACTGCACACTGGCACACCACAAACCACAGGTTTAGCCAGCAGCAAAGCCACAGAGCACCTGTGCTACAACCCAGCAGAGGCATCCAGGAGAGTCAAAAAGGGAGCTGGAGAGGGAGAAAACTTAGTTGGAAATGGAAATAATGAAAAAAATATCCAAACCTTTCTCCCTCCTTCCAACCCTTCCCCCCATTTCTCCACCAAACTTCTAAGTTAGAGATTTTAAATATGTTATGATTGACTAGAAGCTTGCAATAGTGCCTGAGGTGTGGTGAGAAAGCACGTGCTGTCATGATCAGAGTGCTCGAATAGCAGGCTAATTACATAGCACCCGAGGAATTTGGCAGCACTGATCTTGAAAATAGGGCAAATAATCATGTTTCCCTCACCACCTCCTTCCCCAATTCTCTCTCCTTCACTTTTTCTTCTTTGAAAATTTAATTTCCAAACCCTTCCAGCCAGCTCTGCAACCTGACCAAAGCGAGGAGCAGCTTTTACAAAAGCTTTGTCACACCTCACATTACTCTTTTTTTTTTTTGGAAAGTAAACATTGAGGAATCTTTTGCTTTAGTCCTTGACAAGAGCTTCCAAACTGAGGCATAACCTGGCGTTAGGGTTTCTTGGCCCCATGTTGCCTCTAGGCAAGGACTTGGCCCAGAATAATTGAACATTCCTGTCATTGTAATAACTCAGCGCTGTATAAACACGAGGTTATTTGTTCTGTGCCATTCCTGCTTAGCAGGGAAGGAATTTTCCTATATGATGGAGGAAAAATGGAGACAGAATCATGGCCAGTGCTTTCCAAGCAGGTATCAAGTCCTTCAGTCCACTTTTATACAGTAAGCTTTGGCAGATCTCTGGTTTTGCATTCCCAGGTCTGGACAAAGGAGAAATGAATGGCCTTCAAACACTGCCAGCGCAGAGCAGTGATGGGAGTGGGACCAACCTCTCCAGAACTTCTGAGCAGAGGAGCTCCTCCATCCACCAGTGTCCTCCTTGCCTTTCCAAAGGGCAAGGCCAAGTTAGGCTACTTACTTACAGAAAAAGTCTCTTTAATAGTAATAACAGAATTAAGATTGTAACACACACAGCTCTTGGTTTCTCTCCTTTCTCTTGGGGTCACATAACCCCTCCCAGTGCCCTTCTGGGTCTTGAAGTAAGTAGGCTGAGACACTGGAGAGGACAACACTGCAGTCTGCAGCCTCCAGAGTCCTCTTTTGGGAGGAATTTGATGTCCGTGTTCTTTTTCTTGTCAGAATCCTCTTGGAGATGTTTTTATATGTTCACTGACATGCTAATGGCTAACATTTATGAGTTAGCTAAGGAGATAACATGTAATGTTTACACCCAAATTCAAACATGTGATGTCCTTCCCATTTGTTAGGTGCTTCCTCCTTGTTCTTTTTGTTATCCTTAAAACCAGTTTTCTCTGAGTGCAGATCTCCTTTTTTTAACTGACCATTGTTGAGTTGCTCGTAGCTGTGGGGTCTCGCATGCCAGCCTGTGCCCCACTCTTATCACCCCAAGCCTTATCACCCCAAGCCTTATCACCCCATGACTTATCACCCCATACCTTATCATCCCATCTCTGTGCTGCATCCTGTGTCTCCACTTCTCCTCCACTTCTCGGGCTCTCTGCTTTTCTACCTGGTTTGTATTTCTCTCACTCATCGTCTGAGAGCCATAAATATCTCATTATGCCTAAAATAAGCATTTCTAATGTTCTTTATTAGAACCCCCCCCTCTGAGTGTAGCACAAAAAGACAAGAAAAGTGAAAATCTGTAGCTATGGGCGCCCAGTGAATTAGTTAATCTGACCTCACAGCAAAACCTGGTGAAACAGAGGTCCAAAAGGGTCAGAGAAAGTTCAGCTGGGCCAGTTCAGGGGTGCCCTGTTAAGATGAGCAGCATCTCAGCACAGGAGCATCAGGCACCGGGTAAAGAGGTTACGAGATCCCAATATTTGTGATGGCCACTTTGTTCCTGATGATGCTGGTTCAAGGAGACTGAGAGCATCCCAGGAAGGGCTCAGTGAAAAGCTGCCCCCAACAGTGACCAAATAGGCAGGAGGGTCTTTGTGGATGTCCTCCAAGAGATGTGATCTCTTTGGCAAGTGCAGCAGAAGTACCAGATCCCTCAATTGCCAGTGAAGATGGGATGAAAGTGGAGGGTTGTCTTCATGTGAGTGTGAAGGGATGGACTGAGCACAAGCAGGGAAACTAATGACTAATAACTAATAATAGTTTGCAAAAAGGGGGGATTTCTGGATTCTCCATGATTGATCCTTTTTATCCTGTGGCCCCAAACTCCTCCCAGTGCTCGAGGTGAGGCCTCCCCAGTGCAGAGCAGAGCAGGACAACCCCCTCCCTCTCCTGGCTGGCAATGCCGTGCTGGATGCCCCCCAGGACACAGCTATCAGGGTCATCCTTAGTTCGTGGTCCAATGTGTGCAGCCCTTTAGATAAGTGAACTTCTCTGTGGTGAAGCATTCCTGGAGCACTCCCTGTCAGGTGGGCAGGATTTGTCTACAAGGAAAGACAAACCTTGATATCAAAATATATTAGAAAACAAAACAAAGCAAAACCAAAGCAACATTTTGTTGGGGAGGGGGATATGCTTTTTTTTGTGGAAATGCCATGTTTGTCTGACAATCTCCCTAGTTAAGAGAAAAAATAAGAACAAATAATTTGGCATGATGAGTCCTGGATTCACTTGGCTTCCCACTGCAGCAGTTTGTAGTGGTTATTGCTGGGAGCTCAGGTGTCACAGTTGCTCTTGGTGGAGATGCCTGTAAGTGTTACAATTCCTGCATAAATGTCTTGCCTTGGAAGAGGTTTCCTATTTCCACTGGAAAGCTGATTCATATTCCCAGTGGAACAGGGCCCTGCACCTCAGGGAGTTTGCTGCCTGCATCTGAGCATCATCAAGCACAGGGAGCGAGCAGGCTGAGGAAGTTGCCTTCCAGTGGATCTCAGACACAAGGATTACTCATCATTTACCAGCTTCATGACCACTACAGATCACTTGGTGCCACCTGAACCTCAACCTGCTTCCAGTGTGGGAGACATCTGTTCAGCCACAGGCAGCTACCCTGTGTATCATGAATGATGAAGTCATTCTTCATGTTTGGTGCTATTTGGATCCACAGATGTTTTTCTCCAGTAGCAGAGTCCACAATATCTTTGAACGATGCGGGAACGCTCCACCAAAGGAGGGGGTGGGTCCACCTTGAGGCATGAAAACAGTTGGAAATCTTTTCTCCCAAGCAGACAGCACAGTTTACTTGGAGAGCACAGGGTATGTGGAGAGCACAGGGGGGCCTGGAATTAATGTTAATTAAAGAAATGTTTTCTCCAACACAACCTCCTCTTCAGTAGGCTTTGTTTCAAGCTTCTCTATCTTCTTTCCATCACCTCTAAGTGAGAGCCAAGGAAAGCAAGCAAGGTTCATGTTGCTTTTTGTAGAAGTCAGTCTGTAACTGGCAGCTGGAGACAGCGCTGTGTATCCACATGAGGGGTTTAACCTGCCCTCAGACTCCAAAAAAACTCCTTGACAGGCTTGGCATCAGCGTGTAAAAATATCAGTGTTCTTACAGCCCGGCTTCAGGCTGGGCCCTGGGGGTATTGAGCTCATGACAAGACTTCTGGCACCCTCAGTGAGGCCATGTGGGGCTAAAAAGCAATCAGGAGTCAAGCTGTGTAAAAAGTATCACTCAGCCACAGTGTTCCTACCCGAAACAAACACGTGCAGGTAAGCTCTCTCCCCTAACCTAGCTGGTTAATATATGCATTAAGTCCACTGTATCCCAAATTTTCATCTGCCTGTTATTTCTCTTTAGTCTGCCCATCACTAACATCACATTGACAGGTAACAACCACACCTGCTTGCTCAGTGAGGAGCTGCAAAAAGGGACAATATCATCTCCCAGCCTGACAGAGAGCAGCTCATTTTCCATTCCCATTGCTCTCGTGTAAGACAGACCCATATTTTTCTGTGGGTCTAGAGGATTGATCCTTAGCTTTACCAGTCTGTGTACAAAATAAAGGTCTCAGACCAATGCAAGGAGGCTGTATCCAGGGTTATTCCTGGAGGGACAAGGTGTTTGCTGCAGTTCTGCAGTCGCTGCACTTCATTGCAGCTTGGCTGAGCCAATGATCAACTGCCTTTAGGAAGAAGTGTTTTCCAAACTCTGGGTTACCCAGTTGAGGGATGTTCTTCCTGGCTACTGCACCCACCCACTGCCTGCGCCCTTGTGGCTGCTCGGTACAGCAGTCAACACGTAACCCTCCTCTCTCCTCCACCACCCAGAAGCTTCCACCCACCCCCTGTAAAGTGGGTGTCAATATTTAACAAAACCTGTAATATTCCAGGGTATTTCTTGTCATCCCCTGGCCCAGCAGGAGAGCGGAGCTGCTCTGCTGGGATGGAGATGTGCAATGCCAGCAGCCTGGTTAAGCCCTGGCTTTGCAGCCCTCGTTGCCTGCAGGTGATCCCATTCCCACTCATACTTGTAGGTCAGGGATTTACCTTGACCATTCACTTTGGGGATGGAGCAAAACACAGGCAAGTGATGGCAGGGAGTGCCTAATGCTGTTATAAGGAAATGCTTGGTCAACCTTCATCCAATCTCACAAGCACTGTCCCTTATCACAACAAATCCTTTATAGAGCATTGTAACTAATCACAGCGTTTTAAAACCCAACTAGAAACATGACCCTGCCCTGCAGAACCAACAGTCTGGTTACACACTTTGTTAGTTAATGCATTAATGTAAAACCAGCTGGTGAGATGTTCCTGAGAGCTGCTAACAGTAAGCACATCTCGGGGACTTCCATGTGGGACCTGGCCAATATCAGCTGGGGACCCTGGAAAAGGGTATGGGGGTGCTTGGCTGTGTGGGGTAAAAGTCCCTCACACATCAAACCATGAGGAGAGGAGGGGCAGAAGGCTCCAGGTCCCTTCGCCAGCAGTATCCAAGGATCCTCTGTCCGGAGTGAGGTGGAAAGGACTGGGGTGCAGAGGGACCTGTTTGAGTTGGGGTCATGGAGGTTTGTGCAGAAAGAGCTGGAGCTCAGCAAGGAGAGAGGACGCCAGCAGTGCTCAGTGTCCAATCTCTTTCCTGTGTGGGACAGGAGAAGTGAGGAGCTGATTTACACTATGGCAATAATATGGGGATCTTACTGTCCACTTATGGGTGGTACCAAAGCACTCTGGCTACTTGGGAAGGCCAGAGATTTCACCACCCAGCTTCAAGTACCCAACTGAGAAGGCACCAAGACAGACACCAACCAGTAATTTAATTCCTTGACACTGAGGAGCAGGAACACCCTTGTGGGGTAAGAAAAGTGCTGCAAAGAACAATAATTTTACGTATATACAGGTGGAGAAACTAAAGCACAGAAACCCAGCAACGTTGAGCAGTACTTGTACAGAGAAAGAAACCCTGGTGCTAAATTCTCTCTGCCACTTCCACCTTTGCTTCTGCTGCTGTGTCTGGCGAGGAGGAAGGCTGAACTCGCTCTGCAACCCAAGCCCTTTGCACTATTTCCCCAAATGGCAAGCTGAGAGAGCTCAAAACTCACAGTGTTCATCAAATCTGCCCGTTTAAATACAAGGGAGAGGTTGTGATTGCTATCTGGGCACGCTCATCAGGTGAAGGCATCTCAAGACAGATACCACAGGAGACTTCCTGGTAAATTGCAGCATCCCAGAGGAGTTTGCAGCTACTTGTACTCAGCCATCATCGGAGCAAAGAACACTCCGACTCCTGGCTGGTACCTGAGCTGATAATTGCTCAGAAAAATTAAGGGTTGGGTAATTCCTCCTGAAATTAATTACCTTGCTAAAGTGCTGCAGGGCAGTTACCACAAGAAGGTTTGAAGCAGATGATATAACCATTTCCCTCTGAAGGATTAAAACCAAGAAGCAGGTCGCAGAAGTCCACCTTTGTCACAAATGGGTTTGAGCTTTTTGGATCCTTCTTCTCCGGAAAACTATTGGGCTTTTCAGGTGTTCCCGAAGCATCTGTGAGGGTCCTGAGGAGTGCAGGCATTTATAGAACCACAGAATGGTTTGGATTGGAAAGGACCTTGAATCTCATCCAGTTCGAACTCCTCTGCCATGAGGAGAGACACTGGATCAGGGTTCCAGAAGTCCCATCCAACCTGGCCTTGAACACCTCCAGGGATGGGGCAGCCACCACTGCTCTGGGCAACCTGGGCCAGGGCCTCCCCACCCTCACAGCAAAATATTTCTTCCTAAAATCTCATCTCAATCTCCACTCTTTCACCTTAAAACCGTTCCACTTCATCCTATCCCTGCACTCCCTGATCAAGAGCCCTTCCTCAGCTTTCCCCAGCCCCAGCTTTCCTGTAGTATAAGTAGGATTCTCACCTAGACATCCATTTGTGAGATGGAACTCTGAGTCAGTCACACTTTGAGTCCCTCCAGGTCCTCAGGAGATAAAGACTTCTCAAGATGACTGTTCACCTCACCCAGAAGAGTTGTCTAAAGGCAAATCTCTGGAGGCGTTTTGCCCTTTAGAACAACATTCAAGTTTTTTTTGTTGTTGTTGGTTGGTTGGTTGGGTTGGGATTTTATCCCCAGAGACTTTCTTGAGCATTTTGAATTTTGATTTAGCCTTTCAATATGTTTTCAAACCTGTCCCAACTTTGTGTCACCTTCAGGTTTGCATGAAAGCACATGAAAATGCTGGACCGAGCCTTGGCAACCATTGCTTGGTAAACCCTGTCATTTTAAACACTAACCCGTGGGATGCAGAGACAGCAGAAGGATCTGCTCACTCAAATCCATATCATGTTTTCATGGCTTGCTTATAAAGGTGTGCTGTAAGAGAGATGAAACTCTCACTAAAGACAAGACATCCTGTAACCACGCAACAGACTCTGCTCCTGAGTGTTGAGTCTCTGCAGCACAAGATCCACGCTCCTCCTATGCTCAGCAATGGAGAAAATCCACAGAAAATACAATTTCTATGGAGAAAATCCACAGAAAATACAATATCTATAAGATTTGAAATCAGTTGTAGCCTCCCTCAGCCATATCTCTGTAGTAAAGAGCCTCCTCCCACAAACTTTCTTTAAGGAAGCTTCCCATGATATTCCCTATCTCTCTTTCTCCCTCTTCCTTCACTCCCACAGAGGGAAGGATGCTCCCAGACTCTGAGGCAAAGTCAATTTGGACCCCAGTCTGGAATCTCAAGGATTGCATTCTTCAAAGAGAACAGATGAGGTACGTGGGGAATGTCAGAGGAACCTGTCTGAGTACCTCCTGCTCCTCAGCACCTCTGAATTAGGAGTCTTTTGTATTTCAGGAAAAATTAGGACTCTATAAGCCTAAGAACTGAATGCTTTGTGGTCAAACGCTGAGCTCACTGACACCAGCTCTGATTGCTGTAATTCATAGCAGGTACTCGGTCCTTCCTTCAGCAATCTCCACTACCCTCTGGTCCTCCAACATCCTGACTTACAGATGAGAGAGCAGGAAATCTAACACTGCCAAATAAACAGAGCAGGGGGATGAACGCCAGCCTTTCTCCTGGGCTGCCCTTGTTTTTCTTGCTCCTGTTTTTGGCGTAACCCAGGGTTAATCACAAAATTCCGCCCCTGGGGAGGGAAAGGGAAATGAGCAGGAGGGCTTTGATTGAGAGTCAGGGCACTGCACGCTGCCTTGAACCCCGTGCTGCTTCGTTAGGTGCTTTTCCATGCTGGGAGGTGGAGGCTCCATCAGAGACACACGACCTGCCAAGGCCAGGAACCAGTGCCCTTGTTGGGAGCACACAAACGCACTTTGCATTGTTCTCATTTCCCCTCATATGAATAATAAAAGCTATTTGACTGCACAGTGGCTGAAAATATTTTCTGCCATATCTAAATCACCTTAATTTGTCCTATTTAAACCCTTAAGTCCATTTAACCCTTCTCTGTCCACCTAACTGTAAGGAGCATAAAGGTAGACCAGAGGTGATGGAGGTGGCATCAGCTCATAAGGCAGAGCTGAGATGCCTGGGAGCACCTTGCAGGTGTCTGGTGTTACAGACTGTCTGGAAAACTGAAAAGGACAGTGTGTGGAGTCAGGTGGCTGGGAAGAGCCCACAGGATGCAGATTTCCCCCTGGATTTATTTTTGAAGCTAGAAGAGGTTCCATTGAAGAATTACCTTTTTGTATAAGAAAGTTTTTTACCTCTCCATCACAAAGAGGTCCACTTCAATGTACAACCAAAAGCAGTAGCACCAAAGTTGAGTTTGCTGTGTGTCCACTCAGCATTAAGTGGAGGAGAAGAACAGAGAATGTGCAAGCAAACACTGTTCCTAATAAAGTAGAATTCTGTAAGGAGTCTTGGAAATAGAAAAGTAACATTTTCAAAGGTGAAAGAGTGATGGAAGTACCAGAATCTCATTTTCTACCATGATTCAGGATCTGTGGTCCAGATTCTCAGAGGAGTATGGATGTCCAGCTCCTGTGGATTTGAGAGTCCAGCCACTTTGAAGTTCCTACACCAAGAAGCTCCGTCTTGCTGAAGCTCAACAAGGCTTTGGTTCAGCACCTTAATGACTTATGTAACTGGACTTGATTCCCAAGTCACCAGTGCTGTGCAGAAGAGTGTTTGTGTGGTCTTCTTACTGAGAACACAGCTTTTCAGAGAACTCTTTGAGTTCTTTTCAGGTAACCACTGCACCCAACCACTGCAAAGATGTTTTCAAATTGAGAATCAACCCATTCTTGTTAAGGATACTGCAGGACTCACTTTTTGAATACCAAAAAACAAGATCCGTCAGGAGAGGGCATCACAGAGAGGTAAGAGCACGAAGCACAGGTGAAACAGGTAAGGAAAAGGAAATTGTGATGGGATTAATTTAAATTAGAATGCTTGTAGGTAGGAGATGAACTGTCTGGGGTAGAGTCTGCTGCCTCTGCTGTTGGGAGATGCAACATCTTTAATGAACATAAGTGAGTCGTGGTGGCCTGTTGGCTTCACAGCTGATCTGGAGAAGAGGAGCTCTGTACTGTGTCTGCTGGAAACGCGCCTCATCTGTTGGGTCTGACAGCACTGACAGCTCCAGGTGTAACTGTGGCTCAGAGGCCCACACACACTCACACCAGGAGTAGTTTCCTTGGTCTGAAGCAGCACAGGTTTAGATTTGAGCTTCTGCCAACCTTGTCTGGTACCTCAGAGACACTGGGAAGGAAAAAAGAAATGAAAATCAAAGGAGACAGAAATACAGAGCAAAACTAGTGCAGACTGGAGGGCATTCAAACTGCAGAACAGGCGTTTTCTGTAACAGAGAGGGCATGACCTGCCCAACATGGGACAAAGGGACAGGTTTTGAGTGGATTTAGGTGCCCAAGTGATCCCTAAAATTGTCAGTCAACACAAACTGTGAATTGAGGAGTAGGAGTCAGATGCCTAAGTACGTTTTTGTCATGTAGGTAGGTCATGTTTTCATGCGTAGAAAGGGATTTGGTTGCAAGAAAAAGGCATCTTCTTAAAAAATATGCTGGGTGGTGGGTTTTGTGCAGCTTCACAGTTTCATTCCTTCAGCCCAGGATGCTGCTGATTAATCAATATGTCCTGCTGAGCAGTCCCAAGGCAGTGCAGGAGCATCTTGTGGCAGTTCTGTGATCCTGATGTCTCCACGAAACTTGTGCTTCAAGGTTTTGGATGTCTGGGTTCAAATCCATGGAGCTGTTTAGGGTATTCAGACATGGAGCTCCAACGAACCCAGTGAGACCTGGACATCTAATTGGTTTTCTCAGGTTTTAATATCAGCATTTGCATATCAAGGAATATTTTAACCTATCACAGAGAATGGAGATAAGACAGCAACAACAAGGATGCTGTACTTTCTGGAAAAGCAGGAGGGTTCAGGGAAGTTTGTCAGAATTCTCCAGGCAGACCAAGACTAATTGATGTCAAAAGAAACCAGAGTCCACAAGGAGAACTTGGTTGCCCATTTTTTGCTCTTCTGCCAGCACAGGGCTTCTGATACCATGCTGTGGCTCACACCCATTATTCTCTCGTAGGGAGATCACCAGCATTTGAAGTCTGAGTCAACCTCCTTGCAGAAAAAGAACTGGTTATTTCTCTGAGCATCCTTTCAGGGCTCTTTATTGGCCCCAACCTGCTGATTCTTGGAGGATCAGTGCAGGATGATCTGTAGCTGCTGTGGCTTCTCTCCCTATGCTGGCTCTCAGTGCATACAACCTGGAGCCTATGAAGTTTCTGCCCTGGGCTGGGTGTGGGGATGCACAGAGGGGTTTGATGCTATGGAGCAGAGATTTTGAGTTGCTCCCAAGCTCATCTTCCTCACTTTGAGATCTTTGGCTGCAGCAGAGTAGGGTTTGATTGTGGTGAAGTCTAGAAGGGACAAATTAAGTTTCACTGGTGTAATGTGGACCATTGAACCAGAACTGAGAGGAGATTTTGATATTCACGTTGCTGGGCTGCCCTGTCTTGTATGGAGTCACCGAGCCTGTCCCTGCTGTCGTGATAGCGGTGCCATGAACATCCTTTCATCAACAAGGGATCATAACATGGTTTTGGTTGGAAGGAACCTTGAAGCCCATCCAGTTCCACCCCCTGCCATGGGTAAGGACACCTCCAACTGGATCAGGGGGCTCAAAGTCCATACAACCTGGCCTTGAACACCTCCAGGGATGGGACAGCCACCACTGCTCTGGGCAACCTGGGCCAGGGCCTCCCCACCCTCACAGCAAAACATTTATCACTAAGATCTCATCTCAGTCTCTCCTCTTTCAACTGAAAACCCTTCCCCCTCATCCTCTCCCTGCACTCCCTGATCAAGAGCCCCTCCCCAGCTTTCCTGGAGCCCCTTTCAGTATTGGGAAGCTGCTCAAAGGTCTCCCCAGAGCTTTCTCTTCTCCAGGCTGAACCCCAACTCTCTCAGCTTGTCCTCATACAGGAGGTTCTCCAGCCCTCGGATCACCTTCATGACCTCCTCTGGACTCTCTCCAACAGATCCATGTCCTTCCTGTCCTGAGGACTCCTGAGCTGATCTCAGGACTCCAGGTGAGGTCTCAGAACAGAGGAGCAGAATATCCTCCCTGGACCTGCTGGTTACACTTGTGATGCAGCCCAGGTGCTGGAGCTCCCTCCCCAGCCTCTCCCAGTATCAGGGACTGGTTTCCCTCCCAGTCACACAGCCTTACCTGTGCCACACAGAGAATCTGTCCTGAAGATGGCCTCAAACAGGAAACGTGACCTGTCTGACGCCCTGCATCTTCCCACAGGTTTTGTCTCCCCTGGTACCCCAAGCTTTGTGAGGAGGGAAGGCACGTGCCAGCACGT
The DNA here is from genome assembly GCA_033558185.1 of Dromococcyx pavoninus. Lineage (NCBI taxonomy): Eukaryota > Metazoa > Chordata > Aves > Cuculiformes > Neomorphidae > Dromococcyx > Dromococcyx pavoninus. The sequence continues at coordinate 803,023 of JAUMJL010000035.1, read as the reverse complement.
GTTCCAGCCAGTGGCAGTGACACAGCTGGTTCTGTGACAGAACACTCTCTCTTTAAGCTGTTACAAATAATTTTTGAGTGGAAAAATGCTTTTCTAATAGGCAAAGGTCCCAACAGTTGAAGAAGTTCTTACAGTTGTAGAAACTCAAATCTTTTCCTTCTTCTAACACCTCTGTGACTTCAAGTAATTCATTTTTGATTGCTGCAGGATGATTTTAATCTAAGATGCAGGATTTTAGTCTACGATTAGTGCTTGGTATCTGGGGGCTTTTGGGTATGAACAGCAAGGCAGGGTTAACAAAGAGGTGCATTGTGATGCATTCATTGAAAAAAGGGAGTTGCTGAGATGCAAGAGGTGACAAGACCATATTAAATCCTTCTGTACACATAATTCAGAAGGGAATACAAGCTCTAAGTCGGGGCAGTGCCACATCTCCCTCTTCAGGTTCCTGTTCTTACCTCTGAAAGTCACAGTCTAGCAGACAAAAGTCCTTCACCATGAGAAATGATGTCTTCAGAGAGTAGAGAATCATTATTTTTGGTAAAAAGCACTAACTCTGGGACTTTGGAAACCTTCCCTGGAGAAGGTGTGCAGGAAAAACAAGAAATAAGTGCATTTTATCACCTAGGAATTACAAAAGAAATAGATGCAATGCCAGTTTTGCCTATCTTGCATCCTACCCTTTTGTCTTTTTCTGTAGGATTTTCACCTTCCCACAGCTTTGAGAACTCCAAGTAGGGCCCGTTTTTCAAACCAGCTCAAACTCCGTGTATTTCCTTGTCTTTCTACATAAGTTTTTTAGAACATTCAGATCAATATCCCAGGTGGATATTATAAACCATTGGTGTAAAGAACAAGGCTGATGGTGGTTTTGTTATGCAGAGCTCAGAAACTGTGCAGTCACCTGGAATGTTTTGAAGGACATGGATCTGTTGGAGTGAATCCAGAGAAGGTCAGGGAGATGATCCGAGGGCTGGAGCACCTCCTGTACAAGGAAAGGCTGAGAGCGTTGGGGTTGTTCAGCCTGGAGAAGAGAAGGCTCTGGGGAGACCTTAGAGCAGCCTCCCAGGACTGAAAGGGGCTCCAGGAAAGCTGGGAAGGGGCTCTTGAACAGGGAGTGCAGGGATAGGACGAGGGGAATGTTTTTCAGGTGAAAGACGGGAGAACTTAGTGAGAAATGTTTTGCTGTGAGGGTGGGGAGGCCCTGGCCCAGGTTCCCCAGAGCAGTGGTGGCTGCCCCATCCCTGGAGGTGTTCAAGGCCAGGTTGGATGGGGCTTTGAGCCCCCTGATCCAGTGGGAGGTGTCCCTGCCCATGGCAGGGTTTAGAACTGGGTAAAGATATAAGGTCACTTCCAACCCAAATCATCCCATGGTTCCATGATTCTATGTCACGTGGCCAAGGTCTCTTTTCCCTGTCTCTTCTGTGACTTTGGAAAAATGTTTATCTTTTACAGAATTTAGGTAGCCCTGGCTGGGGGTGACCCCTGAGGGCTGTGATGGCACAGTGAATCACCCTGTAGGAGGTTCTACACCTTGCTGTAACACATTTGTGCAAGAACTATCCCACCCTTGAAGAACAGAAGGGTATTAAAGCCAGTGGCCACAGCCTGCTTCAATCCTTGTAACGTGCCCTGTTTATATCCATGAACATATAAATCTGGAATGTTTTGAAATGACACCCAGAAAAGATGAGAGCGGTTGGAAAAAGGGGTGGGTGGAATTCCCTGCCTGAATGGACACTCCACTGAGAAAGGCTGGTGTCCAGATGTTCCCAAACCACCCGTGGAGATGGTGTCTGCAAAGAGCTTCAGTGGGGCCAGATGATGTCTTGCTTTGTCTCACTTCTCTCCTTTTAGCCCAAAACAACAGTTTGGAAGAGGGAAACAGCTTAAAGGCATCAGAGATGGTGCTTCATGCTGGGATCACCGTGGACACAAAGGATCCGACCTGAGTGAAGTCTTCGTGGAAGAAGCAGCTCCATCAGGGAGGCCCTAGGCAGAGCGGCTCAGGGCAGCCCCAGAGGTGTGAACAGGGCAGGTTTTGCTGCTGTCAGTAGCTCTGTGTCAGCTCCCACAAACTCTCCAGGACAACGTGGGAGACCATCAAGAGAAGCTGGGATGCTGCAGGGCGAGCTGCCGCGTTCCGGCTTGTTGGTCTGTGAGTCAGAACTAAGTCAGTGTAATTTGGCTCTGGGAAGACTGTGAGGGATTGCTGTCTCTGAAGACCCCTGGCTATATTTTTATATAACTTTATCCTGAATTCCAGCAGAGGTTACTGTATCTGTCTGACAATTCCGCCCCAAGGCTCCACTGGGAGCCAGGCCCAGGCTGCACTTTTGAAATGACAACATGAAGTAGTGGAGCGGGAAAAGATGTTCTGCCTTTTGATATCAGTGGGGGATCTGGCTTGAAACCTGTTTATCTCTTCCTGAACTGTGCAGATTATCTGTGGCCTCTTCAGTAGCAGCTTTATTCTGGACCAGGAGCCAGTTTAATCCAGAATGAGATTAATCAGTGATTTATGCATAAAAAACCTTGAAAATCATTCTAGAAACATTTTATTCTCATTATTGGCCAACTGTTGGAATGATTTGTCCTCCTTGATCATCTTTTCTCAGTATCATGTGGTTTGTTGTGATTGTTTGGGGGAATGTCCAGTCAGCAAGGTTGAATCTCCTGAGTTTGTTGAGATACAGGTACCTGTGCAGCTTGGGTAGGGTTTGCAGCCAGGGCTGCTCCTGCTCCAGATCATAGCTCACAGACCTACGTGACCTCCTGCAGCCACGGTGCCACCAGGTCTCAGTCACAGCTTTCAATGCCAGCCAGCTGGAGGAGGCAGTTCAAATAACATCTTGGATCAGCAAGAGCTTGAGTCTAAGGAGGCAGAAAACATCCAGAAAGATACTGCAGAAAAGATCAATTACTGGAAGAAACCAAAGGATCTCCCCTGAGATGGCAACTCTTTTCATCATTTGTCTTGTTCAGGGCACTTGGAGCAGAGTCTGGGTCCCTTTTATTCCTGGAAGCTCTATTTCTCAAGGCAGTTTGGAAAAGCAGCAAATCAACTGTAATCATGCACTGCGTGCCAAAGGGGAGTGAACTGCACTGAGCAGAGAAACAGCTTAATTAGGGCGCCCTTGGCAGAGGCAGGACTCGGTTCTGGGTATGTTCTGAAAAGTAATTATAATTAAGAGTTGATTTTTAAGAGTGGGAGAATTGGAAGGTCAGTCTAGGACTTGAGCTGCTGTACACAAGAGAGTAAAGAGACTTCATGTAGGATAAGGGAAAATCAACGGAGGCAAATGCTTTCAAGTCCTGGGGAAAGGGGACATTGGGTTCCTCTTCAGCTCCCAGCATGAGAAATGAAAATGCAAATCATCCTTTTGGAAAATGTGATGCTTCTTCCCGGGGAGGCAGAAGAAGCCCCAAATTGAGCAAGAGCTCAGCTGTGTGCAGGACATGGAGCTGCTGGAGAGAGTCCAGAGGAGGCCACGGAGATGATCCGAGGGCTGGAGCACCTCACATGCAAGGACAGTTGAGAGAGTTGGGGTTGTTCAGCCTGGAGAAGAGAAGGCTCTGGGGAGACCTTAGAGCAGCCTCCCAGGACTGAAAGGGGCTCCAGGAAAGCTGGGGAGGGGCTCTTGATCAGGGAGTGCAGGGACAGGATGAGGGGGAAGTTTTTTTTCTGAAAGAGGGGAGATTGAGATGAGATCTTAGGCAGAAATGTTTTCCTGTGAGGGTGGGGAGGCCCTGGCCCAGGTTGCCCAGAGCAGTGGTGGCTGCCCCATCCCTGGAGGTGTTCAAGGCCAGGTTGGATGGGACTTTGAGCCCCCTGATCCAGTGGGAGGTGTCCCTGCCCATGGCAGGGGGTTGAATCTGGGTGGGCTTTAAGGTCCCTTACAACCCAAACAATTTCATGATTCTAGGATTCTGGGATTCTGGGATTCTTGAGAACTGGACTTTAGACCTTTGCATATCATAGGCAATGGAGATGTCAGTTGGAAACTCCTTTCAATGAAGATCTTCTATTGCCAAAGTTTATTCTGTGCTCACACTTTTCCAGGTTTTATCTTGAAATGATTTGGCAGTCCCTATTTTGGAAGTTAAGTGTGGGAAAACTAAGAAATGTGATTAAAAGCTGAAGTGGGGGCAACAACACCACAGTCAGGATGTAATTCCTAGAGCATCAACATTGTTTTCCAGAGAAGAGTATTCAGATTTATTTACAACTCTGTCATAAATACAGAATGGAGAGAGAAATAAACAGAGGAGGAAGACAGAATTGGAGAAAGCAGAACTATCAAAAGGGTAATGGTTTTGATAGAATGAGTGGAAGGAGCTACAGATTAATTAGAGGATTAGAGAGAATGTAAAGTTTGTTACGAAGTGTGACAAGAAATATTTCAGTCAGTTCTGTCAAGCTTCTGTTGCATTGGAGATGGATGAATGTGATGACCTCTGCCATTAAGATCCCACAGCCACTGCCAGGAAAACTCACATGGAAGGGGAGAAGAAGGAGACCTCCTGCTTGCTTGTTCTGACCTGTGGGGACCTAAATATAGAGAGCTCTTGCAAGCCAGCCAGCACTCCCTGCTGTGCTTCGCAATCCCCACCGCACCCTCCCAGCTCCCGAGGACACACCTTGCTGGGAATTGCTTGCATCCACATTTTATCACTTGGAGCTCCATATCCTGGACCTACCTTTGGTCCCCAGGCAGTCTCCCAGCAGCAGGATTGGTGTGAGGTGCAGTGAGAGGCAGGAACGCCTCTGACAGGGGTCTTTGAAGGAGGCAGAGGGGCAGGAGTGCCACATTTCAAGAACAGAACTTAAAGATGTGGTGCAGAGAATAGAAAGATCTTCAACAAAGTCCCAAGGCAAAATGATTTCTTGCCTTGGCTGGTTCTTCAAATGAAGGATTGCATGGCCAGGATCAGCCTATCCACAGGACACAGGAGCAGCTGAGTGACTTCCTATTCCTGCGAAGGGTGAAACTCTGCTTGAACACAACTTGCACCACAACAGGAAAAACTTGAGGGCTTGAAAGAGTCAGGGAATTTCAGCATAAACTCTACCTACAGCTCTTCCTACACTGGCCTAAAAGCTTTCTTTTTAAATTGATCTGTTCTAGCAGTGTGGTTTTTGGTAAAATAGCTGAGAATTCACTGCAAAATGTTGCCTGCATTTTCTAAGAGTCTGCAGGAGCCTCCAAATCGCTGTATCCTTCAGGGCTTCAGAGCTCTAACACACACCCTGCTGGAAGGCACACAGGTTAAAAAGCACTTGGGGAAGACAATGTTATCCTTTCCACACTGTCTGCAGTTAAAACCAGAATCCTTACCGAGACAGGAATCACTCTTTCCAGTCATATGGACTTTTTTCCATTGTTTGTAGAAACAAATAAAGTCATGGTGTCTGCAGAAATCAGGTTGCCTGCAAATAGACCTTGTGATGCCCACAGTGGATGAATGTGTTTATTTAGCCCTTCTGCAGACTTGTAGTAGGCTTCACAGCTAACAAAGTGGGTTCTGAACCAGGCTGGCCTGTGATAATGCATTTCAAATGTTGAGGATCCATGAGATGCACTGAGTGTTTCTTGGCTTGGTGGCTTGACAAATATTGGTCACAGTTGCCTCTCCCACCATCCTTCATACTCAGTATGTGAGGAATGAGCCTCATCCTGATTCTGTTCTCTGGGTGAAAAGAGAAGGCAAAGAAGCTGTTTGTTTGAGATGATGAGTCTGAAAGTTTCACTTGGAACATTTGCTGTTCTGGCTGCTCTGCCTGGTTCTGTCAGCTGCTTATAATAAGAGAGTCCCTGGCTCTCACACGTCCCTTTAATAGGATGTAGACACCAGGCAGAGGTGAACAAGTTATTTTGATCCTCACCTATGGTTCAGGTGTGGGGTGAACAGAGAAGGAGCAGCTATGCAAAGTTCCCTTGAATTTCGGGGTCTACACATGTGTGTCTGCATCAGTCTCTACAAACCATGAGGAGAGGAGAGGAGAGGAGAGGAGAGGAGAGGAGAGGAGAGGAGAGGAGAGGAGAGGAGAGGAGAGGAGAGGAGAGGAGAGGAGAGGAGAGGAGAGGAGAGGAGAGGAGAGGAGAGGAGAGGAGAGGAGAGGAGAGGAGAGGGGAGGAGAGGGGAGGGGAGGGGAGGAGAGGGGAGGGGAGGGGAGGGGAGGGGAGGGGAGGGGAGGGGAGGGGAGGGGAGGGGAGGGGAGGGGAGGGGAGGGGAGGGGAGGGGAGGGGAGGGGAGAGGAGGGGAGGGGAGGGGAGGGGAGGGGAGGGGAGGGGATTGGCTCTTTCAGCCCTTGATCCACCTCACCTATTTCGTGGCCCTGCTGCAGGATGTATCATGCCCTCAGTGCTCCTCTTTCTCTCCATTGACATAGAGACATAACTCCACTGAATCTCATGCATATTCACACATATTCTCAAGTTCCCATGATGCTATTCTATGGTTTCTTTTGGAAATACCCAGATGATAAAGGTGACTTCTCCCAGCCATCCTTGAGAAGATTATTCAGGCTTCATTTCACGGCTTCCTGACACACCAGAGGAATGCAGAGTAGGAGCTGCTGAACAAGAACATCCCCCAGGTAAGGATGAGTTGATGTATCTGATGATAATATCTGTTAAGCTCATTACCCTTGGGAAGCACAATTGCATGGGGCAAAGGCAGCTGTTCCCATAGCTTCCTTTGCATTCAGTGGATGCTTCTGTCAAATTGTCAAATTAACCCTTACTTCTTTTACAGCTGGAGCTGCTCCACAGCTCTTGAACTCTATCTCTGAAAAAGGCTTTCAGTCATTCAACTCCACCACACACTGTCTCCACCAGCTGATTTTTTTCAATAACTGTACCTTCTGGCCAGCTGCATTATTAGTTCTTATCTGAAACTCCCTTTTGTTGTGAAATGGAATAAAATTTCTGCTCTCCTTTCACTCTATCTGAATACCTGCAGTTCTGCACATTCCAGGTGTTTCCTCCAAAAGCTGCTCCCCTGCAAGGACAACAAACATGGAGAATGCTTTTGCCTCCACCTATTTTGAGGCACCACAAGGACTGATTCTCTTCAGCCATCACGTAGGCAAACTACAGACATCACCAAAGATCCCCAAATCACTCCTTAGGGTGGACACCTGTGCTTCATCCTTTGGTCAACCTCCTCATCTGGTTCACAGGAGGGTATCAAACCTGAATCTATCTCTCTTTCATTACCAAGGCTGCAAGTCCCTGGCTCAGCTGACTCCAATCTTTCTGAACTTTGCACATTTAGGGAGGTGATTGTGCCCCTGCACTGGGCACTGGTGAGGCCACACCTCGAGTGCTGGGGTCAGTTCTGGGCCCCTCAGTACAAGAAGGACATTGAGGGGCTGGAGAGCGTCCAGAGAAGGGAATGGAGCTGGGGAAGGGGCTGGAGAACAAGTCCTGTGAGGAACAGCTGAGGGAACTGGGGTTGTTTAACCTGGAGAAGAGGAGGCTGAGGGGAGACCTCATTGCTGTCTACAACTGCCTGAAAGGAGGCTGTGGCAGAGCCAGTGTTGATCTCTTCTCTCAAGTGACAGGAGATGGGACAAGGGGAAATGGCCATGAGTTGTGCCAGGGGAGGTTCAGACTAGATATTAGGAAAAAATTCTTTACCTAAAGGGTTCTCAGGCACTGGAGCAGTTTCCCAGGGAGGGGGTTGAGCCACCATCCCTGGAGGTGTTAAAAAAATGGACAGATGAGCTTTTGAGGGACAGGGTTTAGCGGAGGATGGGTGCGGTTGGACTCGATGATCTCAAAGGTCTTTTCCAGCCGGAAGGTTCTATGATTCTATGATTTCCTGGTGCCTTTGGGGTTAAAATTCATCCAGTCACCTGCATACCTAAGGTTTACCTTCAGAGGTGACATCAATACTTAGGAACCCAGGACTATCGAAACCAGTAGGTCTCATGCATTCCAGCCTCTGAAGAGATTACAGCATGCCAGGGGATGGTTGTAGCTGTCTGTGGAAATGCTCCTTGTCCGTGGCAAATGCAAGGAATGCACCTCTTTTCAGGTTGAACTAAGTCACATTGCTCAGATTTGCTGTGGGCTAAGAGCATACATGAACACTTCTCACAGCTCAGTGCATGCACTGTGCCTTGTTAAGCTGTGATCACACTTGTGCCATCCCCAGGCACCATAAAATCACTCTTTTCATGAAGTGCAGACGCTGTCTCCCTGCTGTGGGCTCACGGTCCCCTGCATTCGCCACGGATAAACCACTTCGTCTCATGCTCAATAAGGAAGGAACAGGAACAAAATGTGTTTTGTAAAGAGAACCCAGGCTTTGGAAATAACAAATGTAGTGCTGGAGAAAGGTGAATGTGGAAAAGTAAATTCATTTCTGCATCTGTAGAGAAGCTGATTATGTTGGGATCCCCACTGAAGCCAAGGTTCGCTGTGTCTGGAGGAAGAAGGCAGTTGGGAACAGCAGCACTCTCAGTCCAAGGGATGCACCCTTCCAGTCACTGAATTTCCCACCACGTACCTACAAGGGTGCCCTTGACAATGCTGTGTGTGGCAGCTCCTGTTTCAGCTGCTCTGCAGAGCATGGGCCTTCTCACTGCGGTCTCAGCCTTGTGTGAGGCAGGAGTCAGGCAGTCACCCCTCTTTTATTGTATCCTTGAAAACACCAGCTGCTCTCCCATCACTGGAGTAAGAAGATTTCAGCCTTAGACCAAAGTCTGAGCTTCCTGTTCATATTTCACTTGTGAGACCTGACATCCTTCTCACAAAAACAAGAGAAAACCACCTCTGTCAAATCCCTGTCCCAGCACAGCCAACCTGGAGGATCCTCAAGTCAGAGGCTGTCTTGATAATAAATGATAAAGGTTTAAACACGGAGGGTGGGTTTGAACCTTTATGTGATAGTTTAGCTCTTCTCTGAACTCATAAAATACTCAAGAGAATATGAGAGATCCAACAGGGATTTGGAAAGGCCGTGTCTCCCACACCCTTCCTCAGTCAGGGAACTTCATAAAGAAGGTCCAGCATGAGGAGTGTCCTGAGATGTGTTCCCCCTTCCCCATGGACAGTTTGTTCTTGGGCCCAAATTCATCTTCAGACAGGCAGTGGGCTGCAGGTAAGGTTCCAGGTGTGCCCAGAAAGGATCTGTGTGCCTGAAAACGCAGATCAGTGACCTGGCCAGCAGGTTGGTGGCTATTCCTGGAAAGCTGTACCAGGGAAGGAAGTGCAGCCAGTGTAAGGCTTCTCTTTCAGAAAATGTTATAACCTTTCTTTTCCCAAGGTTGATGTTGGTTAAAATGTTCTTAAAGTCAAATCTAAGTTGAATTAACACCCTCTGACTCACCTTGTGGTTGCTCTCAGAACAATATGTAAGATGCTATTATTCAAACTAAGTTCTACAGCTGTAAAATTCACATTATCACTGCAACCAATACAGCAGGATGGAACAACTAAAGCTGCACTGAGATATTGCTGGGAGGGCTTGAACCACGAAGAAGAGCTACCAGCTTCCCTGACCCTCCTCAACTTTATCTGATGGGAGTTTTACAACTTGTCCTGCTGGTATTGAACTTCTACTTTCAGAAATCTTGGTCCTTCTCACAGCTATTGCCATGTCCTGTTTTCTCTAAAATATGTAGTTTGCTGTGGAGACCTCCTGATGTGCAGAGACACAGGTTGGCCAGGACTATGGCTCCAGGAGAGGACGTCTTTTGATTGGTACCTTTTGAGAAAATAGCTAAACAGATCAGATCTCATTGGGATGTTTCATCTAATTCAGTTAAGAATTAAATCAGCCTGAAGCACTCTATAGGATCCCACCCCATTTCTCCAGCTCAAAGGCTCTCTTCTCTACAATGATTTTCTTATAAATCCTTGTTCTCCATCCAAATTCTACACCAGTCCTCACTTCCCACACACATTTCCCACCCTGTCACTAACTCAGGGCTAAGTGCTGTGTTCACTTTATGGTTTGTCAGGATAATATAACAAAAGATGATTCCCAAGGGACAGTTGCCACCAACAAAGCTGAAGGAAAGACTTGGGCATAGCTGCTTCCTACTGCACTCCTACAACTGCATGAGTTGCCCCTCAGAAGCTCAGATCTTGCTTCTTTCCAACTATGCATCAAGTGTTTGGGTGTTTCAGGGAGCCAGAAGCTTCTCTCAACACCCTTTCCTTTTCAGGGTTCAGGCAGGGATGATGTCCCACGGGACAGGGCACACAGAAGCAAGTCTCAGCAGGCAGCATCGTGCTGTTTCCCATCCCAAAGCTTCTCAGGCAAGATTACTTATTGGCTAATGCCCATTTTGCCCCAGTGAGACACTTCCTCTTCCTTGAGGGAAATTCATGTAACTAAAACCAGTGCAAGAGCTTAGTGAAAAGGCAGGTGATATCTGCTATATTTTAAGCAAATAATTATTTCACTTGCTCCCACTCATGAGCACCAAGACACCAATCCAAGGTGACCTGCACATGGCATAAAGGAGGAAGGCTACTGACTGGGGAGTCTTCAGTGTCTCTTTGGTCTTGATTGATTGATGACAACAAACTGGCTTTTGGTCACATCTTCTACGCTACTTATGAGCCAACAGTTCTTATAACCTTTGTCTCCAAACCTCGTGTGCTTCACCCTCCTTAAATCTTAGGTGGCTGTGCTGCCCTTTGTCTCTGTTTCCTTGTTTTGGGTAGGTTCATGGCTGATGAGTGTCTTCTGTTGGGATGACAGGCAGAGGAATGTGAACGTCACACACCATACGCTGCACCTTGTTGCCATCCTCCAGGTATCGACCTGATACCATCCTTCCATCCTTCACCTGGTGACTCAATAGTGCTGTGGTCTTTATGCAAATGACACATTCCTGAGTGCTTACCAGCCTGATTGCTGTTGATCATGACCCTGTTTATCAATAAATGCCATTCTTCTAACCCTTGCTCCAATGTTTCCTCTGGTGTTTTGTCACAGATATTCTCATTTATGCTCTGTTCAGAACAGTTGAAATTCTTCTGTACAAGTTGTGGGGTTTTGATACAAATGAAAAATGACAAACCCTACTCTGTGTCTTCCTTCCAGCAGCAGGTGAATGATTTCTTAATCTCCTTCGAACCCAAAGATATACCTCATTGTCTGCCACAAAGACCACAAGAAAGGAAGGTCAGAGAGCCACAGAGCTTCTCATGCAAGCTCGTTTTCCTGTTGTGTGGTCACAGATAACGTGAAGTCTGCAGCATCACCTTCCCTAAAAAGCAACCTGACCAGCCCTTGCTGGAACAGGGACTAAGATTGGAAGAAGGAGGGAAGTTCACGGCTTGAGATACCTGTTTGCAGAAAGAGGACTCAAGGTTGTGGGGACTGAGATGCACTGGCAAAGCTGAAAATTGGGCATTGGTAGGGTAGTAGCATGTACTTCTAGACTATCAGGTCCATTGCTTTAACTATCACTAAATAAATAACTTAATATCAACAGATAACGAGTGGCTGGGCTTGTTCTTGCACCAGAGCCCTGCTTTGCTTGGCCTGACCTCCAGTGTGTGCAGACTTGGCACACGGGTGCCTGCTGGAATGGGAATGTGTTTGACTTCATCCTTATCTGGCTATCAGATGATGGTAGCTTTGCATAGGGTGCTGTTGAAGGGCCTCACCTTGAGATAACAAGGTATTAAAAGGGCTGAGCATGGATGGAGAGCAAATACTGTGTAGGGTGAAGCTTTGCAGAATGTTGGAGCTGGGAGTGATGGTGCTGTGTGGGCAAACTTTGCCCTGGCGAATCTGGACTTGCTGAGAAGAGCTCAGGACCAGCCCTGCCTTGCCTGTGCCATTTGCCATCAAATCTGGACTTGGTGCAGGCAGAGACTGTTGGCAGCAGGAGGAACTTCAGGAGTAAGTTTCTTCTTGAGGCTGCCATCTGAGTGATCCCCACTTGAAGGAGCCCCGTGCAAAGCCTGCGTGTGACACGTGGGGCCAAGTGCTCCTGAGGGGAGACATCACCGTGCAGAGTGAGCCAGGTTCCTGAGTGCCCAACACCTGACAGCAAAAACATCGAGTGCCAATGGGATTTCTCTCTTGACAGGTGCTGAAGTGTCTGACTGCCTCCCTGTCCAACCTGGTTTGGGAGCCCATCTCTAGGTTCAGGTGCTGATTGCTTCAGGCATTCATGTGAAACACAAATAAAAGCAGATTATTGGATGCATCATTTCTAAAGTTACTCTGAGGAGGCAGGGCACAGCAAAAGGACATGGATCTGTTGGAGTGAGTCCAGAAGAGGCCATGGAGATCATCCAGCGGCCAGAGCACCTCCTGTATGAGGACAGGCTGAGACAGCTGGGGTTGTTCAGCCTGGAGAAGAGAAGGCTCTGGGGAGACCTTAGAGCAGACTCCCAGAACTGAAAGGGGCTCCAGGAAAGCTGGGGAGGGGCTCTTGATCAGGGAGGGCAGGGACAGGATGAAGAAGAATGTTTTGATGCTAAAAGAGGGGAGACTGAGATGAGATCTTAGTGAGAAATGTTTTGCTGTGAGGGTGGGGAGGCCCTGGCCCAGGTTGCCCAGAGAAGCTGTGGCTGCCCCATCCCTGGAGGAGTTCAAGGCCAGGTTGGAGGTGGCTTTGAGCCCCCTGATCCACTGGAAGGTGTGGGTTTTAGGGAGGTGTGGGACTGGGTGGGTTTTAGGTCTCTTCCAACCCAGCCCAATGATTCTGATGTTAATCATAACACACCTCTAGAAGGTTTTCCCACAGTACTGCAGGGTATCCAGTGCTTTGGTGCAAAGATTGGGCTGAAGACATTAAGAATCAGGTATGGTCTCTGGAGATAGATCTGGGCTGCCCACTGTGGCTGCTCTGATGGATATTTGTCACCAGCTTTTCAGTAAGAGCTCTCCAGGCCTTGCCAGCCCACAAATGCATGGCAGAGCCATCTTCATCTCTTAAAGACTGGCTGAGATACAAGAGTTGTTAAGGAAAGTCCTTAATTTTCTATACAAACGTAATCATGGGTTTTACTGTTTTACATTTCCGTAACTTATTCCATTATTGCAAATCAATGCTTTCGGGTAAACACGTTCTTCAGCCTTTAAATGGCTGCTAAATGAGAAAGCTGACACAGCCTCACTTTCTGGTAAGCAGCCACTCACTTCTGAGGGTGTGGTGGTTCTTAAACCTTGCACTAGAGGACTCTGGTAATAACCAGGCTCTCAGCAATTTGCTCATGGAAATCTGAAGAGCAACAGGATTTTCTCCCATGTTTCTTGGACCACCTTGAAGTTGGTCCGATGGAGGGAGTGATGGGTACCACTGCAACCAGGAAAACTCCTTATCAGGGAGAGTAGGATCAGACCCTGGGGTTCCTGCAGCAGCTTCTGGCCTTTATGTCACTGCTCCTGGTTTGCGTGGGGACAAAAAAGGCGCTGCAAAGTCACAGCTTTATCATCTGAGAGTGAAAGGTCTCCATTGGGAGATTGCTTCCCCTCCCCTGCACTGATTTTTAGCTGGTTGTGTTATTCCAGCATTTTTCCTTAATTTCAAGAGAACTGTACGTGAGTGCACACAGAAGGTGCTCTGTGGCTCTGGAAATAATCATATGTTCCCACACTCATCAAGATGGTGCCATCTCTTCTGCAGCTGCAGTTAAATTAGCAATTAAAATACACATGATTATGAGAAAACAGTTGTGCAGATTTGGTGCTCCATCATTTCAGTGGGATTTGGAGCTGACTTATTCATAAAAGTGCATTAGGAAGTTTGTTTGAGGAGAAAAAGATGGAAGACAGAGGACAGGAGCATGTTTCATTCACCATGGAGGTGAAGAAACTGGTCTGTGCAGTGCAGTGTGTGAGAATAAATACCCAGAGTCATCGAGTCATGGAATGGTTGGAAGAGACCTTAAAGCCAGTTCCACCCCCTGCCATGGGCAGGGACACCTCCCACTGGATCAGGGAGTTCAAAGCCTCATCCAACCTGGCTTTGACACCTTAGTACTTCTTTGGAGATGTCCCAGCTGTTTACTGTCACCCATCCACTAGTGAGGGAAAATCAAGCCCTTGTCTTGACAGCAAAGGGTTTTCTCCTCAGCACGTGGCGATGGGAATGACTTCTGGCTTGAGGTCTCTGCTGAGGCTGTGACCTCCATGCATTTGCTTGGAAATGTTTGACGAGCTGAGGGCTGCTGAGCAGCCCCGTCTCTGTGAATGACCTGGTGTGAAGCCCACGGGGGTTCCCAGCTTGGATGTGGGTCCAGACACCCTGAGACTGCTGGAAGCCCCTTAACCCAGCTGGTGCCTCTCATGGGTGATCTGCAGGAGCCCCACGCTCCACGCTGACCACAGTGTCAGTTTGCATTAGAGACCCGTGGGAGTCATATTATCAGGGACCTCAGGGTCACACAATGCCCCAGGTACTGTCTAGGCCAGGAATTCTTTTAGATTACATTTAAGTATCCAAAAATAAACCATCCCCTGTCTCACTGGTTGTATTCTTGTCATGACTTGAAGCAAGGTGTCTGCTGTAACACATTGAACATTTACATTAAAATCCTGGTTACGCAGTACAAGTGAACAAGGAAGATTGTGGAATAGATAGGAATTGATTAATTATTGCGTGGTAATTATATCACTTATGAGATACAAAATAGCAACCTGGACTCAGAAGCCCTATTACTGCTGTCCCCAAGAGGAGCCTTCCCAAAGCTGAAACCCACCCCCGTTGCAGCACCGTGTGTTTAATGAGGACTGGGAGCAGATTGCAGCTGCAGTTAAGGGCAGGAGGAGCTCTGTCACTGAAGGAGCTCCTCTCTCCTTGTCACATCACTGCTGTAAAATCACCCCTCACCAGACAAGCAGATACACATAATTTGTTATCTGCAGTTAGAGTTAATTTGCTGTCTGCACTTTTGGAAAGTCCCAACTTATTTTTCTCTCCTGAGACATCTGACATTTTTCCTGCTCTTCTGTTTCCTGTTCATGTTACTGAGCCTAATTTAAGTCAAGATGCAGCCTATGCTATTGGCAGATACAACACTTCTACGTTTACGAGCATCTGTCCTCTATATTTAATTTACATTTAACCTACCCTGCTTTAAGGCTTGAAGTGTAAAGGTCACAGTCATTACCTCCAGCAAGCCAATTTATAGGTGGGGTGAATGATTGGGGAGTTTATGCCTCAGGCTGGGCACGGGTCTGGTCCTGTCCTGTTGCTCTGTCCACGTAACAGAGGGAGCAGCACTGTGCAGCGAAGGGGTTGAGAGGGTCAGATACATCCCCAGCACCACTGCTGGGCTGAGTGGGAGCATCCCAACAGCAGAGTGAAATCTAATCCCTTTGCTGTTAAATATAGCTCACGTTTTACACATGTTTCTGGCTCTGGGTGAATTTGCATGAGGGTAAATAAGGCATATTGAAGTGGAAATACTTTACTGTGGATTGTGCAGTGGAGGCATTATGATGAGTGATGGTGAATGCACGGGTTGCTAAGGGATGGACACTTTCTGAAAGGTGCTACAATGGTCATTCCAGAGCTGGGGGTAAAAATGAGTCTGGTCTGGCTTGGTGTGAGTGTACACACAGGTGTGCCACTGCTCTTCCTGTGCTCTGCCACCTTTGGAAGCCCACAGGTGAGGGCAGCCCCTGTGCCACAGCATTGACACACCATCGTCCTTTAGACTGGGTTTTGCATCTCCCAGGGTTAAAGCAGCTTAAGGACCTCAGCAACATTGTGCTGCATTCACTGAGGCTGTGGCTGCACCCACAGACCTAAAAGATGACAGGGGTTGGAACTGGATGATCTTCAAGGTATTTTCCAACCCAAACCATCCTATGATTCTATGATTTTATGACAACTGATCTGCTGGTACAGGAGAGAAACTATAGAGACATCAGACTCCTGTTGCTCTTCAGGCAGCTTCAGGTCTCTGCCTGGCACTGGTTTGTCAGCTTTGTCCTGCCTTGGGCTTGAGTTTAACAGACTGAGCTATTCAGCCCATAAGTCACCTTCTCTGTCCCACAGGAGCTCCTGAGCCCTCAGCCAAGAGGTCCTGCTTGGGCTTCCTACAAACCCTGCTCCAGAAGACAGGCTGGGGATGTGAAGATCCTGAGTTGAGCAAGCAGGGAGCAGGGGGTGTTTGTAGTGACTCTGTGGAGACATTGGGCTGGGATTCTTCTCATCTATGCTGTCCAAGAGTGTCATTCAGGCTGGATAAGGAGTAGTTTAAAAAATGGGCTGTACATCCTGTTTCTTAAGAACGTTTTCTTTCTGGGCAGCTGACCCGATCAGACCAAGCTCCATGCAGAAAGGCACGACTCACCTCCAACTGATTATTGAGCTGCAGCCCTGGGATGTCCACTCACACTGCTCTGGTTCTGCAGGGGTCCACACAGCTCTTGAAAGGGAAGAGCTGCTTAGTGAAGGAGGCTGCTTCTGGTGTCAGAAAACTCATCTGGGTTTGCCCTGCCAAGGCGCAGCTGATGGCATGGGTTGGAGTCCTCCAGCCTCCTGTGCCAGTGCTGGATGTGGGAACTCCAAACTCATCATGCAGGGCAAGGGAGGAGGAAGAAGGAGGACTAAGAAGTCGGGAGAAAATTGGTCCTTGGTAGAACCTTTTCTTACTCTCCTGCTTTTGTATCTTCCAAGAGCAGCAGGGGTTTTAAGTATTTCCTCTGGGGCAGAAAAAAGGATAATATTGGTGGTAGCCTGAAGGTGCTGCCAGCACCACGGCACTTCTCAGGTCTGAAAAGAGAAAGGCTACTTCCAAGGAAGCAGAAACAAGGAGAAATGTCCAGCAGTAACCTGGATCTGTGATTCTTTTTGTATACAAGACTGAGGAGAAGGGAGGAAATTGCCACAGCCTGAGAAAATGAGCTGGGGTACCAAAGGAGAGGCAGCTCTGAGCCAAGAGAACATTTAAGCATCCTGGGCCAGCTGGGATACCTCAGCCACCAAGGATCATCATTTCAAATACCTTAGCAGCAGGTTTTTTGAGGGCTTGGCACCTGAAATGCATTTGACAACCATAGAGTTCTAGGGGTGCACTTAATCAGTGGGTGCAGCCCACAGTGCTGAAGGCTGGCGACTCAAAAATCGAGTCATTGTCAGGCTGCAAGGGTGAGGTTTGGCCTCAGTGTCTTCATGAAATCCAAATTCCTGTTTTACTGTGCCCTGGAAGAATATGGTCCTGCTAAGCTTGAGAACTCTTCTGCTGGATCATGACTCGGAGGGTGGAATCAAGGGTAGAAGTCAGATAAAGCACCTGGCTCTGTTCATTCCTTTCTCATTCCTTGACAATGACTCATTTTCAGGATTTGACACAGTGGCATGCACCACTGGTGCTAATTACATGGGAAATCCTTTCTGTTCTCACTTTACAGACACCTTCCTTTGCAGAAATAGCACTGTTCTGCAAGAGAAATGGAGCAGGGAGCCCATGCTGGCTGAGTTCAGTTGTGTGCCCCAGTTCGCACAGTGAGGGCTGCAAGGCTGGGTTCCTACACTCTAAAAATAATACATAGGGATTAAAAGGCCACAGGTTTTAGAGTTGGATGTTTTCCCATCAAGCACTGGAATCCAAATGGCTCTGATCTGAGAGGAACCTGACTTACCCCTTGATTCTGTTATTTGAGCAATGCAAACCCCATAATTAATAGCAATTGCCTAAACATGGGCATGGGAAATCAGCTGTGGACTCAGAGAGGTGCTCATGTCACCTGCTTTGAGACATCTGGAAATAAGATACAAAATCAGAATTAATCATAGAATCATAAAATCATAGAACGGTTCAGGTTGGAAGGAACCTTAAGCATCACCCAGTTCCAACCCTCTGCCGTGGGCAGGGACACCTCCCAGTAGACCAGGCTGCTCCAGACCCCATCCAACCTGGCAATCACCCCCATTCCCCTACTGAGAGTCAGGCACCTCTGAGACAGAGTCAGCCCAATGGTTTAGAGCTCATGTTTGGATGGTCTTATACTCAAAAATCTTCAAGTGATGGCGAATCCACCACACTCTGAAGCTGCATCAACAATTCTTTAACCTCACCTCAGCTTCCAGCTGCTGTTGGTTTGTCTGCCTGATATCATCAGAGATCTACTTTTCCTCTGGCTAATTACTTCTTAGCTAAGTAGTCCCCTTTGTGAGCACATGCTGCGTGCCTAAACTCCCCTTACACCTTCAAACTGGAAGCATTATTCACAGTTATTTCATGTTTTCTGGAATGCTCTTGCCCAGAAGGGGCCGTGTTCCCCTGGTGGGTACAGTATTTCTGAACCAGTCAATGTTTTGGAATATTCAGATGAAGTACCTACCTACCAGTGTCCAGACACTGCTGCTATTCATTATTTTAGCAGCTTAACATTCCTGAAAAGAAGCCATAGAGAAGAAATGCTGTTGTTGCCCCATAGGCAGCAACCTTCTCTGGAGGACTTGCTTGGCTTCCTGAGAAGTTCTTCCACGTGGAGTGGCTCCTTTGGCCGTAGTCATAGAGCAAGCATGGAGCACAATCAATCTCTTATGGAGCTGCATCCAAGAATGCCACTTCCTTCTGGAATGTTTAACACCTCTGTTGTGTCTTCCATTGAGCAACAGAGGTGGTGAATGACAGGCTTGTAATTGTCCTGGCTGGGATCAGGCTCCAAACATCTGGATGCTATAAACACACACATGCAGAATGCAGATCTTTGCACCTAATTAGTTTATAAACTGAATGCACAAGGGAAAGATGATTAGCAGAGAGGGAAAACAACCTGTTCAGTGTTCTGTAGTGACTGAGGTTGATAACTTGAAACATCCCCATATAGATATTGAAAGCAGAGTCTAAACCCTTTGTCCTAGAATCACAGAATCACAGAATTACCTGAGTTGGAAGGGACCCAAAAGGACCATCGAGTGCAACTCCTGTCCCTACACAGGACACTCCCAACATTCACACCGTGGGACTGAGGACATTGGCCAAATGCTCCTGGAATGCTGGCAGAGTGGGTGCTGGGACTGCTGCCCTGGGGAGCTGTTCCAGTGCTCCACCACCTGCTGGGGGAAGAACCTCTCCCTGATATCCAATCTAACCCTCCCCTGGCACATCTTCCTGCCATTCCCTCCAGTCCCATCACAGGTCACCAGAGAGCAGAGCTCAGCCCCTGTTTCCCCTCCCTCCCTTTTGAGAAGGCAGCAAACAGCTCTGCTGGAGGCACCCAGGACAGGGTTGCCCCTCTTGGCTGCCAGGGGATTAGTGTCATGCTGAGGACAGATCCGTTGTTAAGGCTCTAGAGAGTATCAGGACTCTTCTTCCAGAAGAACTGCAAACTCTAGAAATACTTTAGGGAGAAGAGAAGACCTCTGCAGGGTAGTAAAAGCTCTGAAAAATAAAATCAAATCCACTGGGGATCCACTCCCTTAAGAGAAACTTAGAGGCAAAGCTGCAGGCAGATGCTGGCAGGTGAGAAAACGTTCTGAACAAGGTGTTGGGCAGGGCAGGAAACAGTCTGGGAGGATCAGAAAGCCAAGCACTTCATTGCTGTAATGAAAGCAAGGACTGAGGCTATGGAGTTGGGAAACATGAGTCCTGTTTCCATAGAATGTGTCTTTTTCTAAATTTCCAGGAGACAAATCATAGAATCATCTGGAAAAGACCTCTGAGATAATCAAGCCCAGCCGTACCTGTTCCCTTACTAAACCCTGTCCCTAAGGAACTCATCCATCTGCCTTTTAAACCCCTCCAGGGATGGTGACTCCACCCCCTCCCTGGGCAGCCTCTGCCAGGGCCTGAGAACACTTTCAGTGAAGAAATGTTTCCTGATGTCTAATCTGAACCTCCCCTGGCACAATTTACAGCCACTTCCTCTTGTCCTACCCCAGTGCAGGAGGATGGGTCCTTGGAAAAAACACTTCATTCCTCTTCCATGGCTAAGTGGAAATTCCTTGCTGGAGCTGGTCCAGTGACTCTCTGATATCACCTTTGCTGGTGATTTACCTGCGTGGGTCAAGCCTGACTCATCTGCATGTTTGTGGCCACGTATGTCACACACAAAACTCTTCTCTGAGGGTTCAGACCAGGGCCTGCAGGCCCCAGGAGCCAGGGTGATGGGATCCTGATGCTATGAGGGACATTTGAGCTTCCTCAGCTCTCCCTATTCCTTCTGTAAGATCTGCCCTGCTCAAGCTGTCAACTATGGATGTTAAACCACAAACACAATGAATCCAGACCTCTGTAGTACTGAAACCCTACAGAAAAAGAGTGTCTCATCACTGAAGTTGCTGTGAAGAGCATCAACAACACCACTTTGTGGACAGCCAGCACAGCAGGGGATGGAAGGATGTGTGATGTAGTCTTTTACAGGTCTTTCAGCAAATGTTGGCAATTGAAGAAACTGTCACACTGAGCCTTCTGTTTCTACTTGAAGCCAACAGAGCCTGGGATTTCAAAGCTCTGTTTGTAGCCTGCAGACTCCTGAGTGGAACCAACCTGGGGCTGCGTAGTTTGGTTGCAGAAACCAACCAAGATATGAATTGGTCGTAGCAGACAGCTCTGCCCTCTGGCACCAGGGGCCCTGTTCAGTGTCAGCTTAGCCCAAGGTGCATTGTAAATGCCAGAGGGGTCCATTGCACCAGGAATTCCAGCCTGAGGGAGTGTATCCAACCTGCTTGCTGCCTTCTGGACTACAGATGTCAGGAGATAATGAGAAACAACCCAATGACCCCCAATGCCCGATCTCTGCTCCCACAGCGGGTCAGATGAGGTGGCTTGGTCACACTTGGCCCTCTGCAAGCTGACTTGGTCACAGTTAATGTGGCTTCAGCCTTCCCTGGCCCTGGTAAATGCTGCCTTTGTCTCTGGAGTGATGGAGGTGGGATGGTGTCCTAGAAAACTCCAGCTGCCTGTCTTTGCCTCCAAGGTCAAACCCTGGGATTCTGCTGGTTTCGAAGGAAACAGGAGAAAATTTCTCACAGAGACCCAGACAAATGAGGCAAACCCAGAGAAACCACAGATCATCTCTGTTCCCAGGAGAGGGAGATCTCACTCCAGGAGGAAGTCTGGAGTGGTCCTTTCTCTATCCCAAACTGGCTCATCCTTCCCATGGGAACTGGAATCAGAGAGTTTCATCCTCTGAATGTCATTTCACTTTTACAGCTACTGTTTTTATTCTTTTCTGCTCCTTTTGGTGTGCATTTTGGTCTTTAAGCTCCTTAAGCTTGATGTTCTTTGGCAATGTGGCTTACAACACGGCAACTCATTTTAGGAGAGAAGAGAGAAGTACTTTGGGGAAAGTTTGAACTATTTTATTCTTTATTTATAATTGAAAATTGAATCTGCAAAACATATGGAATCTGACAAAAATTTGGATTCTGAAAGTCTATTTTAGTTTAAAAAATCTGTTAATAATGATGTCCAAGTTTTTTTTTAATACAAATACACATTTTTGGGGAAAAAAACCAGCCCACTTTATTAAACTTTCCGTGTTGAGGTAATGGAGTCAAACCTGGCATTTTTAAAAGAACTTCTTTCTCTAACTGGAAGATTTTTCATTCAAACTGTGTTTTGAAGGAAAATTTGAAGTGAGCTCATAGGTTTCTTGTGGTGGTAGGATAACAGCAATTCCCTTGTGGCGTGGGGACTCCTTGACTGCTTCTGTAACACCACTTGGCTTATTTATTTCAACAGGCTGGATCTCAGACTGGTGTCGATGTGCTGTTTGTTCCTACCCTTCTTCCACACCCCTCTTGGAGTCCAGCATCTCCTCATTTTTAATGGCACATTCTATATCCTGTTTTTGAAGGCTGTAGAGGTGGAACTCCAAGTGACCTAACCTGGTTCTGTGGAGAATTGGAGCCCTTCAGCTCCTTCAGTTCATGCAACCCCCTGACCATACTGGATGTCCACCTAATTCTCCATAACGACCTAGAAGTGATGCTTTTTGCTCCTTAGTTCTCATAGTTTGATAGTTCTTGTAAAAATCAGGAATAGAGATTGTCCAGCATGATTTGAGTTTATTACACAAAACGTTTGTGTTCATTCCTGTGGTGAGGCTGAGCTTTGCTTCCTCATCTGCAAAGCTTGCTTTGCCAACAGTGACATTTCTGAGGGTGTATTCTTTGGGTTTTAACCATAAGGGAGAAAAAAGGATTTGGCATTTTCATGTCATTTGGCCCAGTTTCTTGCCATTACATGGACACCTGTGGTCCATCTGTGTGAGAGGCTGTATTACATGTAAGCTCTTGCTCAGGGAGTGCAGGAATGAGGTGAGGGGGAACAGTTTTCAGGTGAAAGAGGGGAGATTGAGATGAGATCTTAGGGAGAAATGTTTTGCTTTGAGGGTGGGGAGGCCCTGGCCCAGGTTGCCCAGAGCAGTGGTGGCTGCCCCATCCCTGGAGGTGTTCAAGGCCAGGTTGGATGGGGTTTTGAGCCCCCTGATCCAGTGGGAGGTGTCCCTGCCCATGGAAGGGGGGTGGAACTGGATGGGCTTTGAGGTCCCCTCCAACGCAAAGCATTCCATATTTCTACAGTTCTAGGTACAAGCACGAATCTTCAACTGTAAGGAGAGCTTTTTGCTCTCCTTTTTCCATGTACAGGGTGCTCTTCCAAGACTTGGTGCTCTTCTGGATTGACAGCTGCATCATAGGTACAAGAAACACCAGTGTGCATTCCCACAGCTGATGGCACTGGTCACACCACTGCAGGCTTTGGCCCCTTGCTGCTGCTCTTGTGATAAAGGTGAAACTTGAACTCTACAGGGAAGAAAAGCAAATCTGGTCTCAAGCTCTTGACTGACATAAAATAAAGTATCCCATTCAATTCCAGCTCCCAGGTGCGGCCATTGCCAGGACAAGATCTGGAGATGAGGTGACCGAACAGCTCCTGCAGGGAAGTGGAGTGTGGAGGCTGCAGTTTGGGACTCGTTGGTTTAATGAATGAAGAAGCAATTGCTTTATCACAGAAAAGGGCTTACATTGGCTGCTCTACACTTCCCAGTTTTTCCCAGGCTGTTTCAGACCATGGACCAGACACCAGCCTGGGTGTGCTGGGAGCTGCTCAGTGAGTGACCAAGTGACCATGCTGTGACATCCAGTTGGCCTCAGCAGAGTGAAAATAAGAAGGAAAGGTGACTTTCTCCCTCTTCCTCTCTCCCTGGGGCTGCTGCAGCCCCTGCCACAGGCTGGAAGGTGTCTGCAGTTGAAGCACTTTCCCAGCCTCTTGATCCACTTTCCACATCTGTGTTTTTTCACTTTTGTTTTAAACCAACGCATCTCCAGGCACGGAGAGCTGAAATGACAGAGTTTCACACCCACCCTGCAGCAACTCCAATGAACAGAATGAACTTCTTGGTGCAGCACCCATGGGTGCCAGCGGTGGAAGGGCAGCAAGCAGCTGATCTCTGGCTGGAGATCCCTTCCTCCAGTCTCCTCTCTCCTGCCAGGCAGCCTGGCTGGGGGGGGGGGGTGGGGGGGTGACACCGTGACCAGGAGCACTGCAGCTCTCCCTTCCCCGTGGCACCTGCCCAAAAGAATTAATCAGAGTCACTCAGCAGCTGCCTTGGAGGAGTCACCTCCCTGCACCCTGCCAGGAGCAGCGGGGCTGCAGACAAAGAGGACACTGTTCGGGTAATTTGTCGATGCCAAATGTGTTCATTATCCGTCTCTCGGCATCAGATAAGTGTCTGGAAGACTTGGTCGGCAGCCACGGGGATGGTGCTTTCTGGCAGAGAGAGCCCCTGGGGAACTGCTGCACCATGAGAAGAGGACACACGTCCACTGGGAGGCCGAGGACAACTATATTCAGATTCCACAGGATCCTTGACTGCAGCTTCATTCCCTTTTGCCACTCCGGCATCGGGCGTCTCGCCAGCCCTGTGGGACGTCGCCTGTTCCAAGGGGAGGGAACACACTGCCCTCTCCACCTCCCCTCGCTGCACGAAGCTCTGCAAGGAAAGCACCTTTGGAGTAAGAAAGGACAGAGCAGCACATGCTCCCAGCCTTCACCTTTTTATTACAGCTACCAGCCCCAGGGCTCACAGATAACTACACCCAACTACACCCAACACCTCAAAACTCGCAGAACACCACGACCTGTGGCCCAGCCGTGGCACAGCCACGGCTGGGCCACAGGTCGTGGTGTTCTGTGAGTTCTGATGTCAACAAAGGCAGAAACACATAAGGATTCTCCCAATGTTTAAGTATTCATCACACATCTTTAGAAAGGAAGGTGTTTAAGCATCTCACCAATGCTCAGCATCAGTAGCTGCCCTTTAAAGCCAACCCTTATTCTGCACGAATGATTTCCCTGTAGTTGAGGAACTGGTGAAGCATCTGGAGCCCAGAACTTCCACCTCCACTCTGCCCACATCTATTTGTCCTCTCTGCCAAACGAGATGGCATTATTCCCTTTGTCTGTCTAGTCACTTGGGTGTGGACCAGAAGCAACTGGGACTCTTCAGAGGAGAAACTGTGGCTGTTGAGAAGTGTTTTCTTGTCAAAAATGGTTTCTCAGATCCATGGTGGTGTCTCTGGCAGGGTGTGGAGGGGATTAGTCACCCCAAAATAACCCAGGGAATTTGCAAAGATTGAGGCACATCAAGTTCAAGTCACAGCTGAGATTCATTTAAAGCAGGAACTGGAATTCCATCTCCCACATGCCTGAAGAACATCCTGACCACAGGGATATTCTGGAAAGGACTTGAGATTGTCCAGAAAACATTTCCAGAGATCTCAGTTATACTAAATGCATATTAAAACCCAACCTTCAGTTGTTTCAGGACTTCTTCTCCAGGGAAAATTGTGACCCTTCAGCTGAGTAATGTCCCAGGGACAGAGATAAAACAGGTACATAATGTGCAGACCAGATCAGGTGCTTCCCCATTTCCATGGTGTGGATGCTTTCTGGCTTAAGAACCAAAGACCCATCCAATTCTTCTGACAGTGAAAGAGTGCAGGAGCTGAACTGGCAGTGAGTTGCTATTCTTGGACAGGGGAATCTCTGTTGATATCCAGTTCTTTATGGAGCAAAGTCCCAAGCTCACATGTCAAACGTGACAGTCTGGAGGAGAATAGTGAAGGATTTTTCTGGTCCAACTGCACTTGCCATGCTTTCCCATCTTTGATAGGATTTTGGATCCTAATTACACTCCTTTGGTTCCCAACCCTGGGATTCACCCATTCATCAGCTGTGCTGGTTAAATCTTGCTTCTTAGACACTTGGGTAGCTGAGATATTGCTATTGCCCTTCATTTAATGAGAACTGTTGCCTCAGTGCCAACAGCTGTGTCTGTAGGTGAGCAATGGCAACCACAGGGCTTTGGCAGGTGCACCATTGGCTGTCTAACATGAGTCCAACACAGGAGCCAGGAGGATGCAGCCTGCAGCCAACAAAACGAGGTTCAGGCAGAGCCCTGGTGATAGTGGTTGGACACCAGCTGTGATGACTGAACCCTGTGTGAATAGCCCAAGGTCTGCAAATTTCCAGGACAATTTGGATCACCCAAGACTACCTTTTTGCCCCATCCCTGGAGGTGTTCAAGGCCAGGTTGGATGAATCTTTGAGCAACCTGATTTAATGGAACGTGTCCCTGCCCACAGTACGGAGGATGAAACTGGATGACTTCTAGAGAATCCCTTCCAACCCAAACCATTCTATGATTCATTGATTCCAAGAGAAGCCAGCAATTGGTGTCTGTGTCTCTACTTCTTGCACCCATCTTTTTTCATGGATCACTTCTTGACAATTTTCTGTTGTCCATCAGTGACTTGACTGCCTCTTTTGAACCAATCACACTGGCCAGAAGGGACCTCCTGATAAACCAACCATTTAAAACGCTCACGTCTCCAGGATAGCACTGCTGATCTTTGTAAACAGTTGAGGAGTTTCACCATCACTCTCCTGGGAGCTTTAACTGGGAATTCTCATGCTCACTGAACAAGGCCACATAATTAACTCAGTCACTGTGCCCAAACCACACTTTGAGCAAAACCTTGAGTGAACAGATAGGTTTGTAATGTGTCCTTACAGCCAGCACTTTCCCGTCTGAAGTTCACGTTGGCTCCACTGTCTGAGGGAGGAATTGAATTCCACAGCAGCTGCCCCTGCTGGAAGTGCTCTGCTCCAGCCACCCATATCTACAGCCAAGTAGAGGGGCTTGAGATGCCTCATTTTGCTGGGAAGCCCAGTTCATCTGCCTGTGGGAAAGTTATTATCTCTGCAAAATCTCAGGTTAGGCAACTAAAAATGGGCCTTCTAGTCATGAGTGCAAATCATAGCTAAACCCTTGGTGCCGCTACCCAGCGTTTTCCAAGATGCAATCAGTTGATGGGGTGGTGGATATGCAGGGTCTCCAGAACAGCTCAGCTCATATCATAGAGGAAATGCTGTGCAAATACCTTTGAGACAATGCAAAACATCTTCCAGCCTTGTACAGAATATAAATCCCCACGTGCCCTTTAACTCCTGACAAATACAGTGCAGCAGACATACTTGGTATTCACTCATAGTGAAGTTTCTTTAGTGAGAACAACATTCTCTGGGACTGTAAAAGGAATCACTCGACTGATGTTAATAAACTGACAGATTAGAAATCGGAGGAAATAAGAGGCTGAGGCACCGCTGCTGAAAATGCTCACAAGGTTGGAATAGCTCTGCACGTTGTGTCAATCTAGTCAGTTAACTGGAAGGAAGAATCCAATTTATCCTGAGGCCCAACATGATGAATAAGTCATTTCCCCAGATGGGAGCAAGATGAACTCCTTGAAACACATTGGACAATTCAAAGAGAGCCTTTTGGCATTGAGTAATAAGTACGAAGGAAAAGAGAAGGTAAAAAAATAAAATTCAGCTTTGGGAGTGATTTTCTCCTCTCTGTTGAGGAATTTCATTTTATCTTTACACTTAGAAGCCTGTAAGTCAGGTTCTCTTTTTTAGGTTTTCTTTTCCCATCAAGAAGCTGTGTTAAAAGGAAAGGGACCTGAATCACTTTATTCAGTGTGGGGGTTTTGTGCCTTACATCAAGAGGCACTTACAGCAATATTCTGTGAAAAGTGCCTTCCAGCTCACACACGGTGGGTCCAAGGTACAGAAATACCTCTGTGAATCCTCAGAGGTTGGCCTTTTGCTGGATAAAATTTATGAGAAGGAAGTAACTTTTAGTTCTTGCTCCCATCGCAACAGTGGGAATTAGAAATTAGGAAGTGGAAGGTGTCCCTGGTCACAGCAGGGAGGCTGGAGCTGGATGGGCTTTAAGGTCCTTTCCACCCCAAACCATTCTGTGATTCTATGATTCTGCAATTACTTTAAAAATTAATGCTGTTTTGAAACAACCTACACGAGGGTTCCAGCGTAAGACATTGCTGTGGAGTCTAACCTGCTCCTTGCAGCAAGTGCCTGTTGCATTCTACACGTGCACAGAAAACCATGTGTCATCCAAAAAGATTGCTCCTACTAAAGCTTAAAAATATTCCTGCCTATATTGAATCCTTCACTACCGCTGAGAACTTCCATCAGGGCTGATGTGCTGAATGTAAGTATTTAAATCTGGGATGGAGAAAAACATTCCTGTATCTCTAATGGGAGATGCAGCATGATGCATTGCCTGTATTCCTCAATGTTAATCATGAAACCATCAGGACCTGGGTTAATGGCTTTATCTTTCAAGTGCAGATTGCAAAATATTCACAAATATGACAGCGAAGAGGTCTAAGCCTTTAGTTCAGGAAATAACATAGGAAGTTCAGGATGGCTGTTAAAAATAGAATGAAGACAGATAATGCCTGAAGCTAAGGTTGTATTATATAATACATCAATAAATTGAATACTAATGTATCTGAAGGACAATGAAGTGGAGAAGAGAATGAACTATACACATAAACCCTACTCTTCCTCCTGTTTGTATGACCATGAGTGAGGAGCCCCACTGAGAACAGAGTTAACGCCTCTTCTGCACACAGAGACCTGGCCCAGGGCTGATAGAGAAAAAGCTGTTTCAAGCATTGCGTGGATCGGATGAAAATACCCTTGAGGGTGCACGAGTGAACATGTCTGCACACCCCTGAGGGTGTCAAGGCTCCGTGTGGGTGCTCAGAGCTGGGTTTTCATTTGAAAGCAAACTCGAAACTCAAGGTGTTCAGGAGAGGCAGGAAAGGCTGTGAGAACAGAACCTGAGAGAGCACTGTGAGAGGGTTTGTAGAATGGGTTGGGTTCGAAAGGACCTCAAAGCCCATCCAGTCCCACCCCCCTGCCACGGGCAGGGACACCTCCCACTGGATCAGGGGGCTCAAAGCCCCATCCAACCTGGCCTTGAACACCTCCAGGGATGGGGCAGCCACCACTGCTCTGGGCAAACTGGGCCAGGGCCTCCCCATCCTCACAGCAAAACATTTCTTCCTAAGATCTCATCTCAATCTCCCCTCTTTCAGCTGAAAATCCTTCCTCCTCATCCTGTCCCTGCACTCCCCGATAAGGAGCCCTCTCCCATAGCCAGGTTTGGCCCCAGGAATCTCAGCGTCTTCTTTCCATGTGTGTGGAACAGGCTCAAGCTGCAGAGGAGCTGAAATTGGGCCTTGCCCTCCTCCTCTGTGCAGGGGAAGCTTTCTGTGTTTTAACAACCAGACTCTGCCCTTATTAATGAGTATCTGCTCCTCATTGCATTGCTGGTTGCTGTGCTATTTCCAGGCAGGATGGGAAACAGAAGCAGCAGTAATCGCATTAAAAATCTAGTCTGCATAATGTCTGTGACATGAAAAGAGATCAAGTAACTCAGATCATCTCTGAAGTGTGTTGTGCGTGTGCAGCTGGCTCTGTGGGCTGGCACAGTGCTCCACCCTGGATGAAAAAAGGATTGGCCAGGCTACAGTGCTGTGCCAGTGCAGTCACAGTGTGCAGGACCTTCAGGTCATGCAGGGCTGTGCTGTGCAGGTACGAGGCTGAGGGAGGGGGGAAGGCAGGGCATGAACCAAGGGAATCCCAGTGATCCTTTCTGACAAGTCTCTCTCTGGATCAGGGTTAGTAGCCTTGCTCCCTTCTGTAAGGCTTGCTTTCAGCAGATCATAGAATCATGGAATGGTTTGGGCTGAAAGGGACTTTTAAAGCCCATCCAGTTCCAACCCTCTGCAGTGCGCAGGGACTTCTCCCACAGGATCAGGGGGCTCAAAGCTCTTCTGTTTTAAAGGCAGGCAGAGTCAGAAGCAGCACCTCATCCTGCACTTTCAGAAACACCAGGTATATATGGTTCTAGTTGAGCCATGGGAACACTTTTAATCAGCTTCATCATTTTATCCCTAGTCTCTCCACTATCCAATTAAACATCTGGGAAAAGCTGAGGAGCAGGACATGCTGGTCTTCAGTCTCTGCTCTGACAATTTCTGCCTCTCTGCTCTGCTCTGGTGAGGCCTCACCTGGAGCCCTGTGTCCAGTTCTGGAGTCCTCAGCACAGGAAGGACAGGGAACTGTTGGAGCGAGTCCAGAGGAAGCCACGGAGATGATCCAAGGGCTGAAGAACCTCCTGTGCAAGGACAGGCTGGGAGAGTTGGGGTTGTTCAGCCTGGTAAAGAGAAGGCTCTGGGGGAGACCTCAGAGCAGCCTCCCAGTACTGAAAGGGGCTCCAGGAAAGCTGGGGAGGGGCTCTTGATCAGGGAGTTCAGGGATAGGATGAGGGGGAAAGGTTTTGAGCTGAAAGAGGGGAGATTGAGATGAGATCTTGGTAAGAAATGTTTTGCTGTGAGGGTGGGGAGGCCCTGGCCCAGGTTGCCCAGAGCAGTGGTGGCTGCCCCATCCCTGGAGGTGTTCAAGGCCAGGTTGGATGGGGCTTTGAGCCCCCTGATCCAGTGGGAGGTGTCCCTGCCCATGGCAGTGGGTGGGAACTGGGTGGGCTTTGAGATCCTTTCCAATCCAAGCCATTCCATGATTCCGAGGTGCCTATCAGTGCCTTTCTGACTCCCTGACTCCCACATCCACAGTTGCCCTGCAGTTCAGTAGGGGAGCTGGAGGGGTATTTAAGCAAAAACCTCCCTCAGTCCTGTAATTTCTCTCGAGGCAAACAATGCACTTTTCAGTGAGTCACTACAGATTTTCTGTGCCTAATAAGGGAAAAACAATAATTTATTATCAGAACAATTCCTTTTGTCTGCGTGATGTGATTATTTTCCAGCAATATTTATAGCTTAAGAATGTGTATATTAGCTCTGTGGTTTTTGTTGTAACATTAAGTACATAAAAAACCAAAAATAGACTGTGGGATAAAAGAGATGAGTGTTAGCCCAGCAGTGACTGATGAATGGGTTGGAAACTGGTGGAGTCAGTGGAGTCTGGCATGGCCATGGCTCATATCCACTACCTACCTCCTCTCTAAAGCATCCCAGTGCATTCAAAGGAGGCTGTCACATGTGGTGAGCAAGATACTCATTCTCATTCTCATTTTCCTGAGAGGAGGGTTTTCCAGTTATTAAAAGGTCCAGACCTTCTAACTCAGTTTTCTGGGTGATATTTAAACACCACGCTCCCATGCTGGAGTATTCCTCTTCTCTTCTGAGCAAGCCCAGAGCTGGCAGAGCCGACTCCCAGCCTCTCCTCCTGCAGAAGCCATGGAAAGTGGAAGAGGTGGAAAGGAGAGGCTGGAGCAGGATTAACCCTGGCACTTGCTGCCAGGTGAAGAGGCACTCGGGGGCTGCTGTCTGGGGCAGGTTGGACTGCGGCCAGGCTGGGGCCGACTACTTGAAGCACATTCTGCTGAGCTGCCAAGTAAAATCTTGGTGAGACTTAAGGATCTGAGTCGGGGGGGGGGGGGAGCCTAGTCTGCAAGAATAACTCCTTAGGGAGCAGGCTTTGGGATCTCCAGGCCTGCTGCCCATCTGTTAGGTAGGGACGACTCCCTCGGAGAGCAAGCAGAGGCACCTCCCGGGAGCAGAGGCGTGTGGAGCTCCGGGTACACGTGTTACTACAGTAGCAGCCAGCAGCCAAGCTCAGCATCTTGCTGCAGTCAGGTAATTGTGCCCACGAGTCAGGAGGCTGCTGGCAGGGACGTTATTCCCCAGGTATGCTGCCTGCTTAGCCAGGAGGGAAGGCGCAGTAGCATTAGTTCAGTGAGAAGGTATGATTAAGTCACCCAGCTTTATGAGAAAAGAACACAGCCCCAAGGAGTGAGTCACGGCTGCAAACCAAATGCATCTGAAGTGAGAGATGGCAAGGCACTGCCTCTGGAGCCCAGCTCTCTGCTGGAGGATGGCTTGAGAGAAAGGTGAACTGAAGCTCAGATACCCAACAAAAAGCACAGCTACAAGAGATCAGAGAAAGCCTCAGAGCTTAGAGCTGATGTTCGCTTTAACTCCAGACTCACTGCTGGCTCTGTTCTTCAGCAACCACATGGAAAACAAAGAGGGTTTCATAGTCCATTCAATATCTGGCAAGGGTGGCTCAGTAGTGGTTTAGAGCCCCAAACTGTCTTTTCTCCACGCTAGAACCATAGAATCGCTGGTTGGGAAAGACCTTTGAGATCATTGAATGTAACCGTACGCGTCCACTACTAAACCAGAACCCTGAGCACCTCATCTATCCATTTTTAGACCCCTCCAGGGATGGTGACTCAAGCATCTCCCTGGGACACCTCTGCCAGTGCCTGAGAACTCCTTCTGTGAAGAACTATTTCCTGATGTCCAATCTCAACCTCCCCTGGCACAACTTAGGGCCATTTCCTCTCATCCTATAGCCCATCACCTGGGAGAAGAGACCAACACCCACCTTGCTACATCCTCCCTTCTGGTGATTGTAGAGAGCAATGAGGTCTCCCCTCAGCCTCCTCCAGACAAAAGGACTCCAGTTCCCTCAGGTGCTCCTCACAAGGCTTGTTCTCCAGCCTCTGTTCTGAAGAGCCATTGCACTCATTCTCTGCATGAAGCTGCTGTACTGCCACCATTGGCCTTGTGGTTATAGCTTTAATGGTCAGGTAGTGAGGTGCCTCAGCCAGAACTGTGCCCAGCTTCCATCCTTTAACACAACACTCAGCATGCTCTGGCCCATAGGTTAAGAACCAGGCAAGGAATGTGCTGTGGGCCTGGCTGCATTTGGCTTTTCCTGCCAATCTGGGTTTCAAATGGTGGCAAATCTGGTGTGTCCATCATCCTGTGGTTATGAGTAACAGCAGAGGATCTTGTGGGCAACAGGCTGGGAATTTCTTAATTAACTTCAAACCAAGATAAGGAGGTGTTTCTACAAAATAGTCTCACTTCCTGGGGTCACCTGTAACAGTCTGTGGTCCCTTGTATTTCTTTGTAAAACTAGGGGGGTTTGGCAACAGTTCCTCAGCCTCACTGTTCACTCATTTCCAGTGTTTCCCAGCTTTGATTTTTAGCTTCCAGCCCCTGGAAATGTGAACTGCACAGTCATCTGCTTTAATTAATCACCAACCACACCAACTGACATCTTAAAATGGTCAAGATCTGGGCTTTGCTGGAAGCAGAACCTCCTCATATGAAAGATGTCACTGGGAAGTGCCTCATAGTTACTTAAAAAGCAAATCTTTGAAAAGTGTTTTGAAAAGCTACCCCAGCAGCGTTGATTTGAAACAACTGATGTTGGTTGCAGTTTCAAAGACTCATGACACAAGACCTTAACAGGCTTGGGATCCCTCCAGCATTGCTGGGCAACTGAGTCAGCATAATCTTATGAAAACTTGCATATGTTTATGTGTGAGTACCTTGGCACGAGAATCAAATCCCTGCCACGCTGCACCCTGGGCAGATGCAATCCCTGCCAGAGCTCAGAGGCCACGCAGGTAGAGGGTTCACAGCACAGGGAATGGACCCATATGAAAGATTCTCTGAAGTCCTGAAGGTCAAGAGAATTTATAGAATCGTAGAATCATGGAATCATAAGGTTGGAAGAGACCTCTGAGATCATCGAGTCCAACTGTGCTGTCTCCCTACTAAACCATATCCCAAAGAAATTAATCTACCCATCATTTAAACACCTCCAGGGATGGAGACTCCACCAGCTCCCCGAGCAACCTGTTCCAATCCCTGACCACTCTCTCAGTGAAGAAGTTCTTCCTGATGTCCAGTTTAAATTTGTAGAGCAGAGTGTGCACAGTTGCTGAAAGAAACAGCTTTGCAGGAGGAAGATGAAAAGAGGAGAGCCGTCCACAGAAAACAAGTTCAGTAACATGGAAGAAACCTCCAGTTTTGTTGATATTGTTTTTCCTAGAGTGACCTCATGGCAGTTTGACAAATGAAAGCTTCCCTGCTGGATGGATGACCATCTGTCTGCCCCTCCCTGCCCTCATGCTTGTTCTGTTTTCCATGAGTGTTGGTGCCCTCGGGGCCTCTTAAAAAAGAGAGGCAAATAAATGACATAACCATGCGAGCTGCGGGGTAGGACACGGCTAGCAGAAGCCTTCAGAGGCATCTCCAAAGGCATCCCCATGGCTTGCCTGCTGGACACCTAAATGGGAAGCAGCCACTCTGTGGGCACAGTGATGATATCTACCCCTCTGTGCCACTTCTCTCTAGGTCTCAGTGCTTCTTTAAGGTGTGAGGTGGAAGCACAGTTCCTTTTGTAAGACCGTGAACCTGAGCAGCAACTTGTCTGAAGGCACCTGATGGGGCAGAGGGTCTCTGATAATGGGAGCTGCAGCTGCCTGGGGTCACACCATGGAGCAGCTCAAGGGAGCAGGGATCTCTTTATGTTTTCCTTGGGGCTATGTTAAGAAGAGAGGGTGTTTTGTTTACCCTTTGCTCTCTCATGATGGGAGAAGGAGGAGGAAGCTTCCTGTCTCCCACAGAAGAGGAAATCTCCCTTTTCCAGAGAGACCACTTGCAGCACAGAGGAGAATGCCCTTCTGTTGCAAGTCTCGGCGCAAAGATGAAGTCAGTGGAGAAAGTCCACCTTCCTCTCCTGCATCTTGGGTCCTATCTAAAGGGAGGGACCAAAGGATCACAGTGTCTGGCCTCTTTAGCCACACCACGCTTGTCCTGTGTCTTCTTGGTGGAGGAGAGAAAGCAGAGAAACTGAGGATGAGCCCCGTTTGTGCTGAAGGACAGCTGCTGCTTGAGGTGTAACCTCTCCCAAGAAGAGCAACTCTTTGACTTGTAGCCTATTTATAGAGCAGAAAACGTTTGTAGCAGAGAGGAGATGGGATAGGACTTCTGTAGGTGAACTGCTGGGAATCCATCCGACCTTCCTTGGAGATCCACACCAAGAGAATTCAGCCACTTAGGATGCTGTTTTCTATCTCAGTGCTACTGAGGGATGAAACCCTCCCAGTGTGCTCGGCCTAGATTTTCCTTTGCACCCTCAGCTCCCAGCAGGGAGTGAATTGTGGTCTCATCTGAAGGAATAATGATGTGCTGGGAACATCCGTGAGCTTTTGTGGAAAACATAATGATCAGCGTGTCCCCTCTGATTAAACTTTGGTAGCACAAAGCTAAGGCAGCTCGACAAGAAGGATTTCTAAAAAGAACCCAGCAGAGTCCTTGAGAAACTACTCTGTACAAAAGCAGCCCTCAGAATTTAATAAATAACCTCATTTCTTTAATATTCTTTCTTCCTCAGTGTTTCAAGGAGATTTCTATCTCCATTCCAGATTTAAGAATATATAGAGAGGATCTCATCTCTAGTAAACTCTTGGGGTCTGCAGAGTCTTAATAAGTCCCCAAAACCAGGACTGACTTCAGCCTTATGAAATGCTTTGGACACTTCCCCCATCAGCCCTGGCCTCCTCCTGCCCAGATATCCCCACAGGTCTCAGTGGAGGCTCTGCTTCCAGACGACACTGCCCTCTCATGGAACAGCACAGGTTGATCACTCCGGGATTTCCCTGGGAAATGGGAATAGGGGTGAGGGGGGAATGTAACCTACGGTGGGGTATGGGAAGGTGGTTTTGGAAATGGAGGGGGTTCTTCCCCAGGTTCCCTCAAGCCAGGTGATTCCTACAGCAGGAGGCTCTTGTCTCTACCGTGGTTCCTTCACCTCTTATTTTTCATTCTGAGAACAAGGGAGACCGGAAGACCAGGATTATGAGGATGGGAGGTAAAACTGACACGTGCCTAGGGCTGCTACAAGATTAGAATGATTTGAAAGATGGAAAATCTTGAGGAGAAAGGGCCATATCCTGGAAAACAGAGGCGAAAGCATTGCTGTTGTTTGCCAGGCTGCAAGTTCCTGGGAACCTCAAACATGATGGCTCCCTTCTTCCAAGAAAAATATTTCTGTGCCAGGCATCTAGAGATCTCTGACTATGGAACAGATGGCCAGAGACACTGATGTGGGTGATGGTAAGCAACAACAGAGCAGGTGGTTGGTCCAGAGATACCCTAAGGTCCCTTTCTACCTGAATTATATTGTGTTCCCATGAACTGTGTTGAATTCTCCCAAGTAACAAATGATAGGATGTGAGAAAATGGCCTCAAGTTGTGCCAGAGGAGATTTAGTTTGGATATTGGGAAAAATTCCTTTACTCAGAGTGGTGAAGCATTGGAAGAGGCTGCACAGGGCAATGGTGGAGTCTCCATCCCTGGACAGGTTAAAAAAGCTTGTAGACGTGGCACCTTGGGACACGGTTCAGCAGGCACGGCGGGGTTGGGCTGATGGTTGAACTTGATCATAGAGATCTTTTCCAACCTTAACAGATCAATTCTATGACTGTCCCTGAACAGCCAGGCTGGGATGCAATTTGCAACCATGATGGCCTCACACTGCTATGGGTTCATCTGCCTGGTGTTTGAGAAGGTTAGGGGCTCTGCTGTAATGTGAAAGTAAGGACTGAGGCGAGGTGGCCTTTGGATGCTTAGAGAGAGGTGGTGCTGCAGGAGGGACAATAAGTGAAAGCAATTTGATGTGTTGGTTCAAGCTGAGGAGCAGTTTGGTCTTGACTGGGATGCTTCCTTTTGCTAAGGTGAGACAGCAGAGACCTGGCAGGGGAAAGGGGAGAAAAAAAGACTCTTTCCACCCAGGGTGTGTCAACACTTTTCACTTGAACAGGAAGTGTTCAAGAAGCTCATGTTCCCTAGGAACTCTTGCAGCCGACAGCAAAGCAGCCTCAAAGCTTTCAAAGCCAAGTGGTTGTCAGCTTTGTGCAGCTTTATGTGTTGTAGGGAGAGGAATATCAGCTGCCCAGCAGCCAGGTTTTATTAAGGCTTTTAGGTTGGGTGTCTTTGACAGCCTCCTCCCGCTGGGGCCACTGGTTTTTATTGATGTAATGGGAAAGCTTTTTCCCTTCAGATGTCTTTTTAATGCCTCCTGTCTCATTCTATTGTGGAGTCAGAGAAAAGAGAGAATGTAAAAACACCTGTGAGGTCGTGGGGCCTCTGCCTGTCCTCACTGGTGCTGAATCAAGACAGGCAGATCCATTACATTCCCGTCGCAGTTCATGCAGTGGCCACAAGTCCAGTGCTTGTAGTCAAAGAAAATAGTTAATTTAGGCATGAGCCAAAATACCTTCTCCTTTCATCTCAGCCTTCATCTTCATAGAATGATCAAAACTCCTAGCACGAGGAGCTGGGTCCCTTTTCTTATTCCATAGTATTTCACAACGAAGCAGCTGAAGCTCTTCTGAAGCTCTTGGATGCTGTCCTGCTTTGCTTCCCATGTACATCCCTGTCACATGGATTTTGCTCAGCTGTCAGCCCAGGTGGTGTTGGAGGAGTCCACCCAAGAGCACATCCTCCCCATGCCTCCTTCTGCCACTTGTGCACATTTCCCTCCACATCCTTTGGTCAAGCATTGGAACAAGGTGCCCAGGGAAGTAGTGGAGTCTCCACCCCTGGAGAAGCTCAAAACACGTGTAGACGTGGCACTTTGGGACATGGGTTTGTTGGCACGGTGGGGTTGGACTGATGGTTTGACTGGATGAGCTTAGACATCATTCCAACCTTAATGATTCTGTGATCAGCTCTCCTGGATCACATATGGGCAAAAAAATCCCTCTCTCCAGTATCATTTTAATAAAGTAAAACCAACTCTACAGGTGCTTGGAAGAGTTTTACCCTCCTAAAAGCTGAAATCACGTGAGGCTGCCTTGTTGTCTGGCTAAGATTATGTATTGCCAGGCACATGGGAGTTCTGGCTGGAGTGTATCAAACAGCCAGGGAGCAGTGGCTTTGCCAGGATGAGATTCACAAATGCCCATTGAGAACAAGCCCCAGTTTCAACGCCATCGAGAAGGTTGCCCAAGTGTAATTTCTTCCCATTCTCGTGGCAAAACAGGATGGCAGATGGCTCCTTCCTCACCTTGTATGAGTTTCTCTCCTCATAGGATGGTGAAATCCTCAGGCACCCTCTCATGCACCAAAGCACATCGGGGTGAGTGCACTGTAATCAGGGAAACCTTGGCAGTGCCAGGAGGAGTGTGGAAAACGTGAAGGTCCCGACATCAAAGCACAGGCTGCCATTGCTCTGTCCAAGTAAAGTAGAATTGCTCACTCTCAGCTGTCTGAAAATGCTCCCTGGATCCATACAGACCTTCTGGAAGCACTTTTACTCCCATTCCACAAAGGGACAGCTCCACGAGTAGCATGGTGACAGCTCAGCAGAGCTGCAGCGTGACCCAAGGAGAGGACAACGCTTCAGGCCGTGCTGCCACTGAGTGTCTGATGCTTAGGATTATGTTGAGGTCACTCACTGGTTCTGGTCCTGAAGTCCTGGGTGCAGTAGCCATGTGCTTTATAACTACAGAGAGGTGCTGTGCTCTGGTGGTGAAGAGGTTCCAGTGTTTGATTTTGTCATCTAGGAAGTGAGCTCCTGTGTATCGGGCACTGATCAGGCTGTGAACAATTCTCTTGACATTGAGGGAGCAAGAAATAATAATAATAAAAAAGCTTAAAAGCCAAAAATATCTCTATTCCAAAATGTTTATATCCATTTGCCCAGTGTGTAGGGTCAAGACAGAGTAACAATGACAGCTCTGGAATTAAAGTACCCAGAGAATGCTACAAGTCTGTGTTTGGCTCTGAGTCTGTGGTTATAAACACCCAGGTACACACACAACTAATGCCAGGAGATGCAATTCAAGTCACCTCTCCCTCTCTGAGGGGAATAGAGACCTGGAGGGCTCATCTTTAAAGACAGCCCTCAAAGATTTGTTTCAAACACTCTTTGTTGCTTGGAATTCTGCCTCCGCACCCGGTTCTTGGAGCACCACTAAAAACTACAAACACAAGTGGAACCCAGTTCAAAACCACATTTATTTGTGTTCTCTGTCCCAAGCCTCTGGGCAGGTTTCTGTATTTGTCTTTCATCTGAGATTCTCTCAGGGTCTGAAAGAATTTCATTTTCAGGTTTCCATGGGAGAAGGGAGTGCATGGAAAGTATATCTCTTTCATGGGCAGCTGTGGTGATGTGACCACTGCTTGGGCTGCTTGGGTACCCTTGGGATGCCTTGTTGTTGGGAGTTTGGTGTAGAAACCACAGGGACAATAAAACAGGTTGCAAGAGCTATCCTAGGCTGCATCAGAAGTGTAATCAGCAGGATGAGGGAGGGGATTCTGCCCCTCTGCTCTGCTCTTGTGAGACCTCACCTGGAGTCCTGCATTTGGTGCTGGAGTCCTCAGCACAGGTAGGACAGAGAGCTGTTGGAGCGAGTCCAGAGGAGGGCACAAAGATGATTCAAGGGCTGGAGCACCTCCTGTGCAAGGACAGGCTGAGAGAGTTGGGGTTGTTCAGCCTGGAGAAGAGAAGGCTGTGGGGAGACCTTAGAGCAGCCTCCCAGTGCTGAAAGGGGCTCCAGGAAAGCTGGGGAGGGGCTCTTGACAGTATGAGGGGGAAGGGTTTTCAGCTGAAAGAGAGGAGATTGAGATGAGATCTTAGGAAGAAATGTTTTGCTGTGAGGGTGGGGAGGCCCTGGCCCAGGTTGCCCAGAGCAGTGGTGGCTGCCCCATCCCTGGAGGTGTTCAAGGCCAGGTTGGATGGGGCTTTGAGCCCCCTGATCCAGTGGGAGGTGTCCCTGCCCATGGCAGGGGGGTTGGAACTGATGGGCTTTGAAGTCCCTTCCAACCCAAACCATGTCATGATTCTGTGATTGTAGGTCAGAGCTGTGGGAAGATGGCATGGGAAGGGGGCTCTGGGTGGAAGTCAGGGTGTTTGGGTAACTATTACTCATACTTATAAAAGCTTTATAAGTACCTCTGCTTGGCCTGAGCACAAGCACCCTCCCCCTTCCTACCCAGCCCAGTGGTGTCAGCATCAATGTGGTCAATCTGGCACCAACCTTTGTATCTCAGTGCCACAGAAATCTCCAAGCCCTGCCTAAACTTCCAGGAGTGCAGGACTGACACTGGGTCTGTGCAGGACACATCTCAGCAGGGTGTCAGCCAGGATCCAGCCTTCTGCTTGGCAACAGCTGAATGGCTCAAATCAGATCATTGCACAGGTGAGCTCAAAGGTAAGGTATAAAGGAAACCTTTGGCTGAGACAAAATAACCACCCAAGAGCCAGGCCTTTCGGGACTGTGCCTGGACAGTAAAATGCTTTATGTGCTGTTCTAAACTCTTCTCTGGAGAGGACATTCAAAGAAAGATCTGGAAAATCAAAGTCAAATCAAATGCTGAAGTCTAAAAGCACAGCCAGTGCTACAGCATTTTCTGGGTGCAGACAGAGAACAATTGTGCTGAGAGATGTTAAGGAGAGAATGAATTAATATATTGCCTACATTCTCCCCTACATCCTCAGAGAACCCTCCTGTCAACTGAGAGGAAGGCTGTGAGTGCACACTTGGGAGAAAAACAGGGATGTCAAGTCTAAACTGCCCCTTCTGTGCCCACTTCCACTTGCATCTCACTGGGAGCTCTGTCCATCCTCTCCTGTCCTGGCTGGCCAGCTCTACACTTGATCCCTTTGCACTCTGTGGGAAGAAGTGGGATTCTTCTGGAGGGTTGTCCAGGGTCTCAGCAGGTTTCCCACTCTGTGCTTCCTCTGCACGTGCTGCTCTTTTTACCAACTGCTGCAGCAGAGACAGGGCAAGGTCCTGACTTAGCAGCTCATGGGATGCAATACCCCACTGTGGCTGGATTCTGCACTGTGCTCTTCTTAGCTGATGCTCTGAGCAGGTTCCAGCATAATTTTGTACCCTACATGTGAACGAGTGACTAAAAATACCAATATATTCAAATGTGAGATCGTTTCAGATGGCACCAACTGGCATTTTAGAATTTGAAGCCAACATTGCTGAAAGAGTCACATTTGCCATCAGGAGAGAAGGGACTGAGGCTGCTTCCTGAACTCCCACAGAGCACAGGGGAAGCAAAAAACACTTCAAGATCTCTTTCCAAAGAGAGTCCTGTCTATAGATGAAACTCCCTATTTTCCAAGGCTTGTCCTGAAGCACAGATGTGCCAAGTGTTGTTTTCAATGTGCAAATTGCATTCAGCTTCAGCTTTAATTTAAAAACACAGATATTTTGCTGAAGGAAACAGATAGAAAATGTTGTTTAAGGACTTCACCAAATAATCATCCACCACCTGGGTGCACAGTTGAAGGCGTGTGGACGTGTGCCTTCAACACAAGCAGACACATATGCTTCCCCACACAGCCCACCAACATGGGCATGGGCACACACACATTAACATGTACCCACCACACTCCTGAGGAGATGCTTGTCAGCAACTGGAGCACCAGAGAGCAGCTACACACGCACAGGAACTTGTGCATAGATACACCTTTGTCATTTGCATCATCTGCTGGGACAAGAGCTTTCTTGATGCCACACGGGCAGGTTGTCTTGCTCTCGTATACCCAACCCCATCAGTGACAGCAGGTGCAGTGCTGTGCATGGTGCTCCTTGCACCAGCTGGCATCGTCACCAGGGCTTGGCCCAGGGATGGGGACTCAACAACCTCCCTGGGCAGCCTCTGCCAGGGCCTGAAAACCCTTTCAGTAAAGAAATGTTTCCCAATATCCAATCTAAACCTTCCCTCATGCAACTTGAGGCCATTTCCTCTCGTCCTGTCACCTGCCACATGCAAGAAGAGACCAACACCCACCT
The DNA here is from genome assembly GCA_033558185.1 of Dromococcyx pavoninus. Taxonomy (NCBI): domain Eukaryota; kingdom Metazoa; phylum Chordata; class Aves; order Cuculiformes; family Neomorphidae; genus Dromococcyx; species Dromococcyx pavoninus. The sequence continues at coordinate 762,109 of JAUMJL010000035.1, read as the reverse complement.
CCCCACAGCCTCCTTTCAGGCAGTTGTAGACAGTGATGAGGTCTCCCCTCAGCCTTCTCTTCTCCAGGCTAAACAACCCCAGCTCCCTCAGCCATTCCTCATAGGACTTGTTCTCCAGCCCCTTCCCCAGCTCCGTTCCCTTCTCTGGACACTCTCCAGCCCCTCAATGTCCTTCTTGTACTGAGGGGCCCAGAACTGACCCAGGACTCGAGGTGTGGCCTCACCAGTGCCCAGCCCAGGGACACAATCCCTGCCCTGCTCCTGCTGCCCACGCTGTGTCTGACACAGCCCAAGATGCCATTGGCCCTCTTGGCCACCTGGGCCACTGCTGGCTCATGTTCAGCCCCTGCCAACCAACACCCCCAGGTCCTTCTCCTCCAGGCAGCTCTCCAGCCACTCTTCCCCAAGCCTGGAACGCTGTGGGGGTTGTTGTGTCCCAAGTGCAGGACTCTGCACTTGGCCTTGTTGACCCTCATCCCGTTGGTCTCAGCCCATCGATCCAGCCTGTCCAGATCCCTCTGCAGAGCCTCCCTTCCTTCAAGCAGATCAGCACTGCCACACAGCTTGGTGTCATCCGCAGAGAGCATCCAGGTGCCCAAGAAGAGCATTGAGGGATCTCAATGACTTTGTATCTAAACTGAAGATGTCCAGAACTTGCATATGGGCATCTCCTGTGAGTTGTTTGGAATGAATATGTCAAAATCCCATGGGGCAGGCAGGGCAGAGACCTGTTCTGGGGTAACTGTGTCCTATGTGTGCACGCACCCACATTGTGGAAGAGGAGAAGGAGTGTTGGGGACACTGCACAGGGCAGAGGTGTGGAGGGGCTGAGCTCACATTTCACACTAGATAAGATTGTGCTCGGTAGCAGCTGCCAGAGTGGCTGCTGTGCCCTCTGTTCACACCCCTGCTTACTCTCTGATAAAGAGCCTGCGCACTTTGTCTCTCCCCTTCCCTTCATTTTCACTGACAAAAAGAATGCCATTGTTCTTCCTCCCCAGTGCCACAAGGAGCTTGAGGGCTTCTGCTCTCCTCAGCCCCATTGCATCTTCCCTGGGGCATTACTTATGTTCATGCTCAGAGCTGGATTAGCAGATGTCCATCCGAGTGTCCCCATCTAGGTTCTCAGTCCCAGGTTCTTCAGGTTACTCAACCCTTTTCTCATACCTTGGGAGAGAAATAAAGGTCAGTTCTGCAGCAAGAAGAATTGCCCTTCTGGAGTGAAACACTGAAGTATTTCACTGACAAATACTGGGCAAAATATTTCAGTATTTTGGCAGTTGCTCTGCCAGGCTGGGTCTCAGGTTCCACCAGCACATGGTGCATGCTCTGTTCTCTGCAGGTACAAAGCGATGCTCTCCCTTCCTTCCTAAAGAGAAGTATTTCAACCATTGAGGGACAACGAACATTTAAGAAATCTCAGCAGCATTTAGACACCAAAGGGAAGATGGGAAGCTTGTCAGGGCTTTGCTCTAGGGGTGTCAAACTCACAGCTGAAGCAGTTCTCCTGCTCCACCCAGCTCCTGTCCACACTGCACACGTGCCCAGTGCTGGCAGGAGCACAGGGGAGAGGAGATTGGCAGTGCTGCTGGGTAGAAACAAGGTGCTGGGGTGGATAAAGCAGGGTGCTGGGGGGAATAAAAGTAGGTGGAGGGCCGGATTCAACCCACGGGCCTTGAGTTTGACACCCCTGCTCTAGGGTTATTTGAAAACACCTTGTAGGTCACTGTCTTTGGTGCCACTGAAATCTCTCCCAGTTCTGACTTGGTACAAGAGCTACTGGCTCATCTCCGCAGTCTGAAATGAGTTCTGCAAATGGATTCTGTCATGGCAGTGCCACAAATATACTCTGACTTCTCTTCGGACCATATAAACCTTCCTATCATTCTATGAAACACCAGTTAGTTGGTAGTTGTCCACTGTCTTGAGAAAAGTCATCATTGCATAGTGTTGTAGTGTCATTATATACTGGGCCCTGGGACAATAGGACAACCCTGTCCTGGGGTCATCCAGCAGGGCAGCGCCAGCCAGGAGAGGGAGGGGATTGTCCTGCTCTGCTCTGCACTGGTGAGGTCCCACCTCGAGCACTGGGGGCAGTTTGGGCACCACAGGATAAACAGGACATCAAACTACTGGAGAGTGTCCAGAGAAGGCCCCAAAGCTGGTGAAGGGTCTGGAGGGGAAGTCGTGTGAGGAGAGACTGAAGTCCCTTGGTCTGTTCATCCTGAAGAAGAGGAGGCTGAGAGGGGATCTCAGAGCTGTTTGCTGCCTTCTCACAAGGGAGGGAGGGGAAACAGGGGCTGAGCTCTGCTCTCTGGTGACCTGTGATGGGACTGGAGGGAATGGCAGGAAGATGTGCCAGGGGAGGGTTAGGATGGATATCAGGAAGAGGTTCTTCCCCCAGCGGGTGGTGGAGCACTGGAACAGCTCCCCAGGGCAGCAGTCACAGCACCCACTCTGCCAGCATTCCAGGAGCATTTGGCCAATGCCCTCAGGCCCACGGTGGGAATGTTGGGAGTGTCCTGTGTAGGGACAGGAGTTGGACTCGATGATCCTTTTGGGTCCCTTCTAGCTCAGGTGATTCTGTGATTCTATGGTTCCATGGGCTCTCACTCTGCCCAGCCCAAGGCATGGCTGGCAGTGACACGAACAGATCTGTCCCTGGTGACTCTGACTTGCTGGGTGCTGAGCTGCAGCGTGTCCACTTTGTTTTGACTAGGCTCTTAGATAAGTAATCATCTCTCTTGAAAACTGATAAATAGGAGAAAAATGAAGGAAGTAATTTATTATCTTTTCTATTTCTACAGAGTTCCAAGGGTTTGCGTGGTACCTAGAAGGCACCGCTCAGATTGTTTTCCATTCCCAAGAACCAATGCCAAAATGATCCAATGTTTATCATCTTGAGACTTTCTGATTCCGTCCGCTCTACCGGCTGTAAAGTGGTTTGAGACACCTGAACTAACTGAAAATGAGCAAATGGAGGTTGTAGCAGCAATGTTTTGCAAGCATTTGGAGCTGCAGGGCACTGCAGTTGGGTGAATTATCCCACACCTCCAACTGGGAGCCCACTGCCAAAATATTCCCAGTGCTGCAGCCAGCTCACTGTAGGAAAACCCATCTGTGTCCTACAGAGCATCTGTCAGATGAGTATAGTCTTTGGGAATGGGAGAACACAGAGATGAAATGGGTTTTACAACCAAATCCAAGGTTTTATAAAAAGTGATGGTCTAGGCAAAGAGGTAACTACCAACTCTGGAGATTTTAGCCCTGGTTGGGTTGTGCTGGAGGAAGTTCTCTGAGGTTTAGACTCTGCTCCAGCCACTTGTCCTGCTCAGGGACAGAGGTGTGCAAATAATAGGCAGGTTTGAAACTTGCCTGGGTACAGCTCAGCATGCTGGACATCATCTTTGGGTTGTTCAACTCTTTTCTCATTCTTTTAGAGAAAAAATGGAGGTCAGTTTTTCAGGGGGAAAAAAAAAAGCTGTTCTAAAATGAAACATCAAAATACATCATTGATGAAAAGATGGGCAAAATAGTCTAACATTCTAGGAATGATTCCATCTGAAATACTTTTGTCTCCACCAGAAATATTTACAAACTTAAATCTAAAATTGAGTATAGCTTTGGTGCAGCCCAAATTCCATGGGTTTTTGTGGATTCCCTTGGCCATTTTCTCACTCGAGAGCCAGGGATCCTGACTTTTGTAGGATCGTGTTAGAAGATTTGATTTCACACCTTATGGGGCTGAGAAGAAAAGATGAGACCATTCAATTCACCCAACATAGAAGTCCTGCTGGGTGGGAGCAATGAACCCTTGACTCTGTTTCTCAGACTGAAGTAAGTACTTTTTCCACTTTTTCTGCTATCAAAGCTTATCCATCTTTTCCAGTATTTCCATTGCCTTTCCCTCATCTCACGGCCAATCACTCTGTGCTCAACAGGGGAAACCTGCTGCTGTTCAGGGACAGTGCTCTGCCAGGACAATTCTTACTGTTCCAGCAATATTGCAACTTTTTTAGGGAAAGCTGGGGCCTAAAAGGTCACCTCTCTGCTAAATCATCAAATCATGGAATGGTTTGGATTGGAAGGGACCCTAAAGCCCATCCAGTCCCAACCCTCTGCCATGGGAAGGAACACCTCCCACTGGATCAGGGGGCTCAAAGCCCCATCCAACCTGGCCTTGGACACCTCCAGGGATGGGGCAGCCACCACTGCTCTGGGAAACCTGGGCCAGGGCCTCCCCACCCTCACAGCAAAACATTTCTTCCTAAGCTCTCATCTCAATCTCCCTTCTTTCAGCTCAAAACCCTTCCCCCTCATCCTATCCCTGCACTCCCTGATCAAAAGCCCCTTCCCAGCTTTTCTGGAGCGCCATTCAGTCCTGGGAGGCTGCTCTAAGGTCTCCCCAGAGCCTTCTCTTCTCCAGGCTGAACAATCCCAACTCTCTCAGCCTGTCCTTGTACAGGAGGTGCTCCAGTCCTTGGATCATCTCCATGGCCTCCTGTGGACTGGCTCCAACAGATCCCTGTGCTGAGGACTCTGGAACTGAGTGTTTCTTTCCTCTCTGGGGTCTTTTGTCTTGGCAAGTTGACCTCCTTCTACACATAGGACCATTCCTCACTCACGCTTGTGCTGCCCAGTGCTCACTGAGATAATGCGTTGCCTTCTGCTGCACATACACAAAATCATGGAAAGTTATTAGTACCAAAGATGACCCAAACACTCCTCTTGCTGACATTCAAATGAGACCTGGCCCAGTCTGTCAGCATCCCTTGATTTTCAACACTTTCTGGCAGATGGTGCTGGCCCCAGAAGGCCTCTGCTGGCTCCAGGGAGCTCATCAGCTCATCACTGCCCAACGAGACGTGTCAGCAGCGACCACCCGCAGCAAAGCAGCCAACACCCTAAAAGATGCCCCCCTTGCTGCTGCCCTGAGTCACAGCTGGATGTGTCACACATCGGCTGATGACAAGGAATGTCTGCAAAAGGTGGATGCAGAGGGAATTTAAAGGAAGACTGAATGTTGTATTGCACATATAAAACAGTCTGTCAACAGTGCAACCTGATTTGAAGCACCCAAAAACCGGTCAGGGTTTTCTTGGGCAGTGTCACAGTTTATCCCCAACCCAGCATGAGTGGCAGCTACACATGAGCAGTTGGGTTCCCAGTTCCATCTTCCCCCAGGGAAAGGGAAACAAGAGTAAAAAGGCTTTTGGGTTGGAAACTAAAACTATAACAGTTTCAAAGAAACAATAATAATAATAATAATAATCAAATAATTAAATATGTACAAATATATAAAAATGACCCCATCATCGATGACTGCACCACCACAGCTGCAGAGCAGGCACGGAGAAATCCCAGGCTGTACTCAGTGACAATAGGGAGATCAACTCAGGAACTGGATTCAGGAATTCACAGATCCTGGATCATGTTGAGGTCTGTATTGGACCTCGGCCATTAAAGAAGAGACCTTGACCCTCGTGATCCCTCAGTTTTATGCTGAGTGTGGTGTTATGAAATGGAACCCTCTGTTGGTCGGTTTGGGGTCACCTCTCCTGTCTGCTCCTCCCTACAGATATGACTTGGGACACAACAACCCCTTGCAGCATTAAAGACTTGGGGAAGAGTGTCTGGAGAGCTGCCTGGAGGAGAAGGACCTGGGGATGTTGGTTGGCAGGGGCTGAACATGAGCCAGCAGTGGCCCAGGTGGCCAAGAAGGCCAATGGCATCTTGGGCTGTGCCAGACACAGCGTGGGCAGCAGGAGCAGGGCAGGGATTGTGCCCCTGCACTGGGCACTGGTGAGGCCACACCTCGAGTCCTGGGGTCAGTTCTGGGCCCCTCAGTACAGGAAGGACATTGAGGGGCTGGAGAGTGTCCAGAGAAGGGAACGGAGCTGGGGAAGGGGCTGGAGAACAAGTCCTGTGAGGAGCAGCTGAGGGAACTGGGGTCGTTTAGCTTGAAGAAGAGGAGGCTGAGGGGAGACCTCATCACTGTCTACAACTGCCTGAAAGGAGGCTGTGGGGAGGTGAGTGCTGGTGTCTTCTCCCAAGTGACAGGTGATGGGACGAGAGGAAATGGCCACAAGTTACACCAGGGGATGTTTAAATTAGCAGTGGTTGAGTTGCCAACCCTGGAGGGGTTTAAAAGGCAGGTGGATGAGTTTCTCAGGGATGTGGTTTAGTAAGGGGACAGGTATGGCTGGACTTGATGATCTCAGAGGTGTTTTCCAACTGGATGATTCTACGATTCTATGACCCTTTTTCTCCTTTCCCTTATAACATTTCATCAGCACAAGGATGGCCTTGGTTTCCATAGGAATAAGTATCAGCAATGGTCTTTCTGCATCCCAGTGCCCCAAGTTATCAATGAGAGAGAGAAACACTCAAAAACATGCAGTGAACTCTCAGAAAATTAAGTTGTTTCAGCAAGGCTTAGCTGAAAACTTAGAAACTGATTCTACCTTAGCTCAAACGGGATCAGGTAGCCAGCTTGTCAGGGCCATGAGGACACTGATTGGTCTTGATGGCCTTGACCAACCCAGAGTTCCCACCCACACCCCTGACCATGGGGTCCATGGACCCATTTCAGCTCAGCCGTGGACCCTCAGCTCTAGTCTCAGCTGGGTCACAGGAGTGCTGGTCTTCAGCTTTGCCACAGCCATTGCCCTGCCTGGACATGTGAGACCCTGCCTGGTGAGATCGCTCTTGGGGATGCTGGGAGCACTGGGGGCTCAGCTTTAGCCCTCTGTGAGTCCTCAGGGCAGCTCAGCCAGGACAGGAGACCACTGCATCCCATCCCATACCACGAAGAGTCCTTGCATCTTCTGATGTGGACTCTTTTGTTGCTGGTTAAGCAAATTTGCTTAAAAGAACCCACCTTGCTTATTTATGTACATATCCTAAGGAAGCAGAAAAACAGCTTTCTGGCCTCATCTATCTTACGTTAATTTTAATCCTAATAAGGTTTGTGACTGGATCTTCCTGTGACAGATGAAATTAAAGTGACTGAGAAACCAAAACACAAAAGTAGAAAACTTGGGCAGGCATTTCTAAACGTATGGTCTGTGTTCTCTGTTGTTCCCCATTATCTTCACTTAGAATGGTGGATGTATGAGACATAATTCCTTAAGTGCATGACAAACTCTGCTCTGAAGACAGAAGACTCTTCATATTCCCAGCAACACCCCTGCTCAGAACCACATGTGCAAAGTAGACCAAGCTGCAGCATCATCCAGGAGCTTCCCAGGGATGGGGAAACTTGAACCTCTTGTTTGTATCCCCTTCACATCACCAGTGGCATGGAAGGACCATGTGTGCTATTTTTATACCTCTTCATGGCCAGCTCCTAATAAAAGCATCCAAATAAGAAGACTGAATGTAGCTTAGACCTCCGAACAGTCACTTCTCTCTATCAATGACACCTTTAATCTGTCATCCTTGTGTTTAAGCTGTTTCTTAGAGCTACCTGAAGGAACAGGAATAATCCTCTGGTATTTCTATAACCTTCTTCTGACCCGTTTGCTATTTTTACCCAAGCGCTTCATCTCCCTCGGATGATGTGGATTACCAGGGCTATAATTGTCTGGGGCTGGCAACTTGTTCAGCCGGGGGCAGTCCCGACACGCTGACACAGATGGAAAAGCACGAGACCTTCCTTGTTTGCTTTGCAAGTGGGAAACGCCCCACCACGTCCCCGCTGCTGGGTTTGTGTGGTGGCCAACTTGGCAGCCCTTCCCTCCCTGTTCCACCGCTGCCGGTCCTGTGTGCAGTGGAAACCTGTGCTGCTGGGGTTTGAGGTGGCCGCCCTGCAATGTGCTTGAAGCATCATTTCACACTTCTTCCCCGCTCTCACCAGCACTGTGGGTGCAGTGGAGATGTGGGAAAACTGTCAATCACCTGCTAAGTGCTTCCTTGTGTGTGCCTTCAGGCTACCTGCAGTCCACTGGTGTGGAAACAGTGATAACTTGCTGGGCTCATAGAATCATAGAAGGGTTTGAGTTAGAAGAGAGCTCAAAAATCATTCAGTTCCAACCCCCCTGCCACGGGCAGGGATGCCTCCCACTGGATCAGGGGACTCAAAGCCACATCCAGCCTGGCCTTGAACACCTCCAGGGATGGGGCAGCCACCACTGCTCTGGGCAACCTGGGCCAGGGCCTCCCCACCCTCACAGGAAAACATTTCTGCCTAAGATCTCATCTAAATCTCTCTTTCATCTTAAAACTGTTCCCCCACTCCTGAGTTCGGTCCCCATCTGGGAGGTGAGACACGTGTTCCATGTCCCATTCAGCATAGGAAAGGTCTGAATATACCATTAGTCAAGATGGACCCTCACCACTGAGTTGTTCACACAGGATGGTGGAGAGTTCGTGGAGTGACAGGCATCTAAATTTCTTTGGGACTGTGATTGATATTGTTATTCTCACTGAATTCCTACCATCAGGCTTGGGCCAGCTCAGCGTGACAGTGTCTGTGAACCCCTCTCTAAGGTATGTGTCCACCCCCATTGCCCACTGACTCAGCCTGGATCCTCCATGTGGTGGTGGTGATGCTTAAAAGTTGAACATGAAGCGTGTTAAATTCTTAGAGTTGATCTAACACAGCCAGTTCTCTGCACTTCTAGTGACTAAGCAGCTTCTACCAGCTCCACCACTTTAGTGCTGACAGTCCCAGTCATGAGCTCTGCTGTGGCCTTGCTGTGGAAATGCTGAAGGATACAAGGTGTGGAGGACAACTTCACTGTGCAAATTCCCATCTGCTGTCAGTCCTTGTAGCTGGGCTTATTTTAATGAACTTTAAAATGCAGTACAAAGCAGCACCCACTCGTATACTGATATTTTGCTCTTTTATTTTGCTCGCTGCAGTATTTTGTTGTTACCTGTCAGCACTCAGCAGATACAACCCACCTGCCTGTTGTACTCTGAACATGACGTATCCACGGGCCACGATTGTGTGAGAGCAAAACTCTTGCAGAGTTGAGAGAAATGCCAGTTCTGCTGGCAGAGCCAAAGTTTGAAGGAACAATCTGTTCCATCTGCATCCGCCGTAACGGGAGGCTTGATCATCCTTTGGAATTATTAGAAACTGGATCTGAACTGGTTATTTCTCATGAGCTCAGTAGCCAGATAGTGTAGCCTATTGGAATATCAACCAGCATTCCTACTCGATCCTGATTTCTAGGAAATCATTTGTCACCCATAATTACTTGATGATTATTGAGAATAAAATTATGTTCTCTGCAGAAAGGTGCCAGAATTCAACACTGCCAGAAATGTTACCTTTCCTGTTAGGGTTTGGACTTCAAACTGTCAGAAATTCTCTTCCACTCCAATATATATATATAGGTTGGACTCGATGATCTCGGAGGTCCTTTCCAACCTTATGATACTGTGATACTGTGATATTAAAGGCAGATCTTCCCACCCACGTGTTCAGAGGGACCCTTATTCCAGAAATGGGATTGTTCAGTTGCACCTCTTTGGTAGAGCCAAACACAAAGACTTCAGATGAGATAACTTCAGCACAAATGGCGTTGATAAAAGCAGAAATTTGCTGTTAAGCAGTGCTATCAGACCCAGAAAACAGCAAATAATTCACTTTGTGGGCATACTCATTGTGAACCAAGCTTGCCTTGTTTAATCCACTTTTAATGAGAACTAAGCTAAATAAAAGCAAGGTTTTTAGGGAGGTGTGATATCTTTCCTGTGATAAATAGGCAGAAAAAGCCTTGTCAGCTATCGGACACATGGGCTTCTTTCACATTCGCTTCCGTGTCTGGAAGTTTGTCGGAATTCTCTAATGCTGGTTTTGGTCTGATTGAAGATATTATCTGTCCTGACAAACCTTGCCTATCTCTACCCTTTAGCCTTCTTATCTGTAGAACAACTTGGACTTAACAAGAACAAGAAATATGGGCATCCATACCTGGCATTCCTCAGAATAATAATTGCACTTTCAAGACAAATATATTTTTGGATAAAGGACTTTGCTTGGCCAAAGTCTGGCACACTCTAGACAAGGCCAGCAAAGGTGGCTTTGTGAAAACATTATTAATCAACAGAGATTAGCAGTCAGCAAATTCTTTCTTCAGATATAAAATCAGGATTGTAAATTTGCCTATTCATGGCATGTGGGAGCCATGCTCGTGGCACGACAGCAGCACTGTGCCTAAGCACGCTCTTTCTGAAGCTTCCTAGAGCTCAGCAGCTGTTTAGAGCCATGATTTAAAACCCAATTACAGACTGTGTAAAATCCCACTTAGTTAACTCAATAACGTGTAATGGGCTCAGCTGGGATTGCTTTTGTTTGTTTGGTTGTTTTTTTTAAATATCATTGTCTTTAAAATCCATTTAAATCCATCTTCAACAAAGATCCTCTGTCTGGAGATACAGAAGATGCCGGGACAAGGAAGAGCTCTGCTCACCTGCTGAAACCATGGGAGGTCTCAGAGCTTGCAAATCATGGAACCATTAAGGTTGGAAAAGACCACTAAGCTGCTCCAGTCCAACCATCAGCCCAGCCCCAAGGTTCACACTAAACTGTATCCCAAAGTGCCACATCTACGCGTTATTTTGAACCCCTCCAGGGATGGAGACTCCACCCCTGCCCTGGGCAGCCTCTGCCAGGGCTTCACCACCCTTTTGGTAAATAGTTTTTCCCAATATCCAATCTAAACCTCCCCTGTTGTAACTCGAGGCCATTTCCTCTCATCCTATCACTTGTTATTTGGGAGAAGAGACCAACACCCCGTTCATTACAACCGCCTTTCAGGGAGCTGTAGAGAGCAATGAGGGCTCCCCTCATCCTCCTCCAGTCTAAACAATTCCAGGTCCCTCAGACGCTCCCAGAATCCCTGGGCTTCAACTCCTTCTCTGGCCTCGTTCCCTGTCTCCAGATGAATTCCAGTCCCTCAGTGTCTTTCTTGTACTGAGAGGCCCAAAATCCTGAACCCAGGATTCGAGGTGCAGCTTTGGATACGATCCCTTCCCTGCTCCTGCTGGCCACACGATTTTTGACAGCAGCCAGGAAGTTGTTGTCCTTCTTGGCCACCTGGGCCACTGTTGGCAAAGGTGAGAGGAAGCTCCAGCAGCGTGGAGGAGCTCTGCTGAGGAGACTTATCAAGGGAAAGGGTGGTTGCTTTTGGTGTAGTCTCTTTGTCTGGGTAAGACATATGAAGCTCTGTCAGCCTGAAAATTGGCCTTAGATTTGGCAAGGCAGCTCTCAAAGCTACACCCTCAGGACTGTCTCCAGAAGAGAAGTCCAAAAAACCACTTGACTCCTCTCAACCAGCAGAACAAAGGCTAAAGTCTTCTGTAAATACACCAGGGGTTCAGGAAGGTTTGCAAGGTGTTTAAACTCAAGGACCATCGTGACGCAAGGAGATGAGTACAAATATGTCATGAAATTACAAAGAAGTTTCTAGGACTTGGGGCGCAAAGAGGTGGGGCAGGAGTGGTGGGACCCACCCCGTTTTGAGGCAGAGCGTGACTGGTTCCTGAAAAGGGTGGTGCATTATGACTCAAGAGAAGTCAAGAATCTCTTTGGATCTGGAGATCTCACACGAGAGGGGCCGATATCTGTGTTGAAGTGCTGCTTTATTCCTTCATGTCGAATCTGTGCTAACGTCTCTGTTGAAATCAGGGTTGTGAGATATGAGGCAAATCCAAGTGACTTGGATATATCTGGTTTTCTCTTCCACTTTTGTTTTTTTCTAATCTCCTTTAAGGAGTTCTAAAACATGAAGACAACAGAGTGTTCAGCTCTTCGCACTACTAAAATGCAGAAGATCAGAAGTTGCTTCCAAGATATTTATCTCTTTTCCAGCCCATTTTGCCCATTGCAGCACTGAAATAAGAATTTAACACATCAACACAACTGCAGGTAGCAGAGAGTACCTGCACTGTAGGTGGAGAACCCTTCCCCGTGGTCTTTCAAGGTTCTGAGCTGGCTTAGAGATTTCCTTTTCACACCCAGAAATGGAAATGTCCCAGGGCCACAGACACGTAGTGGGAAAGAGGGTGTTTTAGGGAAATTAAATGTTAACTCAATTACATAGGCTTAACCGAGTTCCTAGGGGTAAATATGGAAAAAGAAAAAACAAAGTGGTTTTAATGACTTAACTGAGCAAACATAACAAGAAAGTGATGAAATGTGAGAAAGATAAGACAGAATAAATAGAGAGAACGAACTGGAGCTTGCTGTGCAGGAGCAGCATTGCACTAGGGAGGAACCCATTACTCAGACTGTCAAAGGTACAGGATGTGTACAGGGGTTTGTTCTGCTGCAGGTTCTTATTTTAGAGAAGCAAATAAAAAATGCACAAACTTGAAAAATAAAAATGTCTAAAGGAAAGAGAACAGGATTCTTCTCTCTTTCCTGTGAAAAAGGGTTTGGGTTCAACTTAGTTTTTTATCTTCACCAAAGCCAGAAGACTCCTCCAATGGTGTTTTCTGGGGTCTGCTGAGCGTGGAATGCTCCACACAACAAGGGGAGGGTTTTACCTGAAATCCCAGTGGGGCAGGGGGGCAGCAGCACACGCCACTGGGAACTGCTGGGTTTGGTTTATTTCATTTGCACAGGATTTTTCGTCCCTCAGCTGGGTCAGAGAGCTGCTCTATTTCTGCATGTGACAGTCAGTGACATTTTTATTCTCCAGAGACCCAAGGGATTTTGAAACCCTTCAAGGTCTTTGTTTTATAGGTGTATAAAGAACTTTTTCTGGTGCACAACTCTCTACTCAGCTCTTGGCAATTCATGCATGATTGAAAGGAGAGCCACAAAGACATTGCAAGGACTGGAGCACCTCCTGTATGAGGACAGGCTGAGAGAGTTGGGGTTGTTCAGCCTGGAGAAGAGAAGGCTCTGGGAGACCTTAGAGCAGCCTCCCAGGACTGAAAGAGGCTCCAGAAAAGCTGGGGAAGGGCTCTTGATCAGGAAGAGCAGGGATAGGATGAGGGGGAAGGGTTTTCAGCTGGAAGAGGGGAGATTGAGATGAGATCTTAGGCATAAATGTTTTGCTGTGAGGGTGGGGAGGCCCTGGCCCAGGTTGCCCAGAGCAGTGGTGGCTGCCCCATCCCTGGAGGTGTTCAAGGTCAGGTTGGATGGGGCTTTGAGCCTCCTGATCCAGTGGGAGGTGTCACTGCCCATGGCAGGGGGTTGGAACTGGATGGGTTTTGAGGTCCCTTCCAACCCAAACCATTCCATGATTTAATGATCTAAGGTACAAGCACATTCCAGCAGGAAGTAATTTAACTCTTGTAATAAAATATTCCTGCTTATATGGATGACACAAACCAGCTGGGACTCTACACCTGGTCAATCGTCTGCTTCTGGACAGCAACACCTTCTCAACTGTCCTTTAATATGTCACTGTTTCATAGACAAGGCAGAACTTACATAAGACAAAGAAACACACAGGGCAGAAAAGGACATCCCTATTTGACAACTTTATGCATAGTAGAGCATGACACAGCTTTACCAGAGCTCAGCTTCCTACGTGCCACAGGGAAGAATTTCAACACGACAGGAGTTACGGAGAGGTCAGTGCAGAGATTTACATTCCCAGAAAGTGCAGAAGGCAAATCAGGTCAGATTTGTGTTGATGTAAAACAGTTATTTTGTTTCTTGAAAAGGGACTGTAGCAGAGGTTTCATGGGGGAAGCAGGATGCTTTCCCTCCTCCCTCAGAAAAAAAAGAACAATCAGAAATGAATTGTTCTGATTTCATCCTTTAAAATCTTTAAATTCTATGATATCAGTTTGCTTCCTGGCAGTTCCACTGCTCCCACTCTCTGCACACTGGTCACCAGTAACTCCCTGGGCTGTGACTGCATTTCCAGCTCTCATCCTGGGCTCTGGGTGGGTCCAGAAGGACCTGATTGTCTGTTCTGCTGTCCTGGGTAAAGACAGTTGGCCAGGACTCCTGTGGTCCTTCCTGTGCTTATGTGGGAGCTCTGTGGGGACTCAGCATCCTTCTCGGAGTACCCAAAGAGCAGAGAGGAAGCCCTCCATGAACAGCAATGGTGTTAATGAGGGGCACCCAGCAGCCTGGCAGACAGAAGAGGATGATTTTAGCCCCTTTGCCCATACTCTGCCTTTAAATGGGCACAAATTCCATCCTCCCAGTCTTCAGGAAGATTTGGAGACTGAAGGTGAATTACCTAGAAGAGAGGAAAGGGAGAAAGAGAGAGGGAGGGATAGAGGGAGGAAAGAGGGAGAGAGGGAGGAAAGAGGGAGAGAGGGAAGGAGAAAGGGAAGGAAGGGAAGGAGGGGAGGGAGGAAGGGAGAGAGGGACAGAGTGAAATAAGAAGGGAAGGAAGGGAAGGAAGGGAAAGAGAGAGAGAAAGAGAGAGAGGGAGAGAGGGAGAGAGAAAAGGCTCTCCCAGCAAAGGAAGAAGGGAAAAGTCTAAAGCCAAAGAGAAAAGGCTGTGGGGACTGAGGTGAGAAATGGGCAGGGAGAAGAGGATGAGGAAGGAGGCATTGAGAAGCTGTAGGAATTTAGGAAAGTTTAAAACCACTTCCTTAAATCCTTTCACAAATGAAGATCTGTTAATCACCCCAGAGGCTGTGGCTGATTGAAACAAACTGTTCAGTGGGGCTGCAGACTCCTTGCTCCCAAAAGACTAAGACACAAGAGCTCATTGGGGAGGTCAGAAAAGTGGAGGCACATTTGCAGTGCATAGCCAGGGATCCTGAAGGCCTGAGATGACCTGAACTCTCATTGACACCCCTACTATAGGTAAAACTTTCTTTTCCCTTCCGTTCCTGCTGCCACAGAAGGGAGCCTGGTCTTAAACAAAATACATTTCAAAGATGCTAAACATTTTTGTGTGTGTCTTTGCCACAGACTGATAAAGAAATACTTCCCCTGAAGTGACTCCTGATCTCTAAAGCTTCTGTTGCAGAGACATTAAAAATAACATCTTATCACCCTCGGGGCCAAACAATAGTCAGGGACAAATAACTCCTTGGGAAGGTGTTAAGAACAATCCCAAGAATGAGAGATGTTCTAACTTTAGTTTAGGATCACTAAAAACAACCAAGGCAATGACTGACCTGAAGTGAGCCCTGTGACAGGGAAAAATTTATGCATCTCTAGGCAAATGTTCCTTACTAACCCTTCTGAATTCTTAAAGCACTAATAAATGCAGCTTGACTTAGAGAGGTGGTGGCAGTGCAATGTATTTAGACCTCCTAGAGGTCCTCGATAGGTGCTTGACCAGGTGGTCAGAAGTGCTGGATAACCTCAGGCTGATGGAGGAAACCCCTTCATGGATGTAAATTGTTATGAGACAAAGGGCAGAATAAACCCCCCCATCCTGATCTCTCTATAAACCCCAAAGATCCTGAAGACCTGTGAGCTTGCTACTTGCCTCTGCCAGACATTTAGACTGTGTTAGAAAAGAGTCCTTGCTGTGTTGACTTCTGTTCCCACTTTGAGTTCTGGTTCTGGCCGAAGTCCTTATGCTGGTCATGTTCTGCCCCCTTCCTTCCCAGAATTCACAGGAGCAGGGCCAAGGGAGGTCATGAAGAACAAGTGATTTAATGAACTTCATTGGAGTCTTGATTTTGTGAATATCTCTGTGTTTTACTTCAGTAGAATTACTTACAGGCACCAAATCATAAGATGAGAAGTGGGTCAGACTGATGGTCCATCTCGCCCAGGGCTCTGTCTCTGGAAGCAGCAATGGAGTTGCTATTTAAGGAGAGCACACGAGTATGACTGCTTTCTACTGTCTGTTCCCCATGTGTTCGTTCAGCATCTATAAATGTTGGGTTAGAAATACCTGACAGGTCCTCCCTGCCTTGTCCCTTTAAATATGTGTTTGTGGACTTGCTGCCCATGAATATGTCTAATGCTTTTCTGAGCCTGCACGGCCTGAAGTGATCACAGCCCCCAGCAGCCCGATCCCCACCAGGTCAAGAAGTGCTTTCTGTTACAGCATCTAAAGCAAAGTGAACAGGATTCTCTTGCCAGCTTCAGTGGTGCTCCCTGCTTCTTGTCCTGTAGGATTTGGTCAACAGCCCAAGCCAAATATTATTGTTAATCTTCGCAGAGCTGAGCCTTGGACTGAAACAAAACACCTCTTCTTCTCAAGTGTTTATACAGTAACATGCAAAAGGATGCTCTGATTGCACCTGGGTCAGGGCAATCCCAAGCACAACTACAGGTTGGGCAGAGAATGGATTGGGGGCAGCCCTGAAGAGAAGTGCTTGGAGTGTTGGGGGTTGTGAAGCTCGACATGAGCCAGGAATGCAAGGTTGTGGGTCACAAAGCCAGCCCCATCCTGGGCTGCATTCAAAGCAGTAAGACCAGCAGGGAGAGAGGGGATTCTGCATCTCTCTTTTCCACTCTCACGAGGCCTATCCTGGAGCCCTGTGTGCAAATCTGGGGTCCTCAGCACAGGAAGGACATGGACTGTTGGAGCAAATCCAGAGGAGGCCATGGAGATGATCCAAGGGCTGGAGACCCTCCTGTGCAAGGACAGGCTGGGAGAGTTGGGGTTGTTCAGCCTGGTAAAGAGAAGGCTCTGGGGGAGACCTCAGAGCAGCCTCCCAGTACTGAAAGGGGCTCCAGGAAAGCTGGGGAGGGGCTCTTGATCAGGGAGTTCAGGGATAGGATGAGGGGGAAAGGTTTTCAGCTGAAAGAGGGGAGATTGAGATGAGATCTTGGTAAGAAATGTTTTTCTGTGAGGGTGGGGAGGCCCTGGCCCAGGTTGCCCAGAGCAGTGGTGGCTGCCCCATCCCTGGAGGTGTTCAAGGCCAGGTTGGATGGGGCTTTGAGCCCCCTGATCCAGTGGGAGGTGTCCCTTCCCATGGCACTGAGGTGGGACTGGATGGACTTTGAGGTCTCTTCCAATCCAAACCATTCCACAATTTTATGTTCCAATGCTTTTGCTAAAGCTGTTCATTTGCTGTCTGGTCTTGAACAGCCTCTGGAGCTACATGGGCTTGTAGGATGCTTTAGCATTCCTGAGGAATGAGGCTGGAAGGTTGCTAATCAGTCACATTTATCCGTGTTTTTGTCACATTCTCCAGAGCATCCAGCCCTGGACACTGCTCAAGGCAGACTGTTGGATTCCATGTCATGTGTTCAGACACCCCAAACCCCACTGAAGCATTGGTCTGAACTGATGTGGCAGGAGACAGGTTCCCACACCCCAGGAACACAGGAGGAAGATGTTTGCTTCCATGTCAGTTTGATCTCTTCAAGTGCAGCACCATCCCACCTTCCTGCCTAATCAGTGTAGAGGTCAACATCACCCGGGGAGCCCAGGTCACCACATCTCTAGCACCTTCAGGTGAGAACACACACCCAGCCTGGTTTGTGCCCTTCATGAACATCACCAGCAGCACAAGAGAGATGCTCCAGCCACTCAGTCCATCTCATCTCATATTAGTGACGTCCCTCTGAACCAAGGAAACCTCTCCCCACCTCTGCACGTTGGTGCTGTTATTAAAATAAGCTCAGACCTATTAATGCACGTTGATGCTGTCATTGAGATGAGCTTAATATTCCCTCTCTCCTATGCAATAAAAGGAAATCTCTCTTTTATTTACCCAAGGAGTGTTAATAGTTAAGTTAAAGTGACTACCCAAAGGAGATTCCAGAAAGTACAGGTCATGAGATGCCTTCTACCATGCAATTAGGTGAGAAGAGTCAGAGCCAGTGCGTGTCTGTGATCAGCTGTGATTTCTCTTGGGGTTGTTTGTGTGATGGAGAAGGCAAGGAGCGATGGTTGTATCTGAAGCAGCTTGAAAGTCCTCATGAACGTGTGACTCCAAGTAAACCAAAACCACTAAAAAACCCAACATTTCCACCCTCTTTGGCTGGGATCCAGCTAAATCCCACTCCCTCTGGAGTGGACATATGGCTGATGGGAGGTTTGAAAAGAGGCAGAGGATTTCTTCAGCATAAGTGGGTCCTTAGCAAGGCTTCTGCAGGCTATGAGTCATTGCTACCACATCATTATTATTATTAGTTTTATTATTATTATTATCATAGAATCATAAGGTTGGAAGAGACCTCTGAGATCATCGAGTCCAACCGTGCTGTCTCCTTACTAAACCATATCCCGAAGAAACTCATCTACTCGTCCTTTAAACACCTCCAGGGATGGAGACTCCACCAGCTCCCTGGGCAACCGATTCCAATCCCTGACCACTGTCTCAGAAAAGAAATTCTTCCTGATGTCCAGTCTAAACCTGCCCTGGTGCAACTTGTGGCCGTTCCCTCTCGTATTATTATTATTATTATTATTTTTATTATTATTATTATTGTTGTTGTTGTTGTTGTTGTTATTATTATTATTATTATTATTATTATTATTATTATTATTATTATTATTATTATTATTATTATTATTATTATTATTATTATTATTATTGACAAGCAACTCAAGAGCTGGAAGCTCCCAGTCAGGAACGTGCCTCTTGTTCATGGGATAAGGCTGTTTTTCTCGGCTGTGTTTTCCTTTAGACACGTGCGTTCACTGAGGGGATCCTGGCTCCACCTGAGACAAGAAGAGGCCGTGTCTTCCACCCTGAGCGCTGGCCGTGCTATCCACAGGCAGCAAATTACATGGTAATTCATCTTCGAATTACTCACTAACTTGAAAGATAATTACCAGGTAACCCGCACCAACCTGCCCCAGCTGCTGCACGGACAGTGCTTGGATGACATTTGCTGTGTAATTAAAGAGCAGGCCTCTTGCTGGATGTACTCTGGGAAATAAAAGGATACCTGAAGTGTGACTAAGAGGAATGCAGAGTTAATGCTCGGTGTATTTTAGAGAAATATTATGTGTGTCATCTTCCTTGACTTCAGGCCAAGTCCAAACCATTTCCAGTCTGCCCTCTGAAGCTGCCTGAGCGAAAACCGCATCCACTGTGCCTTTGAGAGCTGAAAATGCCTCTGAAAGGCCTGTTGGAAGGAGGACTTGAGGGAATCACGTCAGTGTTACCTACCCCTCATTACAGGGGTGTTACCTGCCTCCACCTCCGGGCACACAAATTGGATTTATGGAAAACGTCACAGCTCCTGCAGGGTCATTTCTGCAAGTCCTTCAGCTGGAGGCCTTGTTCCTTGTTTATGAGCTCTGAAACCCAGTCATGACTTCACACTTCATCTCAATTGGCATCTTTGGTCCATCTGCTTCCTCACTGCTTGGCAGAGTCTCCAGTAAGAGACACTTCCCCTTGGAAGAGTCTCCAAGCCATTGCCCTCCCAAAACCTTCTCGCCTGCAGTGGTGATAAACTGTCCTGCACAGGTTCGTTGTTGGTGTGCTGAGACATCAAGGAACGCTGGAACAAACTGAACTGTCTCCTGGCTTCCTTGGGATCTTTGCCAGCCTGGATTCATCTGATGTCCCTCTTTCACATATCAGCTGTAAAGAATTTGAGGCAAGGCCCAGCCTGGTGGTCATTATCTGTAAAGCACGTAGCATGTGGAGGTCCTTACTCATGTTAGAGCTCATCTGTGCTCTGACAATACTAAATACAATTTAATACACAGAAACACATTGGATAAATTTAACTGCCTGAACTAGAAAAGCTTAAGGACTTTATTTTATGTAAGGCAAAAGCTATTTACCTCAAATAAATACCAGCAGCCCCTTATCTCGGTGATGATTCAGGAAAGCATGTACCTACATACTTTAGTCATGACGACTTTGACAAATGACTTGGATGGGAACATTTTCCTGAGTCAGACTCTGGTCTGGAACCACGCAGAGCAGCACACGATCGCTCAAGCTGTCTTTCTAGAGGTGAACTTCAGGAGAAGAATGTGTTAGTTCAGCTCCCACCAAGCCAGCTGAGGAGACACCAATTCTTCAATAGAAAGAGCCGTGCATGGTGACATCCTGTGATGGTTCCCTTAGTCACAAAGGAGCTGCAGAAGTCAGTGGGATGTTTCTCACAGGGTAGTTTGTTATGGTTGGAGTTATTTGAGGTGCTTCTGGCTCCACCTTTGTCTAAAATAACTGCATTTTCTGAAAGTTAACTGCATGGGTTTTTTCAGATAGTTTCTCTCCAGCAGTGATAACACGGAACACTGGTGTGCAGAGAGGCCAATATTTATCCTAATTCCTCTGGTAACCAAGGCCATCCTCGAGCTGGTGAAAAACAGCCACACGTGCAAGGAGGGGTGGACAGGGCAGGTGACCCCAAACTGACCAACAAGAGGATTCCATCCCATAGACATCACACTCGGTATAAAATTGAGAGATCATGAGGATCTCACTCTCTTCTGCCATGGCCAATGTCCATTGAGGACCTCTTTGTCTGATTGTTTCTGATCCCAGATCCATGTATCCCTGAATCCAGTTCCTGAGCTCAGCTCCATTCTGGCTGTGGACCCATTCCCTGTGTCTGCTCTACAGCAGCTGTGGTGCCCAATGGCCATCAAGGGGTGGGGTGGGGGTACAATCTCAGATATTTGTACGTATTTTCATTACTTTCCGATTATTTTAATCATTATTACTATTATTATCATCATTTCATTAAAGCTGTAGCTTTAGTTGCCAATCCACAAGCCTCTTTCCTCTCATTTTCCTCTCTCTTGCCCTGGGGGTGTGTGGGAGGTGGAATTTGGGAGCCCAACTGGACGAGTTTAGCCAAAAATTTAGCCGGGTCAAGACTAAACAGTTCTCACGGAGATCCCTGTTGGATCAATAGGCCAGAAAGGTGCTCCCCCTCCTTTACTGGATGCAAGGACAATGGTAGTTATAAAATATGAGGACAAGGCAGAGGTACTTAATGCCTTATTTGCCTCAGTCTTTAATAGGAAGGTAAGATGTTCTCTGGGCTCCAAGCCTCCTGAGCCAGTAGACTGTGAAGACCAAGCCTCAATGTTCCAAGAAGACTTGGTTAAAGATCTGCTTGGCCAATTGGACATCCACAGGTCTATGGGGCCGGATGGGATCCACCCAAGGGTATTAAGGGAGCTGGTGGAGGTCCTCACCAAACGCCTTTCCCTCATCTATCAACAGTCCTGGCTGACTGGGGAAGAGCCGCTGACTGGAGACTGGCAAATGTAACTGTCATTTACAGGAGGGGTCGGAAGGAGGATCCAGGGAATCACAGGCCTGTCAGCGTGACCTCGGTACTGGGGAAGGTCATGGAGCAGATCACATTGGGTGCTCTCACACAGCACAGGCAGGACAGCCAGGTGATCAGACCCAGGCAACATGGGCTTATGAAAGGCAGGTCCTGCCAGACCAACCCGATCTCCTTCTGTGACAAGGTTACCCAGTTAATGGACGAGGGAAAGGCTGTGCATGTGCTGTACCTGGACTGCAGTAAAGCCTTTGACACCCTTTCTCACAGTATTCTGATTGAGAAACCGGCTGCCATTGGCCTGGATGGGCACAGCCTCTGCTGGGTGAAAAACTGGGTGGATGGCCGGGCCCAGAGGGTGGTGGGGAATGGAGTTAAATCCAGTTGGAGGCCGCTCACGAGTGGTGTCCCCAGGGTTCAGTGCTGGGTCCAGTCCTGTTCAATATCTTTATCAATGATCTGGATGAAGGGATCGAGTGCACCCTTGGCAAGTTTGGGGATGACACCAAGCTGGGTGGCGGTGCTGATCTGCTTGAAGGAAGGGAGGCTCTGCAGAGGGGTCTGGACAGGCTGGATCCATGGGCTGAGACCAACAGGATGAGGGTCAACAAGGCCAAGTGCTGAGTTCTGCACTTGGGACACAACAACCCCCACAGAATTCCAGGCTTGGGGAAGAGTGACTGGAGAGCTGCCTGGAGGAGAAGGACCTGGGGGTGTTGGTTGGCAGGGGCTGAACATGAGCCAGCAGTGGCCCAGGTGGCCAAGAGGGCCAATGGCATCTTGGGCTGTGTCAGACACAGCGTGGGCAGCAGGAGCAGGGCAGGGATTGTGCCCCTGCACTGGGCACTGGTGAGGCCACACCTCGAGTACTGGGGTCAGTTCTGGGCCCCTCAGTACAAGAAGGACATTGGGGGGCTGGAGAGTGTCCAGAGAAGGGAACAGAGCTGGGGAAGGGGCTGGAGAACAAGTCCTCTGAGGAACGGCTGAGGGACCTGGGGTTGTTTAGTTTGGAGAAGAGGAGGCTGAGGGGAGACCTCATCACTGTCTACAACTGCCTGAAAGGAGGCTGTGGCAGAGCCAGTGTTGATCTCTTCTCTGAAGTGACAGGTGATGGGACAAGGGGAAATGGCCATGAGTTGTGTCAGGGGAGGTTCAGACTGGATATTGGGAAGAATTTCTTTAACAAAAGGGTTCTCAGGCCCTGGAAGAGGCTTCCCAGGGAGGGGATTGACTCACCATCCCTGGAGGTGTTTAAAAAACAGGGAAACTAAGTTTTGAGTGACATGGTTTAGCGGATGATGGGTGCGGTTGGACTCAATGGTCTAAAGGTCTTTTCCAACCGGAAAATTCTATGATTCTATGATTCCTGAACTTGTTGTGAGCAGACACGCTTCAAGGAGTTCCCAATCCACTTAGCTCATGGCAGACAAGCAGGGGAGCATCGATCAGGCACCTTGACGGCAGGAGTGTGGTCAGGGACACGAGGGAAGCCATCGTCTCTCTCTAGGAGGGAGAAGGGAGGTGGTGCCTCCCACCAGGAATGAACGCAGTGACCAGCGCCACAAGGCTGGGGTCTAACTTGGGAACTCCAGGTATGGCCATGACTGGAATAATACAGGGTGGGAGACAGAAAGGGGCTGGTGAAGGTCATTGGAGGAAGCACGGTGTCCAATTTTCACCCCTTGCTTTACTCTCGTTATGTGTTTGTGTGTCTTCCCCTTACATGAGGATTTTCTGCTTTAAAAAAAATACAGACTAAAACCTTTTATATTCACAGATAAAATCCTTGTTGTCAGGAGTAACCACCATGCTTTGTTTCCTGTCCCCTCAGCTACCAGGGCTGCAACTGTTGCAGTGCTAAAGTTTTCTTCAAAAGAAACTCTGTCAAAATTCCATCAAGACTCAGAATCATTACAGCTTAATCTTCTAATAACAAATGTAAAGGTATTTTTCAGTGACATTTGAGTAAGTTTATAAGTCAAGTATTTCTCTGGGGGTCTTTGAATTATTTTGTTCCTTTTTTTCCCTCCAGAATTTTTAGCATGTTTTAGATTTTCCTATTAATCAGTAGGAATTTTTCTCTCTTAGGATCCCACCACTTGGCCAGCAGGTGTTCATCAAGCAGCTTCTGCAAGAGAAGATCAAGCTAAACATGAGTAATAATAAACCAAACAAATTACTGAGCAAAAGGTATGAATGGAAAAAGGAAAATACAAGCATTCTAATTCATTAATTCAGTTGTTCATTTATTTGAAAGGTGAAAAAAAGTCAAGGTGTTGAATTTAGGATGTGAAATCATAGAATTATGGAATGGTTTGGGTTGGAAGGGACCTCAAAGCCCATCCAGTTCCAAAATCCCTGCACCTCCCACAGGATCAGGGGGCTCAAAGCCCCATCCAACCTGGCCTTGAACACCTCCAGGGATGGGGCAGCCACCACTGTTCTGGGAAACCTGGACCAGGACCTCCCCACCCTCACAGCAAAGCATTTCTTTCCAAGATCTCATGTAAATCTCCCTTCCTTTAGCTTAAATTCCTCAATTATATCTTGCCTCACTGCCAGGGACAAAAGATTCCCAAGGCAGA
Source organism: Dromococcyx pavoninus (assembly GCA_033558185.1). Lineage (NCBI taxonomy): Eukaryota > Metazoa > Chordata > Aves > Cuculiformes > Neomorphidae > Dromococcyx > Dromococcyx pavoninus. The sequence goes on along the minus strand of JAUMJL010000035.1, from coordinate 738,466 downwards.
GCTAGTCAGAATGGAACTTTTCCACCATTTACTTTGAGGGAATGATTTTTTGTTTGTTTGCTGGAAATCTGTCATGGCATTTCTTTATTCAGTGCCCTGAACTGGATATTTTCCAGTTATTGTCTCTTATCTCAGTCCCAGCAGTATGAAAAGAAATAAAAATAACTCAAATACAGGGGGTTTTTATTCATTACCTTGAAAATGTTTCAGCTAGGCATTCCAGCAGACTCTGTTAGGAGGCCATAAGGTTTTCCTGGCAGTGTGATCAATCAATAAGATTCGATCAATAAGATGATCAGAGGACTCAGAAACCTTCCATATGAAGTAAGGCTGAGAGAACTGGGTTTGTTCAGCCTTGAGAAGAGAAGGCTTAGGGACGACCTTATTCCCGTGTACCAGTACATACAGGGCTTCTACCAAGAGGATGGAGACTCCCTTTTTACAAGGAGACACATGGAAAGGACAAGGGGGATGGGTAGAATTTGCTCCTGTTGAGATTCAGATTGGATTCCAGAAGAAAATTTTTCACAGTTAAACATTGGAATAATCTCTCCAGTGAACTTACGGATCCTTTCACCCTGGACACTTTTAAAGCTCAGCTTGACAGGGTGCTGGGCCAGCTCATTTAAACTGTAGATGAGCACTTAAAAGGCTGGGCCAGATGATCCCTGAGGTCTCTTCCCACCTGGTGTTCTGTGAACGCTCCTTGAGGCATCCTGTTGGCTCCAAACTGGAAAGAGGGGATCTGCAGTATTTGGCTAAAAGCAATAACGTTGCCCAGTGAAAGGCACGTGGCATCCTCAACTTTCCCTCTCCCCCCTTATTCCACCCTTCATCTTTTCTCTGTGTTCCCAGTGCACTGGAGCACACATTCAGTAAATACTTGGGAGGGTTCTTCTGGAGAGTGTTTGCTTTTGATTTCTGAAAGTGTCAACAAGCACAGTAACAACCTGATCTGAGGCAGCAAAATGAGAGCAGCCTTCAGGGAGAGGACTATTTTTCTCTGTAGACAAACTTGGAAAGGTGAGAGAGAGCTCTGCAGCCTCCTCTTGGTTCCAGCTGTGCTTTGGTCCTTTCAGGCTGTGCCTCGTTAGCCCTATGTTCATTCCACTAAGCAAAAGTTATCCTGGTATTTGTGATCATGTCCTCAGGGTATGGTTTAGCAGGCATGGTGGGTTTGAGCTGAAAGTTGGACTGGATGAGCTTAGAGGTTCTTTCCAACCTTAATGATTCTGTGATGCTATGATCATAACAGCCCTTGCCCTGCTGAGCGTGGCCAGGAGAGAATGGTGCTGAATTATTGACATTTGGGACCAGTAAATCCAAAAATATTTGGGAGTCCCATCAGCTTTCAGGCAAGGATTGAAGGTGCTCCCAGACATGGACACCTCTCTGGTTCTTTCAAGTCCCTCTGGAAGAGACACAGAGAACAAGTAAGAGGGACAGTGTTACTTTACAATAAAGGTTCAAGTGGCCTGGGCACAGCATCGTTCTGGTAATAACAATAAACATGGAGATATAGTCTGGGACTTCAAGGCCACATCTAGGTGCCTTTTGAATCCCTGCAGGTATGGTGACTCCACCACTGCCCTGGGAAGCCTCTCCCAGAGCTTCACCACTCTTTCAGTAAAGAATTTTCTTCTAATCTCCAATCTAAACCTCCCCTGGCACAACTTGAGGCAGACTTTGACTTTCTGCACATGTTGGATCACTGGTCCAGCTGGTCCAGCCACCTGCACACTCTTTTGTGCTTCAATCCATCTTTTGGAATATGTTGCTTCTTCCAAGGGAGCCAGAACCTCCTCAGACTGTGAATGTTCATCACCACCATGGTCTGAAGTGGCTTTTTTAACTCCACCCAAAGCTGAAAATTGAACAGGGCAGATATTTCTATCATCTGTTTGCAGATACAGGGAGACATTTCTTTGGGAGTGCACTGAGAGTTGTGGAGCCCCAGTTCCTTATCAGGCGTGCCCAGCCACAGAGAAACAATCCCACCCCTGATGTGGCTTTAGGAAGAAGAGAACTTTGCAAGGCGTGGAGCAACTGGCAAAAAGCCCATCATTCGCCACAGGAGCTTTTGCAGAGCTGTCCTTGTCACCCAGGAGTGTGAAAAGCACTGGGAGATGACTTTTAGAACAGTTCCCAAAAAAGAAACATCATCCAAGGCCTCCCGGTATGGTGCTTGCAGTAGATTTGCTTAATTGCTGGCCAAGTCTTCATTCAGCTCCTCTTCACTTAAATGTAGTATTTGATCAAGTAGCTTCTACTAAACTTAATGGTACTTTTGCCTTAATTAAAATCCAAATGAGGACTCCAACTGGTCTTGCTTAAGCTAATCTGCACATAGCACCACCACTTTGTATGATGCTTTGCAGTCAAGCTGCAAAATCCCTGCTGGGAGCGAGTGGATCCATCAGGCACGGTGAGAGGGGACAGCTGTAAGGAGGAGGGGGCAGGAGACTGAGTGAAACACTTCAAGTTGCTGAGAGTGTGTGCAATAGAGTCAAGGCAAAGTGAATCCTAAACTCTTTCTGAGGATCCACATTCCTAACTCAGTGTTTTAGGTAATTTTTGTTAAACTGCCTCCAACTGTGAGAGAATCATAGAATCATGGAATGGTTTGGGTTGGAAGGGACATCGAAGCCCATCCAGTCTCAACCCCGTGCCATGGGCAGTGACACCTCCCACTGGATCAGGGGGCTCCAAGCCCCATCCAACCTGGCCTGGAACGCCTCCGGGGATGGGGCAGCCAACACTGCTCTGGGCAACCTGGGCCAGGGCCTCCCCAGCCTCACAGAAAAACATTTCTTTCTAAGATCTCATCTCAATCTCCCCTTTTTCAGCTGAAAACCCTTCCCCTCATCCCATCCCTGCACTCCCTGATCAAGAGCCCCTCCCCAGCTTTCCTGGAGCCCCTTTAAGTTCTCCCCAGAGCCTTCTCTTCTCCAGACTGTGCTTCCAGAGAGAAGAACACAGCTGAATCTGTCTGGGTTCAGGCTTGCAGGTGATATGAGCAGCAGGTTCCTGCAGACACAGCCCTGTCTTGATGAGTGTCCATTGCTTCTCCTCCTTTTTGGTGGACTTTCTCACCATGGTGGATGTGGGGCTCTGTGGGATTTAACCATTGGCATGAGAAGCAGGGCTGGAAAGCCAAAGGTAGAGGGGGAATCTGTCCGTGGATCAAGGCTGTCCTTTGAGTCAGTGAGCAGGCTTTGAAAGAGCACAATTCAGCTTCTCCTGGGAGCAGCACAACCATGGAGATGCCCAAAGTTCTCCTATGTGGCTTTTGTTGGTTAGAAGACAAAATAAAACCTAACACAGGAGGATATGTAAATGCTCCAAGTAAACTTTGCTTCTCCCTTTCACAAAGGAGCACTTGAAGATTCTGGAGTTAAGTCATTTGCTTGGCCTCAGCCAGGAGGGAGCCCAGCCAGGAGCAAAACACTGTTTTCTTGGCCTGAAGCTCCTCCTTGCACCAGCCAGGGCTTTTTGCTCCACCAGGAAACACGAGTGATAACATGTCTCAAGCTCAGCAACACCCAGCAGCCAAGAGCTTGAACCTTCGATAGGTTGTGAATCCAAGTGCTGCCATTCAAGCTGCAGCATTGGGTTACACAGGCAGTGCCAACAGCTCTGCACGGGGCTGGGCTTCCAGCAGGGGCCCAGCCTGCTGGTTTGGGGCTCTTTCAGATGGAGCCATGAAGAGGCAGAGGTGAGGATGTGATTCTGATCTTGACACACGCTCACTGATTTCACACAGCACCTTGATCCCCGTTAGGTGGCTCCCATCACCTCCCATCACTGCACAGTGCAAGTCTTGCTGATCTCATTCTCATAATTCCCACCTGCTGGCTGGTGACCGTCCTCGAGACCAGGAAATCAGCTCAGTTGTGAGGCTTTTGTCTCTGAAGAGCAGCAGTTCCCAGGCAGGTCGGGACCAGCAGGAGGCCAGAGTTGCAGGTGGGATTTGGAAAGGTCAGAAGCAGCTTTAACAGTCAAAAGACATCACTGGGAGAAATCAGGAAGAAAAAGAAAATACCTGCACAATGGTCAGTGCATAAGGGTGGCAATGACATCTGAGAGCTGAGACAGGGAGACAACCAGGGTGAAATTCAGCAGTGCTACAGGGAAATGCCTCGTGCTCCTCTTTGGGTGATGTTATCTGGGCCAAGAAGAGACATCCAAAATGCATTAGAGAACATTTCTTCTTGTTTCCCTGCACAATTCTACATTGGCTTGGGATTAATGCCTTGAGAAATGCTCTGTCAGTGCTGCAGGGCATCCTCAAGGGTGGCCACAGTCCAGACACTACAAGGGCTTCATTTCAGCAGGGAGTACAACCAGTCTCACATCCCTGCTGTCTGCAGCAGCTGGATCCCACCCTGAGCCTCAACTCAACCTATGGCGAGCTCCACTCAACATGAACTATCTATGCTTTCTGTCTTCCTTGCTTAGGCTTTGCTGGGGAGGTCCTTTCCCTTTCCATGCCTCAGTTTCTCCAGGCAGTAACAGGGATGAGCCCTGTAGCTGTGGATTGCTTCTTTTGTAGAAATGATCTCCGAGTTCCCCTCTAGGGCTTTGCTTGGTTCTCCCCTCCCTATCACTGAAAACTGAAGTCATTTGGGCTGAATGCATTGTCTCTATGTGTATGAACAACTCCAAATTCTTGCTGCAATCCTGTAGGAACAGTCTGGATTTGTATTTTTATTTCCCATTCTGGTGCCAAAGAAAGAAGGAAAGCCATGAATATGCTCTGAAAGTTAACAGAGGTGTGTGCAAGGTGTTTGCTCTCTCAGCTGCCTGTCCAAGGACACAGAGGTCTGCTGCAGGGTGGCATTGGCTCAGATCTTGGCACCCACAGCAAGCAAGGTTGTGAGGATGCAGAACAACTGGGATGCACAGCACTGCACCATCCCTCCTGTTGCCCAGCAAGCTGGGCGTGCTGAGGAAGGTAGGAATGTGCATGGTTAGTAGAGCTGTGTGCTTGTATTTGAGAGGAGATATGTCCTGCTTATCACCTTCCACAGCCTGATACAGGGTTCTGAGGGAAAGTGATGACTCCTTTGTCTTCTCCAGTCACTTTGAGCATGACCCATCCACCCTTTTTCTCTGCCTGTTTGCAAGTCATCCCCAGGCCTGGGCAAGCTCTGATGTGCTAACGATATGCTTGGCTGTGTTGCTGATGTTCCATAGCAATCAAAAAGCAGTTATCCTGGTGACCTTTTATTCTGGCCTCAGAAACCCAAAACCAGCAGCTCCGAGTGACTTTTCCCATCCTTAAAAATGCCTGGGCAGAAACAACACCTGCAAGGAGTCTTAGCAGAGCTCTCTGCAAAGAGCAGGCACCACGAACAGGCACTGATGGTGATGAGTCTTTTGCAAGGACAAATGACAGTTAAGGTCTGATGGATGGTTTGGGGCACATTTCTGCTGGGGGATGTGGGAGTGTGTGTACGTACATGTGTAGGACCCCGGGGGGGCTCTGTCATCTTTCTCCTCTGACACAGTGTGGTGTTCTAATCCATGTGGTTAAATGAGTTTTGAGATTGCTACAGGCACGCTTCACCAATCGAAGGGAAAGTCAGGAAATGGATATGAAATCCAGCCCCGGGGTGAGAATTACATCCCTGCTTTTGTGCAGTGTATAATTAACGAGTGGAACTCATTTCTGTGATAGATTATTGAGGCAAATCACTGTAGTAAGCTTCAAATAATGATTAGACAGTAGTGGGGAAAGGAAAGTTTTGCAGAGCAGTGGCATCTGCAGTTCCTGCTGCTTGGAGTAAAACACAGCCCTGCTCTCTTGAAGAGGAGACTGAGAGGGGATCTCAGAGCTGTTTGCTGCCTTCTCACAAGGGAGGGAGGGGAAACAGGGGCTGAGCTCTGCTCTCTGGTGACCTGTGATGGGACTGGAGAGAATGGCAGGAAGATGTGCCAGGGGAGGGTTACATTGGATATTAGGAAGAGGTTCTTCCCCCAGTGGGTGGTGGAGCACTGGAACAGCTCCCCAGGGCAGCAGTCACAGCACCCACTCTGCCAGCATTCCAGGAGCATTTGGCCAATGCCCTCAGTCCCTCGGTGTGAATGCTGGGAGTGAACTGTGTAGGGACAGGAGTTGGGCTCGATGGTCCTTTTGGGTCCCTTCCAGCTTGGGTAATTCTATGATTCTGTGATTCTATGATTCCACTGTATCAGGGCAGGCAGAAAAAAGAAGCTGTGATGCATCTTAGTCACAAGGCACAGCACAGGTGACTGGGCAGCTGTGTGGACCAGCAGCCGTGCGTCCTGATTCTGCAGATGCAGTGCAAGGAGAAGGAGAGGATGCTCTGGTCAGAGGAAGCACAGTAACCCATGAGCTACCTGAGTGTGCTGGAGAGCTGCAACCTCAGGCACTCCAGGGCCCACCTCCATCCCACCTAATGCCAGGCATCACCAAGCCATGTCCCACGTTAGGCTTGGCAGGTGCCATCTTCTTAGAAGATGACGTTGAATCTTTCCGTTCTTTTACTTAGTGTTGCATTGAGCATTTCAGGAGTCGTACCCCAATTTCATATTTGAGGCCCTTCAAAACTTTTAGGTCAGTATCATGTAGTTCTGGTAAATTGTTTTTGATCAAGGTCTCCCTGCCCATGACAGGGGGGTTGCAAATGGATGACCTTTAAGGTCCCTTCCAGCCCAAACCATTCTATGATTCTGTGATTTAATCCATTCCATTGACAAGTTAGTTTGAAACAGTTCTTTACCTTCAACAGTCCTAAAGGAATTCCAGGTTGTGTTCACATCCTTGAGCTTCAACCAAGTGAATAAACAACAATTCAAATAACTGGTAATTTTTATTCTTACAGCAAAGTGTCTTCCCTGAGTGGCCCTTTTCTGCTTCAGTCATGCTTACTTTAACCAACCCCTGGCAGACTCCCTGCTTCTGATGTGTTTCACAATATTTTTATCAATGTTTTTTATGTACTCAGCAAGTGTTTCTCAAGATGCAATTTGCCTTCTTTTACTGATTTTCTATTTAACTTACAAAAGTTTGTGATCTTCCATGTTTTAGTCAGAGGCACGAGTTCCACTACTGAAGGATTTTTTCCTTTCTAATAGCCTCCTCCGTTCTTCAAATAAGCAGATGTTTTGTTTCTCTGTGTCATCTTTCAGCATCCTTTTTAATAGTGATCTTTATTTACTTTGAGTAGATTTTTGATGTCTTTAAGCAGTGCTGCTTGCCTGCAAGTATTTTACTGTTTTAGCTTCAGCTTTTTCTTGCCTCTGAACTGGTGTCCATGTCTTTTTATATTGCCATTTTTGACAGTCATATAATTCAGTATATCTCACCCCTGCTCCTCTTGGAATCATTTAAGTCCAGCAGAGTAGAAAGTTAAGATCAGATGGTAAAAACTCCTTCATGACTCACGTTAGTGTAAAACCACTTAGATTGAATATTTTACCCCTCTTCTTCAGACCTGGGGGCTAAACTGATGTAAAGCAGATAAATGGGTTTAAGGCAGCCCCTGTGGCTTCTGTAGCTAAATGTGTAGGACTTCATGCTTATTCCAAACGATGTGAAACTTCAGCCATGACTTGAAGAGTAAACATGATAAGCATTAGTGCTTTTTACAAAGCCTGTTTAATGTCTACATGATAAGACTAAGATAGCCGTGCCGAATTCTGCCCCGTGGTGAAAAGGGGATTTGCCTCCGTGTGAGTGTGTGTGCACAATCACCAAAAGCTTATTTACACTCTGCAATCAGGCAGCTCATTGATGCAGAGGCCTTTCTGCCCCTGCCCCAGTTGGCTGCTTTCTTTGCTTTCCCTTTTAAAACCATAAATCACCTTTCCAAACGAAACCTCTCTTAAGGAAACAATTGAGAATCAAGGCTGTTGGTGCCAGAAATCACAGAGCCCTTGGAGCTGATGTACGTGTGAGAAATACCATCTGCACTTCGGCTATGGCTGTCCTTGTTCTTGAGCATCACCTTCTGGAGAGGATTCAAAGCCCTCGTTGCTCAGAGGCCAAAGGCCCCACAGCAGAGAGTGAAGAAAAGCACATTAAAAGTATCAGCAGGGTCAGAAGGAGGGTGGAGAGGGGCTGGTAGAGAGAGATCCATCACAGCAGCTACAGAAGCTCATCAGATTGTGGTGCTGCTGCTGGAGAGAAGGAAGCCAAAAGGAAACAGAGGGGAAAGGCCAAAAAATACAACTGTGCTGATTGGGAGGAAACCACTTGAAAAGGAGAAATCCAGGTCTGAAAGGAACGTGCCCGGTAGCTTCCTCGGCTTCAGGGCTGCAGTGCAGAAATCACTGACTTGGCTAAACACTTTGACCCTGCTGAATTCCAGGAGAGGAGAGGAGAGGAGAGGAGAGGAGAGGAGAGGAGAGGAGAGGAGAGGAGAGGAGAGGAGAGGAGAGGAGAGGAGAGGAGAGGAGAGGAGAGGAGAGGAGAGGAGAGGAGAGGAGAGGAGAGGAGAGGAGAGGAGAGGAGAGGAGAGGAGAGGAGAGGAGAGGAGAGGAGAGGAGAGGAGAGGAGAGGAGAGGAGAGGAGAGGAGAGGAGAGGAGAGGAGAGGAGAGGAGAGGAGAGGAGAGGAGAGGAGAGGAGAGGAGAGGAGAGGAGAGATTATTGCTGTTGGGAGGTACAATGACCATCCAGCCCAACTCCCTGACAAACTGACTTACAGCTACAGCATAAGCTTCCATCTGCTGTATTTGGTTGACAGGTTCTCTGGACAATGACTTGGTCTCTTTGAGTGTCACATTCCTTGTCTGTGGATATTGCAATATTCATCATGTGCTTCATAAGGCTGTCAGGCTTTGGTTAAATGTCCCATCACCCAGGTTGTGTTATCTGTAAGATTTCATTTCCCCTCCTGGTTGCACAATGGGAGGCAGTTAACTGTGGGGTGGGGTGGGGACTAACCTTACAGTTACTAACTGAGGGGTTAACAGGGCTGAGACTGACAGCTCTGCTATGATCACACCTCCCAAAAGTACTGATGGATACCCTGGGAGAGCTTGTGCACATGGCTTTCCTTGTGCCTGCATCTTTGCCCTGCTGCCAAGTAAAGTTCTTCTCTTTAAGGATGTTGTCGAGCTGCTTCATATAAAATAAATGAATATATTAATATATAAAATATAAATAAAAGAAAATATATAAAATATGAACTAGATCAACAATATCCTTGAAGAGTCTTGGTTTGTGAGTGTTTCACTGTCAGAGCATTAAATGTAATGGCTTGTTTGCAGCTGGGACTGGAACCCCTCCACTGCCTTGTGAGCAAAGCCCTGGCTGGTGAATCCGCAATGAGAATCACTGATGCCTCGTGCCTGCTGCTTCCAAACCTGGCCCTTGTTGTCTCTGCATCCACCTTCCTCCTTCATCCCGAGCTCCCCTCTGCTCTTACTCCATGCTGGATGCTGTGGCAGGGTTGAGAGAGCAAGATCTGCCACAGGAGAGGAGAAAAGCCACACATAGGGTCCTACACACAAGAGGAACAGGAGAATAACACTATTCTGGGACAAAGACTGAGAAATCCATGGGTTCTGAGCTCCTCATCCCAAACAGGAAGCTGAGGCTGCATGAGCAGGGAACAGAGAAGCTGAAGTCCTCTCCTTGTGCTGCAGCTGTCTCTGAAGCCTTGTGCTCAATGCTCAGTTCAGAGTTGAGCAGTGTGCTTTGAACGAGCTTGGGGAGCTCCATCTAGGTAGGATGGTGTGACTGCTTTTCTGCCTGTGGTCCTACACATTCACCCATTAAACACCCTGCAATCCATCAGGCATGAGAAAAACAAGACCCAGAGAGGGTGGAGCTGGGAATGGGAGCAATCTGGAGAAGGCATGAGGCACACATTTTTACAGAGAGGGAACTGCATGTCTTTAACAGTTTGGGGTTTGGACATAGAATTTGAGGAAAATGCTTTGATTTAAGCTCAGCCAGTGCCTTGGGAGCAGGAAGGACCTCAGGGAAGTTGGAGTACCTGGGAGGTTGGAAATGATGCTCAAAATCTTCAGCCTGACCTCACCTTGGAGGAGAAAACCACACCTAGGGCAACTGCCTGCTGGTACTGTGGTGCTGGTGATGTGCTGGGAACAGGACACCCAGACAGGGCTTTTTTCCTTCAGCTTACGTGTTCCCACTCTGGATCCTCAGGAAAGTCTCTGTCACTTATCCTGGGACACACGGAGTTGCTAATGATTTGGGAACTGCTGGTTGATCTTTGGCTGTGTGAGATAGGGAGGCAGCAGAGACCACTGAAGCCAACACCAGCAGAACCTCCTGAGACCCACCTACCTGCCCAACCAGTCCTCTCCCTCACAACTTCCAAGCTGGCAGCTCATGAGCTTCAGGAACATGCTTGATGCTCCTGGTGTGAGGACAGTGTTGTCCAGCAGTAACTACCAGAGCCCTTTTTAATAACAGGCACGTGCTGGGATTCATGAGCCCGTGAGCCCTGCTGCTGGACTCCTTGCACTGAGAGCTACAGTTTGTCTCTTCTAACACCAAGATACTTCAGCCCACGGGTTGCTCTCACTCATCTTGGTGTCAGTGCACCAATCAGAGAGCTTTAAGGTAGGAAAACGTTAAAATATGTTCCTTCCTGCAACTCATGTGCTCTCTGCAGGGGTGGGAGGAAGGGGAGTAGGTCCTAGGGCAGGGCCCCAGCTGGCCAGGGTGCAGGACCTTTCTCCACAAGGGCTGTGGGACCTTGGGCAAATGCTGCACCTGCCTTGCTTCTTGACCTGTGAAAGGCTCACAGGATTTCCTGCCACTGGATTTTAGCTGTGTTTGGCTGGTAAGGGGAACCAAATCTGGTGGCTTTGGATCTAAACCTCTCCCACATCTTGCCGACAGCCTCCATGGTTCCCAAAGCACTGTCCATGAGCAGGGTCCTCACAACCCCTCAAGTCTTTCCTCCTCCTCTGCAAGGCATGAAATAGAAATGGCTTTGTTTACTCTCCACGTTTAACTCTCATTCCCCCCTCAGCTTCCTGCTTGTTCAGACCGTTCCCTCTTTATCTTCCCAGACAATCTCCATTGCCTTTGTTTGCCTTCCAGAAAATCCCTGTTCTAGCTGGGCAGGAGGAAAAGCAAATTCAATGGCTTCCTCTCACCAAGGAGGAGTTTTGAGAAGGCAAAGCCTGGAGCAACGCAGGGTGTTTTGCTCATTCCATAATCCACGTGAGTGGGGAATGTTCCATCCTACCTGTGTTATCACACAGATTGCTCTCTTGGGTGGGAAGGGGGAAGAGAAATCAGACCCATTAAAGACTGCCCTGCCAGAACATAAAAATAATGAATACATGTATTATTTAGGAGAAGGGTGATTCCTTTGTCAGTTCTTCTCGAGTGAATGTGAGAAACCCAAGAAGAGATTAGTAATTCACAACAAAAGCTTCCCACCTGAAGAACCTCACCCACCACAGCAGCCATTGCACCAAACACTGCACCAGGGGCTCAGTACCTCTGCAGTGGACACTCATGAGTGCCTGGGATCTCTTCTGCATCCTGGCACACTATTATTTATTGGAGTGATTAATTCATTAGAGCTATTGGGCCATTGTGCTCCGGGGCGATGAGTTCTCTCCCAAACTGTTTTGGGCCTCCAGGAACAACCCCACTCCTGAGAGAAGCCTGGTGCAGCCACCTAGGATGGGGCTGGGAGAGGTACCTGTGTGACCTCAATGCAAGGGAGCACTCCCAGCCACGAGTCCTTTTCTGTTACTACATAGTCCCAATGTCCAGTTTTGTTACTTGACTGCATCTCCTTTCTCCTTTAAACCATGGAATTTCCTTGTCTACAACCCCTGCAGCCAGTGCTGTTTTCCTCTTTGTGTAAACTACTGCCCTTCTCCTTCAACCCTCTTTGTTGGACCATGTTGTCCCCTCCCTTATCACCAAGGTATCATCCTGTGAGCAATGAGAAGAAGAGGCTGAGTCTTTATCTCTCTTTTCAGCTCTGGGAAAGGAGGTTATGGTGAGGTGGGTGCTGCTCTATTCAACCAAGGAATCAGCAATAGGAGGAGAGGAAAGGGCCTCAAGTTGCACCAGGGGAGATTTAGGTTGGATATCAGGAAAAATTTCTTTACTGAGAGAGTGGTGAAGCCCTGGCAGAGGCTTCCCAGGGCAGGGGTGAAATCTCCATCCCTGGAGGGGTTCAAAATCAGATAGTAGAGTGGCTCTTCAGGTTTATCAGGCACGGTGGGATTGGGCTGGTGGTTGGACTGGATGAGCTGAGAGGTCTTTCCCAACCTTAATGAATCTGTGATTCTATGAAAAGAGCTGAGTCAACGGTGGGAGCAGGTGCTGGGACTGCTTTGTGGGAAGAGAAAGGGGGTAGGAACTATGAGGATTGCCTTGCTGGAGGGTTGGTATGTGCCTGGGGGTGGGTGGAAGGTGTGCAGGGCTGTTTTGACATCATAATTATTTTTCTGTTTTCCTCCTAATTACCACCACGTGCCCAGTGCTTTCGTGAGGAGTTCATTAACACTGAATCCAAATAAACACTCATCTCCATTTGCCCCTCCCTCGACCCTCACATCTTCTCCTGCATGAAAATTCAGCAGGCAGGAAGAGCTCAAACCCCCTGCTCTGGGGGAGGCTGCGACGTCTGGAGGGGAGGCTTTGGCTCTTTTCTTAGCCCAAAGGAAAGAAATAATGATAGAATTTAACAGAGTAAAATGTGTTGAGGAATGTGAAGTGACATACTTTGTAATACAGAAGCAAATTGGGGCAAAATCACCATCTTAATTGTATTAATGTTGCCAATTAGAGGCAGAGACCGTGTTGCTCAGCAGGAGCATTCTGGGATAGAAGGGAAGACAAATTATCTGCAAATTCCTTATTTTGTCTTTGAGAATTACCACCCCAAGGTACTTAATTGAATCTCTAGTCTTGATCAGTGAACATTGTTCAGGGAGTGAATTAAGGAAAGGCCCCACAGGCCTGCTCTGTTTGGTCCCAATTAACAGAAACATGAGAATTTCTTCTTTTTTTTTTATTTTAAATTCACTACATGGTTAGGAGTTAAATTGGAAATGAGACGTCAGGTCTAAATCATTTCATTTCTGCCCAGAGCAAAGCAGAGGTGGACGAGTTCGTTGGGTGTGTTCATGGCAGTCTGCAAGTTGTGTCACCCCTCTGAGAACCACTACAATGGAAACAGGAGCTGGGAGTCCCGTTCAGAGCAAAGATGACCTTGGGAGGGACCTCATTGCTCTCTGCAACTCCCTGAAAGGAGGTTGTGGTGAGGTGGGTGCTGGGGCTTTTCTCCCAAGTAATAAGTGCCAGGATGAGAGAAAATGACCTGAATTTATGCCAGGGGAGGCTTAGATTGGATATTAAAATATATTTCTTTACCAAAATAGTAGAGAACCTCTGGCAGAGGCTGCCCAGGGCAGTGGTGGAGTCTCCATCTCTTAAAGGTTTCAAAATACATGTAGACGTGGCACTTCGGGACATGGTTCAGCAGGCACCGTGGGGTTGGGCTGACGGTTGGACTGGATGATCTTGGAGCTCTTTTCCAACCTTAATGATTCTATTGACTCTGTTTGATATCTCCCCTGGTCACCCTCCCGTGGGCTACTCCCTGCTGTCTCCCCACATGGGCTTCAAATTATGGGGCACAGGTATTTTTCACTTGTGTGGGACAGCACGGTGCAGGATGGGACGACCCAGACCAAGAGTGTGAAGATGGCCCTGAGAGTGGAAATCTGCCCTTGGGTGAGCTCTGCCAGCTCTGGAGTTTGCTGCTGGTGGTGTATTGAGTGTTTTATGCAGGAAAAAGACAAAGGTGATGCAACTGCCCATTGCTCCAAGCCAATTCCAGGGATAAGCACCAGCCAGAGCCAGTCTCTGGATGGGCACTCACTGCCCTGTGCTCTTCGAGGTCTCCAGACTTAGAATCATAGAATCATCTGGAAAAGACCTTTGAGATCATTGAGTCCAACCATACAATTTATGTTAATTTTAGGCAGAGCTTAATTTGAAGTGACATATTTAGAGAAAATTCCCAAATGGACAGTTTATGTTGACAAGTTCTTTTGATTTTTATTGCACAATTATTGTGTATTCCCAGGTTTATTATAAAATCTTTCAGTCTGTCTGTTCTCTTATTTAGTAAAGAAAGGAAGCAGCTCAAGTGAGTTTTCCTGCATGATGCTGGATTACACCTTCAGCCTTCCTTCCTTCCTTCCTTCCTTCCTTCCTTCCTTCCTTCCTTCCTTCCTTCCTTCCTTCCTTCCTTCCTTCCTTCCTTCCTTCCTTCCTTCCTTCCTTCCTTCCTTCCTTCCTTCCTTCCTTCCTTCCTTCCTTCCTTCCTTCCTTCCTTCCTTCCTTCCTTCCTTCCTTCCTTCCTTCCTTCCTTCCTTCCTTCCTTCCTTCCTTCCTTCCTTCCTTCCTTCCTTCCTTCCTTCCTTCCTTCCTTCCTTCCTTCCTTCCTTCCTTCCTTCCTTCCTTCCTTCCTTCCTTCCTTCCTTCCTTCCTTCCTTCCTTCCTTCCTTCCTTCCTTCCTTCCTTCCTTCCTTCCTTCCTTCTTTCCTCCTTTCCTCCTTTCCTCCTTTCCTCCTTTCCTCCTTTCTTTCTTTCCTTCTTTCTTTCCATCTTTCCTTTCTTCTTTCATTCTAATTTATTATTTACTTTTTAATTATTTATAGAGGTTTTTCTCCCTACTGGAACAAAATATAATACTTTGATTAACCCAAGGCCTACAACTCAAGTTTAGCCAACTCTTTCATTGCTTAAAAAATTATAATCTTTGGAGAAACCTAAAAATCAAAACCAACACTTGTAATAGGGTTGCAGAGCCTAATTCCCTGTGTTTTACTTTGAGACGTTAAATTGGTTTTGATCCTGACCTTGAAAAGTGAAGAGGTGAGGTTTGGAATTGAAAAGAACTGATGGTTCTGATGTAGCGTTGTTTCTCTTCCCAAGTGCACCCTTGGCAAGTTTGGGGATGACACCAAGCTGGGTGGCAGTGCTGATCTGCTTGAAGGAAGGGAGGCTCTGCAGAGGGGTCTGGACAGGCTGGATCCATGGGCTGAGACCAACGGGATGAGGGTCAACAAGACCAAGTGCCGAGTCCTGCACTTGGGACACAACAACCCCCACAGCATTCCAGGCCTGGGGAAGAGTGTCTGGAGAGCTGCCTGGAGGAGAAGGACCTGGGGGTGTTGGTTGGCAGGGGCTGAACATGAGCCAGCAGTGGCCCAGGTGGCCAAGAGGGCCAATGGCATCTTGGGCTGTGTCAGACACAGCGTGGGCAGCAGGAGCAGGGCAGGGATTGTGCCCCTGCACTGGGCACTGGTGAGGCCACACCTCGAGTCCTGGGGTCAGTTGTGGGCCCCTCAGTACAAGAAGGACATTGAGGGACTGGAGAGTGTCCAGAGAAGGGGCTGGAGAACAAGTCCTGTGAGGAACGGCTGAGGGAACTGGGGTTGTTCAGCCTGGAGAAGAGGAGGCTGAGGGGAGACCTCATCACTGTCTACAACTGCCTGAAAGGAGGCTGTGGGGAGGTGGGTGCTGGGCTCTTATCCCAAGTGACAGGTGATGGGACAAGGGGAAATGGCCTCAAGTTGCACCAGGGGAGGGTCAGATCAGGAAAATTTTTTTCACTGGAAGGGTTCTCAGACCCTGGCAGAGGCTGCCCAGGGAGGGGGTTGAGTCCCCAACCGTGGAGGTGTTTAAAAGGCAGGTAGATGGGTTCCTTAGGGACAGGGTTTAGTGAGGGGACAGGTACGGTTGGACTGGATGATCTCAGAGGTCTTTTCCAACCTTATGATTCTATGATTCCTTGTTGGATGCCAAGAAAGAACTGACCTAGAGGAGAACTCTGAAGGGGATTCCTAGAAAGGAAAGAGATGATCCTCTGGAGCTGAGCTCTTTCAGCCTGGCAGCAGGCACATCTGTGGACTCTGCTGAGGAAAAGGAGGTTGTGTAAACAGGCAAGAGGGGGAGTGATTTCAGTCAAAATAAATGCCATGGAATTCTTCCCATTGTATCTCGGTGAATGCAGAAGCTTGGATGATGAAGCCATGAATTCCAGAGCAGGGGCACCTGGAACAGGGCCTGTGAGGAAGGGGAAAAAATATTGCAAAACATAATGATCAAACAGTAGGGGAGAGCAAGGACCATGAAAACATCAAAAGTCACAGCAATTGTTTTGGATGAGAATGTTTTTAAGAGTCCCTGTTTATGTTGGACAGGAGAGGTTGCTTTGAACAATGACTGAACTTCTGCAAAGCAGACAAAATCCACTGTGCTCACCACTAGGAGCTTCTTTTTCTTTTCTCAAAAGAAAATAGATTTATATATTTATAAAAACATCGAAAAATGAAAACGTGTCTTACTATTGTGCTGTCTGCTCCAGATATTCCTCTTACACTGTGTATACTGGACAGTTAAGGATAGGATTGGATGAGATGCAGGGTGGTTTGCCCTGGAAATGCCTGTGTGTTTGATGTGTGGTTGACTTCATTGGGTTCATGTACCTCCAGGTTCAGGCACAGACACAAAGGTGTAACCAGCATCCAGACACCAGGGCTTTCTGTGCCAAACCTGGGGTACCCCATCCCTCTGACCCTGAACCCTTAAACCTAATGGGAGTTTAAGCCCTGGTTTGGGGCTTATTTTTAATATTGTGGAGGTGTCCAGGCTACTTCACAGTTGCATTTGCATGTTAAGTTGTGATTGCAAGGTATGGGCAGAGAGACACAGCCTCGTGGGCCAGGAGTGTGGATGCTGCAGGCTGAAACAGGCTGGAAGAGGCAGGAAGCATCACAGTGAGGTTATGGCTCTTGCTCTGGACAGGCTGTTGGTTGGTTCTCTGGGGATCTGATCAAAGTGTCTGCAGTCCCCACTCCATAAGGATGAGCTCTCATGACATGGGGTGGGGAATCCGCTCACCCCAAGCCTGCATTTTCATCTCTCTGAGTGCATTTGGCCTTGCAAAATGGTGTTGTCCATCCTTCTTCACAGGCACTGTCAAAGTCCAGGCATCCTTGTCTTGGACAGAAGTTCATAGATGGCCACTGGTAGAAGAGAAGTTTTTTCTCCCAGATGAAGTCATTCAGCACTGGGCAGTTTGAGTTATCACAGAATCAGAGAATCAGAGAATTACCTGAGTTGGAAGGGACCCAAAAGGACCATCGAGTCCAACCCCTGTCCCTACACAGGACACTCCCAACACTCACCCCGTGGGGCTGAGGGCATTGGCCAAATGCTCCTGGAATGCTGGCAGAGTGGGTGCTGTGACTGCTGCCCTGGGGAGCTGTTCCAGTGCTCCACCACCCGCTGGGGGAAGAACCTCTTCCTGATATCCAATCTAACCCTCCCCTGGCACATCTTCCTGCCATTCCCTCCAGTCCCATCACAGGTCACCAGAGAGCAGAGCTCAGCCCCTGTTTCCCCTCCCTCCCTTGTGAGAAGGCAGCAAACAGCTCTGAGATCCCCTCTCAGTCTCCTCTTCTCCAGGATGAACAGACCAAGGGACTTCAGCCTCTCCTCACACAACTTCCCCTCCAGACCCTTCACCAGCTTTAGCATCTTTATCATGGCCAAGCTTCTAGCAACAGCAGTTGCCAGGACAGGACAGGCTCTGAGGAGCCCAGCTGGGTGCAGATGCAATGCTGGGATGTTGGTTTCAGCAGGAAAACCTCTGAGCTTCCCATTTTAGTTTTGTTGGAAGTGCCACTCAGGTGGCAGAGAGTGACCAGAAGTCTGAGAGCAAGTGAGACCAGACAGGGAAGGCTGGGCAGGTTTCTGTGAACACAGAGCTTGGTCAGGTTCCACAACAGCTGCCCTCAAGTGCTTCCCTGCTCAGCAGAGCTCCCACAGGACACACTTGAGCCACTTGGTCCTGAGCATACAGTAGGACCACACATGATATAATTTGCTTTTCTTTATTAAAGACAGAAGCCATGAGAGGCTCCAGCAGCTAGAAAGCATTCTCTAGGTTCTGAGAAATGTGAGATGTTGGCAGCAGCAGCCAGCAAAGGCAATAATGTGACCTCCAGAACAGACCATGCAGATATTTGTGACCATCCCCTTGCACTCACCAAACAGAAACACCACGCTGTGCAGTACCTGGCTGTGACACCCTTCATGGAGAAACATCCTTCCCTCCCCCTCTCCAAGGACCCCCACACCTCCTCCTCAGTGTGAACACTGGGTGACTGGGGCGGTGTGGTGGCCCTGCAGGACGTGGCCCATTTAAGAGTCCTTTCCCCCACGGGCCCTGGACAATGGTTTGCTGTTCCTGGAGTGCCCAATACATTCCAGGATGCATTGGGCCTCACAAGTTAAATATTTAGTCTTTCCTGAATCCGAATACTTCCCAAGATCCAGGTTTTGTTGTTTTCATACATTCAGCTTTGTTTCACTTGATTAGAGCAGTGGAGTTTGTAGATAGGGGCTCTATTCTTGGCAGAAAGTGGAGTATTATTAACATTCCTTATCGCCTGAATGTATATTATTGTGTGACATTGCACAGAGTAACCTTAAAATAAAAGCCCTCCTCTATCATTCTGGACGTTGTTTTGACTTCCAGCCACCTCCACAATGCTCTGAGCAGAGATGCTGCTCCCTGGGCTGTCCTTGCAACTTCCACTCCTTTGCTAGATCTGTGCCATTCACTCACAAAAGGATGCATCCCTCACCTATCTCAGGTGGCAAAGCAGCACGGGGTGATTCGAGCCTGGTTCGTAGAGAACCAGGGGTTAAAGGCAGTTTGGCTGCCTCGTCCTGCTGCAGGTTTGCTCAGGAAACTGAGGGCTTTGGACAGAGATAAGCAGTTTGCATATGATGCAGACAGTGCATCACTCCGAGTGCTTCCTACTCCCTGTGTCACCTTTCTGGCACTTGTTAACAATTTCCCTGACCAGAGGCTTTGGCAAGGGCAGGGCACGATCCTCTCAGGATTCTCTCTGGAATACTTGCAGTTGTTTCTGCAGAGCCTTCCACCCAGCTTAGCAAAATATGGGTGCAGGAAGGATCATAGAATCATGGAATGGTTTGGGTTGGAAGGGACATCAAAACCCATCAGGTCCCACCCCACTGCAATGAGCATAGACAACTCCCACTGGATCAAGGGATCATCCTGGCCTTGAACACCTCCAGGGATGGGGCAGCCACCACTGCTCTGGGCAACCTGGGCCAGGGCCTCCCCACCCTCACAGCAAAACATTTCTCCGTAAGATCTCATCTCAAACTCCCCTTTTCCAACCTAAAACCCTCCCCCCTCATCCTATTTCTGCACTCCCTGATCCAGAACCCCTTCCCAGCTTTCCTGGAGCCCCTTTCAGTCCTGGGAGGCTGCTCTAAGGTCTCCCCAGAGCCTTTTCTTCTCCAGGCTGAACAACCCCAACTCTCTCAGCCTGTCCTCCTATGGTCTGGTGGATTTGATAGGAGAAAGAACCTTCTCCACACCTCAAAGGCAGCCCAGGGGAAGATTTTCTTCAGTTATTGTCAGAGATTCTGGTCAAAAATTGACAGAAATTGAATGTGACAGGATGTTTTCTACAGCACTGGAGAAATTGCGACCAGATAGTTGATATGTTTCAGATTTTCACAAAGTTTTTGGCTGGCTGATGAATATCTACAGTCTTTTTTTCCCCTCTGAACAGGATTACAAGGGTTTCCATAGCTCCAACCATCCTTTCCTAGATGACCATGAATTTAGGTGCTGTAAAGCAACCAAAGGGCAGGGAAATTACCCTGTATGTGCAGGTCAATGGCTCAATGTGACAGAATCGCACGTAAAGGAGCGTGCTACAGCCTGCATGCTGAGAGGGTGGTTGAGGTGGCCTTGAAAGAGAGTGAAGATGGTTGTACACAAGCCTAAACCCTGCTTCCTTATTGCAGCACCTGGTGCAACTTGCTGCCAAATCTCCCTCATCCTGATACAGGCTCTGGGGAAGCAGCAAAAGGCTTCAAGGCAGCACTACAGAGAGATCTCGGGAGCCTCAGGGGTGGGCAGATTGCTCTCCAAGTGTCACTGCACGCCCCAGGGCAGCAAAGGTCCTACTGAACCATCTCAGTGTGAGCAAGAGCAGGAGCAATAGTAATGAAACACACTTTCTTGTCATTGCTGCCCCTGCCAGGCTCCTGAAGCTTATCTTGGAACAGAGAAGTCCAGGCTGGCCAACTTGACTGCCAAGGCTGAAACACAAGGTAGACAACGACACCTGAAGGCAGCAGGCTCCAGCGCCTTGCAATCTTGGCACTGTTTTCACTTAGTCATCAGAGTGTGTTTACAAGGCTCTCCCACTATTCTCCTCCTGCCAGCAGCTGACAGGCAAGTCTAGTTAAGCTTAACAGAAGTATGTTTAATAATTAGCAGAGCTCAGGAAGACCTTGCTCGCAGCTCTCTTGCTTGTGGAGGTGTTAATAAGAGCACATGAGGAATGAGAAATGCTTGGCACTCGGAGCAGCAGGAGGATGCTTCCACCCTCACTCCACCAGCAGCAGCTCTCAGTGGCTCCAGGCTGATGTCATCAATGCCTGGAGGCTCCTCTTGGTCTCCACTTCACTCTCTGCCTTTGCTCCTGAGAGGAGGGAGGGATGTTGAGGACGGCAAAGAGGGCTCAGGTGTGTGGGGACGGCTCACCTCAGCTCCAGCTCAGCCAGGGAGCCTTCTGCCCACGCTGGCTCAGCCTCACCTGCTCTGTGCAGGCAGGAATAGGCAGCCTCCAACCACGTCCTAACACGGATTGCCCACTGCCCTGCTCTTGTTGAATCCTCCCAGCAGGCATCACCTCCTCTTTCGCACAGGCATGTATGACAATTTGGGCAGGGCTGCCCCCAGCCTGTCCCCACCACCTCTGCCTTGCTTTCCACCTTAAGGCTGCTGCTTTCCATTGGATATCTCACCTTTCTCTCTCCCCCTGCTCTCCCTCCTCAGTCCCACTCCCTCATCCTTCTGGAAACATCCCTCACCAGGGTGTTTTCAGAAGCTCCGTAGCTCCAGGTGGCAGCTCTCACTCCTATTATCTACTCTGCCCATCTATTTCCTTGCTCATTTTCATCTCAGCTTCATCTATTCTCCATTTCAATCTGTCCATAACCTTCCTTATTTCCAGGCCGTTCCAGACTGGCTCCTTCTGTTTATATACATTTGCTGCCAACCTTCAGTCTCCTTCACACTTCTCTTTACTTTGCTTTTATGGCCTTTTATGATGTTTATGTTGCATCAAGGCCCTTTCCCTTTTTATTCCCTTCCTGCCCCTGGATAATTATTCTTCCATCCGTGGCTTTTACTGCCTGCCTTTACCATGAAGGTTTCTGGGGGTGACAGGAGTGTCTGGAGCACAAAACCTGTGTCTGCAAGCTGGGAGGTAGCCCAGATATGGGTCAGGACTATGCTGATGGATTCTTCTCATTACTTGTTGGACCTTCCCTGTGCAGACCCTGAAGGCCCTTACCTGAAGCTGCTGTATCCTTCCTCTCAGCCTCCTCTGAAAGCCAACAACAACCACTTCCAGGTGCCTTCTTGTTTGTTACAGTCATAGAACCACAGAACAGAAGCATAGAATGGCTTGGGTTGGGTTGGAAGGGACCTTAAAGCCCATCCAGTTCCAAGGAACACCTCCCACTGGATCAGGGGGCTCAAAGCCCCATCCAGCCTGGCCTTGACCAGGGATGGGGCAGCCACCACTGCTCTGGGCAACCTGTTGTGGTCATAATCTTGGAAATGTGACAACAACCCCTGCCTCACCTTTAGGAGGAAGGGAGAGTGACAGAACCTTTTGATCTAGCAGAGGCACAAACTTCGTCTCTCCATGTGCATGGTGTGAGTGAATGACACTCTATGGGAATGCTGATGTCTCACAGCCTCCTTTAGGCAGCTGACCTGCAGAGCTCACACAGCACTGACCCACATCTGGAGGTCTTTGATTCAGTCTATGGGAGAGTTAAATGTCTGCCTCTCTCTACCCATCCTGCCATGGGTGTATGGCGTGTTGTATCCTGCCAGAAAGCAGCCAACTATCATCTCAAAAGAAGTGCAACTGCCTGCTTCACCTCTTCCAGACCTCACCAAAAAAAGCAGGAACATGACCTTTTGATTTCCAGACTAGATTGATTTCATTCAGTCTTGCACCAGCTCTGCTCAGGGAGGGGGTGGAGTCTCCATCCCTGGAGGTGTTTAAAAGGCAGGTGGATGAGTTTCTTAGGGATGCGGTTCAGTGAGGGGACAGGTACGGTTGGACTTGATGATCTCAGAGGTCTTTTCCAACCGGATGATTCTATGATTCTATGATTCTATGCTACTCATTTCAGTCTCTTCTTCCTCTTCCCCTTTTTTGTTGGAGTCAATAAATATTCAACATTATCCTTGTTATTCTTCATAGAATCATCAAATCACAGAATCACCTGAGCTGGAAGGGACCCAAAAGGATCATCGAGTCCAACTCCTGTCCCTACACAGGACACTCCCAACATTCACACCGTGGGGCTGAGGGCATTGGCCAAATGCTGCTGGAATGCTGGCAGAGTGGGTGCTGTGACTGCTGCCCTGGGGAGCTGTTCCAGTGCTCCACCACCTGCTGGGGGAAGAACCTCTCCCTGATATCCAATCTGACCCTCCCCTGGCACATCTTCCTGCCATTCCCTCCAGTCCTGTCACAGGTCACCAGAGAGCAGAGCTCAGAAGAGTTCAGAAGAGATGCTGACCCCTTGTTCTGCCCCTGTGGTTTGATACGTGGTGCAGTTAGGAGAACCTCACAACTCCTTCCTGCACGTTTCCCAGTTCCAGAGAGTTAACAGCCAATCCCTTGTTTTTCTTTCTCTCTCTCCTGTTAAACCTCCTCCCCTTGCAGCTGCTGGAGTAATTTAATTAAACTGTAATGCTGTGGATCTGGCTCCTCTCCAAGGGCAGGAGCAACAGCTTGCCACCTCGAGGGCAGGCAGGTTCCTGGGGAGCCAGTCACACAGCACCAATAACACCCTGCACTTGACTCATAATTCTCCTGATGACAGGTTTAAAAGAAACCCCACCCTGCCTGAGCACCGTGCTGCAGAGCAGCCCCGGGGGGGCAGCGCTTTGCACAGGGCCCTGGCAGCTTCGGGCACCACGGGGCCAGGGCGATCCCGCCCGAGGTGATGCTGAGCTCTCCCGAGAGGTGCTGAGCTCCCTCCTGTGTCTGGCTGCAGCCGAGAACCGGCAAACCCCGTGCCAGCTGCAGGGAAGCTTCTGTCACCAGAGTGGAGCCTGTGCCCAGGGCAGTGCTGGGCAGACGGGGCACCCGGGCAGCATCTGCTCCTCCAAGAGGGTCTGGGGCAATGGGGGTGATTTGTTGGACTCAGCAGGGCTGAGACCGAGCCAGATAAACAAATCCTGCAGCAGAAAAGAGCCCCTCTGCCCTATTAGTCGAGTCGTTTCTTGACTTTGCACCCTTTCTTCCCTCTCCACCTCTCAGCATCTCCATCCAGAAGCCCCAATTCTGTAAACACGAGGAGAAACCACTGTCTTTGTCCTGTCTCCAGTCTCAGCCCATCCCCACGCCCATTCCAGAGCACCCATCCCTCTCCTGGCCTGAAATACCCCCTCTGCAATCTCCTCTCAATTGCCTGCAGCCCGTGGGCTCCCCCAGAGCTTTTCTCCCAGCCTCCTGCAAGGGAGCTCTGTGTACCTAGGGTACCCAGAGCCCCACACCCAGCCCTAAGCATCATCACCAGCCCAGATCTTCCTCTTCCCAGTGTCCCATCCCACCAGCTGCAGCCCAAAAACCAGGAGCTCAATCTCCCCAGCATCCCTCGCAGAGACACCCTGGAGTGAACCAAGGACACAGAGCATTTCTGTTTGCTCCCCCCTGCTGCTTCCCCTTTTTCTGCCTCTCCCAGAGGCAACTTGTGAACAAATGCAAACCCCAAGGAAAGTCTCAGATCTTTTAAAATGAAAAAAAAGGTCCTCTGGAAGTGAAAGGCACCCAGAGGCACAGCTGCTGCCAGCAGGGAGCTGCTCCTTGTGAGCATCTCTGAAGGCAGATTGCAGTGAGAATAAATGGCACTGGGTACATCAGCAGCATCACAGGTTAAGCAGGTGGGAGCTCAAGCAAGAAAAACCTTCCCCTGTAAGAGCAAAATTCCTGGCTGTATGCCATGCATTCCTTGGAAAGCAGCTCCTTAGCAAAGCCCATCTCACCTCCAGCAAATATGAGCTCCTGGAGGAGCTCCCAGCAATAACCAGACAGGCACAAAACCCACGAGGGGCAAAACTCCATTAAAACCTGGTGTGTGAGTGTATACTGGTGGGAAACACATTGCCATCACCACGCTGGGAATGCTGGGGCTGGGGAGAAATGAACTTGCTGAGATGCCCTGGGCACAGCTGTGTGCCCCAGGCAGCCAAGTCCTCTGACTCCCAAGGGTTTCTGTGCTTGAGGCAGAATAGAGAAATCATGAAAATTCTGTCTGTGACACCAGGAACAGAGACAAGGAGAAATGTCAGGGTATTTCCACAATTCTGGGAACAATCAGCATCATAAATTGCAATCAATCCCTGCCAAAGGGGTGGTGCAGTCCCATGGCTACACAGCCCAGGAGCTCTTGCTACCAACCCATCACAAAGAAGATCACCCAAAGAAAAAAGGAGACCTCCCAGGTCAGCTTGGATAAAATCCTGATCCAAGTAAGACAGCAGAAGGAGTGGGTCAGGATGGCTGTAAAAGTGCTGGCCTCTAATATTAAATGTATTCCATGTGTACACAGGTGAGAGTGTAGTGTCAGAGTGCACAAATGGGTGGACGAAGGTGTCTCCATGAGGAGGACGGTCAGGAAAGGCTGACTCTTCCCTGAGCTGTGCAAGAATCCTTCCTACAAAGCCTCCCCTGCTCAAGGACATCGTTCCCAGGCTTTCAGGTCCTGAAAGGGGAAGATAACTGCAGGAGGCTCTTTTGAAATACGGCTGAGAAAACCACTTCAGCACTTTGCCCCTGGGTGCTACCACTGGTGTTTATCTCATCGTCATCTTATTCTGCTGGGGATGAGGAAAGGCAGGAGAAAGGAGCACACTGAGGGGTCCCTCCCACACCTGCTCTCTCTGCCACCTCACTTGTGGCCTCAGCCCTCTTGGGGACAGCCAGGACACAATCATAAAATCATGGAATGGTTTGTGTTGGAAGGGACATCAAAGCCCATCCAGTTCCACCCCCCCTGCCATGGGCAGGGACACCTCCCACTGGATCAGGGGGCTCCAAGCCCCATCCAACCTGGTCTTGAACACTTCCAGGGATGGGGCAGCCACCACTGCTCTGGGCAACCTGGGCCAGGGCCTCCCCACCCTCATCATGAAGAATTTCTTCCTAATGTCTAATTTAAACCTTCCAGGGACACCCAAGAAGGGGGGGAGCAGAGGAGGGTCCCCTGGGGAGCTGGGTGGTCTGGGAGCGATGCCACCCAGCAGCTCCTTGGTAAATCTCATGCTCAGTGCCACTGGTTTCACTGCAGTGTCCTGGGCACAGGGAGGTGCAAGGAACCCCTCAGAGCCTACGTCCCATTCCATGTCACAGAGGTACCTTATTCTTACAAAAAAACTCACCCTTTTTGATGATATCACCAAATCTGTGCAAATTTCTGGACAGCTCTCATATTCCAGCTGGAGGAGAATGGTGGGTGAAGCCAATTACCAGACCCTTAGGTAATCTTTTGAGAAGTATATGCTGTATAAATAACTCAATGACAGGTTTTCTCTTCTTAAAAATTCAGAGACACTTCAAATGCAGAAACAGCTCATCTGGCCTGCAATGGATCTTAGTGCCTGAATGGATTTCCTTGTGTTGGTTGAACTATAGATGAGTGATTTACACTTATTAAAATATTAGCTATTAGAATAAGTTTACCCTAGAGATAGGGTCGTGTTGAAAATTTGCAGTTAAAATTCAATGTCACCAAGGTGGGATCCTCTTCCTACCTCTAAGCAGGCTGAGGGTAAAATAGAAAAGAGCAAAAGAGGACAAAACCATATAGAAAATGTCCCAGAAAGAGTTGAGATCCTATAAAAATCAGTGTTCCTTTGTCATGACAGAACCCTGGGAATCAAAACTGGAATTTGACTTAAGTACAGGAGTTGTGTCTTGATTTTTAAGCAACAATAGTTCAATAAATGGGTCGTAACTACCCTCTTACAAGACCAGGATTTGATGGTTTTCCTCAGGACAAATCTGTGGACCTATCTGAAAGGATTTCCAGCCCTTTGTGAGCACGTGGCCAGCTCTGCTGAGCTCAGATCAGCAGGCTCTGTTGTTTGATGAGGCTCCTATGGAGTGTCCTGTTCAGACACTCTTTCTTTACGTTATGGCTGAAATCCTTGGTGGGCCAACTCTCCTCTAAATACTATGATGAAGTTTGAAATCTATGGTTCATTCCAACTCTGGCCCCAATTTGCCTAAATGCTCCAAACCAGCTGGAAAATCCCACGATCCTTCAGATAATCCATATCTAATTCTCTGCTTGGAAGTTGTTTCAGGAGTTAATTACTCTTGAGATCTTAAAAATATGCATCTTATTTTAGTTAGGATTTGTCTGGTTTAGTCTCAGCTGGAGTAGCTTGAGTTCCACAGCCTGGATGCTCTGCAGAGTGCTCTACGTAGAAATATTCACTCTCACCTTGGCATCAAATACAGAATCGTGGAATTACTGAGGTTAGAAAAGACCTTTAAGATCATCCAGTCCAACTGTTGACCAACTGCTACTGTGCCCTCTAAACCACGTCCCCAAGTGCCATGTCTACATATTTTTTTAACCCCTCCAGGGATGGAGACTCCACCACTGCCCTGGGCAGCCTCTTCCAATGCTTCAGCACTATTTAGGTAAAGAAATTGTTCCAAATATCAATCTAAATCTACCCTGGTGCAACCTGAGGCCACTTCCTCTTGTCCAATTGCTTGTTACATGGAGAAGGGACCAACACCCACCTCACCACAACCTCCTTTCAGGTGATTGTAGAGAGCAATAAGGTCTCCCCTCAGCTTCCTCTTCTCCAGGATAAACAATCCCAGGTCCCTCAGCTTGTCCTCATGATCCAGAGCCTTCTCCAGCCCTGTTGCCCTATGTCTGTATTATATTATAATAAATATATGTATTCAGCAATGTTAAGGTCTAGATTGTCACCTCATGATCTTTGCTTTGACCTACAGGTCAAATGCTCTCTGCTTTTTATACTCAGTGAAGGAGAAGCTCAGAAGGAAGCAGAGAATGGATGTGGAGGGGAAAGGGAAACCTCACTGAATGAGTATTATTAATATTGCAAAATCAAGTACTCAGGCATTGGAATCCTTAGGCTGCCTTTCTCACGGGGCTGGCCATAAAAGATATATTAGGATAGCTTAGAGAACTGGGTTGTTTCCAGGACTGTGAGAGCTGCCTGGAAAAGAGGATCCATCCCTGTAATAAAAAAAGTTTTGAAGTATCTTCTTCATACCTGGAACAAATCAGGCAGAAACACGACGTGGGGCAGGAGATCTGCCCCAGGAGGATGCGAAGGGTCGGGTGCCCTTCCTCCTTGTCCCTACAGGTTTCACCAAAACCAATGTGTTTTCCTAAAGAAAGAGTCATTTTCAAAAAATTGCCTCTTCTAGAGTGTTGGTCAACAGTGGCTGAACATGAGCCAGCAGTGGTCCAGGTGGCCAAGAAGGCCAGCAGCACCCTGGCTTGGATCAGCTATGGGGTGGCCAACAGGGCCGTCCTCCCTCCCCTGCACTCAGCATTGGAGAGGCTGCATCTTGAATCCTGGGTTCAGTTTTGGGCCCCTCACTCCAAGAAGGACATTGAGGGGCTGGAGAGCATCTGAGAAGGGAATGGAGCTGGGGAAGGGGTTGAAGCCCAGAGCTTCTGGGAGCGGCTGAGGGACCTGGGATGGTTTAGTCTGGAGAAGAGGAGGCTGAGGGGAGACCTCATCACTCTCTGCAGCTCCTGGAAAGGAGGTTGTGCTGAGGTGGCTGTTGGTCTCTTCTCCCAACTGACAGGACGAGAGGAAGTGGCCTCAGGTTGTGCCAAGGGAGGTTCAGATGGAATATTAGGGAAAATTTCTTCACTGAAAGAGTGGTGAAGCACTGGAAGGGGCTCCCCAGAGAGATGATGCAGTCACCATCCCTGGAGGGATCTAAAAGATGTGCAGATGAGGTGCTCGGGGATCTGGTTTAGTAGTGGACAGGTTTGGTTGAGCCCAATCTCAACAGTCTTTCCCAACCAAACGATTCTATGATTCTATTCCATTCCATGAGAAGGGAGCAACCCTTTCATCTCCCATCAGCTCCAGTTACACTCTGCATAATTATTGTTTTCCCAGCAATATTCAGCCAGATTTGGTTGTCAGTCACACGGCCACAGATGTGGAGTAGCCTGAAACTGAGATGGGCACGTGCCTCGGCACCACGGTGATGGTTGCCTTAGCCTCAACAGGCACCCAAGGTGGATGGATGGATTCCTGCCTGCACAGCGGGTCCAGCGCTCACGGCGTGGCATATTGATTTGCAGCCCCATCCATGGGCTTCTCCCCTCTCTGCAGCAACTGTTTGGGCTTATTTATATTCCTGCTAAGATGTAAAAACAACAGCCTGCAAAGTTATCTTTCCTGGTTATCTTTGTTGTTTGCATTGCACAGATTTCCCTTGATGCAAAGAGTAGGGGTTTTATTCTCTCTTGAAAACAGCCTGAGCTTCGTTTGGGGAACAGAGGAACACACCAATCACTGGAATACATTTATGAAGCTTGTTAACCTCCAGCTCTGCTGCTCTGTCCTGGTGACCTCTTTGCCATCACCAGTTAACAGTGATCATAGTCCTGGGCATTTCTTCAGCGGTCTGACCAGGATTTGCTTTGAAGTCAGGTTTCCTCTTCCACTGCCTGAACTGAAAAGAAAACAAAACCACAGGAAAAAGTCCCACATCAGTATAAATGCAATTCTGCATTTTGATGTAATCTAGAGGTTCAAACCCTACTGCAATTCCGTGCTTCACCAGAAAAGGAAATTCCAGCAGCTCTGAAGTGGTGTCCTCTAACCCCACTGAAATACTTTGGGTTGATCTCTTTGACCAGTGCCAATGTCTGTCAAAACCAGCACTTCCCTGGAGGGAAAACCCTGCTTTGACAAACTGGCATTTTGCAAGAGAGATCTGCTCCATCCGCAAACAACCCCCAACTCTGATAATGGTGCTTCAGAGGATGTTGTTATTCAAGCCCAACTTTCCAGGCAGCAGATGTCTGTCACCAGCCTCCTGATAATTTGGATGAATGATCACAGAGAGGCACAAAAAACTCCTGCACAACACGTTTTGAGATCAGATGCTTAGTGAAAGCCCTGGGCACCAGGGCAAAGTCCAGGAGGGCCAAGCCTCCTACCAGGCTCTAACCACAGGAAAAAATACCCTGGCTGAACAGGGGGGTGAAGGGATGTTCAGCAGGGGCATTTGTTCCTTTGCAACCCACAGTCCAACAAGCAGGGAATAATCATAGATTGGTGGAATGCTTTGGGTTGGAAGGGACCTCAAAGCCCTCTGCCATGGGCAGGGACACCTCCCACTGGATCAGGGGGCTCAAAGCCCCATCCAATCTGGCCTTGGACACCTCCAGGGATGGGGCAGCCAACACTGCTCTGGGCAACCTGGGCCAGGGCCTCCCCACCCTCACAGCAAAACATTTCTTCCTAAGATCTCATCTCAATCTCCCCTCTTTCAGATGAAAACCATTCCCCCTTGCCCTGTTCCTGCACTCCCTGATCCAGAGCCCCTCCCCAGCTTTCCTGGAGCCCCTTTCAGTACTGGGAGGCTGCTCTGAGGTCTCCCTGGAGCCTTCTCTTCTCCAAGCTGAATAAATCTAACTCTCTCACTCTGTTTTCAGATGGGAGGTGCTCCCGCCCTCGGATCATCTCCGTGGCTTCCTCTGGACTCTCTCCAACAACTCCAGGTCCTTCCTGTGCTGAGGACTCCAGAACTGGACACAGGGCTCCAGGTGAGGTCTCATGGGAGAGCAGAGAAGAGGGGGAGAATCCCCCTCATTGCCCTGCTGGTCCCACTGCTCTGGATGCAGCCCACTGTGAATCTCACAGTGAATCCAATCACAGATGCTGATCCAGGAGCTCTCCCTGTGCAACCTCGAAGAATCCTCCCCCCTTAACTGACAAACTCATCTTGTCTGATTTTGGCAAAGGGCAGCTCCAGCATTTGTTCGCTGACGTCCAGTGCTGTTCTCTGCTTCTCCTGATGCCTCATGCTTCCTGTTCCTTGGGCTTTTTTTAATGCAATTAAAATCTGAAGCCAAACAGCCAATTTCTATTGGCATCATCAGATTTTGCTCTTCCAGAGATGCCTCATCATAGGATCTCAGAACATTTTGCAACCATTCATTAATAAACCAGCCACCTGTCTTGGAAGACAAGCGGAATTATCCTTTAACTGCTTGTAAGGAAAATCAAGGACACAGATATTAGCCAGTTGCTAGAGGTCATAAAAAGAGTTTGTCCTTGCATAACCCTGTACTTCACACCTGACATCTGAAGAGAGGTTTTCAGTCCATTATGCAGGTGCAGAGGCTGATAGTCAAATACAAAACAACCCTGCAACGTCTAGTTTGTATGTTAATATTTCTTACAACTATTTTTTCAATCTCATACCTTGTGGAGAGAATTAGGACATCGGTGAGATGGTCTCCATGTCCATCAGGTGTGCTATAACCACCTCCATCCTCAGCCTCTACAGCAAGAGAGGTGGCTGCTCCGAGGAGATGCTGTCAGTGGGGAAGGAGGGAGCCAGGTGCCAAGCCCTGTGGTGCACACACAGGCTGTGGGACGCCTTTGATGTCTGAGGGCTTGACAATGGCTTGAAGATGTGTTCATTTAGCCTGTGCTAAGAGTCTGTTTCTGCCTTCCTCCACTCAGATGTCTGCTTTGAACAGAACACCAAATGACGGTCATAAATATCCGGGGATAATTAGAGTTTCCTTTCTCTTCAGAGTTCAAGAGCTGTAGGGAAGATGATCCTTTCAAGCTGCTCTTTCTCTACCTT
This sequence comes from Dromococcyx pavoninus, assembly GCA_033558185.1. Lineage (NCBI taxonomy): Eukaryota > Metazoa > Chordata > Aves > Cuculiformes > Neomorphidae > Dromococcyx > Dromococcyx pavoninus. The sequence continues at coordinate 707,484 of JAUMJL010000035.1, read as the reverse complement.
TCTCCTGAGAGGGCTCCTGCACTGGTCATTGGTGCATCTTCCAGAGATACCACTGGGCTTGGCAGCCAGATCCCTTCAGTAATTCATCTCAAATATTCCTCGTGCTGCTTTAGATTGATGGTGTTTTCCCCTTTCTCTTCTCTTTATATTGTCACTTAACTGCTCCGACTTATAAAGCTGTTAATCTTTCACACACATTCTTACGTTAAGCAGCTTAAGAGCACTGCAAACACTTTATCCTCATAAAGATTGAACTGCCCTGATATGAAACTTGTAGCTCAGGAATAGAACAAAATTTACGTACGCAAATAAAAGCTGAAGGTCAGGGACAGACAGAGAGACCGTAAATATTTCTGGGCCCATATTTCAGAGAATGTGAAAAGAGGAGACAGGGGTTGATTGGCTCCAAGCTGCTTCTGTGCCCTGAGTCAGCAGGAGCTGAGAGGAGAGGGAAGAAGACACAAGGAGGATGAGCAGTGCCACAAGGCTGCACGGCCCAGGTGGGTGACCTCTAGGCTCCTGCTGACTCGTCCCATCCCACCCTGGCAGGACCGTGCCCTGGGGGAGTCAGGGTTAGAAAATCCCTGCAGTTTTTTCTCCCTGATGAATGCTCCAAGGTGAAAGTCCTGGTCTGAGCAAGGAGCTTGACTGAGCAATTGTCTGGCCCTGTGCAAGCACCTGGGTGGGCAACAGACAGAGCAAGACACTGCCCTGCATGTCCTCTGCTGGGGTGTAAATCCTCGCTGCAGGAGAGAAGGAGGAGTGTCTATGAGTGGAGGAGGTGGTGCTGGAGGTGGACAGTGGTGGGAAGTGATGTTTAGGGCATGGCCATGCTTGGCCATATCTTCTTCCAAAGAAATCAGCAGGAGCAGCAATCCAAGTGCTCCATCTGTGACCCAGCACCCGCACAGAAACCCAACGTGCACAGCCACCGCTGCACCAGGTGACTCTCTGTGTCTGTCAGTCTGTCCGTGCCATCAAGCTGGTTCTCCCTGGCTCCTGGGAGCCTCTTTTTCCATCTATGCAGGATTCAGCTCGTGGTTTTGGAATGTTTTACCTGACGTGCTGCCAGGGCAGCCAGAGACCATCAGAGGCAGGAGCAGCAGAAGCCTTCCCAGGGCTTGGCTCTCAAACTGCTTGGATTCATCAAGGTTTTGCAAGTGTCAGAGGAGACTCAAGGGCGACCAGTTTGGGGATTAAAGGGAGAAGGATGTAGCGTTTCCAGGGATGCAAGGGCAGATCAATTCAGAGCTTAATTATGGGCCATTTGCAGAGCAAACTCTAAATGGTGTCACAGGAAGGATTTATGGCTGAGGTGGCCCCATACACCCATATCAAATGTATTCCTAAAGTGCTTTATTAAAGATCCCACTTATTTACCAGGAGACCTGGTGCATTTGTTGGGATTTTCTGGTGTTCATCTGCAGAAGAGCTGTGCTTCCTGGAGCACAGGAGATGACCAGGACAGGCAGCTGCTTCAAGTTCTCTTTCAAATAACTCAAGTGAGGTCAAGAAAGATTTGTCTCCTGTCTGTTTTTGACAGGGAGCTGATCCCATCCCTGAAGGCAAGAGAGGCAGCTTTGAAATGCCCCCAGCTGAACACTTGGCTGTGTCTGGCCGTAGCTGTGTGGGGTTTGCACCCTTTGTTCCCTGTTTTATTGCTCAAAAGAAGCAGCACAAAATCCAAGCAGCCCTTGGGGACTCGAGGATCAATGATAGACTTGGCTTGACCTTGGTGCAGGATGTGACCCATCGCAGTGGCTGGGCATAGTTCAAGTGCAGCTCAGGATGCCTTTGTGCTAAGCACCACAGAAGCAGGTTTGCAGTTGTCTGGTCCTGCTGCACCTCAGAACAAGTCCTGGGCAGCAGAGGGAGAGGCTCTGAGATGTTCCTCACAGCTGAGAAGAAGCACCTGGAAGCACTGTGCCCCAGGTGCTCTGAAAAGTGATTTCTCTGTGCTGGGCTGGTATGGGCACTTAATTCATCACATCCAGACCTCATCACAGTACTCCCAAGGGCCATGGTCTTTGGGGCCATAGAAGATGCTACACCCTCTGAATCCTTCTGGGTGTGAGCTCTGTCTGCACTGGGAGTTTCATCCTGGTGATATTTCCTTCTCCATTCCAGCTCTGCAGAGATGAATGAGAAAAGCATAAAGACCAGCTCTGAGCAGGCCAAACATCCCAGTGAAGGATCTGGGAACAGGGAAACTTCAGTAGAGCTGGGATTCTGGCAAAACCTGGCCCTTGCAAGGCTGTAAGAGCACAAGATGGCCAAATCAGAAGCACAAAATGGTTTGGGTTGGAAGGAACCTCAAAGCCCATCCAGTCCCACCCCCTGCCATGGGCAGGGACACCTCCCACTGGATCAGGGGCTCAAAGCTTCATCCAACCTGGCCTTGAACACCTCCAGGGATGGGGCAGCCACCACTGCTCTGGGCAACCTGGACCAGGGCCTCCCCACCCTCACACCAAAACATTTCTTCCTAAGATCTCATCTCAATCTCCCCTCTTTCAGATGAAAACCCTTTCCCCTCCTCCTATCCCAGCACTCCCTGATCAAGAGCCCCTCCCCAGCTTTCCTGGAGCCCCTTTCAGTACTGGGAGGCTGCTCTAAGGTCTCCCCAGAGCCTTCTCTTCTCCAGGCTGAACAACCCCAACTTGTTCAAGCAAAGGTACTGGGTTCCTAACATCTCTCCTTGATGTGCTCCTCTCCTCCCTGTGCACACTTGGGCCCAGTCTTATGTGTTGGAGATCAGTACATCCCTCTTTTCCTCTCCATTACTTTTTACTGGTTCTCTCTGAATTTCTCTATTTTTTTCTCTCTCCTCCTCTACTCTGCTCTGGTGAGACCCCTCCTCGAGATCTGGAATCCTCAACATTAGGAGAATATGGAACTGTTGGAACGAGTCCAGAGGAGGTCATGAAGATGATCAGAGGGCTGGAGAACCTCTGCTGTGAGGACAAGCTGAGAGAGATGAAGGACACTGTTTCACCTGAAGAAGGCTTTTTACAAGGACATGTAATGATAAGATGAAGGGGAATGCCTTTAAATTGGAAAGGGGAAGATTTAGATTAGACATTAGGAAGAAATTCTCCACGATGAGGGTGAGGAGGCCCTGGCCCAGGTTGCCCAGAGCAGTGATGGCTGCCCTGGAGGTGTTCAAGGCCAGGTTGGATGGGGCTTTGAGCCTCCTGATCCAGTGGGAGGTGTCCCTGCCCATGGCAGAGGGGTGGAACTGGATGAGCTTTGATGTTCCTTCCAACCTGAACCATTCTGTGATTCCTTTCCCTTCCTTCATGGGAAAAGAAGTGCCTGTGAAACCCACTTGCCTGGAGAACTGCAGTGAAAGAGTTAACCTTTCCCAGGGCTTGCGGCAGGGATGCAATTTATAATTGTGTTTTCTAAGAGAGCTATAAACTTGTCTCCTATCAGTTTTCTGGCTGAGGCAGAGAGTCATCAAGAGTTGCATCAGGGATGAGGTATAATTCAACCAATTATAACTGGCAGGTTATGCTGCACTTGTAAAGTACGGATTTTAAAGCCTGCAATTGCTGATAAACAGTACTGCAGGCAGAGCAGAGCAAAATCTATGCACAGTGAAAAAGCAAATTGGATCCTTTAACCCTTTCCACTCCAGGGACCATTGGCAGTGATGCTCACCCACCCCTCTGCAGCAGGTGGCATGGGGAGGGGGGGTCATTTGTCCCTGCAGGGGCTGCTCTGGGCACCCGTGCTGGGAGGGCAGAAGTGTTTGTGTGGGGCTGGGGTTCAGGGAGCAGCAGCAGGATGAGAGCCAATGGGAAAGCCCAGCTGCAAAGGAGGTGATCTCCCACCCCACAGGTCTGCAAGGCAGGTGTGTTCAGCCCAGCACTTGCAGCAGAGTTGCCCTCAGGAAGTGTTTGCCTTCTCCCTCCGCCTGTAAATGCTTTGCCTTTTTATACTCATTTAGATCCAAAAGGGTAATTGTTTCTCTTTAGCAGAATTAATTGTAATCTCACTATTAGATAATTGTCTTTTAGTCTGAGTGCAGCTGCTTTCCAGTCACAGTTACATCACTGGGAAACGTGGAGGGGGGATGGCTCCAGGCAGCAGCTCCTCCTGCAGTGGGGAGATGTCTGACCTGAGTCAAACTTCAACAAATGCTGGCGAGGGGAGAGAGAAAAGGTTTTCTGGGCTGCAAAAAAAATTCCCTTTTCCTGCTGCTCCATATGGTCCCCTCACTGCTCCCAGCCCTCCAAGATGCCTCTTTGGCCACAGCAAATTGAAGCTCCTCAGAGCCCCCACAACCACATCATGGAAGATGGGGGGAGGAGGAAGAAGGAGAGGAGGAAGCAGCAGCTCAGCTGGGTACCAAACACAATAAACCGTGCAAACACCACTGGTATGAGGTTCCCTGGTGAAGGAAAGGGAAATGTGCTGGGCCTGTTTGAAGCAGGGCTAAGCGGATGCACCCTCTGCTACCTCCAGCCCCTGCTGCGCGTCCTCAACAGCTCTGGAAAAACATTCCCCATTCCCAACACCGAGCTGGAGGGACATTTAGGGAGCAAGGCCACCAGAGGGCATGCTGGGTTTCCCACAGACCCAGGCTGCCCAAGGTAGTGCCTCCTCTCTTCCAGGATTTCTGTGCTTCCTCTGGACCTGCCCTTGCAGTCAGCCTGGAAGCACCTGCTTGGGAAAGAGGGAAGGACCTGACCCTTTCCTAATCTCAAGGCTGCAGCGAGTCAGGACCATTTCAGTGCGTGTTCTTGCAGATAGTTGAGTGGTTTGGGCAATTGAGCTTGAAGGCAATTCATGTCCATCTTTGCCTTGGTGATCCTGGCAGAGACACCTGGGGCAGGGCTTCTGTCTGCTGCCTCTGAGGGAGGCAGAAAAGCAAGGAGGGCTCTGACCAGGCTGGATCTGCCCATCGGGATGAGGTGCAAGCCTGACAAAGCCAAGCTTTGCTGATGTGCCCTTTGCCCTCCCCCAGGCTGAAGGCAGGGACCCTTTTTGCCATTTTTAATTCTGTGGGTTTTCTCCTCAGTGTTTCTGCCCACAAATTATTTCTGTTCTTGAACTTATTCAATTTTACTTCTCCTGGCTTGCTGGCCAGTGAGCAAAGGAAGGGCGTTGTGCTCCTCTCTCCCACCAGCAGTCCCTGTTCTGGCTGGTGGATGGTACCTCAACCAGGTCCTGCTTTTGGTGCTCCTCCATGGGAAGGCAGTGGGTTCATTCTGGACCAGAGAGCTGTGACAAATGAAATGAGGTCACCAGTGCAGGAGGGAGGCTACTGATATCCCTAAGAAATGTTTCCTTAACTTCTAAGACTCCCAGTGATGGAAACTCCACATCTTCCCCAGCAAATCTACACCAGAGCTTCCTTATCTATCCTGCTGGATGGGCTTTCAGGTGTCACCATGGATCTCTCTTGTGCAGCTGAAGTTCATATCTTTCTCTTTATCCACCTAGGCATGGAGAACAGATTATTCTCTTTTCTGTAGTGACCCTTGCACACCAGTACCTTGCCTTCCTTTCTTTAAGCTAAACCACCTCTTCCTGCCTTTCTCTGGAGGACGTGTTTCCAGGCCTCTGATCGTTCTTCTTTCTGTCCTCTGTGTGCTCTCCAACTGCTTCACAATGAGGTCCTCAGCCTCATTGGAGGAACCTGCAGGCAGTGCTTGCTCATCTCATTACGATGGTCACCTTCTTGCCAGCAAGCTCGTCACCCCAATCAAGCCAAGCCTTTTGCTGTGGAGCTGCAACCGTGTTCTTCACCCCAGACCTTTCTTGTCAGCTCCTGCCTTGTTTTGCAGTTGTCCCTCCAGGCACTGCCAGCTCTCAAGCTCAGTATCCCTCCTCAATAGGGACTAAAAATCTTCATTCTTGCATTCCTCTAGGTGAGGAGCCTGGTGAGAGTGGTCTCTGGATCAATGGTGTGATCTCCTGCTCCACCAGGAAGCACCAAGAGCATTGAATGTTTTTGTCTTGGCCCCAAATAAATGCAAAACGAACAGACACGAATGGTACCAAAGCAGTGTCTGTGTAACCAGTGGTGTTCTCAGCTGTGATAACACTCTGAAATGATATCTGCTATTGTGAGCTTAGAGAAGAAAGGTCTAGGTGGCTGAATAAATAAAACTAACATAAAATGCTGCTGCGAGTCCTTTTCAGTTAATAATCCAAAGGATCCGAGATTAGGCATTTCCATAAAACCTTCATGTTTTCAGTCATTTTATGAAGTGACAATATAACAATAACAACATGACAATGGCTTATAATAGGACAATAGCATCCACAACTTGCAGAGGAGCAAGAGCTATTTGTTGCCAGTAAAGTTGCAGTGAATTGATCTATAAAATAAGAAAAAAAAGATAAAAGCAGCGTTGTTTTCTGAAAGATTTCTTAAGTCAAGAGGAAATAACCAGATTCAGCAAGAGAGTGCCTGGAGGATATTATGAGTGTGGGTTACCCTAAACCTTTGGTGGTGTTTACTGGCTTCAACATCTGTGAAACAATGGGATACTTAGAGGATTTCATGGAATCATAGAATCACAGAACGCCCTGAGTTGGAAGGGACCCACAAGGATCATCCAGTCCAACTCCTGTCCCTACACAGGACAACCCCAACATTCACACCGTGGGGCTGAGGGCGTTGACCAAATGCTTCTGGAATATTGTCAGGCTGGGACTGCTTCCCTGGGGAGCTGTTCCAGTGCTCCCCCACCCTCTGGGGGAAGAACCTCTTCCTGATGTCCAACCCAACCCTCCCCTGGCACATCTTCCTGCCATTCCTTGGGTGGATTTTGTCTTCACAGTCTGGGGTGAGACCTCTCTCTCAGAGCTTGACCCATGAAATATTTTCAAGGGACACAGCTGGAGGCCCAGGCTGCTGCTGGAGCCCCTGGATAGTTACTCCAGCAGTAATTTTATGACTGATGACCCTGACACAAGGTAGAGGAGCCAAGGCACTCCCTGAGGGGCTCGGCCATGCTGAGCTCTGTTAGTACGAAGCGCGTCTGTGGTCAAGGAGCTAAAGGCTGCTCCAGGCTGAAAGAAGAACACACATGGTTGGGGGTTAATACTGGAGATGTGTCCTGTCCACAGGCAGGAATTTGACTGCTCCTGTGTTCCCAAACCTGCAGGGAACAAGTCCAGCAGATGCAAATTTCCTTGGTCCCTGTCAAGCAATTGCATTAAGTGCTGCTCACACGAGTGACTCCAGTAGAGTCCTGACCCAGCTCTGACCTTTACCATCTGGACCAGTGACCACCAGCTCATTAGACACAAAGATCAGATGCTTCCAGGTCTGACACCACGTGCTGAGCCAGACACTTTGGAAAGCTTTTCTGGTGTCACAGGGATGAGCACCAGGTAACACCAACCCCTGTTTAACCCTGACACTAGAATCACTGTCTCTGACATCTCAGGAGCCACACTAAACAGGGCATGTGTGGGAGAGGTGGTCCTGGGCTGGTGTGTCACCTCCTGGCTGTCGACTTTGGGGCACACACTGCAAATATCAGGGTGGGGTCTGAGAACCCAGAGTTGTTCTGTGTTTCCAGGGCAGAATGTCAGGACTCCTGGCTGTCACCAACAGCATCAGTGGCCCATTATCCGCACGGGAGGTCAGAGTCCCTCACAGCCTCCTCTTCTCCAGGCTAAACAACCCCAGGCCCTCAGCCAATCCTCACAGGACTTGTTCTCCAGCCCCTTCCCCAGCTCCGTTCCCTTCTCTGGACGCGCTCCAGCCCCTCAATGTCCTTCTTGTACTGAGGGGCCCAGAACTGACCCCAGGACTCGAGGTGTGGCCTCACCAGTGCCCAGTGCAGGGGCACAATCCCTGCCCTGCTCCTGCTGCCCACGCTGTGTCTGACACAGCCCAAGATGCCATTGGCCCTCTTGGCCACCTGGGCCACTGCTGGCTCATGTTCAGCCCCTGCCAACCAACACCCCCAGGTCCTTCTCCTCCAGGCAGCTCTCCAGCCACTCTTCCCCAAGCCTGGAACGTTGTGGGGGTTGTTGTGTCCATGGTGAGGTGAAAGTGAGACAAAGCAAAGCAGTGCAGTGAGATGACCCAGACAGGAATGACAGGATGTACCTAAGTCCACTGGGAGTCAGGAAAGCAATCTGAAGGCCAAGAAGCTGCAAATCTGAAGGCAAGGCAGAAAAGATGGGTGTAACTGTATGGTGGGGCATGAATGAGAGGAGGCTGCAAGGAGGGAGCCAAGCAGGGTGGCACCAGGTCTGGTGGGTCAGGCACAACCACACGCTCCAAGAAGCAGATTACAGGGCAGCAGCTGTTGATATGACAGAGACCAGAGGAGTTTACCCATCTGTGAGAGGGCTTGGCTGGGACACAGCATCCCATTGACATCTGCTGGACTGGAACAGGATCAAAGGGAACACTGCTGCTGCAGAAGGGATCCAGCATGAGAGGACAGAGATGGCACCTGGTGATGGCCCAACTGACAATGCTGGCTGACACACAGCTGCACAGAGTGTGACAGAGCTGATGCTTTAGGGTTTGTACAAGGTCAGATCATCCCTCTGTATGTCCTCCTTCTTCCCACTGTATGGCATGGGAGTGTTACAGGATCCAGACTTCCTGTCCTGACCATCCTAGAGTCTCCTTTGGATACCTCACAGGTACAGCTGAGACCTGCACGTGCACAACTGTCCTGCACAAACATTCCTGTTGTTTTCTTTGGGGCTTTGCTTGTTATTTCTTCTTACTTTGCTCATTTCTTTAAAAATAAAAACTCATCGGGCTTTTGAACACCAATGCTTCTCATGCTGGGGAAATTAATGGTACCCAATGCATAACACTAAACCCTGTTGATTTGAATAGTGGATGCAAATGGAAGTGGATGTTGCCTACAGGAAATCTGGAGAGGGGCTCTTGATCAGGGAGTGCAGGGACAGGATGAGGGGGAAGGGTTTTCATATGAAAAAGGGGAGATTGAGATGAGATCTTAGGGAGAAATGTTTTGCTGTGAGGGTGGGGAGTCCCTGGCCCAGGTTGCCCAGAGCAGTGGAGGCTGCCCCATCCCTGGAGGTGTTCAAGGCCAGGTTGGATGGGGCTTTGAGCCCCCTGATCCACTGGGAGGTGTCCCTGCCCATGGCAGGGGGGTGGAACTGGGTGGACTTTAAGATTCCTTCCAACTCAAACCATTCTTTGATTCTATAAATATAAGGGTGTAACTACAACATGGAGATTTCTCCCTACAGAGACAGAAGGTCAAGGCTGCGCTGTACCTGGTCATCTCCAGGTTCATATGTGGACATCAGACATCAAAACCTTCCCTAAATGCCCAAGCTTTTTTGTTCCACCATAAAGACAAAACCAATCAGTGGCTGCAGCCTTCCAGGGCTCTGCCCTGCTCCTCCTCTGGCAAGTTCTGTCATTCAGGGCTCTGGGGAGATACGGAGGTCAACAAAGTTGAGAAGAGTCTTTTGGCTGACTTCTGTGGGTCTGTTGGTTTGAGATGGGTGTTGGTGCTCTGCGTGTGCTTTATTGCCTTGCTGTAAGGTCAGTTCAATATCTCTCGTGTGCTGCCTGGGCTACTGCCAAAAAGTAATGTAGCAAGACAAGGACAATGCTGAGATGAAGAGAAGTGGGTGAGCTCAGTGCTCTCAATGTTAATTATCAGGCATGATTGGCCTTGCTAAAAACTTTCCAGGCCTAGAGCCACATTTTCCCACTTGCTTTTTATCATGGTTGTGATGGAGAAATGAATGGTACCCACCAGGGCTCAGCTCCTCAGAGGGATGGAAGTGCACAAGACAACTTCCATACTAAAATTATCTTGGGATTTTGGGGATGTGGGGCCCCTTTTATTTGACCTTATCTCTGTTCTGGTGCAAAGTGAGCCTTGCAAGCAGCACTGGAGCAGACACTGGTTGCCTCAGCCTGGATGCTGGACTGGACAGAATCTGTGAGGTTAAAGAAAAACAAACTCTGTGTGCCAGAAAGTGGAACTTTTCTCATTTTGCTTCATTTCTTTGTTTAACTGAGGCAACCCAGTAAGAGGTCCACTGGCCTCTTGGAAGGGAGAGTCAGAACTTCATTGCCACCTGCCCTGTGCACTTGTGAGTGCACATTGTGACACTAAACCCCACCTGGTCCTCCCTGGCTGAGCACTCAAGAGCTTCCAGGCTGTTTTTCATGCACTGCACCTGCAGGAACGAGATTGAGTTTCTCCATAGAGGCAGCTGATGAGATCATACTGTTGGTGTGGGACAATGAAATCATCAGCCTGACAAAGACATCATTTTATTCCTTTTTCTTATTCCAGTGGTTTCCAAGCCCACTGATGTGTTTATGGTTCTTTGAGCAGCAGCCTGTCCTGTTCTTATTTCACCACTTTTTAACCTCCAAAGCTGGATACATCCCTCTGCAGTGGGACCCATTCCATGTATCTTCTGTGCATCCTGACAATGAAGCTGACAGCCCAAACAGCTCTCCAGACGATAGGGAGGTTTCTTGAAGTCAGAACCTACTGTGCCAGGAAAGCCCTAAGCTCATCATCCCACACAGCACATAACAGTAACACACTTAACTTACAAAAGCTGGACTTGCTCAGCCAGGGCTTTGGCTTGAGAGAATTGACTCAACTGTGCAATCTTTAAACAGGAAAACAGGAACCTTCCCAGGTCAGTCCCAGCATGCTGAGTCAACATTTTGGAAAAGGCTACAAAATCTGTCAAGGAAGGAAAACAAAATCCCCCAAGAGATGAAAAGTTTTAAATTTTGAACCTCGGTACTTTGTTCTGAAGCAAAGTCCACGTGCCAAGGACCTTCACACACCCTGGGGGTGTGAGACTCCTGCAAGGTGATGAGATGGGCTCCCCAGGGGGGCAGTGGGGTCACCGTACCTGGAGGTGTTTAAAAGGCAGGTGGATGAGTTTCTGAGGGACATGGTTTAGTCAGGGGACAGGTACGGTTGGACTTGATGGTCTCAGAGGTCTTTTCCAACCAGATGATTCTATGATTCAATGAAAGACCCACCTGCAAATCACAGTGTTCCATGGTTCCTGTGCTCAGAGCTTCAAGCCAGGCTGCTCTTCCCAAACAACCGTGCCATGACCCAGCCTCAAGCCCAGCCTGTCCAGAGTCTCTCTGCTCGCAAGCCCGATCTGACCAGAGCTCTGGGGACACGGCTGGGCCAGGGCCACGGGCACAGTCCCGGTGTGCAATAGGACCGAGAGGTGTGGGAGACGGCAGTGATTCTGGAGGGGTGGCTGGGACCACTAGAGGGAAGCATGAAGCCGCTCACGCTGATGGCTTCGGAGGATGGAGATGGAGAGCCTGAGGACTGGCAACAAAAGAAAAGGAGCTGCGGGTATGGGGTTGGACAGAATCAACTCCTGGGGTGCTGCAGCTTCATGAGGTGCCTCCCATATATCCTGTGCAGGCAGGATGGGAAATGCAAATGCCAAAGGGTTCGAAGGGTCTTGGTTCCCCAGGAGGAAACAGTGGGATTGCACCAGCCCCCATATGACTTGGGGGCTCCCTGGGTGCAGTCATGTGTCTCTCTGCTTTAGCACATAATTAAACACATGGGGAAAGGGACCAAACCTCACGGGAATGTTCCCAGCTGAGGGCTGCTCCCTGGCATTAAAAACAGGCTTAGGGGGATATGAATGGGTCACCTTGGTGGCCAAGGACAGAGCACAGGGAAGAACCAGCTCCCTCTGATCCATTCCAGAGCGTTGCCCAAGCTGGAGCCAAGGCTCCTGGCAAGAAAAGTCAGTTCCTTGGAGACAGAGTAAAGGGAAGGAGAGACAGACACTCTGAGGAATGCCTGCTCCCCTACACCGAGTCCCCAGCCAGGTTTTGGTGCATATGTGGGTGCACAGCACAACAGGCAGACAAGATCTCCACTGCCTGCCCCAGGGCTATCTTCCAGGCTGAGGGTGTTAAAACAAAGCAGTTAGAACCCTCCTTTCATTTTTGGTCCAGTGTAGTTCCCATTGTCCACTCAGACCCCCATCTCAGCTACTCTGTCTGCCCACCAGAGTGGGGGACCCCCAGCACCTCCAGTCAAGCACCCAGCAGCACCCAGCTGGGCCAGTTTTACTTTTCATGGAATCAGAATGGTTTGTGTTGGAAGGGACCTCAAAGCTCATCCAGTTCCAATCCCCCTGCCATGGGCAGGGACACCTCCCACTGGATCAGGGGGCTCCAAGCCCCATCCAGCCTGGCCCTGAACACCTCCAGGGATGGGGCAGCCACCACTGCTCTGGGCAGCCTGTGCCAGGGCCTCACTGCCCTCACATGTTTAGTATTTTCAGGAAGGAAGGTCCCCTTCCCAAGCCCTTGAAGGTGCTTTTCAGTTAACCTGTAGCAACTAATTTATCTCTGAATATGCTTCTTCCTAAAGCACTCAGAGCCCCCACCACCTCCCTCTCTCCATCCCTCAGATTCAGCTTGTGACAAGAGGAAAGGGCATTTGACAGCTGGGGAACGAGGCAGATGGGACAGCCTGGAGGTACAGGGACCCCCGAGTACCTCCCTCATCTTCCCCCAATCGTGGGTGACTTCTAAAGGGATTCAGGGGGGAAAAAAAGAAAGAGGCTGTAGGACAACAGTTGTGAGCTCTGGTAGAGTGAGTCCTCCCAGCTGGAGCAGAGATGATGGGGATAGAGCTCGTGGCAAGACCCAGTTTTGGTCAGGTCTCACTGTGACCAGGAGTTCAAAGGTTTTTCACATCTCTTCTACAAAAGAGTTGAAATTGGAAGTTTTAATGTGTTTTCTCTTTTCTCACTGGTTTGTTCTTCGTGGAGAAGGTATTTGCACCATCTTCTTCACAACAGCTGAGAGCCAGGGAATGAGCTTTCTGGTCTGGCAGGGCTGTTCTACCCATCCACTGGGGCAGTTTCTTCCTGTGTGGGACAGAGGAGGAATGGGGAGTGTGAGACCCTTATGGTAGTTGAGATACCAGATGCCCAGTGGCTGAGATCCAGGACACCACACACCTCTGAGCTGTTAGAAAACCTACACAGACCCTGAGGGCAGGAAAAGCTGCCTCTCCTGGCTGAAGGGTACAGGACACTGGAGCCAGTGATGGATGCTCTGCTCCATTGGGCTGTGTCCAGGGGCTCCATCTCATGGGTGGGGGTGCATTTGGCTCCAGGAGTGCTGTTCTCCATTTGGTTTCCACCATACAGCTTGGGATCAAGAAGACTTTGCTGAGGGTCTGGAGCTGGCAAAACCTTGATATCAAACAGCCAGAAATCAGCCCTTCACAAAGAGACGTCTGAAAAGCTCTGAACCCCTCTAAGTGCATCAGGACCCAGCCCCAAAGCTTCTACGTAAGTGCAAGAACACAAGCTGTCCTGCATCTGTGTCTGCTCCCACTTGTCCCCTGAGGCAGATTATCCTCTGAAGGGTCTCCAGTCTCTCTGGAAGTCCAGAATAACATCCTGACAATGGCACAGGTAGGAAACAGTGCCAGGAATTGAAGCCACTGGGCCTGGAGATGCCTGTGGAGCAGTTGGCTATCATTCAAACAACTGGAGCAGAGAGAGACAGCACCACGGGCCTGGTCAGGAACAAACCCCTGTGTTAGGGTAAACCTTTCCCAGAGCTGTGAGAGGCCCATAAATGATGCCTTTGCTGGGAATACCCTTATTGAGACACCTGGAGAAAGCAGTTCTGCTTCCCTTCCTGCAAAAGCATGTGGCAAAGGGAGTGAGACTTCCCTACCCTGCAAGAGCTCAAAGAAGAGGATGTGACTGCCTCTGTGGGGAAAAGTCAGAGCAGTGCTTCCTTGTTTGGGCGCAGGGATCACAGCATGTCTGGCTGAAGCCTTCCATGTGTTAAGTCTTCCCCTGCTTTCCATCTTTAGATGTCTCGTTTTTCTGGAGAAGTTTTTACTAGGAGAATATTTCAGACCTTGTTTGAACCGCAGCCCGGGAACTGTTCTTCTCTCTCCACTCGCTGGCTGAAACAAAACGGGGCTGTGAGCCCGTGTGCCTGCATCTGTTCCTGGGAATGCCTCGAGGCACTGAGTGTTAATGCTCACTGCAGACCACAGTCTAGTGTTCCTTAATCGAAATAAATCACAGACATGACAACACGCTACAGCTGCGAGTGAACAGAGACACCTTTGTGCACTGCCTGAGCCAGAGCAGAGACACATCCACGCTGCCAAAGACAAAGGAGGCTGCAGCCAAGGTTTGGGAATGACCCCTCGGCCTTCTTCCCAGCTATAATAAGAGAGTGAGGATCTGGGAGCCCTACTCCTGGATGCTCCTGCTGGCTCTGCTTCTGCCCCCTGGTTCAGCTGGGCTGTGGTGGCCGTGCAGAGCATCACGGCACAGCCTTCGGGTGAGGCTGTGCACCCCAGGGATTGTCACCACAGCTGGGTGGTGATGGAGGGGACACATCTTATCTCTGTCCCTGGCTCCTCTGAGTCTGCAAACCCCGAGCCAGCTCTGCTCTGGGGATTTTTTATTCATGTTTGTCCAGGAATATGCTGTTCCCATGGACTACCAGCATCGATCAGGACTGCTCATCCAAGTAACCACAACAGGATTCTGGACTAAACTACAGATAAACACTGCTACTCAGCTTCCTGCCTTTAGCTGAGGTTTTCACTGAGCAGTAGCTGCTGTGCTCCTCACTCAGCAGAACTGCTTTTCTCACTGTGATCCTGCTCAGAGGTCTCTTTTTTTTTTGAGGGAGACAGGATGGACAAGAGTGTGCTGGCTTACACACAGCGTGTTGAAGGATGCTTGCACAAAGCAGGAATGCTTTGGTGGGTGATTTACTTACTTCCCCCTGTTGCAGCAGAGCAGTTCTTCTTGCACATTGCAGTAGCTCTCCCCACCCCACTGAGAACCACTGCCCCTCATATGATGACCCTTTCAGCCTCCACAGCATGGACACATTGACCTCAGGATGTGGAAAGAAGCTAAACCAGCAGAAATCCAACATAATGAGGTTTTTCAGACCGAAAAAAAGCCAAAGGTAATTGTTGTTTCTAATTGGTCATGCCCTGATATTCGAGTGGTGGAGGTGAGACAAAGCTTTAGGTCAGGAAGAGCAGGTTGAGCGTGCACCCTGCATCCCCTCCCTGACTCTGTAGGGTAGCAGGGCCAGGCAAGTGCATCATCCAGGCTGCACTGCAGAGGACAAGTCTTCCCGAGCCCTGAAACTTTTCCTGAGAAAGCAAGATTGATAGGAAAATCCCAGGTGATCCTCCATCACTTGGCTTTTTCTTCCCCTTCCCCTTCCCCATTGCTCCTGAGGAAACTGGGGCTTTGAAAGGCTGGAGCAGGAGGAAGAGAAACAGAGGGTTACACAGACATCAGCTCTGCCTCTGGCTTTTAATATCACTCTGGGCATTTATCCTGCAAGGTCTGTGCCACAGGTACAGTGGAGATGAGCCTTTAAACCTTTCCTGCCTCCTAGGAGCAGAGGTTCAATTCATGAACGTCACGAGAGCTTTGAAACTGCAGGTAGGAGGCAGCGAGAGAGGAAGATTCTGCAGCTTTTGGGCTCTGAAATTCAGCTTCCACCAGAATATCCATTGTGCTCCAGCCTTTCCTCCTGCACTGTCAGGTCTTCTGAGAACCCCTTAGCAATTGTAGCGGGTTTTCAGCATTCCCATATGTTCCCTGTGCTGCAGCCTGGGTCAGGGATCTGTCAGCCTCAAGCTGGAACCTTGTACAATCAGGCTCTGTACAAATTAAATTTTTAATGAAATTGGCCTCAACCCCGGATGGATTTGCCTCACATTTTCAGTACCAGGTCTCTATCTCCCCTTTCAAGGCTCTGCAAAGCACTGGAAGGATCTGACTCAGCCAGGCAGACCAAAGTTGCTCTGTCTGCCCCAGGAGAGCTGCTGTTGGAGATGCTTCCCCAGCAAGTCCCTGGTACCCAGACGGATGCTGCTCAGGCACAGGCAGGCTCTGGAGGATGCTCTGCTGGTCTCTGAGCATGGGAAAGTGCAAGCAGTAGGGAATGGGTCTGGGCTGGGTGATGCCTGGGCACTGCAGCACGAGCCCTTTAGAATGGCTTTATCAATTATTCACACAGCTCAAAGGCTCAGCGGGTCTGCCTGCAGCTCTTCCTCCCTCTCCAAGCTTTCTGACATAACATGATTAGCTGGCTTTTTCACACCAGAGCCGATTTGGGGAGATGTCTCAGGAAGCCACCTGAGGCACACAGCATGCACAGGGGCTGAGAAAGAGCTGGAGTAAGCTGTGCTCTAAGCCAAGGCTCAACTTGTTATGGGACCCTTGGCTAGGAAAGGCTCTGCTCCCGGCTGGGAGGCAGGAGGGTTGGGGAAAGACCAGGCTTTTTCCCAGACACATCTGCCCTGTGTTGAGATTGTGATTGCAGGCTGACACCAGGGAAGGATCTGACCCCCCAGCCTCACAGGGTAGTCTCCTGGAGCAGGGCAGCTCTCTGAATCCCTTGGATGCAGTGAGGAACCTGTGCACGAGCTGTGCCACCAGAGCTCCTGCAAAGAGCAGTCCTGTCAGCAGAGCAGGATCAGTGCCTGGGGGTTGCAGGGCAGCAGCTTCGGCCCCTTCTGTCCCTTTGCTCTGTCACTTGCTCAGCCCAGATGAGACCTTCCTCTTGTCTGGGATACAGGGATGGGGAGTTACATTTTCTCCTGCCCAGAAGAAGCATCGTGTAAAGGCTGTGGAACCGATGAGGACAGAATGTGTCATTCATTTCCCTCTTTGCATATCATACACAGAGCTCTGCACTGCATTGTGTGTGCTGTGTGCTCTGAGGGTGGCACCACCTTTGCACAGGCAGCAGACAGGGGGGATGCTGTTAGCTCAGGCACGGGTGGGCTGGATTACTGATGGAGGAGGCCAAAAGCTCTGCTCCTGCTGGTGTGACGGCCACTGTTTGGCCCCGCAGAGGAGCTGTGGTTCCCCAGCAGATGGGCTGGGGAGATCAGAAGACTGGGGAGCAAGGAACTGGGATGCCAAGGATCAGGACCCTTCTTGTGTCTGCACTAGCTCCCTAGAATTCAGGTTTCCATGTGTGAAAGGGGATACTGAGGAGCCAACAGACCCAGCGAGGATGTGAGTTTAACTGATGTGCAGCGAATCATTCCACCCAAGAGCAAGACACGTGCAAGACGGGATGATTCCAGTCAAGCCAGCCACGCCAGCCTTGCTCTGGGAGAAAGGTGATGCTTGCCAGTCCCAGGCACGCATCTCCAGACTCCATTCCTTGCTCTGCCAGCCTCCCTGACACAGCAGAAGGTCTCTGGCTCCAATGTTCAAAGCTGCTTTGCCAGTACTGGGGCAAGGGAGAGGAAGAGGGTTTATTTTTGGCTGCAGTGAGGAGGGTGAGAAGGGAAGAAAACTGTGGTGTAAGGAGAGCCACGTCAGGGGGAGATAGGTCTGGGCATCCACCCCAGTTGGCTGGTGCTCTGCAAGAGACTGGGGTCTTCTCATGTCTGGAGGTCCCTCCCCTTCCCCTCTCCAGTGTCTGTCTGGTGTTGGCCACGTGCACTTGGACCAGCACAAATCAGAAAGGCCCTGGAGGGGGAAGTTTATTCCCCAATTAGGATTTAAACCTCTGTGTACAGAGGATGCCCTTGTGGGCAGTGAGCAAGGCAGGGGAGGGGGAGCGGAACCAGCACTTGCCATCCCTGGGACACTTGTCCTGGTGAAGGGGTGTGGGAAGAAGCATTTTGACTGGACCAGGATGGAAAGGGGAGCGGGTGCTGCTGCTCCCTGCTGCTGGGATGGAGCTGAGGAGAAGAGGGATCCTCGCTGCTCCAGCTTCTCGTGGTCACCTTTGTCCCAGGGGCAGCAGGACCTCACTGCAGAGGTGCCAGGCTTTGGAGAGAGCTCCAACCTGGGCTGGCTGCTCATTTGTAACAGGCTCGACGTTCACGCTGTGGTCTCCTTCTATGAGCACTCAGCTGCCTTGTCATCAGCCAATTCGATCCATCAGCTTCTTGACAGGCTCGGAGAATAAAAATAACCACCCATTTCTAAGTGCCTATTATGGCACTTTGAAAAATGCCTCCGCAGGCGAGCCTGAATTATTCCCAAAGTACTCATTTTTTAAAAACGTTATTTTAATGTAATAAATTATTTGTACTGAAGAGTAAAAGATTATCCGTGTACCCTGATAGCTCTCTGCACAGCGAGGGGTGCAGGGCTGTGCCTGCTGTGGGGAGGGAAGCACAGCGAGCTCTGGAGCTGTGGGGACCAGAGGAGCCATCTCAGGCTCCCAGGAGCCACCGCTGATGGGCTCTGTGCTGTGGGGAAACCCTGAGGAGCTGCTGCTGCTGCTTAAAAAAGCCCACGTAACCCAGGGGGCCTCAACCCAGCACAATAGGACATCCTCTGTGTGAGGAAGGATAGCCCTGGTTGCCCTAGAAAGCCCAGCTCCATAGGATGGCCCAGGGAGCAGCCAGCTCATCAGTCCCACCTGGAGAAAGCTTCTGATGCTGCAGGGGCTGCGCTGAGGTGGGCGGCTCCCAAAGGCTACTGCGGCGTCCACCCTGGAGCCAGGAAGCTCCTCAAGAGTCTGACTGGCAACTCTACCTGTTTCACAGGAGCATCACATGGCATGGGGATGCTCCAATGCCTACACACCCCTCCGTGAAGACTGAACCTCCCAAAGTGAGCAAAACCACACAAAATACAGAACCCCCTGGTCTGGGCTTGCTCTGGGTGCAGGCATTTGCCCCACCAGGCAGGGATGAGACTGGATCTCTGCACAGCCCAGCTCGGTACCGGGGCACGGCACAGCCCAGGGCAGGAGCAGCCAGTCAGACTCAGCAGAGAAGGGGCTCTCCTCGCCGAGAAGCTGGGTTTGATGACAGACTGAGGGAACTGGGAATCCTTTATCTCCCAGCAACCAGTCCCTTGGGAATACTGTGCCTTCTCCTCCTGCAGGTATCCTCGTTCACACGCAGCCCGCAGTGGCCTCACCCACGCTGTCTTGCAGCCACAAGCCCTGCTTGAGGACAGGCTGAGAGAGCTGGGGTTGTTCAGCCTGAAGAAGGCTCCAGGGAGACCTTAGAGCAGCCTCCCAGTACTGAAAGGGGCTCCAGGAAAGCTGGGGAGGGGCTCTTGATCAGGGAGTTCAGGGACAGGATGAAGGGGAATGCTTTTCAGCTGAAAGAGGGGAGATTGAGATGACATCTTGGGAAGAAATGTTTTGGTGTGAGGGTGGGGAGGCCCCGGCCCAGGTTGCCCAGAGCAGTGGTGGCTGCCCCATCCCTGGAGGTGTTCAAGGCCAGTTTGAATGGGGCTTTGAGCCCCCTGATCAATGGGAGGTGTCCCTGCCTATGGCAGAAGAGTTGGAACTGGATGGGATTTAAGGTTCCTTTGAACCCAAACCATTCCATGACTCTGTGATTGATCCTGCACTGACCTGCTTTGCAAGGTCTTTGGGCATTTTTTTCCTGTATTCCATGATATTATATTTTGTCCTCTTAATTCTACTTTGATTTAAGCTAAACCCCAAAATACTTATTCTTCTCAGCTTTGTTTTGGTGAAAAAAAAAGAAGAAAAGAGAATGAAACCTTATTTTGGCTGAATGTTCTTGGGTGAATCCAGAAAATTATTGGGGTTTTTTTTGTTGTTATACAGCAATTTGTAAAATATGGATTAAAATGAAGAGGAAGGCTCCGGCTCCTCTTTCAAACAACTCTTCTCTGGGAAGCCAGACCCCCCCCCCCCAGCGTGGGAAACCATCCCTGCTGAGTCTGTGGGGAAATAGGGGGGGGGGGGATTGGCTCTGAGTGCAGCTTCAGCTGCCCCATGGGGGGAAAACGTGTTCGCTCCTGGGAAGGAGACCCTGGAATGGGAGCCCAACGCCCACCTCCTCCTCCAAGAGGGCGCAGCGTGGGGAGCGTGCGCTGCCACCCCTCTGGTTACCCCAGCCCTGCGCTATTCCCAGCTCTGGAGCCGCTCTCCCGAGGGGCTGCAGCCCCGCACGTCCCGGGGCTCTCCTCCCCGCCAGACCTCCCCTCCTCGAGCGGTTTGATTATAGGGTAGCCATTCAAATCATTTTAATGAGCTCAGCCCGCTGCTGTGAGGCACCAGTAACTATGGCAACTTCATTCAAAGGTGGTGTGCGTGGTGGCTGTGTCAGGATTTGCGTTTCGGGGAGATGATTGGAGGAGACGGGCGAAGGTGGGAGTCCTTTGGGAATTTGGGCTTGTTTGCACGTGGGGTTTCATTTAAAGCAGTTACAAGCGGCACTCTCGGGGGGGGGCAGAGGTCCGAGGCAGACAAGTCCCCTTTGGTCCAGGGACCCTCTGCCTGTGGTCCCAGGAGACCCCGGGGGCTCTACACCACGGCAGAGCAGGCAGTGGTGGGAGTTCTCCTCTCCATCAGTCTCCCAGCCAGCACCCAGCAGATATTAGCAACTCGGTCTTGAAACCTAGCAAAGAGCTTGGTTCTTGTTCTCTTCTGATCCCCAGGGAAAACAAGTTGTCCTTCCGGGCAGGTGATGGAGCACAGTTTGTCTGAGAGCAGCATCAGGTCCCTGGTCCCACCTGAGGCAACACAGCCACACCCTGCACTGCGCTGGTCAGTCTTTGCCACCCCAGCCACTTCTTACACCACGGGCAGTCCTAAAGCACTCACACATATTATGGGGTTTGCATCTGTGTTATAGTAATACCAAGGACAGCCAGAGCTGGAATATTTTCCGAGTAAATCATTGCCATCCTACTCAGGGCTGGCTCACACAGGGCACTGCGTTCGCAGAGGAAATAAATCTTGTGTTTCAGTTCCACTGGCAACCATAAACCCTCTGCCCACTGCCACAGACTTCTGTGGTCACAGAGTTTATGCAGGTAAAATAAATAGGGCACAGGGACCAGCCCCTGCTTGGTTCTGCCCCAATCCACCTGGGGTCTTAGAATCATAGAATCATAGACTCAGAGCATCACAGGATGGTTTGGGTTGGAAGAGACATCAAAACCGACCTGGTTCCATCCCCCCTGCCATGGGCAGGGACACCTCCCACTGGATCGGGGGGCTCAAAGCCCCAGCCAACCTGGCCTTGAACACCTCCAGGGATGGGGCAGCCACCACTGCTCTGGGCAACCTGGGCCAGGGCCTCCCCACCCTCATTGTGAAGAATTTCTTCCTAATGTCTAACCTAAATCTTCCCCCTTCTAATTCAAAGCCATTCCCTCTCATCCTATCACTACTTGCCTTTATAAAAAGTCCCAGCATGTCTTAGGGAAGGCTCTTTCCCTGCAGGAAGCACGGGTGAGGCCACCTTGTTCAGTAGGAAAGAGCTGCTTGGATGCACTGTGTGTGAGTGGGAGGGCACTGCATCCCCTCAGTGCCTGGTTTGCCAAGCACTCATCCAGCTTCTGTTGCACAGGGCTGTGTAGCTTTGCCCAGGCAAAGCCCTGGCACCAGTGCAAGGTGGATTTAACTCCTCCCTTTGGGCTGTGTGTGCTGCTCTGTGCACTCCTCGGTGCGAGGAGAAGCCAGAAAAGGTGGGTCCTCCCAGATCCAAGCTGAAAGTATCACAGAACTCATGGCATGGCACAGAGCTTGCCACAGAGTTCTGCTTGCTCGGGTCAGTGTCCTCATTTCCCTCTCAGTCTCTCTGGTGTAAACAAATCCTACGGAAATCAGAGCCTTTCTATAGACTCCACTTTTAATGTGCTTTTACACGCCCACTGCAAATAGTGGAGTTACTCCAGACTCACCC
This sequence comes from Dromococcyx pavoninus, assembly GCA_033558185.1. Lineage (NCBI taxonomy): Eukaryota > Metazoa > Chordata > Aves > Cuculiformes > Neomorphidae > Dromococcyx > Dromococcyx pavoninus. Next base: position 685,825 of record JAUMJL010000035.1, on the reverse strand, counting down.
ACGGGTATCCTGGATCGCTGCCTGGTCCCAGTCGAGCTGCTCAAGTGAAGTCTCAGTGAGGTGTGAGGAGTTTTTTTAAGCACCTCCTGGACTGCATCAGCAGTAAATTTATGTTTATAGGCTCTGGAGCCAAAGCCTGGTTTGAAGGGATATGGGAATGAATAGAGAACACACGCTGGGTGGAAAGGGGGGGGGGGGGTTTCACAGGCTGCAGCAAAGGGAACCCTCCCTGTGGATACCACACCTTGAATTCTGCTCAACCTTTGACTTGTAGAAATAAGGAAAAAGAGAAACATTTTCAATCTATCTCAAAACCTGAACATTCTTCCCAGGCTGGAGCTGTTCCTGACTTTGTCTCTTTGCCTATTCTAATTAATCCAGCCAGGATCATCATTACTGGGAAGGCAGCGTAGGAGAAGCACACAGGCAAGAAGTCAGGCTGGAAACACTGTAGAAATTTTTGGATGAATTGTGTTTTTTCCACTGGAAAATAGTGATATTTTTTTCAAAGCTGACACTTTAAGAGAAGGTCGCTTTTGATTAATTTATTGACTCAGAAAAAAAATTGGAAGGAGTTCTGAAGTTGTCAAAATGAAGTGTTTTGACATTCTCAAAGGAGAAAAAAATAATCTATTTTCCAGTTCAGCTGACCTCTTGTTTGGAAATTTAATCTAATTATAATTAAACTTTTCAAAAAGATGTGTACTTTGAAATCAGGATCAGCTCAGGAATGTCTTTAAGATTCTGACCTTCCAGGAGCAGATACAGTGGAGTCCTTTGTGAAATCTGAGATGCTGGTACTTCCCTCACCTTGACTCAGGATGACACAGGAGAAAATGCAGCCTTGTGCTGTGAGGTGGCATCATCTCTTGGCCAACAGGTGCAAGAGCTCTTCCTCTTTCCAGGTTCACAGCAGGTGGAGCAGAGCAGTTGAGTCGGGATGATGACAGCTGGCAGTGATGGGCAAACAGCTCTGAGGGCAGACGTGGGGGACACAGCTCCCAAAAAGATGACATTTCAGATGATGCTGTTGGCTGCTGACCCCATCCTGAGCAGAACCTGCTCTGCAGAAGGGAAGGAGGCCTCCCTTCTCCATTCCACACAAGGTGCATTCCCAGAGAGGGACCAACTGCAAGTAGGTCCAGGGATTTGGAGAGCTGAAATCAGCTCCCAGATACAACACTTAAGAACATCAAAAACTTGTTTGAAGACCACATTCCCAAAATATTGGGTACCAAGCACTTGTTGGATATGAGATGTTCCTCTGTGCTGCTGGCCTTTCAGTTCCTGCCTGTGAGTGGCTGGTGCAGAGTGGGACAACTGCACCTTGTCTCTTGGGCAACAGGCAGATGATGAACCCAAAGTGCAGAGGTAGTGTGAAGGTATCTCTAGCTCAACACTTTATCTGAAAACTTCAGCTGTTCTTTTCAAGGCTGCACAGATCCAGGTTTCTCCTCTCAGTCCTCAGCCCCATCTGACAGCCAGGAGCCAGGCAGCGCTCACGGGCTGAGGATCTGTGCTCAGCCTGGCTTGGCCGTGTTGGCAGAGGATGGTCTACGCTCTCCTCCTGACGTGGAGCAGCTCCAGGCAAGCAGCAGGATGGGCAGGAGCTGCCAGCTCCCCTGCTCTGTTCCAGACTGGAGAGAGCTGCTGAGCACACACGGCCTCTGGGCTCTGTAATCTCCAGCCACAAAGCTCTCCTCTAAATTGCATTTGTGCTTATTGGAAGTGATTACATTTTCCTGGAAGGATCTGACCCTCTGGCTGCTGCCTGTGATGGCAGCGCTCCTTCTCCAAACGGCTGCTGGCTGGAGGCTCCGCGGAGCGAGCGCCAGCGAGAGATGGGAGCTCTCTGCCTTCCTGTCCTTGGAAGCAGCTGTGGAAGCTCCTGGCTCGCAGGAAGGTCAGATGGGCAGAGCAGTGCTGCAGGAGGAGGTGCAGAGGAGGAGGTGTTTCGACCCCAAGAGAAAACACGCTGGGGGTGAGGGCAGAGTACAAAGGAGGAGTGGTGGAGATGGTCTGCACTGGCTGCCTCGCCTGCCCGATCCAGAAAACCAGACACGGTGCAGAATGTGACACCGTATCACATCAGGAGTTTATGCACCATTAGTGCTGTGGGACCAGCCAAGGTTCAGAGGTTTGGAGGCCTCCTCAGAGCCAGGAAGGCTTCTCTGGACTTGACTGGGAAGTGGGTGGGTGCTGAGCTATGGGAGACATCCCCAGCACTTCACGCCAAGCAGACTCACTCCTTAGCTTTGTGGCCTGGCAAAAATCACTGCAACCAGCACCTTCTCAAGGAGTGAGTCTTGTCCCCCTCCAGCCTCACAGAAATCCCAGGAATGTCTCAAGCAGTTCAGACAAGTCCAGCTCTCCAGCTGAAACATCTCATTAATTTTATAGAGCCCAAGAATGGAAGAGAAACTCATCTCTTTTTTTCATGGACCCAGGTCCCTGGGAAGCTCTTAAGGAGGAATGACCCAGGGTGCCTGCGGCAGTGACGTGCACATCTGTGAGGTGCATGGCTGGAGACCTGACAGAAGTTGTTATTCTGGGTCTTAGGACACAGGTTTAATTAACTCAAAGAAATGAAGGTGACTCTAAGCTCCAAAGACTGTTGCTGTGCCATTTCTGCTATTCCCCCTCTGACTTTGACGTATTTGTCTGCACTTATTTATAGGAGCACCACAAAGTTATGGATGGTCCAAGCTGATGGCATCTGCCTGCATCACTTCTTCCTGACCCCACTGCCCCACGGAGGGAGATGGAGCACGGCCCAGGGCCTGCACCCCTGAAATGTCCTTCCCTTCAGGAAGCGTCCGTGAGGGCCACGGCCACATCACAGTGACAAGAATGAAGAGAGAGGAAAGGAAAATGCCTCTTTTTGTTTCCCAGATAGGACAATGTAAAACTGAAGCATGTAAAACATTGTAATTTTTCTATGAAGAACACAGTTTGTGGACAATCACCCTGCCTGTGCTTCCTGGTCAGAGAATCAAAGAATCATAAAATGGTTTGCGTTGGAAGGGACCTCAAAGCCCATCCAGTTCCACCCCCCTGCCATGGGCAGGGACACCTCCCACTGGATCAGGGGGCTCATTCTTCCCTCTCTCAGCTTAAAAATGTTCCCCCCTTCCCTCTCTCATCTTAAAAACATTCTCCCTTGTCCTCTCCCTGTACTCCCTGATCAAGAGATCCTGCTGGCCACACCACTGCTGATCCATCGAGGATGCTGTTGGCCTTCTTGGCCACCCGGGCCACCGCTGACTCATGTTCAGCCACTGTTGACCAACACCCCACGGGCCTTTTCCACCAGGCAGCTCTCCAGCCACGCTTCCCGAAGACGTGATGGCCTGATGGTGCTGCAATCCCCCTCTGCCACCGCAGTCCAGAGGACAGAGACAATCCCAGCCAACCATTCAGATCGCTGTGATGGAGCGCGCGGGGAGCACCCACCCCGCTGGGAGGCTGCTGCCCTCTGCCTTCCCCTCCAGCAGGGCCAGGCAGCTCCTGGCAGGTGCTCTCTGCAGGGCCTGGGAGGGCTGTAATTACAGAGATAACTCACACCATGTCACCCAACAATGATACATGAAAATGCTACATAAACCCGTCTCTCTGGTGCTCTCGATTTATCTTTCTGCCTCTCTATTTATTTCTTCCTCCAGCCTATCGCTCGGGACCGTGCAGGAGCTGCAAATGCCAGCTACTGAAAATGCAATTTGTTTTGATTCGCCAACATCTCCCAAAATATCTCCGCGACCTCTTGAATATTTTTGCAATGAATTATGATAATGATGATTTTTATTTATATTAACAAACTGCTTCAGCTCAGCATGGCCAGCAAATGCACAAAAAACTGCCAACAAAATATACATACATTATTATTTTTTTCAAAATGAGGCCTTAAAACAGCATCAAACAAGGGTGGCTTTGCTCTCTTCTCCTTTTCTAGAACACATCAGTACCAAATTTCTCCTCTAATTATAACAATGCTTCTCCTAATGAAAGAATTCATTTGCCTTCTCTAATCAGCTGGCTGCCTGCAGAAATTGCAGCTGATCTGTGTGGAGGAGGGGCTGCAATAAAGGTTTGGAGGAGGAGGCTCCCAGTTTCCAAGGTACCTTGGGAATCAGGAAGCCACATCCACGAGAGGTGGAAATTGGTGATGCTGCTGAGAACCACACGGCAATGCTGGTCTGCATCTCCCTGAGGAATCTCGCTGTGAAGTCCTGGAGCCCTGTTCTGCTTCCAGGAGAAGGATTCATGAGCCACATCCATGGGTGGAGGCGAAAAAACACCACTGATGAAAAGTGGTTTTAAAGCATGAGTCTGCTCTTTTTTTCATCTGGGAAAACAGATGCTGAACCAAAAAAAGTAGCTTCTCCCAGACCCTGGAAGGCCACAGGCTGGGGAAGGGAAGTCTTTGGGAAACCCAGGGTTTTGAGGTATTTCTGCAGGGCTACACAAACCCCACGTCAGCTCCTTGCTTGGTGCCTGGGTATTTCTGCCCTGCGTGCAGGGCTACGTGAGCTCCACGCTGGCTTCTTGCTGGGCTCTGGGGTGTCTCTGCTCGGTGCTGCCCAGCGGTGCCTCAACTCCTTGCTGCAGCTGAGTGCTGGCACGTTGGGGACACAGTTTCTCTCTCAGACAATGCTTTTGGACAAGGAGCAATGGGGTTTGGGTCTAAATGTAGAGCAGGAGTGTCTCCCTCCTCACTTAAACCTTTCTCCTTCAGTCCCATCACATTGACACTCCGGTTCTTGTACTTCACAGACCACAGAGATCTCAGCACAAGCTGCTGGGAGTGGGCTGGGATAGCCCCTGGCTCTCCCCTTCTGGACCCCCCACATCCCATCACAGTCCCCACGTGCCCAAACTATTCTCATGCCAAGCTCCATCCAGGTGATTTGCAAAGATACGTGAGCCACAAACCAGGGGGAGAACAGGTACAGTGAGGATCATACAAGTCCTTTAAGACTTTCCAGTTGGATTTGATGCTCTCAGAGGTCTTTTCCAACCTTATGATTCTATGATTCTAATCTGTCCAAACAGAAGCTCAGCATTTATTAACAACCCCCATTCCAGGCTTGGGGAAGAGTGACTGGAGAGCTGCCTGGAGGAGAAGGACCTGGGGGTGTTGGTTGGCAGGGGCTGAACATGAGCCAGCAGTGGCCCAGGTGGCCAAGAGGGCCAATGGCATCTTGGGCTGTGTCAGACACAGCGTGGGCAGCAGGAGCAGGGCAGGGATTGTGCCCCTGCACTCAGCACTGGGGAGGCCACGCCTCGAGTACTGGGGTCACTTCTGGGCCCCTCAGTACAAGAAGGACATTGAGGGGCTGGAGAGTGTCCAGAGAAGGGAACGGAGCTGGGGAAGGGGCTGGAGAACAAGTCCTGTGAGGAGCAGCTGAGGGACCTGGGGCTGTTTGGCCTGGAGAAGAGGAGGCTGAGGGGAGACCTCATCACTGTCTACAACTGCCTGAAAGGAGGCTGTGGCAGAGCCAGTGTTGATCTCTTCTCCCAAGTGACAGGTGATGGGACAAGGGGAAATGGCCTCAAGTTGTGCCAGGGGAGGGTCAGGCTGGATATCAGGAGGAATTTCTTTACCAAAAGAGTTCTCAGGCCCTGGCAGAGGCTGCCCAGGGAGGGGGTTGAGTCTCCATCCCTGGAGCGGTTTAAAAAATGGACAGATGAGTTTTTGAGGGACAGGGTTTAGCGGAGGATGGGTGTGGTTGGACTCAATGATCTCCAAGGTGTTTTCCAACTGGAAGGTTCTATGATTCTATGGTTTAGTAAGGGGACAGGTACATTTGGACTCGATGATATCAGAGGTCTTTTCCAATCAGATGATTCTATCACCATGCCACAAGGTTTAAATTGGTCAGTGGGCATTGGCAACATCTCATGATTAATCAGCAAGAAAAGCCCTCCCCACATGATGAAGGCTGGCTGAGGAATGTGGTCCTGAGTAGCAGACTTTGCTACGACTCAGGAAGGCCCTACCCTTTCACACCATCTCCTGTCATTGAACAGGAAGGGCTCACAGATCTGTGCTGCACTTTATATCCAGGAAGAACATCTTCTGAACATCATATAAGGACTCAGCCATGCCAGTGATGGCTGCCTGGGGTAGCTTGAGCCTCACCAGAGAATATGGACTTCTTTCCAACCCTCAGGTACAATAAGGTTTTAATTTAACTAAGATTTTGTTTTCACCATAGTAATGGCAAAACAAAGCAGCTGGAAACTGGCCTGGGAGAATCACAGGATCATAGAATCATTAAGGTTGGGAAAGACCCCAAAGCTCATTCAGTCCAACTGTCAGCCCAACCCCACCGTGCCTGCTAAACCACGTCCCAAAGTGCCACAGTCACATGGTTTTTTAACACCTCCAGGGATGGAGACTCCACCACTGCCCAATGCTTCACCTCTCTTTCATCGAAGACATTTCCTTAATAGCCAATCTAAACCTTCCCTGGCACAACTTGAGGCCATTTCCTCTCATCCTATCACTTGTTACTTGGGAGAAGAGATCAACACCCACCTCAACACAACCTCCTTTCAGGAGCTGCAGAGATCAATGAGGTCTCCCCTCAGACTCCTCTTCTCCAGGCCAAACAATCCCAGGCCCCTCAGCCACTCTAAGAACCCCTGTTCTCCAGCCCCTTCCCCAGCTCCGTTCCCTTCTCCAGACATGCTCCAGCCCCTCAAGGTCTTTCTTGTACTGAAAGGCCCAAAACTGAACCTGGGATTCAAGGTGTGGCCTCACCAGCACTGAGCTCAGGGGAACAATCCCTGCCCTGCTCCTGCTGCCACCCCATGGCCGATCTAAGCCAGGATGCCACTGGTATTCTTGGCCACTTGGGCCACCATTGGTTCGTGTTCAGCTGCTGTCCAACAACACCTCCAGGTCATTTTCTTCAGGGCAGCTTTCCAGCCATTCTTCCCCAAGAAGAGAGGTCCCAGAGCAGAGTTAGGAAAGAGCTGGTGGCCCCGCACAGAAACACTGTCACTTGCTTGTCCCCTCACACCCTGGGAAACACCCAGAAGCTCCACAGAGCCCTGTGTAGAGTGGTCCTCCCACCACACACCGCCATGTGCACACCATGCCCTTAGAGGACCCATCCCCAGGTGGGAAGACACCTTTGCTCCAGAGGCACAGGGGTGCAGGGATCACTGCCAGGGGTAGCTCTGTGCTGGCAGTCAAGAGGATGAAGGATGCTCAGATGCCGGAGCTGCCGGTGCCTTGGGTGCTCATGTGGCAGTCACAGGGTATCTGTTTTCCCTTCGATGGTATAAATGCTCTCTCCAGAACAGCACATTCCCCGCCACCACTAATGAAAACACATGGTGCATTTATGCAAAATCTCCTTCTCATTCTTGGTAATGACATTGGTGGTGGCAGCTCCTGTCTCCTCCTGCTGCCTCGCTCCCTCCCAAGCACCCTTGTCATTTCCCTTCCCTTTATCGACAGCCTTTAATGGGATGAGTCTTTTGCCAGCAGAAAGGAGCCAATGTGTTCTCAGCGGCTGTCAAAGGCACTTCGACTGCATAAAGAGCCTCCCATGTGGTCTCGCAGTTAAAATATATATACATACAACAGACAAAACTGTCACCAACGTGCCAGAACCATCATTAGCACTTGATCTTCCTACCACAGAGGACATGCCTCAGCTAGTTATTTTCATCCTAAATCCTTTTTTTCCTGTTTTCATGTTATTTTGGGAATTGGGCTGGGGAAGGGGATTGTTTTCCCTTTCACCGCATGGAAGGAGCAACACAGACTTGGTGGGCACATTATGTTCTCTGTGAGGAGCTGTGGCATCTCTGTGAGATGCTTTTAGAAAGCATCAGACAATCTCCCAACCTGCCTGCCCCCCCTGCCACCCTTTGATAAGCTTTAGATAAGACTAAGCTAGCTGGGAAGTGCAGGAAAGGGAAAAACTACACATCAAGAGGGAGCGATAATGCAAGGATGAGCTGAGCTAGAAAAGGAGCCGATTTCTCTGCCAAATCAACCCACGAGGGCCCTGCAGCACCTGTGCTGTCGATGAGGAGCTTAGCAGGCAGACCTGGCTCTCTGCAGTTGCCATGAGTAGAGGGATCTGAATCGATGCTCATTGTTCCCCTTACCTGCCTGCTGCAGACCTGATGCACCTGGATCTCTCTGGGGTAGAGGTGATTCGATGGATTGATCCTGCCTGGTGTGCTGGGGACATGGTACAAACTGAGCAAGGCTATTCAGAGCAGCAGCAGATTCCTTGTCTCTCAGCAGAACATCTGTCCTGTGGCTTGTTTGCTTTCCAGCTGTGTTTATGGTCCCAATGTTGCCCATTTGCACGTGGGATCAGGTGCTGGAGAGAGGAGCTGGCTCACCTGGATGTGCTGAGAGGTCTTGTGGCAGGCACAGCTACCTCACCTGCGGGACAGGAGCTCTGCTGGCATCAAGCAGAATGCGTGGCAACACAACAATCCACTGACAGGTGCCTCCAGAGATATAGTCCAGTAAATCCTCAAGGAAGATCTCATCCTTCATCCTCTCCACGTAGAAATGCACTGGGAGGGCCATTCCATGTGCAATCCCTGAGCTTAACACCATGGGCTTTGTCTTCCTCCACCACTGCTCATCTTTGCCCAAGCAAATATTCTGCCAACCAGCTTGTCTAGAGACAGGAAGAGACAATGGAACCCAGGCATCAGGAAATCTTCTTGAGGAACGAGAAGACACCCTGATAGGACAAGATTCTTCTGGCTTCCCAGCTCTGGGAGTATATTCAGGCTTGAGAACTGGGCTTGTGCTAATATCATGGAGTTCAACAAGGCCAAGTTCAGGTCCTGCAAGGACGTGGGTAAGGGCAATCCCAAGCACAATTACAGGCTGGGCCAAGAATGGATTGAGAGAAGTCCTGAAGAGAAGGTCTTGGGGTGCTGGTGGATGAGAACCTCAACATGAGCTGACAATGTGTGCTCACAGCCCAGAAAGTCAAACCGAGTCCTGGGCTGCATCCAAAGCAGTGGGACCAGCAGGGTGAGGGAAGGGATTCTGCCCCTCTGCTCCACTCTGCTGAGACCCCACCTGGAATCTTGTGTCCAGTTATGGAGTCCTCAGCACAGAAAGGATCTGTTGGAGGAGACCACAGAGAAGATCCAAGGGCTGGAGCATCTCCCGTACGAGGACAGGATGAGAGAGTTGGGGTTGTTCAGCCTGGAGAAGAGAAGGCTCTGGGGAGACCTTAGAGCAGCCTCCCAGGACTGAAAGGGGCTCCAGGAAAGCTGGGGAGGGGCTCTTGATCAGGGAGTGCAGGGATAGGATGAGGGGGAAAGGTTTTCAGCAGAAAAAGGAGATTGAGATGAGATCTTGGGAAGAAATGTTTTGCTGTGAGGGTGGGGAGGCCCTGGCCCAGGTTGCCCAGAGCAGTGGTGGCTGCCCCATCCCTGGAGGTGTTCAAGGCCAGGTTGGATGGGGCTTGGAGCCCCCTGATCCAGTGGGAGGTGTCCCTGCCCATGGAATTGGATGGAATTTGAGATCCCTTCCAACCCAAACCATTCCATGATTCTGTGATTCCATAAAAGCAACAGCCTTCACCCTGCACCAGCTCCTTGCTGCTGCCCAGCAGTGGCGCTGGCACAGTGGGGAGGCTGCTCAGGGCTGCAGAGTTCACAGCCAGGCTCCTGCTGCTCAGCCAGCTTTGGTCTCAGAAAGCAGCACCAGCCACAGCATCCCTGGGGCTGGGATGCAGGGAGTGCCAGCAGGTGGCTGCAATTCTCAGCCACCCCTCAGCTGTGTCCCAGCCAGCTCGGCCGAGCCCGTGCGGGAGAAACGGGCAGAATCAGACCAGAGTGATGAATACAGTGGAGGATGCCACGCGGTTTCACAGACAGAAAGAGAGGCTAAATTCATCTACTAAATTATTCACTGTGAATTTTCACTCGTTTCTTGCAGACACACATCCAGCAGCTATATAATAGGGAAATTCAGTATATATCATAGTAGTTAGACACGTATCCATTACGCACAGCAGTTGTTAATCTTCAGTGAACGTATTTAATAATAGCTATTTATGTAACATACATTAACTACCCCTTTTAAAGTGAAATTGAATGCATATTTGAGAACCTTAATTCAAAGCACTACTTAAAGCTGAATCTCTGAGTCAGAGTAATAAGGATTTCGAAAGAGGGGTGTTTAAGTACTTTGCAATAAAGAAAAGTGACTGGAAGGAAAACCTTTGGGGAAAAAAAAAACACCCAAAGAGGTTTCTTGCACTTGAAATCCCTCCCGGGTGCAGGCTTGGGCCACTTGGCTGAGAGGGGAGCCATGGGCAAAGAGAAAGTGTGGAGCTGACATAGGGCTGGTTATTAAAAACAAGAGTGATTGCTGAGGGCCCTGGAGACACCAGAGCCCCAAGTAGGGCAGCGCTTTGTGAAGGATGAGCCAGGCTCCACAGCTGCCCTTGGAATCTGTGATACTGAGTGCTATCACACAGCACAGGCAGGACAGCCAGGTGATCAGACCCAGGCAACATGGGCTTATGAAAGGCAGGTCCTGCCAGACCAACCTGATCTCTTTCTATGACAAGGTTACCCAGTTAATGGACGAGGGGAAGGCTGTGCATGTGCTGTACCTGGACTGCAGTAAAGCCTTTGACACCCTTTCTCACAATATTCTGCTTGAGAAACCGTCTGCCATTGGCCTGGACGGGCACAGCCTCTGCTGGGTGAAAAACTGGTGGATGGCCGGGCCCAGAGGGTGGTGGGGAATGGAGTTAAATCCAGTTGGAGGCCGCTCACGAGTGGTGTCCCCAGGGTTCAGTGCTGGGTCCAGTCCTGTTCAATATCTTTATCAATGATCTGGACGAAGGGATTGAGTGCACCCTTGGCGAGTTTGGGGATGACACCAAGCTGGGTGGCAGTGCTGATCTGCGTGAAGGAAGGGAGGGTCTTCAGAGGGGTCTGGACAGGCTGGATCCATGGGCTGAGACCAACAGGATGAGGGTCAACAAGACCAAGTGCCGAGTCCTGCACTTGAGACTCAACAACCCCCACAGCATTCCAGGCTTGGGGAAGAGTGGCTGAAGAGCTGCCTGGAGGAGAAGGACCTGGTGGTGTTGGTTGGCAGGGGCTGAACATGAGCCAGCAGTGGCCCAGGTGGCCAAGAGGGCCAATGGCATCTTGGGCTGTGTCAGACACAGCGTGGGCAGCAGGAGCAGGGCAGGGATTGTGCCCCTGCACTGGGCACTGGTGAGGCCACACCTCGAGTGCTGGGGTCAGTTCTGGGCCCCTCAGTACAAGAAGGACATTGAGGGGCTGGAGAGAGTCCAGAGAAGGGAACGGAGCTGGGGAAGGGGCTGGAGAACAAGTCCTGTGAGGAACGGCTGAGGGACCTGGGGTTGTTTAGTTTGGAGAAGAGGAGGCTGAGGGGAGACCTCATCACTGTCTACAACTGCCTGAAAGGAGGCTGTGGCAGAGCCAGTGTTGGTCTCTTCTCTCAAGTGACAGGAGATGGGACAAGGGGAAATGGCCATCAGTTGTGCCAGGGGAGGTTCAGACTGGATATCAGGAAGAATTTCTTTACTGAAAGGGTTCTCAGGCCCTGGAACAGCTGCCCAGGGAGGGGGTTGTTTCACTGTCCCTGGAGGGGTTTAAGAAATGGGGAGATGAGTTTTTAAGGGATGTGGTGCAGTTGGACTAGATGATCTCAGAGGTCTTTTCCAACCAGAAGATTCTATAATTCTATCATTCTATCTCCTGTTGGCAGTGCTGCTGCTGCACAGAGCCTGGCTGCAGCCCACGGCACGTGGGGAGGGTCAGGAAGCACCCTGGTACCTCCAGCCTTGCAGCTGAACCCATCACAGATCTCCCCAGAAAGGGAAGGGAGAAAAAAAAAGCACAGATGCCAGACTGCACTTGTCCTCAAGGAAGTCCCAACAGCACTGGCTGGTGGGTGTCCTGGGCTCCCCAGCCTGGGGCCAGGGATGCTGCTGGGCTGAAAAACCCTAAAACATCTCAAAAATCGTCTCCCCAATTCTTTAATCAACTCCTCCACCTCTGTGGAACATGTAACCATTAGACCAGATGGATGCAAGGAGGAGATGGGGTAACAATGAAGGATCAAAGTGGGACCTAATTGTGAGCTGGAGGCACTGGAGCTCCTCCTTAGAGAGCACATGAGGAGTCCCAGCTGCCTGGTCACCCCGACAGCCAACACCAGGTCAACTTCTTTCCACCAGACAGCTGCTTGCTCCATCCTTTCTACTCCCTAACTGCCTCCAGTCCCTCCTGCTGCCCCCCCCAGCTCCTCCCAGCTCCTGCTGCCCTCCCCAGTTCCTCCCAGTCTCCCCAGTTTTCCCCAATTTGGCTGATGTCTTCCTAAATGAGCCAAGCCACAAGTTTTTCTGTGAGCAGTGGAGCCATGGGACCTACTTCCCTCCAGCTTTGTGTCTTGGAGAGTGAGATACCATTAAGGCACTTCCTTCAAGGCTGGACAGTGGACTTCATGATCAATAGTTGGACTTGATGTTCTTTTCCAGCCTTAATGATTCTATGATTAATTGGGTTTCTACGTGGGGATTCTCTGTGGTCTTAACTCTTAATCCCATTGCTATTTTTCTCTTTGTGACAACTTGAATTTCCCTTCCTGTTTTATTAAACCTTTCAGTCTCCCAGCATCTCTCCTGTTGATTCAAATTGTCTTCTTCCTGAGGTCAGGACCATCAGTTTCTTTACTCCTAGAGCAACAGCAGATGCTTAGGGTGGAATGTAAGAACAAGGCGACCACACAGCAACCTTCTCCTAAAGGGTCTTAACCCAAAGGTGCCTTTGAATCCACCACCCTTGATGAATTTCCCTTGTCAATTTGTCCTTGGAGTCGCACATGGTGAAGTGCCACCAGCCCTGTGGGAGGCTCCCTGGTCCTGGTGATGAAAAGAGAGTTGACCCAACAGCAACCCACCCTCTCGGGGCCACACAGGATTCTACCAACTCCCATCACACTCTCCTTCCTCCCACCCCTCCAGAGATGGGGCCAGAACTGCCCACGCTTGAAGGCAGAGCCCACTGGGATTTACATGGGGATGAACTGACAGCTTCTGGTCTTTATACTTCTTGTCTTTATTCCTTTCCTAATAACTCCTAACATTTGGTTTGCTTTTTCTAACCACTGCCGAGCACAGAGATGACATTTTCAAAGATGCATGTACTATAACACCAGGATCTTGTTCTTTAGCAGTGACAGGCAGCTTACTGTTCTTTATTTGATTCATAAAGTCAGAGCTGTATTTTCCTATGTACATTAGTTTCCATTTTCTACATTGAATTTTATCTGCCATTTTGTCACCAATCACTTGGTATCAGGAAGTCTTTCTGTAGCCTTTCACAATTGACCCTTGCCTTGCTACCACAATAATTCAGTATCTCCACTTCTTGGCTGCAGGTACTGTTGCAAGAAAGAAAATTGATGCTAATAAGCCATCTGTGGTGGCATTTGGCACAGCTAAACCACGTCAGCTTCAGAAGAGAGGTGGGAGCAAACCTCCATCATGATGGGACACAGAGCTCTGAGCATCCAGGTCTAACAAACTCTCTCCATCATAGACTCACCCGGGCAGGGATAAGGGATCTGGCAGTGTCTGGCTCTATGCAGAGCCCCCAAAGCTCCAATCAGACAAGGTAGCCATGGACCTCCCCTCCACCCCCAGCTTTCTGCCTGAATTTGGACCCCAGAGACTTCCCAAGGTGCTGCTGCATGGACACGTGGTCCAGGAAAGCCTTCAGACAAACCCTGGAGGACTGGAGCTGAGCAGAGGGAAGTGCAGGGAGCTGGAGGAGGAGGGAGGGGGCAGCTGAAACACTGAATATTCCTTTTCCTTGCTCTCAGCATGGGGGGACTGAAGAGGCTTGGCTGGGACATAACTGCAGGGTGCCAACCCCTCACCCACTGCACAGCAGGTGAGAACACAGGGATCCTCTGCAGGGGTTTTCTGGTGGCACAGTGAAGAACAGGCATTTGTAGCGTGTGTCGGACCCCAGGCACCTCGGGGCAGGGCTGGATTTCCATCTTCTGCTGGTGCCATGGCCAGTGTAAGGAATCCTGTTGGTGTCAGTCTCTAACATCAGCAGAACGACTCTCTGGCCCCCAGTCTGGGCTCCTGGGAGGAACTGCTCACCCCACAGAGATCAAAAGCAGCAAAGGGCAGGAAGATAAGAAAAGATACACATTCACCAAAAGAGTGTGAAACTGAGCCAAAACACTTTGCCTGCAACCTCAGACCAAGCCAGACATGGGTAGGAGCAGACCCTGGAACACAACATTTTACATAGACCAACCTGTCACCTACCACAAGGATGCTTCCTCCTGCCCTCCTGTATTTCCCTTGGAGTTTTCCTTGGTACCACAGCTCTTAGGACCATTGCCCACAAGTGAGTGAGGAGAGGGCACCTGGACAGACACAGGGCAGGGACAGGGCCAAACTGGACCAGCCAGGTGACCGTGCAGTACAGCTCTGCAGATGGGTTAAACCCCTTCTACCATGGGTGTCCAGAAAGCCTCACTTTCTCCAGGCTATTCAATTCCAACCACACGTGTGAGAAATCACTTGGATCCCACAAATGCAGGGAGGTGAGCAGGAAAACCTGGCTGGAGCCAAAGCACTTACAGGATGGATGGAGCAGAATGAAGAGGATATGAAACCCTTCCTTGACATGTTGGGTCAGCAGCCAGTTTTCTTCCACAGCTTTGGCAGTGGAGCACGCAGCAGCATCCTGCCTGCTGGGGGAATGGGAAGGGACCATCGTACTCATTCCCCTTTTGTGGCGCAGAGCTGCTTTGGACAAGGAAGAAGCTGCAGGGATAGAGGTTTGACATTCACTTTCCTCTGTAGCCACGGATGCCAGCTCTGGAAACGAGTTGGGAGACACAGAGCACAAGCAGTGATGCTGTTTCTGCACCAGCAGTGTCAGGACTGCAGTCCCAGGTAGGTTTGCCCTGGGATTGGTCTCTTCAGACATCATCTCCAAGAGCAGCAGAGTGTCACAGCCGTGGGATGTCCCATGGTGCTTCTGCAGCTTCGTGCCACAATGTCCAGCACAAAGCCTGAGGGATGCTCCTCGCTCCACCACCACAGCAGGAGCAGCAGAACCTCCCTAGTTCCACTGGGCCGGTTTAGTGGGTGCAGAAGAGTGGGTTTGCTTCAAGCTGGGCTAAAGCAGCCCTTTCCCATGCATCTGCCTGCAGTGAAATGCTTGACTTGTCAGCAAAGGGCATGGGCCAAGACACCAGACAGCAGAGCAATGCATTGTGACCAGCAGGGCAAGGAATACCATTGTCCCCCTCTACTCTGCTCTCATGAGACCCCACCTGGAGCCCTGCATCCAGTTCTGGAATCCTCAGCACAGAAAGGGAGTGGAGCTGTTGGAGCAAGTCCAGAGGAGGCCATGGAGATGATCCAGGGGCTGGAGCACTCTTGTGCCAGGAGAGGCTGAGAGAGTTGGGGTTGTTCAGCCTGAAGAAGAGAAGGCTCCAGGGAGACTTCAGAGCAGCCTCCCAGTACTGAAAGGGGCTCCAGGAACACTGGGGAGGGGCTCTTGATCAGGGAGTGCAGGGATAGGACAAGGGGGAATGGTTTTCAGCTGAAAGAGGGGAGATTGAGATGAGATCTTAGGATGAAATGTTTTGCTGTGAGGGTGGGGAGGCCCTGGCCCAGGTTGCCCAGAGCAGTGGTGGCTGCCCCATCCCTGGAGGTGTTCAAGGCCAGGTTGGATGGGGCTTTGAGCCCCCTGATCCAGTGGGAGGTGTTTCTTCCCATGGCAGGGGTTTGGGACTGGATGGGTTTTGAGGTCCCTTCCAACTCAAACCATTCTGTGATTCTATGATTCACTGTTCAAGGGAACAGTTTCATTCGGGAGTAGCATGCCTGCATTCTGGATGGTTCCATGCCAGGAGCACTGACATCCCTGGGAAGAAGGATTTGCCTGGCACAGTTGTTTGGGGACTGGGGAGGGACCTTCTGTGTCACAGGCTGTGCCTGTGCTCTGGGCAAACAGCCTCCCTGGCCCCTTCTTTCCGCAGATTAGGCCAAGAAAAGCTACAAAGCCAACGTGATTTGATTTTTCTGGCCAGGAGGGAGAACTTCACCCCTCTTGAGGCCAGGGTTTCTACTTGATCACAGCAGATCCTGCAGCAAGATATCCAAGTGAAAGAGAGCTTTGAGTGATGGAGACTAAACCACGTGCCAGAGAAAGCTGTTGGAGGGGATTATCTCTCTGACTGCTCACACTGGCACTCAGCTCCCACTCCCACTTTGTCTGGCCCTACCCTCCAGCTGCCAGATGATATCTTACCTTTGACTGCTTGCCAGGTGGCTCTGAGGTATCTCCTTCCCTCAAAGGCACCTCTAAATTAAGACGAGTCAGATATTAATGTTGTCTTGCATTTAGCAGGGATGTTCATACCTTGCACTTCTTTCCTCTCTCAGTTCACAACAGGTTTCCAGTTCCTCAGCCCATCCCTTGAGTTAATGTCTGATTATTTCTAAATTTCATAGAATCATAGAAAGGTTTGGGTTGGAAGGAACCTCAAAGTCCATCCAGTTCCAACCCCCTGCCATGGGCAGGGACACCTCCCACTGGATCAGGGGGCTCAAAGCCCCATCCAACCTGGCCTTGAACACCTCCAGGGATGGGGCAGCCACGGCTTCTCTGGGCAACCTGGGCCAGGGCCTCCCCACCCTCACAGCAAAACATTTCTGCCTAAGATCTCATCTCAATCTCCCCTCTTGCAGCTCAGAACCATTCCCCTCATCCTGTCCCTGCCCTCCCTGATCAAGAGCCCCTCCCCAGCTTTCCTGGAGCCCCTTTCAGTCCTGGGAGGCTGCTCTAAGGTCTCCCCAGAGCCTTCTCTCCTCCAGGCTGAACAACCCCAACTCTCTCAGCCTGTCCTCATAGGGGAGGTGCTCCAGCCCTCGGATCATCTCTGTGACCTCCTCTGGGCTCTCTCCAACAGATCCATGTCCCTCTGGTGCTAAACTTTTAAAACTGTGGACCTCTGGCACAGACAGAGAGCTGAGCCATCTCCCTGCTAAGCCAAGTCCAAAGGTAATGCCTTGTCCCTGCTGCAAACTGGTGTTTCCCTGCTCATGGAGCCAAGAGCTGTTTCGGGTCTGGCAGATGCATCACAGTGGCTTCTGGTTTGTTCATCATCCATGACATCTGTTTCAAGGCTTTTTCTTTGTAGGATGCAGTCACCTCTCTTTGTAAAGGCCAGATTGTTCCTCGGATTTGGATGAGGGTTTTGGCCTTTTTCTGAAAACCTAGAAAATGAAATGTTTTTTTGCAACAAAGGTTGCAGGGAAGAGAGATTCCTTTGAGTTCATTTGCAAACTGTGCATTTGTTTGTTTGTTTTTAATGTTATTCAAGATTGGAACAAAGATAAAGGTTTTCCAAATTATTGTCAAATTGATTTTTAAAGGGTTTGGAGTCAACATTTCGTTTGACAGTATCAAAATACTTTGTTTCAATCAAGCTTTTGGATTTTTCCAAACCAAATGAAAGGGAGTTTTTAAACTGAAGGATGTTTCAGACCCAAAAAATCAAAACATTTCATTCTGAACATGTCAAAACTGGCCATTTTAAATGTTTTCACATGTTTTTTCTCCAATAAACAAAACTGGGCAAAATCACCATAATTTTGCAAAACACTTCAGAGCTGACAAACTTGTGTTACCACCATAGAGAAGCTGCAGGAAACAAAACTCATTTGTCTCCACTCCCAGGGTGGCATTCAGGGGAAAAAAGACCTCCAAAAAAAATGCAAATGGTGGAATTCCCAGGCAAAAATGAATTCATCCACTCTCCAGAGGTGTTCAAGGCCAGGTTGGATGGGGCTTTGAGCCCCCTGATCCAGTGGGAGCTGTCCCTGCCCATGGCAGGGGGTGGGAACTGGATGGGATTTGAGGTTGCTTCCCACTCAAACCATCCAACCTTGCAAGGATGAGGACAAATTTTGGTGCCTCTCTTATTGCCAACTGAAATTCCATTTAAGTCCCAAGGAACCAACCTTCCACCTCCTTCACCCCAAGAGACAACAGCCTGATGTGATGTGGCCAAGCCCAAGACCTGGACAGAACTTTTCCCAAGTAGGGGCACAAGGAGCAGTCTTGGTGCACAAGATGACTCTGTTCATCCCCAGGCAGCCTTGATCATTTTGCGCAGGGCCTGAGAGTCTCTGCCTGAGCACCTCCCATGGTCCCTTGACCCGAAGGGCTGCAGAAATTGGACATCTTTGGATTAGAAAACAGTCCCATCCTCCATTCTTCCTTCTGTGCCACTGGATGTCAAGGGAAATCACGGACAGGTTTGAGGCACATCAGCTCTGAGAGACTTTCCCCTGGTTTTGGGCTTGGAACTGAGTGTTCCAAAGGTCCCTTCCAACCCAAACCATTCCACAATTCTATAAACAGCATTTCCCACTCCTGATTTTTGTAGATGAATAGCAGCTCACCCAGAGCTCCAACACGTGGAGCCAACAGGCAGCGTGTGATTTCTGCCCTGCTCACCTGCCTGCTGGAAGGACACTGGTTTGGTCTCTACTGCTCTGCAGTGGTTTGACCTGGACAGCATCCCTTCCATGTCACCGTGGATAATTGCCCTTCCCTTCCTGGCTGGGAGCTGCATGGAGTGCACCAGCCCCATTTTCACTGAAAACCTCGGATGAGACATAAAACCACCTCAGCACAAATCTAAACAACGTGTCTGCTTAACAATCGCCGAAGGGGCATTTTCCTTTAGAGCAAATCCATCACTACGGCGAGTGTCAGGCTCCAAGGGTTGGCTCTTTAGGCTGAAAAGGCTCTGGCACGCTCAGCTCAGCTCAGTGGCTGCAGCAACACCCAGCTCTGCGCTCCTGGGGGAGATGAGGTTTACATGAGAAGAGCGACTAAGCGCTCTCCAAACATTAATGCTGCAGAGTCTGAGGTTAATTAGTCTCCACAAATCAACACGAGGGCAGCTCTGGGCACGGTAGCAACCCACGCCTGCTCTCCGGTGATGTGTTCCTGCTTTCCTCTCCTGGGCTCCTGCCAGCACCTCTTGGCTTCGTCATGGCAGAGGATGGAGACCCTCCCAGCAGCCCCACATCCCTCGGCACAACCTGCCCAGCCAGGGTGAAAGGAGCTGATTTCCTCTGTCCCCAGCTCCCTTGCTGGTGGATTTATGGAGTGTGAGATTAAGGGTTGGAGCTGGTAACAGCGAGCTTTGAAATGAATGAAATTGCAAAGAGGATTTACAAGCGTGGTTGAGCTGCTCTGGCAGCGACACCGAGCAGGCACTTTGTGCCAGGTGGGCAGGAGAGAGGAGCAGTGGGACTGCAGAGAGTGCCAGGATGCAGCAAACTGGCACCTGGGGCGAGAGGCTGGACAGGCAGAGTCTCGTTCCTCTTTCGCTGGTGTGCAGTAAATGACCAACACAGATAAGAGAGTTTCACAGGAGCATCATGGTCTTGTCTTGATTGAGACAAAGGTGTCTCAGTGGCTGCAAGAACCCCTCTTCTTGAGGTTTCTGTGCATCTGTTCCCTGAACAAACTGTGGGTTTGGTGCCATTTGCACCTTGTGTCACTTGGGTGGACAGGCCCTGCCCCACTGGAGGTCAATGAAAACACTGTGCAGTAATTGCACAACACTTTCAGTGCCCTGCTATCCTGCTTCTAATGCTTGAACGTTGGGTTCTCCATGGGCTTTGAATCTCACTGATGGCTTCCATGGAGCTGTGGGACACTCCCTACAACAGAAGGACTCCACTGGGGCTCTCGTTTCATTACCACCAAGGAGACTTTGCAGCCCAACAGTGCTATGAGTGTCTGGGGTCACGAGGGAGAATGGGAGATCCGGCTCTCAGCCTCTCACATCCATGATTGAATTTTTGCCCTGAGCTCATCCCAAGCAGCCAAAGTAGGAACAGGAGCCTGAGGAGGGTTTGTGTCACACTGGGAATCCCAATATGCACGTGAGGTTTTCTGTAGTGTTTGACCAATGCCCAACCATTTCATCACTTCTTGTGCACTCTGCTGTCTTTCCTAAAACTCCAGCAGCAGAAGGCTGGGGATTCAGGGTGAATTTTCCCTCTCCCGAGCCCTTGAACTCCCATGGATCCTGTGGCAGCACACAGGTGGAAATTCAAGCCCATTTAAATATTTGCAAACAAGTAAGGAGGAAACCCAGCAAGTTCTGCCTGAGCTTCTGGCACGGGAAAGCTGCTGCTTTTACCCTTCTGCAGCAAAGCTCCAGCACAGGCAGCGGGAACAGCTGGGGAGCAGCAGCAGGAGCCCAGAGGGTCTCAGAGCAGAGCAGCACCCGGCTGAGCAGAGGGAACCCAGCCTGGGAACAGAGCAGGGAGCCACGAACGTGCCCCTGAGCACCGAGGCAGTCACACACCAGCCCTCGGCCAGCCCCGGCACAGCGGGACACTGCTGATCGAAGCCCGATGGATCGAGGAAGATCAAAGCTCCCCTTTTATCTCGGTCTCCCTTCTGCCTCCTTCCACAGCTGGAGGGCGTGTGTTCCCCTTCTTTGTAGACTCTCCATCCCCTTCTTTAAATCTTCACTTAAAGCCTTCCTTTCTTCTCCAGCACGCAGCTGAGTCCTCTCCGAGTGCGCTGTTGTAATGCCCGTGGAGGATCCTTTTCTAAAGGCACAAATTACACTGCACCGTGTCGGCTCCCTCTCGCTGAGCATCTTTTTCAGGTAACACTTTGTGTTAAGAGCACATTAACCAGTTCTGAGCTGCTCCAGCATCACAAAGAGCGGCTCAGGGGGGACACCCTTCTGTCTGGCGTTCATTAGGATCAATGTCGACAGCACAGCCCAAACTAGGATGAAATCTGACCCCCCACGCCCCCCCCCCCTTCTGCTGCCGGGGCTGCCATTGCCTAATTGGATCCAATGTAACGTATTAGAGTGCTCATTATGAGATGACACAAATCGGGTTTGGCTTCTTCTCAGCAAAAGAAGGGGCCTCAGTTATTGTAATGTGCACAGCAAGCAGGAAACACATGAGCATCCCGGTCACCTCCTGTCTCAGAGAGCCCTCTGGGCTCAGGCACCCAACCCAGAACAAGTCTCACACTGCCGAGGATCCCTTTAAGCTGTAATGGGATGGAAGTGCTGCTGGGGCACCCCCTCATAGCTGGCGACAGCAGAAGGACTCATAGTTCACCTGGGCCTTGAGGGCCACCCCAAATGCCTTGATCTTGGGTTCTCAGGCACTGGAATGATCTGCCCAGGGAAGTGGTAGAGTCACCATCCCTGGAGGTATCTGAAAGATAGGTAGATGGGGTGCTCAGAGATGTGATTTAGCAGCAGACAGGTATGGTTGGACTCAATGATATCAAATATATTTTCCAACTAAATGATTCTATGATTCATTGAGACATGTACAGGGATTTGGTTGCCTCAGGAAAACAAGGCATCCCAGAATGTAACTGGGCTTGGCACTGTGAGCTCATGCACGAGGTCAGTTCTTCATAAAGTGGGAGACCTTGCTGGGTTGCAAAGGATTGTTGTTGAAGATCAAAGACAAGCCTCAGCAGTGCCTGAACCAGATGAGATCCAGAAGACTCTGTTTTCGTATTGTTAAGCTCAAGGGCTTCTTCTCATCACCCCATCATACTGCTGCCTTGGCCCTTTGTCCAGAATCCTGCAGATCCACCAAACTCCTCTGGGCAAACATGCACAGAGCATCTCTCCTCAGCATTCCCACCTGGATGCCCAGCAGAGACACGGGGGCACCACATCTGGAGGTGCAGGTACTGGATAGAGGGTTTCATTAATTCTTAAAACACAGTCAGTCAGCTTTGCCCTCCAATTCCTCTTGAAGAAGCTCTTTGCTAACCACAAGTGTAAGAGTGGTCAGTATGTGCTGTGCAGAAAGAGGGTTAAAGTGCTTAATGTTCAGTATGTTTACAGTAACTGCAGTTGATGGTGTTCATATGCACATCCAACCTCTTTTAATATCATGTGGAAATAAGCTCCACAGATTAACCACACACTGTATAAAAACTGGTACTGGGTTTGAATTTACTGCCTTTTAATTTCCTGCATTATGATTTTCTGCATTTCCTGAGTTTAATTTCTTGCCATCCTTATCTTTTCATCACGCTCCAAGCTCAAATCTGGGGTGTTTTCCTCTCACTGCTGAGACCAAAAATACCACAGCACAAGAAATTCTTGTCATTTGCATCTCCAGCAGGGTCTTCTCCCCCAACAAAAAGGAAAATCAGTGAAGAAATACTCCAAGCTCCTACGCAAAGCACAGTACATCAGCTGCTGAGAGTGGGTTCAAAATTGGAGTTTCTGCTCAAGATGTTCCTGTTTGAAAAACAAAATAAATACATTGGAGAAGGGAGAGTTTTGAGCAGGTACAAACTGTGAGGACGTGCATTCCTTTGTTGAAGGAAGTTGGAGGTGCTGAGAGGAAATTGCACAAACAGAGCTCCTTGAGTTGTAAGAGTTGTAAGACTCCAGACCTCACCTGGAGCCCTGCATCCACCTCTGGAGTCCTCAGCACAGGAAGGACATGGAGCTGTTGGAGTGAGTGTAGAGGAGGCCACAAAGATGATCCAAGGGCTGGAGCACCTGAGAGAGTTGGGGTTGTTCAGCCTGGAGAAGAGAAGGCTCCAGGGAGACCTTAGAGCAGTACTGAAGGGGGCTCCAGGAAAGCTGGGGAGGGGCTCTTGATCAGGGAGTGCAGGGAGAGGATGAGGGGGAAGGGTTTTTTGGTTGAAAGAGGGGAGATTGAGATGAGATCTTGGGGAGAAATGTTTTGCTGTGAGGGTGGGGAGGCCCTGGCCCAGGTTGCCCAGAGCAGTGGTGGCTGCCCCATCCCTGGAGGTGTTCAAGGCCAGGTTGGATGGGGCTTTGAGCCCCCTGATCCAGTGGAAGGTGTCCCTGCCCGTGGCAGGGGATTGGAACTGGATGGACTTGAAGATTCCTTCCAACCCAAATTATTCTGTGATTCTGTTATTGTAGGTCTTCCAAGTCCACAGCTTTTCTCACCTCACATTCTGGCTGTTATCCTCACAGTTCTCCTGTGAGATGAAGTCTTGATCCACAGTATAGATGGAAGAAGTGCCCAGCAGTGATAAAACTTGTCCTGTGGTTTGTGACAGAGAGCTCTGTCAGGCAAGGAAGCCTGGAAGATGTTGCTGTCTCATAGAATCATAGAATCATCGGGTTGGAAAAGATCTCTGAGATCATCAAGTCCAACTGTACCTGTCTCTTTACTAAACCCTGTCTCTAAGGAACTCATCCACCTGCCTTTTAAACACCTCCAGGGATGGCGACTGCACCCCCTCCCTGGGCAGCCTCTGCCAGGACCTGAGAACGCTTTGAGTGAAGAAACTTTTCTGATGTCCAGTCTAAGCCTCCCCTGGTACAACTTGAGGCCATTTCCTCTTGTCCCATCACCTGTCACTTGGGAGAAAAGATCAACACCCACCTCACCACAGCCTCCTTTCAGACAGTTGCAGACAGGGATGAGGTCTCCCCTCAGCCTCCTCTTCTCCAAACCAAACAACCCCAGCTCCCTCAGCCACTCCTCACAGCACTTGTTCTCCAGCCCCTTCCCCAGCTCCGATCCCTTCTCTGGACACTCTCCAGCCCCTCAATGTCCTTCTTGTACTGAGGGGCCCAGAACTGACCCCAGTACTCGAGGTGTGGCCTCACCAGTGCTGAGTGCAGGGGCACAATCCCTGCCCTGCTCCTGCTGCCCACGCTGTGTCTGACACAGCCCAAGATGTCATTGGCCCTCTTGGCCACCTGGGCCACTGCTGGCTCATGTTCAGCCCCTGCCAACCAACACCCCCAGGTCCTTCTCCTCCAGGCAGCTCTCCAGCCACTCTTCCCCTGGAATGCTGTGGGGGTTGTTGTGTCCCAAGTGCAGGACTCCACACTTGGTCTTGTCTCGGTGCATTCCTGAGCCCGAGTGCTCCCAGGAACTCGGAGCCCGAGCACCAGGGGCAGGCAGGTGCCTGCAAATCCTTATGCAGTCGGTCGAGCGCATCACCTGTGTTGGGGCACCTTGCCCTGCTCTGGAGACAGCTCAGCCCCCTCACCTCTCCCTCTCTCAGCATCATGTACCACCACCCAGGTTCCTCTTTTCCTCTGAATCATCTTTAATGGCAAAGAATGAGGTGGCAAAACCTGTGTCACCCCCCTTCTTTGTGCCACATTGGTCCCATCGCCCTGGCTGCAGTGGTTGTGGAGCAAAACAGGGGTGGGGTTGCTCTCCAGGATGGGTCCAGGATGCAAGAGAGGCATCAGTGAGTGGTGGCACAACGTTAGCACAGGGCTGGCACAGGCAGGGCAGCCTGAAAACACAGCTCTGACCCAGGAAGACACAGGCTTGGTGCCACCTCTGCAAGGCTGGGCTGAGGAGCCGGTCCTGGATGCTCATGAGGAGGATGAAGGTCTCCCGCTGAGCACCGTGACACTATGTTAAAGTGTTCAGAGAGCTCTTCCTTCCCAACCCAGGCAGTTAATGGCTGGTTTATGTCCTGAAGCGTGAGGTTTTAGGTCCCCTGCAGATTTTTATCCCATTTAATGTAACTGTAGATATCCTCTGTATTCATATAAATGAATAATCCTTTCTGAATCCTTCTAAGCACTTTGCTTTAGCTGCCTGGATATTATTAATCATAATGCTCTGCACTTAGACAGCATTTTACCTATTCACAGCACTGAACAAACACTGGCTAATTAACCCTCCCCATGCCGTGGGAGGCAATTATCACCCTTGCTGCCCAGAGGGGGAAGGCGGCACCAGAAGTGGCGGTGAGTGGGGATTTGGGGCCAACGCTGCCTCTTTTCCCAGCAGTGGATGCAATGGAAAAAGATCATTATCTCGATGGCTATGGACCTGCTTAAACCTCAGAATTCCTCTTCGCTGAGAAATGTGGAAGAACAACATTTTATCCCCCCTACAACCGCCTGGCTTTGTGCGCTGAAAGCACAGAAAGCTGAAAACTAGAACTAAAAACATTTAATTAACTAAAGAGAAATCAACATTCAGGAAAAAAAGAGAAGTTCTTGGGGGCAATTTCTGTCTAGTCAACAGAAGAGGGAGTTGGGGTGGGTGGAGGGAGATGTCACCAGAGGATCTCTGGCTGGTTTTGCTGTGCAGCCAAAGCCAGCTGCAGGGGGATAGTGATAATAATACCAATGATGCTAACGATGATATTTCTGTGCCTGCTTTCCCTGCAGCCTCCTGCACAGACGGATCCCAAAGCGTGTATAAATGGAGTTGCTGTTGTCACTCCTCTTGGGCAGGCTGGGAGATCACAAATGCCACGCAGCTGAGAGCCAGACTTCAGCTGTCTTTGCAGCAGGCAGCCTCCAACTGCCTCTGCTGTCTCCCGAGGGACCACGTTGCCAAGGCACTTGCCAGCAGGGCTGGCACGGTCCATCTTCTTTCCCTGATGATGAGGGACTTTGCATCCCATCCTTCCATGTGGCACTTTGCTTCCAGATTGATCAGGTTGGTGCAGACAAGTCTTACTCGCTCTTTGCCCCATCACACATGGTGTATTAACCCTTTGTTTCTCAGAGGTAAGGTCCAAGCCCCTGAGTGAGGAGGAAGCAGCCCATGGTCAAGACATTGGTACTTCTTCAGTGGGGTCGTCTCTCCAGCCTTGGTGCAAAGATCTCACTCTGGGTCCATAGAGTCACAGAATCATAGAATATCCTGAGTTGAAAGGGACCCACATAGACCATTGAGTCCAACTCCTGTTCCTGCACAGGACAACCCCAACATTCACTCCATGAGTTTGAGGGTGTTGGTCAAAGGTTTCTGGAATATCGTCAGGCTGTGACTGCTGCCCTGGGGAGCTGTTCCAGTGCTCCAACACCCTCTGCTCTGGGGGCAAAAACCTTTTCCTAAAGTCCAACCTAACCCCCCCCCCCGCCATTCCCTCGGGTCCTGTCATTGGTCACCAGAGAGAAGAGCTCAGTCCCTGCTCCTCCTCCTCCCCTGGTGAGGAAGCTGTAAACTGCTACAAGGATCCCCCTCAGGTTCCTCCCTTGTTGAAACAGGATGGGCAGGATCTGTCCCTCTGGTGCTAGACAGGACCTGACAGGGAAGGCATTATCCAACAGACAACTTGGGACACCAGAAGCAGCAATGTGCAGAGGGGATAAGATCTTTTAACCCTTACTGGGCATGGATATGCTCTTCTTCCCTGACAATCCAGAAAGGACTCTCAGCTGTGGGGAGAAGCATCCTCCTGAGGGACACTCGCTGAGGGAGAGGCATTACACTTGGCTCCACGTGTTCCTCCAGGCTGCAGTGGCTGCACGACTCGCTGGGAGGCTGCAGCAGCTCCCCTTCCCGGGGCTGCCCTTGTCTGGCCACCTTGGAAAGCAGGTCACGGGGACATCTCGCTCAGCCGGGAGGACAATGCTCCTTCCCAATCAGATTTCACCTCCGGGCACATCTCCATCTGAGCCGAAACTGCCCATTACTTCTCCAGCTGAAGCCCTCATTTTGCAGACAGAAGGCCGTTTATTGCCAGATAAATAACGCTGCGGCTTGCAGAGCCGGCTCAGGGCAACACAGGGACATGGAATTGCGAGTCAGGATAATCACAGGTGTATATCATATCTCAGGGGGATATTATATCAAAGGCACGCTCCCCTGGATGGAGACAGCAGCTTGGGTTTGACTCAGATATCAAGTGCTCAGTGAGCACGGCATCTCCACGCCTCTTCCCTTCTATCAGGTGCGTTTAGCTGCCCCCTCGCTCCTGCCCGTATCTATCCCGAATGCTAATGCACCAGAATATATTTGTATCACCCCGATGTCATTTCTGTGGCTGGCAAATGTGACAGATGAACTACCCAGCTCGTGCTGCTAATGGAAAGCCAGTGCCAGCAAGAGCCAAGAGAACTACTCGTAAGTCAAAAAGAGATGCTGTAATTTTCACTTTGATACCTGGAATCCCTCCCTCCCTCTCTCTGATGGAGAAGGAAAGGGCCTTCATCCGTGGCTGGTGGAGCTCGGTGCCTGCATGTGAGCACAGTGAGGAGCGAGCTCTGCTGGGACCCAGCCAAGAGCCACGAAACAGCCCCTTCCCCTGAGCCCAGGGCTGGCAGAGAAGAGTAAAAGGTGCTCACAGTGCTTTGTCTGCTACAGCAAAGGGAAGGGAGGAGGATTTTTGTGTGTGCTGTTGCCAGGATGAGTTCTTGCACTGTTAGGGGGGCTGAGAAAGTTCCCTCTGCCTCTGGCACTCGAGGAACTCCGGGGCTTTGCTTGCTTTAATCCCCTGCCATCCCTGGGAGATGAAGAGTTGCCTTCTATCAGGGCACCGTCCCCCCCAGTGCAGCTGGCAATGCTTTTTCTTTCCTTTCTCTTCACAGACACTGCAATACCAAGGCACAAGGAGGCTTTGCAAAGCCCTTAACAGCCAAGGGCTGGAGAGTGAATGTGACCCTTTGGGCAGACATTTACTGTCCAGTCCCTGGCAGCAGCCTGAGCCAAGTGCCCGAGGTGTTGTGAATGCTCCAAATCAGCCAACAGCACCGGCTGGAGCTTTGTGCTATTTGTAACCAAACCTGCCCAAGGGCTGAGGGCTGGGTGAGCTCAGTGCCTATTTCTGCTTTAAGGTTCCTTCCAACCCAAACCATTCTACAATTCCATGATTCTTTTCAGGATTGATCAAAGGAAAGTTGTTTTTCAGTGCCTCAGTTTCCCCAAGCTGTGGCATGGATGGCAGCCCAGCACAACATTCCAGGAGGGAAAGCTGTTTGCAGAGGGTAACAATACAGAAGTGCACAGGTTTTACACATGGTGCTTCCCCACTGCTTCTCTTCCACGCCAGGGAATGTGCTCAGAAAACCTGTACAAGACAGAAACGCCCTCTCCCCCTTGGTGTGCTCAGTTGTTACCCTGGGAGAGCTCTGGTAGGTGATGAATTGCTCAAGTGGGAAGGCAGCAGTGCCCTTTCTGTTTGTGTGGAGTGTGTCTAATATACTGATATATGCTGCATTCATCCCTTTTAAATATAAATCAATAAGCTGCTATATTTCAAAAGAGAATAGAGCAGAGGCCAGTCAATGTGCAGTATAAATGTCTTCATTCCCTGGAGTCCCTCCTGGCTGGGCTGCAGGGCCACGGTGCAGCCACTGAGGGAGAGGAGACGTGCTCAGGCCTTTCCAGAGAGCTGTGCCAAGAAGTGAGTGAAAACATGTCAGGGTTTTCCCCGTGTCCTGCCGCTGCCAAGTTCCCCAGCAGCAGCTGCACACGGAACCAGCCTGATGCACAGGGGCACCTGCGCCCTCGGTGACCAACCTGGCCCAAGACATGGGGCCAAACACATCGATGCCCCTTTCTGCTGTGCAGTCTGGACCATCTGCAGCATCTCAAACCCCACATTTCGCTTTTCACTTTCCTTGTTCCAGTGGATGTGGGGCTCTGGGCATTTGTGTGCAGTGCGTGACCCCACGTGTGGTGCTCAGTTACAGCAGCCTCACGCTCTGGGAGAGGAGTGAGATTGCTCATCCTGGAGAAGAGAAAGTTCCAGGGAGACCTTAGAGCAGCCTCCCAGGACTGAAAGGGGCTCCAGGAAAGCTGGGGAGGGGCTCTGGATCAGGGAGTGCAGGGACAGGAGGAGGGGAATGGTTTTCAGCTGAAAGAGAGAGATCGAGATGAGATCTTAGGGTGGGGAGGCCTTGGCCCAGGTTGCCCAGAGCAGTGGTGGCTGCCCCATCCCTGGAGGTGTTCAAGGCCAGGTTGGATGGGGCTTTGAGCCCCCTGATCCAGTAGGAGCTGTCCCTGCCCATGGCCCATGGCAGGGAGGTTGGGACTGGATGGGCTTTGAGGTCACTTACAACCAAAAACAATTCCATGGTTGTCGGATTTATGTTATAAGATGTTGGAACCTCTGTCCTTTTCAGGTCTCCATGTGTTAGGGACCTTGGGTTACACGTGCATTTATGAATCTGGGCCACCTTTCCTCAAGAGTTTGTAACCCCTTCAGGTTTAGTCTGGAAAGCCTTCTGGCATGGAAAGCCTCCTGGGCATGGGCTGTGGCTGCACCTGCACCACAAGACCCTATACCCCAGGGCAGACCCCCAAGCACCCCAGGGACAGGGCTATTCCACCTGGAGAAGAGGAGACTGAGGGGAGACATCATTGCTCTCTGCAGCACCCTTAAAGGAGGTTGTAGCCAGGTGGGTGTTGTCTTCTCCCAAGTATCAAGCAACAGGATGAGAGGAAATGGCTTCAAGTTGCACCAGGGGAGGTTTAGATTGGATATTAGAAAACATTTCTTTACCTAAAGACTGGTGAAGCACTGGTAGAGTGGGAAGATGCCACAGGATGCCTCCAGCCACCACTGCTGGTGGATGAGCCCATCCACTCCATAGTGTCCATTATCCTCCTGGCCAACATTGCAGGTGTTATCAACACTGCAGTTAAAACAAAATACAATCTACTCTGCGCAATTACAAAAGGTTGCAGATCCAAGACCTTCTAATTACACAGCAGTTTCCAATCTAAACTATTATTTATGACCAAAAAATGTCAATTTGTACAGACTCCAACATTTCACCTTCTAAAAACTCACCCATTAATCCATGTTGTATTTAAATGTTCATTTCAGGCCAGATTTCTCTGGTTAATGCACATGATTCTCTTTCAAGTCCTTTAGAAAGGAAAGCTGAAGTTGAAAAGGAGAAGTGGCCCCTTTTCTGGAATCTTCTGCTGAGAAAAAAAATGTTAATTAGCTCTCAATATTTTATTAATAATCAATTTCTTATGATTATTTTTTTAATGAGGTGGCATTACATAAATGCCCTCATTTTCTGGAGTGTTTGGTGTTTCTAAGAGTCTGCAATCCAGTTTGCATGAATAATTCCCATTCAATTGACTATTCCCAAACTGTTCCCTTCAATCCTCTGCTATTTATTACTTGAGAGTTGTGGTTGGCCACTCCACTCGCCGGGTTTTATCGCTAATTAGATGACTGTAGATTTTCAAACGAGATGAATTTGGGGTTAGTGGGTAGCACAGAGGAGAGTACACAGCCACTGCTTGGCAATGCAGATAAATACTCAGATATAGGAAAGTTCAGGGTCAGCAAACATTTCCCTGAATCCCTGGGTTTCACTTGAACAGTTACATCCAGCAAACTGCTCCCGCCCAGGCCAGGAGAGCCACACTGAGTCCTGTCTGAAGCACAGACTTCCCATGATAAGCAATGATTCCAGGAAGGGAGACTTGATACAGGCTCCAAATTTCCCAGCTTGACCTCAAGTAAAATGAAAAAAATCATAGAATAGTTTGGTTAGAAAAGACCTTTGAGATCATCAAGTCCAACCATTCCACCACTAAACCACTGAACAACTCATCTGCCTGGTTTTTAAACCCCTTCAGGGATGGGGACTCCACAACTGCTCTGAGCAGCCTCTACCAGTGCCTGAGAACCCTTTCAGTTAAGAAAGGTTTCCTGATATCCAATCTGAACCTCCCCTGGTGTAATTTGAGGCCATTTCCTCTCATCCCATCACTTATTTGGGAGAAGAGACCAACACCCACCTCACCATAACCACCTCTCCAGGAGCTGCACAGAGTGATGAGATCTCCCCTCAGTCTCCTCTTCTCCAGACTAAACATCCTCAGGTCCCTCAGCTGCTCCTCACAACACTTGTTCTCCAGCCTCTTCCCCAGCTCTGTTCCCCTTCTCCGGACACATTCCAGTGCCTCAATGTCCTTCTTGTAGTGAGAGGCCCAAAAGCATTTTGGGATGTGTAGTGGCAGGGATCCTTTCAGGATTGTGCAGCCCAATATAAAAATAAGAATAAAAATGCCTTTATGGACTTAAAAAGGCACAGATCCTTTCAGCACTGTGCAATGCATTTGAGATTGTGCTACTGAGCATCTTGAGAAGAATAATCAAGTCTTATGCCTCAGGGCATGGGAACAGCTTTCCCGGGGTCAGGAAGTACCTTTTCACCACCAGCTGAGGACTGGCTGGATTTCAGCTCATTTTTCATTATCTACGAGGTTTTCAGTCCCTCTCCGTGCAGGGCGAAGCCGATGACCCTGCGACGGCTGCTCTGACAACACATCAGGTACCTCTGGATTGTCTCCCCGAGCACCCTCTGTAGGAGGCAGCTCCTGAGGAAGCGCCAGGAGGGGTGCAGATGGCACAGTGCGCCGGCTGCTTCTCTGCTTTGCGGCTCCGCTGGAGGTGGGAGGGAATCCCTGCATTTCGGCAGAGGGAGGGGAGACGCTGCTGATAAGACACTGGCAGTGTTCAGTAAGTCCCAGAGCCCGCTGCCTAAATGAGACATTGACAGAAACAAAAGAAACCCCGCTAGGAAATCTCTCTCCTTTCGCCTGGAAGAGGGTGAGGGGTTTGGGGGGCGGGGGGAGCGGGAGGTTTGCATACATTTCAAGCCTCAGCCGAAATACAAAGTGGTTTTTTTGTGAACGCAAGAGAAAAGGACGTGAAGCAGGCAGAGAAGGAGGAGGAAGAGCAGGGGAAGGATGCCTCAATACAAAAAAGCTTAGCCTGATAAAATATTTAGGACGGGCTCACACATCAGAATATTAATGCTCTGCATTCCTTGTGCTTGCACTCTGTTGATCTTCATTCTCCAGTGACCTTGTTTACAGTATCTGAATTTGCAGTCTGCATTTTAATAAGGCCCTGAGAGAAGGTCTGAGACACAGCGTCTCACTGAACCAACTTCAAAACCCTCCTCCGAGTGGCTGAAATTCGGGAAGATGGGATCTGGCTCGGGGGTACCTGATACCTCGTGTCCGCTGAGGAAAAAGCCTCCGGAGAGCCCAGTCCCGGTCAGCCGCCACCACCTTGAACTGGGAAACTGGGGCAGCGTGGAGCGGTTTCTCCATGCAGTTAAATTAATATTCCTTCCCACCTCGCTCAAAGGCTTGGTGGAACCTCTGCAGGCTGCGGGCAGCCCCTCCACAACGTCTCGTCCCCTTCCCTCCTCCCTGTCGTCTCCAGGTGACCCGCGGGACATCGACCGGCTGCTCCGCACGGGCTCTGCCAGCCAGCGCAGAGCTAAGCAGCTGGAAGAGCTCGGGAGCCACGGTCCCCTCAGCAGGCACAGGAGGGATCCGGAGGTGGCTCCTGTCTCCTGCAGACAGCGGGAGAGGGAAGCGTGTTCCCCACCCCGAATTGCCTAATGGGCTGTGAAGGGGGCTCAGCAGGCAGAGCCCGGGCTCCGGGGGATGTGAGGAAGAGCGGGAAGGGTTCGTCACATCTGTTGGGAGCTTCCACGGAGATGGGAGAGTGCAGGAGGGAAGATGGAGCCGGGGAGTTTTCCCTGGGGATGGTGCCAGAGTCCAGTTCCACTCGCTTAGGGGCTGCCAGGGTCCCACCTGCCTGAGCCAGGCTCTGCACATCAGATGGCGATGGAGCGGGGCCAGTCCTGCAGCGGTCCTTGTCCACCCAGCAGAGGGTGGTGGCTGCCCGTGGACACGCTGGTTGTGCAGCTCAGGGTTGGAGAAGTGCAAGGACACGCCGGGCTGTGCACGGGGCTCCCTGCGCAGCGGGGCAGCAGCTGGAAGCTCCTACAAAGCCTCGCTGTCTCCAGGGAGAGCCCTGCCCTCCTTGCCCATGGCACGATGTGCTATGAGTTTGGTGAGGTGCCCAAGCACCCTGGCACCGCAGCTCTGGGTGGGAGCAGAAAAATAACCACAGGGCTTCTGGGGATTTTGGAACAACCCCCTTGAAAGCTGATACTGGAAATGAGCTTGTGGCCAGTCACACCCTGCCAAATACCCAGATCCAAACCATTTGGAAGGTGGGGGAGATGATTCCTCAATCTCAACCCACTCCCACTTGTTCTTGCTTTTAGAAGAAGAAGGAATGTCCCATGATTTGAAGAGGCATCATCCCTCCTCCTTCCATCCACACCATTTTTCCTTCTCCCCACCCACACCATCTCTCATCCTCCCCATCCACACCATCTCTCCTTCTCACCCTGGCCATGGACCAGTTTGGTGTTGTGCCCTGCGTGATGTGTCCTGGTGGTGCCACAGGCAGGGAACTGGGCACAGCAGCATCCTGGAAATCCAGCCCAGGCTGTGCTGCAGCGTGGTCAGTGAGTCAGGAATCAGGAGGTCAGGCTTGACTTTACATCTTTATTTTTACTCCAAGATAAATGAATGAATCCTCATGGAATCTCTCAGAGGGAAGAGGGTTTATTTCTGTTTTGCAGATGGGAAAATATAGTATGTAGTCCCTGGCAAAGCAAAGATAAGAACTTGGAGCAGCATCCTTCCAGCCTTACCTCTCCCACTGTGATAACCCCTTAGGATCCGTAGGGTCCTGCAGCCCACTGGGTGTTTCTGCTCCTGTGTAGAACTGTCCAGACTCCTGAAGGGCACCTTGACTTCCCTTCTTTCACCTTCAGAAAAACTCACCAAGTCTTTCCCCTTTGAATTCTCTCAGAGAAATATCTCAGGGTAATGCATCATCTTGCCTGAGGAGTCATACGACCCCATGGCACCCAGGGTGCCCTCTCAAGGAATTACAGGCTCCACTGCCTGGCTCTCCTCCTCCCTCCAAAAAGGGATCTCTTCTCTCTGGTGACCACTGACAGGACTCAAGGGAATGGCAGGAAGCTGTGCCAGGGGAGGGTTGGGCTGGACATCAGGAAAAGGTTCTGCCCCCAGAGGGTGGTGGAGCACTGGAACAGCTCCCCAGGAAAGCAGTCACAGCCTGACAATATTCCAGAAGCATTTGGACTTTTGATGCAAATTTTGGGACAGGAGTTGAACTTCTTATGGGTCCCTTTCAACTCGGGACATTCTGTGATTCTATGATAAGGGAAGACTCTCTGTGTGGGGCTGGGAGGGCTCTGGGGGCTGCACTGGAGCTCTCCGATGGCCAGCAAAGCAGGGAACATTTGCAGCTCCGGCTCTGGATGTGGTCATTGTCCTGACAAAGTTCAGAGATAATTTTCAAGAGTAGCAAGGGATGTTCCCTCCTCCCAAGCGACCTTTCTTCCTTCTCTGAAGAGCTCCAGGCACAGAAGTGTATCGTGTGCCTCAGCATCTCCTCAGCTTGCTTGGGTTTGTGCACAACACAAGTGCAGGCTTTATATCCATCTTGGCTGGGCACCATCAGAAAGACCAGAATATGGCTTCTCATTAAAGAAAAATGCAGTTCTCCCTTAGGCTCTGTAGCTTGACTTTCAAAACGGTGGACTGACAATATCAAATTCCAAGGATGTGGGATCCCCTGGGAAAAGCCAGGGTTCATTCACAGAGAGCCACAGCATCCCCTGAGGATGGGCTGTGCAACCATGGTATCCCCTGCCTGCCCCGCTGCTGCTCCCAGCAAAAGGGTATCTGCTCTGGGCAGTCTCCATCCTGGCCATCACTTTGTCTGGAGAAAAGGTGTCATTTGAAAGAGCAGGATGAGGCCACAGCGTAGCTGGGATTTGGGAGCAGGGATGTGGAAGGGGAGGTTGATGTGTTACTGGAGCCTGTGCAGAGCCCTGAGTACAAAAGTGTCCAGGGAGGGGCTGCAGAGTCCTGTGGGGACTCCCAAGCTCCCTGCACATCTGCTGAGCCCTGAGAAGCACAACACCCTTCTCCAGGACAACCTGCAGAGTGGGCAGGAGCTGAGCACCAGCAAGGGCTCCTGCTGCCCCTAGGGCTGCTTGGGGCCACAGCTGCCAGGGAAACTGAGATTTTACCAAAAGCAGTGAGCCCTCTGCTCCAGTCATGCCAAAACACCTGGGGCACCAGGGATGGGGATGGTGGGCTGCAGCCACCAGCTTTGCATGCTCTGGTAAACTCAGCACACAACGTGTGTGGGTGACACCACACCATGTGTGTTCCTGGGCTTCTTTGCTGTGCCCAGAAGGAGGTGATTTGCCTTAGGGCCAGGGCCATGAAACAACCAGGACCCCAGCAACACAACCACTCTCAGCACCCTTCAGCAGAGGTGGAAGAGACTGGCTAGGGAAGCAGCAGGTGATGTGATCCCTCAGTCTTGCTGTAGGAGCTGAGACACCACCAGCATCAGCACCTCTGAGTGGCCAAAAAGCACAGGGCTGAGGCTTCATGAAGCTTCAGACTTCTCTGGAAGAGCCTTCAGAGCTGTCCACATCATGGTGGACTTAGCAGGGCTGGATTGATGGTTGGGTTCAATGATCTTAAGGGGTTTTTCCAGCTGAAAACCACTCTATGATTCTATGTCCACGCCAAGGAGTCAGGAGTGAAGCTCAGCAACAAGGGTGAGGCACCAGGGCTCATGAGGGAAGCACAGGGCAAGGGTTTTGGAGCTGACCTCAACACCTAGGAAATCCCCTGCCCTCTGCATGCCTCAGTGTCCCCATCTATTTAATGAGGTCATTGATGCATTCTCCTGCACCATTTGAGAGCTAAACGTGGGCTTTTAAGTGCAGAGCAATTGCACCTTTCCCTCTTTACCACCTCACTTCCCAGTGTGATGGGGTAGGGATTAAATATTAGGACCAGGGTAGTTGAGGACAGCTTGTCCCAGCAGCACTCTGCAGGGCTGCCTGTCCTTGCACAGTCTCAAAGCTCTCTCACAGGTCCTGCAGCAAAGCAGAGGGTATTTTCCCCCGACTCCATTTCGGAATAAAGATCAGGCTGGACTGGAGCAGAACTGCAGTGCAGAGAAACACAGACACATTCCTTGGATTGCTTTGAAGCTCCTTGTGTCCCTGCCCGGCCCCAGGGTGTGAGCAAGGCAGGGGCTGAGGCAGCAGGGGGAGGGCATGGAGCTGCAGGGCCAGATGTGCCTGTCTGTGTCTAAGCTGCCCAGCACATCTGTGGCTCAGAACAGCAGCAAAGTGCCCTGCTGCGAGGGTCTGACCTCTTCCCCAGCTCCCGTTGGCAGCAGGGAGTGGGAGGGGGATCGCTCTCCAAAGCCCTTCAGCACCGCCGCAGTTCCAGGTGTTAGAAACAAACCCCAAAAGCATCAAAGAGCTCCCAAAATTGGAGCTCAGGGGACCATGTGCAGATTCAGACCCGGTGTGGAAATGGGAAGGGGGCATGGGGCAAATCCTGGCTGAGCCCCTGCCCCTGTGAGGGTTGCTGCAGGCCATCCCGGGGGATGAGTTTTGTTAGACCTTTGCCTCCTGCCACAGGGAAGAACTTGCTGCTCAGTGCAACCCATCTGATATCATAGAATCATAGAACCATGGAATGGGTTGGGTTGGAAGGGACCTCAAAGCCCATCCAGCTACCCCCTGCCATGGGCAGGGACACCTCCCACTGGATCAGGGGGCTCAAAGCCCCATCCAACCTGGCCTTGAACACCTCCAGGGATGGGGCAGCCACCACTGCTCTGGGCAACCTGGGCCAGGGCCTCCCCACCCTCACAGCAAAACATTTCTCCCTAAGATCTCATCTCAATCTCCCCTCTTTCAGTTCAAAACCCTTCCCCTCATCCTATCCCTGCACTCCCTGATCCAGAGCCCTTCCCCATCTTTCCTGGAGTCCCTTTCAGCACTGGGAGGCTGCTCTAAGTTCTCCCTGGAGCCTTCTCTTCTTCAGGCTGAACAACCCCAACTCTCTCAGCCTGTCCTCATTATGCTCAGTGCATGTAGAGTTGTGAGAAACAAGCAGGCCCCTACCTGAGAGATGCTGAGCCACAGTGCAAGAAATACAAGATAGAAACATAGGGAGCCTGGAAAATCCTTGGGGAACAGCACCTTTGCTGCTTGCTGTGAGCTTTGCCCCAAGGCAGAAAGCCAGTGTAGTCAGTGCACTTGGAACCATGTGTGGTCCCCCCAGGCCAGCTCTCCAGCTCATGGTCCTCCCGGCCCCTCTCCTCCGGTGCTGGCAGAGCCCCAGCTGAGGGATGGCGGTGATTTATTTCAGAACATTTCTTGCCTGTTGAAAGCCTGACCTCAGATATGGAGAGACGACGTGGGGAAGATGTACGAGTGTCTCTCAGCAAAAGTGCATTGGAGAAATTGAGCGTGAGCTGCCATCAATCTGCCCAGGCTCAGAGGCCCCGCGCAACGGCGAGGGAGATGGGGACCGCGAGGGATGCTGCGAAGGTCACCTGGGAGCTGACTCAGCCTCCTCTCCCTGCTCCTGCCATCCATCACGCCCGCTGGGGAAGAGGCAGGGAGCAGAGGCTGGAGGCAATCTCCTTCTCATCCCTCATCCATTCCCCTTTACAGCTTCATTTAGGGCACTGAAATGACACACAGGCACAAATGGCACTGGGGGCACGGGCAGCGATCATCTCCCAGCAGGTGTAACAAACCCTGCCAGGCTCCGTGGGGAGAGCCATTGCTCCACCAAGGCTCCTGCCCTGGGGACCCCAAAGGCTGGAACAAGGACAAGATGGATAGAGACATGGGGACAGAGGTGACAGTTGGGTTTTCCCTCTCACTGGTTCCATTATAGCACCAGCATTTGGAGACCTTGCAGAGTCTCCCCTAAATCTATTGAGGGCTACAATAGGCTTGAGCTCTTCTGAGTGGTTTCTAGGATAGCCAGAACCCAAGCAGGGCTGTTTCTGCCCCTGTGGTAAACACAGTGTGTTTGCTGCACCAGACCTCTGCAAACTGAGCTCAGAATCCCATAGCAGGTCATGAGTTCTACCTTCAAGGAAGCCCAGCCTCTGCAGGGACCTCATATTATAATCTCAGAATAGTTTGAGATGGAAGGGACCTCAAAGCCCATCCAGTTCCAACCCCTCTGCCATGGGCAGGGACACCTCCCACTGGATCAGAGGGCTCCAAGGCCCCATCCAACCTGGCCTTGAACACCTCCAGGGATGGGGCAGCCACCACTGCTCTGGGCAACCTGGGCCAGGGCCTCCCCACCCTCACAGCAAAATATTTCTTCCTAAAATCTCATCTTAATCTCCTGTCTTTCAGTTGAAAACGGTTCCCACTCGTCCTATCCCTGCAATCCCTGACAAAGAGCCCCTCGCCAGCTTTCCTGAGGCAGCTCCCTCAGGGCAACTCCTGCCACTGACTCTGTGCTGCAGGAGATCTCAGACTCAAGCTGTGCTCAGGAAATCAGGTCAGCAGAGCTTGGCTGAGGGAACGGCTGGGAAACAGGACTCTAAACTAGTGTGAAAATGGTGCAAAGGGCTCAGGTATGGATACAACTGTGGGTTAGTGGGATGACTGTGTGATGCTCCCTGCAGAGAATCTGAACCTTGAAATTCTGAGGGTGGCCTAGAGAACTTAGAATCTGAGTTCAGACCTCCATCTGCCTTTGCCAGTCCCACTTAGGATTGCATGTCTGTACACTGCAGTTAAACACGTGTTACCTGCCTGCTTTACCTGCCCAGCCAAGCACCAGTCAAGCAGTGCCCTGCCTGCACTCCTGCTCGGTGGCCCTGCACTGATTTACAGAGATGACTCCAGCAGAGCTGCTCTGAATACACAAACAGGGAGGTGATGCTGAATCCAAACCCAAGTGCAACATCCAATGGCAATCAACATTGTTTGATTTGGACTTTCTGCAAAGAGTTTGCCCTGACATTGAGGAACGGATGGTTTTACATTGGGGAGAAATGTTCCTTTCTTCATTCTAAATCATAGAATCATAGAATGATTTGGGTTGGAAGGCACCTTAAAGCCCATCCAATTCCAACCCCTTGCCATGCTCAAAGCCCCATCCAATCTGGCCTTGAACACCTCCAGGGATGGGGCAGCCACCACTGCTCTGGGCAATCTGGGCCAGGGCCTCCCCAGCCAGTTCACAGCAGCACTGAGTGTGAAGAGAGCAGCAGGGATTTCAGCACCAAGGGCAAAAGAAGCCCAGTCTCTCACCCAGCCTGGATCCAGGGTAGTTGCCTTCTGGTTACAACAAAGAGCACCTAAAAAAGAGGATTTTCTCCATGTGATTAGGGACAGCTGACAGTGTGACCTATCATAAGATTTCCAGAGGTCCCCAGTCTAACTAAGAGTGTTCATTGTGTTTCTGGAAAGACCTGGCCCATCAGAAGATTTCCAGACTTTTAACAAGGGTGTGTAGTGGTAGGACAAGGAGGGATGGCTTTAAATTGGAAGATTTAGATGAGACATTAGGATGAAATTCTTCATGATGATGATGATGGTGAGGCCCTGGCCCAGGTTGCCCAGAGCAGTGGTGGCTGCCCCATCCCTGGAGGTGTTCAAGGCCAGGTTGGACGGGGCTTTGAGCCCCCTGATCCAGTGGGAGGTGTCCCTGCCCATGGCAGGGGGTTGGGACTGGATGGGCTTTGAGGTCCCTTCCAACCCAAACCATTCCAAGATTCTCTGATCTGACCCATCATAAGATTTTCCAAGGTCTCTAATCTACCTAAGAGTGTGCATCCCATTTTCTGGAAGGACCTGGCCCTGTCTGAGCGTGAAGCTCAAGGGCTTTTAACGAGTGCTTTTGGAAAAGTGCAAAGCAGTCCATATGCAAAAGGCATTTGGTGGTTTCTGTCAAGTGCCTCTCCACAGCATCAGGCACTTTAATACTTCTGTGAGTCTGGCCCCAGATTACTTAAATATCTTTGCTGATTGGAAGCTGTGAGAGTAATTGATTCTTCACTTCATTAGTCAAACTGAAAAAGGAATTAAGCATCACTGAGGGTATGACAAACTGGTTGACCAAACACCACTTCAGCTGAGGACAGGTAAGCTTATTTACCTTTTCTTTTTATTGAATGTGAATTATGTTGTGAAGAAAACACTAGGATTTGAAATGGGAAATCAAAACCTCATTACTTTTTAAAATTTCCTGTTTCTAAAATGATTCAACTTTTCAGTTGCTTTACAGAGTTTGGAAAACAGATTCAGTCACAGCAAAACATCTCCTGGTTTTCTTTATTTCTGGTGAATCCACTGTTCAGCCAAACAAAGCCACCTGACTGCCCATATTGAGATATTAGTAAAGCTGAGATGCTCTCGATTCACATAGGACCTTTGGAAATATTGACTTCTGGTTTTGTTCAATGCTCCAAAGCTCTGGTGATTAACACAGCCAATCCTCCAGGGTCAGGCCAGTGGGGCATTGCCTTGGCCACTTCCTCTCCTGAGCCCGGAGGAGGGTCCCGACACCACAATTTGAGGTTAAGTGGAGGGAAAGTTGTCCAGAAAGACACAGAGGAGGACACTGCATATTGCAGGAACTTTGTTGGATGGTACTGAGGACTCTGAGCTGGGAGCAGGAGGTTTCTGGGTGGAGGAACAGACTCTCACAGTGTGAATGTGCATCCCATGAGAACAGACGTGCTCCAGAGGGAAAGCCCAGGTGGGAGATGCGAGGCAGGTGAAGGCAGGCAGAGACAGGTCACATAGAGACACGAGTTGTCACCACATCTCCCTGAGAGGTGTTGATACACATCCTCAGTCCCTGAGACTGCAGTGAGGACAAACTTGCTCTTTCACCTGCTTCCTGCACGTAATTTCCTGTGTAATTAGTCCACTGTGCTGCTGCCAATCCTCCACAGAGGAGGTTTCTCCCCTTAGCAGGGATGTCTCTCTTGCATTTCGAAGTCAGAAATGACACTGACTCTACTCTCTACAGAGAGTGGAGAGATGGCACAGCCTCCAGAAAGCAACCTGCCCCTCCAGCACCTGATGGAAGAGGTGCTGAGAGATGCTTGGGAGGCATCAGCTCTTCTCTGCTGACTGCAACGAGACAGCAGAGCTTTTGGACCCACATAAGTTTTCAAGGCCCAGAAAGCCAAACCATGTCCCGGGCTGCATCCACAGCAGTGGGACCAGCAGGGAGAGGGAGGGGCTCTGGTGAGACCTCACCGGGAGCCCTGTGTGCAGTTCTGGAGTCCTCAGCACAGGAACGACCTGGAGCTGTTGGAGCGAGTCCAGAGGAGGCCACGGAGATGATCCAAGGGCTGAAGTACCTCCTGTATGAGGACAGGCTGAGAGAGTTGGGGTTGTTCAGCCTGGAGAAAAGAAGGCTCTGGGGAGACCTCAGAGCAGCCTCCCAGGACTGAAAGAGGCTCCAGGAAAGCTGGGGAGGGGCTCTTGATCAGGGAGTGCAGGGATAGGATGAGGAGGAAGGGATTTTTGGCTGAAAGAGGGGAGACTGAGATGAGATCTTGGGCTGAAATGTTTTCCTGTGAGGGTGGGGAGGCCCTGGCCCAGGTTGCCCAGAGCAGTGGTGGCTGCCCCATCCCTGGAGGTGTTCAAGGTCAGGTTGGATGGGGCTTTGAGCCCCCTGATCCAGTGGGAGGTGTCCCTGCCCATGGCAAGGGGTGGGACTGGATTAGTTTTAAGGTCTCTTCCAACCTCAACTATTCTGTGATTCATTTTTCTGTTCTCAGGGCAGGGAAATGCACACCTGCCCTTCTCTGGCCCTGCACCCTCAGTGCCATGGCCAGGGCAGTCTCATGGGATCCCAGCTCCTCACTGCATCGAGCTCAATGGTTGTCTCTCTGAGCACCACCAGCTCCTGGGGCTGCCAGGCAGATTGAGCTGTTTGTTTTGCCTTGTCTGTCTCTTTATGCATCCCCAAGTCCCTTGTGACTCTGACACTTCCAACACTGAAGGCATCCTTGTTTTCATATATCTGTTAAATAAAATGTCAGCAGGTGACAGCATGTGCTTCATGGGTGCTGTTCTGTAATTTAACAGGTTAAGAATGGATCAGAGCCTGGCTCCACATTTAGATTTAGGAACTTGTTTGGAGCACTATTTGATACTGACCCCCTGCACTGCACCACCCCTTGTGCAGTGACACCTTGTCTGTACCCAGGCTTCATTTTGCACAGGTTAAATCCATGTCCCATAAACTCTCCCTGGTTGTGGGGCATCATCCATTCAGGCACACCCTGCCTAGGAAAGACTGTAGAATCATAGAATCATTTGGTTGGAAAACACCTTTGAGATTATCAAGTCCAACCATACCTGTCCACTACTAAACCAGATCCCAAAGTGCCTCCTCTAACTGTGTTAAATTCCCCAAAGGATGGTGACTCAACCACTGCCCTGGGCAGCCTCTCCAGTGCCTGAGAACCCTTTTGGTGAAGAATTTTTTCCTAATGGCCAATCTAAACCTCCCCTGGTACAACTTGAGACCATTTCCCCTTGTCCCACCACTTGTTAATTGGGAGAAAATACCAGCACCCACCTCACCACAAGCTCCTTTCCAGTATCTGCAGACAGTGATGAGGTCTCCCCTCAGCCTCCTCTTCTCCAAACTAAACAGCCCCAGTTCCCTCAGTCACTCCTCATAGGACTTCCAGCTCCGTTCCCTTCTCTGGACGCTCTCCAGCCCCTCAATGTCCTTCCTGTACTGAGGGGCCCAGAACTGACCCCAGTGCTCAAGGTGTGGCCTCACCAGTGCCCAGTGCAGGGGCACAATCCCTGCCCTGCTCCTGCTGCCCACGCTGTGTCTGACACAGCCCAAGATGCCATTGGCCCTCTTGGCCACCTGGGCCACTGCTGGCTCATGGTCAGCCCCTGCCAACCAACACCCCCAGGTCCTTCTCCTCCAGGCAGCTCTCCAGTCACTCTTCCCCAAGCCTGGAACAATTCACAGGGTGGGTTGGTTGTGCAGTGTCACCTATTAAACCCAACTCCAGGAAGGCAGTTGGAAGTTTCTACCAACAACTTTCTCCAAAAGCTTATTTCTCCTTTTCACCAAACCCAGATACGTTGTTGGCACAAACCCTCGCACCCTTCTCCATGACATTGTTGGTTTGAGACCACTGTAATATAATCTGCTCCTTTCTCTGAGATGTTTTAGTTTAGAAATGACTTTCATGGAAGTGTTACACAGAAGCTGAACTGTTCACAAAGAACTTTTCCTGGGCTGGGAGCAGGAGGTGGGAAGGCACCGCACGAGCTGCAGACCTGTTGGCAGCTCTCATCCAAAGCAGCAGCACTGTCAATCAGAGCCTGTGTTTGGGGGACAGGGGACAGGGTTTTTTTCCTGTCAACGTGACAGGTACAAAACCTCTCCCTGGCCTTTGCTCCCCTGGGCTCTGCCTCATGCTTGGAAAAATCCCCACAGCCAACGATTGGCTCCAGGTGAGCATTTGATTTATAAATCTTGCATTTTGTAGCTGAAATCAAAAAACAATCTGTGCATCCAGTGTGGGGGGAGTGTCTGACACCATCCTCCAGCAATCCTTGCTTTCAGCTGACACTGATCATCATGATTAAATATGAAAATTTTAATACCAGTTACCATGGCCATGAACTTCATTTCTCTTGTCGTGCATTCACATCTTGTCTTTTGTTCATTCTGCAATACAGAAGCTGCTGGACTCCTGACTGGCTGCCTGGTGGGAAGTGAACTGCCCTGATATTCCCTTTAAAAGCAAGCATAGAGAACCCTTCTTTTTAACATTTATCATTATAGTACTGTGGGTCTGTGAAGTATCAATTAACTGTTGATTTTCCAACTCTTTAAACCACCACATAAGCACAGCAATGAGGGACTTAACCCAGCCACCACCCTCCCGCACCCTCTGCGGTGTTAATTTATTTCCAGATGGGTTATTTGCAGAACAGGAGCTGGCATTTTGGCTCACTCAGATCTAACTCAGGAGCTGGATTTGCTCTGACTCTTTCTCAGGGAGTGCAGGCATAGGATGAGGGGGAAGGGTTTTCAGCTGAAAGAGGGGAGAATGAGATGAGATCTCAGGAAGAAATATTTTCCTGTGAGGGTGGGGAGGCCCTGGCCCAGGTTGCCCAGAGCAGTGGTTCTGCCCCATCCCTGGAGGTGTTCAAGGCCAGGTTGGATGGGGCTTTGAGCCCCCTGATCCAGTGGGAGGTGTCCCTTCCCATGGCAGGGGGGTGGAACTGGATGGGCTTTGAGGTCCCTTCCAACCCAAACCATTCTGTGATTCTATGATTCTATGACTTTCTAAAACCTCTCCACACTCTGGCCACGCTTTCTGCTGTTTCTCCGTGGATGAAAACATTGGTTATTCCAACCTCAGTGCCATCAGAAATTGTAAAATGTGGGTAGAAATTAGCAGAACACAATTGCCTAAACACACAGTGCCTTTCAAAGGGCGTGCTGAAGGTGTAGAAAGCCTCCTCTTCTTCAAACCCTTGCTGGGATCCTGTTGATGCAGCACGAACAGAAGAGCATTAATCATCAGGCATTTCTCCCCAAAACTCTTCTCTGCAGGTCATGGGGAATGTTCCCCTGTGACATACCCAGTTAATTAATTTGTGTCTATATGCATGGGAATAATTGAGTCTCTTTTTTCTGCGCCCCATGGTGTTTAGTGAGTGTCTTCTCTCTGTTGTTCTGCCTGTGTGTCCCGGGCTGGGCAGAGCAATGAGCCCACCTTCACCTCTGCTGGGAGC
The DNA here is from genome assembly GCA_033558185.1 of Dromococcyx pavoninus. NCBI lineage: Eukaryota > Metazoa > Chordata > Aves > Cuculiformes > Neomorphidae > Dromococcyx > Dromococcyx pavoninus. The sequence goes on along the minus strand of JAUMJL010000035.1, from coordinate 641,547 downwards.
GAGGGGGATTTGGGCACAGCTCTGCAATACACACTCGTGTGGAAGGCACTTCCCATCCTGGCTCAAACACAGACCCATGAGCTCCAGGGACCTTGTGTGTCGTAGACTCTTACCATGACCTCTCTGCTCAGGCACCTTCTGGAGTGCTGCTCTGCGCTGGTTGGTTTGCTTTCCATAGGGAGCTCTGAGGGTGGTGGAGCACTGGAATAGCTCCCCAGGGAAGCAGAAGCAGTCACAGCCTGACAGTATTCCAGAAGCATTTGGCCAATCCCTTCAGCCCCACGGTGTGAATGTTGAGGTTGTGCTGTGCAGGGACAGGAGTTGGACTGGATGATCCTTGTGGGTCCCTTCCAACTCAGGACATTCTATGAACTCCAACTGATTTCCCAGGACCTCATTCTGGGCATGGGTTAGGCTGTCCCAGAGCTGTGTCCCAACTTCCCATCACAGCCCAGCATCCCATCCAGAGCCCATTTACCATCCCCAAAATGACAGACCCCAGGCTAGGTCAGTCACAGGCTCCTCTCTGCATTCACCTCCTGGTTCCTCCATTCTTTGTGACAAACACCTCTTTCAGAAGTTCATCATCACGTGGAGTGCAGCTCTCTCTCTGCAGGAGCCAGTGCTGTGCTTTCACAATCTCCTCTGCTCGAGTTCACTGAACACTATTAAAACCATCAAGTGCTTCAGAGCCAGCTATTGTCAGAAAACAGGGTTACCTCGAGTGCCTCCCTTTTGGCTGCAGATAGAGGAAAGCACTCTTTAACCTTGTCCAGCCGCCCTCTGCCTTTCTGGAGGGCTTTGGCTCCGAGGGGCTGTTGACTTGTCTCACCCATTCAGAGTGCTTCCTTGGCTTCTTTTATTTCTGGCACCGTGGCCAGGCTCTAAGGAGGTCACATTCCTGCTCACAGGGATTCATGCCCTGTAGCACAACCCTTTAGACAACACAATGGCTCACCCCACCTGGGCTGTGCGGGTGGGCCTTTTGCTTTGACCCTTCCCCTGTCCCTTAGCCTTTTCCACAAAGCAGACAAATGGATCCAGGCACTGAAGTGCCTCCTTTATGAGCAAATATGACAAAAGGAAGCAATTGCTCTGCTTTGCCCTAAGACAAGCTTGCATTGCAAGAAAGAAATACCAAGCTGGGCACAAGAGGTCCCAACAAGCTGCAGACTTGACACCTGGCTCTGCCAGGAGCTGGCAGCCTCCTAACCCTCTCTATTTCCATAGCTGTCACTGCAATCCAGCCCCCAGCCCGGCTCTTCGGAGCAGACACAGCCTGTGTGCATCCAGCCCGTCGAGCTGTCACCATCCCAGAGTGACAGTCACTCTACAAGCTGTGAGACAGACAGGGTTCAGCACCTGCCTTCTGAACCGGGGGGCTCGGGCCGAGCAGGAAGGAGGATGAGCTCGGCTTATGCTGCAGCTGAAACCAGGCCAGGAATTATAGATGCAGAGCAGCTGCCCTCTTTGCTCGTTGGCAGCACACAGCGTAGACCCGGGGCTGCAGACTGCCTGGAGAGGCTCCCTTGGCTTCTGCAGAGAGGACATCTCCACAGATGTGCCCAAAGAACTGCTGTCCCAGCAAAGCCTGTGCCTAAAACCCCTTTTCTTGGCTGAGCCATCCGTCACTTGTACAGCTTCAGGTCAGAAAGGTGGCTGTAGCTGGTTCTGCCTCTCCCTGTGCTTTCCTGGGTGGTTGCCCTGTAGCATGTCAAGGTGGCTCAGCTGCCCAGGCAATGCTGTGCTTTGTGCCTCAGAGATATTTCAGGGGCAACACCAGAAAATAAGAGCGCAAAAGGAAAGCACTTCAGAGCAGACCTCCTGCTTTGAACATCCTGGAGTTGTTCCTCCTCTGGAAAGGAACACGGGACATGAAAACACTTCAAAGAAAACCCTCCAACAGCCAAAGCTGAGCTGGTGGAAACTGCAGCAGTGGAAATTCAGGCACCCCCAGACGTGAGAGTTCCTCAGCATCATGAGTGTGTCCCTACATGGTAGCTGCTGGCTGTGGGAATCACATACTGTGCCAGATAATAAAGCACAGGGCAGCTCCTCACGGTCACCTCCACACCACGTGGGATGTTCTGAGCTGTACAGCTACAGCCCTACCCCTTGAACCACAGCAGAGTGCAGCCATGCTGCTGGGTGAGAGGAAAATCCATTAAAACACATTCCTGTGAAGGAGCAGCACTGATATTAAGAGTCCATCAATAATGATTCACAAGGCCATGATAGCAGGGAAATTGCAGTGATAAAGGGTGACAAAATATTGTACGATGTGTGCACTGAGGTTGCAGAGCGAATTATCTGATCTGGGAAGCAACATGTTATGATGTGCATGGAAACATCTGCTGCCCCCAGCTAAGGCTGTAGAAAGACAAGGGGAACACATAAGGCTGGAGAGACAGGGATTGTAGCCAGGAGCAATTCCTTTGGGATGGGGATTGACCACAGTATAGTGTATGCACTGTGTCTCCCCCAGGAGACCTTGCTCTGGCCATGTCCCCAGACTTCATTTCAATACATGTAATTAATCATTAATGACTGGGGATGAAGAACAATATTTCTCCCTTCCAGATGCCCTGATGTGGAATCTCTTGCTGTTCAAAGCACTTCTCTGGGGACATCCCAGAGTGTCAGCAATTGGACTTTGGGTTCCTGCTGTCAACATCAGAGCAGGCTCCAAGCACAAAAATGCAATCTCCTGTGGCAGCAGCCACACAGGACAGGCAGAAACCCAGAGCCTGGCTGGCAGCTTTGCCTCTGCCAGAGCCCTGAAAAGCTGGGCTGGCTGCTAACGGGGTGCCCAGCCACGTACGGTGGGATTGGGGTGGCAGGAGGAGCCACTCCAGGTCTCCACATTCTCCTTATAAAGTCTCTTTCACCTGTCTCCAGAGTGGGACACAACATTCATCGAATCACAGAATCACCTGAGTTGGAAAGGACCCAAAAGGATCATGGAGTCCAACTCCTGTCCCTGCACAGGACACTTCCAACATTCACACCGTGGGGCTGAGGGCATTGGCCAAATGCTCCTGGAATGCTGGCAGAGTGGGTGCTGTGACTGCTGCCCTGGGGAGCTGTTCCAGTGCTCCACCACCCCCTGGGGGAAGAACCTCTCCCTGATATCCAATCTAACCCTCCCCTGGCACATCTTCCTGCCATTCCCTCCAGTCCCATCACAGGGCACCAGAGAGCAGAGCTCAGCCCCTGTTTCCCCTCCCTCCCTTGTGAGAAGGCAGCAAACAGCTCTGAGATCCCCTCTCAGTCTCCTCTTCTCCAGGATGAACAGACCAAGGGACTTCAGCCCCTCCTCACACGACTTCCCCTCCAGACCCTTCACCAGCCTTGGGGCCTCCTCTGAACACTCCCCACTGGGTCTGATGTCCTTTTTTTCCTGGGGCACCCAGAACTGCCCACAGTGCTCGATGTATTCCCACTTCAAGGCAGCAACAAGCAGCGCTGCTGGTGCTGCTCAGGAGCCCTGAGCTGGCTCAGGCTGCTCACCAGGCCCTGCTTCAAGGCATCAGCAGAACAGCGACACAGATGTGCCAGGAGGGGCCTTTTGCCTAATAACCCCCTGCCCCCCAAGCACATCCCATGCCAGCAAACCCTCTTCCCCATACCCAGGCACCCAGTAGCACCCCTCCAGCCTGTGCCCCTTGCCCCTGCAGAGCAGCCTGGTGCCTGCTGCTCACTGCTCGTTCCCATCGAGCCCCCTTGGTGCTGCCTCTGGATTGATGGGGTTTGGGATTGCAAGCAGTAAAAACGCAGTGCGGAAACTGCAGAGCATAAAAGCTGCCCCATAAAGAGCAAAAGCTTCTTCTTTTCCTCTTTGCAACCTGTAAAGCATCAAGTAAATCCCAGCAGATGCTCCTGCTGCGGCACGGAGACCTAATCCAAAAAGCCCAGGAATATCCCTTGATTAGGTGCACGTTACGAGTAATGGTTTTAGCAAGGCCCACTGGAAGCTTGCCTCTAACTTGCTCACAGCTTAAATGATCTGACCTGGGGGATCTCCAGTGCTCGAAATAAAGCCACCTGCCCACGAGTCATTGCTCTGCTTATTCCACAGCATTAAGGGAATGCACTGATGTTACGATCAGGCTAAACATGTCAGCCTGAGGCTGGTGTGAGAAACCAAGGGGGAGATGGGGAAGGAGATGGTACCAGGAGCCACGCTGCTTTCTCCTTCCCCTAATGGACTCGATAATTGACTGGCACTGGGAGTGAAAGTGCTTTGGCCAAGGAGCACCTGGAGTGGGCTGGTCCCCTGATGTGTGGTGAGGAAGGAAGGAAGGAAGGAAGGAAGGAAGGAAGGATGGAAGGAGGAAGGAGAAAGCAGCCCTGAGTTGCTCAGGGATGCAGTGGGAGACCTGGGGGTCTGTGTGGGGCTCCTGGAGGGGAGCACTTCACCCTCCATCTCTTGTGCCCACAGGAAAGATGTGCCATGGGGGATTGCTGCAATTCTACCTGCTGGGGGCATGTCCTGCATTGCTGACGTCTGTCCTGCATTGCTGAGGCTCGTTCTGCCTTTTCCCCTGCCAAATTATCAGTGTTTGTGGAGCTGGGAAGGAGGGTGGGAGATGCCAGGCTGTGTTGCCAGCCTGCACCCAGCTCTGACAAGTGGTAGCTGCTCAGGATGTGGAGGAATAAATGATCCTTGGTGAAGGTGGCCATGGAAAGCAACCTTTGAACTGAGGCACCGTGCCCCCCTCCTCTGATCCCCCTTACATAAAGCATGTGCTGAGGTCACTGCTGTCCCCAGCTCCTCCGCTGGGGCTCCTGGAGGGCCTCAATGACATGATTATCCCTCCTTAGCAGAGCATTTTTCAAGCCCAAGGATGGCTTTGCTCACTAATCTGGCATTCAGTGCAGATAATAGGCTTTGAGACAAAGCCCTCCCGAAGTCTATTTTAAGGTGGTTTTGTAGCTTGTCGTCCTGTGACAGCACTCCCAGGACCCCCTGCCGTGGCACGGTCACTCTTGCCCATTGCTTCCTGCCAAACTCCTTCCCATGTCCAGGTGCCTTTGCTGCAGGACGTGGGAGGGGAGGCAGAGTGCAACCTCTGGGTGCCAAACCCATCCCCTACAACTGCTCAGCCTTGCTGGGCTTCTCTGTTCCCCTTTCCAAAGCTTTAAGGGTGTCTCCTTCCCTTGGGTCTCCTCGGCAAGAGAGGGGAGGTGGGAAGGGCATCTCCCAGCCCCAGGGCAGGGCTGGAGCAAGGGGTTTGCCCAGTGCCTTTGGCTGCTGGGGGTGGCTCTGGCAGGGACAGGGACATCCTGCTCCACCCCGTGGGGTGGCCCGGCCAAAGAGCCCTACGCTTTTGGCCAACAGCTTCTTTAGTAGCTGGGCGGTACCTGAGGCTGTTTTGGAAGGGGGAGGAGCTGGGGACACACTGTACCCCACCTCCAGGGTGGTACCCGCATAGGAATGCAGGGAAAAGGGAGCCCATTCTCACTGCCACCCAGAAATACTCGAGATGTGGGGACTCTTCCCTCCTCTCCAGCCTGATTCTGCTCCTGTTCCACCTTTCACAGCTCCAGGTACCCCTGCCTTGTTCTTCAGGCCATACCATATTGCATGACACGAAGCTGGGGAGAAAGGCCAAAGCCAGGAGACATCTCCAAGGTGGATGTTGTATCACACGCACTCCACTCCCCAGAGGCTGCAGAATTGGGATTTCCCAGCCTGCCCAGGTGGAGCCAATGCATTTGAAGCAGCTGTGGGAACCCAGAGCCAGCTGAGCACTGGGGGAAAGGATGACTAATCTGCTCTTTCTGCTCAGCTGGAGCCAGGGTGGGAATTCATAAGGCAGATGCCTTGTGCCAGCCTCCCGATTAGGATCAGTCTCACCCAGTCCCAGCCCTGGCATGAAACTTATTGCAGCCCATAAAGTGCCAAAGCCATGGGTGCTGTAGTCATAGAATCCTGGAATGGTTTGTGCTGGAAGGGACATTAAAGATCATCTGTTTCCAGCCCTCCTGCCATGCCAGGAGCAGTCAGGAGGGAGTATGTCAAGGCTGGTGAAAGTCCAGCCTGGCTGCCTGCATCAACAACTACCCACGTGGGACCTTGTCCCTCTGATGATTCCAGGAGGACACCAGCAGGAAAGCTGCCCCAGGCTTTGCCTCTCCTTGGGAGATAGCAAGGCCAGCCCTGCGGAGAGCCTGCGGCAGAGCAGAGGAGGCAGCTGGGACTGGGCTGCAGAGTGGCACAGGATTGAGCACGGGAAGGACCTGGGTCTGTTAGAGGAAGCTCAGAGGAGACCATGGAGATGATCTGAGGGCTGGAGCACCTCCCATACGAGGACAGGCTGAGAGAGTTGGGGTTGCTCATCCTGGAGAAGAGAAGGCTCTGGGGAGACCTTAGAGCAGCCTCCCAGTACTGAAAGGGGCTCCAGAAAAGCTGGGGAGGTGATCTTGATCAGGGAGAGCAGGGACAGGATGAGGGGGAACAGTTTTCAGCTGAAAGAGGGGAGATTGAGATGAGAGAAGTGGTGGCTGCCCCATCCCTGGAGGTGTCCCTGCCCTTGGCAGGGGGCTGGAACTGGATGGGCTTTGAGGTCCTTTCCAAACCAACCCATTCCATGATTGTATTGTTCTGTGGGAGTCTCTCTGTAAAGTGATGCCACAGCTTGTTGACCCTTTGTGTGCAGCTGCAGAAGCTTTGTCTCAGGATGAGGTGCTGTCCCTTTCTTGGGGCTTCCAGCTTAGGGGCCTCCTTGCTTTCCTGCTTTATCCACCCTGGCTCTGCAGGAGGGCAGGAGGAAAAAGGCGCTGAGGCTCAGTAGGGCATTCCCAGCTTGCAGTGCTGGGAAGGCAGGGATGGGCTGGGCTGGCAGAGCTGGATGTGTCTCTGGGGCTCTGTGGTCCAGCCTGGAGTGCACTGGCAGAGTCGCCAGGATCTGTGGACTGGAATAGCATGAAATGATGCTGAAAATATGGGTTAATCTGAACTGGCTCCAGAGGCCAGCTCTCCAGGATCCGCCTCTTTATCTCCAGTGTGAATCCAAATCCACCGTGCGCTTAACTCGGGCCTTGGAAGCTTTATGTCAGCTCTGATTAGTTCACATCACCTTCTTTACTGCTTCCTGACCCTCTGCTGAGGAGGCTGTGACCAGATTTTCAATATTTTATATTTGCACAACAGTAAAACCATCCTCAGGATTCCCCAGGATGCTCAGTTCCCCAAAATGCCACCTGGCCTCCTGTTTTCCTGTGGATCACTATCTGGAAGATGTTGTCCAGCGTCCTCTGATAACCAGGACGTCAAGCAGGGTGGGAGAGCATCCTGCCCCCCCTGAATCCATGCCCAAATCTGAGCCAGCCATGTGGAGCTGGCACCAGTCAGGCTGTTGTCTGATGGGTGGTGCCCCCCATTGAGAGCTGGAAGACAAACCAGCCCCATGGGACCTGCAGTGCCAGGAATGTGGGTGTACCCTGACATGGAAAATGTGATAATGGGAAGCATTTTGGGACATTGCCCTCTGATCAGGACATCAGAGAAAACGATGGTTGTAGTTCTGATCATTGTAGAACCTGGAGGAGAATCAACCCCAAAAATATGACTAGAAAGATCATGGGAGAAGCAGGAGCACAGGCAGGTGAGGGTGCCCCAAGGATGGTCAGAGCTCTCCATGAGCTGGGAACCAGGATAAGGCTTCCCTACAGGTTGGGGGTGCTGAGCTTCCAGGACAGATAACTCAAGGTAGTGAGAATGCAGAGGGTTGAGAAGCCTCCTCCTAATTAGTGAGGGGAAAGATGAGAGCAGCAATAGGGTGCAGGGCACCTTTCTGACAAACAGGGGAATGTGGGGTCGTGATTCCTGTTTTTAGCTCTCCAGAGTTCCTCCTCATCCTTCTCTGTCCTGTCTCTTCACCACTGGCACGTGAGACATCAAACTGGAGCACTTTGCCCCCGTGAATGTGAAGATGATGCGTTGAGCTGGGCCAGGGAGGCCCAGGGAGCTCTTGGGTTAAGCAAACAGGGCAGAAACTTGGACAAAAGAAGGAAAACCACTCTCTACCCTAAATAGAAAAGGCATTCCACAGAGCAACCACTACAGAATGCAAAGAAGGAGAGGCTACCCGAGCACTGCCCTTACTGAGGCCCCTGAGCTGGAGTCCTGTGGTCTCTGTAGAGCATTTCTGCATTCAGGAGATGCCCTCCCTGAAGGTCAGGGGTGAGGGATGGGCACAGCCAGGTGGGAGTGAGGGCAGACACCAGTCCCTAGTGCCCTGTGCTGTACAGAGCAGAGCACCTCAGCAGTGGAGTGCTCCTTTCTGGAGCAGATCCCCAGCCCCTGGGTGTGATTCCCTTGGGATACTTGCAAAAGCAGGCAGAGCAGCCATGGAGACTGGAACACAACGGCAGGGCACGTGCTCGGAGAGGGCAGCATTGAACCAGGCAGCAGCTTCCCCCTAAGAGCAGATGCTCTTGTCCAGTACCTGCCATGCCAACCATCTCCTTCTCACCTTTCTTCTGCCAGCCCCCTCTCTGCAGCCTCTTGGCACCACGGCTGGCAGGGACAGGGTTACAGAATCATGGAATCATAGAATCATGGAATGGTTTGGGTTGGAAGGGACCTCAAAGCCCATCCAGTTCCAACACCCTGCCATGGGCTGGGACACCTCCCACTGGATCAGGGGGATCAAAGCCCCATCCAACCTGGCCTTGAACACCTCCAGGGATGGGGCAGCCACCACTGCTCTGGGCAACCTGGGCCAGGGCCTCCCCACCCTCACAGGAAAACATTTCTGTCAGAGGCCCCGACAGTGTCACAAATGGGGGCAGAAATTGGGGAATGTGTGAACAGGGCCCTTGTAATGGATCAACACCTTCCTTTAAGATACCAACTCTCCTCTTTTCCCATCTGTGTGATAACCTGACAGCTCCAGGTCCCAAGGAAGCCACCTGGGACAGGAATATGGTGAACTCTTTCCTCAGATATATGAATTATGAATGCTGCCTGTCAGGCAGCTGGTTAAATCAGTCCTTTTGTGCCACTCAAACACCCAAAGTTGTGCTTTTGATTTCTCAGTAGATGGTGGCAGAGATCATCTCCTTCAGTTTCTACCCTAGCCTTGATGGATCCAATTTTTATTCTAGTGGCAAATGCCGGGGACCTGGAATTGTTTCTGGGGAGGTGAGCAGAGCTGGAGACCCAGAAGAGGATCAACCTCCCAGCCCACATGCAAAACACAACCCTTGTGTACAACCTGGGTGGAGACAGGCACAGCCAGGTGTGTCCCTGCCCCACTTCTCAGCCACCACAGCCCTGCTGAACCCAGTAGGTGCTGTGATTTCCTGTGTCCCAGCAAGAGAATGAGGAGCAAAACCCATCTCCCCTGCTGTTTCTGGAGCAGGGAGGCCTGGCAGGGAGAGGATTTGCTGAAGACCCTTAGCTCTAATCCCAAGTGGGGCACTCAAACCAAGGTGAAGGGGTCAGCACAGAGGTTCTCCACTCCAGGATACTCTGCAAGACCCTTGGGGTCCATGGAGAAAGGCTGCATCCAGAGGACACTGCTTGGCTTGGCAAAGAAGAAGAAAAAGAAGAGAGGAGTGATGCTCCAGAGGCTTCTTCAGAGAGCACAACAGAGCACTGACAGGGTTTGGGCTGCTGTGGGCAACCAGAAGCCCTTTATGCTGGCCTCAACGGACCTGTGGTGCTGAGGAAAGTCTGAAGGTTGGCACCAGATGCCAGCAGGGCCAGCGTGAGGCCAGAAAGGAGGGATTGTGTTGGGTGCTGAAATAGAAAATTTAGATCTGGCTGAAAGAAAAGCTCACAGTGCTCCCCTCAGTTATTTCTACTCTCTTCACTGTGAGATCCCCAGCTGCCTGGGCTGGGCCATCCCTGCTCTAACATGAGTTAATAATATGCTGTAATTAAGTGGGCACAAGTCTAATCAGTCTGCAGTGGTGTAAAGACCTGGATAAATGCATTGCTCATCCCTGGAATCCTCTCTCCACCACGGACAGACAATGTGTCCGGTGATGGCAAAGCCCCAGCAAAGCACAGGTTGTCACCTGGTGAGATTTTCCTTTGCAAAGAGAACTGTTCCAGCTGGAAACAATGGTCTCAGCAGTGTGTGCAGAAGGCAACCCCTGAACACATCGTGCTGGACAGGAGAAGCAGTTGGCACCTCCTTCAGAGCCCAGCAAGGGGACCAGGGGATCCATCTCTGGGTTTGGCCCAAGGATCTGTGACAAGGAACATCCTCAGAAGAGGAAGATGCCAGCGTCCTCAGGAAATGATTGTGTAGCCCCCTGGGGGCTCCTGTCCCCAGGGAGCCCCAAGCTGGTGGAATACTGGCAACAACTTCAGCTGGTAGGATCATAGGATCATAGGATCATAGAGCCATAGAATCATAAAACCATGGAATGGTTTGGGTTGGAAGGGACCTCAAAGCCCTTGCCATGGGAAGGGACATCTCCCACTGGATCAGGGGGCTCAAAGCCCCATCCAACCTGGTCTTGAGCACCTCCAGGGATGGGGCAGCCACCACTACTCTGGGCAACCTGTGCCAGGGCCTTCTCATCCTCATCATGAAGAATTTCTTCTTGATGTCTAAATTAAATCTTCCCCCTTCCAATTTAAAGCCATTCCCCCTTGTCCTATCACTCTAGAACTTGGTAAAAAGGCCCTCCCCAGCTGTCCTGGAGCCCCTTTCAGTACTGGGAGGCTGCTCTAAGGTCTCCCCAGAGCCTTCTCTTCTCCAGGCTGAACAACCCCAACTCTCTCAGCCTGTCCTCGTAGCCGAGATGCTCCAGCCCTTGGATCATCTTTGTGATCTCCTCTGGACCTGCTCCAACAGTTCCATTTCTTTCTCCTGTTGGGGATTCCTGAACTGGACACTACTCCAGGTGTGATCTCACGAGAGCAGAGTGGAGGGGCAGAATCCCCTCCCTCACCCTGCTGGTCCCACTGCAAGTGGCTGTAACTGCATGTTAGAGCTGAAATAGTTTCCGAGTGCTCTTGTCCTTCCAGGTAGGAGGATGTTAATGCACGGCTCAAACAGGGAGTGCAGACAGGTTGCAACTCACCCTCCTGTAAAGCAGAGCTCCCCGAGAGCACCAGCATCAGGCACGGGGCTGTGGGAAGGAACCACTCCTCCTGCCCCTGCCCACTGCCCACTGCCCACCCCAGTGAGAGCCGGGGCAGCAAAAGGGTTAAGAGAGCCCCTGTTCTCCTCCATCAATCCATCCTGCAAATCTGACGGCCCCATCTCTCCAAAGGGCCCAGATTGATTTCTTGACTTGGAGCAATGAGCAGCTTCACATGAAAAATGAGGCTTTGCACCGTCAATAGAAGTTCTAATTACAACTTAAATCCAGGACATTCTTTACAGCACGGCCCAGATTTACAGCCTCTTGCAGGTGGGCGTGCAGCCCTTTCTAATTAAAAGCAGCACGCATTGCAGATTGCTCCAGACAGGCCATTTCCAGCCTACCCAGCATGGCAAGGGCACAGAGAGCTTCTGGCACTGAGCTTGCTCAGGAGGCACACAGCACCTCAAGGGCACCCAGCACCACTTGCTTTGTGAGTGAGGGAAGGACAGAAATCTCATTTCCTCCTTTCTTTTATCTGTTCTGTCACTGGTTATGTTGCCCACAGCCTTGAATGTCCATCTTGACCCACTCCGTTTCTCCACTGCAAAGCCATGTGCAAAGAGCAGAACTGCTGGGTCTGACTGGGAGAGATCCAGCAAGCTGGGAACATGTGCTGGGACATCATGGGAAGCAGCCTGATGGCTGGCTGGTGCCCCCAAGGGACCATTCAGGGCCCCAGAGCCTGGTGTGAGGATGCTCTCTGGGATGTGTCACCAGGCCCCAAGGTGGTGACCGGGGCACTTCCCAGCTCTGCTGTCAAGGCACTCTGAGGCTTTGCAGAGACCGTGCTCACCTGTGCTTCAGTTTCTACATTTCTGAATGAGGAGAAATGTCCTTCTGAACAGGGCTGGAAAATCAGAGAGGTTTAGAAAAGTAGGGAAGAAGTGTTTTGGTAACAAGGCATTGCTGGGGAAGCTCCATCAGAAGGACGTGGCATGTCCTAGAATCATAGAATTGTTTGATTGGAAAAGACTTTTGAGATCACTGAGTCCAACCTATGATGGGAACATAACCTTGAACTACCCATCTTTTAAACACCTCCAGGGGTGGTGACCCCATCACTGTCCTGGGCAGCCCCTGCCAGAGCCTGAGAACCGTTTCGATGAAGAAATTTGTCCTGAGCCTGGGTGTCTTGCATGGCTACGCAGAGAGGTGCTGCTGTGGGGGCACCCCCACTACCTGGGACTGGGATCTTGCTGGGGAAAGCCTCCCAGTTGGTGCTGCAGCTCCTCCAGCCCCCGGGGACCGGCAGTCGCTGCTCTGCACTGCAGTGCAGGGGTGTTTCTCAGGAGGCTGCTGGGCTGCTCCCTGCTCCTCTGCAAGGCTGTTCGGGATGAGGGTGCTGCAGCCCATCAGCCCAGGGTGGGCAAGAGGGCAGGATTTGTCTGCCAGACCCTGCTGGGTGCTGCACCAAGACTCTCAGCTCAGAATAATTAAGGTTGGAAAAGCCCTCTCAGCTCATCCAGTCCAACCATCAGCCCAGTCCCACTGTCCCTGCTAAACCATGTCCTGAAGCGCCACATCTACACATTTTTTAAAGCCCTCCAGGGATGGAGACTCCACCCCTGTCCTGGGCAGCCTCTGCCAGGGCTTCACCACTCTGTTAGTAAAGAAATCTTTCCTGATATCCAATCTAAACCTCCCCTGGTGCAACTTGAGACCATTTCCTCTCATCCTATCGCTTGTTCCTTGGGCGGAGACCAACACCCACCTCATTACAACCTCCTTTCAGGCAGTTGAAGAAAGCAATAAGGTCATCCCTCAGCCTCCTCTTGCTCAGAGGGGTATGAGTGTCTGAGAACAGTGTTTCCTAAGAAAGTCCCAAAAAGTGCAGGAGTTTCACAAGGCCAGAGGCAGAAAATGTTGATCGAGTCTCCATCATCTGATGAAAGATGCCCCTTGGGCAATGTTGTGTGTTCCCAACTTGCTTCCACTAGAAATCTGGCTGCCTCAGAAGTGAGAATTAGCTCAGTTCCTCACAGAGGGCACTGGTGTTAGGGGATGAAGGGTTAAGGTCTCCTTGGAGAAGAGATGACTCCCAGGAGAACTTATTGTGGTCTTTCAGTACTTAAAGATGGGGAAAATTTTTAGCAGGGCCTGTAGCAATAGGACAAGGGGGGATGGTTTTAAACTAAAAGAGGAGAAGTGTAGACAAGATATTAGGAAGAAATGTTTTCCTGTGAGGGTGTGGAGGCCCTGGCCCAGGTTGCCCAGAGCAGTGGTGGCTGCCCCATCCCTGGAGGTGTTCAAGGCCAGGTTGGATGGGGTTTGGAGCCCCCTGATCCAGTGGGAGGTGTCCCAGCCCATGGTGGGGGGGGAGGGGGGAACTGGATGGGCTTTAAGATCCTTTCCAGTCTCCCCAGAACATTCTCCCCAGCTTTCCTGAAGCCCCTTTCAGTCCTGGGAGGCTGCTCTAAGGTCTCCCTGGAACCTTCTCTTTTCCAGGCTGAACAACCCCAACTCTCTCAGCCTGTCCTCATAGCAGAGGTGCTCCAGCACTTGGAACACCTCCATGGCCTCCTCTGGAATCTCTCCAACAGCTCTGTGTCCTTCCTGTGCTGAGGACTCCAGAACTGGATACAAGATTCCATGTGAGGTCTCACAAGAACAGTGTAGATGGGGAGAATCACCTCCTTCAGCCTCCTGGCCGTGCTTCTTTTCATGCAGCCCAGGATAGGGCTGACATCCCTGAAGCAGAGCAGTCTCTTGAGTCAGTGTCTTTGGAGGATTTTGCCTCTGTCCAGGGCATTGAAGGAGATACTTTCCATGTTTGGTCTCAGTCTACAAGGAGCACTATCAGAGATGATTCCGTATAGACTTTGCCCTGAGGGTATCTGGAGCTCCTCAAACCTGAGGCCATAGGTGTTTGTATCATAAAATCATGGAATGATTTGGGTCAGAAAGGACCTCAAAGCCCATCCAGTTCCACCCCCCTGCCGTAAGCAGAGACACCTCCCACTGGATCAGGGGGCTCAGAGCCCCATCCAACCTGGCCTTGAACACCTTCAGGGATGGAGCATCCAGCACCTGCAGTTTTCATGAAGCTGAGCCATGTTTTCAGAAGTTTCTGTCTTCCAAAACAGGATTTTTTTTCTCTGTAACCTATTTCTCGTATGTTTTGCTTTTATTGCTCTCCTATGGAGTGACCCAGACTCAGATCAGGGTTTGGATGCACCCTTCAGCCACCTCCCAGGCAGTAACTGTGCCTGTCAAATGCAGCAGCAGAGAGACAGATCTGCAGGAGCCCCTTCCAAAGGCAGTATTCCAATGGGCTCTGGTAGGTGGATGAAGGGAGCATCTGGGGGACTCTGGGCATCCTTCAAACAGCACCGCTTGTGAGAATTTACGATAAGAGCGAGAGGGTCCTTTGCAGCCAACGAACACCTCAGGTGCAATTCCAAAGGGGCAAAGACCCTGCAGATAAAATGTGCTTTTTGGCAAAAAATCATCTTTATCACGGATTCACTGTGCTCCCCGACTCCCAGCTGAAATCATCCCCACGCTGGGCTATGCAGGAGGCTGATAAGGAGGCAGAGAATAGGAGCTGGTTTCCTGCACTCAGCAGACAACGCCTGTGCCTCCCTCTGCCTCTGCTTTTATGTAGTTTGGAAGTGCTCTGAAACTGCTGGGCACAGACACTTCTGAAGCAGCAGCAACTTTGCACGGCGCGTTTGTTTTATGTCTGAACTGTACATACAGCAGTGAAAAGAGCTCATAAAAGATGGATGTATTCTTGTTCTTTTTGCTGGTTTTGATTTATTATTTACTTCACTTTTTTCAACTCTTCCGAAGTGCTGTAAATCATCTAAATCATTTTTCTCCTCTGCTTGGCTAGTTTGGAGGAGCTGAAGCGAGCTCATTGTGCCCAGCTCCTCTGTGTTGCAGGGTTGGCTGTGGGGTTTTCAGGAAGAGAGAGAAAACCAGGAAATATCAGCTCTTACATCTCCACAAAGCACCTTGGAAAGACTTAAAGGTCTTCTTCCATCTGCTCGTAGTATTTCCAGAGGCTGTGTTTTTCAACCTTTGCTCAGATATGTGAGCAATTGCTAGCAAAGCAGTCCTGTCCATCCCTGTGGATGGTTCATGTGGATAAATGCTCACCAGTAGTGCAGAGAAGGGTTGCACGAGGTGCTCCTTGGGCTTCTGCATTTATGTAAGTCATGAGAGCCGTTTGCCTGGGTCTTCAAAGGGAAATAAGATGGGATGCTCGGCCTGGGGACTCCAGAGATCACAGAATCATGGAATGGTTTGGGTTGGAAAGGACCTGAAAGCCCATCCAGTTCCAACCCCTCTGCCATGGGCAGGGACACCTCCCACTGGATCAGGGGGCTCAAAGCCCCATCCAATCTGGCCTGGAACACCTCCAGGGATGGGGCAGCCACCACTGCTCTGGGAAACCTGGGCCAGGGCCTCCCCACCCTCACAGTAAAACATTTCTTCCTGAAATCTCATCTCAATCTCCCCTCTTTCAGCTCAAAACCCTTCCCCCTCATCCTCTCCCTGCTCTTTCTGATCAAGAGCCCCTCTTCAGCTTTTCTGGAGCTCCTTTCAGTACTGGGAGGCTGCTCTAAGGTCTCCCTGGAGCCTTCTCTTCTCCAGGCTGAACAACCCCAGCTCTCCCAACCTGCAGAAGCTGTGGGACAGGACAAGATCAAAGGGCTCTTCTCACCTCCCCACACTTTCAGCAAGACCCAGGCAGTGCATCCCCACAGCCAAAGAGCACACGAGGCTGCTCTGGTCTCTCAGGGCTGGACTCAGGGGCTCTCTCTCCTCCCTGTCACTTTGTGTCTTATTTTTTCAAGGGGAATTCAGCTGTAGGGGAGCAAACGAGCAGGCTGCTAATGAAAGGGCAGCTGCTGCTCTGTGTCAGGCTTGTGAGACTCTACTGGGAGCTCAGCTGGATGCAGTGGGTGGCTGGACACCGTTTATTTTTACATTAGAGATATTTTCCTCTCACTCTGTGCTCTTTATTTCTGAGTCAGTTCAGTCCCTGTCAGATGGACATCGATGCAAGCACAAACCTTCCCAGTAAAGGCTCATTTTAGGATAAAAAATGATGTGGGGTGGGGGGAGATCTTGGCTCAGCATCCTTTAGCATCGATGGCATAGCTGTCCTTGATGAATGGAGCTACCTGCCTTCACCTGGTTCCTACCAACACTGCTGCAAGCAGAGAGATAAGTGTGTAACACAGGGCAGAACCTCACTGGCTGCTGGCCATAAAAGAGATTTGCACAGATATTCTGCTTCCCTGTCTTTCCCAGACACACACACACACAAATAAAACATCAGGGACTGCCTGTGAGTTTAGGAAGTGACCATCTGGGTTTGGTTTCCTGGGCAAGGAGAAGGCTGTCAGAGTTCAGGGTACCTGTGCACTCAGCAGATGGGCAGGTAGGGTGTAACAAGGTGAAGCTGTGCATGAGAAGGTGTAGCATCAGTCACGGGTTTGATTAGGAACAGGGATGTCTGCAAACAACCTCCTCGTGAGTGCTCCCAACACCGAGCTGATAACATGAGCCCTCCTAATCCTCCCATCACTGGCTGTGTTTGAGAACATAACTCTTCAGCCTTGTGTTGTCCTGGACCCTTGGAAAAAACACCATTAATATCCCCTCTGGATTGGTCAGAGATATGGGGAAAGCAGAGCACATCAGTCTGGGAGGGCTGGGTCCCACCCATGAGCAATCAGACCAAGCGTGTGAACTATCAGGAGCTGCATTAATGGAAGGGAAAGGAAAACACAGCAGAAGGGTACATCCTGCTACCAGGGTGCTGCAGCAACACTCACAAGCCCTGTCCCTCTCCTGCCATGGGCTAAATTTCTGCACTGCTCTCACAAAAGTCTCCGAGGGAGAGGGTATGCTCAGAAGTATCATCACAGCATCATAGAATGGGTTGGGAGGGAACTTAAAGCTCATCCAGTTCCACCCCCCTGCCATGGGCAGGGACACCTCCCACTGGATCAGGGGGCTCAAAGCCTCATCCAAACTCCTCTTGAATCCCAAGCAGCCTTTTTTTAGAGCTGCCTTGATCTGCACAATCCACCCCTCCCTCTACCCCCTCGGCTGAGGGAGAGCTGCTCCCAGCCCAGGCACACGTCTCCCATGCATTCATTTACAACCAGGGGCACCCTGAGTCAATTGTCATCACGCTCATGGTGCAATTTTGTTCCTCTAGAAGGTGCTGAGTCGCCTTGGGATGGCAAAGACACAGAGAATATGACTGAAAATGGCCACAGCCACGGGGTTACAAAGGGCATCACAGAGTTTCCACCTTCCTGGAGGAGCAGCTGTAGCTGTTCATGGTGTGGTGCTGCCTGCACAGCAGTTCCAGGTGATGCCACATCTCTAATTCTTCTTGTATTTTGAAAGCTGCACTGTCCTGGAGTGAAAATGGGCTGTAAGGGGATGTCTTAACTTCGTGGGAAAAACAAGATATTTGAGGGCTGGGCAGGATGATTCAATGTTTTTTCTTTAAGAAATAAAACTGTCTTGGCAAATAATATCCAAGTCATTTCTTTCTCCTGCGTTTTCAGTTTCCCTTGGGATACTCTCCATATCTCCCCTCTGAAGCTGTGGCTCCAAGAAGTGACCCATTTCCAGTGCTGGGGGTTCAGTGGGTCACAGGGAGCCCAGCCCTCCCTCAAAGCTCCTCTGTGGAACCAGCCCTGGCAGAGCACCCCTTGGCACACAGCCTGATGAAGGATGCATGCTCTGTACACAGCACAAGCCATGGTACGTGGCACATGGGCTCTCCTGTGGTCCAGGACAGAGTTTGTAAGAGCAAGGTGAAGTCCTTGGGCTCCCTGACTCTCCTGATTATCTGGTGGGCTCTGCAGAAGGTCTTCTTGGTACAGGTTCAATGCCAAGTCAGCTGGGCTCCTGCTGGTGCCCCAAGAATCAGCATCAGCAGAGCTGGACACAGCAGGAGCATTTATTTCCATAAAAAATGGTGCTGAATTCTGAGGCAGGGAGAAGCCAGCTCTGCTCTCAGACAGTGATTCATCACGGGAACAAGGTGCCAGGGAAGCTGTGGACTCATCTTACCTAATTTCAGACGTAGAAATCCAAGGTCTAAAGCTACATTAGGCCTCTCAGCTCCCTCCAGGCTGAACAGAGAGAAATGGTCACTTCCAGAAAGGGATCCTCTACAGAGCAGAGCGAGTCAGAGCCAATTGGCACTGCCAGGTTTATGATCTTAGTGCCAGGGGGAGAGGGGGAATGCTCAGAGGTGGAGAGAGTCTTCCAGGAGGGGAGCAGACTGGCAAAGGGTGGCAGAGTGGAGGCACAGTGGGACAGAGAGAGGGATGATAAGCACTGGAGACCCTCTGCTATAAGGACAGGTTGAGAGTTGGGGTTGTTCATCCTGGTGAAGAAAAGCCTCTGGGAATACCTTATAACAGCCTTCCAGTACTGAAAAGGGGATAAAGAAAAGCTGGGGAGGGACTTTTTACAATGCAATGGAGTGAAAGGATGAGGGGGAATGGCTTTAAATTAGAAGGGGAAAGATTTAGATTAGACATTAGGAAGAAATTCTTCACAATGAGGGTGGAGAGGCCCTGGCCCAGGTTGCCCAGAGCAGTGGTGGCTGCCCCATCCCTTGAGGTGTTCAAGGCCAGGTTGGATGGGGCTTTGAGCCCCCTGATCCAGTGGGAGGTGTCCCTGCCCATGGCAGGGGGCATGGAACTGGATGGGTTTTGAGGTCCCTTCCAACACAAACCATTCCATGATTCTTACAAGGAGGAGGAGGAGGATGCAGTGGTGAAGCTGGGTACCATGGTGACTACATGAAGTCCTGTGGCCACACGGCTCTGAGCCCTCTGGATTCACTCATCCCCGCGGGCGTTCAGGATGCTGACCCTTGTCTGACACATCCCAGCACAGTGATGCCTCAGGCCGGGAGCACAGCACCCCCCCTGCTCTGCACTGAATCAGCCTGACAACAGCCAGAGCAGTAACAGAATCCAGCATCACAGGAACTTGGAAACAGAGCTGCAGCTCTTTAATCTCGGTTCATTTTTTCATTTGTAATGAGATAACAAAGAAAGCCAAGTGCAAGCTCGAGCCGTGAATTATTTAGGGAGGGCACATCCATCTCTGGTGGTTTGGGGGTTGCTGTGCCGTGCTGGGGTGCACTGGGAGAGCACTGGTTGGATGAGGGCCAGCTGGGTGTAGGGGTTTCTCCGTTGGGGCTGTGATGTCCTTTAGGGACCGAGGAGGTTTTAGTCCAGCACAGATGGATATGGAAAAGTACAGCTATGTCCCAGGTTCTGTGACAAGTGTGTGGTCTCCAAGGGCTGTGAGGTGGAGTGTGGCACTGGTCCCACTCCCCCAGCCATCCTCTGCCTGGGGCACAAAAGGCAGAATCACAGAATGACCTGATTTGGATGGTCCCACAAGGGTCATCCAGTCCAACTCCTGTCCCTGCACAGGACACCCCAACACTGACACCGTGGGGCTGAAGGCATTGGCCAAATGCTGCTGGAATATTGTCAGGCTGTGACTGGTGCCCTGGGGAGCTGTTCCAGGGCTCCACCACCCTCTGGGGGAAGAACCTTTTCCTAACGTCCAACCTAACCCTCCCCTGGCACATCTTCCTGCCATTCCCTTGGATCCAGAGAGAAGAGCTCAGCACCTGCTCCTCGTCCTTCTCCCCATGTGAGGAAGCTGCAGACTGCGATGAAGTCTCCCCTCAGTCTCCTTTTCTCCAGGCAGGGGCATTTCCTCTAGAAATGGGTGGGTGTTACCCACTCCCCCAAAAAGGCTGTTTAGCAAATGCTTGCCTTAATACAGAGGAAAGAAAGCTCCCCAAAAGCAGTGGAGACCCAGCAAAGCAAGGACCTGCTGCAAGACATCTCTGCACGTGCTGCCTCTTGAGCATGGCCAAGGCCTCGTGCCACGTGGGAATGAGGGACCACGGTGTCCCCTGGCTGGTGTCAGCATAGGATCCCTCCAACTGCACCACGTCCTGGCCTGGGGCACAGCACAGCTCTGTGTAGGACGCTCTGCAAAGGATGCTCTGCGAAGGAGCAGGGTGGAGGAGCTGAAGGGGGAAGTTTTCCCACCCTGCTCTGGAGCCTGGTGAGAAGGATGGAGGCTCCTGAGCAGCCTGGAGCACCAATTTCACGGAAATCCATTTATCTCTGCTTCCTGCAACCCTCACGACATGAATAAATGATGATTGCAGGAGTGATGAACCTGCCCCTGTTTAGGTGTGAAATGAATGTTTACAGGCATAGAATAAATCAAGTATCCCACGGGCGAGCAGCGGGATATTAAACCAAACACCTCTGTGTTCTTAGCACTCACTGTTAGAGGCCAAGGGGTTGAAGCCTGGCCAGGTATTTCCATTAGCCCCGGCGTGGCAGGTGCCAAGCGTTGGGTACCCCCACAAAGGCCAAAAGATCTCTAAGGACAGGAGGGAGGTCTCAGATGAGCAGCTCGAATCTTCTTCTCCACCTTCCCCCTCTGCTTCTCAACATCCCTCTCTCTGCCTGACGCTACAATCTGCACAGCCTCTAAGAAGTCAGGAATACAATGCAAATTCGTGAAGGATTGGCAAGAAATTGCGTGTGTGCTGGTTGCCTGTCAGCATGCAGAGTACTTCTAATCTTGTCACATAAATAATACGATTATGTAAAATATCAAACAGTTGGAATAAACTTAAAAGCCACAATGTTCTAGTCACAGACTTAATAGAGGGGGAAAAAACCAACACAAAATAAGGAAAATTCTTTTTTATACTGCAGCATGGTGGGGAGATGCCTCCTCAGCAAAACCAACTGGAGCCTCCCAGGGGCAAGGAGGTGGGAAGTGGCTGGGGAGATAGAACCGTTCCTAAGGACATCTGGACACAGCTCCCAACCTCACCTCGGCAGGACAGGAGAGAGCAGAGCTGTGGAGTGAGGAGGAGGCTCCTCCAAGGTCAGCAGGGACTTGGTGACAGCCATAACAGACCTGGCTCCCACAAACCCACCACTGTTTTGCTACTGGCATGGGACATCCCTTCTAATGACAGGAATACTAATGACGTTCAGTTCTGGAGCCCTCAGCACAAGAAGGACATGTTGGATTGAATCCAGGGGAGGCCATGAAGATGATCCAAGGGCTGGAGCACCTCTGCTATGAGGACAGGCTGAGAGAGCTGGGGTTGTTCAATCTGGAGAAGAGAAGGCTCTGGGGAGACCTTAGAGCAGCCTCCCAGGACTGAAAGGGGCTCCAGGAAAGCTGGGGAAGGGCTCTTGATCAGGGAGTGCAGGGACAGGATGAGGGGAAAGGGTTTCAGCTGAAAGAGGGGAGATTGAAATGAGATTTTAGGAAGAAATGTTTTGCTGTGAGGGTGGGGAGGCCCTGGCCCAGGTTGCCCAGAGCAGTGGTGGGGCTGCCCCATCCCTGGAGGTGTTCAAGGCCAGGTTGGATGGGGCTTTGAGCCCCCTGATCCAGTGGGAGGTGTCCCTGCCCATGGCAGAGGGGTTGAAACTTGGTGGACTTTAAGGTCCCTTCCAACCCAAACCATTCTGTGATTCTATGATTATTCTATGACAATTATTCAACTGAGAAGAAAACACTGACCCAAAAATCCCCAATGCAGCTGCCTGCACTGCACTCATCCTTGTACCCCAGCACCCTGCCTGTGCTGGTTACTGGAACCAGGAGGTGGCAGCTGACAGGGAGCAGTGCTGGTCCTGCAGCCCAGTTCCCCTCTCGGCTCTGCCTCGCTCTGCATCACCAATGCTGCCCTCGGTTTGTAGCACCTGCAGGGTTTCCGGCATTGCCACAGGATCAGAGAGGAGGGAACGGTGCCCAGGGACCCGCCGGGAGGAATTTGCTCCTGGCCCCGACATCAAGAGCAGCATGAAAAGACAGCGTCCCTTTGTTAGAGCTCGCTAAAGAGACCGGGCTGACTGAGCTGGAAAACAAAATCCCCTCCTCCTCCGCACAGGCCCCTGCACAGCCCTGGCCTTGCAAGCTTGGAGCCTTCGCATGCACCAACACAACTGACCATGGAGAACCCCCCCCCAATTCCAGCTGGGAGCTGAACCTCGAGCAGCCTCAGAGGTCCACCTGCAGTCACCCCATGGCATGTAGCTGGGTCTTCCTCCAGATCCACCTTCCCAGCCCATCCCCTGCGGAGGTACAGAGAGCACAGGTGAGGGAGGACCGAGCCTATCTCATCTCAGGAAGCACCAGGCTTGTCCATGTGGATGAGTTCCTATCCCGGCCCTGCCTGTGGTGGGACATGGAAGAGGAATTTCATAGTGTGAACCACCTTCACAGAAGGCACTGAGCAGCCACCAGCTGCATTGTCCTCACGGTGGGGCTGGTGACTCCTGCCCTGGAAGCAAAGGCCTTGTCCCTGACCAGCTGCAGGCTTATGGAATCATAGAAAGTCCCTTGGAAGGGACCCACAAGGATCATCGAGTCCTCTCTCATGACCTATCAGAGGATCAGAGGGAATGGCAGGAAGATGTGCCAGGGGAGGGTTAGATTGGATATCAGGGAGAGGTTCTTCCCCCAGCAGGGGGTGGAGCACTGGAACAGCTCCCCAGGGCAGCAGTCACAGCACCCACTCTGCCAGCATTCCAGGAGCATTTGGCCAATGCCCTCTTCCCCACGGTATGAATGTTGGGAGTGTCCTGTGTAGGGACTGGAGTTGGGCTCAATGATCCTTTTGGGTCCCTTCCAGCTGAGGTTATTCTATGATTCTATGAGTCTAACTCCTGTCCATGCTGGACAGACCGAAGTGAAGCCTGACAGGGTTTGGACTGCAAGTCTCTTCTCTTCCCAGCCATCTGTGCCCCCACGGCCTCCAGAGAAGGTGCTGTGCTGGGAACAGTCGAGATGGCAGGCCCTTGGGCTGGGAAGGACCATCACTGTCTGCTGAAGGTGCTGTGCTCAGCTGAGGTCCAGCTGCCGAGCTGCGCGAGTGCTCCGCGTTCATTGCTCCCTGCTACATCTCCCACGGGTCCATCACCAAGACTGATTCGCTGCTCCCAGACCTTGACAAGTTTTGGAGACCCCTTGCCTTGGGACAAGGCCCTCCCTCTTCCCAGCCAAGCTCTGCAAGGTTCCTCTTGGGGCACAGCACGAGTTCCAGCCTCTGTCCTGCTGCCGGCAGCGCTCTGCTCTCTCGTGTGCCCGGGCAGCCAGGGCCACGTGGCCAAGCCTGGTGTGGTGACAGGACCGTGCCCGTGGAGCACGGCTGGTCTGCAGCTGTGTGCCTGCTCGGGGCCGTGGGGAACTTACACACTGAGCTGCCCCTTCTGCTTAGGAGAGCAGCTTTGATGAGCCCAGCTGCAGGCAGGGCTCCTGCCTCCGCGTGGGTGATGGCCCCAGTGGGGACACAGGCGCTTTCCCCGCCTGCTGCCTCGGCCTCACGTCTGTCTCCCTCCAGTTTGCCCTTTCTGGGCGAGAAGAGAGTCAAGGCCACTGCATGGAGCTGCTTATTTAGTGAAAGAAATGATTTCTCTCATCTGAGTGTTTTAGAAGAGGAAGGGGAAATTGCTGGGGTTGGGGCATCCACAAAGTACTGGGGGCAGTTTTGGGTGGGACAGGATAAAAAGAACATCAAACTACTGCGGAGTGTCCAGAGGAGGCCCCAAAGCTGATGAAGGGTCTGGAGGAGAAATCATATGGGGAGAGGCTGAAGTCCCTTGGTCTGTTCATCCTGGAGAAGAGGAGACTGAGAGGGGATCTCAGAGCTGTTTGCTGCCTTCTCACAAGGGAGGGAGGGGAAACAGGGGCTGAGCTCTGCTCTCTGGTGACCTGTGATGGGACTGGAGGGAATGGCAGGAAGATGTGCCAGGGGAGGGTTGGATTGGATATCAGGGAGATGTTCTTCCCCCAGTGGGTGGTGGAGCACTGGAACAGCTCCCCAGGGCAGCAGTCACAGCACCCACTCTGCCAGCATTCCAGGAGCATTTGGCCAATGCCCTCAGTCCCACGGGGTGGATGTTGGGAGTGTCCTGTGTAGGGACAGGAGTTGGACTTGATGATCCTTTTGGGTCCCTTCCAGCTCGGTGTTTCTGTGATTCTATGAAAGCAGATCCACCCTGACATTTAATGGACAGTAACACTGGAAAGCCTGCATCCCATCTCCTGTGCTGAGCAGACCTTCATACCAGGGGCCAAGGATATTTGTGGGACCAAGCCCCATTTTAAGGATTTCTTCTCCTTGTTAATCCCTTTAAAGGGTGGCTGCTCCAGTTCTCTGGGCTGGAGCATTCACCAGCTCAGGGCACAGGCAGCAGAGCAGTGACCCAGCAGCAGGGGACTGCACGTCACATCTCAGCCGAGCCTCCTTGGAACAGCACTCTGAGAATCTTGGCCTTGCTCCTGCATTAATTCCTGGAGGAAAAGCCCTCTCTCTTGCCAGATAACTGCACCTGATGCCCATGTCTTGCCACTGTTGCCACTGTGCCCGGGGGACCCTGGCTGGGGGAGCAGCTGCCTGTTCCATGTGTGCTACTCTTCTGCCAGCTCCTCAAGTCTGGTCCATGTCCCCAGGCAAGGCAGCAATGTGGTGCACTAGAAAAAAAAAAGCCAATCCCTGCTGAGGCCACAGCTTGTCCTCCAACCCCCCTCCTACTCAGTATCTCTCTTTTACCTCCACCAGTTGCCCCCCAAACCAGACTGGCAGCCCCAAGGCGGGGAGCAGACTTACTGTCCCACCTTCCCTGTGGTCACATCACCCACACACATCTCCTTCGAGGGCTCAAAATGACTTTGGATGCCAAGACCTACTTGCTCTAGGGACTCCTCATCTCCTCCTGGCCCCATCTGTCTCCCTCCAGCAGGACGTTTAGGACTTTCCATATTGCTTTCCCATAAATGAGCCTGGAAAAGAGAAGGCTCTGAGGAGACATTAGAGCAGCCTCCGAGGAGACCTTAGAGCAGCCTCCCAGGACTGAAAGGGGCTCCAGGAAAGCTGGGGAGGGGCTCTTGATCAGGGAGTGCAGAGATAGGATGAGGGAGAAGGGTTTTGAGCTGAAAGAGAGGAGATTTAGAGGGAATATAAGGAAGACAGTTTTTACAATGTAGGTGGTGAAACACTGGCACAGGTTGCCCAGAGAAGTGGTGGATTCCCCACCCCTGGAAACATTCAAGGTCAGGTTGGATGGGGCTCTGAGCAACCTGATTGAGTTGCAGATGGCCTTGCCCCTGCAGGGTGGTTTTACCAGATAATCTGTAAATGTCCCTTCCAACCCAAACCATTCTATGATTCTATTCCATTCCATCTCTGCAGCCTGCCCTGTTGCAAGAGAGGAAGGAGCAGCCCCTCCTCCTGTCCTTGGTTTTCTGAGGTTTCAGGCAGCTGCTGGTTGCCACTGGGAAGCTGGGTTTGTGTTCATTCACCTGTAGTTACACCTACCCAACTCCCTGCAGAGCGTGCTACAAACACCCTGCATCACACAGGCTCTGCCCGAACGGATTGCTCAGCAGGGCAGTGCTCCAAGGCTTGTCCCCTGCTCTTGCAGACCTTAACGGTCCTGTCACTGGCTCTGTGCTGCTTGACCCCCCCCCAGCTCCTGGCACACAGCTTGTTCCCTCTGCTGCCCTGCAGCCACGGCCGTTACAGCTCGCCTCCTCGAGCTGGCAGATGCTCCAAGCTGAGAGCCCAGATTAACACAGCTGAGAAACAACAGGTAACACAGCCCCCGGGGCTGGGAGGAAAGGTTCAGGTGCACAGCAAGGCTGGACACGCGATGGCAAAGAGGGAGATGTATTTCCTTCTCCTATCCCAGTGCAACGGTGTTTGGAACGGTCCTTCCCTCTCCCCAGACGCCTCTCCTCTCCCTGATCTCACATCACAGTCGAGTGCAGCCCCAGGACGATGCTATTGGAGTTCACTGGACCTTGGCCAAAGCCTGAACTTCTCAGTTCACTGTCATTTCCAAAAATGTGGGAGAGCAGAGCGTTGTGGTTGTCAGTGACAGCTCCTGGGGCTTCCAACACACAAAGAGAACTATTAAGTTCCACCTCATCCCACTGCATCACCCCTATGTTTGAAGCTCCTCTCCAGCCTGAAACTAAAGGCTATAAATCAGAATATTTTAAAGAAGCAGGCTGGCACCAAGCATTTTCCCATGTGAAAATCCCTCCTTGCTTTTCATCAGCAGAAAGACTTCAAAAGAGCAGAGGTGAGGCCACAAAGATTTCCCACATCACCAAACCCAACCTTTCACAGAAGTAAGAGGAGGCTCCAGCCCAGCCCCTGATGCTTCACTGCCACCAGAACCATCCCCTTCCCTGCTGCAACAGCGTGGTCAGAGAAGGGTAATGAGGCTGGTGGAGGGTCTGGAGAACAAGTGTTAGGAGGAGCAGCTGAGGGAATTGGGATTGTTTAGCCTGGAGGAGGCTGAGAAGAGACCTCCCTGCAATTACCTGAAAGGAGGCTGTGGTGAGGTGGGTGCTGGGCTCTTCTCCCATGTCACAGGTGGTAGGATGAGAGGAAATGGCTTCAAGTTGCACCAGGGGAGGTTCAGATTGGATATCAGGGAAAATTTCTTTACTGACACAGTTGTGAAGGACTGGCAGAAGCTGCCCAGGACAGTGGTGGAGTCTCCATCTCTGTAGGGGTTCAAAATCATGTGGATGTGGCACCTGAGGACATGGCTTAGTAGACATGTTGGTGTTGTGTTCATGGTTGGACTGGATGAGCTTAGAGGGCTTTTCCAACCTTAATGATTCTGTAACAGGGACCAAGGTCTCTTTCCTCCCAGCCCATGATGGAGCTCCCTGCCTCTCCAGACATGAAATCTTTCCCCACAGACACGGACAGGGGCCCTGAAACAGGGGCCAGAGGAAAGCCAGGGGACTTGGCTTTCTCTGTGCAACCAACTCCTCCTCAGCTCTGCTGAGTACAGATCCAGTATTGGATTCCAGCACATCTGCAAGTTCCAGGCTTTTGCTGTTATTCAAAAATAAGAATTTCTCCTTTTTGAGCAGAAAGAGCATCTTCCCGGCGCTGCCTCCCCTCACACATTATGAAGAGATACAGCTCTGTAAATCTCATCTTAGCCAAGGGCATTACCCCATGCCAGTTAGCACTAGATCAAACCCAGGTTTATTCAGCCTCCCACTAATCCCTTTGCAACAAGAACCACCTGCAGTCTGGAGTCCAGGATTTAGCAGGGATCAGTGTGCAGGTGGCTCTGATTTGATCATCCCTTTGGAAGCGACTGCGCTCGGCAGCCCAAGTGAAAAGCAGCCTGGGGAGGGGGAGCAGGGGCAGAGCAGGTGGGAGAGAAAATGTGTCTGCAGGATGGAGAGAGTAACAAACTGGGGGCTGATGGTGTGTGTGTCCCCCCCCCGACACCTCTGAGAGGCCAAAACCCATTGGAAAAAGATTGGAAGGGGGAAGAGAAAAATATCTTATTTTCAAGAATTCTCTAATACTTAAAAGCTTGAGACCTGCAGGGGAAGCTAATAAATTTTAAATAGTTTGGAGAGTTGAGACCAGCAGTTTAACTTTGCGTGGCTGCTGAGTTGTTTTCCAAGTGTATTTAATGAAACCCTTCATTATGCTCAGATAATTATGATCTCTGTCTTTCTGGTGCAGTTGGAGTTTACCATCTGTGCTCGCAGGTACGCGCTTCGTCTCTGCACAGTGGGCGCCGTAAGAGATGCTCGCGCTGGGCTCGCCGGTGCCTCTTGGGGCTGGGACAGATCTTCCAGGGTTGTAGGTTGTAGGCTCCCTGGTCACTGCCTGCCCTGGGAGCCACGTCCTTCAGCCACCAGCCCGCTGCTGGAGACCTGGGCAGGAGCGTGCCTGGCCCTGAGGCCTTCACACAGGGTCCTGCGTGGGGTTTGTCTCTTGGTGCTCCACTGGGATGATGGTGGGATGAGGGGGTCTCGTGCTAACGTGCACCTCAGAAGAGGTTTTGGCTGCCCAGGACAAACAGTGGTGGGGTTTGCTTTGAGGGGGGCTGGAAGTGTTCAAGGACAGGTTGGATGGGGCCTTCAATAACCTGATCCAGTGGGAGGTGTCCCTGCCCATGGCTGAGCGTTGGAACTGGATGGTCTTTAAGGTCCCTTCCAACCCAAACCATTCTATGATTCTATGATACCTGCTGCAATCAGTATCCCCATCCCCTGCCAGTGGGCTCCTTCCACCTTCCCTCCCCATCCCCTCTTCCAGGGCTGTGCCCTACCAGGGACCTCCAGCCCAGCTGCAAGCCCTCTGTCCATCCACGTTCCCACGTTCTCCAGGAGGAGAAGCTCCAAGTTTTCCTGCATCAGCCTGGTCCTCAGGGGTTTGTGGCCCTGCAAGGCGCAAGCTGTGCCTGGGGTGGGGCTTCACCTCCACTGCCCCACGGCCACAGAGCTGATCCACCAGAAGTCCCAGCAGACATTCCTGCCCTTACCACAGTTGCTCAACCCAGTTCTTCCTCCAGCAGCAGGAGGCAGAGTCACCAAGGGGGGAGCTGGAGCCGTCTGCAGAGCGAGGTTCCAGCTCCCACTGAGTCAGGTTCAGGTGCCCACCAGGAGCTGCCCTGCCTCCCAGTCTGGTGGGATGGGGTTTTCCACGTGCTTGCTTGCAGGGAAAGGCGTCACTCAAGGATGGGGCAACTGGGGCTGGGGGAATCCTCAGCTTGTGGGCCTCCATAAACACAACCAGACTGTTCTGCAGAACCCTTCTCCCAGGTGTTCCCTTGCAGGGCAGGGCTGGTCCTGCCCCAGGACCCCATGTGAGATAGAGGTGCAGCTCCCATCCCAGGACAACCTTCATCTGCCTGTCCCAGGCTGGCATGG
The DNA here is from genome assembly GCA_033558185.1 of Dromococcyx pavoninus. Taxonomy (NCBI): domain Eukaryota; kingdom Metazoa; phylum Chordata; class Aves; order Cuculiformes; family Neomorphidae; genus Dromococcyx; species Dromococcyx pavoninus. The sequence continues at coordinate 612,678 of JAUMJL010000035.1, read as the reverse complement.
GATGGGAAACACCCCTGGCACACTGTTATCCACAGAGATGGCTCTGCCCTAGGGTGCTGGGGAGAACCAGGACTGAGTGGTTCTCCACAGGTCGTGGTGAGAAGCCGTGGCAGAGCATGGCATCCGGGGACTTTTGTAGATGCTGAAGGGAAACAGCAGTGGGAGATACAGCCAGTGGCAGGAGAAAGGGGGCTGCAGCCCTGAGGGGGAGGAGGGCTGCTGGAGCACCGGGTGCTGCGCTCCCCGCTGCCAACTGGGCGCTTTTCCCCCCAGCTCTTAAATGTCAGCGAAGATGTTTCCTGCCCAAGCCAGCTCTTCCCTTGGGGTTCAGCCAGCAGGGTCTGTTTTATACCCAATCCCAACAGCTTGGGTGGCTTGGGACTGGGGCTGCCACCTGGGCCGTGCCAAGTTGGCAGCATCGCCAGGCTCCCCAGCCAGCTCCTCTTGGAGCCTGCGCCCGCGCTCGGCTCTCGCCTGGCTCCAGCACTCCAGCTCCCCTTGCTGGGGTTTCCTTCCACGGTGGATTTCCACAGTGGTTTAGGAAAGCAGCAGGTCTTTTTAGAAGGGAAAAATGAGGACCTTGTATCTTATCCTGGAGATTCACCCTCCTCTTGGGGTAGGCAGAGCAGAGTCCCTTCTGCACAGCCCTGGGAACGCCAACCTCCCGCTCTAAGTCCTGCCCTTCACTGCCTTTCCTCAAATTGTAGAGGGAGGCCTGGGGTGTCCCCAGCAAAACCCTGAAGGAAGCCAGGGGTCAAGGAAAAGCCCGAAGCTTCTGCTCCTTGCCTGCAGCACCCCTCAGGGACCTGTGAATCCCTGGCCCAGGGAGCCCAGCAGCAAAACGTTGGCACTTGAGAGCAAGTGGTGGGAATGCCTCGAGGGTGCCGGGGCAGAGCTGCTCCCCCAGTTCCCGTGCAGTGCCTGGCATAGCAGGGCTCCTGCTGTAACACACATAATTGTCATTTTCTTCCCTCCAGCATCCTCAGGGTACAGAACTTAACAGCTCTGGCTGATTCCCTTATTTAGCTCAGGAGACATCTGTGCTGCTGCAGGGCATCCAGAGCAGCACCAGGGCACACGGGGCTGCGGCGTCGCTTGCGCTTGGTTTTTACAGAGCTGGGAGTGGTCTGAGCGGGTGGCTCTGCCCTGGGACACTGGTGGCAGGAGCAGTTCCTGGGATATGCTGGGCACGTCTGGCAGGGAAGGGAGTTTTGGGAACAGTTGCTGACTGCGGTTATAAGAATCAGCAGGAATCCCAGCAGGGAATGTGGGAAAGGTGACTGAGAGGAGGCATCACGATAGGGGGATGCAGCACCCTAGAAAGGGACTGTGGATGTGTGTGCACAGGAGATTGTGCACAAGACAGAGGCCTGAACAGCAGTGGAGCTCCAGGAGGCAAAAAGAAGACTTAGAGGGTTCCAGGAGGGAGTGGATGTGTGCCAGCCCTGCTGCAAGGCAAGGACAGGTTGCTTCCAGGAACAGTGGTTGGCAGCAGAGTGATGCTGGGCAGAGTGTGACAGCAGAGCTGTGTGGAGGAGTCTGGAGCTGGAACATCTGGAGGGCAGAGAGCATGTGGGATCTTGACTCTCCCTTCATGCTCCCCAAGTGCATAATAGCCCTCCTCACAGGAAGTCATAGAATCCTCTGGTTGGAAAAGACCTTTGAGAACATTGAGCCCAACTGTACCTGTCCAGTACTAAACCATGTCCCTCAGAAACTCATCTGCCCTGGGCAGCCTCTGCCAGGGCCTGAGAACACTTTGGGCTAAGAAATTTTTCTTGATGTCTAATCTGAACTTCCTCTGGTGCAACTTGTGGCCATTTCCTCTTGTCCCATCACCTGTCACTTGGGAGAAGAGCCCAGCACCCACCTCACCACAACCTCCTTTCAGGCAGTTGTAGACAGTGATGAGGTCTCCCCTCAGCCTCCTCTTCTCCAGGCTAAATAGCCCCAGGTCCCTCAGCTGCTTCTCACAGGACTTGTTCTCCAGCCCCTTCCCCAGCTCCGTTTCCTTCTCTGGACGCTCTCCAGCCCCTCAATGTCCTTCTTGTAGTGAGAGGCCCAAAACTGAACCCAGCACTCAAGGTGTGGCCTCACCAGTGGTGAATCCAAGGGCACAAAGTCCCAGTCCCTGTGACTCCCAATGTCACTATGCAGTGTAGCAGTTTATCTCCTCTGAGCCTGTCCTGGCACAATCCCACCCAACACCCACTTTGCTCAAGGACACTCTCCTCAAACCCCTGAGGCACACAACTACCCACCACCTGCCCAGAGTCCTTCCTGGAGCTGCAGCTGCCTCCACAAGACAGAGATGTCTTGCAAAAAGAGCTGCATTGCTGGAAGGGATTGTGTCAGGCTTTGTAACCGACTGCAGCCAGCTCAGGAGTGGTGACAGTTCCTGCAGGACTTGGAAGCTGGTGGTGGGCAGCATCTTCTCCTCAGAGATGACCCTGCCAGGCAGCTGCTGGAGGACCAGTGGGAAAGGGGAGCACTAGGCATTGCAGTTGTGGCTTCAGGCACAAGGTACCATTGTGCACGGGTTTGACAAGGTTCCAGTAGTTAGGATTCCAAGAAAATGTTCCACCCTCATGCTGGAGTGTCCTGGCTCCCTAAAATGTAAAGGAAGGGAAGGAGTGGCAGAGAGGAGATGGAGGAAGGCACCCGTAATGTGTAATGATCTTCTAATGCTCTCTCTGGCCCCTTCCCAACACATATGGGAGCTGGATGAGCCAATTAAACCAACACCAATTAAATCAGCATAAATCACATCCTGTAAACCAGAGGTGGGGCTCAGGCAAACACCCCCACTGTGAAGGATGTCAGAGCTGGCCCGAGGCTGACCCTCACAGAACAACTGCCTTCCAGTTTGGAGAAAGCCAGCTTATGGAGGCACCATCAGGGAGGAGGAAAGGATGGGTGGAGACCCATATAAGAAAGGGGGATGGCAGAAGGGAGAGCGGGAGCGGTGTGATGGGCAGAGGTGATTTCTCCTGTGGAGCAAGGAACAGGCTCCCTGTGTGCTGGAACAGGCATTTCCCTGTGCTGGAGGACTTCCATGGGGTCATCTCAGAAGGTGCACTGTGATATTCCTTGAGCCAGGGCATCATGCCTCCCTCGAGCCAGTTCTCCTCCCCTGGGCTCTGCCCTTCAGAGATCTTCCCTGCCCTGGATGGGCTGCAGCAGCTCTGGGGTGCTGTGTGGGGTGGATTTACCCATGCTGACTGCATGGCCAACTTTGCCCTTGTTCATTCATCCCAGGCCAGTCCTGAGCAACTGGGCTTGCAGTTGCCAACCAAGGGGTTTGGAAAGCTTGAAGTTTGTGTATGAATTCATAGATTTGCTTGGTTGGAAAAGACTTTTGAGGTCGAGTCTAACTGTACCTGTCCACTACTACCACATAACCATATCCTTGAGCATCTACCCACCTTTTAAACACCTCCAGGGATGGTCAACCACCTTCCCTGGGCAGCCAGTTCCTTTCCTCCTCTCCCTCCTCTATTCATGCTCCTCGCTTTGCTTTCCCTTCCCCTTATCTCCTCATTCTCCTGAATGAGACTTTCTCTGTTGGATGCTGCCTGGACATCCATCCTCACATTGGCTGGAAGAGCCTTGTCCTGTCCCCTGGGGTTTTGTGTCCCCTGGGGTTTTGTGTCCCCTGGGTCTCACAGCCAGGCAGCCCAGGAGGTCTCCTGGAGGCTGCCAAGGAGAGCAGTTAGGAGTGGCTGTATCTACCTGTGTGTTAAGAGATCTGAATCACATCAGCAATGTCTCAATGTCAGAGCTGCAAAGCGAGGTCTGGGGCACACGAGTAGAGTGGCAACTCTTGACTTAATCCAGACAATTGTCACTGAACCACAAAGAAGAAGGGACTCTAATTAAGTCCCGCAGCCCTTTGGGAAGTATCAAGCCAGAAAAACAGTTCGAAAGCTTTAGGCAGGGTGATTTTAAACAAATGAGGAAGTGCCTGAGAAACAGCTTAAGATGAAAGCTACCAAATTAAAATCCTTGCAATCAGTATGGAGGCTACTTATGCAACAACCTCCCGAGGAGGAATTGGAATCCCAGAGATAAAGCTCTAAACAAATAAAGAGACAGGAGATGAAGGAAAAAAAAGAAAAGAAACTTGGTCAAAAAGTGATATACAAAGGGCTGCTTCAGCTGCCTTTGGAAAGTAGAAATTTAGCATCACAATGGGGAATGGGAGAGTGAAGAAAGTGTCCAGCTCTCCATGCAAGCAGAGAGCTTCCCTGAGAGAGCAGGAATCTGGCTGTAGGTGCCAGTCAGACATCTCTCTGCGTGTTCTGAGTGTTCGATGGCGCTGGTGCCAGGAGATTGGGGTAAACCCAGAGGTTCCCATTAAATTCTTCAGTTTGGGGGAAGAAGCTCTCAGCAGAGAAGCTCTACATCCTTGTTGTAATGGGATATTGTCCTTTCACTCGAGTTTTGACAGGGTTGGTGGGTATGAGTGGTGGCAGGTCCCTTGGGTAGTCTGGGAAGCCAGGGCAGCTCCAGCTTTAACAGAGTCCTGCAGACACACAGCATCTTCCAAGCTCTACCTGGGGAGAGCGAACACAGCATGAAACCTGACATTTAAGTGCAGGTTCCTGAGCCAGCCCCCCAGTTTTTAACAGCTTTTCTGGTTGGCAAGAACAGGGAGGGACGAATGTGGAGAGCAGGGAAGTCCAGACCCAGGGCTGAGCAGGGCTGTTATCACAGGAGTGCCCTGAGGGTTTGTGTCTGCCCAGAAGGTCCTGGTCTCCATTCAGACTAGAGGTGGGTCCCATGACTCTCAGCCCCGATGTGCATCCTTGCAGATTGCATTGGCTGAGTGTTAAGCAGTGCACATTGGTTGCATCCTCCAGGTGTGGAACAATGCTGCTTCTGAGACATTCAAAGGTACAGGCTGGCCAACCTGGTGAATCCATCATGGGGAGACAGCATGATCAGCTGCTTGGAGTTCCACCCGGGATGGCAAGGGCATCTGGGGGAGGCAGAGCCAATGACACAGACACCAGCTTTGGATTTTGAAAGATGTGGGGGCACAGGGATGATATAAAAAATGACCAAAGTCAGGGGTGATGTCTGCAAGATGCCCTTGCCCTGCTCCTGGCTGCACTTTGGCCTAGCTCAGCCTGTGCTGCCTGATGCCCTGAGCTCACCATGTGTGACACAGAGGAACTCCCATCCATGCTCACCCTGACAGCAGGGTGTTACAGAGCAGATGAGGATTTTGGGCACACAACGGTGCAGGGACAGAACCTCACAGAATCACAGAATGCCCTGAGTTGGAAGGGACCCACAAGGATCATCCAGTCCAACTCCTGTCCCTGCACAGGACAACCCCAACATTCACACCGTGGGACTGAGGGCGTTGACCAAATGCTTCTGGAATATTGTCAGGCTGGGACTGCTTCCCTGGGGAGCTGTTCCAGTGCTCCACCACCCTCTGAGGGAAGAACCTTGTCCCAATGCCCATCCTAACCCTCCCCTGGCACATCTTCCTGCCATTCCCTTGGATCACCAGAGAGAAGAGCTCAGCACCTGCTCCTCCTCCTTCTCCCCATGTGAGGAAGCTGCAGACTGCGATGAAGTCTCCCCTCAGTCTCTTCTTCTCCAGGCAGGGGCATTTCCTCCAGAAAAGAGTGGGTATTACCCACTCTCCTCAAAAGGATGTTTAGCAAACTCTTCCTAATATCCAACCTAACCCTCCCCGGCACATCTTCCCACCATTCCCTTGAGTCCTGTAATAGCTCAGCAGCGAGAAGAGCTCAGCCCCTGTTCCTCCTAATTGAGGCACTGGCATTTGGCAGCTGCCACAGTGGGGCTGGGCTCACGTTTGGGATCAGCTGGGTGGGGGACACGCAGTCCTGGGTCTGCAGTGCCATCAGCTTTGCCCACCCTGCCAGGCTGGATGCCGGGAGCAGGCAGAGCATCATCCACCAGCCCTGCCAGCGTGTGGGCTGCGATGGGCACGCTGCCACCTCCCCTGCCCTGTGGCAGGGAATTCAGCAGCGTGGCTGGGCTGGGAGCACGGCTGGCAGCCTGATCAGTCGTTGCCAGCAGCCCTGGGTTACCTCCCTCTGCGTCAGCAGCAGCCGTGCCCATCATAGAACCACAGAATCATAGAATGACAGAATGGTTTGGGTTGGAAGGGACCTTGAAGACCATCGAGTTCCAACCCCCTGCCTGTCCCCCTGCTCTTGCCCATAAAGGGCAGTGGGCAGGAGCCGTGCTGCCTTCGCTCTCGCTTCAAATCTAACTGGAACAAGCTTAGGAAATTAGAAGGATGCGGGGGGAGGAAGGATAAAATAAGATAAATAAAACCAACTAAAAACAACCCCCAAACCCTCCATTCTTCTTTGATTCTCCCAGTTTTTCTTTCACGCCAAGATTACTAATTGTCTAAGCATCTCAATTTGCTGGTTTCACTTAATCACAGCCACTTTAGAGATTATCAGCCTTCCCCACATGTTCAGTACCTTGTTTCCAAACTACAAGACCCACGGGGAGCAGCCAGCAAAGCGCCTGCAGGAGCGACGGCAGCAAAGCTCTCCCTCTCCCCTCTTCCCCACTCCCCTCCATCCCTCCGGCTGCGCTGTCAGAGTTTGATTGCTCTGAAACCACCGCGTATTCCCCCAAAGTTCCCAAGGATGGGGGCCGTGAGGAACAGCGAGGTGGGGGCTGGGGGGCACCGTTGTCAGCTCCTGGCAGTTCCCAGCCTTTGATTTGCACAAAAGAAAGGAGGGAGGTGGGGGAGGGAGCGGATATGATTTATTCAGCAAGTTCCTAACCGGTTTGGGTTTTTTTTTTCCCCTTCTTCTTCTTTTCCAGAGGCTGTGAAATAACTGAAGCCGACGGAAAGGTGAAGTGCTGGGAGAGATGAAGGAGGCGCGTTTGAAGGCATTTTCTTCCTTTTTTGTCACATCTCGCTGCAAAGCTTTTAATTCCTGGAGCTCAGTTCCTTCCTGGAAAGCCTGAGCTGCTGTGCTGGAGGGCGATGGGCTCCCTCTGGGCAGCAGGGGTCTGCCTGGCCAGGACAGGGGCAGAGGACGAGGAAGAAGGTCCTGGGGCTCGGTGTGTGTAGGCTTATTTTATCCCCATCATCTTCTCTGGGTCCCTCATTGCCCTTTTGCCCATCCTGAGGTCACTCAAGGTGGCTGGGGGGCATCTCTATTCTTGAACACCAGCACCAAGCCTCAGGACCTGCCCAAGAGATGGACTGAGCCCAGCAGAGACAGCTCTGCTCCAGACCCTGTGGAGGAGCAGAGACACAACCCATCCCGATGCCAGCAGGCCAGGTAGTGGGGAGCAGGGCATGACACCAGCAGCGTGGGTACAACGAGGGGGAGAGGCCCCAGTAGCTTGGGTGGGTCATTTTCTGCACCCGTTTGGAGTTGTGACAGTCTGGGTATCAACACATCCCTCTCAGTATTGGAGGGTTGGCAAGAAGCATCAAACAGCATTTACAATGTGAAAAAGAGTCTGAAATCTAATTTTCTTTTTTTTGGAGGGGAAAAATATAACTGTGTGTACCTCTATATTTTAAGGAAAAATGATAGCTGGAAACTTGACTTCTCCTTGTACTCAATTTGTCTGCTTTGGGATAGCTGTACACTCTGCTAGTCCAGTTGCATTTTTCACTCTTAAATAATAGAAACCAGAAAATAGCTCCAGGAGCAGGGATACTTGGGGGAAGGGCGGGGAAATCGCAAGAACAGAGATGCCAGCGCCATCCAACACAGCTTTCCCTGGGTGGAGAGGGACCTTCCGAGCCCTGCTCACTCCATCTGGACCAGGGATCTTCACTGGCTTTTCTGTTCCTAGCACGGCTCCTCACAGGAGACACCGAAGCTGGACACGTGCCAGCTTTACCAGCTGTCAGCACCCAAAAAAAGTCAAATTTCCAATAATTCTGTTCTATTTAAAAACCGAAAGTGAATTGTGTTCTTTCAATGGTTTGGGTTGGAAGGGACCTCAAAGCCCATCCAGTTCCAACCCCCCTGCCATGGACAGGGACACCTCCCACTGGATCAGGGGGCTCCAAGCCCCATCCAACCTGGCCTTGAACACCTCCAGGGATGGGGCAGCCACCACTGCTCTGGGCAACCTGGGCCAGGGCCTCCCCACCCTCACAGCAAAACATTTCTCCCCAAGTTCTCATCTCAGTCTCCCCTCTTTCAGATGAAAACCATTCTCCTTCATGCTGTCCCTGCACTCCCTGATCAAGAGCCCCTCCCCAGCTTTCCTGGAGCCCATTTCAGTCCTGGGAGGCTGCTCTAAGGTCTCCCCACAGCCTTCTCTTCTCCAGGCTAAAAAACCCCAACTCTCTCAGCCTCTCTTTGTACAGGAGGTGCTCCAGCCCTTGGATCATCTCCGTGGCCTCCTCTGGACTCGCTCCAACAGATCCCTGTCCTTCCTGTGCTGAGGACTGTGTTGCAAAGGTCTCATTTACAACCCAATCTCCCTTGGCCGTCTCTACAGACTCGCTCTACAGCACCTCCCTCTACACCCACCTTGGATTTGTGACTCCAAAATCCCTTCCCACTTCCTAGGGACCCTCTGGCCCAACTCATGGCCTTTCTTTAAATACAAACACCACCATCCATCCACCACAAACAATCTCGGTCCTTGCTGACTGCAGCAGGCAGTGACGCAGCCCTTCTGCACCACCACCACAAACATCTGCATCTCTGGGAATGCGACTGTGGTTCTCCAGGAAGCAGCTCCTTGTGTGCAATTCATTGAAGTTTGTTTTTTTTTTTTATTTCCCATTTGCGAGTTGCCGAGAAGCTGATCCTGATTTCTGCAAATGAATTTGTTATCTGCAAGTGTTCGCTGAATAGTTTATGCAAACAAATTTCAGCCCATGGGGTGTTTGCAAACTGTTCATTTCATGGTATGTGATTAGTAGAAATGGTCAGAAAATGGGTGCAAACCAATTTTTACGAGCTGTCCTCAGCACCCAGGCTCCTTCACCCTGCATTTCCATCATTGCCTTTTCTTTTTTAAACTGGAATTAGCGAATTATTAAACCAGCACAGTGATTAGTCCAACTTTTCATGCTTTGTAGCTAAAACCTCCAAAATGTGGGTGGCAAACACATGGCCCTCCACCTTGTTTTATCCATCCTGGCACCTTGTTTTTACCCAGCAGCACCGAGCTCCTTGCCCCTGTGCTCCTGCCAGCCCTGGGCACGTGTGCAGGGCGTGTCGCACCTTATGCTGCGGAAGCAGGGTGATGTGGCCCCTGGTGAATATGAGTTTGACACCTCCACTCTGAAAGGAGGGCAGTTGATGCTCACAGAAAGCACAAACCTTTCTGAAATGCATCAATAAACAGAAAGCAAACCCTGCTCAAGAACCCCTCTCAAAGGATGAGCGGTGGGAATACGGGCCTGGCTGTGCCAGGCTTGAAGATCATTTGGGAGACTGAACTCTGTTTTTGTGAGCCCTGTATCCTGCAGCCTCCAGCCAAGAGGGGCTCAGTGAGCAGGTGTAAGGGATGAAATGAAAATGAAGGGGAACACCCAAAGAGAAAGCCCTTTCCTGAGTGTCCTGCTTGGGCGCTCTTCCAAACAAAGTCTGTGTGCAGAAAGAAGGGTGAGACACCCTGCAGGGGTCTCCCACCCAGGACCCATTCCTGATGCCAGGATGAGGGTGTCTGGACTTCAGGACTGAGGTGGAGACCCTCTCTCACCCCTAGCACCCAGTACTCTCTTTTGCTCACCAAAGCATTGAATGGAGCATTCCCCTTGCCTGCCTTCTGTTTGACATCCCAGGGCAGGTTCAGATTGGATATGTGGAAAAATTTCTTCTCTGAAAGGGTTCTCAGGCACTGTCAGAGGCTGCCCAGGGAGGGGGTGGAGTCACCACCCCTGGAGGGGTTTAAAAGACGGGAAGACAAGGTGCTCAGGGATCTGGTTTAGCAGTGGATAAGTATGGGTGGACTCGATGATCTCAAAGGTCTTTTCCAACCAAATGATTCTATGATCTCACAGGGCCCCTGACCCTTCTCAGATCCCTGCAGCACTCTGTTTATTGTCATAAACTACAAAATCTGTTTGTTTCACCCCTCCTAGAGGTACAGGGTTCATACTGTGGGCAGGTTCTCCACTGCAATCCACCTCTCATACTGAGAAGGACATAGATCTGCTCCCAAATGACTTGATGATGATGACCCAGAGGAGAGACCCTGGGGGAAGCTCGATGCAGACCTGTCCAGATCCCAGCCCCTGTGTCCAGGATGCTCAGGCTGGCAGAGGTGGCACAGGCAGCCCGGAGCAGAGCTGGAGGCTTTGCCCGTGGGTTTCACAGTGCTAACAGAAAACGGTGCCCGGAAGATTTATTCATTTAACGCATCTGGTAATTACATTTCGGCAGGTGGTATGTGGGGCCTGGATACGTTCCATGCACACCAGGCTCGGGAATGCTCCAGTCCCACGTTTGATAAATCTCAGAATAGAATAAATAAATAAAATCAACAGTCCCCAGCTGCGAGTGCGGAGGAGGCAGATCCTCTCCCCATGAAATGCGCTCCCCCTGCCTCCCACGTTCCCCCGCGCCGGGACTGTGATTCAGCGCCGCTTCCCTCCTCCCGTGGTGGGGATTCTCCCTGCTCTGACAGCGTAAAAGCATCAGTGAAGCAGCGTCTGTGCAGGCACTCGGCACAAGGCAGGATGGAGACAGCAGCGTGGGTGGAGCTGGAGCACGCAGAGCAGTGCCCCAGGGCAGCTCTCCTCCCAGGGTCGTGGGGCTGGCAGGGATGGAGACAGCAAGAGGCAGTGGGGAAAGGCACGTGAGTGGTACCAGGGAGGGAGGAGAGAGCCGGTGACAGGAGCATCCAAAGCTGAGCAAGAGAGAAAGGGGCAGGAATTGGTGATGAGAAGGGGAATAGTCTGTGGGGTGATGAGAGGAGGGAGGCAGCTAAAGGAGAGCACGGGGCAGAGGATGCTGGAGGAGGAGTGTGGATGGAGATCATGCTGGGGAGGTGTAGAGGGGTCATCTCCATGAAGAAACCTCTCTAGATTAGGGGGAGATGTAGAGGGGTCATCTCCATGAGAACCATAGAATCATAGAATCTTCCGGTTGGAAAAGACCTTAGAGATCATCGAGTCCAACCGCACCCATCTTCTGCTAAACCATGTCCTTCAAAAACTCATCTGTCCGTTTTTTAAACCCCTCCAGGGATGATGACTCAACCCCCTCCCTGGGCAGCTGTTCCAGTGCCTGACCGGGGAGTCATCTCCATGAGGAAACCTCTCTAGTTTAGGGGAAGGCATAGAGGGGTCATCTCCATGAGGAAACCTCTTTAGCTTAGGGAACACCCTGGGGCTGAGGTACAGACAGTGCAAAGGGACTGAACATGTCCTGGGAGCCCATCTGGGGTCCCTGCAGCTGAGCGTGGTTCTGCCCACAGCGACAGAGCAAGACTTGGGTGTTGGCCTGGAGCTGAAGCCTCATCCCCTCTGCAAAGAGCAGGGGTGAGGATGTGTGAGGCTGGGCCACAGCTTCCTCTCCAAGGGATCTCAAACTTTCCAGGGCGGTCCCAGCAGGGGTGGTGGTTCTGGTGCCAGGGTGTGGGCATTTCCCTGACCCCACCCTGGGGGTCTGTGTGACAGAAGATGCTGTAAGAACAGCTGTGTCCTTACACCCAGCCCAGGGCACAGGACGTGTCTTGGCCCAACATGCAAGGGCTCAACAGGGTGCAGCCACTCTCAGCTGGTGCTTCTTGCCTTTGCAGGGTCTCCACGGGTGCCACGGGGACCCTGCAGCACAGATGTCCAAGCAGAAGTTGGCTGGAGGGCACAGTGTCCCACCTTACCCTGCAACATGCCAGCACAAAGACTGTGCCTGCATCTTATTTTTATCCTTCACCTCCCTGCCTTCTTTGCAGAAATGACATAATTACGGGGATTTAATGTTCCACTGCTAAATTTCTTCATTTTTCAGGATAATTTCCACTATTTCATCAAGGAATAATTAATTGCATTGTCTTTAATCAGTTGTTTTACAAATCCAGCAGCGCAAGAAATTTTCATAGACAGACAATGCAGGCAGCTGCTCTTCCCTTCTGGGCACATTAATGAAGTGAAAGAGCTCGAGCTGGAGAAAAATCGGCTGGGGAAGAAAGAAATCTATTGAGAGAGAGACTGTAAAGATCGCGGTGTTATCCCTTAATGTGTGTGAGAGGGAGGGAGAGGGGAGAGGTGGAGTCAGGTGGGAGGGCAGGATGTGGGCGGTGGTGGGGCTTAGGGCGTATTTTAACGTGCAGGTGCTCACATGAACAGGTATGTGCATGGTAAACGTCTCTGCATGTCAAGGCAAAAGCACATCTCTATCAACGGGCCAAAAGCTGGTTTCTAAAAGCCATCCCGAAAGCAAAAGCAAAGCCCTCTCAACCCTGGAGCAGGGGATGTGAGGGATGTGGTGCCACATAGGGTCAGCACTCCAGCATGGTTTTCCTCCTCTCTCAGCCCCTTCCCTTGCTGTGTTTCTCAGCCAGGGTTTCACTTCAAGGGCACAAACTGGGCCCTGTGGAAATCCTGGGGATGCTGTGGCACCAAGTTCAAAGCTGTCCTCAAAGATTCCTGCTCCAGCATCTCTGGGCTCTCATCTCCACAGCATTGCCTCAGGGTGCAGAGCACCAGCTCTGGCACCTCCTGCCTGCCCTTGCAAGGTGCCATGCACGCCGTGCTGTGCCTTTAACTGGGGCTGGTGGGGTGAACAATGAAAGGCAGGAAAGAGAGGGAGCAAATGAGTGATGGGACATCCCAGAGCCCTGAGTCCTTCACCACTCAATGCAGGGCTCAGACATCCATGTGCACGTGGCAGGGAGTGAGAGCTGGTGGTCTCCGTGGGTCTGTCCAGGCTCCAGGGTGCATTTTGCACCCACTTGACTGGGACTGATCTTCCTCACTTGGCACCGTGTGTTGGGTGATCAAACGAGATGGGCAGTTGCACACTGGCCATGGCCCCACAGCCCAGGGCTTGGGTGGTGAGAGAGGGCTGGTGCCAGGGTCCAGCACTTTGATCTGACCTGGGAGCTGATGAGCTCATTGCAAAGTGCAGCTGTGGATTTGTCATTCTCAAGGCCAGGGAGATGACAGGCCGGTTCCTTGAACATGCCCAGCCCCAACACCTCCTCATCTCCCGGGCACAGCATTGCCAGGATCTGGCTGAGATACCCATCTCTTGGTGACTGAGCCATCCAGAGGGATCAGAACACCATTCCCCTTGCTGGGCTCTGTGTGTGCACTCCTCTGTATCTCACTGTCTAATAAATTCACAATTTTAGCTCTTGCACAGCACTTTCCATCAGTAAATCCAAGCATATTTTACAAAGGAGGTCATAACATTTACCAAAAAAGACCGTGCAAGGCTCTGCACAGCCTGTGTGATGTTTTTGGCAGGGGTACAAGCGCAGTGATAACTCAGGGTGCTCTGTAATTGCTCCACAGCCCTGCAGGTGCCAAATAACCTTGCTTTAGCTCAATTCAATTAGGGTAAAGGGCCAGACCAAGGCCAGGAGGTTGGCAAGGGAAGGAAAGGCTTTCTTTCAGCCCTGCTTTGATTTCAGTTGGAAAGCAATTAGTTGGATGTACTCAGCAGGAGGGGGTGTGAAGGGGCAGCCCTAGGAGTGACCCAGGAGGACTGGAGAGGGTGTGTGCAGCAGCAGTTCCAACCGAGATGGGCTTTGGCAGCTCTGCCTCATGCGTTACTGGATGCAAACTTTTTCCTGATAAGATGCCCTGAACCTTTGGGATGAGAGGAAATGGCCTCAAGTTGTGCCAGGGAAGGTTTAGACTGGATATTAGGAAAAATTTCTTTACTGACAGAGTGGTGAAGCCCTGGCAGAGGCTGCCCAGGGCAGGGATTGGAGTCTCCATCCCAGGAGGGAGTCAAAAACTGTGTGGCCCATCCAGGACATGGTTTGGTAGACATGTTGGTATTGTGTAGATGATTGGACTGGATGATCTTAGAGGTCTTTTCCAACCTTAATGATTCTATGATTTTTTTGTGTCTGGAGACACTTTCCCAGCCTGAGAGGGCTCTGACACCAGACATGGGTAATGGAGGATAAGGCTCCTGCAGCTCAGGGTGTGAGATGGTCCAACTGAGAAGAAAAGGCCATGGCTTGGAGAAACCTCTGGACCAATGAGTCCCTCTGGGTCTGGCCTGAAAACACAAGAGAAAGAAGGGGACAGAGCTCCAAGAGCGTTTTGTGCTGACGTTTTCCCATGGTTTGAAACATATCTGTTTGTGTAAAAAGGGCTCAGGGCTGCTGTGGTTTTCCCCTGGCAGCTGTTGCAATCAGGTTGCTGCAGGTTTTCCCTGGAGGCCTCGGAAACAGTTAAAAAGAAAGCAGTGCTAGGAGAGAGGCCCCTGATAACACAAGGAAAGTCATTGTCAGGTACTAGAGGAGACACGTGTCCATGTGAGCAGGGCATGGGGGCACATCTCCTCCTCAACAAAGACAAGGAGATACACCCGAGATAAGAAAAAGATAAGGTCCTGACTTCTCTCCCTCCTGTCCTTGGTCTGGCAGAGAAGGAATAAGCAAGGGTTTTAATCCTGCTTATCCGGAAAGACTGGGAGAAGCTGGTTTGCTTTTCACCAGCCTCGTGGAAGCAGAGCCAGGTAGAGATGAGAACAGAACAGGAGTGTGTGTGGACAAGGGAGGAGGTGCTGAGGGTGCAAGGGAGAGAGAGAGGTGGGAGACTGCAAGGCTGAGGACACCCCAGGCTTTCCCCAGCTGAGCTCTGTAATACTTTGTGAAGAGGAGAACAGGCACATTATCATAGAACCATGGAATGGTTTGGGTTGGAAGGGACCTCAAAGCCCATCCAGTTCCAACCCCACTGGATCAGGGGGCTCAAAGCCCCATCCAACCTGGCCTTGAACACCTCCAGGGATGGGGCAGCCACCACTGCTCTGGGCAACCTGGGCCAGGGCCTCCCCACCCTCACAGCAAAACATTTCTGCCTGAGATCTCAATCTCCCTTCTTTCAGCTGAAAATGTTCCCCCTCATCCTGTCCCTGTGCTCCCTGATGAGCTGCCTGCTTGTGGATGACAGTGTGAAAAGGCATCTGCATTGATGTTAGGGCTCTGAACAGGGAGCAAGGAGGTCCAGCAGGCAGGGAGCTGGGTGCAGATGGCAGTGGCATTGCAGCGAGTAACTGGAGGTGTCAGGGCTTCTCCTTGGGTGGGTTGGTGTGTGCACCATAAACACCCAGCATCAGGGCTGGACTAAATGACCTGTAAAGGTCCCTTCCAGTCCAAAGCATTCTTTGATTCTATGATTTGTGCCACACTGGTTTCCTGGCACAAAAGCAACACCAAAGTTGGATACCCACACACCCAGGAGGGCTGCATTTCTCATTCTCTTTCATGAATATTCACAGTGCACTCTCCAATCCAGCCCTGGCAGCAGAGCCATGTGATTTAACGTGACTGATTACCATGTGGCCAACCCAGCTCAAAGAGCCAGCACTAAATACCCACAGGATCCAGAGAGTTAAATTATTTGAAGGAAAGTAAGAACTCTCACATTATTTTCCTTAACAATCGCTACAATCGCAAGCAGCTTGCAAATATTCTGTGCATGAAAAGGAGCTGATTTTCTCTGGGGATCTTCCTCCTCTGCTCTCGGAATGAGCCTCCTAAAGCACCACCTCCAACAGGTTTCTGTTTTAGAAGACTGTTCTTCGTTATTAAGCTGCTTTATGCAGTTATCACCCCAAACTCCTCTGCAGCGTAAACATATCATTCCTGGGAGAAGCTGTCAGAGCTGTGCCAAACTCCAGCACGCAATTAAAGCCCTAAACAATACAACACAATAAATCACTGGCGCTATGGCCGGTCAGTGTCGCCAAGCATGGAGTAAGGATCTTAATTACATTTAGCCCAAACAAGTATTAGATTATTTATGGGATACTGTAAGTGCTTGACAATGGGTAGAAAGTCATTCCACACGCATCCCTGGGCATTTCAGGAGTCCGGATGAAGAGGAGGAGAAAGAGAGGGAGAGAAGTAAAGCCAATATCCATCACGGAGCAGTATGGGAAGGGAAAGAGCTGGCGCTTTAAATAAGGCCCGATTGCATCATCAATTTAAAAGCAATAGCAGCAGCCTCTGAAGAAAGCAGTGGCTGCCACAGGTGGCCGAACAGCTGGAGAGCTGCCAGCACCCGTGGGAGCCACCAGAAACCTTGGTACTTTGCCACTCTGTGCTTTGTTCTGACCCCTTCTGCACCAGAGCCCCCTGCTCCGGGGCATCTGGGTGCCTTGCTGCAGGTGGGGGCTCTGGAGTGCTTGCTGGGGCCTGCTCAGGGCAAGGCAGGAGAGGACTCCTTCTCATACATTACCCAGCGTGCCCTGCAGCTCACAGCTGGATTTTAGCATTTTCCAGATGTGACCAGAACTTGGAGGATGTAGCCTGGCCAGGAAATCACTGGGTTCAGCTGGGGCCATATGAATCTGCCTCCAACTAGAGACCATCCCAGGGCTCACGGGTCCTTCAGAGCCATGCTGGCTATTGCATTTCTTCTCTCCAATGCCCCTGGAAAGCAGACGCTCTCCTGCTCAGCCTGATAATTTCAGAAAGATTCGTGGTTGCTCCCAGGCAGTTTAGGCACAGAATTTTTTTTTTGGAAAAGCTTGTTTCTCTTAAGAGCTTTCTTCAAGGAAAGACAGTGAGACATGAGTGAATCTGCCTGATTCCTTGGGCTGAAAAAGCTGTTAAAGGGTCATTAATATTCCACGTTGCTGTACTAAAGATCCCAGTTCCCAGTCTCTCCGGGTTGTGCAGCTGTGTTGGGATGTCAAAAGATGCCTGTCCATGTTGGCACATCCCGGGCTACACATCTGGACTCACCACATACCTGATCCTCATGTGAGACCCAATGCCACCAGGCTTGTGGGTACAGTGTTTATGCCCTCACGCATCATGTAAGGGATGAAGCAGGACAGCTGTGGAGCTCATCCAGACCACAGCATGCTGCTGAGATCCCCAGGGCTACCAGGGGTTGTTTAGCCTGGAGAAGAGGAGGCTGAGGGGAGACCTCATCACTGTCTACAACTGCCTGCAAGGAGGCTGTGGCAGAGCCAGTGTTGATCTCTTCTCCCAAGTGATAGGACAAGGGAAAATGGCCATAAGCTGTGCCAGGGGAGGGTCAGACTGGGTATTGGGAAGAATTTCTTTACTGAAAGGATTCTCAGGCACTTGGGAGAGGTTGCTCAGGGAGGGGGTTGAGTCCCCTTCCCTGGAGGTGTTTAAAAAATGGGTAGATGAGTTTTTGAAGGACATGGTTTAGCAGATGATGTTACGGTTGGACTTGATGATCTCCAACATCTCTTCCATCTGGAAGATTCTATGATTCTATTCTATGATTGTATGATCAGGCCACTCGCTGTAATGAGAACATCATGAACATGCTTATCACTCCTGCTCACCTTCAGGAGGGTGCTGCCTCAAACCCCCTACAGCAAACCCCAGGGAGTGAATTCTGAATGACCTTCATGGTCCTTTCCAACCCAAACCATCCTATGATTCTACGACTGTCCACAGCCTGGTCCTGTTCAGCCGACTCACCCCGTGGGCTCCTCTGCTCACGCACTGCATACTCAGCCCTGGAAGCTGGGGGTGATGGCAGAACAAGGGCTGGCTGTCCGAGAGACTCTTGTTTTGGATCTAAATCCTCCCTCTGCCATCCTCCACAGCCTGGGGCAGATCAGCATGGTTGGGTTCATCTGACTGCATCCAGACGTCTGCAGCAGCGCTCCTTGTCTAGACAGACCGTGGAGGGACGGCTGATGGGGTGTCCTTCAGCCCAGGGCTGCCCAAAGTAGGTCAAATAAACCTGTTCTACCAACAAATATTTATTGCTATTGACCCTCTGGGATGGGACATCTAATGCCAGCTGAGCTGCCTGAAATTGGGCAATGTGACCACACCCGACATCACCAGGAGCCTTTGGTCCCTCTGCATGCAAGGATTTGACTCCCTCCCTGTCCATCACATCCATGTCTGAGTGCTCAGAAGTGACCACAGGGTTTGTTGGTCTCCTCACACTCTGACTGTGAGCTTAGGAACAATTCCAGGCAGCAAGTTTGTGTTTCTTTTAGGATGAATATAAGGCTCTGGACCAGCATTTCAGGCCAATGTTGGCACTGACAGTGCCAATCATGCAGAATTGAAGACCATATGCATCAGGAATGGGTCACATTGCCCATAAAATGTGCATAAGGGACAACCCCAGATGGGCCTGTTCCTGGTGTCACTTTTTTGACCCAGGTGAACCAAATTTGCTCCTTCTGCTCTGCCATGAAATCCTGGGAATGGAGGCAGCACTGTGGGCCATTCCCATCCCAGCACCTGTGGATGGGGAAGTGGTTGGGCTGTTTGCAGAGGGGTGGTACAGAACCATTCCGAGGTCTGGGAAAAGCTGTGAGCATGGCAAGAATGCTGGATGTCAAAGAGGGTGGACAACATGAAGCCTTGATCAAGGTGACCTGCCCAGCTGGTCTCAGGCACTGGCCCAAGGCTGTGCCATGCCATGAGGTGGCTGCAGCTCCTGCTCGGTGCCAAGGTCATGGGAAGGCCCTGGGAGAGGAGGAATAGGAGCCCACTCACTCCTAAGGATTATTCACAAGCACTGGAGCACAGAGCTGCTGCAGCCCCCAGTGGGACTGGGGGATGCCCTGGACAAGCCTTGCCCACACTCTGCACCCCTCTCCCGTGGTGCAAATGACTTTGAGGATTTGGCAGTTAATGTTCTTTTTTTTTTCCCCTCTCCCCTCTCTTTTTTTTATTTCCCCCCCCCCCCCTTTTCTGTCTCAGCAGCCGACAGGCAGTAAAAGACCCTTTGCAGTTGTCAAGGCAACGCCATATCACGAAGACGGTGCCGTGAAGTGGCAGCAGCCAAGGGCTCTGCTCTCAATCTCTGCCGCTTCCCTCGCGAGGCCGCGGTGCTTCTGCCGGTGATGCTGCTGGGTGCGGGTGAGAGCTGCCCCGCAGGGAGGTGCTGGGGTAGGCAGGAGGGGAGGTCCTACCCAGCCTGCTTGTCCCGGGCCCCACTGCAGGGAGGGGCTGGAGGTGATGTGGGACCAGCCCTGTGTGGTCCCTACCCCTCAAAATTCTGCTCTGCCCAGCCCCATCTCCCCCTCTGTGCTGTAACCCCGTGCCCAACACCAACCTGCACCAAGGGCACACACGTTTCTGCTGTCATGAGCTGTCCATGTGCCTTCTCTCAGCAGAATCAGTCCTGGGGGTGCAATGGGGAGCTCTTTGCATCCCACAAACCTGCAGCATGAAGTAACCAAGACCACAACAAACCCTGTGGTCCCCATGCTGGGACTCTGTCATGGGCAAAGGTGAACAGCTCTGTGGCTGTTCAGGGACCATCTCCTTACAGCTCACCCATTTCCCAGCCTGCAGAGGTGACTGCAGCAGGAATCCTGTAGTTTGTCCTTGCCAGGGTCACTCCTGCAGTTGGCAATGCACCATCCTGCCACCATCCTCACTCCAGGGAGGAGCACCCCTCCTGTTTGAGAAACCAAAAGCATCTTCTGGGCAGGGTGAAGGAGGTGGGGAGACTTGCTAGGGTCTCTTTTACAGACCAGGCTCCCCAAAGAGGAGGACAAAACCCCAGGACAAGAGATGTTCCATGTGCAGCAACCCTCCTTGAAGGAGGCTGCTGGAGAGCCTGGATGCCCCTGGAGAGGAGGAAGGAAAGAGGAGACAGGATGCTTCTCCTGTGAGGGGTGGAGAGGTGGGTATGGACTGATGCCTGTGGCTGATTCCCCGCGTATTGACCTTCCAGAGCATTCATACTTCTTTCTCACCAGCTCTGCCTGCTTGGCCCCTGCTGCACATCCTGCAGTGGCTTGGCCCAGGTGCCCCAGCAGAGCAGCCAGAGGCATCCCTGCCCCAGCTGCCACCGCGTGGCACCGCCTGGGGAGCTCCAGGCACGCGTGAGAGCGGAGCCGCGTTCCCTCTGCGGCTGCAGGCGCTGGCACAGGCGGCCATGGCACCCGCGCGCTGCCTGCGCCGTGTGAACAGCCAGAAGGGAGGTGGCACGTGCTCGCCCCTGCCTGCCAATGCAGCCCCTTCCAGAAGAGCTGGTGGGATGAGCCATGCACACCCTTTAGGTGTTTGCAGCCGTGCCTGAGTTTGGCTTTCTGCCCCTCCAAAGCCAGTCCCCATTCCTTGTGCCCAGGTGTGGAGCTCTGGAGGACAGTGCAGAGCAGCCCCTGCACCCACAGCAATCCAGAGCCTTCACGTGGGCTCTGCTTTCTGGAGCATCTTGTCAAGGCCCAGAGCAGCAGCACAGCAGGAGCCTGGCATCCTGCTCTGGAACCACAGAATCACTGAATGGTTTGGATTGGAAGGGACTTCAAAGCCCATCCAGTTCCACTCCCCTGCCACAGACAGGGACACCTCCCACTGGATCAGGAGGCTCAAAGCCCCATCCAACCTGGCCTTGAACACCTCCAGGGATGGGGCAGCCACCACTGCTCTGGGCAACCTGTGTCAGGGCCTCCACACCCTCATTGTGAAGAATTTCTTCTTAATGCCTAATCCAAATCTTTCCCCTTCCAATTTAAAGCCATTCCCCCTCATCCTATCACTTCATGCCCTTGTGAAAAGTCCCTCCCCAGCTTTCCTGGGGCCCCTTTCAGTCCTGGGAGGCTGCTCTAAGTTCTCCCCAGAGCCTTCTCTCCTCCAGGCTGAACAATCCCAACTCTTTCAGCCTGTCCTCATAGCAGAGGTGCTCCAGCCCTTGGATTACATTTGTAGGCTCATCTGGACCTGTTCTAACACTTCCATATCCTTCTTATGCTGGGGTTCCCAGAACTGGACACAGTACTCCAGGTGGGATCTCTGTTGACACCTCTGATAGCCAGGGCTGGCTCTTGATGGGCTGTGAGCTGAACACATGCTCAGGTCCCTGCCAGGTCCCTTCTCTGCGTGGTGTGCTGTGGGGTCAGCCACAACCATGGAAAGACTGGGGGGAGAGGCATTCCTATGGGAACAGGGGTTTTGGGGCAGGGCAGTTCAGCCACGGGGCCCATGGAGGTGGTCAGAGGCCGTGAGCTCTTCTCTCAGGTCAGGCACCCAGTACACTCCTGTACCTGAATTCCCACATCACCTGTCTGACTCTCCCAGGCTGGTGCGTTCCCCAGAGCCCCACGAGAGCGATGTTAAAACAGGACCCATGAACCCAGCTGAGCTGGGTGCTAACAGCTCTTGGGGAAGGGATTGCAGGAGCAGATGCTCATCCTCAATAGGTTTGGCATTTTCTGTTGCTCTTGACTCAGGGGAGATGATTGCTCTGCTCTGAGGGATCTATAAATAGACATTGCCCACTAACCTCGGCTCCCAGGAGGCCAGAGATGTGGCACGAACACAGCGATCGCTGCCAGAGCTGACGCCCCAGCCTCCCCCTGGGTCAGCACTATCTGCCACGCTGCCCAGCCCTGACCAACCCTGGAGGAGGGAAGGAGCATAAGGGAATGATTTTTCCGAAGGAGGCAGTGTCTGGCGTGGGTTTAGAGAAGGGAAGATGAGATATGACATCTCTTTGTGGTGCACAGGCTCTCCAGGATGGCTTTGCCCTCAGTGTCACATCACTTCTGCCTGATGTCCCCTCCCCATGGGAGCGCTTTCCCCTGCCTGCACATCCCTGTACCAGCAGGCAGGCAGTGGGAAGACACTAAGGGCCCCCCAATTTTGCCCTCATCATGTCCTGGCAGAGCTGTCCCCTCTGCACTCAGTGCTGCTTCGGCAGCTGCTGCTATGGAGCCACTTCCCTGGGAGCAGAGCTCTCTCCCTGCTTTGCCACTCTCCCCTCTGGGACAAGCAATGGAAGGGACAGAGGAAGAAGATGAAATGATGGCTGTTTTTCTTCTGCTATGGCAGCTCCAGGCAACCCCAGCACCCAGCTCACCCTGGAAGATCATAGAATCATAGAATTCCTTGGTTGGAAAAGACCTTTGAGATCGTCAAGTCCAACCGTACCTGTCCACTGCTAAACCAGATCTCTGAGCACCTCATCTGCCCATCTTTTAAACACATCCAGGGATGGGGACTCAACCCCCTCCCTGGGCAGCCTCTGCAGGGCCTGAGAACCTTTTGGGTGAAGAAATTTTTCCTGATGTCTAATCTGAACCTCCTCTGCTGCAACTTGAGGCCGTTTCCTCTCATCCCATCACCGGTCACTTGGGAGAAGAGCCCAGCACCCACCTCACCACAGCCTCCTTTCAGGCAGTTGTAGGCAGTGATGAGGTCTCCCCTCAGCCTCCACTCCAGGCTAAACAGCCCCCATTCCCTCAGCTGCTCCTCATAACACATGTTCTCCAGCCCCTTCCCCAGCTCTGTTCCCCTTCTCTGGACGTTCTCCAGCCCCTCAAAGTCTTTTTTGTAGTGAGGGGCCCAAAACTGAACTCAGGATTCGAGGTGTGGCCTCACCAATGCCAAGTCCAGGGGTACAATCACTTCCCTGCTTCTGCTGGCCACACTGTTTCTGATACACAATGTGGGGAATCCTCTTCCTGGGACTGTTCCATCTCTTTGCTGTTGGAGATGTGGGCAGGGAATGAATGCTTGGAGAGACCTTTATGCCAGAGTTCCCACAGAGAGATGTGGCCATGCAGGCATCCACCAGCCACGGGGACAGCAATTCCAGCAGGCTCTCTGCATACTTTGGCAGTGTTGGGATTCAGCCCTGCTCTGCTCTTCACCCAAACTCCTGTTACTGTCCTCTTGTCCCACCTCTTGTCCTGCGTCTCAAGGGCTTGGAAAGCTGTGTTCAGGGTGAAGGACACTTCCTACCTCTATTATGCACCTCTCAGAGAAGGGGTTATATGTCCTGCTTTCTCAGAACTTTGTGATCCTTGTCCTTCAGGGATAACCTTCTGTGTTCTCTGTCCCCCCTGCCCCACATTGCATGGGCACAGGACCTTCCGTGCTGGAGGTCTCTGTCCGTGTCTCACCTATCCTGCTGTTGAGGCATGCACCATGCCAGGGCCAGGCAGAGGTTCCTCCTGGAGTGACCTTTGGAGAGGCAAACACAGTTTCGTGACTGGGGCTCATGGAAGAGTTTTCCCTTCTGGAGCTGCTGAGCAAGGGTCAAGTCCTCAGCCTGACGCATGGGTACCCTTGGGCTGATGCCATCCCACGAAGGGTTGATCCAGAAGTTTCCACAGCTTTGCAATCCCAAAACGAAAAATTACAATCCAGGGAAACTGGAAAGGAGTTAGAGGGAAGACCAACAAAATCCTAAATCATTTGGGCTCATATTTTGATAGGATTTGACCCCCCTGGTCACCTACTGGAGCTGCACACACCAACCACACAGCAGCCAGCCTGGTTGCAGCTGCATCTCCAGAGTGGCTGGGTCCTTGGTGAGTCTCTCCCCCCATCCATGTTCCCAGCAGCCCTGAGTTTTTCCATGTCTATCTGCTCCTGGAGAGCTGCTTTTGCCCTGGGATCTGTGCTACCCCACAGCCTTCAGACAGCCTGTTCCAAGGCTCAGGGGAGATGCTGGGAGGTGACAGCACCCCCACGCAGGATCATTAATCCACTGTAACCACAGCTGGGGTGAAGATGGCCATTCCTTCCCAGGAAATGGTCAGAGGTTTCAGAATCTGTCTCAGGCAGCACTAGGAGAGAAACAGGCTTTTTTTTTTCCATGGGAAATCACAGCTCCAAGGAGGAACCCAGAACCAGCCAGGACTCCCTAGCACGTAGGATGTGGGTTCAGGTCTTGGTGCACACCGGGCTCTCCATCCCTACCAGCCCCGAGGCCTGAGGACAGCAAGGGATACAGCTGCAGGAAGATGCTCTCCCTCAGCAGTGCTTCGGCTCTGTTTGGGACACAGTTTCCTCGGGATGCATCCAGGGTTTCTCCAGATCAGACAGGATGAAGTTTCCCCCAGCACAAGCCGAGCAGATGCTGTCAGCAGGGCCAAGCTCTGCTCTTGCTGGCAGCAGTGGAGGGGGAGGGGATCTCAGCTGGATTTGCACAGCTGCCAGGGATGGGCAGGATGCAGCCAGTGGGTAATCCTTGGAGATGAGGGCCTTTCCAGGAGAGCGAGGGAGGTGGATGTTGGCGCAGGAGGCTTTCGTTAATGCATCTCCTGCTGTGCCCCTGCCTGGATGACGAGCTTCCTCGGAAAGGAGGAGAGAGGACGACCTCCCCACCCTGCCAGCTTGGACAACCTCACCTAAGCGATGCCAGGATGTGTTGTATCCTGTTGCCATGGCAACTGACATCTTACAGTGCTGAAGCAGGCGTATGCGGAGTCATGGCACATGAATCACGCGAACCACCTGACCTCGGCGTGACGGGGACAGGCGAAGAGCAGAGATGTGCTCCTTGGCCCGACCTCCCGGGCTTGGACTCGCTCACTGCTGCAGAGATGGGTGCAGAGGAGGAGGAGGAGGGCGGCACCACCGTGGGCAGCAGCACTGAGCCCACTCGCAGCACGAATCCAGAGCCTGATGCAGCCCAACTTGAGGGATGGTGGAAGCAGGAACCTGCGGGCTGCAGAGCCCAGAGCATCCCTGCTGTGGGGAGGTGGGGGTGGGAATGAGCACAGAGGGGCTGTGCAGGGCGAGTCCCGAGTCCTGGGCTGGATGCAGAAGCCCATGGCATCCCCTTCTGCAGCACAGGGACAATCCTGGCTGGTGCTGAGCATCTCTCCCTCCCTGGAGTGGCTGCTTTTGCTGCTTTGCTCATCCTTAGACTAAGGGATTCTTCCTAGAATCTCCCAAATAAGTTCAGACCAATCTAGTTTGGTGCCTGGCTGGGAACCAACTGGGCACACCCATTGTGGCAGATGTGGGGCTTTTTGGAGTTGCTCACCCAGGGCGTTCGATCAAGGATCCCTTTCCAAACCCTGGATGTCCAAGTGTTCCCAGTGACAGGCGCAGGGCTGTACTACACAAGCATGATTTGTTCCTCCTGGGATGTTTGGCACAGGGGACCTCTCTCCGTGGGTGGATTTGAGGGAGGAGGAGTCTGCTTCCGTCTGTCATGTTATTTAAGTGACACCTACCAGGCATCAAAGTCAAGGAGACCAAATTTTTCCATCCCAACTTGTTAGAGAGCTGAAATGTTCTCAACCCAGCAGTGGAATATTCCCCCTTCTCCTCCTCCCAGATGGAGTGATTAGTTTTCCTCCACAAAATGAGGATGAAAATTAGCTTGTGAGTTTGCTATTACTTCATCCTCTTCCTCGTTTCTTGGCATGCAAAAAGAGACAGAAAGGGAGAAGGTTTGAGGTGGGAGAGAAAAAAGTCTAATTCCAAAACTCTGCATTTAATTTCATGAAAAATTCTGGGGGGGAAATGGGCATTTATGAGTTTCTTTCCTTTAAAATGAGTAACTTTTTTACCAAGCAGCTTCATGAGAGAGAGAAGCAACACAGACTTTCTCCAGGCAGCCTCTCTGGGGGACTGGTTCTTCTTGTCAATGGTGAATCTCAACAGAAATCCATTTTCTAGCAAAATGTTCTTCTGGTGGAGTCCTCCCCGTGTCAGCGCGTTTTGCAGCCCCTGAAGCCCTGGTTTACAAACAGAGTCATTTCTCCAGTCAGGCTACCAAGGGATGACCCTGACCCACCACGCAGAGAGGACAGCCAGAAGTGCCACTGTGATGCAGAGCTTTGTGCAGAACAAATCTTGTCTGGGGATACTTAGCTCCCCCCAAAAAAAGAGATGAATCCCTCTTCCAGCCAATTTATGCTGTTGTCCCCACCCAGCTCTGGTGAGATCTCGCTGGAGACATCAGGGTGGGGATGCAGGAATAAGAGGGAGTGAAATCTGCTCTTTTGGAAGCAATAAATGCCTCCTGCCTTTTACAGGCAGTTCCTGACCTTGCTGCAGCTGATGGGCAAGTTTATGATCTTGTGTTTTAGCTAAATGGAAGAGGTAATTATTCTTCCTTTTGGATTAAAGTGACTTTAGGAATGGAAATTCTAAAACCCGGCAAAAGTTAATGCAGAAGGGAAACTGGGGTCTGCTAGGGGTACACCTAGGGATGGGAGGGGTGGCAGAAGGCAAATGTAAATCAAAGAGCAAATGGAGACATCAGAGTGATGTTGGATTCAGCAGTTGGAGCAAAGCAGTTGGACCTGGTGCATGAGCAGCCATGGGCATTGCTGGCAGGGGAATTGCCTTCTGCTCTTTGTGCCACCTACATTTAGTGGAGCTGTCTCCCCTCTCCACCCCCACACCGGTAAAATGGCTCAGCCAGGGAAATCCCTGCTCCTTCATCACTGACAGCAGTCTACTACAGCCTCAGGGCTCGCTCATCGCTCAGACTGAAGTGATAACTATAGAGAAAATTCCTGCTGTGCTTCAGCTTCTCTGCCCTGGGGAGCTGGAGCCTCCCTTCTCTTCTGCTTGCAGGATCTTGGCTGCCAGCTGCTCCTCAGCTTTCACCCCAGTAGCTTGGAAGAGGAAAGGGGCCTCTGAGCTCATCTGTAAAGGACACAGGCACAGCTCAGGGATCAGTGGCCTTAGGAGTCCCAGAGCACGGCACAGCTGGAGCAGATTTCATATGGACATGAATGTTCCATCCTTTCCACACACATTCATAGAATCATGGGATAGTTTGGGTTGGAAGGGACCTTAAAGCCCATCCAGTTCCACCCCCCTGCCATGGGCAGGGACACCTCCCACTGGATCAGGGGGCTCAAAGCCCCATCCAATCTGGCCTTGAACACCTCCAGGGATGGGGCAGCCACCACTGCTCTGGGCAACCTGGGCCAGGGCCTCCCCACCCTCACAGCAAAACATTTCTTCCTAAGATCTCATCTCACTCTCCCCTCTTCCAGCTGAAAATCATTTCCCTTTGTCCTTTCCCTGCACTCTCTGATAAAGAGCCTCTCCCCAGCTTTCCTGGAGCCCCTTTCAGTACTGAAAGGAGTTTTCCCACCGACCAGCAGAAACACAGAAAGAGGTCTGGAGGCCCAGCCCTGAGCTGTGTCAGCAGTGTGGACTTGGGCTGCTTTTCCCACTTGCCCCCGTGCTGTACCCTCAGCTGTCCGACTGTACCGATGTGCGAGGCCACGCAGGGCACCGTGTCAGGATGGTGCTCCCTTTCTTCAGCTCCAGGTGCCAGGTTGATGCCCCCATCAAACATGGAATCAGGCTTCCCTGAGACATCAGCTTGTGTGAAGCCAGCCCGGGTGTTTCTGCACCCTGCACCACCCAGGATGTGTCCTCAGCTCTGGCTCTGAAGGCAGCAAGATCTTCTCCAAAGCAATCAAGAGGTGCCCATTTCTCACCGTGGGGTGGAAAGCAGCACCTAAAGGATTCCTGCCAGCTCTTCTCCACACAGGTGGGCAAAGGTTCTGGGGTCCTGCAACAGAGGAAACCTCACGTGCTCACTGTTTAGGGAAAATATCTGCCTCTTTGGTCCAAAATAAAGCAGAGATGAGTTAATGTGGATTTCCATGTAGACCAGTTCTGACCTGGACCCTAAAACTGGCAACTGGAACGCACCAGGGCCGTGCTGTCCTTCCCCAAAGCAGTGCTGCAGCATGGTTTGTCTTTGTGCTTTGCTCTTTCCTCCCCAAGGAAACATTCAACCCCAAGCACCTTTTCCCTCTGCTTTTCTTTGCAATTTGCTGCCTGTGTTCCTGATCCATCGTCTCTGTGACAGCCTGTAATCGGCTCCCTGGGAGAGAGACACGGCCATGGGGTGAAGAGGCAGGAGCACCAGGGACTCAAGGATGCGTGGTATCAACACTTCCTCAAATACAGGCAAAACCTGAGAGGCATTTCCTTGTTGGAGCCTCTCCAAATGATCTTCCTGCCTGGGTGAAGGTTCTCTGGCTTTATCCAACCCTACAACACGGACATGCATAAACGCACGTGCACACAGGACACGTGAATTGTTGAATGGTTTGGGTTGGAAGAGACCTTAAAGATTACCCAGTTCCAAACCCCCTGCCGTGGGCAGGGACACCTCCCACTAGAGCTTCCCATGGGCAGCTTTCCATGAAGACACTCTCCTGTGTGTGTACAAGAGTGGAAAAGCAGAGGTGGTCAGTTTGTTATATGAAGTATTTCATGGTGGGAAGAATCCAACCTCTCCACGCACCGCCCTTCCCCAGCCAGAGGCAGTGCTCTCTGCGTTGGGTGGGTGAACGGATGAGGGTTTAGGAGCCGTGGAAAGAGCTGAGTTCCCAACTCCACTGGGACACCAGGAGCTGTACAAATGCAGAACACCACGAGCAGAGGCAGGAGCAACCAACCACGACTGGCAGCCACCACATGAGGGGTCCCCAGCCTTTTTCCTGCGGCCACAGAGTAACCAATAGGATGGTTTGCGTTGGAAGGGACCTTAAAGATCATCCAGTTCCAACTCCCCTGCCACGCTGCCACCTGCAGCTGGACCTGGTGCTGCTCTCGTCATGGCCAGGTGTGGACTGGTCCCTTCTGAGACTGCTTGGAACAGATGACTCTTCTATGGAAAAATTCAATCAAATAATGACACTTAGATTGAGATATTTTTCTTTAGGCAGCGAAAAGGTTCAGAGCAAATATGTTTTTAATAAACATTTTGACTGAAATCAAGCTCTTCCCCTGCAGCAATTTGATTTTTGTCATAATTGCATTTTTCAACAGGAAAAATAAGTGTTTGGTCCAGTGACTCAGCTATCACTGAGCGTCACATCTTGAGGAGCCAGGCCTGCAGGTGTGGGCAAAGGCTCTGCCCGTGACATCACTGCCTGCCCAGCATGGGCTGGCACCAGGGAGCGCAGGGTATGGCTTCACTACCCGCTGGCTCCCAGTTTCATAGAGTCATAGAATGGTTTTGGTTTGGAAGGGACCTCAAAGCCCATCCAGTTCCACCACCCCTGCCATGGACTGGGACACCTCCCACTGGATCAGGGGGCTCAAAACCCCATCCAACCTGGGCTTGAACACCTCCAGGGATGGGGCAGCCACCACTGCTCTGGGCAACCTGGGCCAGGGCCTCCCCACCCTCATCATGAAGACTTTCTTCTTAATGCCTAATCTAAAGCTTCCCCCTTCCAATTTAAAGCCATTCCCCTTTGTCCTCTCATTACAGGCCCTTGTAAAAAGTGCACCCCCAGCTTTTCTGGAGCCCCTTTCAGTACTGGGAGGCTGCTCTAAGGTCTCCCCAGAGCCTTCTCCAGGCTGAACAACCCCGATTCTCTCAGCCTGTCCTCGTAGCAGAGATGCTCCAGTCCTTGGATCATCTTCGTGGCCTACTCTGGACCTGCTCCAACAGTTGTTATATTGTGGGATTCTAGAAGTGGACAAAGACTTCCAGATGGGGTCTCACAGGAGCACAGGGACTGGAGGTAAGAAGGAGGGCACCTCCTGACCCTGGCTTGCCTGGGCACTGCCGCTGTTCGCAGCCCGGCTCGCCCTGATGTGCTGCGTGGTAGGAGGCTGTGCCCAAGGCTGTGCCCCTTGCAAAGAGCAGGGTCCTGCTCATACAACCTCTGGTCACACATCTGCCTGTGCCTGGCCTCCACCTCTCATCTCTAAAGCTGATAATCTCAGTCCTGTAGTTCATTGGAGTTTGCTGAGCTGGGGTGACGCTGGGGCTGGACCACAGTTTCTTCGCACCTGGAAGAGCTCTGCATCAAAAAGCTGCTGGCATGGGAGTGGCTGGTGTTTCTCTCCGGGCCACGCTGACTGAAGGCAGTCCAGCTTTTCCTTGTCCTTGTGTTTTCCAAACAGGCTGCTGTCCCTTTTGCTTGGCTTTCTCTCTCCTCCGAAACGCAGCAGTTGCTTCCACTTACCCAGCCAGGCTCAGCCTGTGCAGGCCGTGCCAAGATGGGGCACGTGGCCTTCGTGCCCCAGGAGGGATGCTGAGGGTCTGCTGCTTTGCTCTTCCCTGGTCCTGGAGAAAGCATCCTCACGCGATGCTCGGGCTGGCTGGTAGCTCGAGGGCCTGATGGTAATAAATGAGTCAGGAGCACATCTGCACGCAGCGGAGACGCTCCCTGCCAAGTCGTTGCACTGCAGGACCACTCTCATCTGTCTCTCTTTAACAGGAACAAATGGAAATGAGCGAATCAATTAACACAGCACATTAGCAAAATGTCAGAGCCTCCCAATCGCACTTAACCCTTCCTGCTGCTGGCCCGTGCCAGCAGCCCAGCACGGGCTGAGTCAGCAGCACAGGACGTCCAGGCCGCCTTCTGGCACCGTGGCTGCAGCTGGTGGAACCTCTCCCCATCTGCCCAGATGGCAGAGGCTGGAGCTGAGATCTCAGTAGGGACCACCTCACTTGGGGATGACAGCGAGGTGGGATGCTGATGGGGTTGGAGAGGGTGGCTTGCTGCCAGGAGGACCTCTGTGCTGTGCAGCTGGCGTGCAGCT
The DNA here is from genome assembly GCA_033558185.1 of Dromococcyx pavoninus. NCBI lineage: Eukaryota > Metazoa > Chordata > Aves > Cuculiformes > Neomorphidae > Dromococcyx > Dromococcyx pavoninus. The sequence continues at coordinate 582,306 of JAUMJL010000035.1, read as the reverse complement.
CCCTCAGACCCATTCCAGGCTGTGGAGAGGCAGCTGGGAGAAGGGTTCCTTTGGATCAGGGCCAGGAGGGGGACATGTCTGGGTGTCAGGTCCTTTATTTCTCTCCAGGCTCATCCTCGCCTGGAGAAACCCCAGTGAGGGTACGAGGTGGCCAAAGCATCCTGCATGTTCTGAAGGCAGCGCAGGCAGAGTGTGGTGCTGAGCAGGGCTGAGTCAGGCCAGGTAACCAGCACGGGGAGGGTTAAACCTCTGAGCCCCAGGCCAGTGTGGAATAAGGGCTTACAGGGCCTGTAGATGGGTTGTTCCTGCACAGCAATGTTTGAACATGTGTGAGCAACAGGAGCTGCACTAAGGCGTAATAAACCCTCATCAACTAATTAATAATTAGAGACACTTGTTCCTGAAAGCCTTGCTCCATTGGTGGGATGTTGTACCTCAGCTCTCCTGCCAGGCACAAGCATTAAGATCTCCAAGCCATGCTGGACCTCAGGGCTGATGTGTGCCTGGGGTGCCAGAGCCCTGGTCCACAGGATGCTGAGGGCTCCTGTCTTCCAGACTGGGCTGCGGTGAGCAAGGCGTTTCTCACTTCGAATCACAGGATCATGGAATTGTTTGGGTTGGAAGGGACCTCAAAGCCCATCCAGTTCCACCCCCCTGCCATGGGCAGGGACACCTCCCACTGGATCAGGGTTGCTCAAAGCCCCATCCAACCTGGCCTTGGACATCCCCAGGGATGGGGCAGCCACCACTGCTCTGGGAAACCTGGGCCAGGGCCTCCCCACCCTCACAGGAAAATGTTTCTTCCCAGGATCTCATCTAAATCTCCCCTCTTTCAGCTGAAAACCTTTCCCCCTCACCCTATCAATTGCTTCTCCCAGCATGTGTTTAGGTTCAAACCCCCTGTGCCAGGGTCTGGGTGTCCATCGTCAGGGTGTGGGCAGGGTCTCATCTCACCCAGAGGAAAGAAGGCATGGCCATGTGGCTGAAGCCCTCACACCGGGTGGGAAGAGCAGCCAGAAGCTGAAACTCTTCCCTCCTTCCTATGGGTTGGAAGCAAAGTTCTGAATTCCCAAACTGAGTTGAAATGGGAATTCCCCACAGGATGGCCCTCTGGATCTCTGGCCTGGAGGTGGCCTGGCAGGAGCAGTTGCCCTTGGCATCTCCATCCAGTAGTTGGGTTTGTGAGTTTGGTGTTTTCTTAACAAAAATCTTGGGGGATGGAGATAAAAGAAAACTTGCAGCATGGGTAAGAGCAAACCACGGATGATGTCAGCCATGGCTGGTTCTCCAGCAGGTGTCTCTGAGCACAGCCCTGCTGTCACCCCCTCTCCTCGTGAAGGCACCGATGCGCTCGCACCCCGATGTGTGTACAGGGACCCCGCACTGCCAAGTGTCCCATCACCCCCTCTGCGCACACGCACGGCCCTCACACGCTCTCGAACGGTGCTGCCAAGGGCTGTGCTTCCCATCTGAAGAAGAGATGGAAACTTTCTGAGAGCCACTTAGAAACATTGGGAAAAAATGCTGGAAATAGCCCAGGGTTCAGCACACTTGAAAGAGGAGAGAGAAGAGGTGTCTTTGGGTAAGAGAGCCTCGTCTCGCACACCCAGCAGTGCCAGCGGTGGCTGAATGCTCTGGGAGGGAGGTGGAGATTTGGAGAAGACCCTTTGAACCCCGGGGTCTGCTTACCTGGGTCTGCCCACCCTCTCCTGCCGGAGAAATCAAGGCAAAGCTGTGACAAGCCCTAGGAAGGAAACACAGTCTGAATGACTGGAACACCTCCCCAGCTCTGCCCAGCCTAAAGGCCAAGGGTCACACGTGCAGACCTGCTACACCTCCGTGCCTTCCACAGCCACCAGCACGAAGCTGTTTGCAGCCTGGGCTGGATCAAGACAGGTCCTTTCAGCATTACTTTGCCTGTCCTTATTCTTGTCCTGGGGACAGCCCAAAGACAGCGCAGGGCATCTCCCGTAACGCTGACAGGGACTCTTTGAGATGCTCCAAAAAGAGCAGGCAAGGAGGAGCCCTTCTGGGCAGACTCTGCAGAGCAATCCCACCAGCCAAATTCCCACGTTGTGGTGATTTCCCACCGTCAATGGCTTCTAATCCACTGCCATCGATTCCCACAGGAGCGCTCGGCTCCGTGCTCCCTGCTGCATACAAATCCACCGTGGAATAGGGATGGATTGTCAAGGCATCACCTCGATTATGCGACGTGGCCTTGATAGCTCAGGGGACTTTGTGTCCAAGGCTCCCCAGGCCCCGGAGAGCGTGGGGTGTGAGAACTGCGATGCGAAGCCGAGGGCACCGAAACAATCATTGCCATGAATTAATAACGTCCATGGGCTCTTCCAGCTGGAGATTTCAAATCACTTTCCAAACACTAACGAAGAGCAGCTGAGAGGAGGCAGCCATGGCAGGAGGCACCCGAGCTCAGAGCTCTGCAAGGCAGTGATGCTCTGGGATGCTACGGTCCTGACCCTGATCCCGCCCAGTTCTGGGATGCTCTGGAGGGACCATGCACGACTCGGTGAGGGCAGCTGTAATTTGTGCCTGTGCTCCCCGTTTCAGCCCTGCTGTGCTCCTCTGCAGTGGCTGTCAGGGCTCAGGGCTGATCGGCATCAGCGCTGCGGTTAACGGGCACGGCAGGGCCTGGCTGTGCTGACTGACACCTCAGACATCAGAGCTGTGTGAGACCTGGCAGTGCCATCAGAGAGCTGCCTGCCAGCCCTTCCCACAGCCCCATCCTGGACAGAAGTTGCCTCCTCCTCCCCCTATAATTCCTGGGTGTGTGAGACCAGCATTTGTGATGGGAACTGGTCCAGGCTGACCGAACTCTGAGCGGTCCATCACCTCCCTCTGTGGAGGTCCATCACCTCCCACAGCTGCTTGCAGCCTCCCTGTACAGCATTGTGGCCTCGGGAGAGCCCAAGGGCCATCTGAGCCTACCTGAGACCAAGGAGGAGGCACTGGCAGCTGTTCATTTTGCCTTTGGCTCCAGCCCTGTCTGATGTTCAACCATCCAGGCCACACAAGCAGGGAGAACTGGGCTCCAGGACAGCCTGCTTTAAAACCCAACCCCAGTGCAGTTTGGGGGCTGACCCTCCTCTCCCAGAGAGCCTGAAATATGCCCAGCAATGCCCACAGTTTCTCTGACACCTTTGGACGAGGAGACAAAATACACCAACCCGGTGGATCCACATTTGTTCCTCTGTGTCTACAGCTGCAAAACCTCAAGAAGCCTCCCTGCACGGTGATGGTTCAGACCTGCCCACCCTGCCTGCACCTTGCACCCTCTGTGGCAGAAAACACACAGACAGAGCAAGAGGGGGGAAATAAAGGCTGGAGAGGCGATGAAGCTGTGAGTATCAGCCTCCTGGGTGCTTGTGAAGGACTGGTTGGTAGCTCCAACTTGCTGATATGGGATCCTTGACCCATAGCTGTGACAAAACCAGGGCTGCTGGGCAAAGAGACTATTTTTCTAAGGGATACCGTGCTGTTTTCTTGGTCCAGTGTCACCCATTCATATGGTGGCCCAGCTCCAAACCACCAGGAGATGAGGGTTGTTGGAAGACGTTGTGATCTCCCTCCACACTCAGTCCCCCCTCCCCAGCTAGGGAGGCCTCAATGCAGATGTAGGTGTGGAGTGTGGGGTGCAGGATGTCACAGCTGGACCCCCAGTGCTCAGAGTACAGGTGTCCTGGCTCTTCACCTTGGCTCTCCAGGCCGAGAATACTACACTCTCCCAACCATTCATCCTGACTGAGAGGAGACCCCACCAGGGGAGGAGGAGGAGCAGGGGCTGAGCTCTTCTCTCTGGCAGCCAATGACAGGACCCCAGGGAATGGTAGGAAGATGTGCCAAGGGAGACTTAGGTTGGACATCAGGAAGAGGTTCTTCACCCAGAGGGTGGTGGAGCACTGGAACAGCTCCCCAGGGAAACAGTCAGAGCCTGACAGTATTCCAGAAGCATTTGGCCAATGCCCTCGGCCCCACAGTGTGAATGTTGGGGTTGTCCTGTGCAGGGACAGGAGTTGGACTGGGTGATCCTCGTGGGTCTCTTCCAACTCAGGACATTCCATATCATATGAGTCTGAATACCTTCCAGGTTGTTGGAGCCCCTTTGCCTGGGAAGGATGTTTCCTCACACAGCAGCTCCCCTACGAGCTGCAGTGGCTGCTGCCTTTCCTATTCCCACTAGGACTGCAGATAAATATGTGGGGTTATATATATATGTATCCTTATCAATATACATGTGCATCTTTTCGTTACAAGCTTGTTTGCAGTCTTTCTAGTCCTCCAAGGGAGGGTTAAGGGGTGCAGTAGCTGGATGCTCCTCGCATCCTGGGTGGGCTCCTTCCAAAGCTGGGTCTGGGCTGTTGCCTGCTGAGCAGCCAGACCTCTGTACCTCTGCCCACCCTCTGCAGCACCCCAAGGCAGCAGCAGCATCTAATGCAGAGATGTAAATACAGCCCCATCGGGGCTTGTGCTCTGCAAGTCATTATGCACAACCTCTTTTTTTAAAAAAAAAAAATATATATATAAAAAACCTGCTAAGATTCTTATTTTGAAGCATGTTCACGAGCCTTGACTAATCTGTTTCTCTACTCATATTTTTTATCTATCCATCTATCCATCTTTCTTACCTTCCCCCCCGCCCTCCCCAGCGCTTCCCCTACCTCTCTCCACCAGGATTTCTCCCCACATCCAGTACGTCTGTCTGTCGCCATCTGTTTGTCTGTCTCTGCAGCCATCTGGGTGTCTGCCTACAGTGTTTGCTGTGTCTCTAAAGCACATACAGGCTGCATGTATAGATCTATCAATTGGAAGCCTACTTGCCAGTCTCTCTAAGCTGTGTTCTGTGGGCTTCATTAACATGCAAATTAGCAAGATCTGACTGGCTCACTTAGCTGCTGCTTCTCTTAGACAGCCATGCAACAATGCAAATACTAATGAGGCTCTGGAAATGGCACTTGCTCTATTGCTAAGCAAACATGCACGCGGAGCAGGCTTTGGCAATTTCAGGCATGCCATCCATCCTCACACCTGCTGGAGGACTCAGGACAGAAGGGATGGGTGATGGATGGATGATTAGGTGCACTGATGCGGAAAAACAGGCGAGAATTCCGCCTCTGATGGGGATGCCAGAGCTCCCAGCCCCAGGATCCTTGGCTCCAAGATCCCTTTGTCCTCGCTGCTGCACGGCCCTGCTCTGGAGCTCAGCCACGGATGGGATTCCCCTGCTCAGGAGAACATCAGCTCCACCATCCCAGCCGGAATGGACCCACATTGTGCTGTACTGGCTTCCCACCCTGCCAGTGTACTGGGTGGTATTTTCAGCCTCTTTAGGGTTTGAAGGCTCTGATGTATCAATCATAGAAATGCTTGGTTGAAAATGACCTTTGAGATCATAGTGTCCAACTGTACCTGTCCACTACTAAATCAGATCCCTCAGCACCTCATCGGCTTGTTTTTAAACTCCTCCAGGGATGGCAACTCAACCCCCTCCCTGGGCAGCCTCTGCCAGGGCCTGAGAACCCTTTCAGTGAAGAAATGTTTCCTGATATCTAATCTGAACCTCCCCTGGTGCAACTTGAGGCAATTTTCTCTCATCCCATCACCTGTCACTTGGGAGAAGAGCCCAGCACCCACTTCACCACAGCCTGCTTTCATGGAGTTGTTGACAGTGATGAGGTCTCCTCTCAGCCTCTTTTTCTCCAGCCTAAACAACCTCATGTCCCTCAGGTGCCTCTCTTAAGGCTTGTTCTCCAGCCCCTTCACCCTTCAATGCCCTTCTAATGTACTTGGGCTCTGTACCTCTTCTCCACACTGCTCCCTTTCCCCTGTCAGCAGAAGGGGAGCTGGAAAGCTATGGCACTGCTGCTCTTGCAACCCCCCAGACCCATTTCCCAGTACAGAAAAGCTCTCAGGCAGCTGGGTTCAGCCAGACTCTGTTGCAGGGCTCGGGAGCTGCTCCTGCCTCTGGACCCCCAGCCAAAAGAGGGCTCCTGTGCTGCTGTCCTCCCCCGCTCTTCTCCCTGTAAGCACGTAATCTGAGTCTGGGTCACCACGGGGGAAGTTTTCTGTTACTCTTCAGCTCCATCACCTCCTCTAATGATAATTCAACCATACACCTCCTTGTAAAACATCTAAAATGATCAAACACCGTGCAGCGAGATGAAGGCACCTCATCTTAGGAAGCTGGTTTCCTTATTCCTTTTTATCCTGGAGATAAAATAAAGACCCATTTGCTCCGGCTGCTGCTGCAGTCTCTTGCCTTTCCCTACCCACGCTGCTACCCAGCCCCTTGGGAAGCAGCACCACAACAAACCCACACTGCTTTACCCCTCAGTCTTTTTCATCTCAACCCTGAGTGCTGTCACAGGAGAAGCACAGAGCAGCTTTTGTAAGCCTGGAGGGGTGTCCCTGTCTCTCCTCTGACAAGGTGATGTTATTGCATAAGGTTCCATGGCTGCTACCTGGTGGCAAAGCCAGAGCAACCACTGTCTGTTCATGTTTTCCCCCTCCTGAGGACAACATCCCACTCCCACAGAAAATGATGTTCACCACTGCCTTGGATGCTGGGATAAGGGAGGAAAAGCAGCCTGGGATGACAGAGATGAAGAATTTTACGGAGACGGAGCTGAGGCCAGAACAGATGTTCTAGGGCTTGGAGATGAAGGACATGTGGGAAGCAGATGGCTAAATGGGGAGGAAGACAAACCAGAGGCAGGAAGGGTGGTTTGCCCTGTCCAGAGAGCATCATGGTCCATGGGATGAGTTTCAGTGAAGAAGGGGATGACATTCACTGGGGCTGGAGCTGACCCAGCTCATCACAGACTCAACAGCAGCCCACGGCATTTTGGTGACTTCATGCTGTGGTTTCGAGGACTTATTCCCCCTCCAGAAATAATCTTACAAGAATCTCCTCTGTGGAGGTCATCTCTGCCTGGCAGCCAGGCTTTCTATAAAGGTGAAATTTTAAATCCAGCCCAGGAGGCAGCATTTCTTCCTGGCTTATCGACGAGTGCCTTAGCTTAGGCAGGGCATATGTGGTGGAAAACGGAGGTCAGGAGGTGTTGCCCTGAATTGCATTGGGCAGGGATTGGCTTTCTGTGCTGAGCCAGCCCAGCAAATATCTCTGCTTCCACCTTTGCAGCCTGCAGCTGGGCACAGCTGGGGCACTCAGGTTTAATAGGTAACAGGGCTGTTTTCTGCTGGATGCCAGGTAGGTTGTGCCAATGGGAATGCAACGTGGGCAGGTGGCAGTTCTGACTCTTCCATGACTTGGCATGACCAACCCACTACAAATAAAGATTTCTGCCTAGGGTTCACATTCCCTGCTCAGGGAATCATAGAATGGTTTGGGTTGGAAGGGACCTTAAAGCCCATCCTTTATCAGGGAGTGCAGGGATAGGAGTGGAAAGAGGGGAGACTGAGATGAGATCTTAGGAAGAAATGTTTTGCTGTGAGGGTGGGGAGGCCCTGGCCCAGATTGCCCAGAGCAGTGGTGGCTGCCCCATCCCTGGAGGTGTTCAAGGCCAGGTTGGATGGGGCTTTGAGCCCCTGATCCAGTGGGAGGTGTCCCTGCCCGTGGCAGAGGGGTTGGAACAGGACAGGTTCCTTATGCACCCAATTGACTCCTTACTGTGTCCATGAATTTTCTTTTATCACTGCTTTGCAGGTTTGCCATCTCCTCCTTCCTGAGGATCACAAACACCCCTTTTGCTGGCAGAGTGAACATCCTATAAAGGGCCACAGCATTCAGTGAACTTGAGAAAGTCAATGGAGTTGAGTGGAGAAGGATCAGTGCAGCTCCGTTGGGTTGGGAAGAGCCAACTCAAAGCATTTGGCTTGAGGAAGAGCCAGGACAGGTTTGTTGGGTCAGGTGGGCAGGAATCCCCCCACTGTGTATTTCCAGTAGCTGCTGCTGGAACTGGATGATCTTTAAGGTCCCTTCCAACCCAAACCATTCTATGATTCTATGAGATGAGCTGGTCTAGTGCTGAAGGCAGAGTAACTTCAGGGGGAAGTTGAGCTGTTGGGTTCCAGGAGGGTCTGCTTTTGGCCTGGACAGGTTTAGGACAGTGCCAAGAACACTGCATGGAGTGGAAAAGTCTTCCCCAGCAGTGGCAGCAATTCAGAGATGAGCACACGCACTTGCCCTGGGAGCCTGGAGAAGAGGTGGGGAGCACTGGAATCCCCTTTGTACAGCCCCTGCACCCCCTTGGGCTCGAGCAGGATGGGTTCTGCCTTGAGCCAGAAGATCCAAGCAGCTTGCCAGACATTTATAAGCTGTGAAATAATAATGGAGGAAGGAAAGCAAGCGACACCTTCGTTTCAGCTTCTGTCCACCTTGAGCCCTGATCTCCGACAGCCAGAGACGGGGCAGAATGGAACACCTGCTTAATTTGACCTGTCTGCTCTTCAGGGAGAAGCGCTGCCGTCCACCGAAGCGAAGGTCACCTCATTAAGAGGAGCGAGAGCCGAGTCCCCCCACCTGGGGGAGGCTGGGTGACTCCAGCCTGCTGAAGGGTGACCTTTTCCCGAGGCGCGCGCGGTGTGGGAGATGACGGCTCTTGGCACGCGCGCTCCGACCCACGTGGCAGTTGGTTCTGCAGACACTTACACGTCCCAAGCACTGGTTTTGAACTTTTCATCCTCACGAGCTTGTCAGCTCTTGAAAGCTCTAAGTGCCTGCGGTGTCTCCTGCTTCCTGATGGGGCGAGCAGGGTGCTGGTGCAAAACCACTCCCTCCCTCCCTGGCAGGGCTCGGGGAGAGCAGAATCAGGCCCAAGATTCCCATCCAGAGGAAGGTGTAGGTGCATCTTGTGCCCACCACGGGTGGACCTTCCCTTCTGCAGTGTGTCTGGGCAGAGCTCGGTCTCACTTCTCCGGACAACAGGCAGCATGTGACCCAGCCAGGGCCAGCGCATGGGCTGTGGAGAGGCAGAGGGTGCGCAGAGCTCCCCAGCTTGTGGTGCAGAGCGAACAAGCACAAGCCCCATGGGATGCCTGCTGAGTCCAAGCCTTCCTCCCACCCCCGGCACTCTTCCTCGCCCCAGCTGTGTCCTTGATGTTCGCAAACCCCAGCCCCTCCGAGCCCTGCAAGGCCAGCAGCAGCCTCAGAAAAGCAAATGATCCATGGTTTCCCTGGCTTCCTCAGAGAGGATATATTTTTTCTTTTGCCTTTCATGTTAGCACTGAGCTGGGGAAGGAGAACATCAACTTTCCTTGCCAGCAAGTGGGGCATTCAGTCTCCCACACTCCTCCCACAGCTGGGCACAGTGCGCTGGACCGCACACCTCTCCGGAGAGCTGCCCTTCCACCTCTTCCTGGAGCAGGAGAGGAGAGACATAGCTGCCTCCTCCCTTCTGCTGCCCTCCACAGACCTTTAATTCTTCCTCCTCTGATGTTAATCTTGGAGGTGGTGCACAGGTCAAGTTTAATATGCTATCCTGGGGGAGTTTCATTTAGAGCCAGTGAGAGGGAGACTGGGGATTCAATTAGGGTTTTCCATGTAGTCCAAGAGCATCACCAGCTTCAAAAGGCAGCAGGCTGTGCTCAGCAAATGCCAGCGGAGGCAGCTTCCCAGAGAGCTGGTTTTTACCCACGGCTCTTGCCAGTAGTTTCTGCCTCCCTGCCCCACACGGCCGTGCCCAGCACACGGCACACACACAGCCCCTCTGCTGCTGCCCAGGGCTCCTCATGCCTGCTCATCCACACCTCCTGCCCCACGGGCACACGTGTGCTGGCAGCCATGGCAATGGGACCTCTGTTTCCTCCCCTCTCTGCCTCAGTTTCCTCATCTGATGAGTAGGACTGAAAAGGCATTAGAATCACAGATCATAGGATCATGGATTGGTTTGGGTTCAAAGGGACCTCAAAGCCCCCCTGCCATGGGCAGAGACACCTCCCACTGGATCAGGGGGCTCAAAGTCCCATCCAACCTGGCCTTGAACACCTCCAGGGATGGGGCAGCCACAGCTTCTCTGGGAAACTTGGGCCAGGGCCTCCCCACCCTCATTGTGAAGAATTTCTTCCTAATGTCTAATCTAAATCTTCCCCTTCCAATTTAAAGTCATTCCACCGCACTCCAGGCCTTTGCAAAAAGCCCCTCCCCAGCTTTCCTGGAGCCTCTTTCAGTACCAGGAGGCTGCTCTAAGTTCTCCCCACAGCCTTCTCCAGGATGAACAACCCCAACTCTCTCAGCCTGTCCTCATAGCAGAGGTGCTCCAGGCCTTGATTGTCTGCATATCCCCTCTGGACTGGCTCCAACAGTTCCATGTCCTTCTTACATTGGGGATTTCAGAACTGGACACAGGGCTCCAGGTGGGGTCTCATGAGAACAGAGCAGAGGGGCAGAACCCCCTCCCTCGCCCTGCTGGTCCCCCTGCTCTGGATGCAGCCCAGGACACCACTGGTTCCTAGCCAGCACATTGCTGGCTCCTTTCAAGCTTCTCATCAACCAGCACCCCCAGTCCTTCTCCTCAGGGCTGCTCCCAATCACATCATCTCCCAACTTGAAACCCTGGATTGCCTCAACCCAGGTGTAGGACCTTGCATAGGGGGGAACTTATGAATGGTTATTCTACAAGATCTAGGGGGGGATTAACAGAGATCCCATTGCCAGAGGTACCTCTCTGAAGCACTTATTGGGGTGTCAGGGAGATGCTGATGGTTCCAGATAGCCAGGTCCCACTGTGCAGACCCAGACCTCATCCCCATTCACTGCTTGGACACGTGGCAGCAGCACTGCCCGTAATGTGAAAGGACAGGCAGTAAAAGACTGTGATGGAGATCATAAATATCCATTAAATCAGCTTTTAATCTATCCTGCTACCAACAGAGATGCTGGTGGGTGAGAGACAGGAGCCTGGCAGGCGGCATTAGGGGAGCAGGTGGCACACGGACAGCAGGGCAGCCCCACAGCCCTCCCTGAAGAGTGTGGAGCTGGGGGCAGTGCCCAGGGATGTGAGGGGGTGCTGCCACACCACCTCCTCCAGCCCCGTGCACAACCCTGACCCAACTACGTGAGACCAAACAGTTCATTAGGGGGAAATAAAATCTGTTCCCACGTAAGAAGGCGAAGCCACAGCCCCACTTTCACCACCATTGCTCCAGCAAAGGAGAAAGCATCTTTCTGGCTTCCCTTGGGGAAGCCCCACATCCTAGCTCTTGGAGGTTGGTGGGTCACAAAGGAAAAAAACCTGGCTCCTCTCCATCACTCCTCAAACAAAACTCCCACGTAGAGCCCTGCAAAGAAACGCCGTTTGTGTGCTGAATTGGCCCTTGCATCCAGCCAGTCCTGCTCTCCAGGGGCAACAGTCTCTTCCTGGAGTGTCTCTGGGTAACAAGGGCATCCTCTTTCCTAACTCCTGTTGACGAGTTTCTTTTCACTTTGTGTACAACCCCTTCACCTTCCTCTGTGCCAGCGCTGCCACTCACTATTTATGGCCGTGCAGCGTGGAGCAGGTCACATCTGGCACAAAGTGCCCCTGGATTGCTGCTGCCTCCACCACGATGCCCATTGCTGGAGCCAGAGCCAGCTGCACGATGGCAGCTCCCTCCTCTGGGAACCCGGGGTCTTCCCAACACAAACTATTCCACAAATTTAGGGGGGAGAAATTCCACCCAGAAATATCAAAATGTTTAGCTGGGTTTTGACGCCACTGAATCATTAAACAGCAAAATGCTGGATAGAATAGAAATGTAGATTTGAAGCAATAATGGTAATATAAAAGCCCAAATGGAATGCAACCAAATGATAATGTCAAATTGCAACGTTCGCCTCTCATTGGAAAGAATCCTTCCGACACTATTGAAACAAAATGTGAAAGTTGAAATCATTTGATTTGACACTTCTCCATAGGAAAAAATAATCATCAGGATCGACATGTTCCCAGGAGATGTTCGGATCTGAGAAGCTGCTCTGCTGGAAAAATGTTGCCAGACAGAAATAAGAGAGAGCAAAGGAGTCAGTTTCTCCCCTTTGCCCCCTCTTTGAGGCAGCAGTTTGACACAGAGGGAGGATTAATGCGAAGGAGGCTCGAAAGGGAAAGTGCAGGTTCTGCCCTTGACCCAACTCTTTTACCAACCTGCTGGTCGGCAGCTTGACCTGCACCATCCCTGCACCATCCATCCCTGCACCATCCATCCCTGCCCTGCACCCTCCCTGCACCATCCATCCCTGCCCTGCATCCTCCCTGCCCTGCACCTTCCCTGCACCATCCATCCCTGACCTGCACCATCCCTGCCCTGCACCATCCCTGCACCATCCTTGCACCATCCCTGCCCTGCACCTGCCCTACACCTTCCCTGCACCATCCATCCCTGCCTGCACCATCCTTGCCCCTGCACCTGCCCTGCACCTTCCCTGCATCTTCCCTGCACCATCCCTTCCCTGCACCTGCCCTGCCCTACACCTGCCCTGCACCATCCCTGCCCTGCACCATCCCTGCCCTGCACCTTCCCTGCATCTTCCCTGCACCATCCCTTCCCTGCACAATCTCTGCACTGCATCTGCCCTGCACCTTCCCTGCACCATCCATCCCTGACCTGCAACATCCGTGCCCTGCACCTGCCCTGCACCTTCTTTGCCTTGCACCTGCCCTGCCCTGCACCCTCCTTGCACCATCCCTGCCCTGCACCTGCCCTGCACCTGCCCTGCCCTGCATCATCCCTGCCCTGCACCTTCCCTGCACCATCCCTGCATCTTCCCTGCACCATCCCTGCTCTGCACCGTCCCTGCCCGGCCACACCAGCCAGGATCTTGGGTTTCACTCTGCTCCTCCTTCCTCTGTCTTTCACTCTCCCTTATCACTGGCAGCAAGTGCTGTCGGCAGCAGCACCGCAGCTCACGTGGGAGGTTGTTCTGCAGCAGCAGAGCCAGTGCTCTGGGATTTCACAGCCCATCGACTTGCCCAGACCTGTCTCACAGCTTTTTTTTTTCTTTTCCATGACCCCTCCTGGGCTCTGGCCCGCCTGTCAGAGCAAAACTTCCTCTGCAGTGCTGACCTGGGTTGGTTTGCACCCCTCCAGCGCTTTCTGGCTTGCCCAGTGAGGAGGGGAGTGGTGAGGGATGCCCAAAGGTGGTGATGGCCCAGCCATAGGTGAGATCCACCCCTTTCTGCCCACGCTTTGATAACCTGGCATCTGCATCCAGAAAATGGGATGCACATGGCCCTCAGCCAGGACTACTGCCCCAAACCCCTCTGCCTTGGCATTACCTCTAGGCCTGGCCTGGAAGATGCTATCACCATCCTCCTGAGCTTGCCAAGGCCTCCTGCGTTACCAGGTCTCCAGGGCTTTCCCAGGCTGGCAGGGGGAGGCAGGAGCCCCAGCATTGCCAGCACAGCTTGGGCAGCAGCACGTGCCCACAGCAGAGAGCTCAGCTCCACAAGCCTGGCTCTTTGCACAACAGCAAAGCAGTCCCTGCAGCCCGCTCTGCGAGGGGGTGGACGCCCAGAAAACCCAGATTCTGAGCCTCTGCTGGATAAGGGCAGGATGCAGCTGGGGCCAAACCTCCCTCCTGGCTCTCTCCTCCTCTCTCGGCTGCAGAGCTCACCAGGGCCAGGGCTGGTGCTAATGAAGATTTCCTGGAGCGCTTGCTTAGCAGAAAATGATTGGTTACACCCGAGCTCGTAATTAAAAAAAAAGAGAGAGAGTGCACTAATGGGTATTTATTTGACTGTTACCTTGTCATGTATTTATCGATGCAGATAAATTCAAAATCATTAAATGCTTTACGGGGCCTGACAATTTACAGCCCCTGTCAGCGCTCCGCGCCCTGCTCTGCGGCGCTGGAGCAGCCGGTGCAGCAGCACGGCCACAGGCAGGGATGGATCCTGGCTCCCCTCTGCCTCGGCATGGAGTCAGGAGGCAGCCAAGGTGTGTGGAGGTGGAGGGGGCAGCAGCCCAGGACTAAACACATCACGTGAAAAGGGCACTGAGGTGGTGCCGTGCCATGATCTCGGTTCCAGGGGGATGTACAGCGACAGCAACAGGTCTGTGCCTGGGGCTGGAAGATCAACCTGGGCCTGATGGGCACCTGCAGGGCCATGTGGTGGGTAGACAGAGATTTCAGCTGTATTCCCTGTGCCCCACAGCCCCCATTCCCATCTCAGATGTCCCTGTGTGGATGACAACCCCAGGCAGATGGGGATGGAGGTGCCTCAGGGACAAAGTGGGGCTGAAGTAATTTATTATCTCTACATGCAAGTGGAAACTCCAGGCCAAGCACACAGGAGCTGCCTGGCATTGCTGAGAGGCCAAGCATGAGCCAACACGACAACAGCATGGGGGAACTCTTCCAAGGACTGGAAACCCTTTCAGTGTCTCCCCATCACAGAGGCAACGAAGACAGCGGTGGATGAAGGATGAGTGATTTTCCTGGCACTGTAATAAGCAGCGGGGCAGCCTCAAATCTCAGGAGAACATCTCTCTAGGGACATCTCAGGTGTGCAAGGGGAGACAGGGGCATCTCTTGATTCAGCGCTTGCATAGCAACAAGGCCTTGCCTTCATGCTGATTATACAACCCCTAATTACCTTATTATTCTCATTAGCCAAGGCAGGGAGCCCCCTCCTCCTGATGAACCCGCAGGCAGCCTGGGCACAGGCCTGAGTGTGGGCATCCCAGTGCTCCAGCTGCCTCTCACCATCATTTTACAGCAGTGCTCATTTGTGACAGCACCTGAGCCAGCACAGCCTCTTGTCCCAAAACCCCAGAGCCACCCTCAGCACCCATGGGTGCACTTTTGGCAGCGTGATGCGCCTGTGCCCACGCTCTCCGTGTGCACCTGTGTGCTCAGAGCAGCAGCTCTGCTTCTGCTTCCCTTGGAGTTTTTCAGGGAGGGGGTTTTCCCCCAGAGAAGCAACACTCACTCTGTTCCCCCCAGGATCCCCAAAGCACAGAGCAGAGCAAGCAGGAGCAGCCCTGATCCAGAGCAGAGACACGGCTGCTGTGGCACCCACCCTGCCTGCTGCCAGGCCACTGCTTCCCCATCACCCAGATTTGTTCCTGGGACTGGGTCCCATCCATCATCGTTTCCAAAGAAGGCGTGGCACCTGCCTTTCCCACAGCTCTGTCCCAAACCTCAACCAGGGCAGGGAGGATCCCAGCTCCCTCTGCTCAGACTTGCTTCTCATTGCAGCAGGGGCCTCTGAGGGGGAGCACAGAACCATAGAATCAGGGAATGGTCTGGGTTGGAAGGAACGTCAAAATCCATCCAGTTCCACCCCTCTGCCATGGGCAAGGACACCTCCCACTGGATCAGGAGGCTCAAAGCCCCATCCAACCTGGCCTTGAACACCTCCAGGGATGGGGCAGCCACCACTGCTCTGGGCAATCTCCCCACCCTCATCTTCTTCCTAATGTCTAATTTAAATCTTCCCCCTTCCAATTTAAAGCCATTCCCCCTTTTCCTGTCACTACTTGCCCTTAGTCTGAGTCCCTCCCCAGCTTTCTTGCAGGCCTCCTTCCTCTCTGCAATCCTTCACCATGGGGAATGTCAGGCTGGGATCAGCGTGGGAGAGAACACGGCTGGTGCTGCTGCAGGCTGGCCCCGGGCACAGCTGGAGAAACCTCTGTCTGCACACCCTGCCCCTGAGCACCCCGAGCAGGCTGTCTTGCTGCCCTCGCTGTCTGCAGGCAGCCTGGGAGGCAGGAGCTCAGCCAGGTCCTGCCTGCACTGCTCTCCCTGCCCACCTGCTGCAGTGGACCGGGCTCCCTGCTAGGGGTGGCCCACAGGACGAGAGCCCTGAGCGGGACCCAGACCAGGCAGGGTGCTGAGCCTCCCCTCAGCAGCTCAGCAGGCACTGGTGATGGTGGAAGCTGCTGTGCAGGCTTGGTGAAAGGCTCTGTGAGAGCCACTCTCATTGTGTTCAGAGAACGCAGCACGGGAGCTTGGAGAGCATCATTGTTTGGGAGAGAAAAGGCAAGAACCGGGGCTGTGAGCATAAGTAGGTCACACGCGAGGCTGGAGACAAGGCCACGGGCAGAGATTATAGATGCAGGAGGGTGAAGAGAGGGAAAAGAGGGTGAGGATGTCTGGGAATGAACAGTCAGAGAGCGCAGGGGGGTCTCACAGCCAGACAGACGTGCAGGACCATGTCCTTACCAGCTGTGCAAAGACACAGAGACATCTCTGCTGTATCTCAGGCCATCAGCAGCATCCTAACTTTTTGCCCCATTTGCTCTTCCAACGCAGAAGGAAAAGTCTCATCTTGAACCCCTGGCCCAGCACAGCCCAGTGTCAGAGCTCCTGCCTGCTGGGATCCAAGTGGGAAAGATGCTCACAGCTATGCAGCACCGAGCTGTTCTCACTGCAGGGTGCACAGCAGTCTTTATCCTCATGACAGCCACAAGACATAGAATTTTAGTGTCACGGAGTTGCACCAGGGCTGGGGGCAGTGAAGCAGCTCAGCCACCACAATTGTGGGGAGACACATCCCTCTTCGTGCCCTTATGTTGGGCTGTGGACACCAGGGTGATCCCCATTGCAGAGGGAGTGCTCCCATATCCCAGGGCATTCCCGTGCCCATGAGTGGGTGATGGGTTGGGACAGCATCACTGCATGGGACCCACACCAGCCAATGACCCATCTGACAGCAGGGTCAGGGCGCTGCTCTCCTGTTGCCTTCCAAGCAGCACCTGATGCCTCAGCACATGGTTAAACCCTGCATCCTGCAACCTATCGGGCTGTGAAATGCTGAACACAGGCAGAAAATGCCTTCCTGGCCCCTGCGGTGATCAGCTGGTGCCCCCAGGCAGGAGGTGCAATTAACCTTCTCTTGACAAGAATAACTACCAATGTTATTATTGATCATAAAATTATCCAGGCCTTTTCAAGCCCCAGCCACAGGGTGGGTGTGGAGGCACAGCGTGGGAACAGAGCATGCAGAAGTGAAGACACAGCATTCACATCATCCCACTGCTGTCCTGGTGCACGTGGAGGAGAGCTGGGAGTCACCTCCACAACCTCCCACCTTCACACCCCGCACCAATCCTGCCTGCCTGGTCGGTGGGACTGGTTTCACAGTGCAAAGCAGGGCTTGGGTGCTGCAACTCCCCAACATTTGCAATAACGTGACCTGGGAAGATGTGTGAGCTGAGATAGATTAAAAGACAGCAGGAACCAGGAAATGGCCAAAAGGACCCTTGACAAAGCTTAAAATTTACTATGAAACATGGTAAAGGAATGAGATCAGCCCTGAAGAGAAGGACTTGGGGTGTTGGTGGATGAGACATCAGCCAGCAAAATGTGCTCCATGTCCTGGGTTGCATCCAAAGCATGGGACCAGGAGGGCAAGGGAGGTGATTCTACCCTTCTACTCCACTTTTGTGACACCTCACCTGGAGCCCTGCATCCAGTTCTGGAGTCCTCAGCACAGGAAGGACATGGAGCTGTTGGAACAAGTCCAGAGGAGGCCACGGAGATGATCTGAGGGCTGGAGCACCTCCTGTATGAGGAGAGGCTGAGAGAGTTGGGGTTGTTCAACCTGGAGAAGAGAAGGCTCTGGGGAGACCTTAGAGCAGCCTCCCAGGACTGAAAGGGACTCCAGGAAAGCTGGGGAGAGGCTCTGCATCAGGGAGTGCAGGGACAGGACAAGGGGGAAGTGTTTTCAGCTGGAAGAGGGGAGATTGAGATGAGATCTTAGGGAGAAATGTTTTGCTGTGAGGGTGGGGAGTCCCTGGCCCAGGTTGCCCAGAGCAGTGGTGGCTGCTCCATCCCTGGAGGTGTTCCAGGCCAGGTTGGATGGGGCTTTGAGCCCCCTGATCCAGTGGGAGGTGTCCCTGCTCATGGCAGGGGGTTGGAACTGGATGGGCTTTGAGGTCCTTTCCCACCCAAACCATTCCATGATTCTATGTTTTTACGAAATAATGCCAGGTCCAATCCACCAGGCAACACAGCACAAAGGAAAGGTGAGGCTTCATGGTTCAGCAGCTCTGCTTTATTAAGGGTTGTACATCAGGCATTGCAGTCAACACCTATAAACAGGGAGTTTCTTAATTCCAAACCCGTCACCCCGTGCACACATTATCCCATACGTGGATGTGACCCAGGGACAGGTCACTCTGGGATGAATCAGCACTCGCTGCACCCAACCCCGTGGTGTGGCTGCCACCCTGCATGGTTGTGAGTGGGGTCTGACCCCTGTGTCAGGCAGGAAGCAAGAACCAGGTGGATGGGATGGGGATGGGGTGTTGTCCTTTGGCATCTGGAGTGAAACCACTGCAAACACTTCAATCACCTTGTCATTATCTCAAAGCATCAATCGCTCCCCGTGTGATTTTTGCAGAAGGCTAATCTGGGGAAAATCTTTCTTTTTTTTTTTAATGGCAACCAAGAAACTGGAAATTCTCAGGGTAATTCTGGTCTTGCTTTGGAAAATCAGGCTTTGGTTGTTGGGAAGCCAGGCATCTTCACCATCTTCTGTCCTGACAGCTTTTGTTTGGGGTTTTTCATTTATGAAAGCAAAAGGGTTGGCAGGGAGTGGGGAATCTGATGGCAACGCATGGAAAGGGGAGGAAAAGAAGATTTCTTCACAAAATTTGCAATGGAAAATAACCAGAGATTTTTTTTTTTATCTGCCTCCTCTGAACCTCCCTGCTGGAGGGTAACCGTGGCCTCGCACCTCACACCCGGTGTGCCGGGGGCCGGTCGGTGGGGCAGGGCGCTGAGGGGGATGCTGTGCGCTCCCAGCCCTCCCTCCCCGCAGAGGCGGAGCTGCCGGCAGCTGCCAGCGCTAACCCAGATTCCAGGGGCGTCACGGTGCCGCGGCTGCTAAATTGGCAGCGTGTAAGAGGGATGTCACCTGGGTGACAGGGTGTCTCTGACTGCCGGAGTGTTTGAATACACTGCGCCGTGTGCTAAACACTCCCATCATTACGACTGCAGCCGGAGAGACGGAGCGGGGAATTTCCCTGCAGCACTCGGAGCAAGGATGGAGGCTGGGTTTGAAGAGTGCCCGGGGCAGTGAGCATCCCCGTTGCACAGGACACGGTGACCCGTGTCCTGCTGTCCCCATCCCCAAACCCTCCTGGCCTTTGGAAGCCGAGAGCTGACATTGTCTCTCGCTGGATGGAGTTGAGCATCTCTCCAGGAGCATCCCCTTGCTCTCTCAGCCATCACCAAACTCCAGGAGGCTGGTGGAAGAGAATCCATAACATCATAGAATCATTAAGGTTGGAAAAGACCTCTATGTCCAGCCAGTCCAGCCATCAACCCAACCCCACTGTGCCTGCAAACCGTGTCCTGAAGTGCCACGGCCTCATGCTTTGTAGAATCATAGGATCATCTTCTGTTGAGGGCAAATGAAGGAGTAATTAATCATCCCTTTTCTTCAGAAATAGCTGAGAAACCACAGACGGAGGCTGGAGTCAGAGCTGGGCCGTGTGGTAGGAGGGGATTCCCTGGGGGAATACAGATCGGAGGGGGCAGGAGCCGCGTGTCTCTGCGAGTCAGACGCAGGCGGAGAAGGTAGCGGGGAAGCCAAGGAGACGGCCACGAACTTGGCCCTCGGGGATGGTGCTCTGGGCAGCACGGCAGCACGGAGGACGCTGGGGCTCGTTATGGAGGGGCTGCTTCCCACCACCTGAGCCCCTGCAAACGTGCAACACAAAAAAGGTCTTTTGCGTGGAAGTCCATTCCCCCCGCCCCGTGGGGTCACAACCCAGGGAAGATCCTCATTGGCTGAGCCCCGGGATCAGGAAGGGCTGTGCTGGGCAGGCTTTGCAGCCAGGGGCTGTTGGTGAGCATCGTGGATGAACAGCACCATGCGAGCTCCTCTATAGACACCTTCAGCACGGACACGGAGGCTTCACCGTGGGTGTGTCAGCACCGGTGGTGGCTGCACCAGCCTCGTGCTGCTGCTTCTTGAGAGAAACAGCACCCACCGCCTCCCTTCGCCTCTCTTACGCTGAAACTCCTCCAAGCTGCTTGGCAAGGGACCTTCCCCATCGTCCCTGCCAGAAGGTGGTCATTCATCATGCTTCTGAAGACTTCCCTGCAGTGGGCTCACGCCAGCACAAGACCCCAGCCTCGGCCCCTTGCCTGTGTTCCCAGCCCCACTGCACACAGGTTGGGGCACCTGAGTTGCCTGAGCCAAATAAGTGACCCACGCTGCAGGACAGCAGATCTGCAGGTCTTCCTGGGGACAGGCTATGGCCCCACAAGTGGGCAGAAGCCCCACGCTGCAGCAGCATCATCAAAGCAAGTAATTTCTGCTCTGAACAGTCAGGTTTCCAGGCTCATTGTAGATGCTGCTGCTGGGCAACAGGTCATGTGTGCACGGGTGGCTTCAACCGTGCTCTTCTGCATCTGAAAAACATGACCCAGGTCCTGAGTCTGCTTCCCCTGCAGCCAAGCTCCAACCCCTCTCCCAGCCCAGCTAAAGGCTGTAGCTGAAAGAGAGAGAAAGACGGAGCGAGAAGCTCACGGATGTGTATTCTGCTCATTGCTCACAAATACTAATGGCCCAGAGTTATTAATATTGCCACTGTAGTCATATCTGGGTAATTACTGCCATTAACCACCAGCAGAACTATTGAGTTCCCCTAATCAGTGCATTATAATAATTGGGACCAAGTGTTTTATAGATCAGGACACTAATTCCTTCCTAGCACCTCTCCCTCCCTGCTCAGCTGCCAGCCCAGAGGCTGCTCCCTGCCACCAGCAGCTGTGTGACCCATGTGCTGGGGAAGGATGGCAGTCCCAGTGCAGAGATGTCCCATCCAATGGGAAATCATGGCTGTGGGCCCCTCACTTCAAGAAAGACATTGAGGGGCTGAAGTGTGTCCAGAGAAGAGCAATGGAACTGGTGAAGGGGCTGGAGAACAAGTCCTACGAGGAGCAACGGAGAGAACTGGGGTTGTTCAGCCTGGAGAAGAGGAGGCTGAGGGGAGACCTCATCACTGTCTACAACTGCCTGAAAGGAAGTTGTAGCAAGGTGGGTGTTGGTCTCTTCTCACAAGTGACAGGTGATAGGGAGAAAGGAAATGGTCTCAAGTTGAGCCAGTGAAGGTTTAGGTTAGACATCAGGAAACATTTCTTTATGGAAAGGGTTTCCAGGCACTGGCAGAGGCTGCCCAGAGAGGTGGTTGAGTCCCCATCCCTGGAGGTGTTTGAAAGATGGGTAGATGAGGTGCTCAGGGGTCTGGTTTAGTAGTGGGCAGGTACAGTTGGACTGAATGATCTCAAAGGTCTTTTCCAGCCAAGCAGTTCTATGATTCTAGGTTTTGGGTGTGTCAGTGCTCCCCTGTACCTGGGCTGTCAGACCCATCAGGCTGTGAAGCAATTGGAGGGGGGTCTGCAATGAGACCCTGTAGGAGTGGAAATGGGTCCAGAACCTGCAAGCATGGTACCACAGCTTCCCGGTACTGGGAGGCAGCAGGACTGGAGGGAGAGCTTTGGCTGTTCCCATTCCACAGGGACAGAAATCTGGTGTGGGGGAAATTAATTGCACAGTCTGCTATTTACACTGATTTCCTCTTGCTCTGGAAAGCTCTTCACTACTGCAGCCATCTGGACCTTGGAACCTAAACCCCTCTTGGCCCAGAGCTGGTGGTTGTTCAGGTAGTGATTCAACGCGTTGCGTAAGACGAGCATCTTCTGCTCCACGCTCCCTGATGAGCTGAGTGGGCAGCTGCCCCCACATCACCACTGCCGGTCCCCAGTGTGGGCAGGAGGGCTCCTGCCTCACCCAGCATTCTGGTAGGGAGGTCAGCCAGGGCCAGCTCCTCTCCCAGTTCTGCTTTCTCTAAGCACCTGCAAGCCCTCGCTCTGCCCAAGTGGTGTCCAGGCCAGGCAGAGCCAGGCTGGCTCCAAGAGTCTGCTAAAGAACTTTGGGCTGGATCATGGGGACCTTCCGATCACAAGCGGTGTTCTCCGGTCACAAGTGGTGTCCCCAGGTCTCATCGTTGGGGCCAGACTTGTTTAATGAATTATCTGGATAAAGGGATTGAGTGCTCCCTCGGTCAGTTTGCAGATGACACCAACCTGGGCAGGATTGTCCATCTGCTGGAGGGCAGGAAGGCTCTGCAGAGGGACCTGGCCAGGCTGAATCCATGGGCAGAGACCGGTTGAATGAGGTTTAACAAGGCCAAGTGCCAGGTCCTGCACTTGACACAACAACCCCCACAGCATTCCAGGCTTGGGGAAGAGTGGCTGGAGAGCTGCCTGGAGGAGAAGGACCTGAGGGTGTTTGTCAGTGGCTGAACATGAGCCAGCAGTGGCCCAGGTGGCCAAGAAGGCCACCGGCATCCTGCCTTGGATCAGCCATGGGGTGGCCAGCAGGAGCAAGGAAGGGATCATCCCCTTGGACTCGGCACTGGTGAGGCCGCTGGGTTCAGTTTTGGGGCCCTCACTCCAAGAAAGACCTTGAGGGGCTGGAGAGCATCCAGAGAAGGGAACGGAGCTGGGGAAGGGGCTGGAGAACAAGTTCTTAGAGCAGCTGAGGGACCTGGGGGTGTTTAGTCTGGAGAAGAGGAGACTGAGGGGAGAACTCATAGCTCTCTGCAGCTCCTGAAAGGAGGCTGTGGTGAGCTGAGTGCTGGGCTCTTCTCCAAAGTAAGAAGCAGGAAACAGCCTCAAGTTGCATCAGGGGAGGTTCAGATTGGATATTGGGAAAAAATACTTCACAGACAGAGTGGTGAAGTATTGGAAGAGGCTGCCCAGGGCAGTGGTGGAGTCTCCACCCCCGGAGAGGTTCAAGAAGTGTGTAGATGTAGTGCTTCAGGACATGGTTTAGTAGGCACAGTGGGGTTGGGCTGACTGGATGATCTTAGAGGTCTTTTCCAACCTTAACCATTCCCTTCTCCTCCCCTCTCCCTCTCCCTCTCCTGTCCCTCTCCTAAAATCAATCCCAAACTGAACCCTGGAAGGGAGGGCTGGAGTCCATGGGCAGAGCAGGGCTGCAGTCCCTAAGTCACCTTTGTCCCTGTCTCAAACAGAGCTGTGGCACATTCGTGACTGGAAAAGCACAACCAGATGGAATTCAGAGCTGGCTTGCAAATGAAAATCCCTGGAAATACTAGTAAATAAAAAGAAAACAGAGGGGGAACATTCTTGGGGGGTGGGATGGGGGTTAAACAAAAGGGTTTGTTGTGACCATGCCAACGCATTTCCTTCCAACCACAGCCATTTCACACAATTTTTTTTTGATGTTTAGAAAAATAAAATTAAGGGAAACTTTGAAACAAAGTCATTTGGAAGAGGAAAAAAAAATCAAAACATTTCACTCTGAAAATGCTGAAATGAAATGTTTTGATGTTTTGGGTTGATTTTTTTTTCCCTCCAAACAAACCGTTCAGAGAATTGACTCCTCTTCCAGAACCTTTTGGGGTCGTCAAACCTGAATTTCTAACCAGCCAGTGAGGTGAGTCCTGAGCAGGCAGAGATGTGCTTGGTGGGAGCTCCCTGGTGATTTGAGGGGACCCTCCTGGGAGTCCTGCAGAGAGAGGTTGACCCTGTGGAGCAGAAAGCAGTGTAGGAGCTGCACTGGAGACCAGAGCTCATCCAGATGGGACACAATGGGCCAGGGGACAGTGCTGGGAGAGGGAGCACATGGTCCCATCCTCCTGGAGGCCAGGTGAGAGGTGCTCCCCAGCTCCCTGGGGCCCAGCAGGTGAGACACAGAGTGATGCAATCAATAGTGCTAATTGCAAAGGCAATGTCTAGCAGAAATAAGATGGTTATTCTGCATCACTGGACGCTCTTACAATCAAATCGTCCACAGACAATTAGCTGAGCAGGAGAAATAGGAATTAGATTTCTAATTATTCTGCTGGTGAAAGGCATTTCTGTGCACTTGGAGGACTGGAGGAGGGAGAGGTTTGCGTCTTTGCTGGGCTGCAGGAGCTGCCATCCCTGCTGTCATTCCCAGAGGGTTAACTGAGCCAGGGAACGGGGACTGCAGCTGGGAAGTACAGACGGCTTCTTGGAAGGCTTTGGCCAGTGCTGATTTTTCACGGCTGGGTTATTTATTTCTTTTATTCAGCCTCCTGCACGACTGAGCAGGCAGCACCCCCTGCTTCTCTCCAGGTGCTCACATGCTGGCAGCACACTCCCGCAGTCCCTCGGGTGTCTCCTGGCTCCATCCTGGGCCAAGGACATCTCCCACCCATCAACCACCCTGCTGAGGTACCACCTGCATCCCCCAGCCTGCTCCCAGCGGCACCGTCCCCAGGGAATGAAGGACTGGGGCCGGCGAGCAGGACCTGAGGCCTCAACCCCCCACCCTGGGACTCCTCGGCGAGGCAGTGTCCTGTGGATGGCACATTGGGAAAGGCGGGGGAGGAGGCACTAGGATTTCTCTGTTTGTTATTAGTGTTCACGTTGACTCACACTGGTGGGTGTCGAGGGAGACTCCTGATGCGGCAGCTCCTGGGGCTGCATCGTGAGGACAGCGGGAAGTCCTCCCGCCTCTGCTCGCTGAGCTGACGGGGAGCATCCACAGCATCCCTGGGGCCTACAGACTCAGGCTGCTCGGGAGGGTGATCTGGGACCATAAAGGTCCTCACACCCACTCCAACGGGGGGGCTGCCCTTCAGTTGTGAACGATTTCCATCGTTCAGTGGGTGGGTGGGGTGTAGATGCAGCATCCCAAGAGGGTCATAACCCTCCCTTAGGTTAACATCAGTTAACATCAGCTCATGCAAGACACTGTCCTTGTGCAGACAGAGCTGTGGGCTGGGAAAAAAACCCTTCTAATTTTTGGTACCCACCAGGGCAGAAGAGGAAGGAGATCTCACAGCAGTTTCCCTTTCTTCATCTCTCAGCGTAAGCCCATCACCCAGCTGCTGATGACTGTCGAGAGGATGGGGTTTAGCAGTGCCAAGAAGGCTTTCTGAAGGGCGTTCCCTGCCTGCTTTTCCACATCCCCACAGCCTGGTGTGTGGTGCTGGGCTCAGAGCATCCTGGCCCTGCCAGGAGAGCAGGGCTGGTTGCGAGCACAGGGCAGCTCAGCAGGACACCCTGCAAGGACCCTTCTGTCCTGACCCCACTAATAATTTTGGACCCAGCATCATCCTCACGGGTACAGAGTCGATCTCCCTTGTGATGCCACAGGCAGCAGAGTCACCAACACCCCTGTCCTTTCCAGCAGCAAAAGCAGGAACAGCGGAGGGGGTTGTGTTACCACCTTGGACCCCCAGGAAGAGCTGAAGCATCAGTCATCTGCAGACAGAGGTTGTCCTGGTCTCTCCTGCCTCACCACTCAGACTCAGAAGTACTGTCCCAGCATGAAGGCCCAGAGCAGCCAGATTTAGTGGGGAGGGGATCCCTGCTGCCATCACCCCTCTGAGAACAGCTGGTCCCTGCTGCAACCTGGAGCTGATGTCCATCATAAGCAGCCGAACCATGAGAATAAATGAATCAAACCCATCTCAGAGAACGTGTCAGCTGTGTGGCAGCACCTTCACCGTTACCCATCACTTTGGGCTCAGCAGAGAATCATCATGCAGGGCAGAGGGGGTGCAGGGTGGGCACAGGCTGCATGGAGAGGGGTCCCAACCTGCCATGGCAGAGACAAGGGCAGCCTCATCTCATGCTCTCAACAGCATCACCCCCATGTGCTGAGGCTGCTGTGGGAATACAAGCAAAGAAAGCCACACGTGTGTGTGTTCCCATGCACACACATGTGACTCCCCTTTACCTTTGAGTCACCAGTGTTCAAAACCTTCTCTGCCAAGAGCCTCCTGACTAATATTCCCCCCTCTCTCTCCGTTTCTCCCTCTCTTTCTCTTGCATACAGGCTAATTTTATCTTCTGTCTTTCATCTGTCTGTGGCTCTACCACTCCTGACAAAAAAAAAGAGGTTTTCACAGATTTTGCTGGTGCTCACCAGCTTTAAAAGCTTTCATCTCCCTCTGACGAGGAGTGCATGTCATCTGCTCGCTCCAAATTACAGCGGAGGCCTTCACACTCAATCGGAGCATTTTCTGCCTAATTTCCCAGGGAGCAAGATTAAGTGTGGGCTTGAGGCTTGCGTGGTGTGATCTGCAGAGCAACCCTCCTGCTGGCTCCCAGGGCTGGCCACGGGGAAGCAGGAGCCCTCCTCGCCTTGTCTTCTCCAACGCGCAGCCTTGGAAGAAGATGTGCAAAAGCAATACCTCCAGCAGGCAATTCCTGACCTCACATGGTGCAAGGGGATGCCTGAGCAGGGAGTCTGAGCCCTGAGCTTTGATGGTTGGACTTGATGATCTTAGAGGTCTTTTCTAACCTTAATGATTCTGTGATTCTATAAGCTCTGCCCATCCACACGAGGGGCCCAGGAGAGAGAGCAGCACTGAGCAAACTGCCCCCCTGCACCAAACTCACCCTGGGGCAAGTTCAGGAGGCAACAGCAGCTTTTCCATACACACTGGTTTGGGCTGGGAGAGAGTTAATTTTCTTTGTAGTAGCTAGTATGGGGTTAGGATTTGTGCTGAAGGCAGTGTTGATAATGCAGAGATGTTTTTGTTCCTGCTGAGCAGCGCTCGCACAGAGTCAAGGCTGTTTCTGCTCCTCACCCCACCCCACTGCTGAGCAGATTGGGAGTGCACAAGGATTTGGGAGGGAACACAGCTGGGACTTTTGACCCCCAACTGCCCCAAGGGATATTCAACGCCCTCAGCCTCACGGTGTGAATGTTGGGGTTGTCCTGTGCAGAGCCAGGAGCTGGACTCGATGATCCTTCTGGGTCCCTTCCAGCTCAGGACATTCTATGGTTCTATTATGGGGTGTCGTGTTCAGCATGTAAAGCTGGGGGAAGAAGACAGAAGTGGGGGACATTCAGAGGGATGGTGTTTGTCTTCCCAAGTAACCATTATGTGTGATAGAGCCCTGCTTCCCTGGGGATGGCTGAGCACCCACCTGCCGATGGGAAGCGGCAAATGAATTCCTTGGTTTGCTTGGCTTCCATGCACAGTTTTTCTCTTCCTATTAAACTGTCTTGATCTCAACCCACTTTTAGCCTTCCAATTCTCTGCCCTATCCCACCACGGGGAGGGAGCAAGCAGTGCAGTTCTTTGCTGCCAGCTGGGCTTAAACTTGACACTGCAATGCTCTGGTTGTCCCAGAAGCAGCAGAGAGAGTGGAGCAGCAGACGGGGGATTCACTCCCAGTCATCTCTGTAGGGTTCACACGGGGCACAGTCAGATCAGCAGGTCGAAGGTGGAAGTCTAGTGTCACCCTGCTCTCACCACACAGTCCCCTCCCTCCATCTCCTCCTGAAAGGTTTTATCAGGAGGGACACAGGCTGGAGAGAGGATGCACTGGGCAAACAGAGCCCTGGGCCGGGATCAGCCGGTACCCAGGGAATGACTGTGGATGCCCAAATCCCAGCAGTATTTTCCCACTCCTGGAAGACATCCCAGACTGTGGGCAGTGGCCATGTCAGTCCCCAACTCCTCTGCCTCCCTGCAGCACCACAGAGCCTCTCCTTGGTGTAGGCGCACTCCCCTGGCAAAGAACAATGTCATGGAATCATAGAATCTTCTGGTTGGAAAAGACCTTGGAGATCATCAAGTCCAACCACACCCATCATACCCAAATCCTGTCCCTAAAAAACTCATCTCCCCGTTTTCTAAACACCTCCAGGGATGGTGACTCAACGCCCTCTCTGGGCAGCCTCTGCCAGGGCCTGAGAACACTTTCAGTGAAGAAATATTTCCTGATGTCCAGTCTGAACCTGCCCTGGCACAACTTGAGGCCATTTCCCCTTGTCCCATCACCTGTCACTTGAGAGAAGAGCCCAGCACCCACCTCCCCACAGCCTCCTTTCAGGCAGTTGTAGACAGGGATGAGGTCTCCCCTCAGCCTCCTCTTCTCCAGGCTAAACAGCCCGAGGTCCCTCAGCCGCTCCTCACAGCACTTGTTCTCCAGCCCCTTCCCCAACTCCGTTCCCTTCTCTGGACACTCTCCAGCCCCTCAATGTCCTTCTTGTACTGAGGGGCCCAGAACTGACCCCAGTACTCGAGGTGTGGCCTCCCCAGTGCCCAGTGCAGGGGCACAATCCCTGCCCTGCTCCTGCTGCCCACGCTGTGTCTGACACAGCCCAAGATGCCATTGGCCCTCTTGGCCACCTGGGCCACTGCTGGCTCATGGTCAGCCCCTGTCAACCAACACCCCCAGGTCCTTCTCCTCCAGGCAGCTCTCCAGGCACTCTTCCCCAAGCCTGGAATTCTGTGGGGGTTGTTGTGTCCCAAGTGCAGGACTTGGCACTTGGTCTTGTTGACCCTCATCCCATTGGTCTCAGCCCATGGATCCAGCCTGTCCAGATCCCTCTGCAGACCCTCCCTTCCTTCAAGCAGATCAGCACTGCCACCCAGCTTGGTGTCATCCCCAAACTTGCCAAGGGTGCACTCAATCCCTTTGTCCAGATCATTGATAAAGATATTGAACAGGACTGGACCCAGCACTGAACCCTGGGGACACCACTCGTGAGCGGCCTCCAACTGGATTTAACTCCATTCCCCACCACCCTCTGGGCCCGGCCATCCACCCAGTTTTTCACCCAGCAGAGGCTGTGACCGTCCAGGCCAATGGCAGACGGTTTCTCAAGCAGAATATTGTGAGAAAGGGTGTCAAAGGCTTTACAAAAGTCCAGGTACAGCACATGCACAGCCTTCCCCTCGTCCATTGACCAGGTAACCTTGTCATAGAAAGAGATCAGGTTGGTCTGGCACCAGAGCTGGCAGCTCACATGGTTCTTGTGACCCATCACAAAGCAGGAGGGACGCTGCCGTTTTGCTGACAGAGGGGCCAGTCAGGTAAAACGGAGGTGAAACTACTCCTTTATTTTCTGCACACACACTCCTCCATTCGGCTGTGCCGTTGGCAGAGACACCTCTCACAGGTGAGGAGTTTGACCCAAAGCCCCAGTTTCTGACACAGCCAGTTCTGACAGCAGTTTCAAGGCTGTTGATGCCATCTCTGAGTGTTGTGCAGCCACATCTCAGCTCTGGTTACTGTGAGAGCTGTGTTGGCCACACCTGGACGTGCCAGCTCCTTCCCAACAGCCATCCCACTTCTTCTGGGCTGGCTGTCCATGGGGCAGAGCCCTGGGTGCCACCTGAGCGTGAGGGTGGAGGCACTCTTTGTTCCTTGGAAGTGATGCTACTTTTGAGCAAAGGCAGAAATGCCTGCACCGAGATGTTGGGTAACACGGTCAGGTAGGGCCAACCCAGCCTCCTGACCATAGAACCCTCCCCAACAACCCCTCCACCCAGCAACCTTCATCCTGCCCCACGGGTGAGAAGATCTGATGCCATCCCCTTAGGGCTTCCACTCGCATCTGCTCTGAGATCACAAATACCAGGGTGTGAGACAATCAGTGCCCACAGCCGGGGTGAGGGCACACACCCAGCACAGAGCCGCCACTCCCAGGCAAGGAGCTTTCTCCCCCCCCAAGGCTGGGGTGTCGTGGGAAGCCAGCAGCTCCTCCCTCAGCTCCCGGCAGGCAGAGCACGAGCTGAGATGGAGCGAGGAGCAGACGGCACGATTAGCTCTGCTCAAAAAGGTCAAAACACTTATCAGACGTGAACGGCAAAGCTAAAAATACACTCGGCACCTCCCTGGCAATTCTCTCCCGGGGAAGTGACAGCCGTGGCTGGTGGGGAAGGAGGGTGGGATGTGAACAGGGCTGCTGCTCTCCTGGATGGATGCCTGGATCACCACCGGGGGGGGGGGGGGGGGGGGGGGGGGGGGGGGTGTCCTCCCCCTTCTCCCATCCTTCTGTTTGATTAGGGAAGGAAAGAGTGACACCAACACCAGTGTCACTGGAGATGCTCTGAGAGGTAATGGGATGGCTGGAATAAGGCAGGAATGGGCTGGTGCTGCAGCCTGGGAAGCCAGGCTGAAAGTCAGGCTGTGAAGAAGGTGAAGGGGGGAAACTGCACCAGAGCTGAGACATCAGGAACCAACAGAGGAAAGAACAAGGAGGTAACAAGATGCCAGGGATGACACAGGTGGGCAAATGGAGACACTGGACACACTCCCTTACAAAGAGCCAGCACCATCATCCCACCACACCCTGCTGCTCTCACTCTCAGGGCCCCTCACAGCCAGACACATTTCCCCTCGATGCTTCTGGTCCCACTCAGCCAGACGGGAGATGTGGTCCATGGCCCGTGTCATGGAGGAACTGCAGCACACAGCACACCCTGCCTGGGCTCTGCAGGCCCACCAGGACACGAGCATTCTGCAACCAACAGAACTGCACAGGAAGGACAGGGATCTGTTGGAGCAAATCCAGAGGAGGCCACAGAGATGATCCGAGTGCTGGAGCACCTCCTGGATGAGGAGAGGCTGAGAGAGTTGGGGTTGTTCAGTCTGGAGAGGAGAAGGCTCCAGGGAGACGTTAGAGCAGCCTCCCAGGACTGAAAGGAAAGCTGGGGAGGGGCTCTTGATCAGGGAGTGCAGGGATAGGATGAGGGGGAAGGGTTTTCAGCTGAAAGACGGGAGATTGAGATGAGATGACACAGGGGTTGGAACTGGATGGGCTTTAGGGCCCCTTCCAACCCAAATCATTCTATGATTCTATGTGTGTTGATGCTTTCCATCACAGTGCAGCAAAAACATCCACTCACACCTCTGAAGCTCCCCCGTCTCTGCAATGCTCAGAGCTGCGATGGGAAGGAAATTCTCAATGATGTTGCAACTCTCGGTCCTATTTTTTGCTTGTTCATAACTCTCTGTGTCCCTGTTGTGCTTATGAGTACCACTCTTTCCATCTCAGCTCCTCCCTCAGACCAGCACTGGAAAGACCTCCAGAAACGAATGGCTGCTCTGAGACCCTTGAGGAACGTTGCCTCCCAGTCATAGCAAAGAGGGTGTGCAACCTGCTGGTCTCATGAGGAAAACACAGTTGTGCCTCTTGGATTTCATATTTAAGGTTTTATTGCTGGCAGAGGCCGAGAAAGGGTAGCATAGGCTGTGATCAGAGGGCTCTGGGGTTGCTCTAGGCTGGCACGTTCCTCCCTGGCTCCTGTGGTCACAGAAAGACCAGCCCAAGACATGAGGCCACCCCTCCACCATCAGTTCCCGTGGTGGAGATGCCTTGGGTTGGAACTAAGGGATGAGAAAGTTGTACTTTCCAACCAGAACTGTTCCAGCCCAGCGTGTGGGAACACACAGTGTGGGAAAGTCCTGGGACACTGTTGTGACAGGAGGGACAGGGACCCAGCCAGGATGTGGGCAGCTTCTCCACGTGAACTGGAGCTGCACCAGCACAGAAGTGATGGTGAGGAGAAATGACAGTGGCAATTTGCAGCAGGGCTCCTGAACACTGTCACTGCCAATCGCTGTCACCAGGTAGTAGCCTCAAAGACCTCACCTGGGCGATGGTTAAGCTCCTGGTCTCCTCGTCTCATTAGGAGCTGTTACCATCATTATTGCTGCATTTGCTCCTGCCCTGCACTGTGCAGGCAAACAATGGTCTCACAGCAGCCAGAGCTGCCCCTGCGAGGATGAGAGCCTGGAGGAGATGAGCTGTATCAGAGTTCAGACCCTGCCACAGGGTCTCCAAATTTCACAGGATTTCCTGGGGTGCTCAGGTTGCCAGGACCAGATCTCAGGATCTCTTCGCTGTCCAGGGCTACAATACAGTGAAATGGGGCCAGTAGCACTCATCCTGCTCTCCCCCACCCTGGCACCTAGAGCATTGGTTCCTCTGCTGCACAGTCTGGGTTGACCAGGGCAGGGATTGGGCCCTAGTCTCGACACAGGTGAGGCCACACCTCAAGTACTGGGTTCAGTTCTGGGCCCCTCAGTACAAAAAGGACATTGAGGGGCTGGAGAGCGTCCAGAGAAGGGAATGGAGTTGGGGAAGGGGCTGGAGAACAAGTCCTACGAGGAGCGGCTGAGGGACCTGGGGTTGTTTATCCTGGAGAAGAGGAGGCTGAGGGGAGACCTCATCACTGTCTACAACTGCCTGAAAGGAGGCTGTGGTGAGGTGGGTGCTGGGCTCTTCTCCCAAGTGACAGGTGATGGGACAAGAGGAAATGGCTTCAAGTTGCACCAGGGAAGGTTCAGATTAGACATCAGGAAAAATTTCTTTACTGAAAGAGTTCTCAGGCCCTGGCAGAAGCTGCCCAGGGAGGGGGTTGAGTCTCCGTTCCTGGAGGTGTTTAAAAGGCAGGTGGATGGGTTTCTGAGGGATATGGTTTAGTCAGGGGACAGGTACGGCTGGACTTGATGATCTCAGAGGTCTTTTCCAACCGGATGCTTCTATGATTCCATGATTCTATGGTTCTATGACCCTGGGGTTAATGTGTGTCTCATAAAGAATACTGCAGCGTGCCTCCATGTTCCACTGACATGGGGCCACCTCGTGTCCCTGAGAGCACAGCCTGGGCTGCCCATGTCCCTGCCATTGTGCCCTCTCCACCTGCAGGCCTGCAGCAGTGAGGCAGGCATCATTGCTCCCTGTTCCATCAGGTGTTGCTGTCTCCTAGGAGCTGTGGAACACCTACCCTGTCCTGGGCAGGAGGGACTGGGAGAAGCACTTCCCAGGGACCAGGAGCCAGCATCAAAGGGCTGTTTCTTTGCCTTAGAATAGATCTTATTCCCTCTTACACCCACCACTCGTGCACCAGTTGTGCAAAGGACACATCCCTCTGCTCCTCTCCAGGGACAAAAGCAGGAAGGGAAGAGGTCCTTACTGCTTCACCTCCAGTTTACCCTTCCTTTGGGCGAGAGCTTTTAATTTCCTTTCAGAGCCAGTGCAGTGAACATTAAATGATGTCAGATCCCTCGATACAAAGCCAAGGGATCCCCCAGCCTCTGGTTAAGCCCTGTTTGAGTGACAGCCCGGTACCTGCAGGTCAGAGACCTCCCTGGTGCTGCTGACAGCTCTGCTAAAAGCTCTTTGTTCCTCAGCCCCTAAGGCCCTGCTAAGTGGCGAATGGCACAGAGAGCATCTGCGGAGCCCATGAGGAGGGTGTCCTGGTGGAGAGATGCTCTAGGCTGTCTTCCCTGCTCCTTTGAGCAATGCTGGGCAGCATCACAGCTCACCCTCCCTGCTTATGGGGTGGTGGAGTTCTACACCAGCAGGTTGGGCCCTCAGATCAGGGCTGGTTCCTCTCCCAGGGGTGTGATGCTTTCTATGGATGTGCACATAGATGAGATGGAGCCATCACTGTCCCCACTTGCCTCCTTCCAGCTGTCCTCCAGCCAGAAGAGTTCCAGGAAAGGGACAAACGAGATTCAAAAGGAAAAGCAGCACAGTTGGGGCAAGAAGGAAGGGAGGAGTCACAAGATTTTGCAAGAAGCTGTGTGCTTCCAGCCTCCCTCCTCCTTGCTACCCCTCGCCCCACCTTGGCTCCCCTGCTCATCAGCTCCGTGCTGCGTGTGCCAACCAACCTGTTGATTACGGACACGAGCTCTGAAGTTCTCTCTCCATAATCACCCTCTTGGCGCTACCCCTTGTGAAGAAGCCACTGGAGAGCAGATATGATGAGCCAGGGCTCCTTCGGTGGGTGCCTACACCTTTAAATCAGGGAGAAAAAAAAAATAAATCCTTCGCCTAGAGGGCAGTGGAACAATTTTGACTTTAAAAAGAGAGCGAGACAGAGAGAGCGAAGTGAGCGTTAACAACTCCTGATCCAGTCCCTGGGCATTCATTAATGTTTCATGGCGCTTTCAATTATTGCCTCCTCTGCCACTGCCGTCATCTGTCTCTTCAAATCGACGGTATAATAACCACTCAAGCAGAAATCCACTCTGCTGTCTGCCCGCCGCTCCCTCCCAGCCTCCGCAGCTCCCTCTCTCCAAGCTTTTCATCTGCGCCTCGCACACCTCAGCCTGGAAGCGCCTTTGCCCCTTCCCCAGGTGGCCCCAGCTGAGGATCGCGCTGGGGGGGAGGGAGGGTGAACACGGAGGGGAGCAGAGGATGGGTCAGAGCCCTCTGGGGGAGGGTGGACACGGAGGGCAGCAGAGGATGGGTCAGACCCTCCTGTTTCAGAGCCAGGCTTTAACCACGCAGCTCCCACCCCGCACCGAGGGGCCTCGCGGCTGGTTTGGCACGGGGCGGGGGGATCTGACACCCCAGCTTGGGCGCACCCCGCAGCACCCACCCCACGCGCAGGGCACACCCCACCCGCCCGCTCGCAGGACCCCACGTTCCCGGTGAGCAGCCACGCACCGCGGGCACCGCCCGCCCGCACACGCCCAGCCCGCGGCGCCCCCTCCCACGCGTGCCCAGCCCCGCAGAGCGAGGCGGCTCTGCCTGCACACGCTCGCTGCGTGCACAGCCTCGGGGCTCCAGCCCCAGCGCACGGTGTGTCCCGCATCCCTCCCTCACCTGCAACCCCGCCCCACGCTGCTACCTGAGCCCTTCCTGAATATGGGACACCCTAAGGCAAGCGTGGGCTCCCCGGGTGTCCTCTCGCCCGGGAACCTCTGGGTGCCTGGGACATGGGAGAAGCAGTGCTGGAGGAGGCTGGAAGAGACTGTGGAGCTCTGTCTGTCCGTGCTTTCCTCTGCAAGGTATCCTGGCTGAGGTCTGCAGAGGGTTGGAGATGGGTGGGAAGCAGCTGAAGCACCTGCTGCAGGTTGTGTGAAACTGCACAGCTCATCTCAGCCTTTCAGTGCCTCCATAGTCTCAGATCTGCCAGCATCAAGGCTCCAACACTACACAAGGCCCATAAATTTCACTTTTGCCTTGCTTAGTCTTCAGTGCTCACAAACACAGTGTCCCTGGGACTCAGCACCTCAGGGTGAAGCAGCCAGAGCCTTCAACTCAGGGCAAGGATCTGTGAAGGACCAAAAACTGTGTTCCCAACTACTCTGCCCAGCACCCCCCAGCCTGTCTGGACACATCATCCTCTATCTGGGATGGGAGGAAGAGCTTGTGGCTTCCACCGCAGACTGTGATGAACTCAAAACACCCTGGTTTGATGTCAGTGTTTCTGCTCATGAAGACAAAAGCATTTGGCTGAGATGAAGTCATGTCCTTCAATCCCACCCCTGCATTCACACCTCAGAGAGGTGCTGGGACTCTGCATTTTTTACCATTTATTATTTCCTCAGAATGGAAAGAGTGCTGTGTCGTGGTTGAAATGTCAAAATTTCCAGTGGGACATTCCCTATTTAACTGTCCTCTTCGAGCTGGGATTTATTGCCGACAACTGAATCACCCACATCTTGTTGCTATTACCATAAAGCCCTTCTCACCCCTGTGGTCCTCCCCAGCTCTGCTGTCCAAGTGTTCTCCAGGAGGAAGAGGATGCTTGGAGAGGTACCAAGGCCACCTGAGGGATCTGGTGGCAGACAAGCAAGGGGAGGCTGGTGGCCAGGCTCTGCTGCCTTTCCTCCCCAGGACAGGTTTGCAAAGCAGGCTCCCAGCCCCCTCCCTGATCTCCTGCCACCAGCATTCCCAGCTGCTCCAGCTCTGCGGGGAGGCTGGAAGCACACAGCTCCTTGCAAACGCTTGCTGCTCCTCCCTTCCTCCTCCTCACCCCACCGTGCTGGTTTTCCTTTTGAATTTTGCTTCTCCCTTTCCTGGAACTCTTCTGGCTGGAAGGAGGCAAGCGGGGACTTGGCCCTGGGTAGCAGCTGGACTCAGCGCGAGGTGGTGGGATGCACAGGAATGCCCCAGCAGGGGTTTTACTCTCTCTTTTCTTTCTCTCACTCTTCTAAAGATATTCCAGAGTCCCTCTGATGGGAGCCAGATGTGCCCCCAGATGTTTCCACTTAGCAGAGTGCTGGACTGCCTCCTGTGTGCTCTTGAAGGCTCTGTGTGTGTCTCGGTGATGCTGGTGCAGCCCTGCCTCGGCACGGGGCACACACACACACACACAGAGCTCCCCTCAAGTGTCCCCTCAAGAGCTGACCCATTGGTGCCCATCCCTAACTCTCCCTTGGTCAGGGCAGCCTTGCCCTGAGCAGCCAAGTGCAGAGACATCAACACATGCTGAAAGGATGAACAGGCAGGGGCATGCGTGGGCACAGGGACACGCGTGGGCACAGGGACACGCGTGGGCACAGGGACACGCGTACACACCCTGGCTTTACTTGTGCACATGGACGTGGCATGGGGAGCATTCAAATGCACACGTGGGTGTGCACCACCAGGGCCTCTCTCTGGGTTACTGCAAGCTGTGATGCTGGATATCCAGACCACTCAGCAGCTGCCACTCCAAGGAGAGGTTTTTCAAACTGTGCTGGAGCCTTCCTCTCCTGCAACTCATCACACTGCAGCATGGTGGCATGGCACGAGCAGGCAGGCAGGGGCTGGCCATCACCTCAGTGCCTGGCACGAGCAGGCAGGCAGGTATGGAATGGTTTGGGTTGGAAGGCACCTCAAAGCCCCAGTTCCACCTCCCCTGCCATGGGCAGAGACACCTCCCACTGGATCAGGGGGCTCAAAGACCCATCCAACCTGGCCTTGAACACCTCCAGGGATGGGGCAGCCACCACTCCTCTGGGCAACCTTTGCCAGGGCCTCCCCACCCTCATTGTGAAGAATTTCTTCCTAATGTCTAATCTAAATCTGCCCCCTTCCAATTTAAAGCAATTCCCTGTCATCCTATCACTACTTGCTCTTGTAGGGCAGGCAGGGGCTGGCCATCACCTCAGGGCATGGCACGAGCTGGCACAGGGGTTGGCCATCACCTCTTTCAGGAGAGTGCTTTGCCAGCAAGCACCATCTCTCTAGAGCCACCCTGCAGAGCTGTGTCTCCCTCTCCCCAGCCTGGCCTGGCATGAGCTGAGCTCACTTCTCTTTCTCCACATGCTCCCAGCATCAGACCCAAGTGGGCCAAAACCCCCTGCCCCTGAGACATTACCAACTGCAGACAGGTTCCTCCATCACTCCCCTGCTCTGAGCAGCATCCAGCCCTCCCTCCAGACACACGTGCACACAAGATGTCTATCATTGCAATCTTCCCCCCATGTGCTCCAGAGATGCCCTCCTGCATGTCCTGAGAACAAGGTACCAGGGTGATGCAGGATCAGCCCCTCCCAGCCCAATCCCAGCATTCCCAGCACTCACTGGGCTGGGTTGCCCAGCCCTGGGCTTCCCCCAGAAGCCTGCAGTGCTGCCGAGTGGGGCTGCTTGGAGAGGGGCACCAATGGGTTCCATGGTCCCAGCACACTGGGGTCATGACTGGCAGGACCTGTTTCCTGGCTGGGGTCGTGGTGTCACAGGAGGGAGGGCTCGGTCCAGCCCTGCCACCATCAGCATCCAGACCCAGGAGCAGTCTCTTTATTTTCACTCCAGTTTTCTTTCCCATTTATGTGCCGGTGGTGCCGTTCACAGCTCGTTGTACAGCACAAATCTCAGCCACACTGGGTGACATTTAAGAGCAGGCGGGCGGGGATGGGGGGGACAATGGTGTGGCAGGAGGTGGGGGAGCAAACCCATCCAGTGCTGCTAAACCTGGAGCTCAGAAGTGTCTCTCCAGTTGCCAAGTCAGAGAGCTGATGCCAATGCCCAGGGGTAAGCAGGAGGTCTGGGCTGGGCATCCCAGCCCAGAGCTGTGTGTGCGGGAGGGGGTGGCAGTGCCTCTCCCCCACCACCCCCTCCTCCGTTCCTCCCCGTTCACGCTCCCCCTCTCTCTCCTAATCCCCACAAATGCTAAGATATTTAAATGTGGTATTTTCAAATCTAATCAGCGTTCCAAAGCTGTGCTGCCGCCACTCAAATTTAATTTGATCCATTTACCAGCTTTGTGGTGCATCTAATCAAAGAGAGGGAACAATTAGGTTAATGTCAGGGGTCACCTCGCAGGCTCCTGCGCCGCTCAGCAACAGGAGGCATCCGTGGAAGGCCAGTCCTGAGGAACAAAAGCAAGAGTCAGGGGTCTCAGGGGCCTGGGCTGGAGGTGCCCACGGAGGTGAAGGGCACCCCGGGTCACGCACATCAAGGGATGGCTTGGAGTGAGGCACTTGGAGGGAGGGTGGGATGCTTCATCCCTTTCAGCTTCAGTGTGAGCAGAGACTTGGGCTGCCCAGGCCAGTCCTGCGTGTGGGTTTGCATCCTGCTCCAGCCATCTCTTGACCCATCCATCCCTAGAAGAGGCCGTCCTGGGATGGGTTTGACCTGGGACTGCTGCTGCCACTATTATAGCTCAGGGACTCCTGACACGATAGTCTCGATAAGATGAGCTTTGTGTCTTTCCCAGTATCCACATGTGGGCCCTGGTCAGGGTTGGGAGAGGTTCAGGTAGAGAAACCTCAGCCAAAATATCCTCTAGCTTAACCAAAGCTGGACTGTGGCATCATGCTCAGGGTGAGACCACTCCAGGTCAGACTGGCCATCATATTTGCCACCTGGAGATGGGCAAAACACATTTAGGGAGAAGGACCAGCCAGGATCTCAGAGTCAGCACAGCAGACAAGCTTGGTGACCAGGCAGTGCCGTGAAGCCAGGCTGGGTACCTTTCCCCTGCTTTGCTGGTGGCCATAGCTCTTAACCGGAACCTGTCCATCACGGTGTGGTTCATCTCACAGGTTCTCCGTGCTCATGTCATGACAGGGCTCAGCCCC
Source organism: Dromococcyx pavoninus (assembly GCA_033558185.1). Lineage (NCBI taxonomy): Eukaryota > Metazoa > Chordata > Aves > Cuculiformes > Neomorphidae > Dromococcyx > Dromococcyx pavoninus. The sequence goes on along the minus strand of JAUMJL010000035.1, from coordinate 543,836 downwards.
TTTGGAAAGGGCCACTGGAAGGAGCAAGGGATGTGGCATTTGCCCTCCTTGGGTATAGCCACCAGTTTGATGCTGGGAAGCTCGTTGCTGGGCCCAGACACAGTCAAGAGGAGATGAAGATGAAAGATAAGTGTCTGTGGTGCTGCATTTTATAGCTCAAACACTGGCAGAGCAAGTGATCCCCTTCTCCTCCTCCCTTTGCCTCACTCCTGAAGCCTCAGCCCATCCTTTGCCTGTGGAGATGTCCCACTGTGTGTGCTTGTTGGGCTTGGCTTCAGTCCCACCTCAGTTCCCAAACCCTCATCTTCCTGCAGGTTCTCCATGGGGTGGAGGCGAAGGGGGTGGTGTGGGGAGCAGGGCTGGGGAGGAGGGTGAGGGGGACAGGGTCAGGGCAGCAGGACCACCAGTGGCAGCACCTGGGGAGAGATGGAAGGAAGGGGGTGGGAGGGGAAGAATAAACAAGCTTTGGGTAGATTTATTGTTTCTTGTTTAAACACATTCTTTAAAAGTCTGGATGAAGAACTGAAGCGAGGCAGGCGTGGAGAGAGCTCACACGTGTGATGCCTCCTGCTGCCCCCTCCCTACCACAGTCCTGAGCCCAGCAGGACCCAGCAGCAGCTCAGGAGATAACAGGTGGGTTTGGGGTGCTCTTAGGGTACAAAGCTGCCATCCCAACCAGTTTCTGCACCTCTCAAAACCCAGATGTGCATCACTCTCCTGCTGCAGCGTTGCCGAAGTCTCTGGGCTGAGCTGGGGTGGAGCTTTGGGAGCATCAGATATTGAACTTGAAATGGAGTGAACAGAAAAATGAGCTTTTTTTCCTACCACCCATGAAATTCCTAATCCAAACTTTAATTGCTGTTGTAGAAAAACCTCAATCCCTCACCACAAGAAGAAAAAACAAAGAAAAGGACTAAATACAGGAACTGTGAAAAGCTGGGGCAGAAAACAAACCCAGACTATAGAAAAAAGGAAATAAAACCCACCCTGCTTTGCTTGCTACAAAATACATTATTTCAGGATTTTCATTTTCCCCACAAGAAATTATAGAATAATAGAATGGTTTGGGTTGGAAGGGATCTTAAACATCATCCAGTCCCATCCCCCTGCCGTGGGCAGGGACACCTCCCACTGGATCAGGGGGCTCAAAGCTCCATCCAACCTGGCCTTGAACACCTCCAGGGATGGGGCAGCCACCACTGCTCTGGGCAACCTGGGCCAGGGCCTCCACACACTCATCGTGAAGAAATTCTTCCTAATGTCTAAACTAAACCATCCCCCTTCCAATTTAAAGCCATTCCCCCTCATCCTGTCACTACACACCCTTGTGAAAAGTCCCTCCCCAGCTTTCCTGGAGCCCCTTTCTGTCCTGGGAGGCTGCTCTAAGGTCTCCCCAGAGCCTTCTCTTCTCCAAGCTGGACAACCCCAACTCTCCCAGCCTGTCCTCATATGGGAGGTTCTCCAGCCCTTGGATCATCTCTGTGGCCTCCTCTGGACTCATTCCAACTGTTCCATGTCCTTCTTACATTGGGGTTTCCAGAACTGGACACAATACTCCAGGTGGGGTCTCACAGGAGCAGAATAGAGAGGAAGAATCACCTCTTCAGCCACTCCACCAGCAGCCCCAGCACCCTGATGTGTTTCCCATGCCTGGCCTTCCCTTCATCTCCTTCCCCAAGTGAAAGCCACAGAACTGTTGCTCCAGGGCTCCCTGCACAGGGAGCTGCAGCGCTGGGGGTGGGCTCACAGCAGATGGTTGGGCATCGCCCCTCTGACCTGGTGCTGGAAGGATGCTGGGAGGGACAGGAAAACTCAGAGCTGGGACTGGAGAGGGGTCCAGCCCCGTGATACCAGTGCCAAGCAGATGGGAAGTTGTGCTCCCCCTGAGCCCCAGGATGTAGAGAGCAGATCCATCCTCACCTGCACAGGATGGGTGTTGGAGGGTGACCTTGTGAACACGTCCATACACACCTGGCTGTGAACTGTGTGCATTGTGTGTTTCCTGTGCCTGCTGTGGGTGTCACACTCCCATATCTGTACCTGTTGCTCCTGTGGCACCAAGTCCACCGAGATGCAGAGGAGGCAGAGTGGAGGCTCAGGGCTTTACCACTGTCTCTGTGTCTCTCTTGTCCTGAGGATGGATACCTGCAGGCCTGAAGCATCCACCTGTGCCCTCCCTCCTTCACTCCACGTGCCCTCCCTCCCCACTGCCCTAAATTCCCTCTTCCCCAGGGCTATCACAGCCTTTCCTGCCAATTCCCTGCATCTTTTCTGACGGCAGCTGGATCTCCAGGACGGGGACATCCGTGGCATCACCCACAGCCCAGGTCCTGCATCGCCACTAACTGCTCTGTGCCCGTGCTCCCCTGGGCAGCTGTGTGGCACCTTGCAAAGCCGTGTCCCAGCCTGTGGCGGCTTTTCACTCCCCAAACGGGCTGGGAGGATATTTCTGCACTGTGTGATTCAGATACACATGCTCTGCAATCTGTTGCAGAGTAGGGGTACTTGGCAAGGTTCCCTTGCCCAGGCTGTTCAGGGACTCCTGGGCTCAGACACAGCTGGGGTTTCCCACCACAGACCAGGCTTGACATAAATGAGCAAGAGGAGACAGAGATGTGTGTCCCACATCCCCTGTATGCCTGGATGAGGTCCTGCCCAGCACCCCCTCCACCAAACCGCTGCTGCTTCCCAACTTGGGGACACCCAGCAGGGTTTGGTGCCTGACCCAGAGCACTGTGCCCTGGCGGGGTGTGGAAGATGAAGGAGCAATACCCTGGGAAAAGGGGGGTTAGAGACCAGCCTGTGACACCTATTCCTCTCGTGGGCAGGAGGGTGGGGAAGCAACAGTGGCAGGTTGGTACCCAGAGGCTCTGCCAGGAGAGGCATCTTGGGCTGTGTCAGACACAGCGTGGGCAGCAGGAGCAGGGCAGGGATTGTGCCCCTGCACTCAGCACTGGTGAGGCCACACCTCGAGTCCTGGGGTCAGTTCTGGGCCCCTCAGTACAAGAAGGACTTTGAGGGGCTGGAGAGCGTCCAGAGAAGGGAACGGAGCTGGGGAAGGGGCTGGAGAACAAGTCCTGTGAGGAGCATCTGAGGGAACTGGAGCTGTTTAGCCTGGAGAAGAGAAGGCTGAGGGGAGACCTCATCACTGTCTACAATTGCCTGAAAGGAGGTTGTGGTGAGGTGGGTGCTGGACTCTTCTCCCAAGTGACAGGTGATGGGACAAGAGGAGATGGCCTCAAGTTGTACCAGGGGAGGGTCAGACTGGATATTAGGAAGGATTTCTTCACTGAAAGGGTTCTCAGGCCCTGGCACAGCTGCCCAGGGAGGGGGTTGAGTCACCATCCCTGGAGATGTTTAAAAATGAGTTTTTGAGGGACAGGGTTTAGCCGATGATGGGTGCGGTTGGACTTGATGATCTCCAAGGTCTTCTCCAACCAGAAGATTCTATGATTCTATGACTTCCATGCTCCCCACTCTCGTAGCTGTCCAGACCCCATGGTGGGAACAGGGAAATGTGACTCTGGGCCCTCTCCAACCCCTTCCCTGTGCTCTGTGCCCAGCAATGGTTTTTAGCAATGTCAGCACAGCCCACAGGCTTGCTCTGAGCCCTCTCCAGCCCCAGCGGGCTCTGGCAGGGACTTGGGATGTAGCACCTTCTACAGAGAGCATCCCTCTCCCCAAACAGAGCTGCCCCTCTCTGGGTCCATGCAGCCCCATGCACAGCAGCCTCAGGCTGATAGCAAGAGCTGGATCTCCAGCCCATTTTCCTGCACTTCAGCAGGGGCAGAGCATGGGAGCTGCTTTTTTCCTTATGGATTACAATGGAGCTGGAGCCTCTTCATCACAGGGAATAAGGAAACACAGAGCTTAAATGCCTGCTGGGGCTACTTGTAATTTAAGGCAGGCATTTTCTATTCCCTTGCAGCCTCCTTGCATTCTGTCTGCTACTCAGTGGCTCCTTCCACCTCCCTTTCAACCGTGGTCTGTGAGACCAACCCAAGGCTACAATCTCCGTCCTCTTCCTCCCCAGGAGGGTGCCTCCCCCACAGAACATTCCTCACCCCTGAAGCCAGTGGGTGCTTTGTAGATCCATCCAGGGAGCAACTTCTTACATGAGAATGGGAAAGAGAAGAGCCAAGGGGTTGGAGAGACCTTCAGCGGTAGGAAGCCGGTGGGGTGACCTCCCCAGTAGGATATCTCATGGAGCTGGGAGAAGGGGGCATCGGGGACCCTCTTCGATTGTGTCTCAATCCACTTATCATCTCCCACACCCTCTCCTTGTTTCTCCTGCATCCATCCCTCTCTGTCATCCCCTTCGCTCTCCCATCTCCCTGGTTGACCCCTCTTCTCTGCTAAGGTGTGCAACTCACTCCCACCCCAATGCTCCCCTCCAGCAAGGAGGAAGGTGACAGGGGCTGGGCTGGGCTGCAGCACCAAGGACCACTCATAGAATCATATAATTGTTTGGTTATAAAAGACCTTTGAGATCATCCAGTCCAATTTGACCTGTCCACTACTAAACCACATCCCTGAGCACCTCATCTACCCTTAAATCCTTCTAGGGATGGGGACTGCACCACCTCCCTGGGCAGCCTCTGCCAGGGCCCGAGAACCCTTTCAGTAAAGAATTTTTTCCCAATATCCAATCTAAACCTCCCTGGTGCAACTTGAGGTCATTTTCTATCACTTGGTTTTCTCTCTGGAAGAGCTGGAAGCCCAACGCTCGTAGCACTACGATGGAATAGGGATGTGCTCCTTTCCACCTCCTGCACCCACAGCTTAAAAATGAAGGTGTTCAGGTGGAGAAAAATGCTATTTTAGGAGCATCTGGAGGTCTGCAGGGGAGCTTTGCTTTAACCAGCGGCCCCTGCACAAGCACCTGCTCTCTCACTCTTGTGCAGGGGTGAATCTGGCCTCTCCCTTCCTGGAGAAGAAAGAGCCACCAGTGTCCAGGCTGAGGCACCAAGCAGACCTGGAGGCAGGGCTGGTGGGTTCTCCTGGGGACAGAGTGACCAGAGGTTGTCCCTGAACTGGCTGTTTGAGTGAGTGATTTCATGAGGGACAAGAGAATCATAGAATAGTTACGGTTGGAAAAGACCCCTCAGCTCATCCAGTCCAACCATCAGCCCAGTCCCACCGTGCCTGATAAACCATGTCCTGAAGCGCCACATCTACACATTATTTGAACCCCTCCAGGGATGGAGACTCCACCCCTGCCCTGGGCAGCCTCTGCCAGGGCTTCACCACTCTTTCAGTGAAGAGATTTCTCCTGATATCCAATGTAAACCTCTCTTGGTGCAACCTGAGGCCATTTCCCCTCATCCTATCACTTGTTACTTGGGAGAAGAGACCAACACCCACCTCACCACAACCTCCTTTCAGGCAGTTGTAGGCATGGATGAGCCCCCAGCCTCCTCCTTTCTAGGCTGAACATCCCCAGTTCCCTCAGCTGCTCCTCACAGGACTTTCAAGGCTGCAGAGAGCGATGAGGTCTCCCCTCAGCCTCCTCTTCTCCAGGCGTGGCAGTGTGTGTCTGCGCACCGAGGACACAGCAACAGCATCAGAGAGATGACACCGGGGAAACAAGGAACACAGAGAGAGTTTAAAAAGCCTCTCCCCCCGCCCAGTTTGGTTGCAAGGAGTTAATTCTGTGATCTGTTGCGTGAGTTCTGATGAGAAGCTGGTTGACATGCAGTGCCGGAATAATGAAACGTAATACACATTAATAGGACCTCCCTCTGTGTGATTGCTTCTGCTCCACTGGCCCCATTGAAGATTTCACTTTTCTTTTAACAGTCAGAATAACAGAATGTGACATTAAGTCTTTTACATGCAGCAATTTATTTTAAAATATTGGGGCACTCAAAACAGTATCCAGAATGTTAAATAAGATATGCATGAGATGGAAATCAGAGCAGCACTGCAGCAAGGAGACAGGAGTCAGACAGAGCCTTTCGCAGGCAAAGGCAGCTCCACTTTTATACTTAATTGCTGTTTAAGGCACAAAGAAATAGCCAGGCTGGGAGAGCTCTGGGGTACAGAGCATCTGATCCTCTCTCCACAGGCCCAGATGGGAAGCAGGACAAGGGGCAATGGTTTTAAACTGGAAGGGGGAAGATTTAGATTAGACTTTAGGAAGAAATTATTCACAATGAGGGTGGGGAGGCCCTGGCCCAGGTTGTGGCTCCCCATCCCTGGAGGTGTTCAAGGCCAGGTTGGATGGGGCTTTGATCCCCCTGATGCAGTGGGAGGTGTCCCTGCCCATTGCAGGGGAGTGGAACTAGATGGGCTTTGAAGTCCCTTCCAAATTAAAGCATTCTGTGATTCTATGACTGTAGTAGGAACTTAACCCTGAGCATCTCTACTGGCTCCTTTCTCCTCCTCCCTGCCAGACCAAGAAGAGCAGCTGCATGGTACAGCATGGTGTGATTCTGTGAACCAGAGGAAGGGCAGAATCAGAGCTTAAGGGTTTCTCTTCTTTTTTCCAAGCTGCTCATACACAGTAAAATAATTTTAAATAACAGCCTTGAAGGACCCATGATTTGGACTTCAGCTCTCCACACCCTCTGAGCCCCCCGTTGCATGCCCATTGACTTCTGCAGAGGGGAAATCTCGTGCCCTGTTATGCCAGGCAGCCAATTTCCCTAATGTGACTCCAGAAAGACAACTGGCTCCCTAAAGCAGCCAGCAATTTGTGTGTCATCAGCTGGCACTGCCCTGCTGAGAGGGGCTGGTGCCGCTGGGGGCTGAGTGGCAGGGCCCCCCCGCACTGCCCCATCTGCCCCGCACACGGCACCCAGAGTGGCAGCACCTGCTGCCGCGGGTGGCGATGCCTTCTTGGCTTCTATTCCAAGACCAAAACATTTCTGCAGGGAGAAATGCCTGCTGATTTCATTTTTTTTTCTCCTGGGAGGAGGGGGAAGATCACAATGATGCAGCCCTGTCCCTTGCTCCGGGGACACAGCCCCAACCCGTGCGTGCCGAGGTCTCCACTCTGCTAAGCTGGAATTTCCCTGGAAAGCTTTTCCTGCCAAAACCCTCATGTTTTGCATTTGTCCTCACTTGGACCAAACCCGTGCTTGAAAGCCAGGGCATTTTTCCCAGGAGGGGACTGGCATTCCACAGCTGGCTCTCGTCACTGTGAGAGCTGGGGGGTCCCTGCAGTGCCACCCCCCGTAAGCCGGCTGTGGACCTTCTGCTGCTCCTGGGGCCCAGACCCAGCTCTCATTTGCTCCTGAACAGGCTGCCCAGGGAGGTGGCTGAGTCCCCATCCCTGGAGGTGTTCAAATGATGGGCAGATGAAGTGCTCAGGGATCTGGTTTAGTAGTGGATGGGTACTGTTGGACTTGATGATCTCGAAGGTCTTTTCTGACCAAGATATTCTATGTCTTCTCCGTCTCTCGGCCGCTGCCCAGGTGCAGCCTTTCAGGGCATCTTGCCTGGCAGTGCTTGGTGGCATCGCCAGCGATGATGGTCTCCAGGGGAATCGGAGGGGGCTGTTGGGGGAGACCAAGAGCAGCCACAGCCCTCTGTCAGGGCCTGGCTCTGCTCTGTTCCCACCCCAGCATTGCACTGGCATGACAGCAGCAGGGATTTGACCCCACGTATCTCTGCCAACCCCTGCCTCCATCCACCTCCTGCCTCCTCCCTGCAGCCCGAGCCCTTCCAAGCGTGTCTGGTTTGTGTCAACAAGCTGTGCCCACGGCCCTGCTCTGATGGGCACTGCTCATCCTGCTGGGGTGGCTGCAAGGTGCTCAGCACCATGCCAAGTGCCCCATGCAATTGCTCATGGAATGACAGAGTGTGACAGCCTTCTTCGAGGCCGCAGTGGGGCTCCAAGCATGTGGAAGGAAAGGGAGAAAGCAGGAAGTTTTTCACCAAGCAGCTGAAACCACAAAGGTCCTCATACACCGACCTCCCTCTTCCTTGTCCTGGGAGCAGACACTACAGGGGCTCTCAGACCTCCTCAAACCACTACGTCTCTGCCCAAACTCCTCTGTGAAGACTTGAAGCTGTGGGTTGGAAGCCTGAGGGGAGGGAAAACTGAGCAGCCAAGGATGAAGCACTTGCTGCCTGCCTGGATCATCCACTTCATGGAAGGGTGATGAGCTTTGCCCCCTGATCTGGGAAGTTCCCCTGCTTGGCTTCAAGTCCCACAGCTTCCAATGCCACGCAGCACCTCCCCACTCCTGCAGACCGTGAGAAGAGCTGTCCCCAGGTGCCCTTTCCTGGCTTAAAGCCCGGCTGGGGACATGGATTATGTCCAGGCAAGACTTTCCAATTGGGCTTCACACAGGGCAGTGCTGAGATGGGAGCCTTTGCCTCCTGCTCCATCCCCTCCCTGCAGGCAGCAGGACCACCCCCTCCCTGCAGCACTGCCCCGCACACCTCGCAGGGTGGGGTGGGGTGTTCAGAGGAGGGTCTCCTCCCCAGTGACACCCACGGTGAGGGAGGTGATGGAGGCTCTTCTGCACAGCTGGGACCACAGCACACAGTGGCAGTGGCAGTCCCACGCTGGGGAAGCACCTGAGACAGGCACAGGGAGGCTGTGCTCGAGTTCCATGTGCCCGAATCATGGAATCATAAAGCCATAGAATGCTTTATGTTGGAAGGGACCCTTACAGGTCATCCAGTCCAACTCCCCTGCCACAGGTAGAGACATCTTCAATAAGATCAGGTTGCTCAGAGCCCCATCCAACCTGACTTTGAATATTTTCAGGGATGGGGCCTCTGCCACCTCTCTGGGCAACCTGTGCCAGTGCAGTCCCAGCCCATTCATGTCAGGATTCAGTATTCAAGTTCCTGCTCAAATTGGGAATAAAAGAGCCAGCACCCTGCAGGAGAGCTCCTGAGTAAGAGCCTCTTCTGCTGTCCCTCCTGTCCTCTCTGCCCTAGAGCAGGGAGCTGCCCTCAGGCTGCACACCTGGGTTGCTGAACCCTGAGGCCGTTCACCATGCCACAGCCCTGACCTCTGACCTCTTGGCTCCAGAGCCCTGGAGCCTCTTCATCTCACAGAAAGCCCAACCCACCACTGCAAAAGGGGCCTGGGAATGTGTTGGTGTCCTTCCTGCCTCCCTCGCAGCGCCAGGATTGTCCCTGTGCCAGCTTCACTTCAGTATTATTCTAATTTAGGGAACTGATGCAAAAGGCTGTCCTGGCAGTTCGACTTGGCTGGGACTGGGGTTATTTTGGTTTAGCTTCAGTCATCTGAGGACAGGCCATGCTTTATCCAAGGCTATGTCCACACAGCAAGGGTTTGCAGGGGGTCACAGATGTCCATGAAGAGTGTTAAAGAGAGCTCCTTGCCTGTTCCTGGCATCGCTGGGGGTGCACAAAGCCCCTGAGGTGCAGCCCAGGAAAACTGCATAGCTGTGATTTTGGAATATCCTCAGCCCTGCATGGACTCTCGTGCTCCCTGGGGATGCTCTAGAGCATGTTCCTGAGCTCAGAACAGGCTGACACGAGCCCAGCTGATGACAGCCCCGTCCTAAGCCAGCTGGGACATTGCAATACCTCTGCAAGCACTGCTTTTATTCCCTGAAACCCCAGCAGCCTTGATGAGGGAGGATTGCCTTCTGGATGGGCTGGATGGACCTCACCCTCTCCCATTCCTGTGGCTGGGTGCAGCTGGAACTGGAGTGTCCGCCCTCTTCCGCTGCTGCCACCCACTCATCCCCCAGGACACACATGGGTTAACCAGGGATGCACTGGGGTGGGATCAGGTCTGTGTAACCTGGGAGCATCAGCACCGTGGTGTTATGGTCCCCTCTGGCACTGCTCTGCCAACAGTGGGGCTAGGAAGGAGGTGCTTGGCACAACACAGCCTGCCGTGGGCGTGCCGTGGGCTCCTTGGCACTCATTGGCCCCGGTTTGACAAGCCCAGCCTTGCTGCTTTGGGGTCAGATGCAGGGCTCACCCTCTCAGCTGTGTCTATGTGGTAATTTTGAGGTGCCATGGGGCATTGCTGCAGACGGAGCCCCCACGATGTCCAGGGAATCCCCTTAAGCCTCCAAAGCGCGATGCATAGTCCAACCCTCCACCTGGGAATGGTCCCCGTGCCCGTGTTGTGCCTCCTCTGTGCCTCAGAGCTGGTTGTCTCAGGACGAAGCTGTGCTCTGGCTGTGTCAATGACTGATTATAACACATCATGCAACATCACAAGTTGCTTTTCCAGCAGGAACAGGCTCTTCTGCACAGCTGGGACCACAGCAAACAGCAGCAATGCCAGTCCCACACTGGGGAAGCACCTGAGCTGGGCAGAGGGGGGTTTCCCAACTCATGGAACCACAGAATCATAGAATGCTCTAGGTTGGAAGGGTATTTTGCAGGTCATCCAGAGTAACTCCTCTGCCGTGGGCAAGGACATCCTCAACCAGATCAGTTTGCTCGGAGCCTCATCCAACGTGACCTTGAACTTTTCCAGGGGTGAGGCCTCCACCACCTCTGTGGGCAACTTGTGCCAGTGTTCCACCACCCTCATTCTTCCTTATATGTAGTCTAAATCTCCCCTCCCTTAGTGTAAAACCATTCCCCCTTGTCCTGAGTGGAGTACACTCCCTGTCCACAGCAGCCAAGCAGAGCAAGGCCCAGCCTGGCATTCCAGCAGATGCTGATGGTGCACAGACAGCAACCTAAAAAAGAGCCTCAGCCTAGTGCAGTTTGTTCCACTGGAGCTGTGTGACAGCAGGGCTCCATCATTCCCTGCCTGTACAGGGCACAACTGGCCAGCCCCACCTGGCCATGTCCCACAAAAGCAATTCTTACCCTGAGCACAGCTCTGCAGGGATGGCTGACACCAACCAAGACCAAAGAGGTGCAACACCCCCTCCACCTGCCTTCCCAGCTTGCCTGGTTATAGCCATTAGCCTGGGCTGGAAGTGCTTTCTCCTGCTCTCTGTGCAGGAACGTGTTGCCCCCAGGACTCAGGTGGCTGGTGGGGGCATCCCACTCTGTGTGTGTGTGTGTCCTGACTGCTTTAAACGCCAGCTCTGTGCAGTCATTAGATGGTATTTATGGTCCCTGTTAAGCAGAAACAAAAAAAAGGTCTGCTACATGCAGTGAGAATTGGTCTCACTTGGCTGTGCAGACAGCAGGCGCCACCCGAGCACGGATCCTCGACGCTCTGCAAGGAGCTCTGTGTCTTTAACAGCCACGCAGGACAGCAGTGGGAGCAAGCTGGGAATGTTCCTGGCAGGGCTGCACAGCCCAGCAGCAGGGATAAAGCACGGTCTTGTTCAGCTGATGGAGAAAATGCCTCTCTCTGTGCCCATTTACCGCATCCGGTGTCAGGGTCCACAGCAGGGGCAGAGCACGTGTTCCCATCTCAAAGGGCTCTCCTTGATTCGGTGCCACGCAGCCCCTGAGCTGCTGTGCACGAGCCCTGCGTGCAACGCGTCTCGTGTCTGGGCATTGCCTGCTCCAGAGCAGCAAAGGGCCAGGACACCAAGTCCCAAAGGCGCTGTGGCTGCCCGAGGTCACAGGGAGGGCTGGGGAAGAGCCAGGATGGATGCTGAGTCCCAGTGCTCTTAGAAGGATAGAATCGCTTGGTTAGAAAAGACTTTTGAGATCATCAAGTCCAACCGTTCCTGCCCACTACTAAACCAGATCCCTGAGCACCTCATCTACCAATCTTTTAAACACCTTCAGGGATGGGGACTCCACCACCTCCCTGGGCAGGCTCTGCCAGGGCTCGAGAACCCTTTCAGTGAAGAAATTTTTCCCAATATCCAATCTAAACCTTCCTGGTTTAACTTGAGGCCGTTTCCTCTTGTCCTATGGTCTGTTACCTGGGAGAACAGACCAACACCTGCCTCACTACAGTCTCCTTTCTGGGAGCTGCAGAGAGCAACGAGGTTTTCCCTCAGCCTCCTCTCCTCCAGACTAAACATCCCCAGGTCCCTCAGCTGCTCCTCATAAGACTTGTGCTTCAACCTCTTCCCCAGCTTTGTTCCCCTAAGAAAAATCCCTCTCTTGTCTCTCCCCCACATGGGATCCAGCACCGCGGTCTGCCCTGCCGTGTCTGCTGGCTGCAGCACAAGCACCGAGGTGGCACTGCCCACCTCCTTCCAGGAGCCCTGGCAAACCAGGGGCAAACATAGCCTCCCCCAGGCCCTGGGATGCTCAGAGCTGGCTGAAGCCCCCTTGGCTTTCTGTCCTGCTCTCCCTTGAGTAGTGATGGTGCCGGGGAGCGGCGATGCCTGCCGGCGTGTGTGGGAGACCTCCCTGCACGGCTGGGACTTTGTAGCTGTGGATTTGTAGCCTGGCTGCTTCCTAGCTCAGCATGGAAGACACTCTACAATTTTTAATTTGCCAAAAAAGCCCTCTTTTTAGTTTACAAGGGACAGAAGGGGGACTTTTATGTGCAATCTGTACAGCTCTCCAGAAAGCACTTACATTTATGATGTTCATGAAATTTATAGCCAGTTGGCAGTGCTGCTCTCTCCTCTCCTCTCCACCAGCCACCCTGGCAGGATGGCAGACTATAATAAGCAAGCCACACATTCAAGTGGCATAAAAGGCATTTCTACAAGTTAGCCTCCTGCCCAGTCTTATAAACTCTAACAAGTCTCTAACAAGTAGGCAGGATCTCTTTATACCCAGAGAGAAAAACCCCTTTCAGAAACGGCCTTTTCACAAAGCCCACACCTTTCTTCTAATTAAGGTTAAATAGCTCCATGTTTTCTGGCCAATTTCATTCTTTCCCCTTATTCCCCTCTTAACAAGGCAGCCTTTAAAAAGACATCACTAATTGGTGTCTGCTTCTCACATACCATGCGTGCTTTGATAGTCAGTTAGAAAGCCTTCCTCATCGATCAAACTTCCACTGAAAGGCTGCTAATGTGCTCCATGTGGCTGCCACAGGACAAAGCCAAGTGGCGGCTCCCCAATTCCCTTCTCCTCCCGTTCCCAGACCCCCTCCCAGGAGCAGGGGGTCCCCAGCCGGGTCTGCCCCCAGCACCCCCAGCACCGACCTCCCTGGGAATTGCCCGGCGCTCAGAGCGCCGCGGGGAAGAAATGACTCCGCGATGTGTGTGGCAATTCGGAAATTAACGGGGAGTGGTTAAATGTTAAGGGTAGGATCTAACCCAGAGCGGGTGAGAGAGCAATTGTCATGCTGATGAGGCTGGAGGGAGGCCAGGAGCAGTTCTGTGAATCCCAGTCTCCCCAGTGCTTTCTGGGCTATTAAGTGAAATTTTCCTGGAGAGAAGGATGGGGCTGGGGATGCATCGGTTGCAAGGGGCAGCGATCCCCTTCCCTGATGAGGATGGGTTGGGGAAGGAGGGAGCAGGCTTCCTGGATGTGTTGTTCCTCTTTCCCTGGACACAGAAGGGCACAGGCTGCATCTGCAACTAGAATCATAGAATGGTTAAGGTTGGAAAAGACCTCTAAGATGATCAAGTCCAACCATCAACACAATAACAACATCCCTACTAAACCATGTCCCAAAGTGCCACATCTACACGCTTTCTGAACCCCTCTAGGGATGGAGACTCCACCACTGCCCTTGGCAGCCTCTGCCAGGGCTTCACTGCTCCTTTGGTAAAGAAATTTTTCCTAAAATCCAAGCTAAATGTCCCCTGATGCAACTTGAGGCCGTTTCTTCCCCTCCTTGATACCTAGGAGAAAAGCCCAACACCCACCTCACCACAACCTCCTTTCAGGAGTTGCAGAGAGCTATGAGGTCTCCCCTCAGCCTCCTCTTCTCCAGACTAAACAGCCCCAGGTCCCTCAGCCATTCCCAGAATCCCTGTTCTCCATCCCCTTCCCCAGCTCCATTCCCTTGTCCAGATGTGCTCCAGCCCCTCAAGGTCTTTTCTTGAAGTGAGGAGCCCAAAACTGAACCCAAGATTCGAGGTGCGGCCTCAGCAGCGCAGAGTGTAGAGGGACCATCTCTTCCCTGCTCCTGCTGGCCACCCCATGGCTGATCCAAGGCAGGATGCTGGTGGCCTTCTTGGCCACTTGGGCCATTGCTGGCTCATGTTCAGCCACTGACAAACAACCCCAGGTCCTTTTCCACTGGGCAGCTTTCCAGCCGCTCTTCCCCAAGCCTGGAGCACTACCTGGGGTGGTTGTGACCAAAGTCAAACCCCAGCACTTGGCCTTTTTGAATCCCATGCAATTTGCCTTGGCCATCAGTCCAGCCTGTCCAGGTCCCTCTGCAACTGGTGCAGTCTGCAGCTGGTCAGAGCCATCACAGTGGCCCTGAGGAAAGCCACAAGAGATGGTTGTCACAGCAAGCCAGATCCACTAATGGTCCTGCGTCTTCCCACCCATGCTCCTTTGCTCTGGCCCTGCTCTTGGAATCCCACTCCTCACCTCCACCCACCATCCCAAGGAAGATGCCCCACCACGCCCCAGCTCCAGTGTGGCTGTCACCATGCTGGACTCCTAGTTTGGGCAGAGCAAAGCTCCCATCCTATGCTGCTCCTTGGGGTCTGAAGGCACCCATGGTTTAACTTTGGGTGGCTGTGGTAGGTGCCGCCCTGCTGGGCTCCTGAGAGAGGCCATAGTGTTGGGTTCATGTCTGGAGTGAGAGAGACACAGTGTCTTTTTGGAGGAGATGGGACAGGAGCCCTTAGCAATGACCCAGGGACCTCTCCCTGGATAAGGCATACACCAACCACCTGAGAGAGGAAAACCTAGGGGAAAATTGTCCTGGAAGAGGCTGGACATGCAGGATCACACCAGGGCTTTGCTGTGATGCTGTTCTGACTGCCAAACCCTTCCTAGCTGTAACTCACTGCTGGTTGCCGTATCTTCTCCTAGGGTGACCTCCTCACTCTGCAGGTTGATAAGTCTCTAGTGGGGCTGTTAAGTTAAACCTGGAAGCATTGTTTCCAGCCTGGTCACAGGAGCTTTTTCCTGGGGCAGGAGCCAAGGATTCCCAGCGGAGGCTCACGAGGGTGGCAGCCAAAACCAGGCATCTCTTTGGCATCGCTGTGTGACAGGCACGTGGTTGGCACAAAGTGCTCTACAGAGCAGCAGCCTCTGTACTGCAGCTACGAGGTGACAGGGTGTACCCAGAGGACACACACACCCCCCAAATAATTTTTAGCTGTGATTTGCAGCCCTTTGTGCTGCTGGAGCCAAGGAGGAGAGAGATGGTCAGTGGCCAGACACTGGCTCCCTCCCAATGCTCAGTGGGCTTTGTCAGCACCATAGGTTGTGCAGATGGAGACCTGCCAGGAAACGGCATCCCCAAGCCTCCCAGGCAGGCTGGCAGGTGGCTTCCAAGCTCCATGGCCAAAGATAAGGCTGGTGAGATGTGCAGAGCCCTGACACACTTTTGGAAAGCCTCCTGCATGCCTGTGGCCCCCGCTGTTCCTCCCCAGCCCCCTGCGAGGGGATTACCTGGGTTTTTACAGCTTCATCCCCATTTTTCTGCTGCCAGACAGCACAGGAGCAGGACCTGCTCTCTCCACTGGCCTTGCCGTGGAGATAGATCACTCCTCTGGCAGCCACAGCCACCCAGCAGGTCCCATTCCTGGGCACAGCAGCCATTCCCCAGGCTGCTGTGCAAGCACTGAGAGCATCTCCCAGCTCCCCTCCAGAGCCAGCTGAGACGCAGCCGGTTCCATGGGAAGGCTGCCAGGGCAGAGATGCCGTGTGTGCATTTTGGTGGCTCCAGACAATGCACAAATGGTGCACCTGCTTGTGCAAAGCTCATGGAAATGGCACTCTTGGCTCTGCCGGGACCTCTCACAGCAGTTAACAGGTGTGAATTGGTAGCTACGGGCACACATTTTCCACTGCACAGCCCTTTGTTCAGCTCCTGCTGCTTCCCTGGCTCCATTCTGGCTGCAAAGCTCACAAATCTCCCCTTAGCAGAGAAAGTTAAAGCCTTTCCAGGGTTCAGCTCCCTCAAACAGAGGGTGCAGTCCCATGGCTCACGTGAGCTCTTCCATAGCAGCTGGGATCTCCAGGGGCATGAACTGAGGTGGGACTGGCTCATTCCTCTGTCCCCTAAAATTAACAGAGCCCTAACACACAGCAGGCTTGGCTCGCTCCCTCCTGCCCTCCGCAGGGGCCAGCACTTTGTTTGCAGCTCGTTGCCTTCAGAGAAAAAGGAGCAGTGGCTGTGCTGAAGTTCTAACCAGGGTGGGCAGCACACCTGGCCTGGGCAGCACACTTGGCCTCTGCCTTCACCTCCCTGCTCTGAGGACAGGAGCAGTCAGGTCCCTTGGTCCCTGGGGACACGGTGCTTGGCTAAAGAGCACAAGTTGTTGTTTGGGGTGCCTGGTTGCCCTCACACAAACTGACAGCTCTTGGGGACCTTCTCAAGCTTGGTCCTGCTAATCAGGAAAACCAGGCCCCCACTTGGCTGCCAGGGATGCTGGCAGGACATCCAACAGCAGGGCTCGGGCTGCCTCTAATCCCCCCTGATGCAAAGATGCTTCAGGTACCCTCTGCTCTGCTCTGGTGAGAACTCAACAGGAGCCCTGCATGCAGTTCTGAAGTTCTCAGTCCAGGAAGGACATGGATCTGTTTGAGCCAGTCCAGAGGAGGCCACAAAGATGATCCAAAGGCTGGAGCACCTCTGCTGTGAGGACAGGGTGAGAGAGTTGGGGTTGCTCGGCCTGGAGAAGAAAAGGCTCTGGGGAGACTTTAGAGCAGCCTCCCAGTACTGAAAGGGGCTCCAGGAAAGCTGGGGAGGGGCTCTTGATCAGGGAGTGCAGGGATAGGACGAGGGGAACAGTTTTGAGCTGAAAGAGGGGAGATTGAGATGAGATCTTATGAAGAAATGTTTTGCTGTGAGGTTGCCCAGAGCAGTGGTGGCTGCCTCATCTCTGGAGGTGTTCAAGGCCAGGCTGGATGAGGGTTTGAGCCCCCTGATCCAGTGGGAGGTGTCCCTTCCCATGACATGGGAGTTGGAACTGGAAGGGCTTTGAGGTTCTTTCGCTCTCAATCCATCCCATGATTCCATTATTCTACCACTAACCCACTTTCACCCAGTGCCTGAAGCACAGGGACCCTGCAGGGCTCAGACCCCCTTGAGTATCTGATGGGACAGAGCTACCTGAGTACTAAAGCACCTCATTACAGGGCTGAACTAATCCTGCAGTATCAGATGTACCCCCTGAACACCTGTGCTCTAACACAGAGTGGCCACACCTGTGAAACCTGCACCACAGGGCACCAGCTCTGTGGAGGCAAGAGGGAGCTGCCAGAGGGGTTTGGATCAGAGGGGTCCTCATTTTGGTCTGTTATTAATGAAGTGCCTGGGGAGAGGGACATGGAACACAGTGTAGCTCATCTGAGCAGTGCTGGGAGTATCCATGCAGAGTAATTAAGCAGTCGATAGCAGGAGTTTTGAATGAGGGGTGCAACCCAGCCCCTCAGCAGAGGTGCCTGGTGCAATCCAAGAAGCTCTGGGGGCCCTGAGACATCTCTGCAGGGCTCATAGATGTGACACAGGATCTACAGGAAACCTGGCTCCTTCTGGAGTGACAGATGGTGGCCAGGTGGGCTACCCCGGGGTGTCTCAGACGGCGCTGGGTTACGGCAGCGCGGTGCTAAGGGACTCACCTGAATACAGATACCTGATACGTGTGCACCTACACCCAGCCCTCTCCAACTCACGTGTTGCAGACATCTGCCCCTTAGAGCCTCCGTTTCCCCAGCTGATTCTCCTTTAAGCTCCTCTGCCAGGGGTTGCCCAGCCTTGTTCTGAGTCACCCCAGGCACCCAATCCCTTCTCTCTGCCTCCTTTCTAAATACAGCAGGTTCTGCCTCCTCTGTCTTTCACAGCCAGATTAAAAGAGCCTTTTAATGCCTGGGATTTCATCCCCATGAAAGCACTTAGATGTTGCAATCAAAACACTTCTCGGCCTGACCGCTGATAAGATGAGTGGACTGGGCATGGCTTCTCTCTCTGCAAGGCTTTCTCCAGCCCTCCAGCCACGTGTGGGGCTCATCTCAGGGCTTCCTTCAGCCCCAGTGATGGGCTTGTCCATGTTCTGTGGTGATGACTCCTCCACCGTGGGTGTTCTGTGCAGCTCATGGACCTCCCTGTCTCACCTGTGCTTCCTCAGCATTCATAGAATCATAGAATCTTTTGGTTGGAAAAGACCTTTGAGATTATTGAGTCCAACCATCCCTGTCCACTACTAAACCAGACCCCTGAGCATCTCATCTGCCCGTCTGTTAAACACCTCAGGGTTGGGGACTCAGCCCCCTCCCTGGGCAGCCTCTGCCAGGGCCTGAGAACCCTTTTGGTGAAGAAGTTTTTCCTGATGTCTAATCTGAGCCTCCCCTGGTGCAACTTGAGGCCATTTCTACTCGTCCTCTCTCCTGGCACTTGTGAGAAGAGACCAACACTCACCTCACCACAACCTCCTTTCAGGCAGTTGTAGATAGCCACCTCCCTGGTCACATAATTGTGCCTCTTGCAGCCCTGCCTTGGATGAGGATTTCACATCTAAAGGTACCACCGCACCCCCATCCCCTTTAGCTCGGGACAGTTCATGGCCCACATCATGCAGATGGGGAAACTGAGGCATGGGGACACCCAGCCCTCTGGGTAGCCAATAAGTTTATTGCAAAGCTGGGAAGGGCCCCTGGGTCCTTTGCAAAGTCAAGGCAAGCTGTTCTCATCACATTTTCTGCTGAGCTGGAAGGGGGTCGTTACCCCATTCGCATCCTGAACCAAAGTCCCCACAGAGAGCAGCGGCCCAGGTGGCCAAAGAGGGCCAATGGCATCTTGGGCTGTGTCAGACACAGTGTGGGCAGCAGGAGCAGGGCAGGGATTGTGCCCCTGCACTGGGCACTGGGGAGGCCACACCTTGAGTCCTGGGGTCAGTTCTGGGCCCCTCAGTACAAGAAGGACACTGAGGGGCTGGAGACTGTCCAGAGAAGGGAACGGAGCTGGGGAAGGGGCTGGAGAACAAGTCCTGTGAGGAACGGCTGAGGGAACTGGGGCTGTTTAGCCTGAGAAGGGGAGGTTGAGGGGAGACCTCATCCCTGTCTACAACTGCCTGAAAGGAGGCTGTGGGGAGGTGGGTGCTGGGCTCTTCTCCCAAGAGACAGGTGATGTGATGAGAGGAAATGGCCACAAGGTGTGCCAGGGGAGGTTCAGATCAGGAAATATTTCTTCACTGAAAGTGTTCTCAGGCAGAGGCTGCCCAGGGAGGGGGTTGAGTCCCCACCCCTGGAGGTGTTTAAAAGGCAGGTAGATGGGTTCCTTAGGGACAGGGCTTTAGTAAGGGAACAGGTACGGTTGGACTTGATGATCTCAGAGGTCTTTTCCAACCAAATGATTCTATGATTCTGTGATCTCCCCAGCTCTGAGCACAGAGGGACAGCAGTGGTGCTGGGGCCAGGCTGCCACTTGGTAATGACCAGGACTGAGCAAATGGCACAGCCAAATGTCACGGGGAAATGCCCGAACGTGAAAAACAAATCCAACAAGAGCAGCAAATGAAAAGAGCAGCAAGAGCACCTGAAGTGCAGCATTCACACACACACTGGGTTTGCACCAGCCTCCTGGCCCCACAGTTGCATCAAGGAAGTGCAGCCCCTCCCTCATGGGGTAGGAACCTCAGAGCAGGCTGTAGGATCCCCACACGTGGTCCCCAGCTCAGCCTCCTTCTCTCTGTCTGGTGTGGGACTGCTGGGGGGATCTGGCTGGGAAGTGCCATCCCCACGCCCTCCTCCTCCTCCCTTGCTTCCCCTCCATGGGAAAAGGAGTGCAGGGTGCTGAGCCCCAGCCTTGCTGCCTCCTCTGCTGAGCCTCCCAAAGTCCTCTCCACTCCTGCTTGGTGCTCTCCCACCTCCTCTCAGACTCAGCTCCACCCCAATCTCCCTGCAAGCTTCCCTGGTGCTCTCCTGCCCCAGCTGAGGATGATGAAGGCCACTATGCCACCCTGTCAGCTGAACCCCAATTGCTCCATCTGCTCTCTGCTCTGCACAGGCTGCATCATAATCTTTGATAAGAGATGTTTGCTGGTGGGCACAGGGCAGGTCCAGCCTCCATCTCTCCTGCCCAGCTCATTTTGTGTGCCACCTGCCTTCGCAGAGGTTTCAACGGTACCACACACTTCACACTTTGGGATTTCCAAGGGAAGTATGGGGGCTTGTTTTGATGGTGGCACAGCAGAAACCTGCTCTCCCTCTTCCCAGGATGTGCTGAGGTCCCAGGAGTTCGGAGAAGGCACAGAGGGAAAGGAGCCCTTCATATTCCCAGCTCCAACCAGATGCCGTGGGGTGCCCAAGTACATCGGCACCAGAGGGGTCCCTCTGCGAGGCCGGGGCAGCTGGAACAGGGTGAAGGTGTTTCTTGTGTCTCCATCCTTTGTCGTCCAGACAGGATGGGTGGCAATGGGGAAAGCTCTCAGGCTCACACGGGGACAGCAGCTCACCTGCAGGTGTCTGAGGGGGCTCACAGCTGGGACGGGGTCGTCCTGGGGCTGCAACCAGCTGTGATGAGGAGCTCCTGGGGTCAGCAAAGGGCAGAGTCAGGACAAACAAGGAGAGCTGGGACTTCCCAACCAGTCAGTTTAACTTCAGTTCCCCAAAAAGCAGCAGAACAATTAATCATGTGGTAGATAACAAGGAACTGAGTAGCAACTGGCCTGAGTTTGTCAGGAGCAAAGTGTGTCTCACAATCCAATTTCCTCCTACAGGCCCAGCAGAGCAGGAAGCAGGAGGTGTCACATATCCAGAGATGCACAAGGAGTATTTGACAGGGTTTCTCAAGATTTTCTCCCAGGCAAGTTCCGTAAACGTAGATGGGAGAGAAGTCAGACGTCAGGTTGCAAGATGTGTTCAGGAAGCTCTGCAGGAGATGCAGGAGCTCTTTATCCAGGAACAGGGCTGGGGGACTGAGGGGTCCTCCCAGCTCTGGTATGATTTTACCTTCATTAGCAGCCTGGGAAATAGACAGGGAAGGGGCCACATGAAGGAAAACCCAACAGTGAGCTGAGGCAGGACAGCAAAGCCAAGTATTTCCTACAAGATGCATGAGAGAGACACTGTCTGAGGCCCAAGCTCTGCTGGGGAAACCATCAGCTTTGGGAGCCACATGTCAGGCCAAAAGTGGCCTAAATGGACAGAGACCAAAAAAGAAGGGGGAGATGATGATGCTGTGGGCAGCTGATGGACCTGGGGTCCTGATCCACCCTTGAATCCTGTGTTTAGTTCTGGGCCACTCACTGCAAGAAAGACATTGAGCTGCTGGAATACATCCAGAGGAGGGGAACGGAGCTGGGGAAGGGGAGGGAGAACAAGTGTTATGAGGAGCGACTGAGGGAACTGGAATGGTTTAGCTTAGAGAAGAGAAAGCTGAGGGCAGACATTGCTTTCTACAATTACCTGAAAGGTGTTTGTAACGAGGTGGGTGTTGGTCTCTTCTCCCAAGTAACAAGTGATAGGAAGAGAGGAAACAGCCTCAAGTTGCATCGGGGAGGTTTATATTGGATATTGGGAAAAATCTCTTTACTGAAAGAGTGGTGAAGCCCTGGCAGAGGCTGCCCAGGGCAGGGGTGGAGTCTCCATCCCTGGAGGGGTTCAAATAATGTGAAGTTGTGGCGCTTCAGGACATGGTTTATCAGGCACGGTGGGACTGGGCTGATGGTTGGACTGGATGAGCTGAGGGGTCTTTTCCAACCGTAACTATTCTATGATTCTCTTGTCCCTCATGAAATCACTCACTCAAACAGCCAGTTCAGGGACAACCTCTGGTCACTCTGTCCCCAGGAGAACCCACCAGCCCTGCCTCCAGGTCTGCTTGGTGCCTCAGCCTGGACACTGGTGGCTCTTTCTTCTCCAGGAAGGGAGAGGCCAGATTCACCCCTGCACAAGAGTGAGAGAGCAGGTGCTTGTGCAGGGGCCGCTGGTTAAAGCAAAGCTCCCCTGCAGACCTCCAGATGCTTCTAAAATAGCATTTTTCTCCACCTGAACACCTTCATTTTTAAGCTGTGGGTGCAGGAGGTGGAAAAGAGCACATCCCTATTCCATCGTAGTGCTACGAGCGTTGGGCTTCCAGTTCTTCCTCAGAGGAAACAAGATGGTTTTAGAAACCCAAAAGAATCATAGAACCATAGAATCATAGAATCATCCGGTTGGAAAAGACCTCTGAGATCATCAAGTCCAGCCGTACCTGTCCCCTTACTAAACCAGATCCCTAAGATACTCATCTACCTGCTTTTTAAACACCTCCAGGGATGGGGACTCAACCCCCTCCCTGGGCAACCTCTGCCAGGGCCTGAGAACACTTTCAGTGAAGAAATGTTTCCTGATGTCTAATCTGAACCTTCCCTGGTGCAACTTATGGCCATTTCCTCTCGTCCTAAAAGCATGTTTTTATTTTGTCATTGCACCAGTGAGCAAAATGTTTGAAGATGGTTTTCATGGAGGAACGAGAGACTCATCAGCCCGGGAGCATCCATCTCTGCCAGCTGCAAGCCCAGGCAAAGGGACAAAGCTGTGTGAGGCTGAAGGAGGGGATGCTGGCAAGCACTGGGAGGAGAGGGCTGAGGGAGCAGAGCTCCTCCGCAGCTCCTCATTCCCTCCCCCCAGCTCATCCGAGGCGGCGGTGGCTCTGCGGGAGGGCAGTCATCACCCACCTTGTCAGATACATTTCAGTGCCTCTCTTCCTTCTCATTCCTGGCACACAGACGCGTGATTGACTTTAAATATAAGAAGGCAAAACAACCGAAGGCCACCCATGGAAAGCCGTGTGCCAGCTCCTGACAGCACGCACGTCCCCCCCGGCTCATCAGCCCGGCTGACACGACACTTCTCCTTCTCTGTCAGCAGGAGGAAGGCGCCTCGCGAGGTCCCCAGCAGGAGGGACCGGGATGCGAACGAGTCTTGTGCTGCCCCCGGTTGCCGCTCCGCAGATGGGCATCGCGCTGCCACAGCGCAGCAAAGGGGAGAGTGGTGCTGAGGAGGGGATGCGGCAGCCTTTGGTGGGCGGCTGGGGACCTGCCACCCCTGGTGGAGACGTGAGGGTGTGGGCTGCTGTCACACAGGGCAGGGAAGGAAGCATGTGAGAGGGACTCTCATCTCCTAGGCATCTCCGTACGAGCATCCCAGGTGCAGCAGCCTGCCAGGCAGAAACACACCCAGGGAGGTGCTGGAGTCACCATTCCTGGAGGGATTTAAAAGACAGGCAGATGAGGTGCTGAGGGATGGTTTAGTAGTGAACAGGTATCATTGAATTTGATGATCTCAAAGCTCTTTTCCAACCAAACAATTCTAGGTTTCTATGATTCAATACAATGGGAGGGGAGTTTGCATGGATTTTCAAGTTTGGTGAGGCTGGACCTTGTTGCCCTTGGTGGGGACAGGGAAGTGCTGGGAATTCAGGATGTACTGACAGGGGAGCCGTGGGGGCCAGGGAGCAGCGATGAGAGGGTGTCTGTGCAGTGCCACCACTGTCCCTGTGTATGTGTCCCCACTGGGCACAGGTGTGATGGTTTTCACAGAGAGAAGAGAAACAGGAGCTGATGGGCATCCCTGATCTCACATCAGCTGATACCACCAGCCCTTGGACAGCACAGTGCTGCTGCCTGACTTCTCACCCTCCACCCACTGGACCCGGAGATCTCAGGCAGGCACAATGGACACAGCAGCAGGCATTTTGCCCCCAGGATGTCCCCAGCCTCCCCAAACAACCCTTTCTACTCACAGATTGCTGGAGCAGTTGGGGGTTGTGGGGTTGGAGCAGCTGAGTTCTTGGCATCTCACTCAGGTCAGGATGAGCACCCGGTATCCAACTCAAGCAGGACATGGACGATACTGCGGGTGAGGAGAAGCTCCTGCAGGAACACAGAGGACCTGTGCTTGCTGTGTGCAGAGAGGTGGTCTTGCTTTGGCTGTATATTCGTCTGGATGGTCATCCCTGGCCACCTCATGGGTCTGGCTGGCACAGGGCTCCACGGGCAGAGTTTCATTCTTGTCTCAAGCACTTGCAGATTAGACTGTAGAAATAACCATTGGACCAATTACCGTGAGGAGACACCTGTCAGGCAGGGACCTGCACGCCCTGTCTGCACCCCAAAACTGGTGCAAATGAAGAAGCAGCTATTCAGAGCATGATTTAAAGAAAAGTGCAGTTGTGCTGGAGAAGGGTCAGCAGATTCTCCATAAACTTTTCTTTATTCTACTCCTATATCAGCCATGGCACGGGGGTTTCAAGGGGGTGGCTGTCTTGAAGAGTCCCCCAGGTGCAGTAATCACATTCTGAAGGCACAGAGAAAACCACCATCTTCTTCATAGTGCTGCCAGAGCAAGGAGCACTCCCCTCAAATGACACATTGCCCAGGGCCAAGAGCTTGCACAGACTTTTGTGCATAGACAAGGGCTGAGAAGCCTTTTGGACCCACCATGCTCACTGCATCCTGGCAAGCAAGAAGAGTGTGCCCATGGAAAAGCAGTGGGAAAGGGGATTATACCCTGGGTTTTGGAGGAGACCATGGCATCCCCTATGCCTCCTTATTCCACTTTCATGAGGCCTTACCTGGAGCCCTGTATCTAGTTCTGGAGTCCTCAGCACGGGAAGGACATGGATCTGCTGGAGAGAGTCTGGAGGAGATCATGGAGATGATCCAAGGTCTGGAGCACCTCCCATATGAGAACAGTCTGAGAGAGTTGGGGTTATTCAGCCTGAGGAAGAGAAGGCTGTGGGAAGACCTTAGAGCAGCCTCCCAGTACTGAAAGGGGCTCCAGGAAAGCTGGGGAGGGGCTCCTGGTCAGGGAGTGCAGGGATGAGGGGGAAGGGGGTTGAACTGAAAGAGGGGAGACTGAGATGAGATCTTAGGAAGAAATGTTTTGCTGTGAGGGTGGGGAGGCCCTGGCCCAGGTTTCCCAGAGCAGTGGTGGCTGCCCCATCCCTGGAGGTGTTCAAGGCCAGGTTGGATGGGGCTTGGAGACCCCTGATCCAGTGGGAGGTGTCCCAGCCCATGGCAGGGGGGTGGAACTGGATGGGCTTTAAGGTCCCTTCCAACCCAAACCGTTCCATGAGTCTATGACTCCCAACAAGAGAGGACAGACCTTGCTGTGGATGGTGTTCAGTGATCTCCTCTGTAGGAGTTTTACCTGGCAAACCCTTGGCAGATCAGTTGGAGTCTCCAGCAGGCTGGAGTTGGATAGGGAACTGCAGGAGCATGACCCAGAGCCAGGCATCACTGGCCCACCCAGCTTGCTGTTCCAGATACCCATGTCCAGGCCAGCTTCTCGTCTTCTTGAGTGATGTCAAGACTCAGGTGGTCACTTGAAGGAGGAGGGAATGTCCAGGTCTGTAGAAGGAGGTATTTCTGAGCTGCTCAAATAGGGTGATTGAGTGAACACCCTGAAAAGGCTCACTGGCTTCAGCTCAGAGGGGTTTATTTCCTCGTATATGTGTGTATGCAGCATATGTCAATGCAAGCAGGCATTTAAGGATAAAACTGGTGTTAATAATAATGATTATGATAGTGCTGCCACCAAGAATAACTCTGCAAACAGTGACAGAGGCAGGACAGGGAGATGCTGGTTTCTGACAAAGGTGTGTGCATGGAGAGTTGCAGCTGGCCCGTGGGCTCGGGCCGGGGCTGCCTGGGTACCTGGGTGGCACTGCCAGGTAGCCACGGCCCTGGGGATTCCTGCACGCACAGCACAGCCAATAGTCACAGCACTTAATGCAAGGCTGGCACAGGCAGAAATTGGGTCAGCATCTCTGGAAAATGCTGGGATTGATTAGGGCCATGAAGATGATCCAGGGCTGGAGCACCTCTGCTATGAGGACAGGCTGAGAGAGATGGGGTTGTTCAGCCTGGAGAAGAGAAGGCTCCAGGGGGACCTTATAGAGGCCTTCCAGAATTAAAATGGGCTACAGGAAAGCTGGGGAAGAGCTTTTCAGAAGGGCCTGGAGTGATAGCATGAGGGGAAATGGCTTTAGATTGGAAGGGGGAAGATGTAGATTAGACATTAGGAAGAAATTATTCACGATGAGGGTGGGGAGGCCCTGGCCCAGGTTGCCCAGGGAAGCTGTGGCTGCCCCATCCCTGGAGGTGTTCAAGTCCAGGTTGGATGGGGTTTTGAGCCCCCTCATGCAGTGGGAGGTGTCCCTGCCCATGGCAGGGGGGTGGAATTGAATGGGGTTTGAGTTCTCTTCCAGCCCAAACCATTCCATGATTCTATGATTCTGTGATTCTGTGATTTCAGGGTCACGGTGTAGGTCCTGAAGTGAAGATCACCACAAAAGCAGGAGCTGGGCTTGGTCACTCCTGGCTGCGAGGGGCTTTGTTGCAGGGATGGGTGAGAGTGTGTGTGCACTGGTGGGGGCAAAGGGACATCCTGGGCCATTTCTTTTTCCTTGAACCAAACCTGTCCCATCCCTCCCCACCCTGGGTGATCTCTCTGTAGTTTTTCCCCTTCTATCTTCATCTTATTACTACCCAGCACCGGAGATGGAGGAGTTTTACCATAGCCTCGGAGCAACCATGCTCTTAAGTTTCTTCCAAGGCTCACACCAGGGCTGCCTCTCTGCGTGTGTGGTCTCTTGGACTGTGGAGCACTCATAAATAAATAAGGGGAAAAGTTCTTCATCTTCATTCGAAGCTCCTGGTATCACAATGCTGCGGCACAAAAGCCATCTTATTAGCCCCAAGTGCAAAATGCTGCCTTTTCTTGCAGAAGCTCATTAATTGCAGGTCACCATTCAACAAGAAAGATGAGGCACTTGAGTTCTTCAGGCTCTCATTAGCCACAGAGCTGAACAGTATGTGTGAAATTAACAGTCACCTGAGTACCTCTATAATTTCATAATTATTAGGCCTAATGGGTTAGTCTCTGCCAAATGGTTTTAACTCCTTCCCAGCCAAAGCCGGGAACCGCACGAGATGCCAGGGTTGGCATCTTTCACCAGTTTTAGAACCATTTCACAGCTTTCTTGTGGAAATAATAATAAGGAGGGGAAGTTTCCAGGATCATGTACTGTTTGCATTTTTTAACATATGTTTAGCTTTTAATTATTCATATCCAGCACGCCAAGGAAGCCGATAGCCTGCGTCCCGGCGAGTGGGTGAAAGAGCTTTCTCTGCAAAGGGATTTTAATTGGTTTTAAAATGTGTTCTGCGTGTGTGTTTATATTTGCCTCTGTGTGTGAGAGTTGAGCCTTTGGTTTCTCTTCTCCTTGATGATTACATTACATTATTTCCCGTCTCTTACATTTTTATTTATCTTAGGCTTAAAAAGCAAAATCAGAGCTGAGATTTCTCTCTCTGCTTTTGAACTCAAGGATCTTGGAAATGGCACTGCCTTTTAATGGGGATTTTCTCCTACTTGAAACCAGCTCAGACAAGAAGCCGGAGGGGAAGACTGCCTCTCACCTCCAAGTAGTTAATTGTTTTCCTTGCATTTCGTCTCACAGTCAGAGTGTGGGTGCCCCGTGCCAGGGGGGAAAGTGCACAGCATCTTCCTCCCCCCGGATTTGGGGTGACCCAGTGGGAGCTCTGTCTCCTCAGCAATCACATTGCACCCAATCAGGAATGCACTGGGCAGCTCTCCCTACCTCCTCCCCCTGGGGAAAGAGCCCCTTCCCTCTCTGGCACTGCCCACACTGCCAGGACTTCCCTCTCCCCTCCTTTTGTCCTTGCAAAGACTGGATCCAGGCAGAGGGCAGATACTCAGACCAGTCCCAAGCACACAGCAGATTTGGTACCTGTGAATTACAGTTGCTTCTTAAACCATCCCTGCACCCACCCCAGAATGGGTCAGATGGGGAGTCACAGAATCATGGAACAATTTGGGTTGGAAAGGACCTCAAAGCCCATCCAGTTCCACCCCTGCCATGGGCAGAGACACCTCCCACTGGATCAGGGGGCTTCAAGACCCATCCAACCTGGCCTTGAGCACCTCCAGGGATGGGGCAGCCACCACTGCTCTGGGCAACCTGGGCCAGGGCCTCCCCACCCTCACACCAAAACATTTCTCCTTAAGATCTCATCTCAATCTACTCTTTTTCAGCTGAAAGCCATTCCCCTCATCCTATCCCTACACTCCCTGACCAAGAGCCCCTCCCCAGCTTTCCTGGAGTCCCTTTCAGTCCTGGGAGGCTGCTCTAAGGTCTCCCCAGAGCCTTCTCTTCTCCAGGCTGAACAACCCCAACTCTCTCAGCCTGTCCTTGTACAGGAGGTGCTCCAGCCCTTGGATCATCTCCGTGGCCCCTGCTGGACTTGCTCCAACAGCTCCGTGTCCCTCCTGTGTTGAGGGCTCCAGAACTGGATACTGGGCTCCAGGTGAAGTCTCATGAGAGTGGAATAAGGAGGCACAGGGAATGCCATGGTCTCCTCCAATACCCAGAGTATAATCCACTGCTTTCAGCCTCAATGGGACCCTTGGCAGTGACGTGAGGATACTGATTCTGTGAGAGAGGAGACCCAGAAAACATGGAGATGTTTGAAATCCTCCTTAGTGCCTCGTTCTGCAGGAGATGACTCAGCTCTGGAGGCTGAGGGCTGTGCTGGTGCTGCCCGGGCCAGTGTTTCTCACTGCGTGGCCGGGGCTGATGGCAGGAATGGCCAAGAAGCAGCACTCTGGCTGGAAGGGACCTGTCTAACCAAGCTCAGGCAACAAGGCCAAACGTTCTCAGCTGCAGGAGTAAAACCCTGAGAGCTCCCAGTTGTGAGAGTTCGTGGCCCAAACGGCTGCAAATGTGTTGGCTGAAGATTGTTGAGGCCCACAAGGAGCAGCTGTCCATGTGCCAGCTCTGCGTGCACAATCTCCCCTTCTCTGAGGGCTTACCTGTGACACCCCAAGGCAATACAGCCCTTCCTAGCAGGCTGCTGTAGAGGACATCCACCCCACTGCCTGGGAGAGGGCTTCACCAGCCCCAGGCTCTGCCCACCCTCAGCCCACAGCCCCCTCACTCTTTAATGCTGTCACATTTTAGAAGCTGGGAGGTTTCTTTGACTGATGCTGCCCTGACGTTTGTTTCATCGTGTGAGGGCTCAGGAAAGGGGGTTTGGGGCTTGAATTCCAGGACTGCAGTGAGGACAAGCAATTGGTAGGGCTGCATGATGTCCGTGACACAGCAAGGTCCTGGGGTGTCCCGGGGCTGGGCCAAGCTCCACCAGGAGCCCCCGTGGCTGGGGTTCTCATGGCAGCAGCAGGAACCAGGAGACCTGAGGATGCTGGTCCTGAGTGGGAGCAGGGGTGGGTTTCACAAGACCCTTATTGAGAAGGGAACCTGCTGGGATACCTGCAGGCCGTGAGGAAAGAGAGGTGCTGAGAGCCAGAGGCTTGGATGGACACCAGCATCAGAGCCTGTGAGCTAATGCCTTCCTGGCATTTCAATTCCCTGCGCTGCCTGTGCTGGGAGATCAAGGCTGGGAGGAGGGAGGGTCTTGCTTCACTTAGGTGCTGGAGAAACGTCTCCTTCGATGATATTTCACCTTACCTCTCCTTGCCACATCTGTCAACTTCTGCTAATTACTGAGTTTGCTATCACCCTCCGCACTGATGTGAAGGGTAGGAAAAAGAGAAAAAGGAGGTTAAGGGATTCTACAATTATAAATGATGTCTGGCAGGCTAAGGTACCATATAATGCATTATAAGCACTTAAAAAGCTAACCCATTCTGTCTTCTTTCTTTGGCATAAATAATGGCTTTTTTATGAATAAATCATGCAGCCAAGGTCTCTGAAAATAGCAGGAACCTGGAGCAGAATGTCTCCATCCTCATTTTTGCTAGGACAGCAGAGAAGTCAGCAATCCACTCCATCACCACTGATAAACCGGGGCGAGCGCAACTCCCAGTAATGAAATAGGGAGATAAAGTTTCTGGAGGGTGAGCGGGGCAGGAGGATATTTCTGCCAAAGCACCGATTGCACCCGGGCTCCAAATGAAACATAATGGACTCTGAGGAGATAAGCATTTTTTTTCTGCCCCATGAATAAAGCAAGACCTCATAACTCATAGACAGGCAATGCTGCCAGCAACTTAAAAGTGCTTCCTTCTGCTTCTGGTTTGTGTTTCCTTTTAATGAAGCTCCTCCAAAGCCGAGGGGGGGCTTAGAAGTGGGGCTGGAAGCACGCCCTGCCTTTGCGTGTGTGGAGCCGGACTCTCCGCGGGCGGTGGGATGCGGTGGGATGCGGGTGGGATACGGTGGGATGGGCTGGGATGGGGTGGGATGGGCTGGGCTGACGGGGCGGTGGGAGCCACCCAGACCTCGGCACAAAGGGCTCGCAGCTGCACTGCGTGGGGAGGGGCTGCTCGGCAGAGAGGGAGGTCTGCGACCCCCCGCCTGCGCTCCGAGATGGGGGTTTGAAGGAGCCACGGGGCCTCTGCTCAGCCCTGGCTCCTCCTGCACCCTGCTTTTTAACCCCAGCTGGCTCTCTTCTCTCCGGGGAGGGGGACACCCAGCCAGCCCCCGCCCCCCTTGCAAAGGGTCCTTCCCAAGTCCATGGTCCAGCAGGAGATGTCCTGCTCTGGACACCCAAAGGGTGGAGGTCTGGAGAGGGCCTTGTAGGTCGTGCATGGTCCGAGCATCTCAGGATTGGACTGCACATCCCTGCTGGCTGCAGCACCCCTCCTCCAGGCACAGCCCACCCTCCGGCTTGGGAGAAGCCAGTGAGGAAAAGCTCGTCCTGTAAAAGTACTTCCCCGGAGGATACAGGGATAGGAGCTCCAGTCTGTACTCACTCTGCATCATGTAAGGAGGTTGGGATTCACATCCACCCAAGACACCTCGTGTATGACCTGCAGGATGGTGATTTCAGAACAGGTCCAGGCTCTAAACCCACAGCTGCCTGCTCCCCTCCACAAGCCGTGCCTGTCACAACCCACAAAGCTCTTTCAGCCTTCCAGGTCTTCCACATCTCCCAGTCATCTCCCAAGCTGCAGTACCAGGTGCCAGAGGCCCAACAGTTCATGACATGCTTCCAGCACTTGTCCTGCCCTGTTCCCAGAGGAAAGTAATGCTGGGGAGTGGGGACAGCCCCCAGGATGCTGGGCAGGGACACCAGGTGTCACTCCCTCAGCTCACACTTGGCCAGAAGCAGCCCTTATTCCTCAATGGGACACAGTTCCACTGCAGTCTTTCCTTTCCTGGAAAAAAAGGACATATTTGCAGTTGAGCCCTTTCCATGAACAAGCAAAACCGAGCATCCTCCATCAAGAGGTACCAGTGCTCAATGCAGAGAAGAGGTTTGCACTGACAGCAAGTGTTTGGCAGCTGCCAGGGGTATTTGCAGCACAGAGCCATGGGCTGTGCTCCACAGCTGCAAACAAACGTGGACCAAACATCCAATGGTGACAGGAGTGAAGGTGTCTGCTAGCAGAGACCACCTGGTTGTGGCCCCAGAGTTTCATAGAATCCAACCCCCTGTCATGGGCAGGGACACCTCCCACTGGATCAGGGGGCTCAAAGCCCCATCCAACCTGGCCTTGAACACCTCCAGGGATGGGGCAGCCACCACTGCTCTGGGCAACCTGGGCCAGGGTCTCCCCACCCTCACAGCAAAACATTTCTCCCTGAGATCTCATCTCAATCTCCCCTCTTTCAGATCAAAACCCTTCCCCCTCATCCTATTCCTGCACTCCCTGATCAAGAGCCCCTCCCCAGCTTTCCTGGAGCCCCTTTCAGTCCTGGGAGGCTGCTCTAAGGTCTCCCCAGAGCCTTCTTTTCTCCAGGCTGAACAACCCCAACTCTCTCAGCCTGTCCTTGTACAGGAGGTGCTCCAGCCCTTGGATCGTCTCCGTGGCCCCTGCTGGACTTGCTCCAACAGATTCATGTCCTTCCTGTGCTGAGGACTCCAGGTGTAATTTATTGGGGCCCAGCCTGGGTTGCTGAGGGGTTTGACAACGGGGATGCTTTTAGCATCACCCACACTGGCCCCTGCAGTCCTGCCCAGTCAGTGCTCTCTGGAGCTCTGCATTAAACCCTCCACAGCAGCAGCAGCACAGGGCAGTCAGGAAGGCCAGGAGCCTGCAGACTCACTGACTATTAATCAGCCCACCACAAGCCCTAAACCCCTGCTCCTGGGGCTGTGGATTAAATTATGGAGCTGCAGGGCATGGGCTCTCTAAAGCTGCTGGGGCTGGGGTTGCACTCAGGGTGCAGAGGTCAACTCTGTACAGCTCTCAGCAGCCTGGAAAGGCAGAACTCCAGCCTGTCCTTGGAGGAGAATTAAGGGTAGATGGAGGGGAAAATGGAGCAGGGAAAAAAAACAGTTAGTAAAGTGATCGGGGCTGTACTGAGCAGGGCCAAATGCTGGGGCCCCTTTGCTGAGCAAACCCCTGTACAGGCTCACTGCCATCAGGGGCACAGCCAGCCTGTCCCCTTGGAGGGGGCTTTGGGAGGCAGCACTGCACCTTTGCACTCCCAGGGACACATCTGAGTGTCTGGTCTCTGAGGACCTGGCCTCTAGGGACATTATGGGCTGTCTCCCACTGTGGCAACCTCCCAGCAGGGTAAATGGCAGCTCCCCAAGGATGCAGCTACCTGTGCCCACACGAGTGCATGCACACACTGTTCAGAGACCCTCTGTCCAATTATTTGGGGGGGCAAGCTCAGTGAGACGTGGGCACAGCCCCAGAGCCACCCCTCTGTGGCTGTGGCACGTGCAGTTGCCAGCACCTTGGTGCCAGCAGGCTCTAAGTGGTGCTTGATTCAGCTCTGAGTTGAGTTCTGACCCAGCTGCTCAGGAAAACCCCCTCAGGGCTCTGAGAGATGTGGCACAGCTGATGTGATGCAGCTGGGGTGTGTAGGGGTGGGTGCAGGGTCACCCACACCTCGTGCCAATCATAGAGTCACAGAATAGTTGGAAGGGACCTCATAGCCCATCCAGTTCCCACTGCCAGGACTTCTCTCTCCCCTCCTTTTGTCCTTGCAAAGACTGGATCCAGGCAGAGGGCAGATACTCAGACCAGTCCCAAGCACACAGCAGATTTGGTACCTGTGAATTAAAGTTGCTTCTTAAACCATCTTTGCACTCACCCCAGAATGGGTCATACGGGGAGTCACAGAATCATGGAAGAGTCTGGGTTGGAAAGGACCTCAAAGCCCATCCTTTCCCACCCCCCTGCCATGGGCAGGGACACCTCCCACTGGATCAGGGGGCTCAAAGCCCCATCCAACCTGGCCTTGAACACCTCCAGGGATGGGGCAGCCACAGCTTCTCTGGGCAACCTGGGCCAGGGCCTCCCCACCCTCATCGTGAAGAATTTCTTCTTAATGTCTCATCTAAATCTTCCCCCTTCCAATTTAAAGCCATTCCCCCCCATCCTCCCACCCTTCCTCCTGCAGCCACCTCCCCAGGGAAACACCTTTGCACAACCTGTGCTGCTGCAAAGCACCTCACACATCCCACCAGCACCCAACCCCCGTGCACACGGGTCCTGTCCTGCCCTCACGAGCTGCGGATGGAGCCTCTTCATGATTTCCCAAGCTCCCTGCTGCTGTCCCAGGCTCTCCCTCTCTCCCCTTGTTTTTGCTGCAGGGGACGGCCCGAGGAGGATGCTCTCCACTCCTCCTCCTCTAGGTCTCCCAGCCTGCACACGCAGGGTACAGGCAGACAGAGGAGGTGCAGCAGAGGATGCAGAGTGGGGAGCAGCTCACACTGCCCTCGTGCTGCCTCATCCCTCCTGCCTGCACCGGCAGCCCCCACGCCAGGTGGTTCCTTCGCTTCCTTGGGCTTAATTCAGCAAAAGCAGCTTGTGATGTTCCTCCTCCTCCTCCCTGGGGTGGGCTGCTCATTTTTGCCCCGCAAGACAATGCCCTCTTTCAAAAACAAAGAAATTATAAAGTACATATGAACATATGGTAACATATATTCTAGGCTGCCTATGTGGCCAATTTTCTGTATGTTACCATATGGTGCCGCGTATTTAGCAAAAATATAACTTGACTGTTTCTCTTTCCATATGGGGATTCTTTTGCCTTAATTAATAACATTGAGCAAAAACTCTTTCTAAGGTTTCCAAGATTTCTGCAAGGGAATATCTTATGACAGACACATGCTCCTGAAGGCTTTCCTTCTTATTTGTCTATAGCCTTCTGTCCTCGCCCTCTTCCCCGTGCTCCAAGGGTGTCTGTGGATACATCTGCCCGTGGGATCGCTGTGCCTCAGCTTGGCCCCCGTCCCACCAGCACCCACGGGAGCCCCTGTCCCCTCCCCAGGACCTGACCTTCGGCTCCGTGGATAAAGCAGAGATGTGCCTGCAGGCTGGATCACTCCAGCTCATCCAGGAGCTTTGAGGAGCCACGTTAACGGAACACAGGGGCACTGGAGAAGCTGCTGATGCAGTGGGGAGAACATTCATGGCCACGGAGGGACTGCTGGCTTCAAAGGAGTGGGAAGCAGCTCACTTTTGCAGCTCTCCAATTATCCTTCTCAAGTGCCAGTTATCATCTAATAGTAAAACGATGTCAAAGCATCCTCCCAGGGCAAGCCTGCAGCCAATATCAGTGAGGTGAAACCAGCCTGGGTTTGAAGGGTGGAAAGGGCCCGAGGCACAGCCCCAGCTGCTGGAGACCCTCTTGCTTTCCTGGCCAAAGCCTGTAAATGAAGACAAATCTCTGTGCAGCTCCACATGTGCCCCTTCACTCCCCAGGGACATCCCCAACTCACAGCCCGGAGAAGGCAGCAGCCAGAGCAGAGCTGGGAGAGTGGGCACAGCAGGAGAGATGCTGGATTTCCACCTCTCCCTGTTCCCTGGGTTTTGGTGGGGATTCTCATCACTCTTTCCTCCTCCTGCACACTCTGGGCAGTGGGAAGGGTCACAAGCAATGCCTGGGGTGGCTCAGCTTTGCTGTGGGGCCCACGGGATGACCCCATCCCCACCCCTGCTTGGCAATGGAGTGTTCCAACCAGGCACTGCTCCCCATGGGGCTGCCCCTCTTCCACCTCCCACCAGCACACAGATCCCTAATGATGCTTTACTGGAATATTCCCAGCATTCCTTGGCTCCAAAGCCCTCTTTCCTCC
Source organism: Dromococcyx pavoninus (assembly GCA_033558185.1). Classification (NCBI taxonomy): domain Eukaryota; kingdom Metazoa; phylum Chordata; class Aves; order Cuculiformes; family Neomorphidae; genus Dromococcyx; species Dromococcyx pavoninus. Next base: position 508,923 of record JAUMJL010000035.1, on the reverse strand, counting down.
TCTATGCCAGTGGGATGGCTCGGCACTGCCTGCAGGAATGGGCCAGGGCAGCGGTGGTTGCAGCTGGGTGCAAAGGTGGCGAGTACTTGGCTTTCCCTTCCCTTCACCCAGGGCACCCAGAGCAGCCCCAATGAAAGCCTTTTGGGGGCAGAATCAAGGCTTTGGCGTTAATGGGAACCAGCACCTCCTCACTGGGCTGCCTTGGGCCCTCTGGCTCCTCACACCCCAGTGCTCCCCTCCTGAGGAAGTCAACAGGGACTCTACCACCCCACCTCTGCCCCTACCCAGCCCATTCCCTATCCTGCTCCTCCCCAACACCACCCACCTTCCCACATCCCTCCCCTCAGCTCTGCAAGGATGCTCAGGGATCCACACGTGTCTCCTGCTCCTCTGGGAGGCCTCCTCGCTGGGATGCTTTGGGCATCCTTTGGAGGACAGGTCTTGGGCAACGCTCTCTAAAGAGCATCCCTTTCCCAAGGATATAAATTGTCTTCCAGGCTGAACAGGATGGGCCAAGCCAGCTGCCTTCTTCAGCATTGCTGAGTTTATCCAGAAGGTGGGATGGGAAGGAAAGATACTCATGGACTATGGACCATGCAGCTTCTGGAAGGCTTCCTTGGCCAGTCAGGGCAGTGTTGTGTGAACCTGTAAATTGTCTGGTGGATTAGCTCTTGAGCTTTCCTCCCTGAGAGCAGGTCTCTGCCCAGCTCACTGCCATCTGGTACCCCCTTCAGCTCCAGCTGATGTCCACCCTAGCTGAGGGCCTCCACACTGGATCCTTGCAGACTGGGACATGAGACAGCAGACAGAGTGAAGCCACCAGCACAGCGAGGGCAGCACCTCTGTGGTGATGGCTGTGGGAGCAGGGTGCTGCAAGCACTTTACGTGCAGCTGGTCCTGGCTCAGGACCATGCAGCTGCCACATGGCTCTGCTCCACCATTTGCTCCCAGTCCTCAGAGCAGGACAGAGGGTGGGACATGCGTAGAGCAGTTCACCTTTACATTCAGATGGAATTCCTCCATAGCCTGAGGGTCACGCTGGGGACTTTGTCTGGTTGATGGCCTGTTCGTCTGCAGAGTGGCTTTGAGCTCATGGTTGGGAAGGCACAGCCACAGACTAGGGTGCCAGGGCATCACCCACACCCCGGCTTCCTAAATCTGCATGATGGACTGGACATATCCATGCACCATGCCAGAGGTAGTGCTGGGATCTCTTTACCCTGATGTTGTGATGCTCATCTTCCCACCTCGTGTGGAGAGACTGAGAAAGAAGGGAAGAGTAGAAGGACATTAGAGCTGACAGGGAGGAGAGAGCTCAGGGTGGAGGCCAGCTCTGGGCAGAGCTGGGAGTGTGAGATCACAGGGAGTTGAGGACAAGAGTGAGGCTGAGCATAGGGACAAGAGAAGCTGGGAGAGGTGAAGTTGGGGCTGAGATGACTGCAGGAGAGCAGCCCATTCCTTGGGAAGGGCACTGCTGCAGGGGGATGAGGGTGTCATGGGATCAGGACTGGGGCTGGGTGGGAAGGGAGACAGGCTGTGCTCCCACCACATTTCAGACCAGAACAGCCACTGACCCATCCTGTCCAACCTCTTAGCACAGCATCAAATCCCACCCTGGCTGCAAACTCACACTTTTATGAGGGCTCTCCGTGCACCAAGGGCTGTGCAAAGGCTGAGCCTGCCGGGCTCCTGGTGCTGGTGGTGCCCTTTGGAGATGGCACTGGGAGAAGGTCAGTGCATGCAGAGCAGGCAGAGAACATCCTTGAGGACAAAAGAGGCTCTGCTCAGGAGCTGAGGAGAGATGCATGGCCCTGGGGCCTTGCAGTCTTCCAGGGAGGACAACTACTGGCCAGGAGACCTGGCTGAAGAACATCCTCGAGTGCTGCCATTGAGGTTCAGTAAGGGCAGTGGTGGCGTCTCCATCCCTGGAGGGATTGAAAAACCATGCAGATGTGGCATTTTGGGACATGGTTTAGTCGGCACAGTGAGGTTGGACTGGATGAGCTTAGAGGTCTTTTCCAACTTTAACAATTCTGTGATTCTGTGATGCAGAGCACATGGGAATTTCCGAGGCCCTGGGAGAAAAGTGGAGGTTGGCCTCATATTTTAAAAGGGGAAGCAGGCCGACGCGGGTAATTACAGCTCTGTCAGCCTGACATTGATCCCAGGCAAAATAATGGAACGCCTGATATGGAATGCAATGAATAAAGAATCAGAAAGGGTGATATAATTAATGCCAATCAACAGGGATTTATGGAAAATAGATCCTGTCAAACTGACTTGACGTCTTTCTTCCTGTTGTTTTGGGTTTCTTCTTTTTGTCTCTTTAAATCCAGGATTACCCAGAGGTAGAGGGGTTTGCTGAGGACACAGAGAACAGTAACCGGTCACCTGGTGCTGTGTGATGTTTTCTTATAAAAATAGGAAAATCCAAACCCTGGTGTGGGGTGGTTTCAGGCTGGAGATGCCACGGGTTTGGCTGCACAGCACTGGGCACAAATTGCCATTGCAGGGCTCTGCAGGGGAGTCTTCTCCCTGGCACATCCCACCAGGGATGGGGAGGATGCGCTGGGATGCTCAAGGTCAGGTTGGATGGGGCTCTGAGCAACCTGATGGAGTTGGAGATGGTCCTGCTCACTGCAGGGGGTTTGGACTGTATGATCTGTAGAGGTCCCTTCCAACTCAAACCACTCCCTGATTCTATAATAGCTGTGTCCCAACAGAGTCCACTATGAAGAGAGAGATCCTGCTGGGAAGTCACCCGTGGAGCTGGAGGGGACATCACTTCACACCAGGCTGCTGTGAAAAGGCCAAATAATGCTGGTGGAAATGGACAACGTGAATAAAAGTTACAATTCCTCTGTTGTTACTCTCTGGAATTGCTTCTCCAGCGCCCATGTCTTGTGCTGGATGGTTTAAAATCTGGGCAGGGTTCATGGAGGACACAGCCAAAGGGTGAAGAGCCTTCTCCATCCTGGCTTCACATCTCCAGTGAGACAGGAGCCTGCACAGCACAGATGACACGAAGGAGCGAGAGGCTGTGTGGCCCCATTTGCCTCCCGGCCCCATCATCTGGGAAACCTGCACCATCCAGCCCTCTCTGTGCTGTGTGCTGAGGGGGGTCCCTGCTCCTCCAGAACCCGTTGTAGCTGTGTCTCCTGCCTGGCCTCGCAGTGGCAGCTCATGCAATGGTGTTCAAGGCCCCAAACCCTTCTTGGTGTCCTCTGCTCAAGCCCTGAGGGCACCATCCTGGGTTCTTCCTCTGGCTCCTACGAAATGCAGAGCTAATCCTGGGGTGGAGCCCAACCCCTCACCTGCTGGCCCACCATGACCACCGAGCCCTGTGACCTCACCGATGCTGCCCACAGGGACCCTGGGCTGCATTGCAGGTTTCCTTGCAGCAAGGTGGGAGTGGCTTCATGTCAGGCACAAATCACCACACAAACCCTCGAGAAGCACCTGGATCTGTGTCCTCCCCAGGGAACACCCTGGTCGTGCTCCTCTGCCCCTTGGAGCCACTGGGATGCCTGGGATGCATCCCCTTGGCATGCAACCCACAGCCAACAGCCCCTTCTGCCTGGGCACCACCCGGTGTGGAGATGGTGGGGATGTTTTGAAATAGTTTTTGGTGGCTTCCTCAGATTCCCCACCTTTGTTTCAGCTGTTTATCGAGGGAGAAGTCGAATTTGAGTCCTACCTGAGTGGCCTGGGAGGAGTCCTGCCCCTGCCCACGCAGAAGTCATCTGAAAACCTCCTCAGGGAGAGGCAGGGTGATGAGTAGAGATTGTCTGCCCACACCAATGGGATGGGCACAGGGTGTTCAGAGGTGATCCTTGGCACGTTTGGAACCAATATTCAGCTTTCTGTGCCTGAGGGTTCCAGCTTCTCCAGCCTGTTTTGGTGGGTGCTGGGGAGCCTCTGGGGTGGCCAAATCCCATTATCAGGACTGACTGAGAGGGTCTTAGACCAAAGACCCATCCCTAAACCTGGACCCTGAACCACAAAGGTGTTTTGCCAACCCACCCTGACCCTAAATCATCACAGACTCCAGTCATTTTGGTAGCTTTTTTTTCCAGGGCAGGAAAGAAATTCACCTGCAAAAGTGGAAGTTTCAGCCTAAACATCCCAATGGCTGCTGCAAAAGGAGATTTTCAGGCCAGTGGCTCAGGGCTGCACCCAGGGATCCTCACTGGAGAGCAAAGTGGGGCTTGGGGCAGTGGGTGAGGGGCATGAGCACCTTCAGGAGCTGGACATTGTCACCTCCTACTGCACTGGGGAGCGGTGACACTGAAGCAGGCTGTCAGCTTCAGAAAATATTGGTCAAAGTCAGTAAATACATATATTTATACACTGCCAGGAACAATGCCCAGAGGTCTGTGTCCAGGTGGGATTGCATGGCCACCTCCACAGCCAAACCATCCCCACGCTGGGTGCAAGCTCAGCTTCACCAAACGTCACATCTCCCCCTTGGTGGCTCTGCCCAGTTTCCCTGGTCCAGCACCGTCCCTCCTGTCCCACCTCCAGGCACCCACAAGCACTGAAAGGCAGAAGCCCCGCCTTCTAATATTTAAAACAATTTTATTCATGAAAATATGCTGTACAATGCACTATACACAGTTCTTTACATTGCCACATACACAAACTCTAATAGCACGATCAAGAAAGTTACCATTGCCTACGATAGATGCGTGGTGAGAGATGACACCTGGCAGAGACCCTCCCCCCCCAGTCTGTACAGTTATAAATACGAGGGAAAGGATGGACCGCAAACCGCCGCACGAAGCCAACCAGTGGGGGGCTCGATACCATCTCCTCGCTCCGGGAAGGGCTGAAGGATGAGCAGGAGCAGGGCCGGGAGCAGAGGATGCTCCTTGTCCCCAGAGGCTGTCCCTGTGGGGCAGGGGGGAACCAGGAGGCAGAAGGGTGATGGAGGTGGGGAGGCTGAAGCTGAGCGAGGCGGGACGTGAGGTGAAAGAGGGAACCCACGGCCTCGACCACCAGTGGACGAAGCCCTGGTTTCCCCTTCACAGTAGTGGGGCGCTGGGAGCCTTGGGGGGCACAGCCGTGACCTCCCTGCCCCGCGGCACGAAGCTCAGCCCCGACCTCCCCCCGTGCCATCCCCACCAACCCCTCGCTGCAGTCCCAGCACCCCCTAGTCCCCCGGCTCCGCTTCCCTTCATCACAGCAGGACCAGCCCGTCTCGCCTCCCCCTCCGGCCACGCCCCCTCCCGCTTCCCGGGGGTCCCAGTCACTGTGGGGGGGTCTCGGTGCCCGCCCCCCGCTGCCGCCGTCCCTCGCACCGCACGACGACTGTACACACGACGCTTACCAACACGACTCCACCGCACACACGACAACCCCACGGTCACGAACCACAAAGACAGCTTGGCAATGGGACGTGCCCCGGGGCGGGGGGCACCACGCAGCGGGGCAGGGCAGGCGAGCGGGGAGCAAAGGGGGTCTTTTCCCTTACTGCTGGTGTGGCTTTCCCTCCGTGACCATGGTCAGCCCAGACACCAAGGGGGTTTTATATTTGAGGCGGGTTCCCTGTGCCCGAGCATCCCATCTGCAAACATCCACCCTGCTGACCTGCTGCTGGAGATGGGATGCCTGGAAGAAGCAGCATCCCTTCCCTTTCTCCTGTTCTTGGGGGGCTGAGCCCCCCCTTTTTTCCCCACAGCAGCCCCAGCTGCCCTCTCTGCCTCTCCTCGCATGTAGCCCATGTGCAGAACTGGGGGGGCTGGATATTAAATAACCATTTGCAATCAGTTTCCAATGATTTAAATACATCTGAAACAAGAGGCGATGCAAAAAATGAATGTGGTAATGAGCCTGACCAAAGAATAATCCTTTCTTTTTTTAAAAAAAGCATTCGAGAAAGATTATATATAATAGAATATATTAAATTCTGTACATGATCAAATAATGTAAACATAATTAATTAACCTGTAAGAATGTCTGTAGAGACTCTGCCTGCTGCATGCCCAGGGTGAAGGAGACTGCTGGCACGTGGGGCTCCTCTGTCACGCTTCACCATGGACACACAGGGCAGGAGAGGAGCAAGAGGTCCCATCCTGCCCTGGTTCCAAGCACCGCGCTACCCCTGTGGCTCAGTGGGACCCAACACCTGCACCGTGATGGGGAAGGTTGTGCTGGAGCAAGAAAGGAAGAACTTGGCTGGGAAAACGGGCTGGTCCAGTGGATGAACCCTTGCTGCAACCCAGGGGCACAGGGTTTAGAGAAAGTCCACGGTGCCCAGAAGGAAGACAGGCTGTGCAGAGCCCCGTGGGACAGAGCAGCAGCTCCCACAGCCTCTCCTCCCAGCTCCTTCATCTCCTCTGGCTGCTCCACTCCAAATCCTGCAGCGTGGAGCTCTTGCCCCAGCAGTGCAGGATGGCAGCAGGTCCCTGGTCAGCCCTGCCCAGCAGAGCAGTGGGGCCGGTCTGGGCTCCCAGCACACGGCAGGACCACACGTACCCCTCCCGATGGAGCCCCAGCCCTCGGAGCAGGGTGCACCGGGCTGACCCCTCTTACTGCCATCCCTCCAGACCAGGGATCCTGTCGTCTTGGGGATGGGAAGCAATCCTCTGGGACAGGCAACCTGGCTGCTGCTGGAGTCACTCCTGAAACAGCCCCCCAGGAGCCCCAGAGCTGTGAGCCCTGTGGTGCTTCCCTGAGCTCTGCACGCAGGGGAAGCAGCATGGGTCACCCAGGCTTGGGGCAGGGTGGACCCCACGCTACCTCCAGAGGCCTGGCCAATGCATCCCTCCCCTCCTCACACACAGACATCTCCTTCTCAAGGATCACCCACTTCACAGCCCCACATCATCCAACACCCAATGCCGTGGCCAAGTCAAGATGAGCCATTCAACGGGACGCAGTCCTCAGCATTGCCCACAGCCTCTCTCCTCCTCTTCCTAAACTCAACCTCTTGTTCCTTTTGATGCAAAAAACTTAATGGCAAAAGAGTGCATGAAATCAAATAAATACACCCCCTCCACGACCCTGTGAGTTCCTCCAGAGCTTCCAGCATGGGGAACCCAGGCCAGCAGCACCTCCCTGCTGGCACAACTATTCGTGTAGAAGTGTGCTCACTCCTGCTCTGGGCAGGGGACCACAGCTTTCCTGTGGGCAGGTGTGATGGTGGCACCCCCATGGGCACTTGGGCTGCTGAGATGCTGTCCCCAGGGCTGCAGATTGCACAGCCATCCCTCCACCACCAACCCTGCTTCTCACTGCTTGGTATGAAAACTCACCTGGAACCACGCAAGGAGACCTGCAGTGGAGGTGGTCTGGGCGTGTGAGCCAGATCTCCACCAGGATTTAGGGGTGCCAATTTCCCCCTTGCCCTGGGGCAAGGTCCCTGCTCCTGACACTTCTACTCAGAGGACTCATTTCCCGAGGTGGCTCAGAGAAAAGGGTCCCTTTCCAGGAAGGGATGCCCAACAGGGGGTTCCCATACCACTGGCCATCACCACTCCATCACCCAGCCCAAAGACAAATCAAACCAGCGCCATCGCAGTGGGGCACTGGGACTGGCTGGAAAGGCTTTCCCATCCCGCTCCCCCCTGGACCTGCCTGGCTCTGGCTGCCTCTCCCACCTGCCTGCCCTGCATCCTCCAGAGGATGCTCATGGGAGGACCCAGCAGACTGGGCACACGCTGGGGCTGGGGGCCCTACCCCACCCCAATATTTGACCCTATGGTTTGTGTTTCGTGTTCGACCTCAAGCTCAGCCCGATGGCTCTGGCCCATCTTAACAAACAAAGGCAGAAGAGAAAGGAAAAAAAAAAAAAGAAAAGTTAGTCTCAATGTTCCCCTTGTGGCTTCTCAGTGGTGCGCCCCCCCACCCCGGGGCGGGCGTCACCCGGGCACCCAGCTCTGGTTCGTGGGCTGCGGACCCGAGGGCAGCGCGGGCACGTTGAGCCCGTTCTGCGGCGGGAGAGCCGAGTCGAAGTTGAAGTCCATCTCGTCGCTGTCCATAAAGTCATTCAGGATGATGGACTCCACGTCGCACTCCAGGCTCCCGTTGAACATGTCCAGGTCCAGGTCTGCTGGGAACCTGTCTTGGCCCAACACGGGGGGGTGGACAGCCCCCGGGTAGGGGCCCTGCAGCGAATCCAGCAAGCTCATGTGTGCCCCTTGGTTATTAGCGTAGGAATGCAGGTGCCCGTGGTGCGGCACGGCCGTCATGCTGCACGTGTCACTGGGCAAGCTCATAAGGCTGACAGGATTAGCTAAGGCACTGGTGTTGACCGCAGGGTGGTGACCGGCTGGTGACGGGTGGTACAAAGCGTTGCTCTTCATGAGAGAGCCCGAGTGGGACGGGTAGGAGGCCAAACCCTGCTCCCCGTTCCCGCAGAGCAGCGGGTTGTGTCTGTGGCCACGGGCCGGCACCATGGGGCTGGCCTGCGGCAGGGGCAGGTCCCCCGGGACCATGCTCTCCTTGTGCGCGTAGGAGATGGAGGACAGCAGGTCCTGCAGAGAGGCGTTCCTGTAGGAGCTGACGGGCGAGAAGGTGGCTTGCTTGTTCTCCTGGATGGTCTGCATGGGCAGGCGACGCATGAGGCTCATGGCCGGCTGGCTGTAGATAGTCCCGCAGTAGGTGTTGGTGGCAGCCCCCATGCTGGAGCACTTGGAATTGAAGGTGAAACTGGAGTTCCGCTGCCGCAGGGCGGCCGGGGGCAGCTGCTGCGAAGGACTCATGGTGTAGCCGTCCTGCAGGTCCTCCAGCATGCTCTCCCCGAGGCTCTCGTTCAGGCTGATGGTGCCCGTCAGGTCGGTCAGCCGGGGCAGCTCCACGGAGCAGCGGGCGTTGAGGGAAGGAGACATGGTGCTGGAGGGGCTGGGGTACATCAGCGGAGACGAGGGGGTTCCGTCGTCCTCCTCCAGCTCGTCTGGCTCGTGGTTGGACATGATGGGTGAGAGGCGCCCGCTCAGCGTGCTGGCCGTCGAGTTGGCCCGCGTCCTGAAGTCCGCCCAGGCGTCGTATTCGTCGCTGGCGTGGGACGCGGGGCTCTCCGACCACTTGGCTTGCTGGGAGGAAGGGCTGTCCTCCCCACGCTCCTGCGTCACCTGCAGCTGCTTCTTCTTGCTGGCCTTCCCCTTGATCCGCAGGAACTTGCTGTTGTTGTCCATCGAGACCGCCCGCCGGCGGGGCGTCTTCCCGGTCTTGCCACCCTCGGGGTTCAGCATCCACCAGGAGCTCTTGCCGGTGCCCTCATTCTGCACGCGGATGAAGCGGGTGTGCAGGGAGAGGTTGTGCCGAATGGAGTTCTGAGGAGACAAGCAAGGACAGAGGGGATGGTCAGCAGTGCCTCCACCACCACAGGCAGCAGGAGGATGATAGCAAGAGGGCTTGGGGAGGCACAGGACATCATCACGGGCTCCATCACCTGGGGTGCTGCTGGAGGGGTTGGGGCTCAGAGGGCTCAGCTGGTGGGGCTCTCCTAGAACACTGTCAAGGCCAGGTTGGATGGGGCTTTGAGCAATCTGATCCAGTAGAAGGCGTCCCTGCTCATGGCAGGAGGTGGATTTGATCTCTAAGGTCCCTTCCAACCCAAACCACTCTATGACTCTACGATTCCAGCTCCAGCAGCCCATGGCTCACGGCCTTTTGCTGCATCTATCAGCGCTCTGTCCTCAGCGCAGTTACTGTCACTGCAGGGACTGGGGGAAAGGTCTTTAGCACGTGCCCCAGGGACCTCCACCAGCCCTGCACCACGCAGGGCCAGGTCTCAAGGACTCTTCTTCCCTGGCAGGAGATCGTGAGGGACAAGGTGAGGAGGTAACAAAAGCAGGGGCAGAATCAGGACCAGGTCCTGGTTTCTCCAGCCCTCCCAACCCCGGCCACCCACGTGCTCAGAGGAGCGCTTGGGGATGTTCCCAGCACATCCTTGCCCATGCCCACCTCCGCAGGGACCCCAGCTCTCTCCCCCCACCACCAGGCACCCCACCATCTCCACAGGCAGAGGGACCTCCTTTGCCCACGCACCGAGGGGCACAAACCCTCTGGAGCTGCTCCAAACTGTATTCCCTGCCTGGAAGCGTTTTAAGATGTGCCCTCCTCCTCCCTCATCCCCAGGGAGGGAGAAGCATGAGTTGTGCAGTGTCACCACCACAGCCCAAAGCAACGAGTCAGCACCGTGTAAGTGAGATCTTGTCACCAAAATGCTTGTCATCTCCTGTGAGCAGAGCTGGGGTCCAGATTGGAGTCTGGTTCTCTGCCTGCCTGGGTCTGGTCGGGTACCATAGCACAGGGGGTCTGCAAACCCAACTACAATCCCCATTGCCCAGACGAGGGATGGTCAGGGAGAGGTTTTTCCACAGACCTTTCTGGCTCCCTGCATCCCCATCCAGATCCTCAAGGGGTTTTCCTGCCTAGGGCAACGCTCTGGTCCTCTTGGCCCCTGCCTTCTGCTGTGGCTCAGGGGCTGGAGCAGGGATGCCCTCGCAGAAGGCAAGAGAAGGCAGGGAGTTTCTACCAGGGGCCACATCCCACCACAAACATCCCCAGCTGTGGGGTGACAGGCCCGGATGAGCCTGGGGAGATGCTTTCAGGAGAGAGGGGATGAGGACATCTGCCTCATTGCTGCTGATCTGCAGCTCACAGCACATCACTGCAGCTCCCTGCACCTCGGTTTCTCCAGGGTCCAGAGGGGAAATGCACAGAGCCCAGGGAAGAGCATCCCAAATAGGCTCCAGACATCAAATCACACAACCAGAGAATGGGTTGGGTTGGAAGGGACCATGCAGTTCCAACCCCCCTGCCATGGACAAGGACACTTCCCACTGGATCGGGGTGATCAAAGTCCCATCCAGCCTGGCCTTGAACACCTCAAGGGATGGGGCAGCCACAACTTTTCTGGGCAACCTGGGCCAGGGCCTCCAGACACTCATCGTGAAGAATTTCTTCCTGATGTCTAAACTAAACCATCCCCCTTCCAATTTAAAACCATTCCCTGTCATCCTGTCACTACACACCCTTGTAAAAAGTCTCTCCCCAGCTTTCCTGGAGCCCCTTTCAGTCCCGGGAGGCTGCTCTAAGGTCTCCCCAGAGCCTTCTCTTCTCCAGGCTGAACAACCCCAACTCTCTCAGCCTGTCCTCACAGCAGAGCTGCTCCAGCCCTCGGATCATCCTTGTGGCCTCCTCTGGACCCGCTCCAACAATTCCATAACCTTCTTATGTTGGGGATTCCAGAAGCAGACACAAGACTCCAGGTGAGGTCTCACCAAAGCGGAGCAGAGCGGCAGAATCCCCTTCCTTGCTCTGCTAGCGATGCTTCTTTGGATGCAGCCCAGGACACAGTTTGGTCTCCTGGGCTGCGAGTGCACTTTGAGCTTCTCATCAACCACCACCTCAAATCCTTCCCCACAGGACAGATCTCAATTGCATCGTTCCCTTTATTGAAATCATGGATTGTCCCAAACAAGGTGTAGGACCTTGCACTTGGCCTTGTTGAACCTCTTGAGGTTCACACAGGCCACTTCTCCAGCCTGTCCACAGTGGAGAAACCCTTGCTCCAATGGGCTCAGGGCTCAGCAGAGGCTGCCAGAGGGAGGAAGGCAGCTCCTCCTGCCCCTGCTGAGCTGCAAGGAGGGGCAGAGGGATGAGGAGAGGGAAGAAACCAAGTTGCTGAGGAGAAAGTTTGGTGCCGTTGCCGGCGTACAGTGGAATACTAATGAAGAGGCGAGTGAGCTCCAGCCTCATCTATCATATTATGTAATGGCTTACTTCTCTGCACTTCATTTATTTGGAGATTGCTCCCAGGCTGGCTCCTCGCCAGCAGCCACCAAATCCAAGTCTACAGAAATCAATCTCGCGCTGACTGATTAAGCCGTGTTTAGAACTAATTGCTCCTTCGTGTGTGGGGAGAATAAATTACGGGCTTTAATTTCACATCTTTAAAATGCAACTGCAGGTATGGGCTAGCTGTTAACCCCTTCCTGCACAGCTGGGGAGGGGGCTGGCACCGAGCAGGGAACAGGCTGGGCCAACCTGCCCTCCTCCGCGGTGGCTGCCCATGGCACTGCTCATCAGCTTCAGCTGGAGCAAGCCGGCAGGGAGAGCTCTCTCTGACATCCCCCCAAACACCTCTCCCTTGAGCCACAGGATGACCCAAGCTCCCCTCCACATGTCTGAGCTGTGGTGCAAGCTGCAGAGACAGAGCACAAGGCTGTCAGAGCCAGAGCCAACACCCTGCACCCACAGACATCACCTGGGGGGTTGGGGATGCCTGAGCAGGGTGATGTCCAGCTGCTGTTGGGCTCTTCACAGGACTGGGGGGGCCCTGCATAGCCCTACTCTCTCTTTGTCAGCACTCCCCAGGTCCCAGGAGGCAGGAGATGCTGCAGGAGTCCCTCCATGACTAGGACTGAGCTGCCGTGCAGGGCACAGAGAGCAGGGCTGGGGTTTGGGAATGCCACGGCTGGATGACGGTGACATTCAGCAGGGTGCTAACCTCCTCCTCTGCTCCTGCCTCCCTCCAGAGCACCCAGCATCACCCTTGGACCACAGCCAGGCTGCTGTCGGGCAAGAGAAGAGGCTGGTGGTGGGGAGGCTGCCGGGGTCAGGCTGCCCAAGGGAAAGCAGGGGAGGGGAGGCTGCTGCCACTGCTGCAGCAGAGCTTCATTAAGAGCCAAAAGCCAGCATCAATTAAGTGCAAGGCGCTGGGAGCCCAGCTCTCTCCTCATTAGCACCCCGACACGCTCAGCTCGGGGTGCGCGGCATCGGGCAGCCTGGGGGTGGGCCAGGAGCTTATTAACACCACGCAGGCAGGGACCTGCTTCACCTGCCACCACCCCGGCAGCCCCACGAGCACCCAGCATCCCACAGCACCCAGCCCCGCGCCGGCGGGGAGCACCGTGTGATCACACCCCTCCCTGAAATGTGGGGCTCAGCTCCTGGCAGCCCGGTGGTGTGCAGGGGACATCAGGGCTGGCAAAAGCTCCCTGAGAGCAGCTGCCTTGGCAGGGTGTGCACCAGGGGGAGCAGGAAAGCCTGGGGAGGGACAGGCTATGGCTGGCGTGGAGCAGGGAACAGGCTGGGCCAACCTGCCCTCCTCTGCTGTGGTTGCCCGTGGCACTGCTCATCACCCTCAGCCAGAGCAAACCAAGCACTGCCTGGCAGGGAGAGCTCTCTCTGACCCCCCAGACACCTCCCCTTGAGCCACAGGATGACCCAGGCTCCCCTCTGCATGACTGAGCCGTGGTGCAAGCAGCAGGGACAGAGAACGAGGTTGTCAGAGCCACCAGACAGCTCAGCCACCCTGCACCCACAGACACCACCCCAACAATGCCTCCAGCTCAGCCATCCTGCACCCACAGACACCACCCCCAACAATGCCTCCAACACCGCTCTGCCCCCTGCAACCCAAACTCCTGCACCACTTCTCAGAGGAAGCTGCACCTTTGCAGGGCTGGCCGTGCCCTGCATCTTTGCTGTGACTCCCTCCCCATTCCCAATCTGCCCCCACGTCCCCCCTGCCCTGTCCACACACACTGACATCTCAGGCCCCTCAACAAAGCAGAGACCCTCCCAGCATCCCGGCCCCACACGGCCCCGCAGCCCCACAGTGCCCAAACGGCACAGGGCAAGGAGCATTGCTGCCCAGCGCACATCCAGGGTGTGCCAGTGCACAACACCCAGCTCTGGAATCTCTAACATAAGAAGGATATGGAACTGTTGGAGTGAGTCCAGAGGAGGCCACAGAGATGATCCGAAAGCTGGAGAACCTCTGCTGTAAGGACAGGCTAAGAGAGCTGGGATTACTCAGCCTGGAGAAGGCTCCAAGGAGACCTTAGAGCAGCCTCCCAGCACTGAAAGGGGCTCAAGGAAAGCTGGGGAGGGGCTCCTGATGTGCAGGGACAGGACAAGGGGAGGCTGTTTTCAGCTGAAAGAGGGGAGATTGAGATGAGATCTTAGGGAGAAATGTTTTGCTGTGAAGGTGGGGAGGCCCTGGCCCAGGTTGCCCAGAGCAGTGGTGGCTGCCCCATCCCTGGAGGTGTTCAAGGTCAGGTTGGATGGGGCTTTGAGCCCCCTGATCCAGTGGGAGGTGTCCCTGCCCATGGCAGGGGGGTTGGAACTGCATGGACTTTAAGGTCCAGTCCAAGCCATTCTATGATTCTATGATTTCTGGCACAAGCCCTCGCCCCCAGGGCTCTGCAGAGGGGCAGGAAATGCTCTGGGTAGCAGAGTTGAGGGCTGGAGGTGGCACCAGGGCTGCCAACTGTTACAGGTGGCCCTGAGTGCCACTCAGCCCTGATCGACACCAAGGGAAGGATAAGCCTGGAGCCCGTGCCAGCTTCTGGCCACCAAAGCTGGAGGCTTTACCAACCTGGAAGACCCTGGTGCCATCCTGGTGCCCATCTGCAGGGTGCTGGCTCAGCTGGACTCTGCTGCAGGGCCTGGCACAGGGATGAAGGTGGGCTCGTGGGAGCTGTGGGCACCCATGGAGCCTTCTCACCACCCCCCAGGAGCCCTTTTCTTCTAAGCCTCATTGTCAGGGGAACAGCCAGTGTGAAATCGGTCTGATTAGCAATTAGTCCCATTGTAAAAGGATTAGCCAGACCCCATTGTTTGCAGGAGTGACTTGACTATCAATTTGCATCTGGCAGTGCTGCTGCTGCTGCACTGGGAGCTTCCCCCTGTCCTTTTGACCAGACAGATGCTGTCTGGTGTCTGGTGGGGCTGTTGGGGTGCTGGGAAGCCCCCCGAGACAGGCAGTGATGCCAGGCACAAAGGTGCCCTTCGCAGCACCCCGAACACCTTGCTGCCAGCAGCACCCTGGCAGCATGCCCTGGGGGGCACTCCTGCAGTCTTGGGGTGCCCATGGGTCTTGGGGTGCACGGGGGGGGCTGGGCATCCTCCTGCGTGCCCAGAGGAGGGCACGGGGTGGGGGAAACAACTGCAATTCGAGCGAGAGCATTGAATCAAGCCCTGGCAGAGGCTGCCCAGGACAGTGGTGCAGTCTCCATCCCTGGAGGGGTTCAAAGAGTCTGGATGTGGCACATCAGGACATGGCCAGAGTGGGGCTGGGCTGATGGTTGGACTGGATGAGCTTGGAGGTCTTTTCCAACATTAATGATCCTTTGAGAGCAGGATTGCACGAGCCCTGGTCCAGGCAAAGCTGGGGAGAGCAAATGAGGGGACCCTGTTGTCCTGTTCCTGCCCCTGCCACATCCCCACTGTCCCTGTCCCTGGGCTGTCCCTTTCCCTGCTGTCCCCATCCCCATCCTGGGCTGTCACCCCTTTCCTGTTGTCCCCATTCCCATCCTGGGTGCCACCCCTTCCCTGCTGTCTCCCAAAGGCAGCTCAGCCCAATCTTGCACACAAAGCCCCCGTGTGCTCCCAGCAAGCCCCAAGCCCCGTGGCCGGGGTCTGTCTGTCTGTCCAGGCTGCTGGTCCATCCAGCTAATGAGCCTGTTCCCTGGCAGAGGTCCCCAGGCTGGTTACCAGGAGGAAGCAGTGACAGCGCCACTAACGAGCGTCCTGCCGCCTGCTCTCCAGCAGCACCAGGATGGCTCCAGGGGTTAATTGATGCTTATTTACTTCTCCAACATAAAATTGTCAGCGCTGGAGAAAATATTCCTGGGGTCAGAGGCTGCTGACAGCCCCAAAGGTGCCTCATCCCGTGGGATGATGTTCAGGGGTGGCAGTGGCATTGGACAGTCACCATTGACACCCCCAAAGACATCACATTCCCCCAAGAAACAGTGCTGCTCATGGGCAGCAGCACCTAAGTGCAGGATGGCCATCACCGTGGCCTCTCAGCACCATCCCCTGAGGACAGCCCTAGAATCACAGAATCATGGAACGGTTTGGGTTGGAAGGGACCTCGAAGCCCATCCAGTTCCACCCCCCTGCCATGGGCTGGGACACCTCCCACTGGATCAGGGGGCTCAAAGCCCCATCCAACCTGGCCTTGAACACCTCCAGGGATGGGGCAGCCACCACTGCTCTGGGCAACCTGGGCCAGGGCCTCCCCACCCTCACAGCAAAACATTTCTTCATAAGATCTCATCTCAGTCTCCTCTTTCAGCTCAAAACCATTCCCCCTCATTCTCTCCCTGCACTCCCTGATCAAGAGCCCCTCCCCAGCTTTCCTGGAGCCCCTTTCAGTCCTGGGAGGCTGCTCTAAGGTCTCCCTGGAGCCTTCTCTTCTCCAGGCTGAACAACCCCAACTCTCTCAGCCTCTCCTTGTACAGGAGGTGCTCCAGCCCTCGGACCTGTTCTGGCCCTGTTCCCTGCCATTGGCGTCACCGTGCCACCCACCACCCCGGTGTGGGTCTGTCCCCTTCATCCTGCCTGAGGCACCTGGTGGCTGTGCCAGCCCACCCGCCCTGGCACCAAAGCGCCGCATCCTGAGCGCAGCCCACGCCTGCCTGGTGAGCAGATGGCAGCTGGCACGGCGTGGCAGAAGGATGCCAAGCGCCCCAGATGCTCGCCATGGGGATGGACGCCCCACGCTGACGGCAGCCAGACCGTCATGCCATGCAATGAGCAGGATGAGACCCCCATCACCTCTGGTGGCCACAGACACATTCTTGATCTATAGCAGCACTCCTTGCACAGAGGAGAAAGCCAGGGAATCATAGAATCACAGAATGTGTTGGGTTGGAAGGGACTTTAAAGCCCATCCAGTTCCACCCCCCTGCCATGGGCACGGACACCTCCCACTGGATCAGGGGGCTCAAAGCCCCATCCAACCTGGCCTTGAACACCTCCAGGGATGGGGCAGCCACCACTGCTCTGGGAAACCTGGATCAGGGCCTCAGCACCCTGATTATGAAGAATTTATTCCTAATGTCTAATCTAAATCTTCCCCCTTCCAATTTAAAGCCATTCTCCTTTGTCCACTCACTCCAGGCCCTTGTAAAGAGCCTCTCCCCAGATTTCCTGTAGCCCCTTTCAGTACTGAAAGGCCTCTACAAGCTCTCTCTGGAGCCTTCTCTTCTCCTGGGAGTCCAGGGAGAGGGCAGTTGAGTGGCTGTAAATCCATCTTAACGCCTGACAGTGTTCCCCCAGCTCCCCAAGGACGGGACACAGCCTGGCACTGGCCCAGGAGGGTGGCGAATCCCTGAGAGCTTCTCTGCTGTGGGCAGCCCCAGTGATGTCCCTGTTGTCCCCAGGGCTGGGGCAGCACATGCCAGCTTATGGGGAAGGAGCCACCCCCAGCGCAGGGCTCGCCATGGGCACAGGGTCTCCTCTGCTCCAAACCTGCAACCACCACCCTGTCCCATAGCACACCGGGTGTTGCTGCCCTATAGCACCCCACGGCACCCCCTGCTCCCCTCTGCAAACCCAGGCAGCGCCTTTGCAGCGCCCTGTAGCCATGCAGCTGCCCCACAGCCTGCCCCACAGACAGCCCCACTCAGTGCCCCATAACCAGCCTCTGTGCAGCCCCTCACAGCCCCATAACCAGCCTCTGCACTGCCCCACACAATGCCCCATAACCAGCCTCTGTGCAGCCCCTCACAGCCCCATAACCAGCCTCTGCACTGCCCCAAATAGTGCCCCATGACCAGCCTCTGCAGTGTCCCACAGGACCCCACACTGTGCCCCACAGCCGCATCTCTGCAGCATCCCAGCAAACCCAGCACACTGCCCACCAGCTCTCTGCGGGCCCCCCCCCCCCCCCCCCCGCTGTGCCCCATAACCCTCTTTGGGAGCTGGAGCTCTCCTCCTCCACAGCACAGCCCTCCCCGGGCATCGCTGCCGGAGCTGGGCAGGGGGGGCACGGGCTGCCCTGAGGAGGGCACGGCGGGGGCACAGGGGGGGTCCCCGCTCCCATCGCGGGGGTCTCGCCGGCGGCTGCCGAGCGTATTGGGGTCAGCGCACTGCAGGAGCCGAGCCGGGCTGACACGCTGCTAATTGAACCAAATGCCCATTAGGGCCGCGACGGGCCGTGCCCACCGAGAGCCCCCCCGCAGGTGGCTGACACGCAAAGAGCCCGGAGGCTGCTCAGCACGGTGGGGCCGGAGCGTCTCCTGCCTCCACACGCATCGCGGCCAGCTCGAAAGCCAGCCAGCATCTCATTAGCGGCCGCTAATCAACCCACAGCCAGGCGCTGGGGCAGGAGGAGAGGGGCAGCTGAGGTTTATGGGGAACCCCATGCTGCAAGCCCCCCTCCCCGCACAGCCCCTCTCCATGCCACAGCAGGGGCAGAGCCTTGGCTTGGAGGTCCAGCCTTGCCCTGCCCCACAGATCCACGATGCCAGGGGGCAGAGGATGGCTCCAGGCAAGCATCGTGCTTGGAGTGGAGTTGGGAGCCCACGCCGTGGGGCCAGGTTGTGCCAAATGCTCCCCAGTCCCCTGCCCATGTGCCTCTGCCATTACCTGCAGCTCGGGAATGGGTTGCCCCAGCCCAGCCTCTCCTGAAGGAGAAAGTCCAGCTGGAAACGACCACTGTGACCCCAACACACCACCAGGACTCACCAGCCCCCATGCCAATGCTGGCTGTGGCTGCCTGTGCTCCAGCTTTGAGGGCAACGATGGGTGCTGTGGCAGCTGGATGGGTCCCCTAGGTGAAGGCCATCCCTGTCTGTCCCCATGCTGCTCCCAGCCACCTTGGCCACCACCTCGTGGTGGTGGGTGCGACCCCAGCACAGCCCCCTGGAGCCCCCCGAGCTGCCCACCCTTGGCCCAGCACTCTCCCTTCGGACTTGGCAGCTGCCTTTGTGTTGTGCACTTGGCTCGGCGCCTCCTCCCCATCCCGACCACGAGCACTGCAAGTGATTCCCAAACACACGGAGCAGTGACTGACGCAAATCAAACCACACACTGCAAATCAAACCCCTGGGCAGCCCCCCCTGCCCAGCTGGAGATCCCACTGGTGCATCCCCACTCTGCAGCCTCCTCGCAGCCTGGCTCAGTGGGGACCTGCCAGGTGGGTACCAAGCCATGGGTGGGTGCTTGGCGCAGCCCCTCCTGCACAGGAGGGTGAGACCCCCTGCACACCTCTTGGCCAGAATGGAGATGGCAGAGGGCAAATCGGCCACATCAGGAGATCCCTTATGTCCAGGCTGGAACCATCCCAGTGGTGCCCAGAGCATCCCTCTCCCAGCCCTGGTTACCTCTGCTGTCAAACAGCTGGTTGCTACCAAGTTCTGCAATGGGAGTGTTGCCGTTGCCATGGCAGCTGGTTTATTTTAGCCAGGCCCCTTCAAACCCAGGAGCATCCTCCCTTCTCTGGTGGGTTCTGTCTTGTTCCCACCCCCAGAGACTTCGCTGAGAGCCTGGGGTGCACCCGCAGTGCCCATCTGTGTGGGGCAGCCTTTCCCTGCCATCCAGGGCAGTCACAGCACCAGCATCTTCCCTGCTTCCCACTACAGCCAGTGGGGCTCACACCAGCTCGGCTACTGGGTCCCAGTGAGGTGGTTCGGGGGATGGGTCAACCCAGCCCAGGGCAAAAGGGATGGATGTGTGGGAACAGCATCAGGACTGGCATCAAGTGATTCCAGTGCTGGAAGGACCCCCAGATGGAAAATTAAGCTCGCACAGCCTGTTCAAACACACTCCTCACTGTGGTTTGCTCCTCCCTCAGCCAAGGCCTTGGGATCCTCCTGATGGGGCCAGCACAGCCTCAAACCCATCTTGGCTTTGCCAGGGCTCTGCGTGACACCTCCACCTTCAACCACGGCTGATCCCAAGTTGGATCAGGACAGGAGGGGTCAGAAAAGCTTGGCTGGAGGAGGACAGGTCCTTTCACCCCGCAGTGCCTGTCCCAAGCCCCGTCCTGCCAGGAGAAGCCTCCTGTGTGGTGTGTAATGCAGTAACCCATCTGCATCCCGGCAGAACTGCTGTCTCTGTGACACCCCCCCCAGCACACTCGCTCCCCACACAGCTCATTAGATCACACCAGGGCGGCTGCAGCTAATGAGCAGGCAGGGCTGGGAGCTCAGGGACTATCCCTGGGGAGGCCTGGGGCTCAGCAGGCGGTGGCCGGGCCCTGCTATGGTGTCGCCCTCCTCGCAGTCCCCCTTGCTAAGGCACCCCCTGTATTTTTGGGGTGCAAAGCCCAGAGATGAGCCCAGTAAGGGGTGGTTCCCAATATCCTGCAAGAAGAGCTGAGCCTGGGTCAGGCAGGAGCTGCAAGGGTGGATTGTGCAGCGGTGCATGCACAGAGCCTGGCTGCAGGCTTGCCTTGCAAGTCCTATGAGGAGCTGCTGAGGGACCTGGGGATGTTCAGCCTGGAGAAGAGGAGGCTGAGGGGAGACCTCATCACTGTCTACAACTGCCTGAAATGAGATTGGTGAGGTGGATGTGGGTCCCTTCTCACAAGTAACAAGTGACAGGATGAGAGGAAATGGCCTCAAGTTGCACCAGGGAAGGTTTAGATTGGATATTGGGAAAAATTTCTTCACTGAAAGAGTTCTCAGGCCCTGGCAGAGGCTGCCCAGGGAGGTGGTTGAGTCACAATCACTGGAGGTGTTAAAAAGACAGGTAGACAAGTTTCTCAGGTTTAGTAGTGGACAGGTATGGTTGGACCTGTGAATCTCAAAGGTCTTTTCCAACCAGGCAGTTCTATGATTCTATGATTCTATGATTCTTGGCACCGGGTGCCACTGAGAGACACAGGCCCCGCGGAGCTGGATTGGTGCTGCCCCAATGCCAAGGAGACGGGCTGGCCCCACACAACCCCTGGCCATGGGTCCCCAGTGCCAGTGAGGGGCTGACAGGAGGCAGGGGAGAGCCAGGAGCCTCTGCCCACCTCCTGTCCCACATGTCCTGTATCCCTGCCCTGTGATGTGGTGCCAAAGGAGAGAAGGGGGTTGGGTACCAGACGGGCTGTGGCCTCGTGCCGCACATCTCCAAGCCCTGGCACGCTCGCCTGCAGGCTGCGGCCGAGCCAGAGGCTGCTGGGCCACCTGCCCTGGCCAGATGGCAGGGGGACCTGACGGTGCTGCTGGGCATGGCACTGCTCAGGGGACCCGTGCCAGACCCTGCTGCTCACCCTGCTCATCCCTGGCCCCGCAGTGGTGCTGGCAGCAGCAGGGGATCGCCGAGCATTGCGAGTGAGGGGTCGACGCAGATTCTGCCCTCCCAGCCAGCCCCAGCACCCAGACCAGCATTGTCCCCCAGCTCCCCAGAAAACACCATAGCATCAAGCCATGTGCCAAGAAACGCCCCCAGCACAGCTCCCTGGTGAGGCAGAGCCCACACACTCCCTTCCCCCACAAATTGTGGCTGTGCTGTCCCTCTGCACAAGCCACCCTGGAGATGGAAAAGACCTGGAGCCTCCCTTGAGGGTCCCCAGGGTGCTGGTGAGACATGAGGAGCTGGCATATCCAGAGATGCTCTGCTAGGTTCCTACATCCAGGTGAGAGCCATCAGCCTCCCTGCCTTTGGGGACAAAACAACCCCTCTCAGCCTACCTGGATCCCTCTCCAACATATGACACCAGGTAAGACACCTCAGAAAGACCCTCTCCACCATCAGCCACTTACCCAGTAATACTCTAATTACACCCCAGAGCTGGCCACCAAAATAGCTGCAGTAAATCACTTGGAGCTGCCATGTAATTTTTGCATGAAATTACAGTATTTTTTCCCCTGGGTTCAATTTCCTCCACACCAAGTTCTCACTGCAGCCAAATAATTAAAGCAGCCGCGCTCCCTTTTCCTCAGGTACCGTTTTAACTCCCTGCTGGCTGCCCCTTCGCTCCCCAGTACTGGGGATGTGGTTGGGGACAATGTGTGGCCCTGCCTGTGCCCACACTGAGCACACCCCGAGCAGAGAGGAGCTGCTCTGGTTCCAAAGGCAAGGCAGATCAGACCCCAGGGAGACCCAACACCCACAAGGGATGCTCAAGGCACCTCAAGCAGGATGCTGAGCCCCCACGGGGTGTCCAAACCCCACCAGGAGTCGCTTGTTCCCAGGAGAGAAATTGCCTGCCTCCTCTTCATCACCTACAGCATGCAGGAGGAAGATGAGGGAAGTTGCAGGGCTTTTTCTTTACACAGTGATGCTGGGGTACATGTGGAAGACAACTGTTCCATGGGGTGCTGTGTAACCCCATCTCTGGGTCACGTGGCTGCCTGGGAGAGACACAGGTCCCAGCACGTGTCACCCTTGTACCGCTGTCCTGAACAAATCACAGAATCATGGAATGGTTTGGGTTGGAAGGGGCTTTAAACCCACCTAGTTCCAACCCCCTGCCATGGGCAGGAACACCTCCCACTGGATCAGGGGGCTCCGAGCCCCATCCAACCTGGCCTTGAACACCTCCAGGGATGGGACAGCCACCACTGCTCTGGGCAACCTGGGCCAGGGCCTCTCCACCCTCATGGGTTTTGCATCCAGCCCCATCCTCCCCCCCAGATCTGTTCGGTCAAGGCTGCCCTGTTTTCAGCCTCTGATCTACATCAGAGCTGGACTGCACCCAAAATGCATGGAAAGCTGGGCACGGAGCCATGCACCGGAGCACACGTGTCCTGGACAACCCACTCTGCTCCAGGTATTCCCCACCTGCCCCGTGGCCCCACACCAGCTCCTCAGGGATGCTTAGAGGATTCAGTGAGTCCCTCAGCTCCAGCCATGGGTCCTTTGAGGGCACATGGGAGAAAAGCCAAACTCTTTCTGCCTCCCAGATGTGCATCCAGGACCCCAGTGGGTTTGTGCTGGCTGCTAGAGCAGGGCTGAACTCCCCATGCTCTGCAGCAAACCCTGGGCAGATGCACAGAGATGCATCTCAGGGCAGCCTTTGGAGATGGGGACTGCTTTGGCTACGCACAGAAAGCTGCCTTTTGCTTCTGAAACACCTCCAGAGATTCCATCCTGCCACCAGCAAGCAGGGATGGCAAAGGCTTGGGAGCACCAGGGCTCTCAGCTCCGAGGCGGATGGGGACCAGGAGGGTTCCAGGACAGCGGGTGCATTCCTGCCTCCAAATGCCCTTGGCTGAAGCTGTTCCGTGGAACAGTTTCATTCTGATAATGATAAAAAAATTCTGATTGTTCAAGGAAACAAGCATTTGTCCTCGTTTGCAGGTTTGAGGCCCCAAAGGTGGGGCAGGGTGGAGTTTAGTGACGCAATGCCTTTGGGTGAGAGGAGAAAACATTCATCATGGGGATCTGCTGTGCAACACAGAAATGTTGCAAAAAGCACTATTTTAAAAACATCTGAGAAAATAATGAGCAGTTTCCTGCCAACAGCAGTGCTGGGTCCACCTGCCCACACCCACAGCACCTCTGCCTGTCCTGGCAGGCTCCGGCTGCCCCCACGGTGATGTCCCCTCGCAGGGCACTGCTCTGCACCCCAGCCCACAGCACCCACAACACGGCCGGCCCCAGCTACCCCACCCAGCTCAGCCCTGGGAGATGGAGCATCCTCAACATCTTGCAAGCTGGGTCCAGCCCTGTCCCCTCTATGCGTGCCAGCTGGCCCCACACCAGCCCTTCCAGCCAGAGCACCCCAAGCCAGCACACATTGCAGCACAGGAACCCTCCCAGACTCACACAACTCCCTTTTTTTCCATTCCCAAGTTCTTTCCCTGTGCATGTGTGGGTCACGGAGGGCACAAACCTCATGTCACTGGCACAGCCCAGTGGGACAGGCAGGAAGAGGAGACTCCCATGGTTGCCCGCCTGGCAGGGATAAATGCACCACGCCTGGAGGATGAGGACAGGGAGGCAGCAGTGTGAGCTGTCACCATAGAATCCCAGAATGGTTTGGGTTGAAAGGGACCCTAAAGCCCATCCAGTTCCAACCCCCAACACCTCTCACTGGATCAGGGGGCTCAAAGCCCCATCCAACCTGGCCTTGAATAACTTCAGGGATGGGGCAGTCACCACTGCTCTGGGTAACCTTGGCCAGGGCCTCCCCACCCTCATCATGAAGAATTTATTCCGAATGTCTAATCTAAATCTTCCTCCTTCCAATTTAAAACCACTCCCCCTCACCCTGTCACTAAAGTCCTTGTAAATGTCCCCCCCCCCCAGCTTTCCCGAAGCCCCTTTGTCCCTCCTGTCTCAGCAGGGCCAGAAGCACAATGGAAAAAAAGCCTCACACTGATATCCCTCCTGGCCCAGGGAAGCCCAAAGGCTCCTGATCTGCGTGCCCCGTCCCCACCAAGGGAAAAGCAACCCAGAGATGCTGAGATGTCATTGAGTGTGGTACCGAGCTGAGGGCCATCAAGTGCCTTCAAACAGCCCCTGGAGAGCAGCCCTGTCCCCCAAGAACCTTCAAACAGCCCCTGGAGAGCAGCCCTGTCCCCCGGGACACGCAACAGCAGGCAAATCGCTGCTGCTCACCCCAGGCGGGCAGGGAGGCTCCGCACGCCGTGTGCTCACACTCACGCACACGCAGAGCCTGGGGCGAGATCGGGACGGGAGCTCCGAGGGGGGCTGAGCCCTCCGAGCCTTTTGTGTGGCTCAGGCAGCCAAAAAGTCTCAGTGTGTGCCCCGGGGCTGCACCGCGCCGCACGCAGACCCTGTCGGGAGAGACAGCGAGACACCGGGGGGGGGCAACCGGAGCCCCCTCGCCCTGAGCATCCTGCACGATGTGCTCAGTGCATTTGGAAGCCCTCCCAGCATGTGCTTGGTGAGCCAGAGTCACGCAAGCAGAGCCAGGGCACCACAGAGCCCTGCTGGGAGAAGGACGTGGGGTGCTGTTTGAAGAGAAGCTCAACATGAGCCGGCAATGTGCACTCAAGGCCAGAAGGCAAACCGTGCCCTGGGCTGCATCCAAAGCAGTGGGACCAGCAGGGTGAGGGAGGGGATTCTGCCCCTCTGCTCCACTCTGGTGAGACCCCACCTGGAGTCCTGTGTCCAGTTCCTGTTGGAAAGCCCAACGTAAGAAGGATATGGAACTGTTGGAGCAAGCCCAGAGGAGGTTCGAGCACCTCTGCCATGGGGACAGGCTGAGAGTTGGTGTTGTTCAGCCTGGAGAAGAGAGGGCTCTGGGAGCCTCCCAGTGCTGAAAGGGAGCTCGTATTCTTGGAAGGGAGATGGAAAAATTCTGTCTTCTTGGGGTGAAAAAAAAGGCTGCCCAGGGAGGTGGCTGAGTCACCACCACTGGAGGTGTTTAAAAGACAGGCAGACAAGGTGCCCAGGGATCTGGTTTAGTAGTGGACAGGTACAGTTGGACTCAATGATCTCAAAGGTCTTTTCGAACGAGGTGATTCTGATTCTAAAAGCAGCCCCCAGCCCAGGCTGGAGGAGCTCGAGCCTGAGCCCAGCCAGACACACAGCCCTGCCCGGGATGTCACCAGCCTGCAGCAGGGTGTCACACACCTCTCCCCATCACACACGCAGAGGCACACCATGCACCCACCCTGCACACATGCACCCTCACCAACACCTCTCCACGACGCACACACACCCTAACCCAACCCTAGCCTGCACCCCCCCATTCCCCCACCCTGCCCCATGCCCCACGTCGCCCGCGTGCACAGCGCGCCCCGGCTCGTCCACCGGCTGCGCGGTGACTCAGCTGACCACCCCCCCCCCCAGCAGCAGCTTGCTTTGCTGTGACACACCACCACCCCCCCCCGGCAGCCCCCCCCCCCGGGTCTCGCCAGCCTGTGCTGGCTCACCAAGAGCCAGGAGGAGGGGAGGCCTCCCCCACACACATCAGTTCACAGAACCACAGAATCACAGAATGACCTGAGTTGGAAGGGACCCACAAGGATCATCGAGTCCAACTCCTGTCCCTGCACAGGACACT
Organism: Dromococcyx pavoninus; assembly: GCA_033558185.1. Classification (NCBI taxonomy): domain Eukaryota; kingdom Metazoa; phylum Chordata; class Aves; order Cuculiformes; family Neomorphidae; genus Dromococcyx; species Dromococcyx pavoninus. Next base: position 483,260 of record JAUMJL010000035.1, on the reverse strand, counting down.
CCAACATTCACACCGTGGGGCTGAGGGCATTGGCCAAATGCTGCTGGAATATTGCCAGGCTGGGACTGCTTCCCTGGGGAGCTGTTCCAGGGTTCCACCACGCTCTGGGGAAAACAACCTTTTCCTCACGTCCAGCCTAACCCTCCCCTGGCCATTCCCTCTTATTGGTTCAGTTGCCCATTCAGGTGGACTTACAAGCCCCCCTGTGCCCCAGTGAGCATAGGATCTTGTGCCATGCATTGCAAGGCACAGTAAAACCCTCTGAGGCAGGAGGCTCCCACACCCCAGCCCTCCCCAGCAATGGGGTGCACAGGTTCTTCCAGCACCCTGCACCCTCTGGGCACCCACAAAGCCCTTTTTGGGTTGCTGGGCTTCCTGCACAGCCCTGCCCACTGCTCCTGACACTGCAGCTGAGCAAGGCACAGGGAAGTCTGCAGGCTCTCAGTGTCACCCCATGGACTCCTTGGTGTCACCCCACCAGCTCCTGGTGTCAACCCACACCAATACACTCCCTAGTGCATACAGGACTGCACCCATCACCTGCAGGCTGGTTTGGAAAGGGGGACATCCCCTCCCTGGGACAATCCCCTGCCCAGGGGGCTCAGCAGGAGCTGCTGGATCCCCTCTGTGCGGACAGGGAGCCAGACCCTGCCCAAGGTGCTGCACCCAACCCAGGGGGGCATGCAGGGAAGGGTTGGCTGCCATTAGGGCTGTGGCTCCCCCAAACCCCCCCAGCCAACAGTGCCTGCCTGCTCTCAGCCCCCCAGCCCCATCAGAGCATGGGATCCATGGGAAAATCCTGGTGACCACCGTGCCACAGACTCCAAATTGATCCAAATATAATCCACTCCCCTCCCTCAGTGCCCAGTGCTTATCCCTGCTCAAGTGGGATTTAGCAGGGTTTGGGGGTTCTCATAGACTTGCATTGGGATTTGTCAATTGCTGTTGGAGATGAGCAGAAAACCTGTTCATAGAGCAAGGGGTGCAATGCAAGCTGCCAGGACTCTTTCTGCTCAGTGCATTCACCCCAGGATGGGCTCATGAAGGGCATTTCCTGGAGGACAGCGGTGGCAGTGCCAGCACAGAGTGAGATGCTCAACACGCCTCACCAGTGCCCTCGTGGAGCTCAGCACTGCCTGGCAAGAGCAGCTGCCCAAAGGCAACCAGAAGAGGAAATCACTGGTTGACCTGGCCACTCTCCACCCTCCCTTTGCTGTTGTCCCCTCGGGAATGCTGACTCCCAGGATCCCAGTTGCAGGTATGGGGTGAGGACACGGGATGGGTGTCATGTCCCCGAGCAGTGCCTCTCCTCACACCCCTCAAGCCGTCCATTCACTGGGCTCCAGGCAGACCCATGAGGTACCTCCAGGGACTGTGTGTGACACACGGCCTGCTCCCCTCAGCCCCAAGGCTGCTGGGTCATTTGCCTTATCTTTCTCCAGATCTGGGTCTGCAAAGAGCAACCTGAGACCTGCCAGCCTGACCCCACCACTCAACCACAGCCATGCAAAGCCACCACCGGCCACCACACGGGCTGTCAGGCGGTGAACGGCTGGGACCAACAGAAGGCGGTGGGTGGGCTCAGGTCCTCCTCTACCTGCCTGCCAGAGCCGGCTGCCGGATGCTGGGTTGCCCAGGAAACGGCGGATGACATCGCAGGGGAGGCAGGGAAACTCTGCCCGAGGTGTTCGGGATGCCATCGCCGTTGCCAGGGAAACGCGGGTGACATCCTGCAGGTAAGCGAGGGTGGCGAAGCTGGGGACCTGGCGATGCACCCCGGCTTTGTCTGCCTTCTCCTCCTGCAAGCGGGTCCCTGTCCTGTGCCCGAGGGACACGTGCCCTGAGGGTGGCAATGGGGTCAGCCCCCACTTTGCCAGCCCTCCGAGGTACTGGCAGGTGACGCTGAGGGAAGCTTTTCCCTTCGGGACATTGTCACCCCGCCTGGGACTGCTCTGCTGGGCTGGTGGCTGCAGGAAGAGAGAAGCTCCGGCACCCCAGTCAAGAGCTTTGCTGCCTTTCACCCCCCCCCCCCCCCCCACTGCCTGTTACCCCCCAGCACTGCCCAGGGACGCATTCCCCTGCCTGCAGCTCCCCAGCCTCAGCCCATCCTTCATGCTCTGCTGGGGGAGGCTGGCAGTGATCCCACCAGGAGAGAGGGAGCTTTGCTCCCCCACAGAATTCCCCAATTGCCTTTGGATTAATCCCATCTCTGCTTTTCCATCCAGGGGTTCAGAAGTGCCAGGAACACCCCAAGATTCCCCCTGCTGCCCCAAACTTTCACAGCTGTAATTCCCAGCTGTAAATCCCAGCTGTTTGCCCCCTCCAGGGACGCACCATTACCCTGTGCAGAGCATCCCCCCCCCCTTCTCTGAACCTGATTTGATCGCGTGGGGTGGCAGGAAAGCCCCAGTTCACCATGGTGGTCTCTGGGCTGTGCTTGCACACGCACTGGCTGCAGGCAATGGGCAGGCAGAGAGCTGCAGGGATGCTCCCAAACCAGGCATAAAACCAGTAAGACCAGGGGCAGAGTCAATGGAGCCACAACTGGAGTTGCCAGGGGTGGAAATGCAGAGTGCAGCCTCTGGCCCCCCAGGAAAGCTCCAAAAATGAATCAGCAACCAAGCCCGGGCAGCCCGGGCAGGAGGCCGACCCCCCTGGGGAGCAGCAGCTGTCCTGTGGGATGCTGCAGAGCAACAGCAACACAACAATCCCCGCCTCGGAGGAGTTTGGCCACCCGAGGCGGAGCAGTTTTACCTGTAATGGCAAAAATTACATCAGCCAGAGCCTACCGGAGCAGCCGGTGCCACTCAAGGGAGGATCCAGCCCAGCACCACCAGGACTGGGAGTGGGTACAGAGCATAGAATTATAGAATGGTTTGGGTTGGAAGGAACCTCAAAGCCCATCCAGTTCCATCCCCCTGCCATGGGCAGGGACACCTCCCACTGGACCAGGGGCTCAAAGCCCCATCCAACCTGGCCTTGAACACCTCCAGGGATGGGGCAGCCACAATGCTTTGGTTCAGGTCATGCAGCATCCTTGGGGCTGTTTTCAGACTGGATGGATCTCTGTGGAGCAAGAGACCCTAAAAACCTGCCCTGCCACCAGCCAGCAGTGATGTCATGAGCTCCTGGATCCATGCTGCCAGCGAGATCTTGTCTTTCGCTGGAGCAACCAGACACTTGGAAATAAAGCCACCAAAAAAAAGAGTTGTTTGGGAGCTGAAGGAAAATTTGTCCCAAAAGGAGGAAGAAAAAGCGGTCCTGGACCATTAGAAACACATAATAGAATCACCTGGTTGGAAAAGACATTTTAGATCATTGAGTCCAATGATACCTGTCCACTACTAAACCAGATCCCTGAGCACCTCATCTACCCATCTTCTAAACACCTCAAGGGATGGGGACTCCACCACCTCTCTGGGCAGCCTTTGCAAATGCATGAAAACACTTTCGGTGAAGAAATTTTTCCCATTATCCAATCTGAACCTGCCCTGGTGCAGCTTGAGGCCATTTCCTCTCATCCTGTCACCTGTCACCTGGGAGAAGAGACCAACACCCACCTCTCCACAACCTCCTTTCAGGCAGTTGTAGACAGTGCTGAGGTCTCCCCTCAGCCTCTTGTTCTCCAGACTAAACAACCCCAGCTCCCTCAGCCACTCCTTGTAGGACATTTTCTCCTGCCCCTTCACGAGCTTCATTGCCCAACTCAGCCCTGGACTGCAGGGAGAGGATGCCCTGGCCTGAACCGCAGGGGACTGAACCCCATCCACAGCCCTCCTCGTTGCCAATTTTTAGGATTTTCCAGTGGGAGCGAGGTGATGGGAACTGCAGGAGGATTGGGGTGGGGATACAGGGATGGGGGATGTGGGGTTAGGAAGGCTGATGGCATACAGGGGACAAGGTGCCAAGGAGGGGGAAGGAGGGTGGAATAGGGAGGAGGTGTGGAAGCAATGGGAAGCCACATATCACTGCGGGAAGGCAGCTGCTCCCATTTCCCATCACCTGGAAGCCCATTCCAAGGGGTCCAAATGCCTGGGCTTGTGACTCTTCTCTCAAGTGACAAGCGATAGAACGAGAGAAAATGGCCTCAAGTTCCACCAGGGGAGGTTTAGATTGGATATTGGGAAAAATTTCTTCACTGAAAGGGTTTTCAGGCACTGGCAGGGGCTGCCCAGGGAGGTGGTGGAGTCACCACTCCCGGAGGTGTTTAAAAGATGGGTAGATGAGCTTTAGGGATCTGGTTTAGTAGTGGACAGGGACGGTTGGACTCAATGATCTCAAAGGTCCTTTCCAATCAAGCAATCCTATGATTCAAAATCTCCTTTAACACCCCCAGCAGCCCCATCGGGTCTCCACGGGCACCTGCCCCGCTGTGCCAGCCTGGGCACGACCCCATGCCAGCTGCCCCGGCAGATCCGGAGGGGCCAGGGCACTGCCGTCCCGCTGCTGCCCGGGCTGGTTCCCAGGAGAGCTGGCAGCCCTTCAGTCGGCCGTTTCCCCTCGGGGGCCCTCTCCCAGCTCCCCCGCGCTGCCGGGCTCCCTCCTTCGTGACACCGAGCTGTAATCGAATTAGAGGCTGCTGCCCGGGCAGCGCAGCCTGCAAACCATCCGCGAATTCCTGGGCACGGCGCCCGCTCGCAGTCTGCAGCCGCTCCCCAGCCTCCCCCCAGCCCCATCGCCGCCTCCTCCTCCAGCGCTGACCCCGAACCCGGGTGGGGGGGCGGGGGGGAGTCCAACTCCTCCGGGTGGGACAGGGAGTCCCGCTGGGGGCCCGTGGTGCGGATGCTCAGCGCAGAGCGAGCGATGCAATCGGAGGGCGCAGAGCCCGGGGAGCCCCCGGCTCTCTCCTCGCCGGGGTCACGGAGCCAGCGCGTCCCCACGCCAGCTTCCTCCGCTACAGAATGTACCGAGGGCCCCGGCGGCCCCAGCCAGGGACACGATGTGCTCCCGCTCCAGGCCCTGTTTTTCCTGGCCGGGCTCCTGCTCCGCTGGCGGCCAAACGCTGTCACTCAATGCAGCTTTTGTTAGCTCCCCGCTCGCCTCCCTTCACACCTCCATCCCACCCTCCAGACCCGGCCATGACCATCCCAGGCCATGACCGTGCCCCGGCCTCTCCCGCGGCTCCATCACCACCCCGATGGGTTTTTCCTTCCCTGTGAGTGGGGCCAGGGCTGCTGGCAGAGGAGAAGGCAACACTGTCCTGCTGGCAGGGCAGCCCAGCATCTCCAGACCCGCAGGCAGCATCGGGACCTGCCAGAGCACCAGTTCCCAAACATCATCCCCCAGGAGACAGGATATTGTGCCCCTTCTACTGCCCACAGCCTCATCCTGCTGTGTGCACAGACTTAGAACCATGGAATGGTTTGGGCTGGAAGGGATCTCAAAGCCCATCCAGTTCCAAACCCCCTGTCATGGGCAGGGACACCTCCCACTGGATCAGGGGGCTCAAAGCCCCATCCAACCTGGCCTTGAACACCTCCAGGGATGGGGCAGCCACCACTGCTCTGAGAAACCTGGACCAGGGCCTCCCCACTCTCACAGCAAAACATTTCTCCCTAAGATCCCTTCTCAGTCTCCCCCTTTCAGATGAAAACTGTTCCCTCTCATCCTCTCCCTGCACTCCCTGATCAAGAGCCCCTCCCCAGCTTCCCTGGAGCCCCTTTCAGTACTGGGAGGCTGCTCTAAGGTCTCCCCAGAGCCTTCTCTTCTCCAGGCTGAACAACCCCAACTCTCTCAGTCTGTCCTCATATGGGAGGTGCTCCAGCCCTTGGATCATCTCAGTGGCCTCCTCTGGACTTGTTCCAACAGATCCATGTCCTTCCTGTGCTGAGGACTCCAGAACTGAACTTGGTTATCGGGTCCATCCATAACTCACCCACGTGTGTCACACAGGTGCAGGATACAATACACATCAAAGTCTCCCATTGCAGGGCCCAGAGCTATGCCAGCCCCACTGCTGCCCACACTGGGCAGTGCTGCTCTCCTTCCCAGAATGCCTGACCAAGTTGCTGCAGGAGTGAAACACATCCACTGTGGGGATCTGGGGAGCACAGGGCACAGACAGCATATCCTTTAAGTCCTGACACCCACTGGAAAATGTGTATCTGAGGTCCAGTACAGCCACTCATTTCAGCTTTCCCAATTCTTAAACATTTCCTATAATAAACCCAAAGCAATTACTATAAACCAAACTTGCCAATATTACGTTTAACCCCATGGGATATGGCTTCTGGCTGCCCAGTGGTGCCAGTTTTCCTGCTTTCCCCATTTAGCCAATTTGTTATCTGGGCTGGTTCACCCAAATTTGCTTCTCCTTTATGGAAAAAAATCTCCTCACCAGCAAACATCACTTAACTGACTTGAAATCCGGCTCCCCACTCCCCAAACCTTCACTGACCCCAAGAGCCACCCTTACACCCTATGCTGCTCACACTGGGAACCAGTACACATTGGGATCAACCCCAAACACTCAGGCACAGCTGGGCACCGGGCTGCTTCTCCCGCCCCACAAATACAGGCTCAAAAGGGTGAGGATGAAGAGGAAAGACATCCCCAGGAGAATCCCTACAACCACGCAGCCACTGCTGCCTCCACAGCCCCAGGAGGACCCATCCTGCTCCCGGGGCTTGGCAGAAGTGATGTACTTGCCCAGCAGAGCTGCTCCAGGCCCTCATCACCCCCAAAATGACTGGTGGGTCTGGCTGCCAAGGGGTATCACTTTGCACCAAGCTGTGTGAGGGGCAGTCGGCCACCAGCCTGGGAGTCCCCGAATCTTCAGTCCTGGGGAGGCATCAATGATGCCAACCCTTCCTGTGACGGCCCCAAGCCCTGGCATCAAAGCAATCACCCAGCAATGCTCCCTCCATCCCTCACATCCCTGCCCACAGCCTGGGACCAGCCAAACCTGCTCCCACCCCCAGCACCCCAGCAGTTCAGCCTGGTGGCATCACTCCAATGTCCCCAAAGCCCCTCTATTTTTGCCCTCTTCTCTTTTTTTGCTGTTGCTTTCCTCCTTGGCAGCAGGAGCAGGGTCTTCCCTGCATCCGTCTGGCAGCGCAGCCCTTGTCGCCGCAGGGGCATCAGCTCCAGAGCTTCAGGGAGCTCCCCGGGGAGAAGTAAGTGGATCAAAGGGTTTTAGCAGCAGACGGCTCCCAGACAGATCTGGATCGTCTTCAAGGCGGCCACTTGCGGCTACAAATGCACTTTCTGCCTGCAGCTCCCCAGCCAAAACCTTCACACCGTCTTTATCGCATTTAACCCCTCGCTGCTCCCAGCCTCGCAGGCGCTTGGGGCCAGGAATTGAGGTCCTGCAGGGCTGGAGCACCTCCTGAACAAGGAGAGGCTGAGAGAGTTGGGGTTGTTCAGCCTGGAGAAGAGAAGGCTCCGGGGAGATCTTAGAGCAGCCTCCCAGTGCTGAAAGGGGCTCCAGGAAAGCTGGGGAGGGGCTCTTGATCAGGGAGTGCGGGGATAGGAGGAGAGGAATGGTTTTGAGCTGAAAGAGGGGAGATTGAGATGAAATCTCAGGGAGAAATGTTTTGCTGTGAGGGTGGGGAGGTGCTGGCCCAGGTTGCCCAGAGCAGTGTTGGCTGCCCCATCCCTGGAGGTGTTCAAGGCCAGGTTGGATGGGGCTTTGAGCCCCCTGATCCAGTGGGAGGTGTCCCAGCCCATGGCAGGGGGGTGGAACTGGATGGGCTTTGAGGTCCCTTCCAACCAAAACCATTCTGTGATGCTATGAACACAAGCTGCTCATCATCCCTGCCCATTCCAGGATCCCTGGCACCATGACAAGGAAACTGAGGCACGACGTGTGGGGAAGCAGTGGGAAGGGTGGTGATGATCCCAGGGCACACATGCCAACCCACTCCTCCATCCCTTGGCAGGTGACAAACATTCCTCTGTGGCACCCCACTGTCCCAGCCAACCTGTCCCCCCTTTATGGCACACCCAAAGCCAGCCAGTGCTTGCCAGGCAGCGAGGAGGGGAGCCCAGGCAGGGAGAGGCTTTGTTGGAGTAATGTTCCCATAAATTATTCAGAGCGTGATGATAATTATAGGAGCCCCCCGGTTCTGCTCGCTTTCCAAGGCAGGAGCAGGATTCATGCCAAGGAGAGGGCTGGGGGCAAGGAGAGGGACCTGGGACTGTGCCAACATGCGGGTGCCCAGTGGGGCAGAAGGAGACCCTGGGCATCCTGACTCTGCTGAGGAGCCACCTCCAGGTCTGAGCACCTTGCTGGTGGGGCCTTGCTGGTTAAACTGGGAGCTTTGGAGAGACAGGCTGACCCCAATGCAAGCACTGCCCACCTCGTGTCTCCTCTTGCTGCCCCATGGCAGCTCCAGCACCCCACAGTCCCCAGCCCTTTGCAGAGTCCCGTACCCCAAATTTCCCAGCACTGCACCCCAGTCTCCCCACAGTACCGTACCCCACATCTCCCCATCTCACTCCCTATCTCACCACAAAGGGGGGACAGGCTGACTGGGGTGGTGGGGTGGCACAGAGGGGTGTCTGTCACCTGCCAGGGAATGGAGGAGTGAGCTGCCATGTGTGCCCCGAGGAGCATCGCCATCCTCCCCACTGCTGCCCTACTCTTCATGCCTCAGTTTCCTCCTTGTCCTGGTGCCAGGGTCACCCCCCAAGCCCCGCAGATATGTCCCTGTGTCCCGGGGACGGGCACAGGGGGACCTGCCAGGACCCTGTTGTACATCCCGGGGGGACCTCCCACATTTCCTCACAACCTCCAGCCACCACCACGTGCCCAATGCGGAGTTGATGCTACCATAAATCCTACGGCCTCGCAGCCGGCCCCGGGGCCTGGCAGGCAGCCTCCCTGCCAGCTCCTTGGCTGGCACACTCAGGCTCTGCAATGGAGGAAAAACAAGAGGGGAGCAGCCAGAAACTGCACACGGAGGGTGAGCGGATCCTACTGCCGGGATTCCAGCGCTGCCTTGGCCAGGAACAGGGTGCAAGAAACCTGGTTCCTGTGTGGGAGGACACCTAAGGACAAATCACTTGAAAGCCAGGGATGCTGCACAGGCACTGGGAGCTCTGCTGGGGCTGTGCTGCGTGCCACATGCCAGCACGGGGTGGGAGACACGCGTGTGCTGCCCTGGTGGCAGCAGGGATGTGGCCGGACCACCTCTGAGCAAGCATCTCACCAGCACAGCACGGCACGTGAGGAGGGGTCCTTGCCACAGCTCCAGAAGGGTCCGAGGCAAAACCTCCTCAGTCAGACCCGTCCCCATGGTGTGGGTGGCTCAGCTCCCCTCGCCCAGCACCCGATGCATCTGCCTGGCATTTTCCCACCACGCTGAGGCTGCTGTTTCGCCGGGCGCCTCTGCCACAGCCTTGCCAGCAATGGAAAAAAACAGGGTGTTGCAGGCTTGGCAGCGCCCAGTGGGAAAGCAGAGTGAGTGGGATCGCTCTCTGAACACCCATCACACCGGATACAGAGGTGTTCTGGAGACCCCCACCCCATCACAGCAGAGGGTGGTCCCCAAGGGATGGCACTGCACATCCAGACCCGTGGGGATGCACATCCCAATGGCTCATGCTGGAGTGCCATGTGGGAGGGGGACAGGGGCTCCCCCCAGGCTGAGACAGTTTACAGGGACACCCCATAACCCACAGAGCACAGAGGAGTCACAGAGGCAGAGCCGAGCACACCAGGGCTCGTCAGCATTGTCACCCAGGCACCAGTGGCCTGGGAGTCACAGAATCATGGAATCATTAAGGTTGGAAAAGCCCTCTAAGCTCATCCAGTCCATCCGTCAGCGCAACCCCACCGTGCCTGCTGAACCGTGTCCCAGAGTGCCACGGCCACTCGCTTTTTGAACCCCTCCAGAAATGGAGACTCCACCACCGCCCTGGGCAGCCTCTGCCAGTGCTTCACCACTCTGCCAGGAAACAGATTTTCCAATATCCAATTTCACACTCCCCTGGCACAACTTGAGGGCATTTCCTCTCATCCTATCGCTTGTTACTTGAGAGAAGAGCTCAGCACCCACCTCATCACAACCTCCTTTCAGGAACTGCAGAGAACAATGAGGTCTCCTTTCAGCCTCCTCTTCTCCACACTAAACAGCCCCAGGTCCTCTCCTCATAACACCTGTGCTCCAGACCCTTCACCAGCTTCATTGTCCATTGGAACACAGAGTTTCCCAGTGGCCAGGGTGCACTGGGCCAACTGGGAATCCCACAATGGGCAGGTGGAAATTCCCAGGCTGTGAATCCAAGGTGTGGACCTCAGCCAGAGCAAGATGCATGGGGCAGAGGGCAGGGGGGGTGGCAACTGTGGGGAAAGGCAAGCTCATAGTGCAGCATATGAGGGCACCCAACTACCCGTCCCACCAGCCCCAGGTGGCTCAGCCCTCCCCCACGGGGATGCCCATTAAGCCCAAAAAGGGGGAAGCCACCTCCCCCCATCCCCACACTGCCCTGCCATCCCTGCCAGCTGAGCTGCTGGAGGAGATGCAGAAGTTCCAGGGGCAGCATGGTGGGTATGTGAGATGCAGGTATGGGGGGAGCTGGGTGGGGGTAGGAGGGCCGTGGGAGCAGGTATGAGGTGTCCAGCAAGCACAGGTGGGTTTCTGGCTGTGCAGGTCCAGGGTATGGGGTGCACAAGGGATTCAAGGTACAGGGTGCCCAGTGGTAGTGGGTACAGGTTTGAAATAAGCAATGTCTTGGTGGGAGTCTGAGCAGGTGAGGTGCAGGGTGTGAGCTGCAGGGTGTGAGGTGAGGGGTTTGGGAAGCAGAGTGTCAGGATGAGGGTGAGGGGTCCAGGGTGCAAGAATCAGGATCCAGGGGACCAGAATGAGGGGTGCAAGGTGTAGGGATTGGGATGCAAGGTGCAGGGATTAGGAAGCAGGGTGCAGGACATGGGGAGCAGAATGTGGGGTGCAGAGGGCAGGTCCTGGGCTCCAGAGTGCAGAGTTTGGGGAGCAGAGTGAGGGGTGCACGTCTGGGGGTGCAGGGTGGTGGCCTGGCACCCCGCCGTGCTGCAGGGAGGTTCACACTGACGCGGGGCCCTGCGTGCCTCGGGCTGACATTCCTGCCTCTCCCGCCTACGCGCCACAGCCCAGCTTCCCCGCTCCCCCTGGCACTCCTCGGGGCCGTGGCTGCCCCAGCCCTGCCCGGGCACGCTGCACTCCCCCTGCCAACCGTGCCGGCCGCGTGCCAAGCCTGGCGCAGCTCCCCGTCACCGCTGCACCCATCCCAGCACCACGCGTGGAGCCCAGGCACGTCTCCAGCTTCCTGGCATCATCCCCCGGCCCCTGCCCCATTCCCATCTGCCTGGCTCTGCTCTCCAGGGCTGCCCGGGGCCATGTGCCCAGCCCCGTACCCGCTGGAGTCCCGTGGGCTGCAGGCAGCTGCCTGAGAGCAAGGGGCACTGGGCACAACTGCGAAGGTGTGCTGGGTGTCCAGGCTGGCACAGCACTGGGTGGGCGTTGGGTGGTCACCCCGTGCAGGCAGATGCACCATTCATTCACTACAAGAAGGACATTGAGGGGCTGGAGAGCGTCCAGAGAAGGGAACGGAGCTGGGGAAGGGGCTGGAGAACAAGTCCTGTGAGGAGCGGCTGAGGGACCTGGGGCTGTTCAGCCTGGAGAAGAGAAGGCTGAGGGGAGACCTCATCACTGTCTACAACTGCCTGAAAGGAGGTTGTGCTGAGGCAGGTGCTGGGCTCTTCTCACAATAGACAGGATGAGGGGAAAAGGCCTCAAGTTGTGCCAGGGGAGGTTCAGACTGGATATTAGGAAAAATTTCTTCACCGAAAGGGTTCTCGGACACTGGGAGATGGAGTCCCCATCCCTGGAGGTGTTCAAAATATGGGTAGATGAAGTGCTCTTGGATGGTTTAGCAGTGAACAGGTACAGTTGAACTCGATAATCTCAAAGGTTCAACCAGGAGATTCTATGATTCTTCGATGAAGGACATCAGAGGGAGGAAATGCAGCCTCCTCCACCCCACTGCCCGGTACCCACAGCCCTGCGCACACTCTGAGAGGCACCAGCCGGGCGCTGCCGTTCTGCCGCTCGTATTTGCCTCAAAAACATGAAACCCATCAGGAAGCAGAGCAGTCCCTGTGGTCCCCACCTTGGGCAGCCAAGCCCCTGCCTCTCACCCCAGCAGAGGTGTGTGCAGGGCCGTCGCACTCCCCTGCCGCGCGCAGGCGTCCACTGCCTGCAGAGCCGCAAGGAACCAATGGGCCCTGCAATTAATACCTGTGATGGAACAGAGCTGATTAGAATAATTGGCCCAATAACTGTGATACACCTAGGGAAAGGTGTAAGCAGAAAGCCCTGCAAAGCAGACTCTTTGTCTTTGCTTTTTGTTGTCTCTCCAGCTCGCAGGTAATCGCCAGGAATGGGCAAACCCTCTTTTAATGGACTCTTAATAACACCGTAATTTCCCTTTGCAGGGAAAGTTTTCCAAACAGTCAAAGATTCAAAACAAAGCAATGATTGTTCCTATTAGCATTAAATTCTACTCTGGGAGAGAGAATAAATCAAGCAAGGGGATTCAATTCAAAACAGAACTATAAAAAATCCAATAATGATTTTTTAATATTAATAAGAAAAATATATTGTTATGCACCCTTAGCATTTAAACTTCTAATCCAATCAGCGCAAAGTGCAGAGATAAATCACAGCCGCAGAGGAGAAGGGAACAACCATCAAGCAGGCAGCAATAAAATGCTGTCTTACATCCCTGGGACAGGCATGGGTTTGACAGTTTCTAAAAAAAAAAAAAAAACCAAAATTTATGAGCCTGTCACTCCACCAGGTTGTTAATTCCTTCCCACATCCCTGCACCTGCACTCTACCTGGAGCAGGGAGGGCATGAGGGTCAGGCAGCTCACAGGCAGGAGGTGACAGCAGCATCCTGGCTGCCTGGACCCATCAAGGTGTGGAGCTGAGGACCTGCCCTTCGTCCTACTTAAACCCTGGCAGGCAGCAGCTCCGTGCAGCCGGATGGGATGGTGCCCGGGGCCTTGCACTTGCTGCTAAAGATCAGCTGCTGCAGGAGGTCCCAAGCAGGATCTGAAGGAAGTGTGGTCCCAAGCACAGTCCCAAGCACAGTCGTGGTCTGCCCAGCTCTACCATCCTTAGATGTGGCCCCAGGCATTTCCAGCCTTGCTCTACCAAACTCGTTGAGGGGCCCAGGAAGGCTCCGGGGATGCTCAAAACATCAGCACATTCTGATGCAGTGCCCACTCCCACCAGGATGGAGCCAATGGTACCCACACAGCCTCCCAGTTCCCCTCTGCTCCCCATCCCCACGTGCACAGGAGACGCTGAGCTGCCCTTCCCATTACACAATTCCACACACTCAGAGCAGCGACGCGCGTGGCCGCGTAACCCCCTCGCAGAGCCGGCCACCTTGCTGTGCCAGGAGATGCCCCTCACTTTGCCAGGGTCACAGACCAGGAATAATCCCAGTGAGGCTCCCCTGGCAGCTCACGCCGTGCGTCCTTGTTGAACTCATTACAGATAACGGCCCCACAATTCACGGCTGAGGCACCCGGGCTATCCCCCCTGATTTATCAGCTCCGGCAGATGATGCACAGCCACGGAGCCAGCAACGAGCCCTGGTGAGCAGTGAAATGCCACAAAACACAGCCAGCAGGGCTTAGCTCCCCTCTGGTCCCCACAAACCGTGAACTTCAGCGCTCCTGCCAAAATCAGCTCCATCCAGCAGGAGGGAAACGCAGCGCGAAGGGAGAGCAGCAAAGCACCTGCAGCTGGCAGTCCCAGCCATGCGACAGCCGAGGACAAAAGAGGTCTCAGCCACGCAGGGAGTTCCCGGCCGTCTGGCAAAGTGCTGACGCCACAAACCAGGGTGAGAGGGCATTTGGGGACAGGGGGACAGGGACACTGCTCCCGCTCCAGAGCGCCCTTGGGGCTCCATTCCCACAGGCTGAGCTGCTCGGGAGGCTGATGGGGGGCAAATGATTAACTACAGCTATTAAACGTCTAAACCTGACATGTTGGGAGCATTACTGATCTGCTCTAATTTCACATGGTTTGGGCAGAGGGTTGGGAAGCAGGTGCCAGGCTTGTCTTCATGCTCCCCAGCTTGGCACTGCTTGGGTCCCATGCAGGCAGAGACATCCATCTCAGGGGAGCAAAGGGCACCCGGGCCCTCCTGGCACACTGCAATATGTTTTAAGGCTGGGTTTGGGGTTCTCCTGCTGCCAGCAGCAGGGACAAGGTGCTTGCGCAGCCCTCACCATGCACCCACAAGCAGCACTGGAAGCATCACACCCAGTGGATGGTCCAGCCTGATGGGTGGTCTGGAGACTCAGCCCTTCACCACAGGGATGCCCATTAAGCCCAAAAAGGGGGAACCCACCTCCCCCCATCCCTGCCATCCCTGCCAGCTGAGCTGCTGGAGGAGATGCAGAAGTTCCAGGGGCAGCATGGTCACCAGCACATGAGGTCATGAAAAATTATTTCACTGAAAAATTTCTTCACCTAAAGGGTTCTCAGGCCCTGGCAGAGGCTGCTCAGGGATGTGGCTGAGCCACCATCCCTGGAGGGGTTTAAAAGACCAGTGGATGAAGTGCTGAGGAGTGGTTTAGTAGTGGACAGTTGGACAATAGTGGACAGTACAGTTGGACCCGATGACCTCTTTCCTAATCAAGTGATTCTATGTCTGGAAAGCGCTTGGGGGCCTCAGAGAGTGAGCAGTGCCACCCCTCATAGCATCACAAGGCATTCCCACTGGATTCCAAGCAAGATCCAGCACCTCGACACGCAGCACCCAGCCCCATCCCTCGGGGATCTCAGCAGTCTCCTCTGTACCCCGGGGCTGGCCCTGGCCTCAGCCTCCTCCCAATCCCACAGGATTGGAGCCAGACTCCCTGGGAGACACAAAGGCTGCCCTGGGGAGCGTGAGGGTGGCTGCCCGACCGCGAGACCACAGGGCTGCGCCTTCCCAGGGGCACCCAGTGTGTATCGGCTTGGGGTGGGTTTGGAGGGGGGGGCGGTGGTGAACTTTTGAACCAACAGGCAGGAGATCAGTGCATTACCTTAACGTGAGTTAAAAATAACCGTCTCGTCTCTTGAAAATGAGCCTGTCTGCAATTACAGCTTGGCATGTCTGCTCCGGAGCGTCCCCGGGCTGGCATCGCGCCAGGCGGCAGGCGGCTCCCAACAACCCTCGCCTTTCTTCTCCTTCTTGGGTTGGCTTTTTTAATTTGTTTTTTTTTGGGGGGGGGGGGTTGCATTGCTTGCTTGTTTGGGTTTTTTTTTTGTCTTCCCTTCCCAACAAATCAAAGGTGGCCGCTCGGTGCCCCGGCTTGGGCTCCCCATCGCCTGCCAAGCCTTCAAAAGCAGCCCCTGCGGTACCCAAGGCCATGCTGTCCCCTCCCAGCCCTTGGGGACATGGAGACGCTGCCACCAGGCCATGCTCCCAGGAGAACCATGCAGTGGCGCCAGCCAGCCTGAGGCTCCTTCAAGGGTCCTTCCCTGCTCTGCCCTTGCACACCCGACGTGCGTCTCGCTGCCGAGTGCTCGTGCGCGGCGTGTGCTCGCGGCGTGCCCCAAATGCAGGCGCACAGGTGTGCGAGGGAACACGTGCGGCATCGCTGCCTGCAGCTTCCCATGCTATGCCCGAGCCTGGCGGGCAGGCTCAGGCAAGGATGCCCGTGCTGGCATCCCCCACACGTCCCTGTTTGCCAGCACCTGCGGTTGTTTGGGAAATCTGCGTCCCCAAGGCGTAGAGCGGAAAGGTGAGCTGTGTTGCTGCTGCACCTCTGGCTGGGTAGGAGCAAAGCAGAGGAGGCAGCAGGGATGGGCATCAACCCTGGCACCCACACCCAGAGGGCCAGCAAAGAGCAAAGCCCAGGAGCCTCCGTGCTCTCAAGCCCTGGCACAGTCCCAATGGGCACAGCCAGGTGCAAGGGGTGGCAGGGGGTTCTGGGGAGGGCAAGGATGAGCCCCCTCCTGAAAATGTAGGCACCAGCCACACAGATCCCAGCGTCACCCTATCCTGCTGCTCCCTCCCCCGGGGAGCCCCCTGCCGCTGCCCCCCAGCCCTTCAGGACAGCCAGCAGGGCTGGACACCCCACGGACAGACCCACAGCAGGCGACAGCTCAGGAAGCTCTGGGAAGTTGGAGCATCTCCCCTGGGAGGGAAGGGACCAGCCTGCTTTGGGGGGGTTCCCGCACCCCCTCCCAGCACCAACTGCCTCCTCCTCCTCCTCCTCCTCCTCCTCCTCCTCCTCCTCCTCCCCGCGGCGGGTGAAAGCGAGCTTTGTGCTGGGGCTTTCAGCTCTCCTGGCTGGCGCCTGGCCAAGGCACCACATAATAATGAACAGATGCTGTCCAAAATGAGCTTCAGCGACAGACAGGCGAGCCTCTCCGCGTGTCCTTCCGTAACCCAAAGTGCCTTTCACCTCGGCACTAATCAGGCACCTTAGGCAGGAGAAAGGAGCTGATGGGAAGTGTTGGGCTAATTAAAAGTAACACAATTGGGGAGCAGCGAGTCCACGGCTGGTGGGTGCAGGGAGAGGGCAGCTGCCTCCCCGCAGGCAGGGCTGGGGGGCAGTGGGGTGGCAGGGCAAAGGGGAGACCCCATACACAGCTCCAGAGCATCCCCACGAGAGACCAAAGGGTATGGTGGCACCAGGGCTTGGGGTGGATTCCGGGGGTGGAGAGGGGAGCCTCAACCCCGCTGCAGTGGTGGGAAGAGAGATTCAATCCCTTTCTACCTGCTCCTTCTGCAAGGACACATTGGTGATGGGGTCCAGCCCTGCTCCCAAAGCCCAGGGGACCTCCTGCCCTCAGCAGCATCCCAGTGAGGATCCCGCTGGGATGGGAAGCTGATCCAAGGAGCTCCAGCTTGTTCCTGCATGATGCCTGACCCAGCACACTGAGGGCACTGCTTCCCTGCGAAATATCTATGAGGCTTTTTAAGTAACAAAGCCAAACACCACGAAATTAATTTCCCAGCCCAGGATGCGGGGATGGTCCTTCCATCACCAGGAGATCAGGAGGGAGGGATGTGCAGCGGGACCTGCACGTGGGGACGGATGGAGGCAACACCAGGCTGCGAGCGCTCTTCTAGTCCACAGGATCTTAACTGTAGTTTATATTCCAGTGGTTATTAAAAATAAAGGGGGCGGGGGCGGTGGGGAAGCTAAGAGCAGAGCAAGCTGTTCATTTGGAGCCTATCCCTTGGGTTTAATAAAGCCGCACTCACTGCTGTAGTATCATTTTTATGCTATCATAAAGCTGGACCATTTAGCAGGTTTGTGTTACTTCAGCAGTTAGCACTGCATGAAAAGTGATTCCAGAAGAAGGGAAGGGGGGTGTTGTGTGTGTGTAAATTAGAAGGAAGATGAAAACCTCCAAAAGGAGAGAAAAAAAAATGAGGTGGGAAGGAGGAGAGGAGCCCAGGGGATCCCTCATAGCCACTCCACCAGCAGCATCAGAGCACATCACAGCAGCTCAGGGGGAAGGGAGCGAGCTCCCCATCCCTGTGTGAAGTCGGGGACAGGCGAGGAGTCCCCCACTCCAGCCTTGGGATATTGTCGGGATGGGTACACGGAGGGGACCCCACCTGTGCTGCAGGAAAGGGTCAGGGTGTCCCCCCCACATCAAGGAGACCTCAGGGGCATCGTGCCTGCAGGAACCAGAGAGCCAGGGCAGCTTCTCTATTTAAAAGACAGGTAGATGATGTGCTCAGGGATGGTTTAATAGCGGACAGGTATGGTTGGACTCAATGACAAAAGTCTTTTCCAACCAAACGATTCTATGATTCTCTGGGTGATGTTTGAGGGATGGAGCAGAGGGGCTTCCCTGGCTGAAGGATCCTGAGGTTCCTCCTGGCCCTGCTCAGCCCCTGGGATGGCCAGGCTGTCCCAGCTCCTCTGCTCCCAGCTGTGGGCAGCTCTCCGGGGAGCATCGGGCTCTCGGTGCAGCTGGAAAAATCTCCATATATGGAGAGGATGGGGATTCGTGAGCAGAGCTGAGCCAAACCATTCCAGGGATCCCTGACCGGGCAGCCCCATGCTCAGCCCAGTGCCAGGCGGCCACGCACACTACTGATCCCAGTGGAAATGGGAATGATCCTGCTGTGCAACCCCAGAACACATCACCCCAGAGCCGTGTCACCTTGTGCTCCCCGTAAGTCCCTCCTTTGCCTCTGTCCCACCGTCCCATCTGCTCCCTCGATGGTGCCCAAGCTGCCCTCTGCCAGGGGAAAGCCATCCCCATCAGTCCCAGGAGCTGGTTTTGAGCATCTGCAGCTGCATGGGGCAAGGTCCAGGCCTGTGTAGTAGCCCCCATCCCAGAGGGAAAGGCTCAGGCAGTGGGTGACAGCGCACGCCGAAGCCCGAGCAGCTCCTGCCATGCCCGTGGGGTTGTGCTTTGCCTCCCTTTGCTCACACAGGCCTCGGGGGTCTCCATGTCTTCAGGGAGGTGAAGCACCCTGGTATGCCCCAAACTCTAGGACAGCAAGAGGCACTCAGATGATACTCCCACCCAAACACATTTGCCACCCCTTTGTCTCCCAATTTCCATTTCCACTCCCTGCAAAGGGAAGGTGACTCTTGCCAGGGGGGTGTCTCTGCATGCACAGCGCTCTCAGCTCCCTGGGGACAGCAGGACCCGACAGCCCTGGTCCCTCACACCAGGGGCAGCCACCACAGTACCAACCCAGAGAGGTAAAGGAGGAGGAGGTGCAGGAGAGGGCTGGGAAATCAAGGTTTTCGGTGCTGTCAGAGCCGTATCAAACAGGCATCCACTAGCTGATTGTTTGATTGTTATATTTTGGATGTCAAAGTGGAGCAAGCAGAAACCTTTAAAATGCATCAGTGCCGCTGCCTTTTTGATGGAGGGTGTTGGTTTCCCATTAACAAGTGGAAAGCGTGAGCTGGAGCAGAAAACTTCAAGCGCTTTGGAATTGATAAAATAACAACTCCCTAATTAAGCAGAACTGTCAGTCAGCGGGCGCCTGCTGCCCTGCATTGGGAAGCAGCAGCTCCCAATGCACAAGCCCAAGGTGTTGGCCCAGCCCGCTGCGGCACGGGGAGCTGCAGAGGATGCAGAGCACAGGGGTCAGCAGCCAGAGCATCCTCTCATTCCCTGAGCTGGGACCTGGTCCCGGTGCTGAGCATGGACAAGGTGTTTAGGCCCTCTGCCTCAGTTTTCCTCACCATAAAACCATGTAATGCAACCCACACATTGGCATGAAAGGAGAAACCTGACCCCAAACCGCACCGTGTGCCCACATCCTTCCCCTCCCTGATAGACACATTGGACACCACGGCCAGGCATGGGTGCAGCATGCCCATGGCCAGCGGGATGCAGGAAGACATCCAGCTGGGAGAACCCCCCCCCCCCGCCCCCGAGTGCTGGAGCAGGGCAGGGGGGTTTGGAGAAGTCCTGCCAGACCAGCAGCAGTGCAGCCAGCACCCCATGGGGTACCATGCCCTCAGCCGAGCTCCCAGACCTCCTCCATCCCATCCTGCCCTCCCTGGCATGGGGAGGCTGAGAAGGAGCTAATTAAAGGAGCAGCCCATTACCAGGGACCCCCCTCTGACATCGCTGTGCTGGGTAATGAACCGCTTTAAATCCATCATGCTTCTCCCAGGCCTGGGGCAGGAGGACGTGGCATCTCCAGGGGCTCTTTAATAATCTGCCAGCAGCTCGTTATCGCTGAATCGACTGCCCAGCGCTCCGAGCCCCGGGGAGGAATGCACAGGGACACCCAGGGGGTCCAGGACGAAGGACAGCCAGGAGGGACACGGGGCCGTGAGTTTAACCCCTGACACGCTGGTGTCCAAGCAAGACCAGCCCAGGGGGCTGGAGCCCTCGCTACCAGCCCCAGCTAGGGACTGGGCATGGATGGCATCAGGATAGGCCCCAAGTGTGCAGGCAGGTCAGGAGGACACTTCACCAGGAGGTTGGAGCCACGGTGCCAACGCGGGGCAAGGGGGTCGCCAGGAGGGAGCGGGCAGCAGCGGAGCAGCGTGGGCAGCAGAGCCGCCTGCCCATAGCATAAGGGAGAGAGGCAGAGCCACCGCGGAGCCGCTCCAGCCCACGGACAGGCTAGGAAGGTGGAGAGCATCCCGTGCTGAGGTGCACCCAGGCGAGCCCACCCAGTCGAGTGACCCCTTCATGACCAACAGACGCTGGACACCCAGCCTGTCCTCCCACCATGCACATCACATACTGCAGAGGCTCCAGGGATGCAGCGCCCTCTGGAAAGGCACCAACCCAAGCCCCACAGCAGTGATGGGGCTCCGTGATAGCACCCCGAGCAGTGCCACTACAGGGACGCAGGGCAGGCACCATCCCTACCCCAAGGGACACCAAGAAGGGCGTGGGGGGGCAAGGGACAGGGAGGAATAACCCGCGTTGCTCCCACACGCTCCCTGGTGGAGGCTGTGCCTGGAGAAGGTGTTGGCCCTCCCATGGCTCCAGGACACATCAGGGACTCCCTGGGTGACAGCTGAGAGGGGAAAAGGCCACTCCTGCTTTCCCGGGAGGATGTCCTCCAGGGCCGCCTCTGCCAGGATGATGCGGGCAGGCGATGCTGCTGTCACAGCCTGTTCTCACTCAGGGGCCAAAAGCCAGGGCTGGTGTGGGCAGGACAGGAAGTCCGTGCCACCTCACACCCCCCACAGACACACCCGTACGGTGCCACTGTCCCCTCTGCAAGCCCTGGCATGATCAGAGGAGACACAGGTCACTCCTACATCCCCTGCAAGCCATGGAGGGTCGAACCTCAGCACTCGCCTGTGACAAGGACTGCTGCTGTCCCCAACTGTCCCCAGCCAGGGACCTTTCCACCCAGGGGAAGGCTTTAGCTCAATGGCTTTAGCTTGTGTGCCAAGGGACACGAGCATCCCCTGTTTCTGCCTGGCCATGGCTGGGCATACAAACTTGCTCACAGCTCCATCCCCTTACCCTCGCTCCTCTGGACTGTCCTTCAGGAACACCCAGCTGGGGGTTCCCAGCCATCCCACACCCCTGGTGGCACACAAGGCTGCCCGGGAGTCCCTTTGCTCCTCATCCCAGCCCCGCTGACCAGCGGTCCAGAGCCCCAACAAACCTCCCTGCCGTGTCCCCAGACTTCCCCAGTGCGTGCCCCACACTGTCCCCAGCAGGTGCAAGTCTGGGGAGACCCTTCTGCCCCAGCATATGCCCAGGGCCACACGAGTCTCACCCCAGGCGGAGGTTTGATCAGCCCCCACACAACCACCACTTCCTACACCTGCTGCAGCCCCCAACACCCTGTCCTGGTGGATCTTCACCCCGGGCAGACCCCAGCTGCTTCCTGCCCACCCACCCCAAGCACGGTGGT
Organism: Dromococcyx pavoninus; assembly: GCA_033558185.1. Classification (NCBI taxonomy): domain Eukaryota; kingdom Metazoa; phylum Chordata; class Aves; order Cuculiformes; family Neomorphidae; genus Dromococcyx; species Dromococcyx pavoninus. Next base: position 461,948 of record JAUMJL010000035.1, on the reverse strand, counting down.
GCAGAGAGGATACTCAGCCTCCACACAATCCCAGCTCCCACAGCCTGGCCACTGGCACCATAGACAGAGAGAGTCTGTCCTTCCAGCCCCAAAACAGCCCCGTTTGCAACCAAAGAGCCCTCAAGGTGGGCCAGCTCAGGCCACCTCTGACAGAGTCAGGACACACAGTGCCAGGACAACAGGGTGGTATTAGAGCCCCCAAAGCCTCGTTACACACTAATCGCACTGGAGGTGACAGGGCTTAGGGTAGGGCTTAAGACAAACCATCTCCTTTTTACTGACACCATCTGGACAACCTCTTCCCCTTTCCCAGCCTGAGCCAGAGGGGCAGGGACTGCTGTGACTGCCCCCCCTCAGGACCCAGCACCTTCCCATCCCTTGCCCAGTGCTGGGACAGTCAATGTGATGCAGCCCCAGTTGGCTCCGAGTGAGACGGGGGTTGCTCCCCGCATCAAGAATCTCCAACAAGCCCACAGTGCCAGCTGAGAGCTGGGGGAAAGCCAGCATGGGGGCCCAGAGGCTGGGATGGGGCAAACACATGGGGTCAAAGTGTGTCATTTACCCACAAGTAGGTAAAAGTCAGCCTGGAGACACCTGACTGGGGACAGCCCTCCCTCCCGCTGCACCCCTGGGCACACCACGGGCACTCAGGGACCCAGCACGGCTGGGGTGTCTGCAAGCATGGACAGGCAGAGCCGGACTGAGGGATCGCCATCCACTGTATCCCGGTGCTCTCAGGCTGGTGGGAGAGCTAGATGCAGCCCCCTCGCCTCTGCCATTCCTGATGTCCCCTGAGACGACGGTGGCACGTCGATGGTTCACCCAGCCAGAGGCCAGTGGGTGACCCAAATCACAGAATCATAGAATTGCCTGGTTGGAAAAGACCTTTGAGATCATTGAGTCCAACCGTACCTTGTCCACCACTAAACCACAACCCTGAGCACCTCATCTACCCATCTTTTCAACCCCTCCAGGGATGGTGACTCCACCACCTCCCCGGGCAGCCTGAGGACCCTTCTGGTGAAAAAAATGTTCCTGATGTCTTGACCCAAGGACAAGATCGCCCTGCTACCACCACACAATGTCATGAAGCACCTGTTCTGCCCAAAACTTGACCAAGCCCTTTCCTCTCCAACCACAAGGAAAGCGGGGATCTCCCCAGCCCCCCAGTGAGGGCGAAGCTCCATATGTCCAGGGATGCATCCAGAGCCCGGTGCATCTTTGGGAGCAGGGGTCAAAGTTACAGTGGGGTTGGGGTCAGGGGGGTCAGGTACCTTCCATCCAGCGGAGCTGTTGCTGTCTCCTTTATCCTTAAAGTAGGGGACGTATCGCACCATCCAGTCGTAGATCTGGGAGAGGGTGAGGCGCTTCTCGGGTGAGCTCTCAATGGCTTTGGTGATGAGGTCTGCGTAGGAGAGGTTGCCCCACGCATTCCTCCGGGAGGTCTTGGCTTTGCGGAGCTGCCCGATGTCTGCACCGGGGGGTGGCTGGGGGGCTCCGGCTCTCCGTTCCACCGGGGCCACCGCTGTGTTCTCTGCTCCCTCCCCGGCACTGGTGGCCGTTGCCAAAGCCGGGGGTCCCCCCTGTACGCCCCCATCCTCCTCCTCCGCTGCAAAGTCGGGGTGCGGGAGAGGCCAAGTGCAAGAGCGGGGCCGGCTCTGCGGCTCGAAATCCGGGTCGATCTCCACCTGATGCGCCTGGAGCTTCTCTTCCATGGTCCCACCCCCCCCCAAAAAAAACCACGCACACCCCAACAACAACCCCCCGAGGAGTTACTGTCGATTCCACCCCCCCAAAAAAAAAGAAAACACACAAAAAACCCCACCAAAAAAAACCCGAAAAAACCACGAGAGGGGGAGCAGCCCCCTCCCTGGAGTTATGGTCGGTTTCCACCCAAAAAAAAGGAAAAAAAAAAAACCAAAAAACAAAAATGAAAAATCACGAGAAGGAGTTGCAGTCTGTTTCCACAAAAAAAAAAAAAGGAGGAAATTAAAAAACCCACGAAAAACACGAGAGGGAGAGCAACCCCTGCCCAGAGTTACGGTCGGTTTCCACAAAATCAAAAAAAAATTAAAAAAGGAAAAAAAAAGCCCGAAAAAAACAGGAGAGGGAGAGGAGTGCGAAGCCGGGCTCCGAGCTGGGATGGAGGGAGGAGGAAGGAGGAGCCGCCGGGTCCCGCAGCCTCGAGTCCGGAGCAGCTCTAGGAGGCGGCTCTGCCCGGCTCCGCGCCGGGAACCCCGCGGCTACCGGGAGCGACGAGCCGGGGCGGCCGCTGCATGGTCGTTGGGTCGCTATTATTTTTTTGGCTTTGGGGGTTTTTTTGGTTGGTTGATTTTTTTTTTTTTTTTTTTTTACCAGCCGCGGAGCTCCGGAGGCGTTGCGGGCACAAAGGGCAGCGGGAGCGCCGCATCCATCGGCGGTGGCTGCACCGGGCTGGGTCAGGCGGCAGCAGCGGCTGAACCGGGCGGCATCCTCGGCACCAGGCGGGGAGACGCGAGATGCAGCCGAGGGGGTGCTGCTGGGTTGGGGGGAGGCTCCCCCCGGGGTGCCGCTAGGTCCGGCGGTGCGGCGGAGCCATGCGGGAGGCACACGCACCTGACGGCTTCCCCGCCCCCCCCCCGCTAAGCGGCCCCCCCGCTCGGCTCCAGCATCCACGCACCTGCCCCCCCCGCCTCCTCCTCCCCCCGCCGTCCCCCCCGTCGCCGCCGCGCTGCCGCCTCGGCGCGGCCGGGCCACATGCTGGGGCGGCCGCCGTTCGCTGCTGCCGGTCCCCTTCGCTCCCCGCCCCGAGTGCGGGCGCCGCCGTGACACGGGGGGAGGGACCGGGGGGGGGGGGGGCGGGAGAAGGGCGGGGGCGGGGAGGGACCGGGCGGGGCGGAACGAAACGGAGCCCCCGCTGCCGCTCTCCCCCCAGGTATCACTGAGCCCCCAGTACCACGGAACTCCGGGATCTGCCGCCCCGCTATCGCTCCCTCCCCCAATACCGCGCTTCTGCCCCCACCCACTCCTTCGGAACCACCCTCCTCACCCTCCCGGGACCGAGATACCCCCACCCCCCAGGACAGCTCCCAGCCCTCGGTACAGCGCTGCCCCGGTACAGATCCCACCCCCCGGTACAGCTCTCCCCTTGGTATCACTGAGCCCCCGGTACCACGGAGCCCCCCCCCGTGCTGCACCCCCTTTCCCGGTACAGTTCTCCCCTCCCCGTACCACTCCCCCCGCCCCCCGGTACACCGCTCCGCCCCCGCCCCGCCCCGCGGTCCCCGGCGCCGGCCCCACGTGCGCCCCGGGCGCCCCCCCATTGTTGCCCCTGATTGGCGGGAGGTGCGCGGAGGACACGCCCTCCCCGCGAGCCCATTGGCTGCGCGCCCGCGGGACGCTCCGCGAGGGAGAGGAACAGGGCCCGCCCCGCGGGTGACGTCAGGGGCGCCGGCTGCTCCCGCGCGGCACTCCGGACACCGCAGGACACGCCCCCTTGCCCTGGACACGCCCCCCCAGTGGCGCTCAGGGAACCTTACAAACGGGACACACCCCGCAGCCCCTGGTCACGCCCACTTACGCGGGCCACGCCCCGTTCCCCTTGGCCACACCCCCTCCATGGCGTCGGGTTATCCTACCACCGGGCCACGCCCTCAAACCGACCGGCCACGCCCCCCACTTCGGCAGGACACGCCCCCGCGCCCACCGAGGCCACGCCCACCGCAGTCAGGGATACCTGACAGTGGGACACGCCCCCTTGCTGTGGGACACGACCCCTTGGCCACGTCCCCTCCACCGCGGTCGGGGATCCCTACTAACTGGCCACGCCCCCAAGGCGCACGGCCACGCCCCCACGTAGATAAATTACGCCCACTTGTGGGGGACACGCCCCCCTCCCAGCGCGACCGCTCCCCCCCCCAGCAGCGGTGGGGGATTCCTGCGAGACGGGCACGCCTCAAGCAGCAAGGCCAATTCCCTAAAGGCTGTAAGCCCCGCCCCGTCTCAGACCACGCCCCCTAGAGCCCCGCCCACGCCCCTGTCCCCCCCTCCTGGAGCCTCCGTCCCGGTCCCAACTCCCGCCCCGACCCCCAGGCAGCAAACAACACTCAGCCCCATAGCCAGGTCGCAGCCCACTCCTTACCCCGTCCCAGCACCTCGGGACCCCCCACTACTGTCACCACAGGGGATGCGGTGGCAAAGAGGTCAGAGACACGAAACCCACCTGGGCTGGGGCAGGTGCCACAGCTCCACTGCTATCCAGGTGCTGGGGTGCAGCCCTGCCTCTCACACTCACCCTCAGCAGCACCCAGGAGGGCGCAAACAACCCCACGTAGGTCATGTAATGGGTTGGACTGGAAAACCAGACCTCAAAACCTATCCAGCTCCAACCCCAGGGAACCAGTTCTAAACCTGTTATTTCACCCCAGTCCCCACAGATCGGGGCATCCATGGGGTTTGGGGTGAAATGATGTTTTTTTGATAGAGAGGGTGATTGTTCTGAATTTCTTGGGGCAAAAGTCCTCAGAGGCACCCAGAGAAAACGGTCCCACAATGTCCCAGGCCGGGTGTGCTGGGAAGGCACTGAAGCCTTTTTGGGAAGCTCTTACCATCAAGTCAGTGGGGTCCGTCCCCACCAGCACTGCAGGAATGTCAGCGCCGTCTGTGTTGTGCAGTTTATTAGAATCGTGGAATTGGGGAATGGTTCGGGTTGGAAGGGACATCAAAGTCCATCCAGTTCCACCCCCCTGCCATGGGCAGGGACACCTCCCACCGGATCAGGGGGCTCAAAGCCCCATCCAACCTGGCCTTGAACACCTCCTGGGATGGGGCAGCCACCACTGCTCTGGGCAACCTGGGCCAGGGCCTCCCCACCCTCACAGCAAAACATTTCTTCCTAAGATCTCATCTCAATCTCTTCTCTTTCAGCTGAAAGCCATTCCCCTCCTCCTCTCCCTGCACTCCCTGATCAAGAGCCCTCCCCAGCTTTCCTGTAGGTCCAGTTTCGGTACTGGGAGGCTGCTCTCCTCCATCACCATCCCAACGGGCCTCGCTGGCCCTGGGGATGCTGATACCAGGCACCACAGGTTGCTCTGGAGCTTTGTCACCCCTGGTGCCACCAGCTGCACCCATAGCAGCGTTTCTAATGCCCATGTCACATGCTCTACCACTTGTTGTCCAAGGGGATGGGCTAAGGTTACCCAAGCAACTGAGAAGCTGACGATTCCAGCCTTGACAGCTCTAATAATATAATAAAGTATAATATAATTTAATAAATATAATGTAATATAATAAATACAATACAGTGTTACAGGAGGGAGGTTACAAGTGCTGTCTTCCACACACCCTGCAGCGGTGGCTGCGGATGCTCCAGTCCTCCCTGGAGCTGCATCCCAGCTAGCAGGGGCTGCAGTGTTGTGTTTCCCACCCCCAACCACACAGACAAGGACCTACTGGCCAAGCCCCATAGCTACTGGTCCACATGTGCTGTGCCATCCCACCTCAAACCTAGAATCACAGGATCACAGAATGTCCTGAGTTGGAAGGGACCCACAATGATCATCGACTGCACAGGACAACCCCAACAGCCACACCGTGTCTCTGAAGTCATGGGCCAAATTCTTCTTCAATATTTGGCACTCTGGGTGAAGAACCTTTCCCTAATGTCCAACCTAACCCTCCCCTGGCACAACTTCGTGTCATTCCCTCGGGTCCTGTCATTGGTCACCAGAGAGAAGAGCTCAGCAACTGCTCCTCCTCCTTCCCTTCTGAGGAAACAGTAAACAGCTATGAGGTCCCCCCTGAGTCTCAATCTGACCCCAAACCTCCCGACCCTACAGACCCCACAGTGGAGCCTCCTTATCTCCCTCTGCCTCTCTCCTCTCCAGAGCGTCTCTCGTGGGATCTATCCAAAATTTCCCATGCTATGGTTTACACCCACATCTCATTCCCCTACCCTGAGGGCCCAGTGGCAGGATTGTCCCCTCCTCTCTCTGCAGCCTTTTACCCACTTGGAACTTCCCTCAGTGTCGCCTTTATTAGTCAAAACCCTCCCACATTTTTCACCCGCTCTTCCAGCCTTGTTTTTCCAGCTCAAGCTCAGCTCCCAGGTGATGAGCTGTACAGGAGCGTCCCAGCCTGGAAAACTCTTCCTGTGTTGTTTCCATGGGTGCCTCTATCTGCCTGGTGCCACTCAGTTTCTCCAGCAGCAGTTCTCTTCCTCTGCTGCAGTGGATTCATCTCCCTGCGATTGCCCTGAGCCACCTCATTTCTTGGGTGACAGTGCTCAGACCTCCCTGTCCATGCAGCCTGGTCATCCCAGTGCTTTATCAAACAGGAAAGACATGGATATGTTGGAGTGAGCCCAGAGGAGGCCACAGAGATGATCCAAGAGCTGGAGCACCTCCTATATGAGGACAGGCTGAGAGAGTTGGGGTTGTTCAGCCTGGAGAAAAGAAGGCTCTGGGGAGACCTTAGAGCAGCCTCCCAGGTCTGAAAGGGGCTCCAGGAAAGCTGGGGAGGGGCTCTTGATCAGGAAGTGCAGGGACAGGATGAGGGGGAATGGCTTTCAGCTGGCAGAGGAGACTGAGATGAGATCTTAGGGAAAAATGTTTTGCTATGAGGGTGGGGAGACCCTGGCCCAGAGAAACTGTGGCTGCCCCATCCCTGGAGGTGTTCAAGGCCAGGTTGGATGGGGCTTTGAGCCCGCGATCCAGTGGGAGGTGTCCCTATGGCAAGGGAATTGGAACTGGATGGGCTTTGAGGTCCCTTCCAACCCAAACCTTTCCATGATTCTATGCCTGATGCTACAGAAACCTGCTGCTCTTTCTCACCTGCTGCCTCAGTTTCCCCACCAATAAAGCATTATTTACCCTTGCAGACAAGGATGTCTGCTGGTGGTGAAGGTGACAGGCAGGTGTTGGGTGGCTTGGTGGCTCCTTGCACCTCAAAGCACCTGGTGCTCCCATGCCTGACTTTCCAGGGTCTCATATTCCTGGCCTCTTCCCTCAGCCCTGAAGGTGCAGAACATCACATATCTGGTTGCACGTGGTCCCAGCCAAGGCGCCCACCGGTCTTGGTGGCTATTCAGCCCTCTACCCCTCAGCAGCAGCCCAGGGCTGTCTTCCAGCATCACCTTCCCAAGCACCTGGTTAATTATCACTTAACCGCCTGGCACTAGGCAGGAGTGTCTCTATTAAGGCAGCTGCACGCTGCCACTGTCCCCATTAAGCAGCAGGCCCTGCTGCTCATCCATCTCTGTATGGTCAGAGGCAGCCAGGGAGCAGAGCTGGGGACATCGAGTTGCCTCTCCTCTTCCCAACACCTCCGGACAATCCCAGATGCCAGGTGTTTGCCCCATGGCATGGCAATGCCTGGGGGAGCAGGGGAGGAGTTGCAGGGTAAGCAATGGATTTTATGTCTCACCTGCTCCTCTAATCCTGGTTTTCCACAGGCTGGGGTGAGCCCTGGAGCATCAGGTCTGGAGGTAAAAGCAGAGCAGAGCCCAGCTGGGCAGGGTCCCAGGAGCATCAGGGGAAGGGGCAATGGGGGTGTTTGGGGCTGCATCCACATATCTCACTCCAACTGCCAGCGCAGCCCTCACCTGATGCAGCTCCCTACTCTGTCCTTCTGGGTGCAGGTGTCCTCTGGGGTGTGGTACTTCCATCACATCTCCCATCTGGCCAGGAAACAGGGCTCCTGTGGCCCCTGGGGCTCTGGGACAGGAGCCAGTTTGCTCTTGGTGATGATGACGCTGCTGACAGTGATCATAGAATCACAGAATGCTTTGGGTGGCAAGAGGCCTTAAAGATGATCCAGTTCCACCCCTTTGCCACAGGCAGGGATACTTCCCACACCCCATCCAGCCTGGCCTTGAACACCTCCACGGATGGGACAGCCACAGCTTCCCCAGCAACCTGTGCCAGGGTCTCACCACCGTCATCATGAAGAATTTATTCCTAATGTCTAATCTAAAACTTCCCCCTTCTAATTTAAAGCCATTCCTCTCGTCCTATCACTGCAGGCCCTTGTAAAAAGTTTCTCCCCAGCTTTCCTGGAGCCCCTTTCAGTCCTGGGAGGCTGCTCTAAGGTCTCGCTGCAGCCTTCTCTTCTCCAGACTGAACAACCCCAACTCTCTCAGCCTGTCCTCAGAGCAGAGGTGCTCCAGCCTTCTGATCATCTTCCTGGCCTCCTCTGGACTGGCTCAAACAAATCCATGTCCTTCCTGTGCTGAGGACTCCAGAGCTGGACACAAGGCTCCAGGTGAGGTCTCATGAGACCAGAGTAGAGGTGCACAATAGCACCTCACAGCATCTGCCCCCTAAGACAAACCCTGTTTATGATGGGAGAACATGGACAGTGGAGCCTGGGCAGAGCTGGGCAGGGGCAAACCCACAGACAGGAGGGATGAAGAGAGACTGGCCAGTTGTGGGATGAGGAGTAGCAGCAAGAGGAGAAGGAGGAGGAAAATAGATGCTGCTCCAGGCATTTCCTCATTACTTGGACTGTGGACAGCCGGAGCTCCTGCTCCATCTCCCCTGCAGTGCTGGGCGGAGCCTATTTTTGGTGCCCTTGCTTGGTGTTGGTGTCACCTCCTGTTCTACCAGGCCAGTAGGACCTCCACCTGTCTTCCACCTGAATGATTATAGAGTCATAGAATCATGGAATCATTAAGGTTGGAAAAGACCTCTAAGCTCACCCAGTCCAACCATCAGCCCAGGCTCACCGTGCCTGCTGAACCATGTCCTGAAGCACCACATTACACACTTTCTGAACCTCTCCAGGGATGGAGACTCCACCCCTGCCCTGGGCAGCCTCTGTCAGGACTTCACCACTCTTTCAGAAAAGAAATTTTTCCTGATATGTAATCTAAACCTCCCCTGGTGCAACTTGAGACCATTTCCTCTCGTCCTATCACTTGTTACTTGGGAGAAGAGCCCAGCACCCACCTCACCACAACTTCCTTTCTGGGAGCTGCAGACAGCGATGAGGTCTCTCCTCATCCTCATCTTCTCCAGGCTAAACAGCTCTGGGTCCCTGATAAGACTCCTCCAGACTCTTCACCAACTTCCCACAACATCCCATGCAACCCCTCTCTGCCCTCTTCTCCCCCCTTAGATTTACACCTGAGGGCTCTTTTGAAGCCCTCATCACTTTCACCATCACTGGGGGATGCCCGGCAGCTCCAGGCTCCAGAGCAGCACCCCACAGGTAGTGATGGAGCTGCAGGAGCTGGGGCAGGAGCAAGGAGTGCCCAGCTGGAAGGCAGATGGGATATTTTTCCATGCAAAACAACCCCAACAGGCTCCAAGAACTGCATTTGTGACCGGTTTGTCTCACTGCCAGGGAAAAACCCAGCTTTTAGCATTGCACAAGAGGGCACCTGGCTATGAGGATGTCCCTCTAGCACCACGGTCAGGCTGGTGAGAGGAGACTGAGCAGCAGCCAGGGAGAGGGGATCACCTTTCAGGTGGGCATCCGACCCCACAGCCCATCACCCTGACCTCAGCCCACGCCACCAGCCCCCTGATCCCAACAGGAACCAGCAGGCAGGTTTTCCACAGGTGTCTGCAGAGAGCTGGGGTTGGGGAACACCAAGAAAACCCCAGCAGCGTGCGAGTCATCTGCACCGAGAGGTAAAGCCACACGTGCAGCTCATCCTATGAAATGAGAATTCACCCAGTGCCTAATTGGAGCCTTTGAACCGCCGCCTGTGACGATCCAGTGCCTTCTCCTCACAGAGTGCCTGGATGTTGAGGAGCAAAAGGATCTCAAGCAGCACATATTAAAAAATTACTTTCACGGCTCAAAAAGTGGAAGTTAAGAGAATAAAATGATAAAGTCAAAGTGAAATATTTTTACTTTCAGGAAATGAGCTTGGTGTTTTGACATGATCAGAATAAACATTTTGACACTGCTGAAACAAGAAAGTCAAAGTGATTCTGTTAGGCTTCTTCCTGGAGAAAATGGCACCAAAACTGGCAGGTTCCCAGGGAAAGAGCTGATTTCAATAAAGCCCTGTTTTCTGATGGGAAACCCTTCCAGGCAATGTTTTCCCTCAGCCTTGTGCAGACAGCAGGCTTCCAGGAGAGTCCCAGGTCACTCGCTTGGCTGGCATCCGAGTCATAGAATCATGGAATAGTTTGGGTTGGAAGGAACCTCAAAGCCCATCCAGTTCCACCCCCCTGCCATGGGCAGGGACACCTCCCACTGGATCAGGGGGCTCAAAGCCCCATCCAACCTGGCCTGGAACACCTCCAGGGATGGGGCAGCCACCACTGCTCTGGGCAACCTGGGCCAGGGCCTCCCCACCCTCACAGCAAAACATTTTTCCCTAAGATCTCATCTCAATCTCCCCTCTTTCAGCTGCAAACCATTCTCCCTCATCCTATCCCTGCACTTCCTGATGAAGAGCCCCTCCCCAGCTTTCCTGGAGCCCCTTTCAGTACTGGGAGGCTGCTCTAAGGTCTCCCCAGAGCCTTCTCTTCTCCAGGCTGAACAACCCCAACTCTCTCAGCCTGTCCTCATAGGGGAGGTTTCCCAGAGCTGGAGGGAAAGCTGCCTCCATCCTACCTGGTAAAGGGAGGAATGGATGCACTATCACACATATCAAAGTTGGATTCTCTGATGTCTCATAAGGACCGATGCTGAAGCCTTAGTCCAGGAAAGGGGCACGGGCAGTCCAACAGGTTTTTCCTCTCCTTGGTGTCCATGGTCATGCAGGAAACATTTAAGGCCGGGTTGGATGGGGCCCTCAGCAACCTGATCCAGTGGAAGGCCTCCCTGCTCATTGCAGGGGGTTGGACTGGATGATCTTTATGACCTCTGTCCAACCCAAACCATTCTGTGATTCTATAATTGTATGCTCACAATCACATCAAATCGAGTGCATCATAGCAGGATTCAGTTTTCATGCTTTTATTTGGGGAAGTTTCAAGAACAACCTTTTTCAGTTGGAAACCAAAATCACTGCTTTTTGAAGGGCAGGAGTTTTGCTGTAAAAACAAGCTGCCACTTTAGGAACAGTCTTGTGTATTTGGTACCTCCTTTATTTATGTGATACAAGTTGAAAGGGAAATTTCTGACCAGGTTTTGTTGTAAGCTATTGAGTATTAAATTTTGCTCCAGAAGAGCACTTAGGGAAAAATTAGCTCTTTTATAATAATAAAGCTCAATAATAGTTTTCAATGCTAATTCCATGTGATTAAAACACCTTTGCTCAACAGAAAATGGTGTATGCCATGCAAAAATTTCATAGACCCTCTAATCCTGGCTCCTGGCATAGCTTCCATGGCCGAACACGAAGGCAGTGGAATCTCTCCAACACAAGACACTGCCTCCACACCAGAAGTCTGGATAAGATCCTCTGGGATCAGCACCAGCCTGACAGCTCAGAGTCTCTTGTCACAGTCCTCCAGGCAGAGTCCTCTGTCTTTTAAGGGAGGACAATTTTGGCAAGAGACCTGAACGGGACGTGATCAGCTCCTAGCACTGGTGTCCTGCAGGTGAGGGCACAAAACCCTTGCCACATGTTCTGTGGGGGTGCATCACTACACTGCCAGCATCCATGAGGTCTTCAGCAGGGCTGTGCCAATCCCAAGGGGAAGCATTTACTGGCAGCTGAGCTCCTCTGGGGAGCCCCCTCCACCTCCCAGATCCATACAGAGAAGAGTGCCCCATGTTCCTGTGTTCTGCTTTGCCTGGTGCTCTACCAGGACCCTGCTGACCTGGAGGAAATGCTGGCATCTCCCACCTCCCCGAGTGTCTCTCCTTATGGGTGCTGTTTGTGGCCAGTGTGGAGATGTACAAAAGGGCACCCCAGCCCCAGCACTGCTCCAGGTACCGCGCCTGGGCATCCCCAGCATCCCAGCTGGCCATTCACCTTGCGTGCTTGCAAGACTGATTCCTCAGATGAAGATCAGTCACAGTTTCTTCCATAGGTTCAACCTCTGTTTGCATCTAGAGATGAGAACATCCCTCGCAGAGCTTGCATCCAGGAATCCCTGCACGAGTGCTTCCTCGTTAGTCTCATCTGCCTGAGTGAACTGAAAACTGTTAAACATATTGAGTGTGTCAGACCAGATATTATCAGAAATAAGACTACCTTTTGCTGGCACCCAGGGCTTGCAGACACACAGCAAAGAGTTATTTAAACCATTTCCAGCTGTCCCCCATGTTTCCAGAGAGGCTCAGCTCTGACAGGTTTTTTAACCCTTCCCTTCCATTGGGTGACATCGTCTTGGTTTTCTCTTTCCTCTCCTAGGCTTCAGGAGTCACCATCGGCCTTGCCCAGCTCCCCGCAGTCCAATCACCCCTGTAGGCTCCTCTCCTACCACCCTTCACCTTCCTGGTGGATGAGAACTCAACATGAGCTGACAATGTGTGCTCACACCCAGAAAGCCAAACCGTGTCCTGGCTGCATCCAAAGCAGTGGGACCAGCAGGGAGAGAGAGGGGATTCTGCACCTCTACTCAAGAGACCTCACCTGGAGCCCTGTGTCCAGTTCTGGAGTCCTCAGCACAGGAAGGACATGGATCTGTTGGAGCAAGTCCAGAGGAGGCCACAAAAATGATCTGAGGGCTGGAGCACCTTCCATACTTTCCAGGTCTCTGGGCTTTGTTTTTGTGGTTTCTGTGACTGTTTTTGATGTCTCTCTGCCTGGTTTTGGAGCCTGCATCCTCATTGGAGTGCAGCCCTTGCACCATCCTCTGCAGATTCGCAGCCCTCCTCCCTGCCCTAGCACATGCACAGCCCATTTTCACTTTGATTTGTTCATCTTTTGGGTCTCTAGGCTTTGTTGGTTTTGTTTCTGTGAGCGTTTTCGAGATCTCTGTGCCCATGTTTGGAATCTGCAGTCTTGATTGTGGGAGAGAGTTGGGGTCGTTCAGCCTGGAGAAGAGAAGGCTCCAAGGAGACCTCAGAGCAGCCTCCCAGTACTGAAAGGGGCTCCAGGAAAGCTGGGGAGGGGCTCATGGTCAGGGATAGGACAAGGGGGAATGGTTTTCAGCTGAAATAGGGTTCTTTCAGATGGGACAGGCTCTCATCCCTGAGCCGGGCTGCTCTGGATGCCTGAGGTCACACTGCTCTGGCTCCTTTTGAAGCAGAGCCTTTGTGCCTGTGGGCTCCAGAGAGACCACCCTGATTGTATCCACAGCAGCTGGGAAGAGGACAGGAATGACCCAAGATCCTCGAGACCCTTGGAGATCCCTTGTTCTGGATGTTCTCATACCCTTCCACAGCCACTCAGCTTTGTCGTGCACCACATAGACCAGGATCCAGCATTCAGCGTCCACTTGCAGCGCCCGACCAGCACCCAACCCAGGCTTGTCCTGCATCCCTGAGGTCACAGGGACCTGAGAGCATCACTGTGTGAGCACTGCACTGGTCCTGGGAAGCCAGATGGGAGGTTTGCCAAGGTCCTGTGCTCCTAGGTCTCTGCAATGGGCTCATGTCCATGCCCACTCCCACACACACTCCTAGCCAGTGCTCCTGCCTCCCCTGGGCAGCCCTGCTTTGGACACAGGAGAGCAAGAGGTCACAGCAGGAGAAGGCATGGATGGGAGAGCTCATCCAGAGGCAAAAATGAAGCTGGTAATGCCACAGCCCCAGGCAAGCCTGTGGAGGAGACGGGGCTGAGCTGGGGAGGCACAGCAGGGCCAGATGCTGGAGGGCTGGGTGTCCTCCAGCATCACGGGACCCTCTGCCGTGCCTAGGTGAGGTGGAAGTCTGTGCCTGGCAGGGACATGCACACTGTCCCCGGGTAGCCCTGTGGCCCTTGCCTTTGAGTCAGTGCTCTGAACCTGAGTGCTGTCTACTTGGTGGATGCCCAGAAAGTGGGGATGTGCCCAGGGCTGCCTCCAGCTCACGTAAGGGCACTCACAGCCCGGGCATCCCAGTCTTGTCCCAGTGCATCTGCACCCCATTCCTGGTCCCCACCAGGCTTCTCCCTGGAGCTGCACTGACCCTTTGTGCTGGGTCACTGTGTTCCCTCCTTTTCCCAGTTGGATGGATGGGCTGTTTCTCATTCATAGTCCCTAGTGCCATGAAACCCAGCCAGGGCTTCAGTAGGCAGAAACGGTGCTGAGAGTTATTTCTCACCTGCAAACCATGCAATGGACTTGAGGCTCGTGCCGGGGAACATCCCTCACCTGCCAAAGCCCCAGCTGGGGTCATAGGATCATAGAATGGTTTGGGTTGGAAGTGGCCATAAAGGTCACCTAGTCCAATCTCCCTGCAGCAAGTCAGGGGTCAAGTAACCCCTTCTCCTGTGAGACCATGGAAGCCCTTTGCCACAGGAGCACAGCTGCCAGCTGGGCAGTATCTACACCTGCGTGGGAGAAAAGCAAGATGCAGGCATTGCCAGCACAGCTGGAGCACGGGGAGCAACTTTTCTGAGAGGAAAACAGCCGGTGCGAGGCGGAGAAGAGGGTGCGGCCGAGCGGGTCAGCGCAGGAGCTGCTCCCTGCTCTGCTGTGCCAGAGCTTTGCCGGGAAGCCTTAGGCGGGTGCTCGCATCTCCGTGAGCCTCACCCCGCAGAGCCGCCCCGGGCAGGCAGCGCTCCCTCCCACTTCATCCTCCTCACTCAGCCTGGGAAAGGCTCTGTCGAAGGGGCCCTGCTGGCTGCAAACCCCACTGCGAAGGGCGAGGGACTCGGAGCAGCCAATATGCCAAAAAAATGTTCCTCCATCCTGTGGAAAATTACAGCTGCGTGTTTTTGAAGGGTTAGGTGGGTTTGGTTTTTCCCTTCGTTTCTGCAGGTATTTGTCAGAGGATATTTTTAAGTGAGCACAGTGCTTGGGCTGAAGTTAACCAGCTCGGCACCCCAACGGCCTGTGCTCCGGCATTCCTGCGGCTGGGGCCAGCGGGGACCTGCTGACCCGGCAGCAGAGCTTGGCTGGGAGAGGACGTGCAGTTCCCTGCCCACGGGAGGAGGAAACGCCAGGCTTTCCAAAGGCACCAGAGGAGAATTCTGCTCGTGGAACAACCCAAAGTGAGGCGGGTCTCCTGCTCCGGTTGCTCAGCCACGCACAAGATCCTGTCCCAAGGTGTCCCAAGAGGGGAACCCATCCGGCAGCAAATCCTGCTTCCCCACACCCCAGCTGACACGTGGCCCAAAAACCCAGGGCCATGCTCACCATGCAGCTCCTCTCCAGCAGCTTTGCAAATAAACAGCATGGCCTGAGCCCTCGGCTCCTGGCGTGGGAGGTCCTGGCGTGGGAGGTCCCACCCTACTCAGAGGAGCCTGATGGATGTGGTCACCTGCTCCCTGATTGCCCTGGGGACAGCCGAGTCAATTCGTGTCACTTGCTTCTTGCTTCTATCCTGAGACCCTTCTGCCTTTCCCAGCTCCCCCCTGCTGCCTGATTCAGTTTCCCCTGACCCTGATGTAGTTTGGGGGAGCTGAGCTGTGCAAGGGGCAGTGGGTGAGATGGGGACACTGCTGGGCACAGAGGGGTGACAGGAGAGCTGCTGGATGAGGACAGGAAAGGATTTCTGAGACCTCATCCTCAGACCACGCGCACTCCTCATGTGCATCAACTCCTACCCACGCAATCCCCATGCAAAAGCTGGCATGGCCTCAGCAGCCTGGCACAAGGAGATGTGCCACAGCAGCCTGAGAGAGCTTCAGTGCCAGGGTGTTGAGTATCTGATAACAGAGAGAAGGTCAGGATGGCCCAGGCTTCCCAACTCAACCTTTGGGAAGCGCTGCCTCCAGCCACCCTCCAACAGGAGTCTTTCAGGTTGGATTTGAGCCCACGTTCTGCTCTCCACCCATCCTGCTCCCACGCAGAGGGCTGGTGGCCAGTTTCTTCTGGGGTTATGAGCTACAGCCAAGGACCACGAAAAAATGGGTGACGTGGGCACCGTGCCCTGCCCTGTCTGGGGCACTTTGCTGGGGGTGCAACCATGGGGAAACCCTTCCTGAGGGTGGCAAAGTAATTGTCGTGGTTGGGGGATCATGGTGTGCTTAGCACACACCCTGGTGACCTGGGACATTTCATAGAATGGTTTGGGTGGAGAGGGATTTCAAAGCCCATTCAGTTCCAACCCCCTGCCATGGGCAGGGACACCTCCCACTGGATCAGGGGGCTCAAAGCCCCGTCCAGCCTGGCCTTGAACACCTCCAGGGATGGGGCAGCCACCACTGCTCTGGGCAACCTGGGCCAGGGCCTCCCCACCCTCACAGGAAAGCATTTCTTCCTAAGATCTCATCTCAATCTCCCCTCTTTCAGCTGAAAACCATTCTCCTTCATCCTGTTCCTGCACTCCCTGATCAAAAGCCCCTCCCCAGCTTTCCTGGAGCCCCTTTCAGTACTAGAAAGCTGCTTTAAGGTCTCCCCAGAGTTTTCCAGTCTGACCAACCGCAGCTCTCTCAACCGCCAGGACATCTCTGG
Organism: Dromococcyx pavoninus; assembly: GCA_033558185.1. Taxonomy (NCBI): domain Eukaryota; kingdom Metazoa; phylum Chordata; class Aves; order Cuculiformes; family Neomorphidae; genus Dromococcyx; species Dromococcyx pavoninus. The sequence continues at coordinate 445,578 of JAUMJL010000035.1, read as the reverse complement.
CCAGATCAGCACCACAGAAGTAGTCTTCTTACACTTTCCACAGGCATTTGACAGAGTGAAGGAAGTGAATTAGGATCCAGGAGGCCATTTCTCCACCAGCAGATTGTGGACCTCTCCCTGGGGTCTGAAACTCTGGAGATGCATTGTGGGTTGTGAGTGAATTTAGAGGCTGTTATTCCAAGCCTCTTTTTCCCCAAACAGTTGTGGAAACCCAGAAATGCTCAGCTATTGGGCTTTACACACTGTGCTCCTCGGGCTTTGTCTCTCCTCAAGGCTGCATTTCCCTAAAAACATTCCTCTTGCCGATAAGGAACTCAGCTGGCTTTGGCAGTGAGCGAGGGAGTCTGGGTCAAAGTCTGTTCTTGTCAGCAAATCTGGATGAATTATCTGATCTTCTGCAGGCCTACAACAAAATGTATGCCTCGAGCCCCCGATGCACTGCAGACATGCCAATAGCTTTGCAATTAGCTGCTTAAAAGCTGGACCATCTACAGAGCTCTTCAAGCACCAGCGAGTATGAGATGAAGCATTTCGGTGCCAGGTAATCTGCATTTAACTGCTGCAACGCACCACTGCCCCGGGCTGTAAAGGTGGGAACGGGGCTGCTGTCCACAGACTGGTAAAGCAGCACGTCTGTGGTGGGAAGCTGGCAGTGAAGGCATGGCCAAAACTCTTGCCCCAGCGCTGAGCACCCATCTCAGCCTTTCCTGCAACCTCCTGCCCTCTCCAGCATCCTCCGCAGGGCCGTGGTCCTCAGCCCCTGCTCAGGTAGAAGGATCCCCCAGATCAAGCAGAGCAACATCCCCACTCCTCCTCCCAACATCATATGGGCTGAACCACTCCTCAGTCGCTTGGGACTCCACCCTAACACCCACCTGGTCCCTTATTTGTGTCAGAAGACTTTGGGATGAGAATCCAGAGGCAAATCCCTGCCCGTGAGCAGGGTTAATGTGGACTACATCCTCACTCAGCCACGAGCCATCGGGCATGGGCAGACCCCTCTTGGTGGCTCATCCCAAGAGGTCAGCCAGTCCATCAATGGAGAAGTGACATGTTTCTTCTAGGAAGGACAAAGCAAAAACCCACCTGTTTCCCTGTTTATTGTAACAGAAGATAGCTGACAGTGCCAATGCAACCTCATTAGTGGTCAGCGACCACAGCTGAGGAGAACCTCAACACCACACAATTGTTAACCCCTTCTCTTCGCAAGCCATATCACACCTATGTGAAGTCCAAATGCAGCAGGACCTGCTCTGCTCCCAGCAGGTCCCATCACATGACAAGAGGCTGCCAAGCAGAAACTGGGAGCACTGGAAGCAAGGAGTCCTCCAGGTTATCTCCTTCCTTGTGCTTAGAGTTATATACAGCACAGAGACAGAGAGGGATCTGGAGGAGAGCAGTAGGAAAGCTCAGCAGATATTGACAGGCTTTCAGTAAGTATGGGAGGACACTAGGGAGGAAAACACCGATGTGTTATATCTGCTGGAGGTGGCATGGAAACCCCTAGGCTGGAATAATGCACTGTATTTCATATCACAGCTGTGGGAGAGCTCTGCACAGACCTCACCTCGGCATCGGCATCACAGATGCCATCAGCCTCCCAGATGTTTCCCCACACATGGAGCAGAGTTAGAGGAACCCAGTTTGTACTGGTTTAGGGGGACACTGTCCCTGTTGTTGCTATAAGAAAGATGGACACAGTGCATTGGGGCAGGAGTTAAAGTACTTTGTTTTAAAAAATGGTGGAATCATGGAATGTTTTGGGTTGGAAGGAACCTTAAATCTCTTGCAGTTCCAACTCCCCTGCCATGGGCAGGGACACCTCCCACTGGATCAGGGGGCTCAAAGCCCCATCCAACCTGGCCTTGAACACCTCCAGGGATGGGGCAGCCACCACTGCTCTGGGCAACCTGGGCCAGGGCCTCCTCACCCTCACAGCAAAACACTTCTCCCTAAGATCTCATCTCAATCTCCCCTCTCTCAGCTAAAAATGTACATGGAGGGCCATCCACTGGCACCCTGAGCAGTCTCATCACAGCTGGTGCAAGCAGAGCCGTGTGAATACCTGAAGAATTCTGTGGCAAACTCTGCTCAAACCATGGACATTTGGAGTTCAAGCCCATGACCATCGGAGTGGCCGAGTCCCTTTGGTGCAACCGTGCCTGCACCCAAGGAACCAGATGCCTCCTGGGCAGCCTGGAAGGGCTGAGAAGACCTTCAAACGCTTTCAGCAGTGCCCCTGCAGTAAACGCCACCCGCTTTGTGCACAGGGTGGGTGCTCTGGGTGTTGGTGCAGAGGCGCGCTGGCCCCCTGCCAGGGCAGGGTGGTGCTGCACTTTCTCTCTTCCACGCAGAGGCTACAGCCAAGCTGATTTCCCCACGCGGAGCTTCTCCACCCTGGCTGGTGTCATCTCCTCCCACTTCCCAGGGGAGTCTTTCAGAGGGGTGGCAGTTGTTATGGTTTTGGTGTTGCTCCCCTGGACTGTCACCTCCTTTTGCCATGGTGTTGACAACTTTGATTGCTGATCAGCCTACAGGCTGCTGCTTTTAGCCCTCTCCTACAAGAGTTTTAACCAGTTCTCTTCAGGTTCTCCCATGCAGCCCTCTGTGGTCACCTCCTGCGTGCACACATCTGTCTTCATGGGATAGACCATGCCTGGAAATGCAGACCCTGCAGCTGGAGGTGCTTTTGAAGGAGTTGTGGAGTTTGGACCCCCCTCCACTCAACCCTCTTTGGACTGCAGCCAGGTACCTCGTCTGGTCCTGGCTCTACCAATGGGCATCAATAAAGCAGAATGAGTTCAGTGGAGGCCACCAAGGTGGTCCAGGGGCTGGAGCACATGTCATTGCTGGGAAAGGCTGAGAGGGTGAGTTTTGTTGGACCTGGGGATGAGAAAATTTCAAGAGGGGATTCTTCAAGGCCACCTACAAGGAGGGAAGGCAGACCCTTCGTACTTTTCCATAGTAGGAAATCAGACATGACTCAAAATGAGTTTGGACTGAATATAGGAGAAATATTGTTCACAGTGGGAAAATCAAGCGTGGTAGCAGGTTGCCCAGAGAGGCTGTGCAGTCTCTGTTCTTGGAGGTCTTCAAGACACAACTGGTCTTGAAAAAAAACCCTTAGCAGCCTAGTCTGAGCCTGCTTGGAGCAGGAGGTTGAACAGCAAACCTCCACAGAGTGCCTTCTACCCTGAATTTTCCTATCACACTCTGTTACTGCAGGTGGTGGGGTTTTATTTTTCTGTATAGCTTTTCCCGTATTTCATCTTCTGTCTGGATTCTTTAAAGAGCTGTTTCACTGTTGAAAGAATGTCTTGGGAATGGCTTTCTGCTTTCTCCCTCCAGGAGCATTCAAGATTGTTTCCATTTGCTGGTGGTTTGGGGGAATTTCCACACTCGTGATTGATAGGGTGCCATAGAGCAGGCCCTACCAGAGCACTGAAGCTGCAAAGCAAAGCAACTCTAACCCACAGACAGCCCACAAACACATAACTGCACCATCTTACACGAGGTCAGCATGCCAGGTATTTAATTGCAAGATCCCAGATCATCAGCAGGTGCTTCTACCTTGTTTGGTGAAGGAAGAATGATGTGTCTTGAATGACCAAGGTGCTTGATCCTTTATTTTCCACGGTGCTCATTCAGTTCAGTGCATCACAGGCTCATTCACATCTAAACCTTGTGCTGATCAGAGTAGAGGGTCCTGGGTCATTCGTGGTGTGAACCAAAAAGGAACCACCAGCAATACATTAGCAAGGAAAATGATCAAAGTAGCAGTTTTCCTGCCTTCCTCCCTCCAACCATGGAATCACAGAATGGTTTGGGTTGGAAGGGACCTTAAAACCCAGCCCATTCCACCCCCCTGCCATGGGCAGGGACACCTCCCACTGGATCAGGGGGCTCAAAGCCCCATCCAACTGGGCCTTGAAAGTAAATGGCCATCTCTGATCATCTCACTTCTACTTCACCACCCATCTCCCTCTAGAAAACCATGCCTTAATCCTAGTGGTACATCCTGGGAGGCTCCTGTGGAAGCATTCACAGAGGGGCAGGACTGCAGGACAGTCCCACGCAGAGGGTCTGGCTGTGTAGGTGGGAGAGATGCTGCCCAGACAGCTGCCCCAGGACATCACCGAGGAGGATCATGGAGTCATAGACTCTTAGAATCATAAAGGATTGGAAAGACCTCTAAGGTCATCCAGTCCAACCATCAGCCCAACCCCATCGTGCCAACTGAACCATGTCCCAAAGATCCACATCTACATGTTTTTTAATCCCTCCAGGGATGGAGACTCCACCCCTGCTCTGGGCAGCCTCTGCCAGGGCTTTGCCACTCTTTAGGTAAAGACATTTTTTCCCGATATCCAGTCTAAACCGCCCCTGGTGCAACTTGAGGCCGTTTCCTCTCATCCCACCACTTGTTACTTGGGAGGATGGAGGTCGCTGGTGCCTGTGCCACCTGGCACTGGCATCTGGCTGAAGGTGTCAGTCCTTGGGCAGGTCCTGGGCTCTGGACTCACAGGAGGGGATCCTTTTGGGTGAGCTGCATCCAGGGGCTGAGCCAGACCCTGCTCCTTCCCCTGCGGGTGCAGCAGTGCTTTTCCCAGGCTGGGATTCCCAGTGCAGCCCCGCTCCTGCTCTGCAGGCCAGGCTGGAGCAGGCAGCAGTGCCAGCCCTCCAGGGGCACCGTGTGAGAGTGTGGGACCCGCGTCCTGCCTGCTGGGCACCCAGCCAGGAGGCCAGCTCAGGGCAGGAGCCAGCTGGCTTCGCTCTGCCCGGCGCAGAGCAGTTTAAACGCTGCTGGAAGGCTCCCAGGGAAGGGGGGAAAAAAAAGGTGTCAGGGAAAACTTGTTTCGCCAAGTGGGCTTCCCTGGCACAGAAACTGGGCTGGGCATCTCCCCTCTCTGCTGTGGTTCTTCCCCCACGCCAGGAGGACAGGCGGAGAGCGGAGCTGACAGCAGGCAGAGCCGTGGGATCAGCGTTCAAGGGATGCAGCTCCCTACAGGGGAGCAGGGAATGGGGGACTGACAGAGCAGCCCTGCTCTGCCACAGGTTGCAAATGTTTTCTAGACCTCAGCATCCTCCCAGCAGCAGAGCAGAAATGCTCTTTCAAAGAACTTGCCCCCCTGGAGCTTCTGTCCATCCTGCCCACACCATCCCATGTGGAGCCATCCCACCTCAGCCAAGGGGGCTCCCAGCACTCACTGCCGACCTGACAGGGCCCCTAAAACCACACACCACCAGCTGGCTGGAGGACATGTCCTTCCCTGGGGGCAAGGTGCTGCACCCAGGGGTGACCCTTCATGGGGGCAGGCACATGGATGGCTCGGATTCCCTCTCTGTGCTGCTCCATATGGCTCAGAGCCAGCCCAGCCTTTTAGGCTGCTCAGATCTGGATTGAAATCCTTCCCTCAGTCATCAGTGGGTTGGTAATGACAGCAAATGAGGTGTTTCCGTCCATGCAGGAGCCTTGAGCAACCTGATCCAGCAGAAGGTGTCCCTGTCCATGGCAGAGTGGGTGAAACTGGGTCATCTTTAAGGTCTCTTCCAAACTAAATCGTTCTATGATTCTGTGGCCCATCATGATTTTTCTTGGCAGGTGGGGGATCTCCTGCCAGATTCCATGGCCCCACATGCTGGGCACCATCTCCCAGTGATGCTCCCACACCAGGTGCTCAGGTACATTCTGACATCTGGAAAAGCACAGGTGCTTTTGTAGCCCAGTGCATCCCTCCTAGCACAGGTTTTATCCCAATAACCTCAGCCCATGCTTCATCCTCCTTCCCAAAATCTGCAGATGTTTCAACCCAAGAGGGCCTCCCCTCTAAAAAATGCCTCCTGTTTGCTGGTGGGAGCACCAAGCCCTCACCTCCCTGCACCCTCTGCTCCGAGGAGCTCTCCTGCTTTGCTCTGCCACCTCAAGCAGTGCTGTCAGCCAGGAGAGCTGCAGACAGAGACACTGACAGCATCTCCTGCCTGCCTGTGCCAGCCTGGCTGCCCCCCCAGCCCCAGGGCTGCAGTCCAGGCAGACCCCGAATCAGCCCAACAGATGGGCTGGGATGCAAACAGCCAAGAGGCCGTGTAAATACAAGCCTTGTTGGGAGGAGAGGGTTCCCACCACTGAATATCTGGCTGGTTGGCTCTGCTTGTTTTGAAGGCAGGGGAATGCTTGGCTGCTAATCCACGTAATCCTGCTCCAGGCTGGGTTCATTTAGCAAATAAATAAGTGGCTGAGCGCACTTTTTGGTCCATCTGACTCAAGTGTTGGCCTCTGATGGGGAGAGGCAGAACCACAGGAGCCTTATTTACAATGATTATCACTAAATATGCTGCTTGGATCAAGGAATTAAAGGACTACAAGGCAAGAGTAACCTGCAAATCAGGCGAGGGCATCCCAGCGGGCACAGAGGATGTAAGATCTGATTAGCCACTGGCCTGTGCTTTAACCCCTCTGTAGTGCCCCATTTTCATATTCAAATCCAGCACCCAGCCGTGCATGCAAATGAAGCAGCTGCTGTGCCTAACTTTGGTCAAAGAGTGGAGCTCCACTTGGTGAAGGGTCTGGAGCACAGGCCTTTAAGAGGGGCAAAAGAGGGACCTGGGATTGTTTTTCCTGGAGGAAAGAAGGCTGAGGAGAGACCTCATTGCACCCTATAACTGCCTAAAAGGAGATTGTAGCAAGGTGGAGTTGCTCTCTTCAACCAAGTAACAAGCCATAGGACAAGAGGAAATGGCCTCATGTTGCACCAAGGGGTTTTAGTTGTATGTTAGGAAAAATCTCTTCACTGAAAGAGTGGTGAAGCCCTGGCAGAGGCTGCCCAGGGCAGTGGTGGAGTCTCCATCCCTGGAGGGGTTCAAAAAGGGTGTGGTGTGGCACTTCAGGACAGGGTTTAGTAGGTATGGTGGGGTTGGGCTGATGGTTGAACTGGATGAGCTTCCAACCTTAATGATTCTATGATAAAACACCGAAACCATATCCTCGTGCAGGACAGAGAGCAGAAGGAAGACCCTCCCTGGGGTTGTTTCCTCTGTGGTTCAGCCCTGGGGGCTCAGTGCTGGAGCATCCCATGGGGACAGCAGCATAACCACGCAGAGAGCAGCCCTCAGGAGGGTGCCAGAGGAAGCCTTTCTCACCCCAGCAGCTGGAGAGCATGGAACGGGGGCTGTGGTGACCTGGGTGCAGCCTGCAGAGGTGGCTGCTCCACTCAGCTGGGGCAGCACCCACTGGTTTATCACTTGGACCACGCTCTGGTTGGTGTCACAGCTCTTGCAGCACCGAGTCCAGTTGACCTGTCCTGTATTACAAAAAATAATGCATCATCTCCAAAGCAGCTTTGTCGTTCCTCTGAGGAGAGGGGCAGCCCTGACCCTCAGTGCTGGTGCAGCCAGGGCCTGAAGGGACTTGCACCCTCTGAGCATCAGGCACCTTCAGTTCAGAGCCAAGTTTCTGTGATGATCTCAGGGCCAGATTCACAAATGTGGCTGCTGTCAGCCAGCAGAGACACACACACACACACACACACACACACACACAGAGCCTGCTGAGACTGGCAGGAGGCAGGAGCCAAAGGGCCCTTTGCAAGAATTCACTGCTGGTTGTTGTAGCCAGAGACAATCTGGCTGCTGTGCCCCATTTCTCCAGGTGTCCTGGCAGGGTGACGATGCCCGTGTCCACCCATCCCCAGTGTGGGAAACGCCTGACCCAGATTCAGAGCTCATTAACAAGTCAAGTTCCTCATGAAAAGCAGGTTCTTGATGCTGCATCTGACCATGAGTAACTCCACAAAGTTGCACAACACCTGCTTGTGCCATCTCGCTTCCCTCTCCATCGTGACGAAACCTGAAGCTCAGACATCACCCTGGGTTGGTGCTGGCAGGTCCCTGCAGCACGTGGGCAGTGCTGTACTCAAAACACCTGTAGAACTGTGGCCACCAGGTTTCTCAGACCAGGAAAACCTGTTTTCCAGGTGAAACATCCTTAGGAAGAGAAAAAATCTCTAAAGACTTTTAGACTCCAGTTAGAAATGAATTGGCAGCCCTTGTTCAGTCTTTGTTCACTTTGTTCACACAGGGTAACTTCTCACTAAAGACCTCAGAGGAGCCTCAGAGCTGTTTCACTGCAAGCTGGTCACAGGGCTGGGGCTGTCCTGGCCCACACTGGTGTGGGGTGTAGGAGGCAGTGGAGAAGGACAAAGTGGTGCTGGGATGCACGCTGGTGTCTGGAGAGATAGGGGGTGAGTGAAGGAGGATGCAGAATCTGCCCCTTTGGGAGTTTTCCCTGAATTCTGGCCAAATACAATCCCACAGATTTTAACCACATCTGTGCCAGAGGTGAGAACATCTGTACTTGCTTTGGACAGCAGTGACTGTGCTGCAAAGAGAAGTCCTGGCAGGAAAAAGCTGTGTGGAGCCTGGCAGGCAGTAGGCACTGCCCAGGTGATGCTGGCACAAGGGGCAGCAGGCAGAGGCAGCCCCAGGATGTGCTAAGGGACAGAGCACAGGGTTTGCTCCCCTCCTCCCTGCTCATGTGGGGACATCAGCAAGTCCCAGGTTGTCTCTGATGCTTCCTGTTTGTTAGGATGGCTCGGACTGGCAGGTCTACAATCCCTCATTAATGAAACTTTCATGGTGTTGCCACAATTTGCATCAGTTACCCCCAGCAAGTCCTACAATCACAGAATGGTTTGAGTCAGAAGGGACTTCAAAGCCCATCCAGTCCCAGCCCCCTCCCATGGCCAGGGACACCTCCCACTGGGTCAGGGGGATCAAAGCCCCATCCAACCTGGCCTTGAACACCTCCAGGGATGGGGCAGCCACCACTGCTCTGGGCAACCTGGGCCAGGGCCTCCCCACCCTCACAGCAAAACATTTCTTCTCAAGATCTTACCTCAATCTCCCCTCTTTCAGCTTGAAACCATTCCCCTGGTCCTGTCCCTGCACTCCCTGACCAAGAGCCCCTCCCCAGCTTTCCTGGAGCCCCTTTCAGTCCTGGGAGGCTGCTCTAAGGTCTCCCTGCAGCCTTCTCTTCTCCAGGCTGAACAACCCCAATTCTCTCAGTCTGTCCTCAGAGCAGAGGTTCTCCAGCCCTCGGATCATCTTCGTGGCTTCCTCTGGACCCATTTCAACTACTCCATTCCCTCCCTATGCTGAGGACTCCAGAACTGGACACAGAGCTCCAGGTGGGGTCTCACCTGAGCGGAGCAGAGGTGCAGAATCCCCTCCCTCTCCCTGCTGGTCCCACTGCTCTGGATGCAGCCCAGGACATGGTTGGTTTACTCCCATATCAAGCAGAACTTATTCAGCCAATGGGCCTCAGGAGGCCATTCTCCATAACCATCCCATGCCCTAGAAAACACCGAGCATCCAACATGGAAATCCTGAAGCAGATTTTCACTTCAGGGGCCCCAAAAGGCTGCAGGAGCCCGTTCCTCCCCACTCCCCATCAGGACTAGAGGGAGGCAGTGGCCGTTGCATCGCGTGCTGCCCAGCAGACAGGACACCTTGTAAAGGAAATCTATTTCCTTGCATAGCAGCACCTGCCGACTGCAAACCTTTCATTGCTGGGTGACTGGGTGATTTAGATTCCCTTCTGCTTGGAATTAGGGAATAAAAAGCAAAAGTTTTAATGCAATGGAAGCCAGTGCAGTGGCCTCACGAGTTGTTAAAATTTAAAAAGGCAACAATAAATCTGCTGAGCTGAGAAGAGCTCTCAAAAAAAAGGGATAGATTTGTTTTCTCTTTATTATGTTCCAGGTGATTTTCAAGGCTCATTTTATTCCTTGTTAATTGTTGTCCCTTCAGAACGAAGAGCTCGGTCACCTCCCAGGCCCTGAGCCAGGTGTGAGCAACTGGTAGGGCAACAGCAGTAAGGTGGGAGTTAATGCCATTGCTGCCTTCCTCAGGGGAGGCTCACCCTGGTGCTGGGTCAGATGCTTTTTCTTGCCTTCTTCCTCTCCTGAGCTCAAATCAAAAGGTTCAAGGTCATTTTAAAGCTGTTATCAGTGATTGGTCTGAACCCCGACCTTTCCTGCTGCTGCGGAGCTGTGGAGGACCGCACAGCTCACCTATTCCTTTCTTCAAGGGTTCATGGAGCTGAGCACACCTGGGAAGACCTGAGCACCCCAAACCCTGCAGAACGTGGCTCTTGCTGCTGCCTGAGCCAGGCAGGGCTCAGCCTTGATGAAATCCAGAAAGCTGTGAGCAGGCTGGTGCCCTGCAGGTTTGGGGGTCTCCTGGCAGGATAGTGCTGTCCTGTCTCAAATCTCCTCACCCCACTCTTTCCTCCTCCAGTTCTGCACGTGGTATTTCCCCATGAGCCAGAGAAGGGGACAGCTGGTGAGAAGAAACTCAGGCTCTGTTTGGGATCTCACCCAAAGCTTCTGAGCAGCAGGAGGTAGCAAAGCAAGCTGGGAATACAACGGCGATGCTGAAGGTTGTAGTCATATATTTCTCCTCCTAGGAAGCTCCCATTCCTCCAGCACAGCTCTTAAATACTCCCTGAGACCTGACAGCAGAAACTGGAGCATGGCCTTCAGTAGCAAACCTGTACAGAGCACAGACCACCAGATCCCAGAGAGCAGGTCCGGAACTGGTCACCTCAACTCTGGAAAAATCGGAGCCCTGCAACACGGACAGGGAGAGAGCGGATTCGGAGAGGTGATGGAGGAGGGCAAAGGGAAAGTGCCTGGGAGAGGAGTGTGTGGGGACTTAGTACCTTCTTTAGGAACAGGAACACATTTAAGAGTTCACCAGAGATTGAAAACCAGGTGACTTCAGAGTCTGGGGGCAAAATTGAGAGTTTTCTGGAGGGAATTGGCTGAAAAGGCACAAGAAGAAAAGATCCCATGTGTGTGTGATTGCTCACACGGCCTCGTGAAGATCAGGAGCTCTGCACTTTGAAGTTCTTTATTCCAATTGTCCAGATGGAGAAGTGGTTGCTCACAGCACTGCCCAACCAGCAGCCTCCTTTGGAGTGTATTGAGGTAAAGTCTTCATCTTTCTGGAGTTGTTCCTGTGAACAGCTGACAAGCAGTTAAATAACACCACAAAGAATTAATCACAACCCCAGGGATTTATGAGTGCTCAACTCACCGCAAGCACCGGGGGAAGCTGCCAGCAGCCCTCAATTTTCAATCCCAGGGAGCCCTGAGCACCAGCACAGCACAACAGGGTGTGATTGGAGATGGCACGATTAGGCAGGAACAAGCAGCTCCAAGCACATGGCTCATTTCCATCCCAAAATTCCCTTAGAAAAACACCCTTCATGCAAGAATCACCCAGGGAGGAGGATGAGGCTTGCACAGGCTGTGGGAGGGGAAGAGCCAAGCACAGCAGAGCCCCAAGGGTAGAGCCCTGCTTGGGTGCAGAGGCTGGAGGACTCTGCACAAGTTGCTTCAGCGGGTCCTGCTCACAAGCACCTGCATCTCTGGGGGTTTCTTTTTGAAGGATCCAGTCTACTACAGGCAAAAGCCTCTCCTTTCAAGGACCTGCCTGCAATGCCAAGGCCACAGTCAGGATGGAGAGAAGGAAGTGCCACTTGACTTGGAGGTGGCTGCAGGTTGTGACCTCCCCATCAGGCTGAGCAGGGTTCTGGGCTAGAGAAAGAGGCAAAATTAGAGGGGGCAAGGCAAGAGGGAAAAGGAAGTGAATCAGAACTAGGGATGGGGATCATCACTGGAGCAGACCTTCAGCAGGGGAGCCCATCTCCTGGCCCAGCTGCCTTCCTGCCTGGGAGCTCCCCGAGGAGCCAGCCTGTCCTTGTGCTGCTCCTGCTGCTGGCACTGAGCGGATGGGGAGCAGTGCCTGGGGTCATCACTGAGCAGGGACGAACTGGTGCAGGGCGTAAGGCAGTCCAGAAACAGGTCTGGGGTGTCTCAAGGCAAGGATGGGGTGAGAAGGAGGAGATAGGAAAGGCAGAGGGGCAGACAAGAAAGGAAGAGAGAGATGAGTGGCACAGAAGACAAGAGCAGAGCCGGGTCTTGGTGGAGAAGTACGTTTGTGATCCACCTTGAGGCTCACGCCCGCTCTTTCGGCACTTGCCTTGTGCTCATGATCAAACCAGGGCTGGAAGGCGTCCAGAGAAACAAACCCCACAGCAACTGAACATCCAGGGCTCCTCAGCACATCCCAGCTGGCTGCACAGCACCATCCCTTGCATCCAGCCCAGCCAGCAGCACTGGTCCTTCCCTGGTAAACAGATGGCTGGGAGTGGGGCTGGGACCCACAGCCTGAGAGCAGGGGTAGGTGCCAGGCAGGGTGTCCAGTTCTGGCCATACCAGGGGCTTTCTGTAGAGATCACGCTCCCTTTCCCAGAATTAGGGCATGTGAACCTCCAAGAAGGGGTCTCAGAGAAGGGACTGATCCATGAGCAGCTGATCCCAGTGCCTGCCCACCCAGATGAACCTCTCTGTCTCCCAGGTCAGCTCCAGAGCTGCTGGTGTGGGAATGCAGGCACCTGGGTGCCAGCGGTTTCTCCTGATAAGGTTTCCCCTTCTTTTCAGAGAGAGCCTTGTCTTCACTCAGATGAATGGGATGCAGCTCTCATAGCTTCTCTGGCAGTGAAATGTTTCATTTTTTGTTATGAAACACAGCCTGTCCTGGCTGGAGCCCTTGGCATGAAGTCCAGACAAGCTCAGGAGAGGTGGAGAAAGCTGCAGTGCACAATGTGGTTGTTGGCTGCCCAGCTAGACCTGGCCGGATCCCACCAACCAGTCAGTGCTCACCACAAGGTGACCTTCTCACCATCACAGGGTTCTGGCCAGCTCTGGGCACTTCTCCGCTCTGAGCAGCTTTACAAAACCAGTCAGCAAAAGCAGTGCAGAGTACATGGTGCTGCACATGACCGAGGGCAAGAACGGCGGATTTAGGAGCAGGTAAAGGCCACTGAGAGCCTGACAAACTGGGCACGACCCAAGCATTTAGGGCTTATTTCAAAATTATGCTCTATCACAACCAGATCTGGTTCTCCCTTTGGTGTCCCACACCTGACACAAACCTAGACCAGTGTTCATCTCCCTGTACCCTGCAGCTCCCACTCTCCACACCTGCAAACCATGAGGCAGCATCACCGAAGGATGAGCCCTCGAGCCCTCCCACAACTCCAGCCCTCTCCCTTCAAAAAAGGGCCAGAAATCCTTTCCCTTTGCAAAGAGGTGCTGGCTACCAACGAGCAATCCCCTTTTCATTCAGCTTGTGAATCCCCTGAGGGTGGTGCCTGGGAAGGTGTTTACTGGGACAAAAATACATTTTCCACTCATGTTTTCTCCTTATTTAATTGAGTGTTGGTTACACAGAGTAGTGCCAAATCCCAGCATGTAAAACCTATCTCTGCAGACTTTTACTGCCCAAAAACTCTTCCACAAACAGTGGGAGATCACAGCATGTTTCACCCAGAGGTGAAATTTTACATCTGTGGATACTCCAAGCACTGCACTGAAATGAATACAACCACCACACGGTGATGCCCAGGCTAAAATGCCAAGAAGTGATTCCTTCCCACTGTTCTTATTCAAAATGCCACTGGATACAGTCCTGGCAGCCTGTATTAGCTGCCCCTGCTTTGGGAGGAGTGGTTGGACTGTGCAACATCCAGAACTCCCTGCTGGCTTCACTCCTGAGCCGTGTGGTACAGCCCAGCATCGTGGGAGGAGCAGCTCTGCCATCCATCCATCCATCCATCCATCCATCCATCCATCCATCCATCCATCCATCCCCCACTGCCCAGGATGAGCTCCTTGCAGCATCGCATCTCCTCTTTGAAGCAAGGTTGGGACCACAGCCACTGTCTGCCTGCCCCCCCCAGGCTCCCCTTCTTCTGCAACTTGACCCAACCTTCTCACTGGGGAGGTACCAAACAATAAGCACAGAACCATCCCAACTATTTCTGCCAGGAGATGGCCCGTGGGGTGCAGCCAGCAGCTTCCCTGGTTCGTGGAGCAATGCTCTTTGTGTCTAGGAGGCACCCCCATGCATGGAGCACTTTGCATGCCAAGGTACAGCAGCAACAGGCACAAAGTGTGCCCAAACCTCCATCTGCAGCAGTTTTCCCAGTGCCCCAGCCTGCTCCAGGGGCCAAGATGTTCCTCTGCCTCACGGGGTTTATGGAGAACCACCCACTGCAGAGCAAAATATCCAGGTTAAAACCCAGTGTGCTGACTCTCCCTCCACCACCCAGCGTGGTCCTCATCCCTCCTGCACGAGCTGGGCAGGTCCTGTGTTCCACATGGGTTAGACCAGCGAGGAGATGTCCTGCCAAGGACCAGGGGTGATGCGCGCTGTGACATTGTTAGTCTGCACCATTCATAAACCTGGGCTTGGAGTTTTCTCCTTTGCTGCAGTCCCAAATCTGCAGATTATATAAAGCCCCTGGCAGGGCTCAGCATTCACTCATCTCCCAGCGTGAGCCAATCTGGATTTTTTTATATTCATATGAAAAATTGATCAGTTCCTCGCTAATGCTGGAAAGTTAGATTCTAAGATTGAAAAGGGCACAGAATTTTATTTTAAAAGGGTTATTTTCATTCACAAGCTGTGTCATTAAAAGCTTCAAAACCTGACAGTGAAACCTGGTAGCACCTCAGCAGATAATACAGAGTTTGTGCTGCTCGGAGGCAACCGCGCCTCTTAACCTGCTTTTCCCCAGCGATCGCGCAGTGGTGTTATCTGAATTCCCCCCAGCCAGGCAGTTATCTGATGAGAGAGTCCTGAAGCTCTGCTGTTGACTTCTTAAATAATATCCAGAGCTGCTTATTGATTGTAATGTGCCCCCTCCTGCTGAAGGGCTCGGGTGTAATCAGTGGCTCTGCGCGGTGTCACACAAGTGCTGCCGAACGCCAGCGGCAGCTCCTGCCAGCGCCCGGTTCCAGCATCTTGTCATCAGCATCTGCATCCCACCAGCATCCAGGTGAAACCCTGCATCCAGCCCTCTCACCCCACAAGCCTTTCTCATCCCTCCACCGGGGGTGCAGGCTGAGGATGTGGACCATGACGGATGCAGAGCGTGGAGGAGATGCTCGTTTCCCTTGCACGCCAAACCAGAACCATCTGTCCAGTGCTGGAGGTGACATGAAGGGCTTCCTCTGCCACCAGTGGGGTTGCAGAGCCATTGCCACTCACTCCAGGCAGCCAGAGCTGAAATGCTGAAGTGCTTCATTCAGAGGTGCTGTCTGGGCCTGGAGCTCCCCTTCAAGATGGGCAGAGGGGCCTGAGGCAAGGGTGATGGTTTCCAGCCTAGCTGGGGTGGGAAAGCAGGCATCCTTTGCTCACTGGTGGTGACCTTGGAAGAGAAACATCCTTTGGAGACCACCACCATGAGCTACTTTCTAAAGATGCATGTGCAGGACCAAAGCCACCAGGTCTCCACCCTGGACCTGCAAACAGGTGTGTATCAAGGAGAGCTGCACAAAATAGGCTGTTTATTATGAACAATCACTCAGCCACACACGGCAGGGATGTGGTCAGAGAGCAGGAAGCAATTTTGCCCACTATTGTGAAGCTCCAGTTGGCCCCACAAAGCTCACGACCTTACACCATGTCTCTGGTCGGGGACGCCCACTGCTGAGTCCTGCTGGTCTCTGACCCCTGGCCAAGGACACACAAGCATCTCTGACCTCATCCAACACTGCTCCCAGGCAGTGGGTCCCCTCACCAGCTTCCAGGCAGCTCCTGTTATCCCAAACTTTATGCTCTCCCCGTTTGTTTTCTTGTTTCTGGGCTGGTGAAAACTGAAGTTGCCAGTTACCTGATTCCAGAAACTGAGGCTTTAAGCAAAGTAGCAAATGTTGCAACAGAATGAAGGTTTTGCCCACGTTTTCACTCCTGGAATGCAAGAGCCCCAGGGGATGTGGGGAGATGGCAGACACACAAGGAGGGTTGGAGGGGACCAGCCTCCCCCAGTGTGTACATGGTACCTAATGGAGTGGCACAAAGGCAAAAGAGCTAAATATTAAACCCTGGCAGATCGAGCCAGGAAAGACTTGGAGGAGCAGCTTGCTAATGGTGTAAAAGCTGGTAATAAAAGCTTTTTCAAATACATCAGAAGCAAAGAGCCTGCCAAAAAGTCTGCGGAGCCAAGAGATGGTGAAGATGTAAGAGAAACGCTCAGCGAGGAAAAGGTCACACAGATGAATTATCTGCAATGTCGTTCACAGCGAGGTCCCTGCAACAGAGAGGTTCTTTGGGGTGGGGGTCTGGGGTGTATTTCAAACTGAAACATCAGTCAGGAACAGGAGATCACCAGAACCAGGTGGATTTAACTGAGGAGATCTGAGAAACCCAGTGGTGACTCTGCTGAACTGAGCCACAATTATCCTTTGTACCAAAGGAGTGGGGAGGGCAAAGGTGCCACCTCCTGAAAAGGGCTCGGGAGGGGATCCAGACAGGCAGACCAGAGCCTGGCTTTGCACTGGGTGGGCAGTGCAAGGCTGGTGGGAGAAAAAATGCTGGTTTGTTAGACTGAATGGCTGTGGTGGATAAAAAAATCAGAGAATGGTTTTGATTGGAAAAGACCTTTAAGATCATTGAGTCCAACCATTGATCCAGCCCTGCTAAATCCACCACTAGACCATGTCCCCAAGTGCAACAGCTTGTCTTTTAAACAACTTCAGGGATGGTGACACAGCCACCTCCCTGGACAGCCTGTCCCAATTCTTGACAACCCTTTCAGCAAAGAAATTTCTCCTAATAGCCAACCTAAATCTCCTCTGGCACATCTTGAGGCCATTTCCCCTTGTCCTGCCATTGGCTACCAGTGAGGAGAGCCCAGCACCCACCTTGCCTCGCTACAACCTCCTTTCAGGCAGTTGTAGACAGTGATGGTGTCTCTCCTCAGTCTCCTTTTCTCCAAACTAAACAACCCCAGCTCCCTCAGCTGCTCATCATGAGGCTTTTTCTCTAAACATAAAACCGAAAACCTGCTCTCAGCACTGCAGCACTTGTGCTCCCATCACATCGTCTGGTTTTTGCATCCACGCTGCCCCTGGTGTCTTGCTCACAGACCCGTGTGACTGTGCTACCAGCAACCTACCCTGCTTCTCAGCCAGACAACCTCTGCCCAAGCTGGAAATAAACCTTCAGCCCTGGGGTAGCACAACTCCCTGCCCTCCTTTAGGTGCTCCCTCTGGATGGGATGAGTTGTGCCAAACACGTGCTGCTCTCGGCAGCGTTAAGTTGGACTCAATGACCTTAAAGATCTTTTCCAACATAAATGATTCTATTGTTCCCACTTAGGGCAACCCAAATGGCCAGGTGTCACATAATCAGCTACAGTTTGGGCAGATGAATCCAACAATGAGTAGCTGGGAAATGAAATTACAGATGAAATCCAGCACCAACAACATACATGGGAAAGAAAAAGGCACATGTGCACGGGTGGACTCTGAATTAACTCATTTTACCAAGGGAAGCAGGTGGAGAAACACTGTGGAGAGTGGAATGAAAGCATCAGTTCAACACTCAATGATGGTACAAAATGCAAACCAAAGGGGATGACCCAGAGAACCAAACATAGCACTTTATTTTGCAACCATACTATCCTGTAATTGATGCATACGGTGCATCCCTGACAGCAAAAGGAGAAATGCAAATGTTGAGGGCACCAAAAGGCAGACCTGAGGATTAGAGCATGGAGTATCTCCTTCCAGGTGGAAAGAAATCAATTTCCCTCTGGCATGGGGAAGGTGTGAACAAAAGAGGTTTGACAGCAGTTTGTAACCCCATCAGCAGCACCAGGAGGGGAGCAGTGGTATTTATGATGTTTCAGGAGCTGAGGTTACCCCATGGAAAGCTCAGGCCAAACCACACCACCCACAATCACCCTGTGGGATTCATGGCCACCAACTGAAAATGTTCTTTGGTATCAGACTGGGATTAAGAATCATAGAGACACTGGATCACAAGCAGATTTGGGTTGGTAGAGATACCTGGGGTCTGTGGTCCAGCCTCCTGGTCTGTGCAGGGCAGGTTTGAAAGCTGCAGTAGGTTCTTAGGTTCTGGTCCAATCAATTTTTAAAAACCTCTGAAGGTGGAGATGCCACCTCCCTGGGGCACCTGCTCTTGTGGTGAAGAATATTTTCCTCATGACCACATGGAAATTCCCTTTTTGTAGTTTTGTCCATTGCCTCTGTCCCTTTCCCTGTCCACCTCTGATGTGAGGTGGTTCCACCTTCTCTAAACCATCTGTCTCCAGCAGTAGAAGACAGTAATTGTGTTCTTCCTCCCAAAGCTTTCTCTTCTGTGAGCTGAAACAGCCTGGTTCCCCCAGCTGAGCATCATCCATCATGTGCCTGAGCCCCTTCACCATCCTGATTGCCCGCTCCACCTCTTCTGTATTGAGGGTCCAAGCCAGCTCTTACAGAGGCATCATCACAGGGTTGGACAGAGGGAAACAGCAGCTCCCCCCAGCCTGCTGGCTTTGCTTTTGCTAATGCAGCCCAGTATGAACTCAACCTTCATCACTGCGGGGGCGCAGCAGGGAGGACAGGTCCATGGAGTGGCCCAGATGCAACCACGGCCTCAGAAAGTCCAGGAGCCACTGCTAGAAGACCACGAGAAAAAGGTTCCTGTCTGTACAAACCAATTCTTTCCCCAGACACCCACCTCGGGCTGTAATTTTGCAAGTCCCAGCTCCTGACCACTGAAGAGGTGTCAAACATCTGCCCGTAGAGCAAGGGTCTGCAAGCGGGGGGGAAGAGATCCAGGATCTCTGGTTATATTACTCACTCAGGAACTACAAAGGCTGATGTCTGATTAAAAAGTCACTTGAGCTCTTTGTTCTTCAGGCTCATTTTCCTGATTGTTTCAAAAGACTTTGAAATATCCAAGAGCTGCTTCAAGATACAGCATGCAGAGAGCCCACATGGGCTCTGTGAGGACATGGATGGAGGTTTGTGGCACGTTTACACTGTCCAGGTAGCAGCAATGTGGTTTCTGAGGTGGGATCTGTCTCAGCAGGCACTGAGCTCTGAAAACACACTGATGGGTTCCACGTAAAGCCTGGGGGTCCAATCCCTCGCCTCCTCATGGTCATCTGACTCCAGTACCTACAGCCACAAGAAAACAGTGTAATTTGCAATAAAATATAATCAAATATCGTATGGTTGAGCCAGCACAGAGGTGACCACCTTGCTCAGGATGGCTTCATGCTGCCCAGGGCAGAGGCACCAGCCAGGAGCACCTGGGGGACGTCGGAAAGCTAAAGGATGTTGCTGGCTCCCAAAGGGGACTGGATAGGTCTCTGATCCTGGGTGAATCTCTGCAGATCTGCTGGAAGGGTGAGAAAGGGGTGAGAAGGGTGAGAAGAGCACCGGGGTCAACCCTGGTGGCTCGGACTGGAGCACAGAGGTCAGAACCACAGATGTAACCCAGAGAGCAGAGCCCAGAGCCAAGCTGCTCTGCCAAAGAGCTAAGCTGGAGGGTAGAGAGCCTGTGCTGAGAGGCGCCAGCACAAACCACAAGGAAGCCAGGCTGGGCATCTTTGTAGCACTCCAAGCTTGGCAATTAATGCATGCAAGCCACTGAATTATAGGCTGGAGACACTGGGAGCCCAAATGGCAGCTAACGAGTGTTGCTGATTGGCTTTCTGGAGGCCATGGAGACACAGACACTTATTCTTAGAGACAGGGATCCCGGAGGGACCGTGGCGGACACCGGAGTCTCTCCCCACAGCACTCACATCCTCTCTGTCCTGGCGCTGGCAGCAGTCACGTTTCCCCTCCATCAGATGGGGAGCGAGGCAAGGATGCAGGGAAAAGCTGGCATTCAGCCCTCACCCCACGGATTTGCTCAGCCTGAAACACCCCAACTAACTTTGTCTCCTCTTTTCATGCCATTAGCCCTCCACCCTAAAGGGCATAACTTGCCCTTGTGAGGTGCAGGGCTGGCAGGTACCGGTCCCCTGATGCTCATCAAAGGATGCTCGTGTAGCAGTGGCTCTGGAAGTGCAGATAGCACAGGCCAGGTGGGACAGCAGCGTTTCCTTAGGGTGGATCAATGCTGCAGAAAAATACCCCCAGCATCCAGAAATCATATGAGAGCATCACATCAAACACTCAGACATGTCAGTGCTTCCAGACACACGATCCAGTGCAGGAAGGTTTTTACAGTCAGTGCATGTTTCCCATCACATAACCAATTAATTGCTGGAAGTAGCTGAATCTCTGGTTTTCTCTCCATCTCGCCAAAACAGAGGCCACGTACTGCTCTCTTTTCTCACGTCTCCACGCTGGATTTTTCCTCCCTGATTGTTCCTGTGTTTATGCTCTCCAAGCACCAGCCAGACATGAGCCTGGCACTTCCCGCTGCAGGTCAGCTCCAGCACCGACTGGAGCAGCCAAGGGCAACCAGCTGGAAAATCCCTCCCCAGGTCCAGCACTGCTGTTTCAAGGTCAAGGCAGCCCTGTCCAGATCAGGGCTCTGGCTCTGGGGGGCTGCATCACCTTGGAAAGCTTGTCTGGTGCACACAGGCTGAACTGGTTCAAATGCTGGACCAGAGCAGCCCCCCTTGGGGCATTTCTGGCCAGTCCAGGGCACTCATGTGAGAGACAGATCTGGGACTCTCACAAAGGCATCACTAGAGAAGAAGAAGCGTGTTTGCAGGGAAGGATTTATTCACCAATGCAAACAGCAATTGCCCAGATCCCACCACTGAAATGCATGACTGGACAGCTGAGAAGGGCCCAACATAGGATGCTACTTTTCTTAAAGTTTGCAGTACAGAGATCACAGAGTCATAGAATGGTTTGGATTGGAAGGGACCATGAAGGTCATCCAGTCCAACCCCCCTGTGATGAACAGGGACATCCTTAACCAGACCAGGTTCCTCAGAGCCCCATCCAACCTGACCTTGAATACCTCCAAGGAGGGGGCTGCCGCCACCTCTCTGGGCAACCTGGGCCAGGGCCTCACCACCATCAGCGTAAAGACTTCCTGCCTAATATTTCATCTAAATTCTTCTCTTTTAGTTTTAAATCATCACCCCTTGTTCTGTTGCTACAGGCTCTGCTAAAAAGATTTTCCCCATCTTTCTTATCATCCCCCTTTAAGTAGTGGAAAGCCACAATAAGGTCTCCTCAGAGCCTTACACAGATATTTGGTTAGAGCTGAAAAGGCTGATTCCTAAGGATGATTCTTAAGGCCTTCATGAGCTTTTTGGTGAAGGAGGATGTTTGTGCCTCATGACCTTCAACCTTGTGCCCTTTGTTCCCCACACTCCTGCTCAAGTGTTGGTGGGAGGCAGAGGCTCAGATCCTGCCTCAGCTGGACACAGAGCAGGGACCTTCTCCCTTCCCCAGCTCTGCATGGCACTGTCATCCTTGCCTGGCTCTACCTCAATGTTTCCAGCTTTGCAGTCTGAAACCCAGGAAAGTGCACTGAGTTTGTGTGTTTAATTTCTCATAACCTGAGCAGGAGTTGATTTTCCAGGTGCACCAGCAGAAAGCAGGGAAATCTCAAGGCTTCCTTGAGCTGAATCGAGTGGAATCTCAGGGTGAGGGCAGGACAGGGTAGGTGGACACCAGTGCCTGTGCCTACCCCTGCCAGAATCCAGCTCTGCCATGGGCTCAGAGCTTGACCAGCTCGTGCCAAGCACCGTGACAGATGATAGGGCTGGGAACAGACCACACAGAGGATGAGGAGCTCTGGGCGTGATGTAACTGGGAGAGATGTTCTCATCCCCTGATGGTCCCGGCGGAGACAAACTCCAATGTGCTCTTCACAACCCTCTCTGCTTTCCCAGCTCCTGTCTGGGCAGGTCAAAGACATCTGCAAGGAAACTCACGCTCATGCACTTCATTCCAGTGGCTGCTACAATGGAAATCAGCTGGTGGGACCTCAAGGGATGTATTTTCACCACACATGCATGGGCACACGTCAGTGCACACTTGCACCAACAGAGGTACCTTACAAAGCAAGAAGGTTATTCACTGTCAAATGGACTTGTTGAGTGATGAATGGAGGACTTGTTGCCTGTTGTTGCTCTGGGTGATGTTGCCTCTCTATTCTGCCTTACCAACTTTGTGTTGTGCCACTACTGCATCAAGGCCAAGTGCAAGGTTCTGCACCTGGGTCTGGGCAATCCCAAGCAGAAGCTCAGGCTGGATGGAGAATGGTTTGGGAGCATCCCTGAGGAGAAGAGCTTTGGGGGGGTTGGTGGATGTGAAGTTCAACACGAGCCAGGAATGGGCGCTGGCAGCCCAGAAGCCAATCGTGTCCTGGGCTGCACCCAAAGCAGTGGGACCAGCAGGCGAGGGAGGGGATTCTGCCCCTCTACTCTGCTCTCAAGAGACCTCACCTGGAGCCCTGCATCCACCTCTGGAGTCCTCAGTGCAGGAAAGACATGGATTGGTTGGAGTGAGTCCAGAGGAGGCCATGGAGATGATTCAAGGGTTGGAGCACCTCCTGTATGATGACAAGCCGAGAGAGTTGGGGTTGTTCAGCCTGGAGAAGAGAAGGCTGTGGAGTGACTTAAAGCATCCTCTCAGCCTTCCCTTAGGGTGGAAAGGGGGAAGAAGAATGCAAATCTCTTCCAGTTCGTGGATATTTTAATCAAATAGTTAAAAGATTTTCTTCCTGCTGGGGGAAGAACATGAAACCCAGGTATTTGGGGCATTCCTTCCCCAATGCTATTTCTTTCCTCTCAATAAATTTCACTCCTGAGTGATCCTGGTGCTCTCAGGTTCTGGCAGATGTCTCTGAGTGTCCCATAGGCTGCACTGATTTGCCCAGGATGGTGATTTTAGGAGGAAAAATAGCAGAGAAGACGGGGGGATTGGACTAAATGACGTTTAGAGCTCCCTTCCAACCCAAACCACTCCACGATCCTACGAAGACCTGGAGAGGTCAGGAGGGTATGAGCCCGTCCCACAGCCTGTCCCAGCTCACAGAGGCTCTGCTTAAGCACTGTGGAGCAAGTTCACGGAGCAAAACCACCACCTGCACCCATCAACCCTGCAGCACCAGTTATCACAGAACCATAGAACTGTTTGTTGGAAAAGGCCTTGGGGATCATCGAGTCCAACCGTACCTGTCCACTACGAAACCATATCCCTGAGTCTCATCTACCTGTATTTTAAATCCCCTCAGGGATGGAGACTCAACCATATTCCTGTTAGAAATAGCCCCAGCAACTGATACAAAGCCATGGAGATGGTGGCTGATGTGAGTCCAGACTCATGAGCAAAGCCACGCACACGCTCGCTTGCAGAGTTTAAGATCAGTGGTGGCCACAGCTAATGGCCAGGCAGGCTCCTCCCTGTCCTCTACAGAAGCTGCTCAGCTCAGAGGGATCTCATGGGGTGACCCTCATCCACCTGGCAGGTGGTCCTGGGGACAGGATCCCTTTTTGCATACATGGTTGGACCAACCCAGCAAAGACATTTGTCTTATGAGAAAGAGCTTGTCCCCACCTTCTCCTGGACAAACATCTTCCGTGCAGGTATTTTAAAGCCATTATTTCTCCACACAAGGAGCGATCATCTCAAAAGCAGAGTTTCCAGACTACTTTGAGGTAATGATTAGATTATTTGGGGATGATAAACCTCCCTGGAAAATTTACAAGGACAGTTGATTGGCACTGGGTCAAAGCTAAAAAGCACTGGATTCAGCAACATGGCCGAAGGAGAAAGATCCCAGGGAACACGTGTAAATCAGACACGACGGGTTCTAAGAAGATGTAATTCAGACAGCCTGACGTTACAGTATTTCTTGGGATAAGCTGACTGAAAGGAGTTCAGGAATGTGAAGCATGGGTGATGAGAAATTATCTTGGAACCAGCATATTCACTTTATTGAGAGTAGTGGTAAGGTGCCCATAAATCTTTCGAAGAGCATTTCAGGTGCTTTTATGATGCTTGCATGGGATTTATTGCATATTTTCAGAAAAAAATAAAATTTAAAAGGACATTGTCAAGCACTTTTTATAGCTTTTATTTATCTTTTAATCTCCATTGTTTGCAAAGCCCTCCTCCAAGCTGGGAAACACAGTTTTGCCCTGTTACATCCAGCAGACAGTGAATTTTTCTTTCCCTCTGGTGTGCTGAGCAGAGACAGAGGTGGTGGGTCTGGATGAGCGTTCCTCCTGCAGAGACAGAGGAGCTGTGGACATGCTGCAAGGGCTCTGCAGCCTGGGGGCAGGTGGGGTGCTGGATTTCACCCCAGTGGGTAGCAGGTGGCTTTCCCTTTTTATTTAAAAGCACATTCTTTCAGTTGTGTTGGAAGAACCCATGGGCTGCCTTGGCAAACTGGGAGGTAAGGACTGATAGTGCTTGGGTTGTTCCTCAATTTTGGGCAGAGCTTTCTGAAATGAGGAGGTCTGATTTTTAACTGATTCCACCAGGACCAACGCTGAAACCAGACCCGAATCACACCCAAGCTGGACGTTCCCCAACCCCAACAGAGATCATTTCCAAACCTGCGGCACTTCTGGCCAGAAACACAACCCCAGAACTTTGGCTCCTGTAGTCTTCTTTGGAAAGCTTTGCTTAGCCTTCCCCTGGCCTTCCTGTCGTTAATTGGAGTGCTGCTCTCAAGGCCAGTCACGCTGTGCTGGTGTCTCCTCTCCCATCACAGCAGTCCAGGGTGGTCTCGGTTCCGCACAGCCCAGTGGCACCAAGGACAGGAGACCGGCAGCGGGAGCAGCTCCAGGCAGAGGGGAAGAAGCTGCCTGTGAGGGCTCCAGCCTCCTGGCAGGGAGCAGAGATGCTGGGGCTGGAGAATGGAGTGGGAGGATGGACCAGAAAGCATCGCTTCCAGCTTGACTCCTTCATGGACCTGACCAGCCCCTTCCAGCAACTGCTTCCCAGTAACACTCCCCGGGGGCTCCACAAAGAGGAAAAAGTTAAACACATTAATCAGACAAGCCTGGCTCTTCTCCCCTTTCTTTGTCACCATCGCTGGCCCCTCCAGTTTTGTGGGTTTTTTTCGCTCCCTCTCTCTCCCATAAAATGCTTTTCATTCAGTGGCTGTTGTGCATTTAAATACTTAATGAAAACTCATAAAACTATGTAGGAAACTAAAAAGAATTTTCTTCTTGTAGAATCATAGAATCATCCGGTTGGAAAACACCTCTGAGATCATCAACTCCAATCGTACGTGTCCTGTTACTAAACCATGTCCCTAAGAAACTCATCCACCTGCCTTTTAAACACCTCCAGGGATGGGGAATTCTTTCTCAGAAAGAAGCAAAGCAAAAAAAAAAATCTTGCTTAAGTGATGCCAAGAAAAGGAAGGAATAAAGGAAGGAAGGGAGCAAGCAGGGAAGCTTGATTTTCACATGTCCAGAACATTCACTTTGCCAAAAACACTGTGACCATGGACATCAGGATTTTCAAGTTTTGTTCCAGACAACCCATGAAATCAAAATGACAAAAATGGGGTCTTCCATCTCCAGCCACCAACTACCTAAGGTGTAGCACACTCTGAGCAGGAGTGTGTGAAGTGGAAACCACCCTTCCTGTGGCTGGTACACTTTTCCTACAAACTGCTTCAGCACCGTTGGGTCAGGATGGGGTAGGAGGAGGTGCTGAGCCTGTACATGCAGCCCTGGAGAAGCCACACTCTGCTCCAGTGCCTTTTTCAGAATCTGGGCTGCAGAGAGGCTGAATGTACACCCAGCTTTGCCCCCAGCTCCTCCGGAGAGGCTGCTTGGGTCAGGATGGCTTGTTATCAGCACAAGTCTTTGATAGATATTTCATGGGCTACTCTCTTCTTGCCAAAGGGAGGGAAGAGTCCTGTGTTCAGTTCTGAGGTCCTCAGCACAGGAAGGACATGGATCTCTTAGAGCAAGTCCAGAGGAGGCCATGAAGATGATCCGAGGGCTGGAGCACCTCCTGTACAAGGACAGACTGAGAGAGTTGGGGTTGTTCAACCTGAAGAAGACAAGGCTCTAGGGAGACATTAGAGCAGCCTCCCAGGACTGAAAAGGGCTCCAGGAAAGCTGGGGAGGGGCTCTGAATTTGGGAGTGCAGGGATAGGATGAGGGGAATGGCTTTCAGCTGACAGAGGAGACTGAGATGAGATCTTAGGAAAAAATGTTTTGCTGTGAGGGTGGGGAGGCCCTGGCCCAGGTTGCCCAGAGCAGTGGTGGCTGCCCCATCTCTGGAGGTGTTCAAGGCCAGGTTGGATGGGGCTTTGAGCCCCCTGATCCAGTGAGAGGTGTCCCTGCCCATGGCAGGGGGGGTGGAACTGGATGGGCTTTGAGGCCCCTTTTTAACACAAACCATTCCAGAACTCTATGATTCCATTACCGTGCATCAAAGTAAATTGCAGTAAGAAAATTCTCAAACCCCAGACCTTGGATTTCTCTTTTCCCAGGGCACTGAGCTCCAGCAGCTCCTCAAAGACAGGAGGCTGATGGTTCTTCAGCTGCAGGTGTTCAGCCCACTTCTACTTGTGTGAAGAAGTGGCCCTGATGCATTTTCTTTGTGTGTGGTGTTCCTCAGCTCTGTCTTGTTGAAATCCTCCTGACAGAAGAGCCCTAGGGCTGGTGGCATCAATTTCCCAAGCAAGGCAAGTCCCTCCTTGGAGTACAATCACAGCAGCTAAAAAGCTTCCTCTGCAGGTTCATGAGTTTGTTTATTTCTGTTGCCTTTTATCTAGTAACTGATCTATTTTCTTGCATTTTCCACAGTGTCACTGGAAGCTGAAGCTCACAGTGGGCTCAGCAATTAGTGGTAGCACAGAAATATAAGGCAAAAACAAGTATTGCTAATGAGCTGACACATTAAACAATGAGTCACACTTCCATAAGGAGCCCAAATCGAGTTATAACCCTAAATAAACAAGCTGTGAGAAACAGTTTACAAAATATGAATGTGTTACTTATTTAACTGCTGTTGAGAAGCTGTGATCTGAACCCTGAGATGTATTTAAATATCTGAAACAAATATTCAATGTGTGGTTTGTCAGACCAGCGCAGTCGGCCTGGATGGACCCTGCAGCCACACATGGGAACAGAATCATAGAACCCTTAAGGCTGGAAAAGACCTCTCAGCTCATCCAGTCCAATTGTCAGCCCAACCCCACCATGTCTACCAAATTGTGTCCTCAAGTGCCAGGGTTTTTGAACCCCTCCAGGGATGGAGACTCCACCACTGCCCTGGGCAGCCTCTGCCAGGGCTTCATCACTCTTTCAGTGAAGAAATCTAATCTGAACCTCCCCTGGTGCATCTTGAGGCCATTTCCTCTCATCCTATTCCTTGTTACTTGGGAGAAGAGCCCGGCACCCACCTCACTACAACCTCCTTTCAGGGAGCTGCATGTTCTCCAGCTCCTTCCCCAGCTCCGTTCTCCTTCTCTGGACACTCTCCAGTGTTTCAATGTCCTTCTTGTAGTGAGGGGCCAAGAACTGAACACAGGATTCAAGGTGCAGCCTCACCAAGGTGGATACAAGCCAGGATGGGCAATGTGAGTGGCTTTGGGGCTGCATCTTCCACCCTGAGTCCTCCCCCATCTGCAGAAGGACCAGGCAGGGGCTCTCCTGCACCAGGAGAGGGAGGCGATGGGAAATGCTGCCGGTGGGGATTTCCCTCCCTGCAGAGGTAACGTCAGCAATTTGGGATATATCAGACTCCTGCAGAAAGCCATCACTGGCTCAGGCAGAACTCTGTGATGTTTCATTGGGTGAACTACAGGCAAGACTAAAGACCAATGGTTAATGCTGAATCAAATTGGAAATTTCCTGGTTTTTTCCATGGCAATGACAAAATGGAACACTCTGAGTTCACCTGATATAACTTATTCCACTCCACAGAAAATGGATTTTGGTTTTGTATCTTTTCTCCTCTTGGATTTCCTTTCATCTCCTCAATGTAGGCAGATTTAAAAGAAAAGCCCTCTGCAGATATAAAATTGAAATCCTACATTTCCTTCCCCATGGCCCATTTTGCTTTCAGCCAAAGTGAGTTTGTTGAAGTGCAGTCAAATTCCAGAGCTTTCCCCCCAGTATGACGCCGGGAATTCACTTCTCGTGGAACTGCTGCCTGCAGCTCCTGTGCTGGGAGACCACAGGCTTTTGGCAGAGGTCTCTCACTGCTCAGCCATTCAGGTTTGCCATTGCTGGGATAAATGTCCCATCCCAGGGGTGAATCCCTCTTCTGCTGCATCTCCTCCTACTGAAGTTCCCAAAGTGTGTGCTGTATCAGCAGCAGTTTGCAAGCCCAGAGAAGTTCAGCCCCAGTGCCCAGCTGCCACTTGTGCTCTGGAGGAGAGAGAGAACATCCTCTGGGCATCCTGACATGGCAAGAAGGGAGCAGGAACAGTCATCCCAAAGTCAGCTGTGGGTACTTCTCTTCCTGAGAGTGTGCACAGCCTGCCCTGAGTTTAGCTCTGCTCGGAGCAACGTTTCTCCAGTGATGATGGGACATCCATGGCAGGTTTATCAATTCATCATCACCTTCTTCATCTACTCATGTCTCTCCACGTCTACTGGGTCACCAAAAGGAGGGGACCAGCAGGCTGCAGGTTATTTGGTGCAGGAAAGCTGCTGGTTCCTCCTCCTGGCCACACAGGCAGAGCCTCACAAACGGAAATCACGAGGGAGCCTGGGACCAGGAGAGCACCATCCCCCGTTCATAGAATCACAGAATCATCAAGGTAGGAAAAGACCTCTAAGCTCATCCAATCCAACCATCAGACCAACCCCACTGTGCCTGCTGAACCATGTACACATCTACACCCTTTCTTGAACCCCTCCAGGGGTGGAGACTCCACCACCACCCTCGGCAGCCTCTGCCAGGGCTTCACCACTCTTTCACTGAAGAGATTTTTCCTGATACCCAATCTAAACCTCCCCTGGCCTGACTTCAGGCCATTTCCTCTCATCCTATCACTTGTTACTTGGGACAAGAGACCAACACCCACCTCACTACAACCTCCTTTCAGGTACTTGCAGAGAGCAATGAAGTCTCCCCTCAGCTTCATGTGAGAGCAGTGTAGTGGTGGCTTGGCAGGTCCCAGACAGGTCTGGGTCAGATATTCCCTCCCCTTCTCCAGGGCACTACACAGGACTGGGACACTGTCTGTGCCAGGGTTCAGCTAGAAATTGGAGACAGACACAGATACCTCCCTGCATCTCTCCTTGGATGGTGCCCAGGGACAGAACAGTCTGAGAGGGGGTGGCAATACCCAGGAGAGGAGACAGTTTGTGGAGAAGAGATGGTATTTATCCCAAAGAAGGGACAGAGTATATGCTGGAGAGGAGTGGTGTTTCACTATCCTCCAACTTGGCAATAAAACCTGCCCCAAGGACAGCAATCAGGAGCCCCCAACCCTGCAGTTGCCTCCAAGGGAAAAGGGGAGCAAGGTCTGTGATCACAGAATCATGGAATGGTTTGGGTTGGAAGGGACATTGAAGCCCACCCTGTTCTCACCCCCCACCATGGGCAGGGACACCTCCCACTGGATCAGGGGGCTCAAAGCCCCATCCAACCTGGCCTTGAACACCTCCAGGGATGGGGCAGCCACCACTGCTCTGGGCAACCTGGGCCAGGGCCTCCCCACCCTCACAGCAAAATATTTCTGCCTAAGATCTCATCTCAATCTCTCCTCTTTCAGCTGAAAACCATTCCCCTTCACTCTATCCCTGCCCTCCCTGATCAAGAGCCCCTCCCCAGCTTTCCTGGAGCCCCTTTCAGAACTGGAAGGGCTCCAAAGTCTTTCTCTTCTCCAGGGTGCACCAATTCAAGCCTCTCAACCTGTCCTCATATGGGAGGTTCTCCAGCTCTTGGATCATCTTCATGGTGATGTTGTGATGTGGAGACGCTTCAGCTCTGCCGCCTGAGCAGCAGCAGTGAAACCCTGTCCTGCAGCCCCGAGACATCCTCAGCAGAAGCCACGTGTGTGACCACACCAGCACAGCCCCGAGCCCCCCACGTTGCCAGTCCCCCTCACCCCTCCTCTCTGCGTTTGGTTTTCCAGCCCCACCAGAGCCAGTTTTGGGTTTTAGAGCACCCACACCTCCTCTGGCTCCACTGTGCCCTCCAGGAGGAGCTCAGAAGCGTGGTCACAGACCTGATCTTTCCCATACCCTTCCAGCACTCACCCCATCCTCCTTTCCCTTTCCCCAGGCTCTCCAGCCACTCGCTCCTCTCCACGCCTGCTCCCCCGGCCAGAGACTGAGAGTCCTCAAGTCACAAGTGGTGTAAGAATTGGCACAAGCTCCTGGGCTGGCAAGGTGAAGAGGTTTCAGAAGTATATTAGGAGTAAAACAAACCCTAGTAATGGCAAAGGGTGCTGCTACGTAGAGATGGTAAAATTGCTCATAACAAGGGAGGAGAGGAAGACATGATCAATGAGTGTTTCTGCTCTGTGTATTTGGAAGGAAGCACTTGCAACACCCAGGGACAATGAAGTGCTCTTCAGCCTCTTTGTATCTAAGGAGAACGTCAAACAACATCTACATGGGACAAACATTTTCAAATCACCCTAAAAATAATAGTAATTTCAATAACCAGGCTAATTTCATAAGTCAAGAGTGTGAAAGGAGCTGGTTGATGGTTTCTGCAGCTCTCCAGTGTAGATGCTAAATGGTTTTGTGACCAGAGAAATGAGGTAAATCACACAGGGCAGGGCCAGAGCTGACTGCCTGGCCCCGTGTGCATCAGAAGAGCACAGACAAGGTTCAACACTGCTGAAGAGAAACACAGATGAGGTGAGTTACTCACTGAAACCAGTGTCTGAGAGGCTGAGCTGTCCTTTGGGGATATCTGTGTCCTACAGTTATCCATTGTTCCTCCACTGGGTACCTTCAAACAGGGGCTTGATACTGTATTGAGTGGCTCCAGAGTCCAAGAAAGAACTGGAAAAGGACTCTGGAGAATGTCCACACCTTGGGGGTCTGGAGGAGGACTGTTGACACAGTGCCAGGTTGGCACTGACTGTTTCTCCCCAGCCATCTGGAGGAAGCTTGGGTTCATCTCGTGCACTAAGGAACGGAGAGGGGAGGAGGTGATGGGATGCTGTGCCTGACCTGGTGCTTTCCATCTGCAACAGGATCTTGCAGGGCTGACCACGGCCCCTGCAGAGGAGCACGAGTGTCCTGTCCTCCTTCCTGGGGGGCAGTGGGGCTCCAAGGTAGGTCAAGATGGTGTTTCTTTGGGGCTCACGGCTCCCAAACCAGCCGGTCAGCAGCAAGGAGAACTCTCACACCATGGAGAGAGTCGTCTGTCTTGTTGCACACAACTAGCTCAGGACAGAATAATCTGTGTCCTGAAAATGCCCTTTTGTCTCCAATATCTGCAGAGGAACCTTGGAGGAGCACCAGAGCCCCACCTGCATGGGAGAAGCTGGCGTTTGACCGTTTGAAGGCTCTTTCTTCCCACAAACACAAGGATATTGGAGTGACTGGACTGTGCACCCAACCCCTGGGCCATCTCCAACCAGGTCAGCAGCAGATGGTCAGAGATGCAAGGCCAGCACTCAGCCAGCCTTTCCCACACTATTTCTCCTGGCAATGATTCAGGGAACCTCAGGGCTCGCGTAGCATTTGGGTCAGTCCAGCAGGTTCTGTGGCCTGGTCATCCAGGAATTTGCCAAACCTGCCTTTCCAGACATTTATGATTTCAGTCTTCATGTCGTAGTGTGGCAATGAGTTTCCCAACCTAATTACACACTCGCACGAAGAAGCATTGCTGAGGAACTAAAGGGAATGCTGGATGTGGTTTTGGTGTCTGGTTTTTCTAGAGGTTGTGGAAAGTTTTCAAATGCTGAGGGAAGAGCTGCAGCAGGGACACAAGGGCTGGAGAAAACACCTGGCAGGGGGATGCTTGGGAAGCCCAACTCAACACGAACGATAAACACACTGTGATATGGAAAACCATTAAATCCCAGTTCTGGCAGAGGTCTTCAGTCTACAGAGGCAGAGCCTGTACCAGGTCAGACACCATCCAGAACCATTTCTGCTGGAAACAAGGCACATGTTTTCAGCAAAGGGGGTTCAGCTGAAAAAAGAGGAGGGTCCATGTCTTGAAGCTTCAGCTACAAGCTTTGTGCTCGAACTGCAAACCAGTGTAGGAAACCCTCTCATTTGGAAGGTGGTGGGGACCAGATCTTGCTTTTTCCCGTCTTTGTTAGTAAATGTGACAGGACCAGCCAGAAAGGTCCTCAAAGGGAATGAAAAAGAGCCACAGTCTGCCAAGAGGGCTTAAATTACCAAGAACTTGCCAAGTGATGGTTCACATCAGAAAAAGGTGAAATCACCACATTTAGATGGCCCAATTGTTTCTTCTGTCTTTCAACTCAGTGAACCACGGGTCCTGCCCCAGGGCCAGCAGCACTTCATTCCTCTCAGAGATGTCCCATTAAGTACAAGTTGCCAAGAGCCAGCACCATCTGCTTTCTCACCATGCCCAGATTGCCATTGTCCCCAGAAATTCATGCCATTATTGTGCACATGGTGGTCAAGATCCTTGTTCATTGGGCTCAAACCTCTGCTCCAGGGGTAGGTGGGATCTGCAGGCAACCTGACACTGGGCATCCAAGCCACGGGCTGGACTCGAATGCCCCTGCTCCCCCTGCAATGAGGCTGCCTCATGCCAGGGATGTGCAGAGACCACCCAAGAGGGGAGTCTGTCTCCATGGTGCAGCAGAAAAGACCCTTCTCCGCCCTTCCATCGCTCCAGCCCATTTCCACACCATCTTTGCATGCAGGGTGATAGGAAGGGACAGAGCAAGGGGCCACCACGTGCAAACACCATGCACCTCCTGTACCTACACGAGGGCTGGGGCTCCTGCCAGAAAGGTGTTGGGGTAAAGCAAACACAGGAGCGTGTCCAAATCATACAATCATACAATCATACAATCATCTGGTTGGAAAGGGCCTCTGAGATCATCCAGTCCAACCATACCTGTCCCAGTCCAACTGTACCTGTCCCGTGAGACCGCTGATGCAGACCCCACTGCCACACACAGACTCCTTGTACTCACCCATCTCTAATCTCTCCCCATTACCTCCCACTCAAAGACACTCAGGGCCTGTCTTTCTGCCCAGCACAGCACACAGTGTGGATTTTTGCCTCCCTCCTCCAAGGACAGTGATGAGCCTGAATCCAGGCAGAGTGCAACAGGGTTGGTGTGTTCTGGTGTGCAACACTCTCGGTCTTTTCCCAGACAGTCTATAAACCACATTTCTGCCCCCAGGTCAATCACTGTGAATGATGGATGTGACAGAGAAATCCCAGCCAGCCTCTGGGAAGCAGATGAAGTGGAGCGACTCCCCTGGGAATGATCAGCTGCCAGTCCTAACCCTTAGTAGTGAAGAGGATGAGGATGCTAAGAAAGGAATGTCACACTGAGAGCAGGGAAAGGGTGAGCCCAGCCTAGGGGAACACTGGAGAGTTGCATGTCCCAGCCCATGGGGCACAGACCACATCCCGGGGTGGTACCAGGGTCCTGGCAGACTCACCCACCAGAGAAGCATCTCAGGCACCTCTGGTGGCTTCCACCCTGCAGGATATGGTCACCCATGCCGCTGGGGTGAGGGTACAGGTGTGCAGTGCAGGCTTAAAATCCCTCTGGGGCTGGGGAATGGGCAGAGGACAGACCCCTCCTCCTTGCCAGGGAATGCCCGGGAGCTTCAAGGAGAAGGGTGCTGGGCCCCCTCCTCACCTCAGACAAGGCAGATGCCCTCAGTGGGGCAGGGAAAAGCGAAAGGTGATGGAGCTGGGCCTGGAGCTGGGCCTTTTCTTCCCTCTCTCCCAAGCTGCTGATGAGGGTCCCAAGTCCTCTCCTGCCCACAAGCAAAGCCCCATCCCAGGACAGGACAAGCTGTTCGTGGCTTCTGGGTCTCAGCAGGCATTGTCCTCACAGCAGGAGCAGCCAAGACCCAATCCCTGTAGTTTTATCTCCCTTCCTTGGTCTCAGACATCCCCATCTCCAAGCTCTCTTTTCCTCTTCAGGCAGTTTCTCTCCTCGCAGCACTGTGTGGGGAAGGTGTGTGGGACAACCAGCTCCAGGGCTGCACCAGGAACCTCGGCCCCACATCATAAACCATTCTCCATCCCCGAGCAAACGGCACGAAGCACTCACCATGGGCATCCTCCCCCTAATAATTACTTCAGCACACACCTTGGGTCTTAAGTACATGGTTAGAAACAGATCAGTGTGAGCCACCTCCTTAAGTCTCATCTGGGAATCGCTGCTATCAATGAGTCCTGCTTCCCCAGCCCAAGATGATTTACTCTGATCTGCACTATTGATTTTATTGTGGGAAATGTGGTGATACCTACAGAGAAAGAGAGAGAGAGAGACCGAGATTTGACTTATGGGAGCGTGTGGGGAAGACTCCGGTCCCCACCACAGCGCCTGCCTCTTCTGCATCTGCACCAGAATTATTTGTAATGTTTTATGCACCCATCTGCTCCCTGCATGCTCTCTATAAATCTCACTGGCTCTCACACTCACACACATGTTTGCTTTCCATGTAGATTACTTATGATGAGAGTCTAATTAGACCCGGGGAAGCCTGCCTACAGAGCGAGCCTGGGGAGAGCTTAATTAAAGTCAATGGAGAAAATTATAGGTGAAAAAAAAAAATAGGGCAGCAAGGAAAAAAATATGAAGGAAGAAACCAAGGGGAAAAAAAGAAGCAGGTAAGTAATAGCAGCAGGGAAGGAGTGAGTGTGACTGCCTGGCTCCTGGGAGAAGCCAACCCGAGTATCAGACCCCGAGGGCAGTACCCATGGGGCTGTGGCTTGGGGTGCCCATGGGGTGCCCAGGGTCTGCCTTGCAGGGAAAAGGGTGGGTGACAGGGTGGGGAGATGCACACAGCCTTGGCAAGGGAGCCAAGGCTGAGCAGAAGCCATAGAATCATGGAATCATTTGGTTGGAAAAGACATTTGAGATCATTGAGTCCAACTGTACCAGTCCACTACCAAACCAGATCCCTGAGCATCTTCTCCACCTGTTTTTTAAACACCTCCAGGGATGGGGACACAACCACCTCCCTGGGCAGCCTCTGCCAGGGCCTGGATCCCACCACTGCTGCCCTCCTGTGTGGCACGTCGTCTGCAAGGCTGGACAAGAAGGGCTGGGAGAGCTGCCCGGCTCTGGATCTCCTTTCCATGTGTATCTTGAGTGTTCCCAGTCCCATCCATATCGTGCTTCCAGGGGCTGGGCAAAAGGGAGACACAGGGGATGCATGAGGTCTGTGTCTGCCCCTCAGTTCAGGGGGGGAAGAGGGGACACACTCTCATTCTAATCTGGGAATTAGCACACGGGCTGCGAGGGGAGGGGGAGCCTGGCCTGAGAGGGCAGCAAGGATTTGGGAGGTCACCAAGGGCACATTCCATGACCCCTGCAGCTCAGGGCACTCTTCTTCTCCCCTCACAATGACACAGTGGAACCCAGCGACTTCTGGGTGACAGAGAGCAGCTCTTTCAGAAAGTCTTGATTTAAAGACCACAAATGATGGAGAATCCGCCACATCTCTTGGCAAATTGCTCCAATGCTTAATTATACTCCCTGTTTAAAAGATGCATCTTATTTCCAATTTAGGTTTTTCTAGCTTCAGCTTCCAGCTATTGAATCTCATTACATTTTTTATCTGCTAGATTAAAAAACCCTCCATTATCAGAAATCTCCTCCCTCCGTAAGTATTTATAGACTATGATCAAGTTGCCTCTTAACCTTCCCTTGATAAACTAAATAGGCTGAGCCACTCCGTCTCTCATAGACTTACAAAGCTCCTCACCCTCCTCCTACTCTTCTCTGAGCCCTCCCTGTTCCTGCACCATCCCAGACAAAGGGTGAACAGTCCCTGGATCAGGACAGGTGAGTGAGGTGGTGTCCTGGGTGATACCACGTGCTGATGGGGAACCAGGACCTCTGGTTGTGCCTCAGTGCTGCTGCAAGAGGTCTTGGGTTAGAATTACAGAATCACAGAATGTCCTGAGTTGGAAGGGATCCACAAGGATCATCCAGTCCAACTCCTGTCCCTGCACAGGACACTCCCAACATTCACACCGTGTGTCCAAATGCTTCTGGAATATTGTCAGCCTTCTGACTGCTTCCCTGGGGAGCTGTTCCAGGGCTCCACCACCCTCTGGGGGAAGAACCTTTTTCTAATGTCCAACCTCACCCTCCCCTTTCACACCCTCCTGCCATTCCCCCAGGTCCTATCACTGGTTTCCAGAGAGAAGACATTTCTGGGCTCAGTGTGGTACAAACAGAGAGAAAATCCTCCAGGGAAATACAGAGAGGAACAGGACAGGATGGCTTTGGGAATGGAGATAAGCAGTTAGAATTGACATGTGAGCAAAAGGGAAGCCAGGAGAAGAGAGGTGTGATGCAGGGAGAGTGCTGGCTCGCTTGATGAGACAGCATTTTGGGTGGCAGAGGGTGTGAGAGCACATCACAAAGTCCACTGGAGTGATATTGCTGTAACAACATTGCTCAGTGGGGAGAGCTGGACGAGTGGGGTCTGTGTAGCCTGCAGGGAAGGAGCTCCAAATGGCCCCAGCTAAGGGATGTGCTGTAGGGAATGAGAGTCCCAGAGGGTCTACTCCTTCTCCTTCTTTGTATTCCAGACTGTTAAATCCTCTCAAATTATGCTGAAAAGGGGGATTTTCCTGGAAAGCAGTGATACAGATGTGCTTCCACTCACATCAAGCTGTGGATTCCACTGCATTGGTTTAACCTCATCCTCCCTGATGTGCATCTGGAGCACCTTGGGGTAGGGCTTTGCCCAACGCCACCTGTTGTTGTGTGATGGAGACCCAGGGGCTTGGGGTCTAGGGCAGTTCAGAGTCCACCAGGCTCTGGGGAGCTGCACCTGCAGGTCAGTGAGGCCAGGATCCTGGTGCCTGCACAGCCGGCATGCGGCCTGGGGAGAGGCTGTCTCCATCCCTGGAAACCTCCTCACAGCCCCAGCCACAAACCCTGGCTCCTCTTGCCTGGTGTCAGATGCAATAAGGGAGATGAGCTCCCCCAGTACAGCCAGCGCACACTGTGTGGTCTCCCTCTGGCTTTAGGATCCCAGAATTTCCTCTTCTCTCTGAGCACTGTCAGGCTGAATAAAAGTAAATGTATCCTGATGGAGGAAAACTGCAGTTAAGTGGGTTGGCTGACTGCTTGCCTTCTTTTTATTTTGCTTTCTGACCTGTCACAGATAGAAAACCACCAGGGAAATGCACTGGCAGGCCCTCGGTCACGGTCTCTCTCTCTTTCAGACGGTCTCCCTTGAGCCTGATTGGACCTTCTCCCTGCCAGCACAGGAGGCCACTCTGGTCCCAGGAGGAGGGTTGGCACCTGACAACTGTGAAATGAAACCTGTGTCGTGTTGTTCCTGGAAGATTAGCAAAGCATCACCCATCCCTGGTGGCTCAAAGTCAGCAGGGTCCTGCCTACGGCCACGCTCCTCCTTCAAGGAGCAGATGGAAGCTCCAGTTGGTGACCTGGTGGGGGCAGACACCATCCCGTGGGGATGCTCTGCTGGTTGTCGGAGGTTGAAGGAAGAAAAAGGTCAGCCCTAAGTCTTTGCAGAGTGACCACATCTCGTGCTCTCAGTGCTCATCCTGTGATGTTTGGTGCCGTAGCCTCCGGTCCTGACATCATGTGAGCAAAGCAGTCTTGGCTCTCTTTCAAATGTGCAAGATCCCAGGGCAAGTGATGGGAAAACCACTTGAAAATCTGGTGAGGGAAGCCTCCCGAGAAGGCAGGATGCGCTCCAGCAACTGTTTTCAAATCTTGCGATTTTTGAGCCAGGCTTGTGATTCTGGGGGGTGGCCAATTTGTGTTTTTCCTTGTTTGGAAGCTCTCATCCAAATCAGTGTCCAGAGCACCTGCTAGGCAGCAGGCGTGGTGGTGAAAAAACACTGGCTCAATGCAAAATAGTAGCTGGTGGAGAATTGCTTCAGTGCTGGCCTTCCAAGAACTCCTGAAGAGAGCGACAAAGCAGAAAGGCAGAAAGAGGTGTTCAGGATATGTGTCATGACAGCATCCTGAAGCAGAATTGAACAGAATGGTTTGAGACTGAAGGGACATTAAAGCTTGTCCAGATCCACCCCCCTGCCATGGGCAGGGACACCTCCCACTGGATCAGGGGGCTCAAAGCACCATCCAACCTGGCCTTGAACACCTCCAGGGCTGGGGCAGCCACCACTGCTCTGGGAAACCTGGGCCAGGGCCTCCCCACCCTCACAGCAAAACATTTCTGCCTAAGATCTCATCTCAATCTCCCCTCTTTCACCTCAAAAGCCTTCCCCTCCTCCTATCCCTGCACTCCCTGATCAAGAGCCCCTCCCCAGCTTTCCTGGAGCCCCTTCCAGTACTGGGAGGCTGCTGTAAGGTCTCCCCAAAGCCTTCCTTTCTCCAGGCTGAACAACCCCAGCTCTCCCAGCCTGTCATGGTGCAGAAGATGCTCCAGCCCTTGGATCATCCCCGTGGCCTCCTCTGGACTCTCTCCAACAGCTCCATGTCCTTCCTGTGCTGAGGACTCCAGAACTGGGCACAGGGCTCCAAGTGAGAAAGGCTGAAGAAAACGAGCCCTGCAGAACATCTCCCAAGTTCAGCAAAGTTGAGGCACACAAGATCATGCAAACCTACTAGATGAAAGGAATGCCGAGACCCAATGTTTCAAAACTTACCTCATGGCACTGGAAATGTTAAACATTATCCATGACCTGGGATCAGACAGCTTGTGTGGTCCCACAATGGCCAGACAAGATTATTGACAATAAAGCTGTCAATAATCCCAGCACGTGTGAGCCAAAGTCAGGAATAGAGCATACAAACTCCAGGGTTAACAAAGACCTGCTGGATTTAACAGAGGAAATCGCTTCTCATTAGACAAACATGACTCAAATTCCATGAGATGGTGGCAACACATCAAGTAGAAATGTAATTCCCTCTGAGTTCGCTCACTGTGGATTTCTAGAGGCATTGAGGACTACAGGTGGACACCCAGGATTTTTGAGGTTCCACACAATAATTTCTTCTAGGTGTGTGAGCTTGGAATTACACCCAGGGTTGGAACAGAAGTAGGAATGGCAGAACCCAGCACAAAGCCAACCACCAGGTGCTGCCAAGGACAGGTGCACCCACAGGGGGCCTGGGAAGTGCTGGAGTGATGTTATGAGGACCAGCAGAAATGTGCCATTCACAGATTTTTCCCTGTAATAATGACACAGAGTGTGAATGTTGGGGTTGTCCTGTGCAGGGACAGGAGTTGGACTGGATGATCCTTGTGCATCCCTTCCAACTCAGTACATTCTATGATTTTTCAATTTTTGATTTTATGTTTCTATGATTTTTTTCTAGTTTATTCCAGACACCCTTGTTCTTCTCCCAAAGCCCCAGAATTTCCAGACCTGGGGAGTTCATCTCTCCCTTTCTCTTCTATTTTCCTGTCTTCTTTCCTTTCTCTTTTGCATTTCAGGTGAAGGAAGAGATAAAACCAATAGAAATTTTAAGTCACTAAAACTGAGATAATTTTGAAATGCTGCTTTTCTTGTGAAGGATACAGGTTTAGTACCCTTTTTGTCAATTCAATGTACAATTTTTTCACTCAGCTTTAATTACAGCAAATGTTTGAGGCTCTCATGGCAGCCACCACCTCAAGTGTCTGAAAGTGTCCAGATCCTGGAGCCAACAGCCTGTGAGATTTTGGGGTTACACCAACTGAACCTGTCTTCTTCCACGAGCACCACAGGCAAGAGAAAGGACAGAGAAGATGTCAGATGCAGGCACACAGCAAGTAGCAGACACAGCCAGGTTTTGAACAAGGAGCCATTCACACCCTGCCAGGGTGGTACCACATCTTCTGCCCACTCCAGCTGTGCCATCTTCACTCAGCCTCAGGCACCCAGTGCAGATATCTTTGAAGCTCTGGCACTTCCTGGGACCTGTTTTCAGGTGCTCTTCTGTAACAGTGGTATTATTGTAGGAATAGTACCAGCAAATACAGACTGACCTTTCCCCAACTCTACCTGCACATCAGACCAGGAGGCCAGAAACGTGTCCACAACAGGTATTTCTATTCTGTAAAAGCAGACGCTTCGGTTCACGGCAAATACAGATTCAAACACTGACAGAGGAAGGTGCTTTCTGTCCTATCTGTATTTCATTCACCCAACTTGAAGAGTTTTACAGCAAATTCTCAATTCTTCAAACATTGGAACAAGGTGCTCAGGGCAGGGATGGAGTCTCCATCCCTGGAGGTGTTCAAAAAACATGTAGGCAGGGCACTTCAGGACATGGTTCAGCAGGTACAGTGGGGTTGGGCTGATGGATGGACTGGATGAGCTTAGAGGTCTTTTCCAACTTTAATGATTCCATGATTCTATGAACAGGATGACATAATTGTCTTCCTTTCCTTTTCTACTGAATCATAGAATCATAGAATGATCTGGTTGGAAAAGACCCCTGAGATCATCAAGTCCAACCGTACCTGGAAGGTACTCGATACCAAGGTCCTGGAGGACCCCTAATGAGGTTTAATAAGCTCAGTTTGGTTTCTGCTATTACAGAAAAGTCTGGACTGTGGGCTAAATTTGTGGCTGTAACACCTCACACCTCTCCAGGAGGAGCACTCTCAGCATTCCTCAAGGTGGGGGGCACCTCTTTAGTCACCACCTGGTAATGTGCTCCCACCAGGAGGGCTCTGCTGCTGTTATTTGGTCATGATTTTCGCATGAGCAATGAACTGTGGCAACAACCAGGAGCACGGAATCAGAGCAAGTGATGGAAATCCAGGCCTGAACGTGTGCAGGGCTGCAGAGAGCCACCTCTCTCCAGTCAGCAGTGGAGGATAATCAGTGCTGATTAATCCAAAGCTGGATCTTCCTAGAGAGGTTTCAAATACCTGAATGTCAAGCTGTTCCCCTCATGTCCCCCACCCTCAGACCACTGGGCAGAACTTCCACAGGCTCATGACCTTTCCAATGCTGAGTCCACATTCCCTCTGGGCTGGTGTTTTTGGCCACCCTCCAGGTGTCTCTGAAGCATTTTGTCCCAGGGACAGTGGTCTGGCTGTGCTGGTCTTCACCAGGCTCCTGGGCAGGGAAGGGGAACTCAGCCCCCACGCTGGTGAGAGGGAAGGACCTCCCCCACAGATGCTGGGGCTCTTCTGGCAGAGCAGGTGGCTACGGGAGCGATGTGCCAGGGCTCCTCTCTGATTTATCGGCAGGGCCGGTAGGTGTTGCGTTAGGTTAAGTATTAACAGATCTCATGAGCCTCGTTAGCTGTCCCCTTTTCACTCTCCAGCTGAAGAGTTACTGCTCCAAAATCTATAGTGCCTTGGCAGCTGCCTGGCTGGTTCCCAGGTTAACCCTTCCTCAGGCTCTCTGCACGGATCAATGTGCACATCAGGAGCATCCCAAACCACCGCAGAAAGCATCCCAGGCCTGGTGCTGTTCTCCTTGCTCAGCAGCGAGGCAGGAGGGCTGTTGGACCATCCTCACACAGACAGGGTTCTGCCCTCCATAAAACAGTGGTCCTCTCAGCACAGAGCCAGCCTCCCCAGCTCTCCAGGCTCAGATGCACCAGCAAAGGCTTCTGGTGCAGAAGCCCTGTACTGGGAAATCATCCAGTTCCAGAGCTCTCTGCTGGGAGCAGCTTGCAGGGTCTGCTGGAGGATCTGTCTGGCTGTTTTTCCATTGATATCCCCATCAGGGTCATCATCCCAGCAGAGTCCATCCCTCCCCAGTGACACAGATGCCACCTGCAGCTCATCACCCCTGCAGAGCACACACCAACAGGCTTAGGGGAGATGGACTCCACCGGATGCAGGACAAATCCCCAGGGTGGCCAGGTCCCATGGAGGCATTCAAACTGCAGACAGCTGTGCTTGGTCAGACAAACCCCATGGTTGGGGCTCTGCTACAGAGAGTGCCCTGGAAAGGTAATGCAGCCCATACCAGACTGCTGGAGGCTTTGCATCTCCACCAGGCAAGTGGGTCAGCCATGGGGCTGCAGATCTCCAAAGATCTTTACTTCAGACGCCGCCAAGCACAGGACATGGAGTGAGCATGGGAGCATCT
Source organism: Dromococcyx pavoninus (assembly GCA_033558185.1). Lineage (NCBI taxonomy): Eukaryota > Metazoa > Chordata > Aves > Cuculiformes > Neomorphidae > Dromococcyx > Dromococcyx pavoninus. The sequence goes on along the minus strand of JAUMJL010000035.1, from coordinate 403,612 downwards.
GGTCTGACCTCCCTGTACCCAGTTGTCAGCTGTGATCCCCTCTGAAGGGGGGATCACGAGGATGTCTGCTCCCCAGGTAACCCTCAGCTCTGGACAGAGAGGCAGCAAGGATGGGGAGCACAGTACTGCCCAGGTGCTCAGCTCCTCGGTCCCCATGCTGTGGAACATTTGGACCTTATCTGCTGTTGCAGAGCTTCCATTAGAAGAGGCTTCAGCCAGCTCTGTCTCTCTCTGTATCTCCCCAGCAGACCAGAGCCTCGTACTCCACCCCAGATCCCAACGGTCTGACAGAGGCAAGAGCAGGAGGTACATTTTGCCAAGGCTGGAGTGACTTCTGCTGCCCTGCCAAGTTCAGCCCCCACCAACCCAGTGCCTACAGCCACTGGTGACAGAGGAGGAGCTGGAAGTGGGTGCAGATGGGGAGATGCCATGACCTGGCTCTCCTCCTCAAGGACAGCTCTCGCTTCAGCAAGCCTTGGACAGTTTCTGCTGCTTCACGTGAGTCCATGCTGGAAAGCACCTCCTTCAGACCTGTTAATTGTTAAACACCACTATGCTTTAATTACAAAAGAAAGTCAAGCAGCCAAGAACGATACAGGGAGAGATGAAGGTTAACAAGCTGGACAAGGTCGTTATCTGACCTGCTCCTCCTCTGCCCCCTCCTCTCCTCGGGCGGGACTGGGAAGGGCTGATGCGTTCGCAGCGCTCGTTACCCAGCCCCTCGGTTAAGCAGCCCCGTGCTCTGCACAGCCGGCTGCTGCCACGGCAGACACCCTCCAGTACACAGCCCCAATCCCTGCTCTGCTGCTGATGCTGCTCTCAGGGGCAGAGCACTGGGAGCTGCTGGGGGGGATCTGGGCACCCCTCCAGTGCTGGGGAATAGTCCTTCTGGAGCATATGACAGTGCAGGTGGCACGCAGGGTGAACATCATCTCTGCTTTGAGGGGCCAGATGAGCCTCCTGCTATACCTCTTGGAGATGTCGCACGTGAAAGACAGATTGAGACTGGTCAGGGACAGACAGTATCTTGGGTGACCTGGGTTTGGGAAATGCTCTCCCATGGTGTAGAGCTGGCTGTGAAAAGGGACACTGCTGTTACTCACACGATGAAAGCATCTCCCAGCATCTCTCTTCCCTGCTGTGTGATGCTCCTGGTCCCCACAGCGCCCACCTTGCTTCCCCCCTTCCACAGGGGAGCTCCCTGGAGGCAGGAAATGGCCTCTTTCTTCCTCTCAGAAGAAGAAACCCAAGTAGTTGCAGAAGGCTGCGTCTCATCAGAGGGAAAACATGGTCTGATGGCTTTTAAGTTGCTTTTGTGTGGGATCTGGAGCCAAGAGACATCCTGAAGGTCAGTGAGGAGGTCAGTGTGCAAGCTCAGAAATGATCCCAGGCTGGCCACACCATCCCAGTGCCGAGGGGGTGCAGTGTTTGGCCAGATGCTCTTTGTCACCCCATCAATAACTTGGCTGTAAATACCAGATCTCTCTGGATAAAATTTGCAGATGACATCAGGATTGGCAGACGGTGAGTAACGAGGCAGTCACACAGAGCTGGATCCCTTCCCTCGCTGGGCCCATTCCAACTAAAGATGTTTCAACAGCCGGGGCTGTGCAGCAGAACACCTGGGAGCAGGGCTGAGCAGCAGGGGCCACAGGGGGTCCAGAGGCTGTAGGGATGTGCATCAGCTCCCAGGACAAGCAAGAGCAGGGTAACAAGCTGGACAGAGAAGTGCTGGGACAAATCACAGAATCACAGAATCATAGAATGCCCTGAGCTGGAAGGGATCCAGAAGGATCATCGAGTCCAACTCCTGTCCCTACACAGGACACTCCCAACATTCACACCCTGTGACTGAGGGAATTGGCCAAATGAACCCATCAAGCTGAGGTTCAGCAAGTCAGGCTTCAGTCCACAGAGCCTGGGGGCGTCTGGCTGCATCCAGTGGTCCTGAACAGGAGACCTGGGGGCAGGCCAGGACCAGGAGCTGAACATCACTGTACGGGGGATCCACAAGTGGAGAAAGCTGGAGAGGAATAGGCTGGAGAACAATGTCCACAGAACAGACCTGCATTCCTGGAAAGTGTCTGTAGGAAACAGGGTTGGAAAAGACCTCTAAGATCGAGTCCAGCCATCGATCCAGCCCAGTTAAGCCCACCAGTAAACCATGTCCCCAAGTATGACATCTACTCGTCTTTTAAATACCTCCAGGGATGGTGATTCAACTCCATGTCTTTCCTGTACATTCAGAGCCGGGCACAGGGCTCTAGGTGAGGTCTCACCAGAGCAGAGCAGAGAAGCACAGTCCCCTCCCTCAACCTGTTTCCCACCCTGCTATGGATGCAGCCCAGGATAGAGCTGGCTTTCTGTCCAAACCTGACTATTTTTCCTACCAAGAGTCCCTCAGCCCATATCTGCATCCCAGAGGCTTTTAGCCATCTGAAACCCTGGGGCTGCTATATGAACACAGATCTGGGGAGAGATCCTCTGATTATGGGGAACCACAAGAAAAGCACAGGAGGCAGAGCTGCCAGGATCCATTGTTCTGCATTAGATGTGACAGGGCAGCAGAGGCCAGCTCTGGTCATGTTTAGGGCTCATGTGGATGCCACTCGTGCTGTCCCTGCTCCATGTGATGAAAGCCATCCCTGCCTGCTAGAGAAAGCCCAGCAGGCTCTTGGTTACTGACCAGGATCCCACGCAGGACTGAGGGGGCCGCTTCACTCTGAAGCTGCCACAGCCTGGTCAAGGTGTGTCCAGATCCCCTGGACCAGCCAAGTGGGACTGGATAAATCATAGAACCATTTGGTTGCAAAAGACCTTTGAGAACATCAAGTCCAACCATATCTGTCCCCTACTGACCCAGATCCCTGAGCACCTCATCTACTAGTTTCTTAAATCCTTCCAGTGATGGGGACTCCACCACTGCCCTGGGCAGCCTCTGCCAGGGCCTGAGAACCCTTTCAGTGAAAAAATTTTTGCTAATATCCAATCTGAACCTCCCCTGATGCAACTTGTGGCCATTTCTCTCATCCTATCACCTCTCACTTGGAAGGAGACCAACACCCACCTCTCTACAACCTCCTTTCAGGCAGTTGTAGACAGTGATGAGGTCTCCCCTCAGCCTCCTCTTCTCCAGACTAAACAACCCCAGGTCATAGAATCACAGAATGGTTTGAGTCAGAAGGGACCTCAAAGCCCATCCAGTACCACCCCCCTGCCATGGGCAGGGACACATCCCACTGGATCAGGGGGCTCAAAGCCCCAACCAGCCTGGCCTTGAACACCTCCAGGGATGGGGCAGCCACCACTTCTCTGGGAAATCTTTGCCAGTGAAGAGCATCCTCATCATAAGACTTGTTCTCCAGCCTCTTCCCCATCTCCATTCCCCTCCTCTGGATACTCTGCAGCCCCTCAACATCCTTCTTGTAGTGAGGGGCCCAAAACCATACCCAGGGTTCGAGGAGCCCTCCTGCCTCCCTGCAGCACAGGTGAAACCATTGGATCAGCACTGGCAGGGATTTACATCCCCCTGAAATTAATTATGGGAAGAAAAGTGCTGGTATTAATAGGAGCCTCCATTTAAAGATTAACCACAACAAATGTGTTGCAGGCAGGAAGTTTATTTAACAATGCTCCCATTGTACACCCCGAGCGCGTGTTTGTCTTCATTAGTGCAGTAATTCATTATATGGCCTCTCTAACATTCAAATCAGAAGGAAGAATATTAAAAAAGTAATTATACTTTCCCAAGTAAAGCTTTATGGGTAAATTGTATGCAAATCGCTGTCTAAATCAGGGCGGCATATCTTAAGCAGATCTAAAAGTTGCAAAGGCTTCCACCGCATCATTGATATGTAATCAACAGAGATGTATGATTCTGCTCCTTACTTAGGCAAATTTGAATGGCAATACTCAAGTAGGTAATTGGTATTTATCACAATGGCTGATGGGGAGAAGCTATAATCTTGTTACGGGTGGGACCGGCCCGTCATAAATCAACCTGCTTGGAGGTTACTGCAAGACTCTGTCACATTTGGGTTTCCAGATGCTTTTAATCACCTTTTTTAACCTTTACCTCATTTGTAATATGGGTGAATAACCTTCAGGTCTTTGATGGCCTCTTCTGCAGGTGTCGGTGTTGAGGGAAATAACTGAGTGCCCTCGCACCATTTGTCCACCCGGTGGTGACAGCCCCTTTTCTCTAATCAAGAGACTTTAATGAGATTTTTTTTTTCCTCTAAAGTAGCACTAGGAATAAAACATGAAATTGATCATTTCTGGGCACCAGGGAGACCGTGTCATTCGGAAAAGAACTGAATGGGATTGGATGGTTCAGATTTCCTGCCCAAAGTGCAGTCGCCAGCTCTGGGGGACTGGGAGGGGAGAGCAGAGGGCATCCCAGAGGGGGCTGCGAAGGCACAGATGGGCGGAGGACGCCCACCCAGACAGCCCTGTGGGACAGATGCCCCCACCACCCACCTCTGTGTCCTTACAAACCCACACTGCTGCCTCAGACATTGGGGACCGGGTGTAGGTGCTCAAATCACTCCCCTAAGTCATGGACTCATAAAATGGTTTAGGTTGGAAGGGACTTCAAGGCCCATCCAGTTCCATCCCCTGCCATGGGCAGGGACACCTCCCACTGGATCAGGGGGCTCAAAGCCCCATCCAACCTGGCCTTGAACACCCCCAGGGATGGGGCAGCCACCACTGCTCTGGGCAACCTGGGCCAGGGCCTCCCCACCCTCACAGCAAAACACTCCTGCCTAATATCTCATCTCAATCTCCCCTCTTTCAGATGAAAACCCTTCCCTCTTATCCTGTCCCTGCACTCCTTGACCATGAGCCCCTCCCCAGCTTTCCTGGAGCCCCTTTCAGTCCTGGGAGGCTGCTCTGAGGTCTCCTCAAAGCCTTCTCTTCTCCAGGATGAACAACCCCATCTCTCCCAGCCTGTCCTCATACAGGAGGTGTTCTAGTCCTGGGGCTGCAGCTGAGGTTTCTCCCTGCCCTGGAGAGCCGTGGGATCTGGCTGAGCCCTGTGAGGCTGCACTGGGCTGTACAGGTCTACACAGCTCCCTTTTCCAAGTTTCATACCCCCAGTCACTTCTGACTGTGCCAGCAGCGTCCATGCAGCCCCCTGGGTCTCCACTGCCACACTGGCACAGTGGGGTCCCACAGCACCTCTGGGGTGTCAGGGCTTCCCAAAGATGCAGCAGAGTCTGGGACTGCCAGTTTCAGGGCACCCCCAAAGGCTCCCCTACCCCACACTGTCCCACACACGGAGGATTCACAAGCTGTCAGGTTCATTTGCAAGCTCAACTTCCCTGAGGGATGGTTTGCTGGGACAACACAGGGTTGGTTGCGCTGCTGAGGGACCACCAGGCCCTGGTCTCTATCAACACTTCAGAATGAACAGAGCTGGTGCAAGCAGGAACGTGTCTCTCCCCCAGAGAAGGGAGGCACGAGGTGCCCAAGATACCAGGCCCAAATCTGCCTGACTTCAGAGACACCCAGGTACCAAGTAGACTGTGGAAAAGTGCTTCAAGGCTGCGGTCACCTTGGCCAAGGATCTCTCTTTTCTATGCATTGAGCCTTCTCTGTGATGCCCCCACAGCTCCTCTGTGCTGACAGCTACAAAGAGCTCCTCCCAGCACAGAATTTGGCATCCCCTGATGTCCCTCACCCACAGGAGACGTCAGTGTCCCTACCTGCTGCTGGGGAGCAGCATCAGTGCATCCAGTCAACTCAGTGCACCCTTGCAGAGGCAGGATCCCCCTTCTCCTTATTCATCTGGGAGCTGGGTGGGTTTTCCACTTCCTTTTGGGACACACAGAAACATCCCAGAAGACCGTATCTGGGGATGCTAATGGGATACGAAGAGCTCCATCTTCCAGGCAAACCCACTCTGTACCATAAACATCTGCAACCAGCCCAGCAGACCCAGCTGAACTCCCAGTGCTGAGCCTTTGCACCAAACTGGGGAGAGTGAGCTGCGGAGCTGGGAGCGTTCAAGGAGTCTGGCGGGGAATCATGGGCAGAGAAAAAACAATTCAAAATGTCCAAAGTGACTTGAAGAGCATTCACAGCTGAAAATAGGGGTGAAATGATTTCTGCCATTTATTAATGCTGTGCTATTTGTTCCATGTTATTAGCAACCGATAATGTGCCATGCAGAGGTGAAAAGCAGATACGGAAAAGCAAGGTGGAAATTCATCTTCTCCAGCACAAGGCAATTGTGGAGCTGAAACAGGGCACCACAGAGCACCTCGGGATGCAGGAGATCTCAGCATTTTAGACACTGGAGAAATGAACATTTTTCTTTTTTCCCCTTCCCTTTCATTTTTTTTTTTGGAAGGGGGAGAGAGGTGACATTTCTCTGTGTCAGAAAGACGCCGTGAGACGTGAGAATCCATCAAATGGCACTGCGTGTCAGGTCGTGTCACAACATCATTAAAACATTACATCTTGTTGATGAGGCTCTTGCCATCAATTCCGAGAGTGACTGATTCGATCTGCAAAAAGTGGAAGTTTCCCTGCCCTGTTTGCAAGGCAGCTGCAGATCTGCAAGAGGAAGCACTATTTCATATTCTATTTAGAACATTAAGCCTTAATCCCATTAGAAGATCCACAGCGTAGCCAGGCTCAGATAGAGAGATCCTTCCATAGCTGGATGGGTTTCTCCTCCAACACCTGCACTGCAGGCTACACGAAGCCATTAGGAAAAATAAAACAAGCCCCCCATCTTCCCAGCTCTTCTCTGAGAGATTATCTCTCCCTCTAATACAGTTTAGTGCCAGGTTTTATAGACTGCTCATGCTGTCGGGAATGTTTGCTGGTATTCTGTTAACTTGATGCTTGGCTGTTCCAACACTATTCATTTAAGGGAAGCATCTGGCATGTAGCAACAAGATGGCTGATAGAATAAAATTAGGCAAGTTTATGTGATTAACCATCGCTAGGAGCCAGCATCAGTCCCATTTTATAAAAGGTTGTGATATATCCTGTAGGTTATTTATTGAATGGAGCGGTGCTGCACTCGCAGGTGGGAAAGCACCCAGGGAAACACCCCTTCGGGTGCTGCTGTCGCGCGCTCCCCAGAGGGTGCTGGGAGCCCCAAGGGCAGGCATTGCGTGAGGCTGGAGGAGGGAAAAGTCACGATGCGTCAGAGCAGGGGGTGGTGGCAGCAAGGAAGGATTCTCCCACCCCCCCTTGCCTGAACCAGCGTGGGGAGTGGGAATCTGGCTTCAAAAGTGGGGTTGAAATCAGCTCAGGATACCGCCCCCCCCTTCATCCCCATCTCGTGTCTCGGTGCCAGGGCTCACCTGTGTGCCCTGCCAGCAGGGGCTCCTGCCCAGCAGGAGGGGCTGCATCTCCCAGTTTTGTTTAGACCAGAGGATGATAAACCTGGGGTACCGGGTGCCTCCTCCACATTAAAGGTCCCCTTGGTGCGATGGCAGGAGACAACACAAGCCCTGGCACCGAGCAGGGACAGGAGCTTGCACAGCAAGTGGGCAGCCCTGGTTTGGAGGGAAACAGCAGGGGACGTCCTCCTCGCACCTCCTAGCAGCACCGTAGTGGACACCTCTTCAACCCCCTGGCTCTGTGGGGCCACCACAGACCCCACATTGGAGTCTCCTGGCTGTGGGTCCCTCCGGCCAGCAGAGGATATGCATTTAGTCTCTTGCTGCTCAGCTCCCCAACAGCTGAGCTCCTCTGTGAACCGGCAGTGCTGACACTGCTGGATGAGCCAGGTGAGAGGGGGAGAGTGCTGGGCTACCTCGGGGGCTGCTGTGTCCATAGGATAAGGAAACAGTGTCCCAAAGCATCCTGCCCCAAACATGCCAACACAGCTGTGCAAGGGAGCAGGAGGAGGTACAGGACATGAGCATTGCACCAACTGCTTTTCTTGGGAGGGTCAGTGTGGCCATCATCATTATTGGCTGTACATTGTGCCAGGGGAGGTTCAGACTGGATATTGGGAAGAATTTCTTTATTAAAAGGGTTCTCAGGCCCTGGCAGAGGCTGCCCAGGGAGGGGGCTGAGTCACCATCCCTGGAGGTGTTTAAAACACGGGTAGATGAGTTTTTGAGGGACAGGGTTTAGCGGATGATGGGTGCAGTTGGACTTGATGATCTCAAACGTCTTTTCCAACTAGAAGATTCTATGATCTGCTGGTCACTCCCTTCAGGTTTTAGGAGAACCATCCGGAGGGTTTGGGATCCATGCTCTCAGTAGGCCAGAAGTGTCTTGAACACAGGCACAGGGCAGGGACATGGGCTTCCAAAACGTTAGAAATTAAGACAGAAGGCGACTGCGTGCATTCAGCTGAACCATTCCGTTCTGCCAGTCTCAGTCTGTTTAATTTTCCTTCCCTACCATTGCATTTCTTACCACAGGTCAACAAAATATGAAAGAAAAAAAAACTCTGAGCTGAGTAAAGAATCACTTGTGTTGTCCAATTATATTTCCAATTTATTCCTTTCTTGCAAGGTTTTAATTTTGAGAAAGAGCCACTTGCTGAAGAAAAGAAGAGGAAAATCCTACTGCCTGATCTCTGTTCTGGATCTCTCCTGGTCCTGTGTGGGTATCATGCTTGTCAGGCAACCCGGATGTCACCTTCCATGGAACAGACCTGTGATTGATAACTCTGCAATAACAGTGACCCAGAAAACCACACCCATAATCTTCCCGTGATGAAGATTGCCTGCATGGGTCACATCAGAGTGCTTAAATGCCTCACCAGTCTTTAAAGTAGTTAATTGACCTGGCTAAGGTGCAATGGGGTTCCTGAGGTTGCCGAGGTCTCCAGCAGAGCAGAGCATGGCCGTGGCTCTGGTCCATGCTATGGTCACCGCTTTGCACCTCCTGCAGGCTTTACAGAGGTCTCCATCCTCTGGTCACATTTCCACTGCATGCTGTCACTCGTCTCTCCATCACACTCCTCTCCCTTTCCCCATCTCCCCAAGATGCCCTCAGCCTTTCCCTGTTGGTACCCAGTCTCTGATGAGTGACACACTCCCGCAACCCGAAGGTCTGAGGCTGGAAACAAGGAAACAAGGATTTTCCAAGTGAGACCAAACAGTGGCCAAGAATTTATAGATAAACACCGAGAGCAGCTCTTTTCTCATTTGTTCCAAATAAACTAACTGTGTGCTGAGCCCTGTGCCGGGGTCGGTCGCTCTGTCTGTCTGCCTCTCCGGCTCCCTGAGCTCTTCGACGAGGTTATCTATTTACCTATCTATTTACATGTATTTCTTTTCCCAGTGAATTATGGCAGGGAGGCAGAAAAGTGTTATGTATTTGCAAGCCCCATAATCTTTAAAAGCACAGTGATGCATGCTCCAGATGAGAAAAGAGCCTCCATCCAGTATGTTAATAGATAGCATTAGGGCAATAATGAAAAGCACTTGAGACAAGTAAGCCCCTATCAAAAGCTGAGTAATAGAGATGCACAGAATGAATCACAATGCACCTCCTCTGCAAAAGATATTAAGACGTCTGCTTTAGTGCAGGGTCTATTCACTCCAACAGCTGCTTCATTTCTCTGATTAAAATGGGAGCAGGGAGAGCTTTTCCAGCCATTTTCCCTGTTATCCAGTACCTTAGGCACAGGCACAGCCTGGCCCCCACGGTGTGCCCAGAGCACCCACAGAGGCACCTGGACACACGCACGGCACGGCCAAGGACATGAGCTATGTGGGCAGGTTCTTCCACACACACTGACACAGCCATGGGAACTGCAGCTTCACAGCATCATAGAATCAGAAAATCAGGGAATGGGTTGGGTTGGAAGGGACCTCAAAAGCCCATCCAGTACCAACGCCCTCCATGGGCAGGGACACCTCCCACTGGATCAGGGGACTCAAACCCCATCCAACCTGGCCTTGAACACCTCCAGGGATGGGGCAGCCACCACTTCTCTGGGCAGTCTTGTCTCACATGAAGGAATATCCGTGATATTTCATCTGCTTATTTATTTAATTTTGCTTGGCTACAGCTTTATCAATAACCTGGGCAGTCAAAAACATTTTTCAGTCTTGTCTTCAGCTAAACACACATCACTTTTTTAGGCACTGGCCAAATTATGAGCTGCTCTTCTGGTTCTTTTCTGACAGTAACTTGCTTTTGCATTCTGCTGCCTTAATTTTTGAAGTGAGCTCTCAATTAGAATCACAGAATCATGGAACAGTTTGGGTTGGAAAGGATCTCAAAGCCCATCCAGTTCCACCCCCGTGCCATGGGCAGGGACACCTCCCACTGGATCAGGGGGCTCAAAGCCCCATCCAGCCTGGCCTTGAACACCTCCAGGGATGGGACAGCTACGACTTCCCTGGGCAACCTCTGCCACGGCCTCCCAACCCTTATTGGGAAGAATTTCTTCCTAATGTCTAATCTAAATCTCACTCCTTCTAATTTAGAGCCATTCCCCTTCATCCTATCACTCCAAGCACTCCAAGACTTGTGCAACAAGCAGGAGAGTGGAAGCAATCGAGAAGGGCTGCCCTGAAGAGGAGCCCCAAAGGAATGCCATAACCGGGAGAGAAATAAAAGCCTCACAACACGAGGCACAGAGCAACCAAGAACTGGGTGAGTCGAGCAGCAGCAACGTCTCCAGACCAAGACAGCAGGAGCCCTGCGATGGGGACAAGCTCGGCGCGCAGCCTGGGCTCCGTGTGGCGTTGTCACATCTCCTCACCGGCTCTTCCCGCCCGCCCGGTGCTTGTTTGTGCCGGAGGGGCCGGCAGAATGCCAGGAGCCTGGATCTCGGGCTGGCAGACAGCCCGCCAGGGCAGCCTGGGAGCGCCCGTCCGTGGGAGGCACCGTGGGCAGGAGCAGAGCTGGGGCTGTGTGGAGAGAGGTGGGGAACTGGAAAGGACCCGAGTTGATCTCCTGTGGGCACCAGCAGGGCAGGACAGATGGGGGGTTTCAGGTGGCATGGAAAAGGGGTTTCTCAGTTTTTGCAGTGCCCAGGACAAATGTTTGCTGTGTGACTGCACAAAAGCACATGAAAACTCTTCCTGGGGTGTCACCTGTGGAGGGGGATGGTGAGTGCATGGCCCATGTGAAATAGGCTCCTTCAGACCTTGTGCATCACTGACACTGACCACAGCATCTTGAGACATCCCTGAGACCCACAACTCAGCTCCAGAGGAAGATGCTCTGAGACCACTTTCCCTGCTGAGTTCAGTTTTGGGAGTTGGTTGAGCATCATCTTGGGTGCAAGTCTCTACCAAAGCTCTTCACCAAAAAGTCAGCTTTAAAGCCAAGAACCTTGCCAAGGGAAAAGTGTGATGAGGGACAACAACATGGCAGGAATGGAGCAGACATCCCCAATCCAATTCAAAGTCCCAACCCTTGCCCCAAAGCTGGGCATGCTGCACTTTCTCTTGCACAGAGAGGTTGTCCCATGGTCCCTGCTGAGCTGTTCTCTTTGCAGCATGGTAGTAGGATGTGACACGATTCTCCAGTGAGCCCTGCTCGGAAGGCCAGCAGAGCCTGGCTTCTCATCCTCCCTCCATCCTGTTCCCTCAGACCTCACTCTTTGGGTTCCTCAGGCCATTTCCCATCACCCTGGTTATGGTCTGTCTGGGGGCCCTGTGGACATTAGGGGAAATGTGGTCTGTAACCATCCAAGAGCAGAGGGGATCAAGAAAAGAAGGGAGGAACCCAGAGAGGGAGAGGATGAGGAGAAGCAGGCAGAGGAAGCAACTGATGTGGTATTCATCCAGCTTCTGAAGATGGTTCAGGTGCAATCACATTTCTGTGGATCTGGTCACGTAAAGTCCCTCTGAGGTACCGAGCAGTGGCAGCAGCAACACATCTCCAGTTACCTGGAAGCCCAGTGTCTGCAGTCTGGTCCATGAGCACCCCAGCATCAGCCACAACCAAAGTGGACACAAGGCAGGTGGATCCTGGGAGGTGGGTAAAGATCTGGCAGGTGATCCGAGGGCTGCAGGCAGAGAGCAAAGCGTGAGGAGAGTGTTTGACAGCTGATTACACACCGGGTGCAGGGAATCCAACCCCACCATGTCTGCCTTTTCGTATGTGTGTGCCACCAGCAACCAGCACTCACGCTGCCAAGCCCTTCGGCGGTCTCAGAAGTCACCACCTGGCACAAACCCCTGGACAAACAGGAGAGGAGGCTGCCATCTCTGCTGGCACCTCCGAGCACGTTGCCAGCTGCCCAGGAAAAGGCAGCGAGGCCTCAGCGGGAGCTTCAGCACCGTGGCGGCTGCTGCCTGCCAAAATTAACATCGCTGACAAAAGGCATGATCCTGAAATTGCACCACCAAACAGATGGATTGCTGGAGCATGGGAGGCCTCGTAATGGAAAAGATGAGTAATTCGAGAAGAGAGCCCAGTGCCAGCTATCCAAGTGCTTGGCTGCTGTAGCAGGCTGGGAACCTGGAGTTCTGCCTGTCGCAGGGCTGGATTCCTCCAGCTCTCCAGCAGGACCTGCCGGGAGGATGCTTGTGGGTTCCCGTGAGCTGCTGGTGGTGCTGGTCCTGCTGAGGATGCAGAGGGCATCACACACAGCCCCGGGCAGGTACACCCAGCAGCTGCCTGTGTCCCTCACTTCCCCCCGGGAGCTGATGTGTCTTTCGTGGCGAGGAGCCGAGAGCGCGTGCTTGGAGCACTCGTGCTGCGAGGAGACAGTGCTTGCGATCTCTCCATAACCCCTGCCATTCCCCTCAGCGGAAAACCAGGGATAGGCAGAATATCCAGGCGGCTTTTGTCCAGTAGAGGGAAGGGGAGGCAGCAGCAGAGCCTTTGTGTTTTTCCATATTAAATATCCCGAGGAAATCCTTCCCAAAACCAACCCTCAGCCACCGACCGGCTCTTCAAGCACCCCGTTCTCAGCAAGACCCTCTCACTGAGCCCTGTGGGATCTGGCTCAGTCCAGAGTGATTCACGGGATTAGAGAAAGTATGGCTTTATTCTGGCACTGAACAGGGAGAGGGGTGAAAACAGGGACAGGGACTCTCCTCAAACCACCTTGCTGCACAGGAGCATCCTCGCTGCAGTCCACGAGGCTCAGGCCCAGGTGGGGAGAAGGGGCTGGGGATCCATCACCCTGCACACAGGGAGAGCACAGACCCTGCCAGCAGAGCTGCACTGCTTTTACAGTCACAGCAGAGAAACAGGCACAACTCCACATCCCAAGCAGGACCTAACACAGTGCTTCCACCACAGCACACCCTGGCTTGACATTAGACCTGGGATAATGGAGGGCTTTTTCTTTTTTTAAGCACATGTGCACTGCAATTATCCACTTTTCAGCACTGTGACTGTTGCTACATGAATGTGACAGCGTGACAGTTTGACTGTTGGAGGTCTTTTCCAACCTTAATGATTCTATGTTTATACTAGACACCTGAAACTAACACTGATGTGGAAAAATCTGAGTTTGCTGGGTTTTCAGCAGAACATTTGGACTGTGCACATTGCCCAGCCCTGGATGTCTCAGGGATCTGCCTCTCCTCCAGCAGAGATCTGATCTCCCCTCCTACCACACCCTGAGGCTGCATTGGGTTGCACTAGTGCGTCAGGACCAGAGCACAACTGCACCTCCTGAGGCCAACACTGCACCTCCTGGGGCCAGCATCACTGGGCATGGAATTGTTCTACAGTCCCCCTGATCCCGTGGAAGGTGTTCCTGCCCATGGCAGGGGGGTTGAAACTGAATGAGCTTTAAGGTCCCTTCCAACCCAAACCATTCTATTATTCTACGAAATGATGTTTGTCCCGTGCCCTGCTCAGCTCTCACTCTAAATCCCGTCTGGCACCCTGGAGGAGAGTTTTGATGGTTCAACATTCAGGCTTGGCTGCTCCATCCTCCTAAAACTCTGGGAAAAGAAGGCAAGGAAGCGAGGGAGGCATCAATCAGTCGCCAGTGTAAGGCCCCTTATCTCGGAAGGACGCCTTGCAGTCCGTAATGGCCAGTGCATCCTGGGCCATCTATCACGCCCCAGGGATCGCTGCAATTAGACGTGCTTTGCTGCACGCTGCCTGCACTCCTGCTGCTCCCAGCACCCCAACCCCACTGTCACAGCCCTCCTCATCCCCCTGGGGCGACGAGGGGATCCAGGGAGCGCTGTGCTCTTGGCTGTCTCAAGACGCAGGGCCCGCGCGCTCCTTCCTCCCGTGTGTGAGCAGGGGCTGAGTCGCTGATTTATGAGGCAAAGTTGTGCCACGGAGCTGCAGAAAAGAGCAGTGGGGAGAGGCTGAGCGGGGCAATGTGGGTGCATGGAAGTACCCAGAGCATCCCTGGGGCAGGGGGCAGCGCCTGGCAGCTGCAAGAAGGTGCACGTTAGCACCAGCCCAGCTGTGCATTCAGTGCTGGTTTATAGGTAAAGTGTCACTTAGTATGAATTATTTACTGTAATTGTTTATTTTGCTTTCTCCATGTGTAAGGGGACAGGGTCTTTGTGGGGTTCCCTCTCTCCCTGAATGTGGGGGGGACAGCAACACCTTCTGGGCTCCGGTAAACACACCTCTGGTAAATGGGGAGCAGGAGATGAGGAGCCCCATTAATAAGGACAGGGTGGACGTGAGCAGGAGTGTGAAGATGTGTGGAGGAGAGGAGAGGAGAGGAGAGGAGAGGAGAGGAGAGGAGAGGAGAGGAGAGGAGAGGAGAGGAGAGGAGAGGAGAGGAGAGGAGAGGAGAGGAGAGGAGAGGAGAGGAGAGGAGAGGAGAGGAGAGGAGAGGAGAGGAGAGGAGAGGAGAGGAGAGGAGAGGAGAGGAGAGGAGAGGAGAGGAGAGGAGAGGAGAGGAGAGGAGAGGAGAGGAGAGGAGAGGAGAGGAGAGGAGAGGAGAGGAGAGGAGAGGAGAGGAGAGGAGAGGAGAGGAGAGGAGAGGAGAGGAGAGGAGAGGGAGCCCAGTGGGGGCACATGAGAAAGGACCTGGAGGCACCACTCCTGGCACCCCAACTCATCCTTGCACCTCTGGTCACAGCCTGCGAGGGCACAGGGACTGAGGCTGCTTTCCCACCCACCTCTACAGAGGAAAGGTAAGTGCCTGTGTGCACCAGAGAGCGAAACTGAGCCCTATATGTTTAAACTGGCAAGTTCTGTGTTTGTCATCGAGCTGTAAAATGATACCCTAACAGATGAGGACAGGAACTTCTTGGAAGGCTCAAGCACAGACAGCAGGAGTGGGGGAATAGCATTTTGCTTTATTTCTTTACATGCAATCCAAGGTTTTATTTTTTTTCCTTGCAGTGTTATATTTTTCTATCCAAAAATGGTTATGAGATTGCCAGCTCTGAGAGGCAAGAACAGCCACTCAGTTTGAGAGCTTGTATGGTGCCTGACACACCAGGGCCGGGGTCTCCAACTGGGATACAGTTAATGCACAAATAATCAACACTGGGCTTCGGGGGTAAGGAAAAAGCAAAGCAGAGACTGGAAACACTGTGAATATTTGTATTGATGTATGTACAGTCGTTATCAAAGAGCTCACATCAAAATGAACACTGAGCACCAGCTGCATCCAACTACATGGAGAGGCGGAAGACATTACAGCCATGCAGATGATCCAGAGCAGCAGGTCTGTTTCATAGAATCGTAGAATCTTCCGGTTGGAAAAGACTTTTGAGATCATTGAGTCCAACCACACCCATCATCCGCTAAACCCTGTCCCTCAAAAACTCATCTCCCCATTTTTTAAACACCTCCAGGGATGGGGACTCAACCCCCTCCCTGGGCAGCCTCTGCCAGGGCCTGAGAACTCTTTTGGTAAAGAAATTCTTCCTAATATCCAGTCTGAACCTCCCTTGGCACAGCTTATGGCCATTTCCCCTTGTCCTATCATCTGCCACTTGAGAGAAGAGACCAACACTCACTCTGCCACAGCCTCCTTTCAGGCACTTGTGGACAGTGATGAGCCTCAGCCTCCTCTTCTCCAAAGTAAACAACCCCAGGTCCCTCAGCCATTCCTCGTAGGACTTGTTTTCCAGCCCCTTCCCCAGCCTCGTCGCCCTTCTCTGGACACTCTCCAGCCCCTCAATGTCCTTGTAGTGAGGGGCCCAGAACTGCATTGTAGGAGAACGTGAGCTTAAACCAGCAGCCGGCTCCTGTTTATCACTAGAATGTAGCACCTATTTCAGTGGGTGGATAATTTTAGGTGAATGAGAAAATGCTGCTTTGCTTTGGGTTCCTGCCATGTGCTGGTGGAGATGATGCTCGCAGCAGTAACTCTTATCAGGTGCTGCGTGGTAGGAAAGCAGACGCTCAGCTTGGTGAGTCCTCCCTGCTTTATTTATCACTCTGAGGTGGTACCTTTTTTGGCTGCAGGTGGATCCTGGGCGAAGGCACCAGGTAGGAGGGGAATGTGTGTGGCACAAAGCAAATGCCACCTTTCTTCCTGTG
The DNA here is from genome assembly GCA_033558185.1 of Dromococcyx pavoninus. Lineage (NCBI taxonomy): Eukaryota > Metazoa > Chordata > Aves > Cuculiformes > Neomorphidae > Dromococcyx > Dromococcyx pavoninus. The sequence continues at coordinate 387,241 of JAUMJL010000035.1, read as the reverse complement.
GTGCTGTGGCTGTCAGGAGACGGAGTGTGTGGAGTGAGGAGATGTGTGAGCTACTGCTGCTAGTAAAGATGTTCTTTTTTAGCTTAAATTCAGGGAGAATCCTTAACAAAGCCTTTAACAAATCCAGAAATATTTATTCTCCAGTCCTTTGGTGAGGTGCCAGCCAGCATCTAAGCTACATTTCAGCCCTCAATTTGCCTTGAAGCATCACAAATGTCTGATCAACAACTGGGGTGTCCCAGGGGAGCGTCAAAGAGAGGTGGACTTGGGCTCAGGCAACCCAGCAACCCAGGTCCCTGCCCACCTCACAGGCTTTTCTTTGTCCTCCCCTGGCCTCACCAAACAGGCAGCTCTGAGAAGGGAGTGAGTGAGCTGGGAAGACAGAGGAGTAGGGACCACATTTGTTGCTCACAGCATCAGCAAGGGGCTGCACTGATGCAGGGGTCCTGCACCCAGCCCTGACTTCATAGAATCATTGAACCATAAAATGCCCTGAGTTGGAAGGGACCCAAAAGGATCATCAAGTCCAACCCCAACATTCACACTGTGTGTCCAGTTCTTCTGGAATATTGTCAGCCTTAGTGCTGTGGCTGCTTCCCTGGGGAGCTGTTCCAGTGCTCTACCACCCTCTGGGGGAAGAACCTTTTCCTAATGTCCAACCTAACCCTCCCCTGGCACATCTTCCATTCCCTCTGGTCCAGAGAGAAGAGATCATCACTGCCTCTTCCTCCTCCTCCCTGTGTGAGGAAGCTGCAGACCACAATGAGATCTCCCCTCATTCTCCTCTTCTCCAGGCTGAGCAGTCCAAGTGACTTCAGCCACTCCTCACATGACTTCCCCTCCAAACCCTTCACCAACCCTGTGCCCTCCTCTGGACACTCTCCAGCAGCTTTAGATCCATTTTAACCTGTGGTGCCCAGAACTGCCCCCAGTGCTCAAGGTGGGGCCGCCCCAGTGCAGAGCAGAGCAGGATCATCCCCTCCCTTGACTGGAGAGCAATGGTGGGGGTCCCAGCCAGCACCCAGATTGCTCTTTGGGCTGTGCTGGGCCCTGCACACCTGGTACTGCCGGGCCCTTTGCAGAGCATCATGGTCAGACGAACCCTTACCCTCTGTGAGACCCCGGTGCTTTACGATCATCACCACGTCCCAACCTGCTGAATGGGACAGTAGAAAAGCATCAGGCAAGAGAGACATGGGTTTCCCACCCCTAAGAGCTCTTCCCAGGGGCTCAGCTCATTTTGTGTTAATGCTTGGGAGGAAAGGAGATGAAAAACCTTTGCTCCTGGAGTCAGGAGGACTGTACTTGATGATGTTAGAGGTGTTTTCCAACCTAAACAATAATAAGACTCTACAAGAAGGACCAGTAATAGTGGAACAACTGTCCCTCGAGAGTCTGACAACGGATTAAAGAGCCCAACAGACAACAGGGCACAGCTTTCCCTGTCCATGCGGTATTGTGGAACCTTTACCATGGTTTAATGATGCTTTGCACTGATAATTCTGGACACTGATGTCTTCCTAGAGAGATGTTCATTGGTTGCACAGTGAAGATCAGGTCAGTGAGCCCAGGTTATGTCTCCCATGCTCATTCTCAATCTTCCTTCACAGGCTGAGAGCCAACATCTACAAACACAGACACAAAGTGAAACTACGAGGCAAAGGCCAGCCCTTCCAGGGCTCCCAGCAGTGACACAGGGGTGACAGTGAGGAGAGATCATGGGGACCATGTAAAGTTCATGGCCAGCTGCTGTGTTGCAGATTGGCAGGGACCTGAAATGACCAGTTTCTGGATGCTTTGGGGCTTCTGGTTAGGGTTGCTCTCATGGGAAGAACACGTCAGCTCTTTGAGCCCAGCTGTGACAGTCACAATGGAGGGACCTAATGGTCCCACGGGCTATTCCAGATCTCACAGGTGGTATCTTAGAAGGAACACACTGGTCTCTGCAGTCTGAAACCAGCCCAGGGCTGTGGGAAGCAGCCCTAAACATCCAACCTGCCGTTTTCTCCTCAAAACCAGATGTTGGTCCAGGCAAGGTGGTCCAGGCAAGGCAGTCTCCACGTTCCAGGGGCCATCCACAGAGAGCTATTCGCACAGGCATACTGGGAACGAGGGGATGGGACCATCAGCCCTCCATCCCACTCTGTATCACTTCTCACCCTCACTTCACAGCTCATCAGGGCAGAGATGAATGGAGCAGCAGGGAGATCCCAGCACTGTGAGTTGGCTGCTAGGAAAGCCGGACACCGCCGGGCTCCAAGCCAGGGCACCGTGTGCTGACCTCACCCTGCTCAGCCCCAAATCATAGAATCATAGAAACTTCCAGTTGGAAGAGACTTTTGAGATCATCGAGTCCAACCGCACCCATCATCTGCTAAACCCCGTCTCTCAAAAACTTATCTAATCTTTTTTAAGACTCTTCCAGGGATGGGGACTCCTGGGCAGCCTCTGCCAGGGCCTGAGAACCCTTTTGGTAAAGAAATTCTTCCTGATATCCAGTCTGAACCTCCCCTGGAGCAACTCATGGCCATTTCCCCTTGTCCTGTCACCTGTCACTTGAGAGAAGAGACCAACACTGGCTCTGCCACAGCCTCCTTTCAGGCAGTTGTAGACAGTGATGAGGTCTCCCCTCAGTCTTTTCTTCTCCAGGCTAAACAACCCCATCTCCCTCAGCCGCTCCTCACAGGACTTGTTCTCCAGCCCCTTCCCCAGCTCCGTTCCCTTCTCTGGACACTCTCCAGCCCCTCAATGTCCTTCTTGTACTGAGGGGCCCAGAACTGACCCCAGTACTCGAGGTGTGGCCTCACCAGTGCCCAGTGCAGGGGCACAATCCCTGCCCTGCTCCTGCTGCCCACGCTGTGTCTGACACAGCCCAAGATGCCATTGGCCCTCTTGGCCACCTGGGCCACTGCTGGCTCATGGTCAGCCCCTGTCAACCAACACCCTCAGGTCCTTCTCCTCCAGGCAGCTCTCCAGACACTCTTCCCCAAGCCTGGAACGGTGTGGGGGTTGTTGTGCCCCAAGTGCAGAACTCAGCACTTGGCCTTGTTGACCCTCATCCCGTTGGTCTCAGCCCATGGATCCAGCCTGTCCAGACCCCTCTGCAGACCCTCCCTTCCTTCAAGCAGATCAGCACTGCCACCCAGCTTGGTGTCATCCCCAAACTTGCTAAGGGTGCACTCGATCCCTTTGTCCAGGTCATTAAGCCAACCAGAGGAGCAGCACAGGACACTCTCACCAGTGTCCCAGTCCAGGATGAGCAGTCACCTTCAGACACTGATGTCGTGTTTCAAATACCAGGCTTTAAAAATCCTCCGGGCAACTTAACAGGCAGAATTAACAATGTGCCATGGAGAGCAGCAGCTGTCACAAACAAATTATAGGGCAGGGACAGGAAAACTTGGTCCCAACCACCCCACTGCCTGGGATAGCGCATCTCCGTGGGCTTGTGGTGGTGGCAGGGACCCCCCGACACAGGTGTGCACGGAGGGGGGGGGGTGTGTCTTTGCACACTCCCATGTGTAAGACCTCCCAGCCCCTGTGCCGTGCCAAGGTGAGGGACATCTAAGGATATCTCTGTGCTTCAGCTCGAGCACTGAGGGCTAAGCACAAACAGATGTATAAAAATAAACAGAAATACTAGAGATGTGATTACCAAGGAAACGCATTTACATACAGGAAAACGTCCAAAATGACTGTCATTTACTTCCTTTATTTATTCACATTTATAGAAATGCTCCCACCCGGGGATCTGGGCTCAACCACGCTCACATCACAAGAACTGGAGCCCGCTGGACCCTTGCCCCATCACCCACCACCCACCGCCAGCTTTCTCCACTCCCACGAAGGAAAGCTCTCCCTCCCTGGTGGAGCTCAACCTCTGCAATGCTGGGAAGTGTTTTCTCTCATTTCTCATCTAGGAGCAAAGAGATTCTCCATCAGCTTTCCTACCCTCCCCCCAAGGAAGGATGTTCTGGGCTCCCAGAGGGGCAGAGCCTGCCTTCACCCAGCCCTGGGGGGAATCAGGCACCGAGAGCTGTCGGGGTGAAGCGACAGGGACATTGTTGGGACAGGGATAGGGGGGCATTTCTCGGTCCAGTTGCCAGCAGAGAACATGAAGGGAGATCCAGGATGAGGCAAATTGAAAGAGAAGCATTTTAACTTGCAAGAAATGGAAATCAGAAGAGTGAATTTGGGTCACGCCAAAGCATTTGTTCTACAGGAAATGAAATGTTTTACAAGCCTTTCCTTTTTTCCCTCTCTTCTTCCTTTTATTCTTTTTTTGGGGGAGTGGGGGGTTTACAATAATAATAATAAAAATTTTCATTTAGGAAATGCACAAAGAAAATGTTTTGAGTGCCCTTTTTTCCTGTCGTTGTGCACTGAAGGTAGCCCTGACGCCCGGCTTCAGCCCAAGTAAAAAGGCATTTGAGGCCCATTTACCAACCATCAGCAACAAAACCCTGCACTGTTCCGGCTGGAATTCTCCCAGGCTGCAATCTTGACTCCAAACCTTTCCCCATATCCATGAGAGCCCAGGCAGTGGGCAGTGACATAAGACCGGACTCACTCTGGGGAGTGAGCCAGCTCCATCCCAGTGCCCAGAAGCCTCTGGAGATGCTGGGATGCAGTGAGCTGAGCAAACCTTGAGGTTCCTGATGTTCTTGGAATGACTGCAGCAAGGACTGGGTTGCAGAGATTCCTGCAGTTTTTGGCAGAGAATTGTTCTTTGTGGGGCAGCTTTACCTGATCATTGAATCACAGAGTCATAGAATGCTTTGGGTCAGAAGGGACTTCAAAGCCCATCCAGTCCCACCCCCTGCCATGGGCAGGGACACCTCCCACTGGATCAGGGGGATCAAAGCCCCATCCAACCTGGCCTTGAACACCTCCAGGGATGGGGCAGAACCACTGCTCTGGGCAACCTGGGCCAGGGCCTCCCCACCCTCACAGCGAAACATTTTTTCCTAAAATCTCATCTCAATCTCCCCTCTTCCAGCTGAAAACCCTTCCACTTTGTCCTATCCCTGCACTCCCTGACCAAGAGCCCCTCCCCAGCTTTCCTGGAGCTCCTTTCAGTACTGAGAGGCTGCTCTAAGGTCTCCCCAGAGCCTTCTCTTCTCCAGGCTGAACAACCCCAACTCTCTCAGTCTGTCCTCACATGGGAGCTGCCCCAGCCCTTGGATCATCTCCGTGGCCTCCTCTGGACTTGCTCCAACAGATCCATGTCCTTCCTCTGCTGAGGATTCTAGAATTGGGCAAAAGACTCCCAGTGAGGTTTCACGAGAGCAGAGTGGGGGGGGGGGGGAAATCTCCTTTCTTGACCTGCTGGTGGCACTGCTTTGGATGCAGCCCAGGAGAAGAACGCAGGGACACACACAATGTTGTCACCCCGCTGGCCTCAGCTCTGGAGATGCTCTGCTCTGGGAAGACCAGGGAGGGATACAGTTCTGGCAGGACCACCCCAGCTCAGGACAGGGCACCAGTGACCTGCAGAGCATCCACATTTACCAGACACAAGAAAAGACAGACACAGAGCTCTGGGGCTGCTCTGCCACTGTTGAAGGGAACATTTTGTGCCGTGGATCCTTTGTTACTGATGAACGCCTCTATGTTGGGTCCATCAGATCTCCTGTCAGCTGTGTGGTGGTCCTGCAGGGCTGAAGGGTGGTGCTACAGTCCCCAGGCACCAGAACAAGCCAGGAGAGGGAGGCTGAGTCAGCAGTGCCCACTGCATCACCCACGCCTGCCTCCCTCGGCCAAGGGCAGCTGGAAGATGACACAGTTTGCTGCTCTGTTCTTGTGCTGCCTCTGCCAGGTAATTAGAGCTGACAGGGTGTGTGCAGAGTCGCTGGGTAATTGCCCACACACCTAAGGTGTGGTGGAAGCCGGGAGGTGAAGCAAAATCTTCCACCTGACCTAGATGCAGAGGTGCTGCCCAGCACCAGCGGGATGAGGAGGTGGAGAGGAGGAAGTGAGTGGTGAAATGCTTCTGTGGGCACAGCACGAACCCAGCGTTCCCCCAGGCACTCCAGAGAGGGCACTGACATAACCCCAGACAGGGGAAGGCAGAGGGGCTCCCGCAGGAAGGCGTGGAGAGGGGAAGGAGCATCTCTGCACTGCCAGGGAGGCAGGGGCTGGCACGGTGACACGCTCCATCTGAGCCAGCCCTGCCACAAGGGCTGTGTTAGCAGGAGCCTCACGTGTAGGACAAGGAAGGCAATGCTCTCCTGCCTGCCCGTGGTGGTGCCCACATGTTCAGTTGATCAGGTTAACCGGCTCATTTGCCCACGAGCAGGGTGCCAAGTGCTAATGCCTTTGGACAGGCAGCCTGTGCTGTGCTTGGCTCTCCAGCCCTTCTGGGGCTGCCGCAGGTGCTGCTGAGCTGGCCTTGCTCAGGGCAGAGGGGCTGGGGCACTGCTGCCAGGAATCATGCCAGGAATCACATCAGGAATCATGTCAGCAAGCAACAGCTTCTGCAGCCGTTGACACGACAGAGTGGAGTGGTCTCCATGGTGCAGGGGAGCTGGCCAAAAGAACAGGGATGGGCCATCGAGTCCAGCTCACAATGCTGGCAAACAACCAGATAATAGAGATTAGGGCCAGGACACTCCTTTCCTCCCTTCCCACATCTTCTCGAGCTCATCTCCAACATCGAGAGAGAGAGAGGCTGGAGGCTACAGCGTGCCCCGGCACAGAGGTGCCTCAGTGCCAGCAGGGGTGAAACTCTCACAGCCAAGAGGGAAGCAAAGCCCAGGAGACTTTCCCATCTTAATCTGCAACCTGAAAGTCACTCTCCCCAGCAAAGTGCCATCAGTGCATCTGCATCAAGCAGGGCAGGAGCCACTTTCAGTCTTGGCAACCTCATTACGCAGCAGGAGAAAACATTCCTGGTGGCACACAGGCCGCCCCCTGCCTGAGTTTCTCCCTCGCCCACAGAAACCACACGTCCCCTCCCTCTAGGTTCCCTCACAAAGGCCTCACATCCACCCTTCCTGCTTGTGTCCCACCTTTCCTGGTCTCAGACTCCCTCACCTCACAGTCTTGCCATTTCTTGTCAGGCTGTGCCTGGCTTAAGGTACATCCGTGGTGGGGACCTAGAGCCCTCCCTTCCAGTCCTTTCCTCCCACAGGGATGTGAACTCCAGGCAGAACTGGTCTTGTGTCCATATTCACCCTCGGAGCTTCCCTGGTCAAACAGCTTCAGCATCTGATTTGCTTCATATCTCAAAGTCTACAATCTTCCAAACCTTGGGGAGAAATCAGTTCCTGCCCAGCCCAGCCCATCTGGGAGACACCAAACCAAATTGCAGCAGTTCAATCCAAAGTTATCAGCAGGACAAAATTCTCTTTTTTTCATTTTTTTAGCAAAACAAACCCCAAACTCATGTCCCCCGTTTCTGCCTGGCACAGCAATTTGACTGTGATCAGGGTTATCCGTAGCACTTGTTCTCTCATCTCTACCCTGGAAGATAAGTTCTCCCGTATCCACGGTTCCCTGGATTACTCATTCCTCCTGGATGAGGCCTTCTAATTCTTCCATTTTATTGCTCATGTTCCTGGCATCAGTGCAGAAATACTTGAACTGCTTCTGCCTTGTCTTATCTGAGCTCTCAGCCGAGGAGTTGCCGTCCGCTTGCTGGCTGGAGGGCCTGGCTGACGTCGGCTTTTGGCAAGGTAAGTGCTCTCCCATTCCTTGCTGCTTTCTGCTTTTCCTTTCTTGGTTGCCCTTCTCCTACTGACGTGGTCATCCTCCCATTTTATGTGTATTCCAGGCAGGGAGCAACTGAGGCCAAGAAAGGAAACACACTGAGACAGCGCCAGGACCCATCCACAGGGAACATCACTTCTTATCTTTCTTCCTCCTGATAACCTCCTTTTAGTATTATCCACTGCAGACTCCCTTCTCAAGTTCTTTATCCACTTTAATTCTGTGATCCCATCTCCTCTAGGATAGCTAATAATTTCCCAGGGGTGCTTTATCCTGTAGTTGTTTGGATCCAGGCAGATGCACTGTGATGCGTTGCCTTTGTGCAGAAAACCCAGGGCTTTCTTGATCAAACCACATTTGGAGAACCCATCTTGCATTTTAGTCCCTTTCTCCATACATCTCAATGACTTTTAACTGTTCTCCCATTTAACACAACCTCAAAAAACTTGGGGAATGAGGAGATGGAAGCACAAGGATGAGAATAAGGGTTTTCTCTTCTCACTTATATCAGCCTCAGCCCGTGCATCTCACCTGGGTTCTTCCTTTTCCGCGTGGCTGCAAGTGAGAGGGGAATGAGGCCATGTAATGCCTACAGAAAAGGCTGCTCCACTCTGACCCTCTGCCACGAGCAGCCCACTTAGAAAAGAAAGGAACTGCAGGACACATTCAGCCACACAACAGCTGGGAACCTGAAGTGTAAGTTATCCATCCCATTAAAAAGCTCAAGGATAAAAATCCTCCTCTAGTGGCATTGTTGTTTTCAGGAACACCTTAAATAAGCTTTGATTTTTCATTTCTTATGTCCTTGTTACACAAAAGCAGCAGAACAGCTCTCCACACAAGCACCATTATCTACTTAACACATCAGGATAGGGAGGAACAAAACCTGGTTTTATGGCTGTTCCTTGGGCTCAGCTCATCCGGCTACACCAAAATCCAAGCGATGGACCACCCCTCCAACCACTGCCATGGAAGGTACCACTGTCAGATGATTTTATCAGTCAGGACTATGATGATCACTTGTGGATTTCATGCGATTTCATCCTTCCCTTTGGCAAAAAGTGAAGTGCAGGCACTGAGCTCATTACAGAATTCAGCAAAGCTGCCCTCCTGAGCCACCCAGACACACAACAGCATCATTTGCTCTCTGGTTTGGGAGACAACTGCAAGGAGCAAGGGCAAGAAGGGCAACGAGGATGGTGAAGGGGCTGGAGAACAAGTCCTAAGAGGAGTGGCTGAGGGACCTGGGGTTGTTCAGCCTGGACAAGAGAAGGCTGAGGGGAGACCTCATCACTGTCCACAACTACCTGAAAGGAGGTTGTGGTGAGGTGGGTGTTGGTCTCTTCTCCCAAGTGACAGGTGATGGGATGAGAGGAAATGGGCTCAAGCTGCACCAGAGGAGGTTCAGTTTGGACATCAGGAAAATTTTCTTCACTGAAAGGGTTCTCAGGCCCTGGCAGAGGCTGCCCAGGGAGGGGGTTGAGTCACCATCCCTGGAGGTGTTTAAAAGACAGGTTGATGACCTTCTTAGGGACAGGGTTTAGTAGTGGACAGGTATGGTTGGACTTGATGATCTCAGAGGTCTTTTCCAGCCAGATGATTCTATGACTCTGTGAATTCCATCCACAAGCCAGATGTCATCAGGTGAAGGATTTGTCCACTTATAGCCAAGTCCATCAAATGCAGGATAAGTCAGACACCAACATTAGACCTGAAAATAAAGCACAGACCATTCCGTGATTCCCAGCAGTCATTCCTGGCACTGTTTCTCTGCTCTTTGCCTCCTGGCCTGCTTCAAAAAAAAATTCCACGGTCAAACCAGCCAAAGTCGAGAATTTCCAAGAGACGTGAAAATAGCAGAATGCAAATTTTGTGGAGGCTTGAAATTTCAAGTGATTTACCGGTGTCAAACCCGTAAAATCAATTTGGCAGGTGTTCGCTGGTTAAAATTAGTTTTAACTGAAAGCTGGAGGCATTATTGTGGGTGTCTTTGAGCATTGTTTGGGATGCACAAGGCGTAAGCATGACTGTGTGTGCACAGTGCATGTGTGCACACTGCAAAGTAATCCTTCTTCTCCTTTGTAAGGTTTTTTGTGCTCACTTGGAGATCGCTGCGGACGAACGCCGTGCGGCTCGGCACCGCAAAACAGTGTTTGCAGGGGGTTTCTGGTGCTTGAAACTCCTCCTGCGCTGTGGTCCTGGGGTGGGTGGGGTGGGGTCAGCAGGGTGATGGAGGAAGCTCCCTGCAGGTTTGCTCCCCAGGCAAGAGCAGCCAGGAGAGCTGATGTCACGGGGCAGCAAGGGTGAGAGATCCAAGGAACTCATGGCATTTATCTCCCACAGGAGGACAGGCTGAGAGAGTTGGGGTTGTTCAGCCTGGAGAAGAGAAGGCTCTGGGGAGACCTTAGAGTAGCCTCCCAGTACTGAAAGGGGCTCCAGGAAAGCTGGGGAGGGGCTCTTGATCAGGGAGGGCAGGGATAAGACGAGGAGAACAGTTTTCAGCTGAAAGAGGGGAGATTGAGGTGAGATCTTAGGGAAAAATCCTTTCCTGTGAGGGTGGGGAGGCCCTGGCCCAGGTTGCTCAGAGCAGTGGTGGCTGCCCCATCCCTGGAGGTGTTCAAGGCCAGGTTGGATGGGGCTTTGTTCCTGCCCACGCATTAGAACTGGATGGGCTTTAAGGTCCCATCCAACCCAAACCGTTCCGTGATTCTATGATTCATATAAAGGCAAATGGGTTCTGCTCTCCCTGACCGAGGCAGCTCCTGTCTGTGTCGCTTCCCCACGGCAGAGCTGCCCTGGCCCTTCCAGCAGATGTGACTGACCCTGGGTGTGGGGTGGGATTACTGTCTATTCCTCCCACCCCAGACACCGTTGGCTGCTCCTCCTGCTCCTGGCTTCCCCAGGCCCTTTGCTTGCTGGTTTAAAGGCTCTTTTCATTGGGCTGCATAGAGGGGTGGGAGATATCTGCCAGAGGCTGCAGGGCGCTGCTCTCCAGGTCGAGCTGCATGATGCAACCCAGCATCTTCAGAGAGGCTCTTGGCAGCTGCCTGTGTGGACCAGCACAGCACCCACCTGCCTCAGCACCTGCTGTGCACCCCACACCTTGGGGCAGTCCCTCAGCTCCAGCAGCACTGGGAGCAGATCTCATCCTGACCAGTGCCTCCAGCCTATTCTCTCTTGGAGCAGAGCCACGTCTCCTTCTCTCTCCTTGTTATTTTTCCCTGGGAGCCTAACAGATGCAGGAGAGGGATCAGAGGCAACTTCAGGAGGAAGGAGGTTGTGTTTTGCAGTGGTAGGTGTAGATGGGTGCATAGAGAGGGAGCCCGGTGGGACCTGAGTAGAGATGAGAGCAGACCTGCAGTGCACATTCCTGCACCCCTGACTGCTCAAACCCCCACTGCTAACATCTCCCACTGCAGATCACACACACCCAGGTACTCCACAGCTGCCTCTCAGGCTCCCTTGGCCATGCAGTCCCCTCACAGGACCTGTTCATGCATTGCTGGGAAGCCTAAAGCCTGTGCAGGCAGTGCTTGGCTGGAGAAACGAGCACCCTGCAAAATCAGCTGAGAGGGCCTGACTCTGCCCCTGTGCAGCAAGCCAGGAGGACACCATCTCCCTTCATGCATTGAGAAGAACCAGGCTCCAGCTGCCTGCCTTGCCCTTTCCTCAAGAGGAGATGCCATTTTGTGACATTCCTGTTGTCACCAGGGAGCAGCTGCAGTGTTGCTTGCTCATCCTGCTGTCTCTTGGGAAACTGCCAGATCCCAGTGACCCCAGTACATCCCACCCACTTATACAGTCCCACTGTGCCACTGGCTGGTGCTCTCCACCCCAAGGAGGAACTCCCACACTACATCTCATCCTCACAACAGTCACCAGTGAAATCCAGTATGCGATGCCGTCTGCACCACCAGGGACATGGTGGGATCCCAGGACACCCAATGCACCCTGTTGCACTGCCAGACCCCGCTGCACCCCTCTGCACTGTGGGACTCCAGTGGTCCCTGTGTAGGATCTCACTGTCCCACCATATGCAGCAGTGTCAACAGAATCCTCTTCCTCCCTCTGCAATTCCCTTCCCTCCCCATTCCTCACACCAGCTGCCTGTCCTGGAGGAGACTTCCTTCCATCAGCAGGGACTCTGCTCATGGCCAGTGTCTGCTGCAGCAGCACAGTCAAGTATTTTGGGAGCTGGTGTTAAGGACTCCAGCAGCTGGGGTGATCTCCCCTCCATCGCCCCACTCTGCTGTGGCTGGGGAGGAGCAGCCTCTGGAAAGCAGGTGTTGAGTCCTTCAGCACATTTTGCAAGAGGAAAGTTGTGAACTCCATTGCCCCTGTCAAATCCTCCTGTCGTGTTCATGTCTGACCTCCCTCGTGCCCTCTCAGCTTACTGCTGGAAAGGAAATGCTTCCCACCTCTCCTGCTGCTGCTGTGGGACTGGAGCCATGGAACACCCCGGCGGTGGCTCTGTCTCTAGGTTGGACACCATATCCTGGTGCAGGCTGATATCTGAGACTCCTTTTGGGGGTTTCTAGGGTCTTTTGCTCAGGTAGACCATTTTCACGCTGGCTAAGGCTCTCCAGATGCCTGAGAAACCCATGCTCTGCTTTGCTCCACACCTCCAGCATGGAGAACTGATCCCCACTCCTCTCCTCTCCTCTCCTCTCCTCTCCTCTCCTCTCCTCTCCTCTCCTCTCCTCTCCTCTCCTCTCCTCTCCTCTCCTCTCCTCTCCTCTCCTCTCCTCTCCTCTCCTCTCCTCTCCTCTCCTCTCCTCTCCTCTCCTCTCCTCTCCTCTCCAAACACAGCATCTCTGCTCACCTCCCCATGGTGCTGGGGCTGCTCTCCTATCCAGAACATCATCCAGTTCTGCAGACAGACCCCATTCCCAAATGCTTCCCAGGGATCAGAAGCTGCTCCAGGACCTCAGACCCATGGCAGAGCAAGACGTGCCCAGATCCAGGGGCTCTGATCTGGATCCTCGACAAGCAGCAGCAGGGCTGGACCAGCATCACTCCCCTCCTCACTCCAGGGTCAGGAAAGAATCCAGAGGGCAGGCAGGGAGCCCTTTTGTCTCCCTTGTGGGAATTAAAAATAAGCAGAAAGGGTTTGGTTTTCATTAATATTTTTCTTCAAAAGTTTTCTGGCTCCCCTTCCCTTCCCCATCTTCTGCCAATGTTTCTTCGAGGGGGCGGGCGAGCGAGGAGCAGGGAACGTCTGGCAGGTTTTTGTTTTCAATTCGCACAAACCGATTTGTGTGTGTGTGTGTTTTTTCTCTTTCTGGAAATTTGCTGCAGACAGGCATTTCCTGCAGAAACCATCATTTTCAAGAGAAAAATACCTTGCAAACACGTTTGGTCCCCCTCAGTTGTCCCTGGGTCTGCAAAACCCTGGGCTGGGCTGCTTTGTTGTGCACCAGCCACCACCCCACCCCAGCCCTGCTCCTCCCGTGTCCGCTGCCCCTCTGCACCCCAGCACACCACCTCCCCCTGCTGCCCCTTCGCTCTGCGGGGCTCCAGTTGGGTTTGTCTGGCTCCCATGAAGTCAAAGACACAAAGGGATGCTCCAAGTTTGGGTTATGTGTAAGACCTTGGTGATTGATCAAGAGAGGGATCATGTTGGTACAACTCCACCATGGCATCCTGTCTTGGTGGGGCAGAGATGCCCTGTCTTGGCAGAAGACCACTCCAGATGTTCTACCAGCTGTTCACCTTTGGTTTTCTCCCTGCTCACAGTGGCACCGCCGCCTCCTCAGTCCTCTGGAGGACAGGGATGGCCACAGCCAGGCAGGAGAACCTGAGAGGAGAGGGGTCATCTGCCACTTGAAGACCCAGCATCAGCTTTAGCCTCTGCCCACCCGTGTCCCCAGAGAGCCCCACATCACCTCCAAAGCCCATCCTGACCTGGACTTTCTTAGATGAAGTTCTCTGGTCCTGGAGTCAGTGCTGGAGGGCAGGCACGGGGGTAGCCAGGAGTGTGAGGTTAAATAATTCATTCCTCATAAATCTTTCCTAGAAACAATTTTTTTCTTCCCAGGGAGACACATTACCACCTCACACACACAAACCTGACCAGGAATTATAAGAGCAGGTTCCTGCAGCAGCAAACGGGGCAGCAAGAAGGAAGAGAAGGGAAGAAATAAAATATAGATTCTTGAACTCAGACCTGGGAAGCAGCAAAGCATCAATCTTGTTAAAGGACTGGTGTGGACTCTCCAGCCAGCCCACTTCATCCTGACTCCTGACAGGCCCCGATGATTTGTGCCTGCTCAGCAGAGGAGAAGTCCCATAACTCACCCGCCGAGACGGCGTGGGATGGAAGCGCGACCCGGTGAGCGAGGAGTGACTCATCGCCCGCCGCATCCCGCATCCTGCCGCGCCACCGGGGCTCCCCGCGTCCAGCCCCACCCCGCACCTCCAGGGCGGCACAAAAACCCCTGCAGAGCTCGGCAGGATTTGCTTAAAGATTTACAGGGTTTGAGGTGTTTTCAGCCGTCAGTCCCGGTTACAAGGGGAGGGCTGAAATTCCTGGGTTGCCCTGATTTACTGCGCATCCCTACGGTGTTTGGCTGGAAAAGAGGGGCAGTGGCTGTTCCCCGCCTCGTGAGCTGCCAGGATTTGCCCTTTACTCCCAGCTAAAGCAGAGGAATCCTGCCATTGCTTCTGATGGCAGCGGGTCGAGCCCGCAGGGCTCCGTAAAGATGTGCTGAGCATGGTGATCGTCTCTGAGCTGGACGGTACCTCTGCTCTGAGCCCTGCCCGCAGGCACCGGGGCTGAATTGTTGATTAGCTCAGAATCCCGAGCAAGGAGAGGAAATTCTCCCTGGAGCCCTGCCAGGCCAAGTCCACATCCAAAAATACATCCTGCCGTCCTGCTTGGAGCCCAGAGGTTTTTTTGGAAGGGAGGCTGCAGCTGCTTTGCATGTGAAAAATAACAGCAGCCCTGAGATCCCTGCATCCTCGTGAAACAGCGCTGGAGTCACTTTCAAATCACAGCATTTATTCCAAAAGAGAGATGAGGAGAAGAAAAAGGAAAAGACACACATGCACCGCCACGGATCTGGCAGGCAAAAACAGCTCCAGGGCTTCTGTTTGCCCATCACAGGAAGATTTACTAGGGGAAAAATATAGGCTGATTAATTATGCAGCCGGTTTGGTCCATTATATCATAAAACCCAGCTGTGTAGGACAACCTTGGAGATGATACCTCTCCAGCATTATCTCAGCCCGGAACCAGGCGCCTGGAGCCAGGAGAAGCCGTCTCGGCACTGAATCCTCGCCGCTGCGCAGAGCGATAGCATCTTCCCAAACCCACCTTTTCCATTTGAGATTAGGAGTGCAGTGAACTTTGATATTGTACCACTGCTAATTCCAAGCGGCAGGGCCCTCGCCGGTGTCACCGGAGGCCTCGGGTTCATTCAGAGAGCTGCGGCAGCTCGCGAGGGGAGGAGGGAAACCAGCCAAAGACTCCCCTTGAATATTAATGAACCATCAAAGCTTTTAGCTGCATGGCCGTGTCTGAGCGCGACTGCTCTCCAGGGCTCTGCTATGCTTGGCACAATAAAGCCTTGGTAATTATTTCCAATAACTAATTTAGATTATCATTAGCCCCACATTGGAGGCACAGAGAATGCTGCCCTTTCAAACACTTGAACCACTGAGCCTCAAAAATAAAACGTTCGCTCTCTGCAAAGAGATCTTTGCCAGCTCTAATAAATTAGAATATATTTGTGTGCGTTAACGCCTGTGGTGGCTCAGGATAATGAGAGCAGGTTGTGTCTGGGAACGGAGGAGAAGGCGGCCCCTCCTTTGCCTCCCCCTGCTCTGCAGAGCGCACATTCCTTCAGGCCCCAATTTGTCCCCATTACCCTCCTGCACCCCCAACCCCAAACCACTCAGGCCTGGCAGTCGACCCTGTCACAGCTGGTAATAACCCATAAATCATTCCACACCTTAACACAGAATTTCTGTGTGGTGTTAACAGGTTCCTGTGCCCCAGCCCTGTGCCAGGCTGAGGGCTCTGCACCCCATGACAGGGGCTCTGCAACCCATGGTGAGGGCTCTGCACCCATGGCAGGGGCTCTGCACCCCACAGCTGGGGCTTTACATCCCACGGCAGGGGCTCTGCATCCCATGGCAAATGCTTTGCACTCCATGGCAGGAGTTCTGCATCCCACAAAGAGGGCACTGCACCCCATGATCAAGGTTCTGCATCATATCGTGGGGTCCCTGCACTTCATGGCAGAGGCTCTGCACCCACGGCAGGGCCTCTGCACCCCATGGCAGGAGACCTGTGCCCCACAGCACGGCTCTGCACCCCATGGCAGGGGCTCTGCATCACACCACAATGGGGGCACTGCACCCCAAGTTCAGGGTTCTGCATCACATCGGCTCTGCATCCCCTGGTGAGGTATCTGCGCCCCACAGCACAACTCTGCATCCCATGGCAGCGTCTTTGCATCCCACAGCAAGGACTCTGCACCCCACAGAAGGGGCTTTGCATCCCATGGCAAATCCTTTGTGCCCCACAGCGGGGGTTCTGCACCCCATGGCAGGAGCTCTGCCCTGACCCTGCTGCTCTCTGCAGCCAGGGGGGCTCCCCAGCCCTGCCCTCCCCTCCCCTGCAGCACCCAGGAAAGGCTCCCCAGCTCCTCAGCCGTAGGCGCTGCCAGCACACCTGGGAGGGGCTCGGCACGGTGGTCCCGACACCGTGGGGCTCCTCCAGCCAGTGTCATGCTCACAGAGCAGCCTGTGCCACCTCCCGACTGCCTGCTCACCCACTGCCACCCACTCTGCCTCCACAGAGCAATCCCCAGCCAGCAGGGATGTCCCAGGGAAGGGGCGGGAATGTGGCACATCTCCAACCCTCAACTGGCCAGCTGACCTCTGACTTCCCAAGAGGAAGGTGAAGTGCCCACCCTGAGCCCAGAATCTGTCCTGCTCCCCCTGCCCCCACCAAGAGGAGTCCCGCCTGGAAATCCTCCCTCTGCCACGGCAGGGGCCTTGGGACCTTGGGTGAATCACTCCAGCTTTCACAGCCTCCGTTTCATCAACTGTGTCATTAGGCTAATGATAATTAATGCCTGCAAAGGGCTTTATGCTCTTCAGCTGGAAGGTGATAGTGAAGGGTAAATTATTGTTATTACCATAAACACAGGGTACCTGCCACTTACCACGGGTGGGACCTGCTTTCTGTCTTGCCTCAGCTCTTCTTGGTTTAGGACCTGGGTCAGGTGCGAGCTTTGCTTCCTCCTTCATTCCCAGTGAACCTGCATTTGAGATGGGCACAGCTGGGGCCTGATCTATCATGGAAAGGCTCAAAAATAAGGCTTGAACTCATTTCCTGGAAGCGTGCACATGGTGGCACAGCTGGGGTAGGATGCAAGAGCTTCCTCCACCATCTCCATGCCTGTTCTCCAAGGGGATGGTCACCTTCCTCTCACTGTTGTTCGTGTTTACCACTTCAGTGGTGAACCCAGCTGAGTTGCACCCCTTCTTCAGTGCCTCAACACGTGTGTGTGCATGGATGTGTGTGTGTGCAGAGAGAACACGTGTGCTAGGAAGCACTGGCTGGGTTTCTGAGGGATGCAGTGTCCAGCAGGAGCTCAGGGGACTCGCACTGCTGACCCACCATACGCTGAAGCAGCCACGACCCAACACCCCCCCCCCCATCCCTGGGGCTGTGGCCATCCAGTGTCCCCACGTGCCTCTCGTAGCCAGAGGGGACAGCAGCCACGATGGGATGAGAGCAAAACCTTCAAGTGTCCCAGATCTTCCTGGCCAACACTTGTCCACCCCTTTCTCCATAAGGGCCACACATCCCAACTGCCTTCTCATTGTTATCACTCCACTTCTGCACATTTCCTTATTAAACCTGTTTGTGGCTCAAATTTGGTCAGAGGGTTGATTGAATTCACTATTTACTTATTTTTAATCTTCTATTCCCAGTGGACAGTTTCAGTTTTCATTAAAAATCTTTCATCAGAATAAGCCAAAATTGTTGAAGTATGTTTCTGTTTTTTATTAAAATCTTCAGTGGAAAAAACCCCAGACATTCCCCTCCATCCCTTCTCACCCCTCCTCCCCATTTTTGTTGAAATTCTCCCTACAGCAAATTCCTGTTGCTGATCCGTGGGACTGCCTGCTGAAGGGGCTCATCTCCCCCAGGCAGAGAGAGCAGGGGCATTGTCCCAGCCATGCCCTCTCCTCACCCACCCCACAAGTCTTTGCAGAGTCACAGCAGTGCTGGTGGTTGGGACATCTGGAGGTTCCAATCCATCCCCCCCTCTCAGAGTAAGACCAACGCCAGCATCAGATCAGGGTAACCATGGCTTTGTCCAGCCAAGAGTCACCAAGGATGGAGATGTCTCTGTCTCTGTGACCCTTCTCAGAGCTGCACCACCATCCTCTAAGAAGGTTTCCCTCCTATGTAACCCAAACATCCCAAGCTGCAGTTTGTGGACGCTGCCTCTTGTGCCTATGCCTGCCACAGCCAGTTTGGCTCTGCTGTCCCTGTATCCACCCTTCAGGCAGCTGCAGGCTGTTCCCAGCTCACGTTTCCCCCAACTAACCCAGCCCAGATCCCTCCTGCTTTTCCTGCAGGTCGTGTGCCCCAGGCCCCTCACCATCCCCTTGCTCCAGTTTCGCCACATCCCTCAGAATCATAGAATCATAAGGTTGGAACAGACCTCTGAGATCATCGAGTCCAACCGTGCTGTCTCCTTACTAAACCATATCCCAAAGAAACTCATCTGTCTTTTAAACACCTCCAGGGATGGAGACTCCACCACCTCCCTGGGCAACCTGTTCCAATCCCTGACCACTCTCTCAGTGAAGACATTCTTCCTGATGTCCAGTCTAAACCTGTCCTGGTGCAACTTGCGGCCGTTCCCTCTCGTCCTGTCGCTCGTCACTTGGGAAAAATTTCTTTACTGGCAGAGTGGTGAAGCCCTGGCAGAGGCTGCCCAGGGCAGGGGTGGAGTCTCCATCCCTGGAGGGGCTCAAAAAGCGTGTCGAGTGGCACTTCAGGACACGGTTTAGTAGGCACAGTGGGGTTGGGATGATGGTTGGACTGGATGAACTGAGAGGTCTTTTCCAACCTTAACAATTCCATGATTCTATGATAACTGGGGGCCCAGCACTGGACACAGTACTCCAGATGCAGCCTCCCCCATGCCATGTGGAGGAGACAACTGCCCTCAATCCATCAACTGTGTCTGTCCCAGCACAGCCTGGTACAATCCCCTCATGCACAGCGAGCACGAGCTGTCGGCCAGCGCTCAGTCCAGACTCCACTGTAACCTCCAGGTCCTCAATAACCTGCTGCTCAGCCAGTCATGTCCCAGTCTGGACCAGTGCACAAGGCCAATCTGCACCAGGTGCACTTCTTTGTACTCCTCACTGCCCTCAAGAGAAATGCAGCAGCTCTGGTTGACCCGCTCTCCAGCAGCAGCTGGACCAGCCAGAGCAGCTCAGAGCTCCAAACCTCTTTCCATGCTCAACCTGAAGCTGCCTCCCAAATCAAGGTCTGGTCAAACGCACCATTCCCACACATGGCACCACAAGCCTGGCAGCTTCAAAGACCTTCAGAAATCCCCACCATTCACAGATGGACAAGAGCACTGGCCACAGCCTAGAAGGGTCCCTGCATCTCCCCCTCCTGCCTCCTGACCACAGAGCCATGGTTCGTGGCCTTGGTTCACACCATCTAAATCATTATCTGTGAAATGTAATTACCTCTCCTCCTTCCCCCTCCCACCTCGGTTCCTCTCTCAATCCCAAAGTGATTTCTTCCAGCCCATGTTAATGTTCTTGGAGGAAATGGGTTATCTTTCCTATCTTTCCATATGTGCAGAATCGCAACTCCTACCCCCCTGGCTCAGCACTGCATACTAATAGGGAGGAGGCTGAGATGGAAATGTATCAAAATGCAAGAATTCAGCTTTGCTTTTGCATCCTCAGAAGCCTTATTTTGTTTTTTTGGGCCAAACGCATCGTGCATTTTCTGTAACAATGAGCTCGTATCACACTTATTATGATAAACTGAGGAGGTGCTTTCCACACCAGACTGAAATCCCGCAGATTGACTTCAACTCTCAAATATTTTTGGACACACGCACATTTTTCCATGGCGTTTCTGACAAGGGGAGTATCCTGCCTGCAGCTGGGCTTTGTGTGAGTGCAGCAGCCAAGCCCCACACAGTGGGACCTCTTGCTGCTTCTCCATGAGTGGGCGGCTGCTGCCGTGTCTTTGCTCCCCGGGCAGTGCCAGGGCAGTGTTCACCCTGCACAGGACTCATCCAAAAGTACTGGAAAATATTTATTTTACCACTCTAGGATAAATCCAGTCCCAACCCTGTGACCAGCCAAGGCACAGAGGCTTTTCAGCCCCCCACCAGCCAGGACATCCCACCCAGCCTGTAAAACCACCCACTGAACTGCAGAAATCAAGAAATCATCCCCATCTTGAACATTGTCCTTCTGGTTCCCAATTAGGCACGGGAGAGCCTCTGGAGAACCAAGCCAGGCAGATACCCCTGTAGCTTTGCTCTTTTGCTAAGCAAGGTGAGGCAAAAAGTCTCATTCATTTGTGTCCCATCAAGCTAAGCAGCCACTGCAAGCTCCCAATCCATGCAAACAGCTGGAGCATTTCCCTATGCAAAACCATCCCCTTCTATCCCACAGTGATCAGCTACATCCCAAAACCTCTGCATCTCCTTGGCTGCACTCAGCCAGTGCCACCTCGACCTCTTTAATCACCCTTTGCAGACACTGGGCTGCATATTCCTCCAGACACAAGAGATCTTCCATCGCCTGCACCCACCCCATCCCCACCAAGCGGTGTCCAGCCTCATCCCCAGAGACCATGAGCAGAAATGTGCTTAAAACCACAACAGATGCAATTAAAAAAAAAGTGTTTTCCTTCTTCCCACGGACTGGTCAAACCTGGGAAGATGCTGCGTGGGATAAAACCTCAGGACGCAGCAACCCACAAGCAGGTTTTCAGCCAGTCCCTTTAAGGACATTTGGTGCATGGGGAAAATAACCACCGGGTAAAACTCTCCGGAGTTAATTCCTGGGAAACACGAGTGCCACGCTGTGGTGAGGGCCCGGCGAGCACAGAGAGCTCACCCACGGATCACCCCAGGCAGCAGCCTCTGCCGAGGGCAGGAGATGAGGCAGAGGGAAGCTGCATTTTGGCACATCAGCTCCATCCTTCACCTTCAGAAACGCGTGCAGAAAATGAGAGCAGAAATGTCTTTCCTGACAGGTTTGAATTAAGAGATTCCAGCTTTTTATAAACCATCTTTGGATTTCCTGAAAGTTAAAGTGCCGGGCATCATTTGTATGCAGGATGTATTCTAGCTCAAAGGTACCAGAACTAATGCTGTCCTGTTAATGAACTGAGTGAGTAATAGCCATGGGTATAGAAAGCTTATGTCTGAAACTAATCCTAGTTAATGAATCTATTGTTACAGGTATTAAATGGTGACAGGGGGTTTCATCCATCAGCCCTCCATTAATCACAGTGTCCCCGCCTATGCTTATTATTTAGAAGCCAGCAAAGGGATCTTAATGATATTAGTAATAGAGCGGCTGTGGTACGTGACCCAGGACAGGCTGGGGATTTGAGGTGACGAGTGTCTGATCACATGAAGGCATTTTAGAGGTGATCCGAGTGGCTTTGCTCCCCATGGCGTGTTATCTTGTCTCTGCCAGCTTGCTCTGCTCAGACAGATCTGCTCCGAGAGCATCGGCGCGCAGAGCCGCCGCGGCCACGCGTGGAGCCTCAGCTCTGCTGTCTGTGAGGAAATCCGGCTCTGGCCGTGCTCTCAGCAGCCCCTTCCCCCGAGACACCCACCCGGAGCCCGGGCGTGCAGGGGCACCCCGAAGGGCCCGAGGGTGCTCACAGGGCGCAACGCGTGGGCAAGGGATGACTTTGTCTGCACAAGTAGCCAGGTGCGAGCCCACGTGGATGAGCACAAATACCCACACACCCACACAGCCTCGGAGCAAATGACTCAAGGGTTTCTCTGGAAAGACGTGAGGAGCATCTGATATCTTACGTTAATTCTCCATCTGGACGCGCTCCGCGTGTGCTTTAGGACAGGATTCCTCTCACCTACCACGGTCCCCTGAAGTCACATCTACAGTCAGAGCCCAGCAAAGGGACTGCATCATCTCCAGCGCAAGACAGGCTCTCTGAGAGGGCCAGGACAGCAACTAAGGTAAAACCAGCCACCACCATCAGGGACGGTCCTTCGCTACCTGCCTGCAGAGCAGCCTGCGTGGTTGGCTTTGACTTTGAGTTGCTGATGGCTGTGATGAGTCCCATCCCTGCACACCTCAGCTTCAGGTGTGTGAGGCTGCGCTTCATGAGCATTCTCATGGTTGGGTGGATTGGGAGGGGTTCTTGCTCTAATGAGTTGAAGAGTTCCTGTCCATTCCTCTCCTGAAGACTACCGTGCCCCGAAGGGTTAATTCTCCTGAAAGTTAGCACCGTGGCCCTGGATGAGGGACATACCTGGAGCCACTGCAGCAGAGCTCACTGGACAGCAGGCAGCTGCAGGGCCAGCAGGTCATCCTGGTGGGGTGGGCAGCGATGCCATGTAGGTCAGGGACCTTCCCTCAGCACGTGAGTGAAAAATCCTGGATATAAGTCTACAGCAAATGAACAACCCAGAGGTCCCCAGGTCTTTGCACAGCTTTTTCACCTTCAGCCACAGCTGCAGTTCATGATCTGCTTAGATTTGAGAGAAAGCTCCCCAGTCAGGTGGGTGCCATAACTGCAGCATCCTTGGTGATCTGCTCCAGCTGATGGAAATAGAGGGATGCCCAGACACCATCCAGGAGGCTGCAGCACTGGAAGAGCAACAGTCCCAGTGCTCAGGTACCCAGTGTCCCCACAGAGCTCACAGCACGTAGGGAGCACCAGGCCAAGGCTGTAGGGAACAAGATGTGCTGACTTGATGACCAAGTGCAATGACTTCAAGAGGTGACAACTGATTCAGGGAAGAACACATGCTGCTGAAGAGCACTCCAGCAGAGACCAGCTCTGGAAGGGAGCTGGGGCAGGGGTGAACTCATCCTCCCTCACAGCAGATTTAGAAGAATAGGTGAACACTCACCACCCAGCACCATGAGAAGCTCTTGAGAAGCTGTGCTCTCAGGACACCTTGGTGCCACTCAAGTGATGGGAGGTCAAACTACATTGTCCAGCAGCCCTGGAAATGTGTGACCCTCCCCTCTTTTGTGGGAAGCCAGGAAGTCAGATGGGTTTGCAGGAGAAGAGGGAGTGAGGGACTGGAACTCTCCAGGAGTCTTCTACCCACAGCAAGGGAACCTGCTCTGGCAGCTGGTGTGGGAGCTCCGTGTGACTCCACTGACCTGCTCTGGGGGAAGAGCTGAGCTGTGGTAAATGCTGCATGTCCAAACATGAATTGGGCATCCTCAGGGTTCCTTCCCACCAAGCCCATTTCACAGGGTCATCCCGTGCTGGCCAGCTGGGCATGGACCAGCTCTGCAGACCCACGGGGCTGATCAGTCCTTTTCTATTCTCTGCAAGGACTCAGAGCCCTGAATTTCCATGAAAACCAAGACAGGTAATCTGGCACTTGGCTATATTTTTAGGTTAATAACAGATGTGTAAATATATATATGTCTCATCTTCACAGGTATTCAGAGCCAGGAGCTCACCACTTGCCAGTGTTTAAAACAAGCCCAGATCTAAGCTGATAAGCTGAGTGTAAACCCAGATCTAACCCAACACCTCACCTTGCCAGCCCTGCAAACACCCCCCCTGTTGCAGTGCTGTTCGCACAGTGCAGCCCTGCATGGCTGGAGCCCAGCAACGAGACCTCAGAGCCTGCAGGAGCCACCAGCAGCCCCACCCCTGCGAGCTCCCCACAGCCCCCCACTTGCTCTGCTGCCCGGGCTGAGGTTGCAGAGCTTCCCAGAAGAGCTGATGCCAAAATCTGCCCACAAGCAGAAGGGTGACTCCTCCAGCTGAGCGCTCAACCCAAACCCTCCTGCCACAAGAACAATGTGGTTTGGGGGATGTGTTTTCTTGCAGCGTTAGGAAACCATACTCATTTGCCTGCCTGCTCCAGAGGGAGAAGATGAGTGATGGCTCCTAGGGATGCA
The DNA here is from genome assembly GCA_033558185.1 of Dromococcyx pavoninus. Taxonomy (NCBI): domain Eukaryota; kingdom Metazoa; phylum Chordata; class Aves; order Cuculiformes; family Neomorphidae; genus Dromococcyx; species Dromococcyx pavoninus. Next base: position 363,388 of record JAUMJL010000035.1, on the reverse strand, counting down.
TTATCATGGTCAGGCCTCCAAAAAACAGAAGACTGCCTGGAAATCTTGTAGAAGGATAAGAAATATTGATGCCTTTGCTTTGTCAGTCTGTACTGACAGGTTTCTTTCCCATCAGGAAGGAAACTGCCTTTATCCAGCGAGGAGAGCTGAGACCCTCCCATCACCTGCTTCCAAGAGCTGGGGTTTTCAGCACAATTCCCTGGATTGCAGGGGCTGGGCTCGGTCTCTCCACGCTGCATGAACCTTGGTACCAAGCACATGGATACCTGGTCTCCTGTAACGCCAGGCTGCACTAGGACAGCAGCCAGCAGAGGAGGAAAAAGGAAGAGGAGAGATAATTATTAGTGATTGAAACTGATTGCATGAAAGAAGGACAGATGTTTCTTGTTGTGCTTGTGTGCCTGAGGCTACAGAGCCATGCAAGGGACTGGGGAAAACTCCTTCTCAGCCAGGGAATGCTGTGGCGCTGAGCTGCATTCAAACGAGGACTGAAATTCACACACACTTTCCCTCTGTCTCCTGCAAATTCACACAGGATCTGGTTAAAATGCCAATCATTTCCCCCAGGTGGGTGATGTCCATACAGGAACCCTCTGGCCTTGGGCTACAAGGTGCTGCAGAGACCCCCCAGCTTCCCTCACCTTCCCCAGACATGCAGCCACCACAGTAGGGCCGAGGTACTGGGAGATGATGGGATGGGAGATGGTGCAGCCAGGCTTGGCAAAGCAGGCAGGAAGTGGAAATTCTGAGCACAGCAGCCTATAAAGGCTCCGGATTGAAGGCAGGGAAAGCTCCTGGCCATCCTGCTGCCAGAGCAAACCAGACCTTTCCATGAAAGCAGGAGGGTCTACAAGTCATCATCCATCCTCGTGGCACCCAGGATAGGGGATCCTGCTGGTGTTTTCCTTCTGAAAGGATGGGTCACCCACAGGGAGACCCAGCTGGTGTCCCCATCAAGCAGAAGAGTTGCTGTCAAGGGGCAACCAAGCTCCTGTGGTGTGCTGTGTGGGCTGCAGTGCATGTTTAATGCTATAAAATATGTAAATAGAGGGCTTGTCCTGGCAATGTTACTGATGGCAGTAATGTGCTTCTGGCACCGTTTCAGATGGCTTCAGTGCCAAGGCAGGATGGAGCTGGAGATGCATTAAGGGAGCCAAGAAGGGATCTTGCCCCACCAGGAAAGGAACCGGCCCCTTCCAGCACAGTGTGGCTCCCTGGGGAAGACCTGAGCTCCTCCCTTAGAGCCTTTGGAGGGACCAGCAAGGCTCAGATCTGCGTGGGTTTCTCTTGCAAGAGCTGCTCGAGCACCCTGGTTAACGGGAGGCTTTAGGGAAGGTCCACAGAAGGCTTTAGGGAAGGTCCATGGGAGGCTTTAGGGAAGGTCCACAGGAGTCAGCAGGGCTCAGCCCGGTTCACATCTCACTTCAGGAGGAGTGAAAGGGAGAGTGGATGAGCAAATGGTGCAGCAGGCTGGGAGAAGGTTCCAGCCCAACCCTGGAGGTGCCATGGGCTGGAGCAAAGGACCTACAAGGAGGAGAGGATGGTCTCCAGCCCGGCAGGTCCATGTCCCCGGGCCGACTTCCCGGAGCCCCAGCAGGGAACAACACTTGCTGCCCCGAGGAGGAGCAGGACGTGCACCCCATCACCCGGGGGTGCAGCCATCCCACTCCTGCAGCTCCTTCCCCACACAGGTGTGGGACCCTGAGGTGAGGGCTGCGTCGCGTGTCGCGTGTCGTCTTCCCCGCCCTCCCGCATCCGCGCATCCGCGGGCGCCCACTGCCCTCTGCTGGGGATGCTCCGCTCTGGGAGCAGCTCGGTTGCCGTGGAAACGGGATGTTCCGCTCCTCGGCTCCGGTCCAGCCGTGCCACCGGCTCTCCGAGATCAGGACAGGGAGGGCAGATCCCACCCGGGTGCCCATGCCGAGGTGCTGGTGACAGAGGAGCGGGAAAGGCACAGAGATAAGTGAGGGCACCATCGCTGTCACTTATCCCACCATGAACCACCCCTCCAAAAGCACACAGACCCCTGGTCCTGGGTGTCCCAGCTCCTCTCCATTGATCCCCTGGCCCCACACTGCACACAGGGAGGTCAGACGCTCACCTCTTCCCTTTGGGGAAAGGCTCTGAGGCAGCACTTGAGTCCTTCTCGGCCATTCCTGCTCCTTCAGGAGCACCCACACACGTTCAGCCCTCGGGTGGGTGCGCAGTGCCCTGGTGGCAGCCAGGGACCAGCTCCTGGGGTCTCTGACGTCGCTGTCTGCCCTTCTCTGCAGTGCCCAGGCAGCACCACGGCCCTCCTGCCACCAAAAATCACTTTCATAGAATCACAGAATCACAGATTAGTTGAAGTTGGAAAAGACCTCTGAGCTCATCCAGTCCAACCATGAGCCTAACCCCACCGTGCCTACAAACCATGTCCTGAAGCTCCACATTACACATTTTTTTAACTCCTCCAGGGATGGAGACTCCATCCCTGCCCTGGGCAGCCTCTGCCAGGGCTTCACCACTCTGCCAGTAAAGAATTTTTTCCTGATACCCAATCTAAACCTGCTCTGGCACAACTTGAGGCCATTCCCTCTCATCTTTTCACTTATTACTTGGGAAAAGAGACCATCACCCACCTCGCTGCAACCTCTTTTCTGGGAGCTGCAGAGAGTGATGACTCCCCTCAGCCTCCTCTTCTCCAGGCTGAAGAGCCCCAGGTCCCTCAGCCACTCCTCACAAGACTTGCTCTCTATACCCTAAGTCATCTTCTTCCAGTATGAAAGGGCACCAAGGAAAGGTTTGCTACCCCCATGCTGCAGCTCTCCCCTGGATATCCCAGGTCACACTCCCAGGCTGGGCTGGTGGCTCCATGCACCGAGGCACAAGCCAGTACAGTTTCCATGCTTATCCACAGCTCTTCCCTACCTGAGGAGCAGCTTCTCCCAGCCCAGAAGGAGGACATAGAATCATAGAATCATAGAATTACCCGAGCTAGAAGGGACCTAAAAGGATCATCGAGTCCAACTTCTATTCCTACGGCCTGCCCAGGTCTCCTCTCCATCCCCTGGGAGATACTGGGGCCTCAAGGAAATCTGGAGCAGCCGTGCTGGCCCCATCTCTCTGGACTGTCCTGCTTGGACATAGTCCTGGGAAGGTCTTGGAGAAAGAGGGATGCTGTTTCCATGACCTTCACTGCACCTTACTGTGCAGATCTGCTCATCCAAGGGAGCTGGCTGGGAGGTTCGGGTGTTCACTTGGATGTGTCTTTACCCTGTGCAGACCCAGCCCAGCACTCGGATGGGGGCTGAGGCAGTAGTGGGGTGCTGAGGCAGGGCCAGGTAGAGAAGGAAACGATCCTATCCCACCTCTGTGGCTGTGACAGCTGCAGCATCTGGATGAGCCAGCCTGGTGTGGCCACAGCACCCCTATTTCTGCCACAGCCAGCACAACAGATGCATCAGATGCAAACACAGGGAGGTTCAGCACAGCCACAACAGGAGGGGTGAAAAAGGCAGCGAGAACAGGCAGAGAAGGGGGAAAGGATTATTTATTAACCCTGCAGAGCCTTTTTCCACCACCTACCTCTCCCAGTGCTCACCAGTCCACATGCCTGGGCTGGGACTGGCAGGAACAGGGAGCAGGGCACAGCCAAGAGCCACCCAGTAGGATCCAGGTGTGTCAAGGGGAACCTTCCATCCCCAAACCTCCCACGGGAGCAGACAGCCTGGAGCCTGGGGTGTGGGGCTCCCTGCACCCTGCTCCCCAGGACAGCCCCAGTTCTAGCTGGCAGCAGGAATAACAGTGCTGGCTCTCATCTTCTTCCAAATAAAATAACATGTGACATGCACTAAAATCAGAGGACCTGAGTCCTAAGACTTTTGCCACTGGAAAGCCCAGGGAAGGGGTTGCAGGCTCCCTGGTTCTCAGGCACTTGCATGTCTCCTCCCTCCTTTCTCTGGATGTTTTTTTGGCAGAGCCATAGCAGGGACACCTGCTCTGCCTCCTGCCCCTGCCTGATGCTCAGACCAAGCCTGGACCCCAGGATGCAGAACTTCATCTTTTGCCTTTAACTCCCCACCAGCCCAAGGTTCACAGAATCGTGGAATTACAGAATCATGGAATGGTTTGGTTTTGAAGGAACCTCAAAGCCCATCCAGTTCCAACCCCCTCCCATGGGACACCTCCCACTGGATCAGGGGGCTCCAAGCCCCATCCAACCTGGCCTTGAACACCTCCAGGGATGGGGCAGCCACCACTGCTCTGGGCAGCCTGGGCCAGGGCCTCCCCACCCTCACAGCAAAACATTTCTGCCTAAGATCTCATCTCAATCTCCCCTCTTGCAGCTCAAAACCGTTCCCCCTCATCCTGTCCCTGCACTCCCTGATCAAGAGCCCCTCCCCAGCTTTCCTGGAGCCCCTTTCAGTACAGGGAGACTGCTCTAAGGTCTCCCTAGAACCTTCTCTTCTCCAGGCTGGACAACCCCAACTCTCCCAGCCTGTCCTCATAGGGGAGATGCTCCAGCCCTTGGATCATCTTCGTGGCCTCCTCTGGACCCATTCCAACTGTTCCATCTCCTTCTTACATTGGTGTTTCCAGAACTGGACACAATACTCCAGGTGGGGTCTCACCAGAGTGGAGCAGAGGATTAGAATCCCTTCCCTCACCCTGCTGGCCACACTTCTTTGGATGTATCCCAGGACACTGTTGGCCTTCTGGGCTGGGAGTGCACTCACTTGTCTTTTATCCCATGCTGTCTCCAGTGCAGCACATCCTGTGCCCAGACCTGGCAGCCCTCAGTTACTGCCCTATGGGCCAAAACTGGATCCAGAGCAATGGGGCAGAGACCAACCCTCACAGCCTCTACTGTACTGGGACACGCTGGGTGAGCTGCCAGGGCAGGTCAGGAGCCTTTGACATGGACTGCACGCTGCCAGCACTGCAGCTCCACTGGCACAGGGTAGGGCAGGTGATGCCAAGCACAGTCCCCAGGGCCCTCCCGGCCCTGCCGCTGGCAGGGGAGCAGCCTGTGGGCCCAAGAAGAGGACACCAGCCAAGGCTTGGAGATGCCCCAGAGAATGCCCAGAGCATTCAGCTCCTCTGCACTTACCTTGAGAGCACAGGACCACAGCAGCCAGAGCAGGATGGGCCAGGACAGCCCATCACCCACTTCTGCTCACCAGTGGTGAACACAATGCTGGAGGTCTCCATGTAGATGTCCCATGATGGGCAGATGAGGCACTCAGGTTTAGCAGTGGACAGGTACGGTTGGACTCAATGATCTCAAAGATCTTTTCCAGCCAAGAGATTCTGTAATTCTGTGTGTGAAGCATTGCAGGCCCCAGCCACTTTCTCTCCCATCTCAGCCCAGGTTGTTAGTCCTGCTCCACACAGCTGATTGGATGGTCCTGCTGGTGCAGCTCCACTCCAGGACCACAGGTCCTGCCCAGGACAGCCATGGAGATACAGCTCATTCAGAGGCTCAGCTCATCCCACCACATCTCCCTGCACCCTGACACTGCAATAAGAGCCCGAGCTGGGCTGAGTGTCTGATTCCCAGTTCTGCTGCGTCCAGGCATTTCCTGCAAAGGATAAAACCATTCTCAGGGCAACAGAAGAGCTGAGGCCTCCAGAGATGTTGTGCTCCAAGCCCTACTCAGAGCATCCATACGTGAGTGTGGGTCACCAGGGCACACTTGGCTGGCCGTGGTGTGCTTGCACATCCAGCCCAGGTTTGTGCCTGCATCTGTGTGAGCCTCTCTCCCCCTGCAGCTCTCTGCCTGGGATTACAGCTCTCAGAGCAACGCAGGCAGGCAGGGAAGTTCTGTAATTTGCAAGAGCTGCTGCTCCAGCCATCAGCGCTGCCTTTGAAAGCACATGAAAGGCAGGCAGCTCGTGAGCAACCAAAGCCTAGCTCAGGGAGACAAACGTCCTTCTACACACCCCCAGCCTTTTCCTGCCATGTGTGTGATCTTCCCAGCTCTCCTGGGTGCTGGGGTTTGAAAAGCTGCCGCTGGAGCAGGGGCTGTGAGCATTTGAGAGGATCAGCAAGCCTGGGAAGAGCCTGTCTTGTGTGAGGGAGCTGCTGGAGACACGTGCTGAGAGCAGCCACACGCCAGCACCAGCCCCTGGGGCCTCATGTGTGGGGACATGGGGAAGAAGAGCAGCAGGGCCTCAGCCCCCTGGCACTGCCCCAACACCTCCTCCCCGTGTCCTGGCCTTCTGCAGCCACAGCAGCTTCAGTTCCCCCTGCCCAGGCTCTGTGCCCTGCCAGGGTCAGGACAGTTTGCCCCATCCCTAGCCGTGCCAGGCTGGCACCAAAGCATGCAGGGGCCACCTCCTGGCAGGGCAACTGAGTCCTGAGACCCGAGGGGGGCTGTGCCGGGCCTCAGCCCTGAGGGTCTGAAGCACCCACTGGATCCCACCTCTCCACTTTTCAACCCTGCTTTGCCTGCATTGGCCCTACTCCAGGAGACCTGTGGCATGGTGCAGCCTTCTTCTCCCCAGCACAATGCCCAAGCACAGATCTCCTTCCTACAGCTGCAGCAGCTGAGGCCACGCTCACTGAGACCACATAAGACCATGAACAGCCCCAGCCTCTCCCACCCATGGCATTCCCCAGCCCCTGCAAACTCCCAACCATCCACCAGCTCCAGCTTTGACCTTGGCTGACCTCCTCTAGAGTCTCCTAAGACCAGAATCACACCCTGGACCAGAGGGAAGCTCCTAACAATGTTTTAACCACAACCAAAACCCTTCTGCAGGATGTCCGGGCTTTTGGAAATCACTGCTTAACTTTTGCCCTGGTGTAACTTCATGCTCCCGACTCATCTCAAAAAGCCTCTTGTTCTTTCATCACTTCTCCCCTCACGCTGGAGAATAGTATTTTCACTCACACACTGAAATGAGATCCTGATGTTTCTGCCAGCAAGGCTTTTCAATAACTTGCTTATGTTCCTGGATGGAATTGCCAGGCAGACCTTTGGCCCCCATGCACTTGGGGGTGAAGGGAGTGTAGAAATAGCCCTGCAGCAAACCCCAGCTCCTTCTGGCTGCATTGTCAAGAGCCCAGAAGAACAAAGAGTAGAGGAGATCAGGGGGTGAGCACGGAGGTGAGACCTCCTCCCAGTCCAGCACTGTGAGTGCAGGTGAGCTCTGGAGGAGCCGGGACCCCGCGGCTGAGCAGCTCCCTAATTATAGAACCATGGAATGGTTTGGGTTGGAAGGGACCTTAAAATCCATCCAGTACCAATCCCCCTGCTATGGGCAGAGATACCTCCCACCAGACCAGGCTGATCAAGGTCCCATCCAGCCTGTCCTTGAACATTTCCAGGAATGGGGCAGCCACAGCTTCCCTGGGCAACCTGGGCCAGGGTCTCCCCACCCTCATCATGAAGATTTTCTTCCTAATGTCTAATCTAGATCTTCCCTCTCCCAATTTAAAGCTGTTCCCCCTCATCCTGTCACTTCTTGTCCTTGTAAAAAGTCCCTCCCCAGCTTTCCTGGAGCCCCTTTCAGTCCTGGGAGGCTGCTCTAAGGTCTCCCCAGAGCCTTCTCTTCTCCAGGCTGAACAACTCCAACTCTCTCAGCCTGTCCTCATAGCAGAGGTGCTCCAGCCCTTGGATCATCCTTGTGGCCTCCTCTGGACCCATTCCAACTGTTCCATATCCTTATTATGTTGGAGATAATGCAGAGCCCAGGGCCTCCCCAGCACCTCTCGGGTGAGCTGAGCTGTGTCCCAACCTGAAGAGCTCTGGCAGTGGGTGCCAGCGAGTGGGGACAACAGTGTCTCTGCCTTGGTGGCACCCTGTTGGATGCAGCAGCAGAGGAAGAGCCCCAGAGTGCTGCAGTGCCAGAGATGGGATTTAGTTTCTGGAGCTCCCCAGACTCACAGCTTTCCTGCTCCACAGCATCTGGTCAGGCAGGCACCTGGAAGTCCTGATGGTCCCAGCTGCTGAGCATCCTTCCAGGTTGCCACAGTGTTGGCAACTCGGGGGAGTGGGCCAGCCCAGGGATGCCGACAGCCTGCCAAGTGGGCAGCGAGGAGCAGATGACTCCTGCCAGCCTGGTGGTCCATCTGGCAAGCTGTAGAGCAGTTTGGCAACTCCCACTCTGCAGCAACCCATGTGGCAAGCTGCTGAGGACTCAGTGAGCCAGAAGCCATGGGTGCCCATCTGCCAGCCCTGGCAGCTCTGGGCAGCAAAGGAGTCTCATCTCCCAGCACCAGTGGGATGGAGTGAGAAGGCTGGTAGAGCATCCTGCAGGTCGCTGCCAGGAGTTTCAGCAAGTTGGCAGGGGCTGGAGAGCCCCAAACAGTGCCTGAGCTACACTTCTGCTTCAGAAAATCAACCTAGGGAGGGAGCTCCCTGGCCCATCAGGAAATCACAATTCTCCAGGTGTAATTGCAAAGTTGTCCTTGAATGACATCTTCAGCCAAGCCTTGGTAGCTCTGTACCAAATAACTGGAGCATCTTGTGGGTTCATGGCCACACATCAGCTCCTGAGCCTCATCCCCTGGCTTGTGTCAAAAGCAGCGTGGCCAGCAGGAGCAGGGAAGGGATTGTGCCCCGATATTCAGCACTGGTGAGGTCACACCTTGAATGAATCCTGGGTTCAGTTTTGGGTCCCTCAGTACAAGAAAGACACTGAGCTGCTGGAGAAGGCTGGTGAAGAGTGTGCAGAACAAATCTTACGAGGAGCAGCTGAGGGCCCTGGAGTTGTTTAACCTGGAGAAAAGGAGGTTGAAAGGAGACCTCATCACTCTCTTCAGCTTCTGGAAAGGAGGTTGTGGTGAGGTGGGTGCTGGGCTCTTCTCCCAAGTAACAAGTGAACAGGACAAGAGGAAATGGCCTCAAGTTGTACCAGGGGAGGTTTAGATTAGGTATTAGGAACAATTTTTTACTAAAAGAGTGGTGAAGCCCTGGCAGAGGCTGCCCATGGCAGTGGTGGAATTTCCATCCCTGAAGGGGTTCAAAAAATGTGTAGACGTGGCACTTTGGTACGTGGTTGAGTAGACATGTTGTTATTGTGTTGATGGTCGGACTTGACAAACTCAGAGGTGTTTTCCAACCTTAATGATTTCATGATTCCATGTTCTCCTTGAGCACCCAGCTTTCAGGACCATCTCTGAGAGCTACTGCTCCAGCATCACCTCCTGCACCTTCCCACGCCCTCCCAGGGCACAGGTCACACATGCTGCCTGCACGGCCCTGGTGCTCAAGAGTACAGCTCCCCACAACATCCCATTTCCAGGCTTGTTCACCCATCCAAATTGAGCTCAGGTATCAGGGCTCTGAGTAGGTACCAAGCCCTCCACCAGCACAGCCTCCTCGGTGGGGACCTCATCACTGCTGAACTCCAGCATCTCCCCATGGGCTCTTCCAGCTGCAGAGCTGAACATTCCGAAGGCACAATAAGTTGTTTATAAACAATGGGGAATTAATATCTCCTCGTATCCTCAGAAGTGCCATGGTAGTTTTCCTTTGGCTCTTCCAAAACAGCTCATCCTCTGGCTCAGACAGCACGTGGGAATCTCAGCTGGATGTTTCAGACAGTTGTGAACATCTGAACATCTGAAAGAACGCTGGAAGTGGTCTCTGGCTGCAGTTCCTTAACCTACTGATGGTTCACTAAAAAGCATCAAGGTGGTAACAGTTATAACCCAGATCCTACAACCTTTCCACACACACTTGACCCAAAGTCAGAATGTGCTCCTTTGGGAGTGGAGGTGCTGGCTCAGGGCGAGCAGGGTGCAGCCTCGCCCCGAGCCGGAGGGTCCAACACTGCTGGTGTCATTTCTGACCTTGAAAACCTCCTCCCAGCATGAGCCCTTCGCAGACACCCATCACCTGCCCAGCAGGTGACTTCCTAACCTGGGTTCACACCAGCTACAGTTCACAGAATCATGGAATGGTTTCGGTTAGAAGGGACCTTAAAGTCCATCCAGTTCCAGCCCCCCTGCCATGGGAAAAAGAGTTCTGCTCTTGTTTAGTGAAGACTTTCAGTGACCTCAAAAGACATTTGCAAGACCAGGGGTGGTGAGTTCTGGCTTGAGCCCACCCAATTACCACCCAACTCAGCTACCATGGACAGTCCATGTCCCCAGCATAGTCACAAACCCTCCACCCAGGGAGCAGAGCCAGGAGACCTGCATGCCCTGGGTAGAGTCAGGCCCCACTCATCTGAACTCCCCTGTAGCAGCTATCAGGGATGTCAGCCTTCTCCAGCCCTGTCCTCTCTGTCCAAGAGATGGTGCCACCCAGCATGGGCACTGAAGCAGGACCAGGAGGTGAAACTTCCTCAGCCCTTGGGGTCAGATGGCCGAGGATTTTCTGCTGCAGAGCAGGGAAGAGGCTACACTGTGCAATGTGCAAGAAAGGACAAAGCTGGCACAGCACTCAGTCCTTTGCTTGATTTCAAAAGAACACACATTGCAAGCTATTTTTTTTTTAATCAGCTCTTGGAAACTGTGTCTCTTTCTATCTCCAACAGCCTGAATCCCTGCCTGTGCTTCTTGTGGTTTCAGCTGGCTGTAAAAATGCCTGCACAGGGGAGAAGAAAGGCATTGGCTCCTCTCTCATGAACAACACTTTCCAACAGTTGCTAATAATTCGTGCCACAATCAAGGTAATTCAGAGATGTTTCACCTTGAGGGGACTCCCACAACGGGAGAACAGGAGCTTGTCTCTCCCCTTACTCAGAGCAGGAGCTGGCTGAAAAAAGACTGCCCAGGGAGGTGGTGGGGTCACCTTCCTTGGAGGCCTTTAAAAGATGAGTAGATATGATACCTGGGTGCATGGTCTAGTGGTGGACTTAGAAAGGCTGGATCGATGGTTGGATTCAATGATCTTAAAGGTCTTTTCCAGCCAAAACCATTCTGTGATTGTTTGAAAAGTTCTGGCAGGATTTATCGCCTCCTAAGGGGCAGTTGGTGGGTGCTCACTATTACTATAGGCTCTATTTCTTTTTTACAGTAGCCTGCAGCTTTTCCCTCCTCCAGCAGGTTGCTGCTGCCATCCCTTGCTCGAGCCTAATGGGCAGGAAGAGCTCAGCTGGGGCTCAGAAACCTGCACGGTGGAGCTGCAGCCCAGTGTGGGCCAGGGGACCAGGCGGCTGCAGGACTGAGTCCTGCCCGGGGTGTCGGTGTCTTCCTGCAGCTGCCAGCCTGCCCGTGCCCTTGGGGCAGAAGCACAGCAAACAGGAATCATAAAATCAGGGAATAATTAAGATTGGAAAAGACCTCTAAGCTTCACCCAGTCCAACCAGCACCCCCGTGCCCACAAAATCATGTCCCAAAGTGCCATGGTCACACGCTTTTTGAACCCCTCCAGGGATGGGGACACCACCACTGCCCTGGGCAGCTTCTGCCAGGGCTTCACCACTCCCCCAGTAAAGAAATATTTCCTAATATCCAATCTAAACCTCCCTTGGTGCAACTTGAGGCCATTTCCTCTTGGCCTGTCACTTGTTGCTTGGGAGACCATGCTGCAGTCCAGGTGCTCAAGCATGGGGAGAGCTGCAGCAGCACAGCCCAGTCCTGGACCCCTCCTCTGACTGCCTGGTGGGGGATTATAATAAATGGGACTTCTATATTAAAAATGTCACAGGGCTAAAACTGCCAACTCTCAGCCCTTCTTGAGTCACAGAGTGGCAACTGAAGACTTTGCAATGTAATTTTATACACAGGAGAAGCAGGGGTGTCCATTCTCGATGTTCCCAGCTGTGTAGAGCCAGGAGTGGATCCAGAAAGTCTGGTCACTTGGTATGACTGATGAGAAGTGTAGCATGGAGCTCCCCAAATCCTCGTGCTACCTCAGTTTCCCCCCTCTTGGGCATTGAAACTTGTCCAATACCAAACACTCAAACAAACTATTTCATAAAAATCATCCCCATCCCTATGTCAGAACAAGCTTTCCAGACCATCTCCTTTTCTTTTTCATAGAAACATAGAATGGTTTGGGCTGAAAGGGTCTTCAAAACCCATCCAGTTCCAACCCCCCTGCCATGGGCAGGGACACCTCCCACTGGATCAGGGGGCTCCAAGCCCAATCCAACCTGGCCTTGAACACCTCCAGGGATGGGGCAGCCACCACTGCTCTGGGCAACCTGGGCCAGGGCCTCCCACCCTCACAGCAAAACATTTCTTCCTAAACTCTCATCTCAATCTCTCCTCTTTCAGCTGAAAACTGTTCTCCTCATCCTATCCCTGCCCTCCCTGATCAAGAGCCTCTCCTCAGCTTTCTTGGAGTCCCTTTCAGTACTGGGAGGCTGCTCTAAGGTCTCCTTGGAGCCTTCTCTTCTCCAGGTTGAACAATCCCAACTCTTTCAGCTTCTCCTCATACAGGAGGTGCTCCAGCCCTCAGATCATCTTTGTGGCCCTCAGCAGGTTTTTAACACAGCCAGGTCCTAGGCTCTTCAAAAATCAGCCTCAACTTAACCCACCTCGTGTGGCCAGCCCAGATCTTTTTACAGGCTCTTGCATCTGATGATGGGTGCAACTAAGGGTCTTTGGAAGAAAGCAGAGGAGGCAGCTGGAAGCTGTACAGGCCAGGAGCCAGGTCCTTGGGATATGAAATCTGCTGAAGGCACCTTCCCACATGCAGAGCATTGTGATCCTGATGCCCACAGAGAGCCTTTTCCTTGGTGGCAGTAACGACAGAACAAGGGGTTGTGGCTGCACGGGTCTGTATGTCTCACATGGAAAAAGTACAGGCTACAAGGAGCTGAAGTGGTTAAATGAAGGTAAAGGAAAATGCAAGTTGAAGAAAAGTTACCTGGCACATGAATAGGCTGGAGTGCACCTTGGAAAACATTGGAAATCAGAAGTTTTCTTTATATTTTCCCCAAGACTGAGAGAAATTGATTTCTGATAATTAGAACATCTTCACAGACGAGGGAGCAGGAGGTGGAGATGGCAGCGATGGTCACAAGAGCTTTGCTGCTTTCACCAGAGCTTCAGAATTATCATTCTCTCTGCTTGGCTGAAAAAATGTCCCCAACTCCAACAGTGCTTCATCTCAATCCAGCTCCAAGAAACAAAGATCCCTCTGGTTTTGCAGGAGAATCATCTCTACCCTGGGCACCAGGAATGCCCAAGAAGGAGCTGCCTCTGCCCCTACTTTATAATTTTGTATAGGGAGGTGGAGGAACATAAACTTCTCCCAGTCCCAGTGCAGCAGCACAAGCAGAGTTATCTGGTCTCCCAAGGGAGACTCTTGAATGACCACAGCACCTGAAAACCTGCCCTGGTTTCTGGGTGTCCACAGGCAACCTCACCTTATCCCAGTACTTCCCAGGTACCACAGGAGCCCGGCTGCACAGGGACACATTCCTGGGTGTCACCATGAGGAGACCTTGAGCTGGTGCTCTCCAGGTGACATGGGTCACAGATACCTGCTGAGACAGAGCACTTGGAGAGGTCTCTGTGCAAGAGTTCTGTTGCCTACATGGGGGACATTGTGGATAGGGATGAATCAGTGCTGGAATTGGATTTAGTTTGACTCCTTTTCCTCCCAGGATGGTTTCTCCACAGGGATGCTCTTGGGCAGCCACAGCCCACACCAAGGGGCACAAGGGGGAAGGCAGAAAGCAAGACCCTGCTCCTCCCATGGCAGATTTCACTCCATGCTTGCTACACTTGGACTTGTTAAAGCTGTTCAGTCTGCCAGGTTTCAGGCAGGTGGGCCAAGATTTTGCCATCCTCAGATCCTGCAGCATCCTCTCTTTTTCAAACCTTGCCACGTCGCAGAAGGCAACACGACTCCAACACTGCTGCGTTGGGTCTGGATGGGGATGCAATGGCTTTGAGCATCAAGTGCTGCCTTGGAGCACTTCACAGGCCCCTGGAGAGCTGGGCACAAGCTGGGTCACAGCCAATCATAAGGGCAGGCAGGAGCAGTCATTGTTTTCTTACTGCACCCCTATCTTTCTCACGTCCCCTTCAGTTCTTACAGTTCATTTTTCACAGCTTCACCTACTTAATTCCTTCTCAAGGCTTTCAAAGATTGCTTTAGCTGGAAGGGAAAATAGCAATTCTTATAAAACCTTGATATCACAAATTCCATCAGTTTCAAAACAGAAGTCTCTTCCTGCCCTGTGTTTATGTGTTGTTTACCTTTTATCTTCTAAGCTTTTTCTGCCCCGCTTTCTCCACCCTGTCCCTCACCACTGAAATGCTGCACCCTGCAAAGGATGAAAGCAAGACCCCAAAACCCTTTTCTTCATTCTCAATTTTGTCAAAATGGAAATGTAAAAAAAATCAGCTTCATGGGCTTTCTTTTCTGATTTAACAAAAGGCAATGGAAACACAACTGTGAGCAGCTGTGCTTCCAGGCTGCTCAGCACCACCGGCGAATCTCCTACCTATGAAAGCAGATGGAGAACCACGGTACCTGTGAGGCTTTCAGCTCCTGTCTGCTTTTCTCTCTCTTTCTCAGGAGCATCATGTGTTTCTTTCATCTTCCAGACTCTGAAGTCCCACTGGAGTCTTCCATGCATTGCTGTACTTTGGCTCTTCCGCTTTACACGCTTTTCCCGTCAACCACCAGTATCCTGGTATGAACTTACACAGCTGCAGATCCCTGTCTCTAAGATGTTTTATGGGCTTGTTGTTTCTCCCTTGCTAAAATCCCCCCAGTTTTTTTCCTCATCAGTGCTCAGGCACACTCTTGTATCTCTTCCCATGCTTAAATCGCCGCGGCCGCTCACAGAGTCTCTCTTGGGAAATGTTTGATCTCCTCTGAGCCCCTCCTGGCGCCTGCCTCGCGCTGTCCTCGCCGTGCAGACACCTCACACTCTTCAGGATTCTCAGTGGGAAATCACCACCAGCCGTGCTCAAAGATGCCACGAGCAGCCATGGGCGGAGCTGAGCACACCTTTACCCATAAAATAAGAGATGCTCATTAAGGGGGAGGGAGCGCAGGAAGGACAAGGAGCTGTTGGAGCGAGTCCAGAGGACACCACAAAAATGACCCGAGGGCTGGAGCACCTCCTATATGAGGAAAGGCTGAGAGAGTTGGGATTGTTCAGCCTGGAGAAGAAAAGCTTCCAGGGAGACCTTAGAGCAGCCTCCCAGTACTGAAAGGGGCTCCAGGAAAGCTGGGGAGGGGCTCTTGATCAGGGAGTGCAGGGATAGGATGAGGGGGAAGGGTTTTCAACTGAAAGAGGGGAGATTGAGATGAGATCTTAGGAAGAAATGTTTTGCTGTGAGGGTGGGGAGGCCCTGGTCCAGGTTGCCCAGAGCAGTGGTGGCTGCCCCATCCCTGGAGGTGTTCAAGGCCAGGTTGGATGGGGTTTGAGCCCCCTGATCCAGTGGGAGGTGTCCCTGCCCATGGAAGGGGGGTGGAACTGGATGGGCTTTGAGGTTCCTTCCAACCCAAACCATTCCATGATTCTATGAGAGGTCTTAAAAAAGAGCAATTTTGGAATTTTTAACCACTACTACAATGTCTTCTCCATCATGAGATTTGGGTCAAGAAGGGACCTCCCCCTAGTTGATCTGCCCAGGACTGGTGAGGGTTTTGCTTCCTTCACATCAGGAGCATCCTCACCTCCTACTTTTCTGGCTTATTCTACCTAATCACCAAAAAGCAGGATCAGGAACTCAGGGCACTGACAATACCAATCCTCTGATCTCCCACAGGCCATCACAGGCTCTGAGGCTCCGTGTTCAGCATCCTGAAGATCTCATGCCTGTTGCACAATTGGTGACAATGAAACTAATAGGAGGTATCTGTGAGCCATATTTTATCCTCTGCAAAATGTTAATAAATAAAAATCTGCAGCACCACAGCAGGAAATCTTTTAATATCTTATTTCCAGATACTCAAACCCCAGTTTATACCCACAATTCTGGGAGAGGCAAATGAGCATCCCTGGGTCCTCCCTTCTCAGCAAACCAAACTCCCATGAAGGGGGAAAGTCTTACCCTGTCTTTCTCGGTGCCTCAGAGCAGACCAGGGCAAGACCCCAAACCCACAGAGATCCCCTAAATAACCAGCAAGAGATGTCAGACAGGCCTTGAAACACCTTGGTATCATAGAACAGCACTGAACTCCTCCTGGAGCTGGTAGTGGGCTGCAGCGTGGCACATCATCCATAAACCTGTCTGTTGGTAAAGAGCACCATCTTTGGGCTCTGTAGATTTAAAAATAGGAATCAAATCAGATGATGTCACTCTGTTGTGCATCCGGCCTCAGATTGTTCACAAGTTACCAGAAGTGCCCAAAATTACCCTCAGCACAGAGCACAGGCAGCCCTGGCACTGTGGGCAGCGCACAGAGCAAGTGGTACATGGTGCTGCCAGGGGCATGCAGAGGAGGAGCTGCAGAATGCTGCAGGCAGTGCATGGTGCTGAAAAGAGTGTGAGGTGCTGCAGGCAGTGCGGGGGGTGCAGTTCAGGGTGCTGCAGGCAGTGTGAGGTGTTCAGTGCAGGGTGCTGCAGGCAGTGTAAGGTGCTGCAGGCAATGCATGGTGCTGTAAAGAGTGTGAGATGCTGCAGGCAGTGCAGGGTGCGCAGTGCAAGGTCCTGCAGGCAGTGGGAGGTGTTCAGTGCAGGGTCCTGCAGGCAGTGTGAGGTGCTGCAAGCACTGGGAGGTGCTGCAGGCAGTGTGAGGTGTTGAGTGCAGGGTGCTGCAGGCAGTGTGATGTGCTGCAGGCAGTGCAGGGTGCTGTAAAGAGTGTGAGATGCTGCAGGCAGCACGGGGTGTGCAGTGCAGGGTGCTGCGGGCAGTGCATGGCACCCGCACGGTCCTGCAGGCAGAGGTCAGCGTGGGCAGCGCAGGACACGGGAGGGCAGAGCACAGGCGTTGCGGTGCTGCAGAGTCTGCGGTGCTGCAGGCAGCGCCCCGGGGCATTCAGGGCGCTGCGGGCGCTGCACGGCGAGGGCGGTGCAGGATGCAGGGAGCTGCAGGCAATGCCCAGGGCTCGCAGCGCGTGGCGCTGCAGGCAGGGAAGAGCGCTCAGAGCACGGTGCTGCAGGCGGCACGGGCAGCGCAGGGACTGCAGGGGCAGGTAATGCCAGTGGCTGCGGGCAGTGCCAGGGCTGCAGGCAGGGAAGGTGCAGGTAGTGCCAGGGCTGCAGACAGTGCCCAGGGCTTCAGACAGAGCCAGGGCTGCAGGCAGGGCAGGTGCAGGGAGTGCCCAGGGCTGCAGGCAGTGCCAGGGCTGCAGGCAGAGCCAGGGCTGCAGGCAGTGCCCAGTGCAGGTAGTGCCACTGCTGCTGTAGAGCAGATGCAGACAGTGCCTAGGGCTGCCCTCAGTGCTGGGGCTGCAGGAGGGCAGATGCAGGCAGTGCCCAGTGCTGCAGGCAAGGCAGATGCAGGCAGTACCAGTGCAGGCAGGGTAGGAGCAGGCAGTGCCCAGTGCTGCATGCAGTGCCCAGATCAGTGCCAGGCAATGTCAGTGTTGCAGGCAGATGCAGCCACAGCCCAGTGCTGCCACCCATGCCCAGCACCGTGGGTGCTACAGCTGGCGTGTTTAGGGGTGCAGCAAGCCCTGCCTGTCAGGGAAATGGAAACTTGAAGCTGGAGTGTGAGTGATAGGAAACAACCACATCTGACACCTGTACACAGGACAGCCCTCCATGGGCGGGCTGGGATCTCCTGGTGTGTTGTTTGGGCAGAGACAAAGGCTGGACAAAAACTTGAAAATAAAAAAAGCCCATCAAATGAAAATTTCCTGAGCCACTGGGAGGGGCTGAGAGCAACATCCCGAAGAGAGTTAAAACCTTATGTAGGAAAGACACTTTTGAATCACAGAATGGTTTGAGTTTGAAGGGAACTTAAAGCCCACCTAGATCCAACCCCCTGCCATGGGCAGGGACACCTCCCACTGGATCAGGGGGCTCAAAGCCCCATCCAACCTGGCCTTGAACACCTCCAGGGATGGGGCAGCCACCACTGCTCTGGGCAACCTGGGCCAGGGCCTCCCCACCCTCACAGCAAAACATTTCTGCCTAAGATCTCATTTAAGCCTCCCCTCTTTCAGCTGAAAACCCTTCCCCCTCATCCTGTCCCTGCACTCCCTGATCCAGAGCCCCTCCCCAGCTTTCCTGGAGCCTCTTTCAGTCCTGGGAGGCTGCTCTAAGGTCTCCCCACAGCCTTCTCCAGGCTGAAGGGCCCCAACTCTCTCAGCCTGTTCTCGTATGGGAGGTGCTCCAGACCTCAGATAATCTTTGTGGCCTCCTGGACTCGCTCCAACAGATCCCTGTCCTTCCTGTGCTGAGGACTCCAGAACTGAACACAGGACTCTGGGTGAGGTCTCACCACAGCAGAGTAGACGGACAGAATCCCCTCTGTCACTAATGATTCTTCTGATGCAGCCCAGGACACGGTTGGATTTCAAGGCTGCAAGCTCATATCACCAGCTCCTGTTTTGATTCTCATCCATCATTCTTTCCCACCATCCCCAGTTACAGGTTTTACCCCCACCAGGCCATGGTAGCTTGGCAGCCAGGCATGGGGAGAGTGAAAGCAGCTGAGATCTGTTGACTCAGGAGAGGCTCTTCATATGCAAACAGCAAATCATTTTTTATTTAATTTGAGGGAAGAAGAGATGAATGGACTGAGCCACTATTTGTGTGTACAGAGAGGAGCAAAAATTAAAACCACTTATGGCACCTTTTTTCTGCCATAGGTCATAATCTCACCCGAATATTCTCTATTGAGCCCAAAGGCTGTAGTGAGGCTAAAGATTTCACAGAATCATAGAATCCTTAAGGTTGGAAACATCCTCTGAACTCATCCAGTCCAACTATCAGCCCAACCCCACCGTGTCTGCTAAACTGTGTCAAAAGATGCCACCTCTACACACTTTTTGAACCCCTCCAGGGATGGGGACTCCACGACTGCCCTGGGCAGCTTCTGCCAGGGCTTCACCACTCTGCCAGTAAACAAATTGTTCATAATATCCAGTCTAAACCTCCCCTGGCACAGCTTGAGGCCAGTTCAATCCTATAAGACCCAGCTGCCAGCAGGACCATTTCATTTGTTGGGATCCACTCTGATGCCCCCAGGCAAACAATGCAAACCATGTGCTCTGAGTGAGATGGAAACCCCTCAGGTCTCTGCCAGCCTGGGGAGCAGATCCTTCCCATGCTTGATTGAAACACACCAGCCAGGGCCAGTGGAGACTCTCCATCGT
Organism: Dromococcyx pavoninus; assembly: GCA_033558185.1. NCBI lineage: Eukaryota > Metazoa > Chordata > Aves > Cuculiformes > Neomorphidae > Dromococcyx > Dromococcyx pavoninus. The sequence goes on along the minus strand of JAUMJL010000035.1, from coordinate 344,266 downwards.
GGATGAAAGCAGGGTTCACTGTGCTCCATCTCCAGGTGGGAGTAGCCTGCAATAATGTGGAGAAAGGAAAAGGTGTCAGAGAAATGGTGACAGAGGTGTCAGAAAAGGTGGAGAAAGGCGTGACGATCCTGCAGATAAAAAGAGACTCTCAGAGTGTGATATAGAAATATAATGAAAATTGTGACTCAAAGCAGTGCCCTGGCGAGATGCCCTGGTGAGATGCCCACTCTCCCTGGCCCTGCTCAGGCCACCCCAGGCACTGGCAGCTCTTCCCACTCTGCATCTCCCCCATTTCCATCCCATTGCCCCATCCAGCTGCTGCCCCCTGAGAGAGGCGCATTGTGGCGAGGATCTTTCTGTGCCACACGTGGAGAGCTCCTCGCCCTCCCATCAGAGGATGTTTTCCAGCCCTCAGAAGATTCTTGTAGCTTTTCTTCCACCCCTCTTTTGTGCTCCTATTGGCTTCATCACGGGCTGACAGCAGAGCTGCCGCAGCGCTCCTGTAATAGCTCTTCCAATGCCGTGTGAAGGATTTAGGTCACTCCCGACTTCTCCCTGTTCCCCTTTTATACACCTGACATCAGGAGGATGCACACAATGACTCTGAAGTTGCTCTGAATGATGTGTTGTGAGACAGAGTCTCTCATCCTGGGAAATTGTTTTCCCAGCTCTCAGGTGTGGTTTTGTGGATGGTTCTTCAAACGCAGCGGCTCGATGGGGACAATTTGATGATCCTGATGGCTTTGCAGCACTGACATGGTGTGCTCAATCCTTTTTTCATCTGCACACATTACCACAGATTTTATGATCATCATCTACATCATTAATAAAATGACTCCTTAACTCCTTGTTTTTAATTTCTAGTCCCAGTAGGAAGTGCATCTCTCCTTCCTCTCGAGGTGCTGGTGTTTTTAGGGAGCTCTAATATCAAGCCAGAGACAGCTGATGCAGCCTGTTAATCCTCATTTACATTGCTAATTTAGAGCATTTAACTATTTCTTTGGTGGTACCATTTCCACACCAACTGCATTCAGTCTGCCTGTGATGTGGGGCTGCCGTGGTGCTGCCATGGTGCCTACTTAAAACCACTCAGACACGGCCTGGTCCAGCGTGGATGTTCTCACCACCCCCAATCTCTCACAGCAAAGACCATATGTTTGTTCAGCAAGAAATGCTTTCCATGCCAAAAGCCATTAATTGCATCGTTTAGTCAATAATTAGCTGTAGAAACTCAATTATCCTTCCCACCATTTGATCTGGGCTCATGGCTTCCTTTCTCAAACTACCATGACGATTAAATCCCTCAGTCCCTCAGGATTTTCCAAGTTTTCAAGACTTGATAGATCTCCCCATTGATGACTCAAACAGCTTCCCAGCTGATTCCCCTGGGAGTCCCAGGTTTAGGCTTTCCAGAGTGTCAATTTGACAATATTCAATGCCATTGAACTTGCACCCTCTTGGGGGCAAAATGATGGACTTCCCAAGGACAACCAGAGAGCCACAGGTTGGATGAACTTGAGCACTGGGTGCAATTTTGGGTGCAACAGTGCAAAAAGGACCTAAAGCTGCTGGAGAGTATCCAGAGGAGGCCCCAAGGCTGGTGAAGGGTCTGGAGGGGAAGTTGTGTGAGGAGAGGCTGAAGTCCCTTGGTCTGTTCATCCTGGAGAAGAGGAGACTGAGAGGGGATCTCAGAGCTGTTTGCTGCCTTCTCACAAGGGAGGGAGGGGAAACAGGGGCTGAGCTCTGCTCTCTGGTGACCTGTGATGGGACTGGAGGGAATGGCAGGAAGATGTGCCAGGGAAGGGTTAGATTGGATATCAGAAAGAGGTTCTTCCCCCAGTGGGTGGTAGAGCACTGGAACAGCTCCCCGGGGCAGCAGTCACAGCACCCACTCTGCCAGCATTCCAGGAGCATTTGGCCAACACTCTCTTGGTGTGAATGTTGGGGTTGTCCTGTGCAGGAGTTGGACATGATGGTCCTTGTGGGACCCTTCCAACACAGGACATCATATAAGTCTATGATTCTATGAATCCACACCAGATGCAAGAAGAAATCTTCCCAAAAAGACTCATACAACCTTCAGTCACTGGGGACTCCACTTTCTGGTTTATTGATGATGTGGTGTTTAAATTAGCATAAAATAGTTATTATTTTTTGGATTATAAAGGGATATTCTGTTCTGAAGGGACTAGAAGGGTTCCCTGCTCACTAGGAAGGTGATCACAGCCAGCAGTCTGCAAGTCTGTTGATTTGAAGGAGCTGTGAGGTATTGGCCAGATTTTGGGAAAATTTGGTCACAAAAATTAAACAGAGATAGGGACTTCCTGGAGAACCTTTCTTTCAGGTAGTCAGAACGATCACAACTTCGGGGGAAGAGCAACAGCTGGAATCCCATCCTGTTTAACTGGAAAAGCAGGGGAAACAATAACAAATTTATGATCTCAAATCAATCTGTGTGTGTTGGAGAGCAGCAAGGACAAACAAATTGTGAAATATATAAATAATAACTTTTTCTATCGATCCAAGCTCAATGAGTCCGAGATGATCCTGAACCGAAGCCATCCCAGAAATGCAACAGTAGGTTTAAGGAAAGATGAACCAAACTGAATCAATAACCTGAGCTGTTTCCTTGTTCCAATGGTTCATTGTAATTCCCAAAAGAAAAAACCTTTGCTTGAAATTTTCTACCACGGTTTGAAAAGCAAAGCAAGCTTTGTGGTGGGGAAAACAGCAAAAAGGAAAGAAGGGAGGAAGCCCAAGGAGGACAGAAACACAGAATCATGGACTGCTTTGGGTTGGAAGGCACTCTAAGTCCATCCAGTCCAACCTCCCTGCCATGGGCAGGGACACCTCCCACTGGATCAGGGGGCTCCAAGCACCATCCAACCTGGCCTTGAACACCTCCAGGGATGGGGCAGCCACCACTGCTCTGGGCAACCTGGGCCAGGGCCTCCCCACCCTCACAGCAAAACATTTCTGCCTAAGATCTCATCTCAATCTCCCCTCTTTCAGCTGAAAACCCTTCCCCTTCATCCTATCCCTGCACTCCCTGATCAAGAGCCCCTCCCCAGCTTTCCTGGAGCCCCTTTCAGTCCTGGGAGGCTGCTCTAGGGTCTCCCCACAGCCTTCTCTTCTCCAGGCTGAACAACCCCAACTCCCTCAGCCTGTCCTCATAGCAGAGGTGCTCCAGCCCTTGGATCATCTCCGTGGCCTCCTCTGGACTCACCCCAACAGATCCATGTCCTTCCTGTGCCAAGAACTTCAGAACTGTACACAAGGCTCCAGGTAAAAGAATGGTACATGACGCCTTTCCCTACTAAATAAAATATCTTGAACAGTTGGTTTCAATGTTCAGATGGAAGAAAAAAAGCTCCTTTCTTTTTCCTGTGCAAGAGAAAATTGATGACAATTTCCAGCCAGCTCTGACCCACTCAGTGTCCCCCCAGCATGCCAGGCATGGGAGGACAGGACTTAGAGACCTGATTTATATTTCTCCACATCCAACCACATCAGGAAGCATCCCTCCACCCTCTTGGCAGGAGTGAAGTTACAGACAGAAGCTTCTGAGCAGCAAGGGCCCCAGCTCTTCCTCGTCCCAGCTGCTCACTCCCACGTGGCAGAAGGCTGCTCATCCCAAACCCTGGATGCTCATCCCAGCTTCAGACAGGGCTGCCTGGCTGGGAGCCCACGAGCAGCCACAGCAGCTCCTGACCCATCCACACCAGCTTGTTGTAGCCTGCAGAGCGGGGTTTCTTTCTACAGCTGGATCAAAGAGGACTCTTGAGTCGTGAATCCCTATGGGAGGCAAGAGGTCAGCTCGGATTAAGACTCATGAACAGAAGAAACACGCTATTAGGGAAAGTATTCATGGCTGGTGGGATTAAAGAGCAACAGTGGGAAATGTTTAAAATAAGCTCAGAACAAAGGAAATCCAAACCCGTACGAATCTATTAATAGGCACAGGGAATTCATCAACAGCAGGAGCAAATCAGGTGTTCAATAACTTCCTAAGATCCGTTTTGCAGAGAAACTGGGTCATTTTTCATAGAATCATAGAATCACAGAATAGTTTGGTTTGGAAGGCACCTTAAAGACCATTCAGTTCCACCCCCCTGCCATGGACAGGGACACCTCCCACTGGATCAGGGGGCTCAAAGCTCCATCCAACCTGGGATCCAACCATCCAATTTATTCTAATAGGTAAGGTTGATGAGGCACCTCCAAGGTTGCTGTCAGCCAAGGAATTTAAACATCACACACACAAAATAAGCTTGTTTTTTACATCTAGATAACCCAAACAGAAGCATCCTTACAGGGATGGGAATATACAGAAGGCTTTTGAAACGCCAGATGGCTGCTGAGATGGGAAGGGTGCTGGTATTGAGCTGTCGTGAAAGCAGGACATCAGATAGTTATGGGGTGGCTTGACTGATATCAAAATAACAGGAATATTGTGGGGTGTAAGCAGTGAAGATGGGAGGGATGCAATGGACAGTTGAGCTCAAGAAAGCAGTAGATCTGGGTAGAAGTTAGGGTTGAGCAAAGCAGGCCTGGACTGCAGGAGTGGTACCATAAGAAGTGGGGGTTTGTTTAAATTTGGGTGCAGTTACAGGAGAGGAGGGGATACGAAAAGGCAGGGGGGGTGAGCCCTGAACATGGCATTGTCACACAAACCGTGGCACTTTGTAGCCAGGCTTGGTGTCCACAGTGGATGTGGAAAAGGTGAAAACAGTTGGAAAGAGCCATCAGAAACAGAAGAACGAGAAATGTGTTAGAAAGTGAAAAATTGTTCTTTTGCCTCACACGGGGAAGAAGGCGGGGGGGGGGGGGGTTGGGGGAGTTGCAGGGGTTGCAGTTGCATCCTCCTCGCAGAGGAGCAGTCTGTAACCTGGCAGGGAAAGGCACAGCTGCCTGCAAACATCTGGGACCTGAGGCCAGCCAATGTCCCAAAAGAGCTCCCTTACAGTCACAAAGGTGATTTTCCAGCCCATGAAAACTGCAGAACAAGACCAGACCGTTTGGGGAAGACAAACCCCGGGTAAACTCAACAGCTGGTCTCAACATGAGACTGCGCTGGGAAAGGGAACACATGGGAGGGGCTGCAAGGTGACCTGCTGCTCATCAGGGCTTTAAACTCTGTAAATAACCTTTCCTCCTGCCTTTCCAAGGCACGGGGAGGAGTTTTCCACCTCCCTTCTTCGAGGGAAATGTCAGGTCAAACAGTGCATTGATGTGAGAGCCGGGGTTACTGTGTGCACGTGTTTCTTTAGATCCTCCTCTGCATCCATCCCTGTGCCCTAACATTCACCTTCTTATATGATATCAGATTCAAGATAAGAAGGTCATGGACTATGAAATGTTAGGCTTTTCTTCTAGCATGTATTTATACCCTATATATTTAAACCATGGCCATATTTAAACCAACCATGGCAGATTCAGGATCAATTTCTGGCAGAAAACAAAGTTCATGATACATTGCAACCAGCCTGAGAGGAAATTTGGTCATAGACTCATAGAATTGGAAAAGGTTGGAAAAGACCTCTAAGATCATCAGGTCCAACTATCAACACAATACCAACATGCCCAGTAAACCATGTCCTGAAGGACCATATCTACACATTTTTTGAACCCCTCCAGGGATGGAGACTCCACCACTTCCCTGGGCAGCCTCTGCCACGACTTCACCACTCTTTCAATAAAGAAATATCCCTAATATGCAATCTAAACCTCCCCTGGTGCAACTTGAGGCCATTTCCTCTCATCCTATTGCTTGTTCCTTGGGGGAAGAGCCCAGCCCCACCTCACTACAACCTCCTTTCAGGCAGTTGTAGAGAGCAATAAGGTCACCCCTCAACCTCCTCTTCTCCCAGATGGCTGCGAGGCACTGACCAGGGAGAAGGAGGAAGGGAAGAAGGGCAAACAGCAGGAAGTTTCCTTCCAGGCCCCAGTGCCTTATATTCACCACATTCCCTCCTCGAAGGGTTCTGCTCCGGTGTGTCTCACACCTCACGCGTGGTGCCCTCTCCTCCGAGCTGTTTGCCGTGCTGGCACTCACAGAGCGAGTGGAGAAAGCTGGAGTTTTATTGGTAAGGCTTCATAATAAATGGCAAACCATTTCTGCAGCTTGTTTCCATTGTAATATTAATCAAACGGAATTCCTGTGGTGCTCATATGGATGTCATATGTAAATCCTCTGAGCTCAGCTGCTGCAGACTCCAAAAGAAGTCAACAGAGAAATTTCTCTGCTATCTTCATCTTGCAGCTCTTGTGCATTTATTCCATTCGTGAAATCCTGATTATTGTGGAAATGAGGAAACCCGTGAGGAGCGTTGATAATACTTCTGAGTTTACAAAGAAGATGCTCAGATTCCATGTGGAGAGACAGCACCACGAATTACAAAATCACAGACTCATGGAATGGTTTGGACTGGAAGGAACCTCAAAGCCCATCCAGTTCCAACCCCTGCCATGGGCAGGGACACCTCCCACTGGATCAGGGGGCTCAAAGCCCCATCCAGCCTGGCCTTGAACACCTCCAGGGAGCAGCCACCACTGCTCTGGGCAACCTGGGCCAGGGCCTCCCCACCCTCACAGCAAAACATTTCTTCATAAGATCTCATCTCAATCTCTCCTCTTTCAGCTTAAAACTCCCTCATTCTATCACTATGAATCCCTGATGCATAAGAAAACGTGTCTCTGTGTCCTACCATCCTCACCAAGCACTCCACGTATTACAACAAAAGCCCTCACAAGCATTTCCAACTGTCCATGTCCTCCCTCAGTGTGAATGATTTAGGAATGAGAGGTTTTCCAGGCCAGTGCTCATATCCAGCCGCGTTCAGTACCACTGTTCAGCAGCAGACTTGACAAACCTCCAAACAGAAGCTGTTCTGGAGCTCCCAAAGTGCTTTCTTCCCAAACCTCAGCATTCCTACTTTCTTTGAGGAAGTGTGTCTTCATTTACCATTATTCATGGGCAGAGACAGGCAAATACAGGTTGTATTTTGCTCTGAGAGTACTGATCCTTTTTTTTTGTTTCCTGAGAAGGTGGCCCAAGTGCTATGGATCAGTTGTTGGACCCCAAAAGTCAGTGACTGGCCAGGCCAAGGCTCATTTGGCCTTGGGCAGGATCTTAAGCATTGCACAGGGGCTGGACCAAGTCCAGCATCTGAACCAGGACAGCGTTAGCAGCCACGTGGTGGTGCCTCCTGCCTTCAGCAGATGAAGACCATCCATCCATTTGTGTTCATTGGGAACCCTCCTGTACCTTCAGCCCAAAACAGGCGATGGCATTAACTTCTCCAAAGGAAAAGGCAAGAACATGGGAATGGGCTGAGGTATTTTCAGACCTTCCTGCAAGGTTGCCCCATGGGGAGTGGTGGGAAGGTCCCTCTGTGCTGTCACCATCAGAGCCCTTGCTCACTGTGTGCCTCTGCTCAGCGTGAGTACAAACTCCTGGCCAGGACCAGGAGGTGTTGCAGGTTTGGCAACAACAGCAAACATATTAATCCTGGTTTTACCTTCCCTCCATCGTGTTTAACAAAGCCATGACCAGGAAGCCCTCCATTTGGCAGAGATTCCTCAGGCACAACCTTCCCAAACTCAGCCACTGTCTGCACCAGGGATGCTTTCTCTGATCTTGTGCCTCAGCTTTGACCCAAATGCACCGGTTTCCATGTAATTCCCCAGAACACAAGAGCATCCAGGGAGAGACCTGGATGTTGGCCGTGTCACTGCATGAGCTCTGGAGAGTGTTGAGGTGCTTTCTGCCTGGCAAGGATTGTCTCACATGTCCGAGAGTCACTCCAACATGATGCGTCCATTGTTTGGTGAAATAATTGGGTCAAGAGAGAAGGGCAACGAGGCTGGTGAAAGGGCTGGAGAACAAGTGTTATGAGGAGTGGCTGAGGGGTCTGGGGTTGTTTAGCCTGGAGAAGGCTGAGGGGAGACCTCATCACTGTCTACAACTCCCTGAAAGGAGGTTGTAGCAAGGTGGATGTTGGTCTCTTCTCCCAAGTGACAGGTGATGGGATGAGAGGAAACGGCCTCAAGTTGCACCAGGGGAGGTTCAGATTAGACATCAGGAAAAATTTCTTCACTGAAAGGGTTCTCAGGCCCTGGCAGAGGCTGCCCAGGGAGGGGGTGGAGTCACCACCCCTGGAGGGTTTTAAAAGGCAGGCAGATGAGCTGCTCAGGGACATGGTTTAGTAGTGGACAGGGACGGCTGGACTTGATGATCTCCAAGGTCTTTTCCAACCAGTTTATTCCATGCTTTTAAGAGAAGTCACTGTCACACAACAGCCATCCTTTAAATGCACTGGGGACTATGCACAGAATAGCTTTGAGGATGAGAACCTCTGGATGGACCTCCAGAACCCAATACTTGGTCATCCTTTTTTTTTTTTTCCCCCTTCTGGTAACCAAGCAGGCAGAGAGAGAGTCTGAGCTTGTGCTCTGTGTGCAGCAGCAGAAAGGCCTGGTTGCCATTGTCCCGCTCTGCTCCGCACTGGGGCGGCCCCACCATGAGCACTGGGTGCAGTTTTGGGTGTCACAGGATAAATAAGACATAAACCTAGTGGAGAGTGTCCAGAGCATGAATTGGTAAAGAGTTTGGAGAGGAAGCTGTGTGAGGAGCAGCTGAAGTCACTTGGTCTGTTCAGCCTGGAGAAGAGGACACTGATGGGGGGACCTCGCAGCAGTTCTGCTTCCTCACACGGGGAGGAGGAGGAGGATCAGGTGATGATCTCTCCTTTCTGGTGACCAATGACAGGATCTGAGGGAATGGCAGGAAGATGTGCCAGGGGAGGTTTAGGTTGGACCTTAGGAAAAGGTTCTTCCCCCAGCGGGTGGTGGAGCTCTGGAACAGCTCCCCAGGGAACCAGTCACAGTCTGCCAGTATTCCAGAAACATCTGGCCAGTGTCCTCAGCCCTACGGTGTGAATGTTGGGGTTGTCCTGTGCAGGGCCAGGAGTTGGACTCAGTGGTCCTTGTGGGTCCCTTCCAACCCAGAACACTGTGATTCTGTGTTTCCACTTTAGATGAATGGCTTTCTTCTTTACCTGTCAAACCTTGCAGGGCAGGGGCTCACAGTCAGGATCTGTCCATTGCCCAGAGGATCCCAGGTGGGCATAGTTGGTTCCTCATAAGGCTGGAGATCACAATGAGGATCTGCCCCATATCCAGAGGGTCTGGGTGAGCATGGGGGGGGGGGGGGGGTATGTCCCCAGGCTGGGGTTCACAGTGGGGACCTGTCCCATGCTCAGAGGGTTCTGGGATGGCACAGGGGGGCTTCCTCCCCAGTCTGTAGACCACAATGGTGACCTGTCCTCTTCCCAGTGGGTCCTGAGATGGCACAGGGGGTTCTGTCTGTAGTCTGGGGCTCACAGTGAGAGTCTCCCCTTTTACCAGCAGGTCCTGGATGGGCACAGGGGGAGTCTGTCCCCAGTCTGTAGACTATGGTGAGGACCCGTCCCATTCCCAGAGGGTCCAGTGCGGGTTTCACAGTGAGGTTCTCCCCCATTCCCAGAGAGTCCTGGGACAGCACAGGGGGACCCTCCCCAGTGTGGGGCTCACAATGAGGGTCTCCCCTGTGCCCAGCAGGTCCTGGATGGGCACAGGAGGATCCATCCCCAGTCTGTAGACCTCGATGAAGACCCGTCCCATGCCCAGAGGGTCCCAGGTGGGCACAGGGGAGTCTGTCCTCAGGCTGGGGTTCACGATGGGGAAGTGTCCCATGCTCAGAGGGTTCTGGGATGGCACAGGGGGGCTTCCTCCCCAGTCTGTCGACCACGATGGTGACCTGTCCTCTTCCCAGCGGGCCCTAGGATGGCACAGGGGTGTCTGTCCTTAATCTGGGGCTCACAGTGAGGGTCTCCCCTGTGCCCAGAGGATCCTGGTTGGGCATGGGGGGGGGTGGGTATCTAGCCCCATCCCGTGCTCCCGCTCTGGGGGTGATGCCCGGTGTCGGGGGCACACAGGGAGGGATGGGACGGGACGAGGCCAGCAGCGACGAGCTCGTCGCTGCTGGCCTCGTCCCGTCCCATCCCTCCCTGTGTGCCCCCCCCCATGTCGGTGCCTCCACGTCCCGCCCCGCTCCGCCCTGCAGCGAAGATGGCGCCCGCGCGGCTCTGAGCATCCCCTGGCTCTGAGGCACCAAAGGTGAGCGGGGGGGGGGGGGGGGGGGGGAATGGCGCTTGCCCTGCTCTCAACGACCCCCGGGGGTGCCGGGGCGAGGGATGGGAAGCTGAGGGACGGGTGGGTCCCGCTTGTCGTGCGGGAATGAAGCGCTGGTACCGGTTGCGAGCTGCACCCCCCGCCCCCCTCAACAACCCCCCCTCCCTCTGGTGAATCCCTTTGGAAGGGCTTTGTTGTGGTTCCTGGAGCCGGGATTTGGTGATGGAAGATGAAGGGGGCTGCAAGGGGCACGGGGAACGCGGTCCCCAAAGCCTCAGGGTCGGCCGAGGAGCCTGTTCTGCTGCCGTTGCCCCCGCTGGAACATCCTTGGGTGATGCTGAGGTTCCCAAGGATCTGGCCCCTGCCTGCGGGAATTTTTTCCCTTCCCTCCCCACAGCCTCCTTGGGAAGGCACGGATACCCTCCTGGAACCAGGGTGGGCTCTGGAGATGGAGGATTTGGTCCCTGTGCCAGGGAATTTGCCCCCTTCCCTCCCCACCTGCCCCTTGGGATGACAGGGGTGTCCTCCTGGAATCGCACTGGGCTCTGGAGATGGAGGTTTTGGTCCCTGTGCCAGGGAATTTGTCCCCTTCCCTCCCAACCTGCCCTTTGGGATGGGAATCGCACTGGGCTGTGGAGATAGAGGATTCGACCCTGGCCTGGCAAGGGTTGTCCCCTTCCCTCCACACAACCCCCTTGGAATATAAGAGATGCCCCTTTGGAACTACAGTGAGCTGTGGAGATGGAGGATTTGGCCCCAGCCTGCCGGCTCTTCCTGAGGGAGTTTGTCCCCTTCCCTCCCCACCAGCCCCTTGGGATGACAGGGATACTCTCTTGGAACCACAGTGGGCTCTGGCCTCAGCCTGGCAGACCGTGTTTTCTTCCCTCTCCAACAGCCCCTTGAGGTAACAGGGATGTCCTCCTGGAACCAGGATGGACTCTGTAGATGGAGGATTTGGCCCCAGCCTGGCAGGGTTGTCCTCTTTCCCCCACCACCAACGCCTTGGGATGCCAGGGATGCCCCCTTGGAATCATGATGGGTTCTGGAGATGGACAGCGATGCCCCTGCTGCTGTGGGAGGTGTCAAGGGTGATGCCAGGGACCGGAGAATTCCATCACCACCATCCCTGGGGAAACATCTACAACTCATAGAACCATAGAATCGTTTGGTTGCAAAAGACCTTCGAGATTGTTGAGTCTAGCCATACCTGTCCACAACTAAACCAGATCCCTGAGCACCTTGTCCACCTGTTTTTTAAATACCTCCAACCTCATTTTGGCCAAGGCAGTGGTGGAGTCTCCGTCCATGGAGGGGTTTGAACAATCTGGATGTGGCACTTCGGGACATGGTTTAGTAGCAATGGTAGGGTTGGGCTGATGGTTGGACTAGATGAGCTTGGAGGTCTTTTCCAACCTTAATGATTCCAGGATTCCTTCACAGCCTCCTGAGTTGAGCAGGGAGGGAGGCACGGGAGGATGTTTAAAAATAACCACGGTGTCAGGCTGGTTCTCCCCGCACGTCGTTCAGGTTTCACCTGCAGGCGCTTTGAAGCTCGCGTGTGAAACTGTGGCAGTGGTTTGGATTTGTGACAGCTAAAGGTAGAGAGAATCCAAACAGGCAGCCCAAGTACTGGAATCACTGAGCAACTTGGCTCCCTTTGGCCTGGGTTGTTTGAGGTTCAGCTGCTGAATGCTAAACTAACCATTCCCACGGGTAAAGTCAGGACGCGGAGACCCAGCTGCGGGGTATCCAGCTTTGGTGTTTGGCTCTGTTTCTGTTTACTGTTGTTGTTTGTCGTCAACAGTGTGCAGTGAGTGGCTGAGAGCAGCCATGTGGTCCCTCCTCTTCGCAGCCAGTAGTGTTGAGCAAAAATATTCTCCCACCGCGGTTCAATTGCCTGAGCGACAGCGGTTGTACCGGGACTGCGACAGCCGCCTCTCCTCCTCCTCTCTGCCTTCCCCTTCTCTTACCCTCACACTGGGCTGTGGTGTCTGTGTGCTCTTGCTGGAAATATTTGGAGGATGGAATGGTGGTTTTGTACCCTTTGGAGCAAGCACGGCTTGGCACTGCTGTGGGGAATCAAATGCAGCTGGTGGGGGGCTCAGCCCGGTGGAGCCTGCGCCGTGGGGCTGGGTATTTCAGGATCTGCCCAGTAGATGGTATGAAAATATAGACAGAAATGAGGGAGTCCTCTGCAACGGGCAAAATGGAAATACAGGGATTTCTGTGCTGTTGGTGGTATTTATTTTACTAAAGGTTAAAGCGTGTTTTATTTGAGAAATACCCACTGACCCTGAGTTCTCCTGTTTTGGTATTTATATTTTATGAAATGATACATCTACACCTTGATAATCTACATTTTAGTCAAATACTTGTTATGAAATAAATCAGGTGATTAGCTAATTGAAATGAACCAAATGCAGAGTTGAGAAAAGGAGCGGGAGCAGCACCACTGCAAGCTGTGAGCTGTGCCCCTGGTTTGCCTGGGTCTGAAATTCTAAGAATGTTTAACTCTTGAGTCACTTCTCTGGAACCCTGATGGATTTTGCAGCACAGTTTGGTGTCTTTGAATGAAAGATGCTCTTAGGGTGGAAAATGATGAGGACAGGCTGAGAGAGTTGAGATTGTTCATCCTGGAGAAGAGAAGGCTCCAGGGAGACCTCAGAGCAGCCTCCCAGTACTGAAAGGGGCTCCAGGAAATCTGATCTTGGTCAGGAAGTGCAGGGATAGGATGAGGGGGAATGGTTTTCAGCTGAAAGAGGGGAGATAGAGATGAGATCTTAGGCAGAAATGTTTTGCTGTGAGGGTGGGGAGGCCCTGGCCCAGGTTGCCCAGAGCAGTGGTGGCTGCCCCATCCCTGGAGGTGTTCAAGGCCAGACTGGATGGGGCTTTGAGCCCCCTGATCCAGTGGGAGGTGTCCCTGCCCATGGCTGTGAGGCTTGAAATTGGATTGCCTTTTAAGGTCCCTTCCAACCCAAACCATTCTATTGATTCTGTGATTTCACAATATTCCTCAAGTAGCTGTGTTTCAAACTAGGGTGTGAGGGGTCAGGGGGTTGTGTCCCTGACCTGCACCCAATTCTGAGGACTCTCTGGAACTTCCATAGCTGCAGCCACATCAGCTCTGGAGAGGAACCCCAGAGGTGTCTCCGTGGTTTCCCAACCTCAGAGTGAGGTCGGGTACACATTAGAAGCCTCCCTGAGTGATGTTTCTTCTTTCAAGGCTCTTCCTGCTGACAATATCACATCCCATGCAGAAGATGCACACCAGCGCTCGAGTCTCCTCACCATTGTGGAGGTTTTTGTGGTGGTTCTTCTCAGCCTTTGTCTTGCACTGGGCTCCATAGCCCATGGAGACCACTCTACTCCCTACGTCTCTCCAGCTGATTTAAAAGTATTTTAAGACTTTTTCTTCTCTCCCTGAGCTGAACAAGCTCTATTTCTCTGCTCTTTTTACCTGGGCTCATTGTCTGTCCAACCAATCTCTGCCCTACTCTGCTGCCGACCCACCTTGCTAAAAGCACTGGGCTCTGGCTGGCCTTGCTTGGACTCTGTTAGCTGAGCTGTTGTAGAGCAGTTGTAAAAGTGGACCAAAATACCCCATTTGGGGTGCATCTGAGTGCTGCTATGTGAGAAAGAATGTGGATCAGACATTTGCATATTTGTATGTTGAACTGGGCGTTTGTGGCAAAGGACTTGGTGTGTTTGGTGAGCTCCTGTGTGCAAAACCTGGAGCAGTGTGATAGCAGAGCTGGTGCAAGTTAAAGTTTGGCACACTTATGTCTCTTAAAGCTCTACTGTTTGCATCTATCCCCCTGTCAATTGTCATTTTCTTTTTCTTGGCTGCAACTGAAATCCAGTTTGTGATGACCCAAGCATATTCTGAGCTGTTCACTTGTCCATTTATGTATGAAAAGTTTCCTAATGAGATGGCCAGGAGGGGTCCATAAGTGATGAAGTATTGAGGACAGAGCAACGCTGGCTGTGAGCTTCTTCTGCAAGGTGGTTAATCTGCATATATGGATATTTTACATAGTTCAGAAACATGTCCACTGTTAAACTCTCGGTGTAATGGAACTGTAACACTGACCCCAGCTTCACCCCACTCCAAGCTGCATGACGTAGACAAGTTTTCATCCTCCTTTAATTGCAGTGATAGGGGCCAGTCCTAAAGGAAAATGCTTTTTTCTTTTATATATTTATAAAGAGCTCCTTTCTTACTAAACTTGAATATCTAACAATGGAGATTTTTATAAAGTGATGATGCAAGTCTGAAAGTAGTGGGAAGCACGTGAAATCTTCCATCAGCATCACCAGGTCTCACTGGGCCCAGACTTGGAGTGAACAAGTCTCATCCCTCTCCTGTGGCCTGAGCTGGTGGTGTCAAACCAGTATCGATGAGGACACACTGGAGGTCACCCCTGCTCTTCACTGGTTGACCTGCACAGCACTTCCCGTTGATAGAAAATGTCAGAGGTAGCTGTGAATATGAGCTCTCGCCAAGCAGAAGGAGAGTTCGGCACAGGGACATCGCTGCAGCCTGGCTGGGGCTGAAAACTGAAATTCCCAGAGATCTCCATCTGCCTTAAATTTCCTTAAAAAAACTCAGAATAATACTTAGCTCTTTCACAAAGATTTCTGACAGCCTGCAGCAGATTTAGATGCTGTGATATGTGGCATTGCAGCCAGCAGGGTTTGCTCAGACCCCTACCAAATGTTTCTGCCCCAGCAGCGAGGATTTAAGCAGAGCTTGTGTGCAGGGCCTCTTGGTTTTATGCAGACTCATCTTGAGCAGGGGTTTGAGAACTTGCCTGTGAACTGAAGGAAAAAATGAGTGTCTGTTTTTGTGCCTCCATGGTTTGCACAGCAGCTTCGAGCAGCAGGGCAGCCGGACAGGGTGGTGTCTGGAGCTGCTGGCTACTAATGCCCATCTTGCCGAGGTCTGACTTTACCAGCAGTGCTCTGTAACCCTTGTCCAGTCGGTAACTGGATATTGGAGATACAGAGAGGAAAGCAGGGATGAGTCCATATGGCCATTACCAACTCAAGGGAGCTGATGCCAGTGTTCAATGCAGGACTGTTTTTTCCCTTGGGACAACCTTGTGTTTCTGGAATACATCCAGACCTCTCCAGTTCTTGCTCAGAAGGACTTTTCTAGGTGTTGTAAAGCAAATGGTGTTAGCACCGGTCAGAAGCCTCCCTCCTGTGGGAGGTTCCTCCTCCGAGCCAACGTGCTCCGGGTTACCCAACTTCCGTGAGCTCTTCTGTTTTCCAGACTGACACTGTGCAAACAGCCCAGAAACCTCTCTGTGGCGCCGTTTGGCTTTTAACAACGGAAACCCTAGGAGTAGATGCCAGTGGAATTTTGTGAAGCTCTGTCTTTGCCCATTGAGAAACATTCAATTCCTCCCTCCTCCTGGCCCTTCCAGCCTTGCAGTGGACGCTGTGGCAAGACCCTGCTCCTGGATATCCTGGTGAGTTTACTGCTTCTTCGCAAGGGAAGGAGGAGGAGCAGGTGGTGAGCTCTTCTCTCTGGTGACCTGTGATAGGACCTGAGGGAATGTCAGGAAGATGTGCCAGGGGAGTCTTAGTTTGGGCTTTAGGAAGTGGTTCTTTCCCCAGTGGGTGGTGGAGCACTGGAACAGCTCCCCAGGGAAGCAGTCACAGCACCCACTCTGCCAGCATTCCAGAAACATTTGGACAATGCCCTCGGTCCCATGGTGTGAGTGTTGGGAGTGTCCTGTATTGGGTCGGTTCCAGCTCAGGTCACTCTGTGATTCTGTGAGGGAGCAAGTTTGCTGCTGGAGTTGCATCTGCTGTGGTTTGCTTGGCATGTGGTGGTCAGGCCCACCCTTCTGAGCTCCCCTGGGGAACTGCTGGTGTGTGGCTTCAGGAAAAGGTCCTGCTGGGAAAAGCAATTGCTTTCCAGCAAGGAATTTGTGTCTGTGGGGGAGCTGGAGGACACTCCTGCAGTTTCTTTCAGCCCAGCGTTGGCAGAGCGCTGCGCAGGGTGGAAAGCCCAGTGGTGCTTTGGCCCACAGCCGCTTTGCACCGAGCGAGCTGTGGTCTCTTCGGATGTTGTCGTGCGATCGCTCTGCCCACTTGGAACCATCTGTGCTGCAGTGCCTGCCACGAGCCAGAGCCTGGTGCTGGCTTCTGTCCGCCCTGACCTCCCGTTGCCTCGCAGCCGCACCTTATCCCCTGCTCCTGGGCCTCCCTTCCCTGCTCGGAGTGAGCCCCTGCCTCCTCCCACCGCGCTGAGCCCTCTCCGCCGCCGTTTGAAGCGGTGGGACCCGTGTCCAGCTGCGCCTCCGACAAGCCGGGGGAGGGTGGCCTGTGTTCCCTCTCCGCTCCCTCCTGGCTGTTCGCGGTCGCAGAGCCTCCCTGGGCCGCTTGCCAGAGGCTGCCTGCCCTCCTCCTGTTCCTGCTGCTTGCAGCCGCCGGAGAGGCCAGCGGAGCCCGGAGGAAGCCGCGCGGGGCTGCACACGCATCGTGGGGAGACGGGGAAGAGCAGCGCTTCTCCACGGCAAGAACCCAGGCTTGGCTTTGGCTCCCGGTGGCGCGAAGCACCATCCAGGCCACGCTGCTTTGTGTCCTTGAAACTGGCCGGTCTGCAGAGGCAGCAGCAAGAGGGTGAGGTTGGCACCCTGAACCAGGGTCAAACACACTGGGTGGGCTTTGGAGTGGGTTCGGGTATCATAGTATGATGAAATGGTTTGATTTGGAAGGATCCTTAAAACCTATCCAGTTCCAGCCCCCTGCCATGGGCAGGGACACCTCCCACTGGATCGGGCTGCTGAAGATCCCATCCAGCCTGACCTTGAACACCTCCAGGGATGAAGCATCCACAACTTCCCTGAGCAACCTGTGCCAGTGTCTCAGTACCCTTGCTGTGGCGCTGCCCTCCCTTGCTGTCGCTCCCTTGCCTCCCTGCTCCCCTCTTTTGCCAGAGCGTGGCCCTTCCTGCAAAGTTGCACACGGAAGGTAGGAGAAATTTCTGCCCTCGGCACGCAGAGCGTTAGTTCACTGGTGGTGCTGTGAGTGGACAGAAGAGCTGACAGTGCCTGCTTTGGACTGAGGAGGAAGTTGCACCAATTCCACTATCTAAAAATAAGCTGAGCAAACGTCCCTGCAGCCCGGCGGCTGCCGCTCTCTGTACGCTGGGTTTGTTTGCTTTTTTTATTTGTCTCGTTCTGACGATTTAAAAAAAAAAGATGCTACCATCTGTCAAAATCCTGCAGCTGGTATGGGATCAGAGAGGAGCTTACCAGGAAAGTCTGGGTTGTTTCAGTGTTTCTGAAGTGACCTTGGAGGATTACCGAGGCGCAAGGTTTCCTAGAGGTTTCTCTAAGCTGTTCTTAAAGATTTCCAGTGATGGTGACTCACTCCCCTCGGCGAGTTGCTCCGGTGCCCGACTGTTTGGGTGATTAAGGAGTTTTCCTTGATTTCGGGCCGGTGTTGCTGTACTTTAACCCCATCATTTTGCTGTTTCACCCTCTCTGGCAGGCTTCCAGAGAGAAGGAAAATTCTGTCAGTGTAAAAGCCATCATTTGTGTAGGGTTTGATCTTCCTCTCTACCTTCCCTTCGGTGCTCAGAGCGTGTCTGCGGGCTCTCATGCACTGCTGTGGATTTAATTACGTGCCTGTGGCCGCCAGGAAGCCCAATTCTTACTCCTGGTGTTGTCTTGGTTGTAAGGAACGGTCCCTGGCGTGAGCTGATGTCAGTGGGAATGCAGTGCTTGAGGTGACATGTGTGTTATTAAAGTGGTATATCACGAATTCCCCAGGTGCCTGACACTTGTACAGCGAGACGCACGTATGAACAGCTCTGGAGTTTGTGGTTAGTGATGGATTCTATAAAAATCAACACGGTGACTTTAAAAGTTACTTCAGAACATGATATAGAGACGCTGCTGATAGAACTGGTGCTGAGTAGGAATGAGCAGTGTATTGCTCTCTGTCGTGAGGTGGGGTGTTGTCTCCTCTGCCTGGGGTTGAACATTTTATGAACGTGCATTTGCTGTGGAAGTTCACGATCCGCACCTATTTCCCATCCCTTTCCATGGGTCTTCCTGAGAACTTCAAGGCATTATCATAACATTTCTTCATTTCAGTCATTTATGTGATTGTTGCGATGCATTTCAGGTGGAGAATGACAGTTGAAATAGGCTGTGATGTATTTTTTAATTATCATTATAGAAAGAGGGTGGAAAGGGCTGGTTTTTGCACTGGCAGTGTGTGGCTGTTCCTGCACCCCCACGAGGAGCACCCTGCACCCACAGCACTGTCTTTACTGCCTGCCCAGTGCCTGGAAGTTATTGCCACTGCAATTTTTAGTCTCGTTGTGTGTTAAACCTCACATTTTTATTTCCATTTCACTTCTGCAGAGGTCCTTGATGCAACTTTTCACTGTCACATGTGCCTCGAGCACGGCCATGTGTCAGGTGGTTGTTTGAACACTTCTGGTGCCCGGATGGCTCTGCAGTCTGATCAGAAATGCCCGTCTTGTGTGTATGTTGGCTCTCTGGACCTGCCAGCCTGGGAAGGGTATGGTGTGAAGCCACACTCCCTGCTCATTTGGCTCATTTTCCAGCAGCACGAGCTTTGCTCTCATCGTGTGCCTTGCTGGCACAATCTCCAGCTGTGTGTGGCAGGGGGTACCAAGCATCACCCACCACCCCTGACCAGAGCTCTCGGTCTGTGCTGGGTCTGTCCAGTTATTTGTTGTCAGCTGGAAAATCTGTAAATGCCCTGTGATATTTTCTGGCTTTATAAGCTGTACAGAATGTCCTGCAGGTATTTTAACGTCAGCAGCTACAGCCTGTAAGAGTGCAGTGTTTTCCTTCCCCCTTGGCAGGCACTGAACACACTTCCCCAGCTGCGGGGTCGCCTTCTGGTTGCTTGTGGTCCCGGGGCTGCTCTTTTTACCTTGGCGTCTCCCGTGTGTATGGGTTGTTGCCAGAATAAGAGATTTCATAGTGTCTTTTACCCACAACAGTGGGGGCCTCACAATTTATTTCTTAGTTTTCCAAACTCTTGGCCCTTCAGGAATGTAAAGCAGCCTAATGACTATGTCTACATAACCAAACCCAGTCTGTCTGGGGTTTCTTGCAGGAACTGGCTGGTGATTCTTCCTCTCTGTGAGTAATTCCCTTGCAATAACATTGCTGTGTTTGGCTCGATTGCTCTTTCTTTTCTTATTAAAATTCACGGAAGTTTTGATGGGCACTTGTTAGGATTTCTTTGTATCTGTTCATTGCAGCCTCTTGAGGACATTTCACCTATTTGAGTATATTCACAGTTTTGACTCCAGGGATTTTAGCTCCTTAAGTCACAGACCAGATTTACACACAGATAAAAATAGAAACCAGTAATTAATACCCATCCTCACTGAGCCTGGCTCTCCTAGTGTATCTTGACATGTTGCACTGCTGCAGTTTCCTTTCCTTTTCCTATGAAAGAGTTGAATTAATATCTCTCTACACAAGCAAGAATATAAACCCAAGGTACTTGCTGCCTGCCCCAGCCGTTCCTCTCGGGGTGCCCTGAGTTTCTGTGAGCTTTCTTCTCCCAGGCAGCCAGAGGAATGGCACAGCTTCTCCCTTCACCCTCGCATATCACTCCTGTCCTCTCACAAGTTTTTATTTCATTTCCTCCAAGCAGCAGAGACCGACTCCTCTCCAGTTTGTGGGGGTGAATCTGGGTTTCTGTGGCTCCCCTCTGTACGGGGTATTTTTATTCATTCCTCTTGCAGATGGGGCAGATCTATAGGAACTTTTTGTCTTCTGTCCCCTATTTGCACAAGAAGAATCAGCTGCTGAGAGTGTCAGAGGGAAGAGCTTGGCCCTGAATCTGCTGTAGTGCTTGGCAGGGGAAAGCCGGGGTTTTGTCACTCTAGGGATAAATATACGGAGGGGATTGTCTCACCTTGTCTGCCCTGAGAAAACAGGTTCAGGAGGGCAGGGAGAGTTGTGTTTGGGAGGTCTGGGAAGACTGACTCCATGGATATTGCCAGGGACAGTGTTTTGTATACAATCTGTGAAGAATTCACCCCTGTGTGTGAGCAACAGCCCCTCCATTGCTGCTTGCCAGGAGGGATGTGACTGTGCTGGTGCTGGAACCCAGGAGGTGAGGAAATACTGAACTCCAGGAAAGGTCATTCCTTGGTGCTGGATGAGGGAGGAGAACACCCTACACACTCTGAGTGCTGAGGGATTGCTTTGATACCACATGAGGCTTAGGGATGGAAGTTGTCATCCTATGTCTTTTCCCAAGGGCTATCGTTCGGATCAGTTATAGGAGGGAAGCAAAAGGCAGGGAAATGCAATATTAGGTGTGTGGAAGCATTTTTTTTCCACTTAGCTCGCTAGAGAGTGGTGGCTTTGTCCCCTGCCTTTCTCTCAGGGCTGGGTTGCTCTCTCTGCTCCATGAGCTCTGATCTCCCTGTCTGCCATTCCAGTGGGAACCCCTTGCCCTGCGTGTCCATCCCTGAGGAGCAACTTCTTCCCTTGTGCTGGAGGGCTCACAAGATACAGGGGAAGGTAAAGGCTGGTTCATCTCCTTCCCTTCTCTTTCCAGGGCTTTCCTCATTTACATTTCTGTTGTGTCCCTAATTACCATCCCTTTGGTTTTCACTCCACCTCAAGCTGCCTTTCCCTGCTATTGGTCTCCTGGGGATGTTATGCTGAAACCTTATCAAACCTCCATTTCTAGAAATAGTTAATGCAAAATCTTCTTCCACGACCTCTCACATCCAGCTGGCAGCATCCTTGCACAGTCTGTTGTGAGGTTTCCAGCAGACACAACTGGAAGTCAGACCTTTCTTTCTGGATTCCCTCCTGTTTTCCCTTGCTGTAGATGTGTATGGTCTTTGTGAAGTTAAGCTACATTCATTTCATTAATTCAGATTACAAATCATTTATCTATTTACCCACTGGATACTTCCTTCCTGTATCTCTCATCCCATAAAAAGCTTAGTTTTTATTAAGATTGAAACTCCAGCAGAGAGTAAGAATAAGGTTGAGGAAACAGGTTTTTGTAGATTATGTGCACTGGGTGTTGAACCTCTGAAGAGTTTACACACTAGGACACATTTCTGGGGCCACAGATGTCGTGTGTGTGATTGTAGTCTGGAAAAGCAGCCAGGAGGGCGGCTGGGTTAGCTGGGCAAGGTCATGCCTCTGTTACAGCCTGGTGAGGATATGGAAACCATGCACTGTTTTTTTAATCTACTCCTGTTTAAATTCTTAGTTAAAGGCTTTGAAGCATCCTGTGGTGTGTTTTTTGTAACCGTGATGGGTAGAATCCCATTTCAAGGTCTTCTCTAAGCCATCTGCTCTCATTAATAGCTCCTGGATCTGGCATGTGGTTCCCTGAGGATTGAAATAGCCACATCGCTGCAAAACTTACTTTACCACTGGCACCAGTTTGGCCTCCTCCACAGGCTGGGTGCACCCTCGTGGTGTGTTGGACCCTGTTTACAACCTGTGCCCTCCCACTGGTCCTCGGGTGGTGAGAAATGTGTGATCCAGCACAGAGCGTGTTGGGGTGCACCATGTCTCTGCACCTCTCTGTGCTCCCAGGATTGCTTTGGAAGGAAACCCAGGGAACTGGGAGCACTGGCAGGCCATTCTGGATTGCTTCCACTGCTCTAGCCCAAGCCTTTCCTCTTGTAAGGGCAGATAACTTTTGGCTGCCTGAGTCCTGACAGCAAATAGTTGCAACCCCAGTGGTTCAGGGGCAAACATCAGCCCAGGGTACACAGATTCGTTTCCTTGCTTTGGCACATCCTTCCTGTGTGACACTTGGTAAGTCTGTCCATCTCTGTTTTATGCACATAGAAGGTGCCTCCCCTGTCCAAAAGTTGGTTGTCCGTGTTGGTTTCTGTTGGAGTGCATCTTGGAGAGCTGTGCTGGAGGTGCAGGGGTGGTCCAGGTCAGAAGTGTCTCTGCTAAACGCTGAGAATCAGAGACCTCCTGCTGTTCCCAAAGCTCCTGCAGAACATTTATGGTGAGCCATGGTCTTGGTGGCTCATTCCCATTGGGATGTGGTTGATGGGCATTGCTCACCCAAGGAGAAACGAACAGCGAAAGCCAGTTCACAGCAGGACCAGCGATGGAGGAATCTGTGGAAATAATTCTGAGGCATAATGATGCTTCCTGAACCCTGGCTGTACGGACTGGGGGTTGGTTTGCTGTGAGTAGCTTCAGTCTGCACCACGTCAACCAGTCTTCTTGGTGGGCCATTCTCTGTCTCCCTGGCAGTGGAAGGCAGCCCAGGTCTTCTCTAAGCCTTGAACACAGTGGTGTCTCTGGGAGGAGCAGCACAGGATCCTCTGCTTGCTGTTTCTCCCCGGCTGGAATTTTAAGGTCCCTTCCACCCCAACCCATTCTGTGATTCTGTGTCGCCCGGCATGGGGAGGCCTTAGGTTTTCTTTCTATTTGTGTGGGGTTTCTAAGAAGCAAAGCAACACTGGTCTGAAAACAAAAGCAGGTCTGATTTTTCAGCCCTGTGTGAGTTTCTTACAGCAGCCGACCCCTGTCTCTCTAATGAGCTTTGGAAGGGCTGGGTTGCTCGCTCCCATTGCTGCAGAAATGGCTGTGACTCCCAGCTCGTTGGTGGAAGTCTGTACTGAATAGATTGAATGTGTTAAGGGGCTTCCTCTTAGCAGGCTCAAGCCAGACTGTCTCACCTGGCTTTTTTTTGAAGCCCTTTCCTCTCTCCACTTCTCTGGGCTTGGGGATCCTGTTCCTGGAGCAGGCCAAACATAGTTTTTATTGCAACCCCTTGGATCTTTGTGGAGACCAACTTCTGCTCTCAATGAGACACAGCAAGATGTTTCTATTTCGAGCCAAGGCCCGTGCTGGGATTTTTCTGAGAGAGAAGGAAACCTTTATTGGAATCCTGCAAGGTTTTATTTCATTTCTTCTGCAGCCATAAGAGGTGGTGACTCCTGCAGCTCCCTTGTGGTGGTGAGTGATTCCTTCCAGTGATCCCTGGTTTCCCCCTCACCCTGAGCCGTTGCCTTTCCCTTGGGTCAGCTCTGCGGTGTCTGATGAGCCAGCTGTCGTTTGCTGGGAGGTTGGCCCGGCTTCTCTCCCCTCCAGCCTGAAGGTATTCCAAAGGAAGTTATAAAATTGATATTTTCATTGTAGAGACATGATCTGTCCAAGTTTTTTTGCATGTTATTGTGTCTCCTAAAACATGTTCTCCCCTGAGGTTTGACTCAGAGGCTAAGGCAGTGAGTGCGTGGTACATGATCACATCTTGGAGACACCTCAGTGCCTTAAGATCTTTCACAAGAATGTGTTTCTGAAGAGCCCATTGCGACGTCTGGAGTTTATCAGCCTGCGTCTTGTATGGTAGGAAGATAAAATTAGTTCCAGAGAGAGAGATGTTGGAAATGACATGAAATCCTTCTGGTAGAAGAGGAGTAATAGTTTGCAGCCATCAGATACTTCAGATCACACAGGGGGATCAGCACTCCAGATGGAAATACCACCACTCATTGTTTGTGTTTCTTTGAAAGATTTCGTAGTATGAAGGTAGGGACCCTCGAGACCTGACGGGGAGAGAGGATTCGGGGGCGTTGTAGCTCTGTCAGCTTTATCCAAAGCTGCCAAAACATGGCTTTGCATAGAGAAGAAGAAATAAAGCTCCGGTCTTGCCCAGGAGGACAGTAACAGGGAGGGGAAGAAAATAAATAAACCCCTTGGTGAGGATAAATTCTGACTCACCGCTTCAAAACTTGCAGCTACTCACTCATGAGTGTTGCCTCTGGGTCCCGTGTAAGCGTTTGTCATTCCATTTTTGTGCTCCCTGTCGGTGTGGCCAGCTGGGGTTCAAGTGATGCTCAGAGCTGTCTGCTGGTCCTGGCTCCTGCCCTGTCAGCTGCTCCCCCAGAGCACATTTTGAGGTGGGAAACCCATGATTTTAGACCAACAAAAGTGGTGGTGTCTGCAGTCCAGGCAGGAGTCTGAGGAGCCGAGTACAGTGTGAAAACCAGAGGAGGTGGGAAGTGTTTTCACATCACGTGCTGGCCTTCTCCGATTTTTCAGTTGGGCTGAAGGTGCCTTTCTTCCTCCACCACAAAAGTTAAAAATGGCAAAATAAGATATAAACAGAGCAGGCTGAGGTGCATCTGCTCATCATGGCTCTGTGCCTGGTTTTGTGATCGGGTCGGGATGTAACCGGAGGCTCCCGTCTAAGCCATGGTGCGTGAGAGGGCTTCCAGAACGGTGCAGAGACAGGAGCAGGCACAGCCAGAGCCTCCAGCTGGGAAGGTGGGATTGCAGCACCACCTTTGATGGGCAGGAACTAATAATGCTGTCCTCATGTTTCCCAAGGGAATTTTTCAGCGATAGCTCTCTATTACTGGAAACATTGATAGTGTTTGATTGAAAGATAGCCACCAAAGGAAAGCTCAGTGGATGCAGAGGTTCCTTGGAAGGGCTTTTCACTGGCCGGACTGGTCAGGGTGCTCAAGACCCAAGCTTTTGTGGGGGAAAAATCTGCAGGCATTTTGTGTTGTGAGAAACCATCAGGTTTGCCTTGTTGCTGTCCCATGGGATTTCCCAGAGGTGTCATTCTCACACTCCTCTGGCGATGCATGTCTGCAGCGTTCTCTTTTTTACCATCATCCTGGTCTGCGGGGTGTGCATCCGACCTAATAAAACCATTTTTCAGCTTCACTGCTGGTAGTTTTCTTCCTCTCTTTTCTGAAAACATCTTGCCTGCTGGCAAGTGCATTGTCTGAAGAGGTTTGATGCTTGGCACGCTGTCAACAGCACTTCAGTTCCCCTTTCAATCAGACCTGGCAGCGCTGGGAGCCGACCTGGCCTCCATCCCGAGGTTCCCCATAATCTCCCTTGGATAATAGGAAGTCCAAACAACCCCAGGAAATAATTCAGATGCAAGCGGTGCCTTTGGTGGAATAAAGAATTGCCAAGAAGAGACATTGAGAACCTCAGCTTTAAGTCTTTTCATAATTATGCACTCTGAAGGAGTGGAAGCTTTGTAGATAAAGAGATTACATGCATCTTACGAGGTCTGGGTTGCTGTGACGGTATCTTCGACCCGCATTTTCCCACTTTTTGTATTACTGAGATTGCAGTTGCAACATTGAGTGGAAGAACATTGCAGAGCAGGCTGCTCTACAGCCCCAGAGGTCCCTTCCAGTGTGGCACAGGTAAATTGAGTCATTGACCCCTTAGGGATGCTAAGGTTGTACTTTTGGAAGAGCGTGTTGGTAAGAGCGGTGGTGG
The DNA here is from genome assembly GCA_033558185.1 of Dromococcyx pavoninus. Lineage (NCBI taxonomy): Eukaryota > Metazoa > Chordata > Aves > Cuculiformes > Neomorphidae > Dromococcyx > Dromococcyx pavoninus. The sequence continues at coordinate 318,830 of JAUMJL010000035.1, read as the reverse complement.
GGGGAGAATTTAATTAGATTAAGATGCAGTTTGGCACTGTTTGTGCTAAGGATTGTGTGGTGTGGCTGCTTGAGAGCAGCAGTCTGAGTCAGGGATGCCCCGGGATGCTCTTCTCAGCCCTGGCTGCCTCTGTGCTGCTTTTGTCTTTGAACAAGAATAGGGAAAATACATCTGAGGTGTAAATCTTGGTGTAAACCAGCTCATGGTGCACCGGGGTGCTAACAGAACCACCTGTCAAGCTGCTGTCCTGCCTCTGGCTGTGACCCAGTGCCAGCAGCCTGGCAGGAGGACAAGGGCTCAGCTTTTCCTTGCCAAAATGCAGCACTGCTGTGATGATGTGAATCATTCAGCCTTTACTTGGGGCATGAGTGCACTTGGTCTGTAGCTGTCGGGCTTCAGTACAGTTAGAAATATGGGTTTGCTGTTGAATGTCTTTGTCCTTTTTTAGTTTTACCTGTTTACTTGTCTGGATAGCATCCTCCTGAGGAAGCTGCACGGTGTTTAGTTTCTAGTAAGCAAAATTTCCTTCCTCCTGGTATATTCTGGGTCCTTTTAGTATCACAGGTTCACCTCTCTGCACTGTGGATGGGATAATTGAGCGTCTACAGTTCACTCCCCTCATGCTATTCCCTATTTTAGATGCCTCTCCTGTGGTGCCCCTCCTTTTTATTACTAATCAGGTCTCATCTTTTAAATCCTTCTTTGTGCAGTAGTTTCATGTTACAAAAGCTGCACTAGTTTTTATCAACTAGTTGATGTGATCTTGCTCCTATCAAAGGTGTTTAACGGCTGCCGTCCCACGTATGCAGCTCAAGCTGAACTTCAATTGTGTCAAGTTCTGCTCTGCTTTGCCAAGGCAAGTGGGAATGTTTGTTGCAACTGTCTTTAAACTTAAATTTGGATGTTTTAAATGAATTAAATATGAACATGAATAATGCAGTTGGTAACCCAGCCTTTCTGCAATTAAATGCAAACTTTTTCGTTTTGTCTCTGTGCTTTCAGGTTTCGAGATGCCGCAGTGTCTGTGCTGACTTTGCTGCCTTGTGGGAATGATGGGGAACTAGAGCCCACGACAGCTCCGTGGAGCCACTGGCACTTCTGACACCTCAGTGAGTTGAAGTTGTTTGAAACTGTGGGAAAGGCACTTCATCTGCTACAAAAGGCAGCAAATCAGTTGGCCTTTTTTTTGGACTTTAAGTTGGCATCCTGCTGAAATGAATTTGCACAGTGATATCTTTTTTCCATCCCTGGAGGTGGTCAGGGCCATGTTGGATGAAGCTTTGAGCAAATTGATCCAGTGGGAGGTGTCCCTGACCATGGCAGGGGACTGGAACTGGGTGATTTTTAAGGTCACTTCTGATGCAAACCATTCCACGATTCTGTGATTCTTTCAGGGTATGGACTCTGGAAACCACCACCACATAAAGCTGTGGTCCATGCTTGCAAGGTTATCTTGATATCCACAAGCACGAGTGACGTGGTTTTGAACAAAGAATGGAGTTGTAACTCTGGTGTGCAGCTTTGTGCAAGTGTCAGGCTCTGGAGATGGAGCATCGTAGCACGTGCTGGGCCATGTAAATGTCAGATGCTTTATTTGATCCTAAAATAAGATTGTCTCCATGTTACCCAGCCACCAAGTTCTCACTGGGGGTATGTTTGTGTCTAAGGTTGTTCAGTAGGATTGATCTGTGAGGACAGCCCAGTCTTCCCCCTTTGGATACCAAACTGTAGCTTCTGCTCTTTATTACTTGAAGATTTCTTTTGGTCTTCTGCTCTGTTAGCTCACCTGTGCTGCCATTCCCTTCCTTCTCTGTAGGCTGAAGTCTGTCTTAGTCACTGGGGTGTTTCAGGCTTCCTGAAGCCCATAGCATGATTCCACTTGCTCTCCAATCAGTTTCCAGTGAAATAAAACCATAGGGTGTTTCAGGCTGGAGGGAGCTTTTGGCCATTGTCTGTTCCAGCCCTGCACACAGAGCTGGGCTGGCTTTGGAGCCAGACCCAACCTCAAGGCTGCTCGAGCTGGTGGCTGGTGACACGTGGAGTATCCTCAGGGATGGAGGTTTTACAGCTTCTCTGGGCAACTACAGAATGGCATTACAGCCAGTGGGAACTGCCAGTTCCCATGCCCTGTGTCAGGAAAGCCCACCTTATAGAATCATAGAATCATGGAGTGGTTTGGGTTGGAAGGGACCTGAAAGTCTATCCAGTTCCAACGCCCTTGCCACGGGCAGAGACACCTCCCGCTAGACCAGGCTGCTCAACGCCCCATCCAACCTGGCCTTGAATATCTCCAGGGATGGGACAGCCACAACTTGCCTGGGCAACCTGGGCTAGGGCCTCCCCACCTTCATTGGGAAGACTTTTTTCCTAATATCTAAGTTATATCAGTTTTGAGAGGGCTGTGGTACACGGGCTCTGTCTCTGTGGCAGAAAAAGAGAGGGCAGGGACCCATCCTGTCCTTGGAATGGAGCTGAGCTGGTGGCTTGGGTCTGCACTGTGCAGGGCTGGCTGACACCGTGTACCACGGGGTTTGGCTGCAGCTCTTCTCTGGTCGTTCCATGGCCTGAAGCACACACACTGGTTATTTTGCATGGGTTTTTTTTTCATTTTTGAATTCAGGATCTCGCAGGATGAAAGCTGTGGTGTGTGAACATCCCAGGGAGCTGGGTGTTGTGAAGCTGCAGTGTGGGACCACAGAGGGTGGTGGGCGTCAGGCTGGGGCCATCTGGTTTGGACAGTTTTTTGGAGGCATATTTTGGAGCATGCCTTTCCCAGGCTCACACCCTCGTGCCTCTCGGCAGAGCAGGAGTCATAGAATCATAGACTCATTGAGGTTGGAAAACTCCTCTAAGATCATCCAGTCCAACCGTCAGCCCAACCCCACCGTACCTACTAATCCATGTCCCCAAGTGCCACATCCACATGGTTTTTGAACCCTTCCAGGGATGGAGATTTCACCACTGTCCTCAGCAGGCACTGCCAGTTTCTTTTTTTGGTAAAGAAATTTTTCCTGATACCTTATCTGAACCTCCCATTGTGCAACTTGAGTCCATTTCCTCTCATCCCATCCCTTGTTACTTGAGAGAAGAGCCCAGCACCCACCTCACCACAGCCTCCTTTCAGGCAGTTGTACACAGTGATGAGGTCTCCCCTCAGGCTTCTGTTCCTCCAGGCTAAACAGCCCCAGGTCCCTCAGCTGCTCCTCATAAGACTTGTGCTCCAGACCCTTCCCCAGCTCCACTGCCCTATGCAGGCACATCTCTTTTGGGGAAGAGTCAGCTCATTTTCTAATAAGAGCATCATTTGCAATGTCTCATTATCTTCGACTCTGTGAGACCTTGGCTGATGTGTGAGGGTTCCTCCTTACCATCTGCATGAGGTTGGAGGGTGCTGTAGTTCTGTCTGTCCTCCCACAGCCCTCCAAAAACCATATCTGAGCATCTTCTACACCGTCAAGAATTTTCTCTCCAGATGTTTTAGCAGTGAAAGGTCACACATCCCTGCCAGGTCGGCCTCTGAAGCGCTGGGGCTGAAGTGACTTTTCAGGAGCTGCCCAAGTGGCCCAGGAGCCCTGTCCTGTGCCAAATGCATTTATGGTGTGCACTTCAGGAAGTCCCATGTCCAGAGGAGCCGAGCAGACAGCAGAGGTGCAGAGCCTGAGGTGAACGCTTGTCTGGTGCCTCTGTATAACACCTTCTACCCTGGGATTTACGGCTGAGGGGCTTTTCCTGCCGTGACTGCAAGCTTTTAATAAAATGACTGAAGAAAATTATGAAAAGCAGCATTAAAAGCTGTAAATAAGCTTTCAGATGTAGATTCCCTTCTGCTATTGAAAGGAAAAGAAACTTTAGTCCTTTCACAAGTGTGCACAAACACACACGCTATTTAGGAGAGGCAATAAGAGGCCACTGTGTACCTGGCGAGCAGCATTAAAAATCATCTTTTTTTTCTTTAGTATTTAATATTCCTTTCATATTTTCCTTCCCCAAGTGTTGCTCGGTGGTGTAAGTGCTGCACCTAAAGGCTGTAGTTTGTAGTGCTTTTCTAGAACACTAAAATCTTCGTTTCTCTTGTGTTTGGAAAAAGCCTGGTTTTCAAAACCCAAACTTCTCGCCAGACTGGATGTGTAAATACCCTTCAGCGTTGTGTCCCGGGATGGCTTCCTCTTGCATCCTCCAGCCTGACAGCCCCACTGTGACCAGAATGGAGTTACACTGACACAACTAATCTTTCATTCATTACATTCGTGGTGTCAAAACGTGTCTTTGCCAGCTTTCCTATGGTCTCCTCTGCAGCTCAGTTCATGTAGGTGCTTTAGCCTGACAGTATCTAAGAAGTATTTGGACAATGCCCTCAGGCACATGATGTGAATGTTGGGAGTGTCCTGTGCAGGAACAGGAGTTGGATTCGATGATCCCTGTGGGTCCCTTCCAACTCAGGATGATCTGTGATTCTATGATTCTGATTTTCTGTCAGGGTTTGGCACAGCTCGGTGTGTGCAGGAGGCACTGGGTTCCATGTACATATCCAGCACGCAGCTCCCTGGGGCTCTGGTTTTCACTAATGTTAACTTACAACAAGAATGCAAATGCTTTTTCTTTCTGGGGACAATCCAAGCAGTTTTTTCTCCAACCAGGAAACAAAAAATGCAGCACAACTTGGACGCTCGCTGCAGGGCTAATAGGAAAAATATTTCCCGTGTCATTGTCCAATTCCTCATCCCTGTTATCCAGAGCCACTGCAAGCAGTCTGAATCACAGGCTGGGGGTTGTGGTGCTGCTTTGCCAGAGTTAATGTTGTGTTTCCATGTGTTTTCTTTCATAAATCTCAGCTTTGCCTCCCTTTGTTGGTGAGCAAGAGCAGCCCCCCCCACCGCAAGACCCGCAGCAGTTAGCGCGGATGCTGGGATGTGCTCCTCAAGCTCAGGAAAGCAGCTCCTGCTGCCATAAATTTGGAGTTGTCCACATACTGGAGAAAGACTTGCAGTTTCAGGGGGTGAAGTGAATTGTCTGTGTGCTGTTTGTGCTGTTCTGTGCAGCCCAGGGTGAAATGCATCTCTTTCCCCCCCACTGTGTGATCAGTTAATGCTGCAGAGGACTCTGTGCTGCAGAATGGGGGAGTTTTCTTATGTTTATTTCTTTTGTCCTAGACTTCTTCAGTTACCTAAAAGCAAGCCAGTCCCAGGCTAAGGACAGCAGCAAGTGATATAATGCGGAAACCAGGCCCTCAGAAAGGTGAGCAGTGATGCTTGGCACAGCCAGGGGCCCTGTAGCGAGCTGGTGGGGGCTAAAGGACCGAGCGTAGCGCACTGGGAATGGGAGTGTGGGGAATGCACTGTTTGCACACTCAGAAAGGAGTCGTTTATTCTTCTGGCTGCACACAGAGAAGTCTTCATCAGTGCAGCCCTGAGATGGGCAGAGGAAGAGCCCTCTGTCAGGGGTGAGGGTGCTCTGCAGAGCCTGAGGCACAAACCATCTGCTCGTGCTCCCGGCGGGAGGCAAACTGCTTGTTCCCTGGCACAAGCCTCCCTCCTCTAATGAGGCGTGAAACCAAGGACCAGCCTACCTTGTGGAGATGAAATCTGTCACGGACACTCGCTGCCCCAGCACACACAGTGCCAGGCGCCGTGCGTGCTGCCCACGTCCTGCTTACCCCAAGCAAAGGGGGCAGGCAGGCTGCAGCCGAGCTGCTGGGGCTCCTTGTGCTGAACAAAACTATTGATTTCCTTTAGGGCTGTGCCGTGGCTGTGCATTCAGCTGGAGTGATCTCATCACGCAGGCTTCGGAGGATGGGGGCAGGGAGAAGCGGAGAGGATGGAGCATCCTCCGCAGCTCTTTGTTCACATCTGCTGCACACTCACAGGGTTTATGGCAGGAGATTTCTATGCTCGATTTCTCTCCTCCCTTGGTTTTTTTTAAACGTCTCCTTTGCTTTTCTGATGGTTCATCTCAGAGCAGCATTATCCCCTTCCTAGCGCTGCTCATCCTTTAATGAAGTGAAAATAAATGAAGGAAGGCAAGGAATGGGGAGAGCCTGCTGTGAGGCAGCTGGAGGGCTGGCTAATAAAAGAGGCAGGTTTATTACTCAGCAGCGTAGCCACAGACCGGCCTGGCTGCATTTACCCTCACACACAGCTTCTCCTCTTGCCTGGTGCAGCAGGGCAGCTCCAGCCAGCACAGCTGGGTGACCTGTGCTGGGAACGCCGTGCCGTAGGTAGCAGAAGCGTCACCTGCCTCGTGCCCACGTGGGTTTCTGTCCTACTTACCCGCTTTGTTAATAATGCATTGAACTTTTTCTTTTTCTTTATTTGCCTGCAGAAATCCTTGTGTTTCTTTTCCTCTCTGCTGCTTTTTCAGCCTGCTTAATGAGGATTTTTGCATGTTAAAGGTTAACAATGAAACGGAACTTCACCTGCAGGGTGGGGTGAGAGGCTGCTTACAGAGCAGGGATGCTATTAGAAAGCTGTCCCGCAGTCCTGAGAGGAGCCTTACCCAGCCTGGGGCCTTTCTTGCTTCTGACTTAAATACTTAAATAGAATCATAGAATGGTTTGAATTGGAATGGGCCTCTAAACCCATCCAATTCCAATCCTGTTGCCATGGGAAGGAACACTTCCCACTGGATCAGGCGGCTCAAAGCCCCATCCAACCTGGCCTTGAACACCTCCAGGGATGGGGCAGCCACCACTGCTCTGGGCAACCTGGGCCAGGGCCTCCCCACCCTCACAGCAAAACATTTCTCCCCAAGATCTCATCTCAATCTCCCCTCTTTCAGCTGAAAACTGTTCCCCCTCATCCTATCCCTGCTCTCCCTGATCAAGAGCCCCTCCCCAGCTTTCCTGGAGCCCCTTTCAGTACTGGAAGGCTGTTCTAAGTTTTCCATGGAGCCTTCTCTCTCCTGGCTGAACAAGACAACTTTGTGTCCTTTATCCTTGCTTTCTTAAGGAGATGGCAGAATACACAGGAATACATTTATAGGAAGGCTGCCCTTCCTGCTGTTTATTGGTTTGTGTCTCTCCAAGGAGTCTCTTTGTCTGGTCCCTTACTGGTGATGCTGTGGACACACTCCATGAGTCTCTTGTTTTCATTTAAAGGATAAAATCTATATGCAGTCCTCCTGTCCGTTGTATTGAACACAATGTGTCAGGAAGAGAAGATTGCTTTTGAACCATTAATCTTGCAATTTCAGGCATCTTAGGACCCACCAGGCCACTCCAGCAAAGCTCATGACCGCCACTTTCAGCTGCTTGGCAGGAGATTTCAAGACTTTTCCTGTTTTCTTTTTCGTTCCTTTCACAAGGAACTGCTTTTCGTGTGGGCAAGGCACGTTTCATAGAGCACTACCAAGCTGCTGTTTATAAAAGCTCTGGGAGTGCTTTGTGAAATAAAGGCGTGGGGCTGCAGCAGCACTCTGAGGGCAGCAGCAGGTGAGGAGCTGGCTTGGGCAAGCTCTGCTGTGCGAGCTGCTCTGACATCCCTCCCATCCCTCTGCTGCACTGGGGGTGGATAGAGGCAGGGGGTCATCCCCTACTTCTCACTCTGTCGCTTCCCAGAGCTGTCCTGGGAACTTGATTTTTTGCAAGTGTGAGGCCCAAAGCTGTCATGAGCAGAGACAACTCCAAAGAGATGTTTTTCAGGGCTGCTGCTGCTTTGCAGTGCTCACCTACAATCCGTGCAGGACCTGCAGTGGTAACATGGGAAGGGCAGTTGTGCAGGCTTTGGGAGAAGTCCATTCCCCACCACCAGAGAGGGTTGGGGCTGTTTGTGTGAGTACAGCCAGCTGCAGGAACCTGGAGTGGAGCAACAGGGAGCGATTCAGGCTCCACTCCTCAGCGTACAAGATCTGCAAGTGCCGTTTTTAGCGGCTTTTGCGTTTGCTCCTCTCAAGCCTTGCCACCTCTTCACGCAGTTAAAATGATGAAGCTCTAGCAGTTTACTGCTGTCTGTGTTACTGCTTGCTGTTGTGGGAGAGCACGAGTTGGTGAGGCCTGGGCAGAGACTGAGACGCAAACGCAGGCACCTTGTGGCATGTCTTGAGCTGTGTGGAGGCAGGGAGCACGCCCTGTCAATTCAGACATCGTGTCCTGGGGTCAGGACAGGGAGGTCCCACCTCTCTAAGGTGTCTGTAAAGCAATGATGAACAGATAATGTTGAAGAGTGTGTTAGCTGACTTCCTGCACTAACACGAATGCTTTATGTCTTCTCTCAGCCATAGACTGGAAAGATGGTAAAAAGCACAAGCACAGCCGCCCATCAGAGTCTCCCTCTGAGTACCAAGGTAAGAGAACCCCCTTCTCTCCCCTTCTTTCTCCCCACATTCTTTCTCTGCCCTTCTCCCCGATGCTGGTGTGCACGTGTCTGCTCCATCAGCTCATGTGGGGATCGGGCATTGTCCCCTCACAAGAAACCAAGCAGCTCTTCTCTGCTGGAGTGCACAGCGGAGGGGGGTGAAACTCAGCAGCTTTCTGGCACAGAGCACCCATAGCCAAGGCTGAAGGGGTTTCTGCTGAAAGCCAGTACTGCTCTGGGACACCTCTGAGAAGCAGCAAAGCAGACAGCATCGTGGTTCGAAGCCGATTACTGTTGCCTCTCACATTCTCGTGTTTCTGCTGAGCAAGCCAGCAAGCGAGCGGATGGTGTCAGCGCTGTAGCTGTTACCGGTGGAGAATGTGTGGCCAGATTGATGGCTGAGCAAAATGCCTGGAAATTGTAACAGGAGCTCTGCTGTCGCCGTGGGAGAGCCCCTGGGAGGCTGCGCTCAGACGCCGGGGCAGGGCTCTGCGGGCAGAGATGATGCTCTGCTGATTTTCATAGCGAGTTGGCCCAAGCCGTGCTGCTTTCATGTGCTGCCTTGATGCTCGTTAGCAGACACACATATGGGCTGCAGACTTTAATGGGATGCCTTGATCTGGGTAGGGCACGTTCTCCTTCACAGATGTGACCTGAAATGCACATGTATCGTTTCAGTTGGATTGATGACCCCTCGGGAGCAGAAATGCTAATGGAGCCCAAACCAGGCTTCGATTAACGATATAAACAGAAACTCCACTTAAATTCTGGGCAAAAGACCAACATTAAATGCAACAAAAGGAGAATCCAGACACAGGGGTGTAGAGTTGCATTGTTCACAACTACTGCCGTGTGACCCTTGGGGGGCAGAGTGGGTTGTCTGTAGTAAATGTTTTTGAAGGTTAAGACATCAGAGCCTGACTCTGACACTCTGCCTGCAAATAACCTCTCCCTTTGGCACGGGCGCACGGGACAGAGCTTTCCAAAGGCCAAAGTGACAGACAGTCACCCTCGGTAGGCATTTTCACAGCCAAGTTACAGGGAGCCATATAGATTTACAACCCTTGGCTTTCGTTTAGCTCACAGATGTAATTAGAAAAACGTGGGGTTCCCATGCAGTGTCCTCTCGTTTCCTCCTGTAAAAGACCTCCTGATGTTTCTTATACAGAGGAACTCAGTCTGCTTAACGATGATCCTTCCAGATTGTGGGAATGGTGTGATCTACAAGGGAGGGAAGGGGGAAAAGGAAAGGCAAAGATCAGGTGAAATAGAGGGGAATTTCAGGGCTGGCAGGACATTTTGCAGTTGTAGTGGAAGCTGGGGCACCAGAAGAACAAGGCTTGTCCTATGCTTTTTGAAGTCAGAGAGGATTTCTGTCCCTGACTTGGACACTCCTGCTCCACCAGCAGTAAAAGCACATTTTAGTACCCTGTATTTTTCATGAAGCAAACTGATTTCCTGGAAATTGGAGAAAAGCCCCAGGGCTTGTGACCAACACCGAGAGAACATTCGCCAGTGTTACCTGCCCGGGCTAGGTAAGAAACAAGCATCCTGCAGACTACAACGTCCTATCCCTTTACAAAAAGGCATCTAATTGATTAATAAGAATAAGAATAGTGAGAGAATATACAATAAAAGACAGTCAATCTGGGCTAGTGAGAAAATCAAGCAAGATATTCCCTGTGTTTCCCTCAGGCCATATAACCTCAGCACATCGTTAGCCTGTGGAGCAGCATCACCATCACCCAGATGCTTTGGCATCCTGGCCCACAGCATGGCCAGCGTGGAGGCTCCAGGGCTGGGCAATGGGCTGAGTGGGGATCAGGAAGGAGAGGGGGATCTGGGTACAGTCCAGACGAGCTGAGGTTGAGAAGGCCAAGCTGGATGTATCCTTCTTCAACCACACGCACTCTTTCTCGAGTACAGAGCTGGCAGCTCGTTCTCTGCCACCTGATCACAAAAGCCTTAAGTGCTTCTTTCTGTTTTATTGGCAGCTCTCCCTTGTAAAAAAACCCAGCTTTTGTGGTTTGCCATTTCTTCTGATTCTTCCTGCAGTTTTTAGGTTGAAGTTGATCAGATTGGGTTAAGTTTAAGTGCATTTGGAAATCTCTGCTCGAAAGGCATTGTATCATCAGCTAAATGCTATTACTGAATGTATTTGAATGGTGCAGCCCCACCTGGAGCACTGGGGGCAGTTTTGGGCACCACAGGATAAAAAGGACATCAAACTACTGGAGGGTGTCCAGAGGAGGCCCCAAGGCTGGTGAAGGGTCTGGAGGGGAGGTCGTGTGAGGAGAGGCTGAAGTCCCTTGGTCTGTTCCGCCTGGAGAAGAGGAGACTGAGAGGGGATCTCAGAGCTGTTTGCTGCCTTCTCACAAGGGAGGGAGGGGAAACGGGGGCTGAGCTCTGCTCTCTGGTGACCTGTGATGGGACTGGAGGGAATGGCAGGAAGATGTGCCAGGGGAGGGTTAGATTGGATATCAGGAAGAGTTTCTTCCCCCAGCAGGTGGTGGAGCACTGGAACAGCTCCCCAGGGCAGCAGTCACAGCACCCACTCTGCCAGCATTCCAGGAGCATTTGGCCAATGCCCTCAGCCCCACGGGGTGAGTGTTGGGAGTGTCCTGTGTAGGGACAGGAGTTGGACTCGATGATCCTTTTGGGTCCCTTCCAACTCAGGTAATTCTGAGATTCTGTGGTTTAAAAGCATTCCCTGCATCCTGCACGGGGCTTCCTCTCACACTCAGGCAGTGCTGGCAGCTTCCAGTTTCAGTTTGTGGTTTCTGAGAGTAAACCTGAAAAGGTGCAGTCTTTAATTGTCCTTGTTGTGCTATCTTCATGCACAGAATGGGCAGGAGTGAGCAGAGAGGACAGGCTGAACTCTGCTGTGTCGGCTCTGCCTTTTCTCAGGGTAGAGAAGTCTTCCTGCTGCTCCTGCTTTTCTCTGCAGAAGAAGCCCCCAAAGCCATGAATTGCACGGGGCTGCAGTTCTATCAGAGTGTGTGTGTGTGTCTTCATACGGCAGCTGGGTCCCAACAGGCTCTAGAATTAATCTCTAACAAGTTCCATGCCCAATCTCTATATTTAGAGGCGCACAGCTGCCTCAGAAATTTACTGCTCCTGCTGGGATTGCGCAGCGTCGATCTCGGCTGCGGCGTGAGCCTCTGCGGGGAGCAGCACGGCCACGCTGGGTTCGCAGGGGGTGCAAAGTGGAAGGATTAAAACCATGACTGCTTTTAATAGCGAGGGATTGAAACCAGCTGAGGGGAGGGTCGGTTTCTATGTCAAATGAAACTGTCACAGGCACAGCTGATCCTTTTCAAGACGCTGGCTCAGCCCCTGGCACTGGGGCTTGCCCTCCTCGCCCCGGTGCTGTCACCGTGGGCATCCTCTGCTCCAAGGACAAGGGCCCTGCAGGGCCACCCAGTCCGAGCCCAGAGCTGCAACTGACATTAAGGGGGGATGCAGCAAGGTATTTCCATGTCAGGACTGCCTGGATTTGCTTTGGCTGGGTATTTATTACACGTTATTTATACAAAGAGTTTCATTGATGTAGCCAACTGTAAAATCGCATCTTCAATTAAAGCAGAAGAATTTTGATTTTGTGAGGGCATCAGCGCAGTGAATCACTGGGTTTCTTCATTCACCCCAGTGTGATGCTGTGGCTGAAGGTCAGACACTTGCCAAGGGATGGAGACACGAGCTCTGAGTGGAGCACTGCTGTCAGAGTCTGCAAACAGAAATAAATTCTGCCAGTGTGGGAATGAACTGTATTTTTTCCTGTTCATTTCCACTGTATTTACCAGCGTGCTGGTCATCTCTAGGGGAGAAAACAGCATTTCTTCTATTTAGTTGAAACCCATAGATTATCAAGCCCTTAGGGCTTCTCTGCACACAAGGCAGAACTCAAGTGTGCTGACCTCAATGCCTGAGTTTTTAGAGGTGTGGCATGTGCAGCAGCTAAAATGGCTCTTAATGTAGCTTTTGTTTTAGAAACAGACTGATTAAAACCTTGAGGTGAACGGGGGAAGCAGTAGCTGACTCTTTAATCCTGCTGCCACCAATGCTCTTGAAATGACTTGGAAACAGGGGTCTCCGGGGAGCCGTTCAGGAGAATACAGGCTAATGTCATGCTGGAAGGAGCCTTTCCCAGCTGCTCTGTTTAAATGGCAGAAGTCATCATTTGCTCGGATCACAAGAGCTTTTAATTCCTCATTTAATAACAGCTTTCCCTGGATGGCATATTGCTTTCACATGGGAAGGGGCAGGCAAGGATGAAAGGCACTTTCCCCAGCAGCAGGGTTCAGTGGAAGGGACTTTTGTGTTGGATGAGACCCACTCTGCTCTGTAGCTCCCTCTTTGGAGCATCCCTGCTTCCCTCCTCACTTTGTGTCTGCTTCAGGAATTGCTGCCCTGTTCACTTGTCCTTGGGAAGGGGCTGATGCTGGTCGTGAGCCGCTGGCCGTGGGGCAGGGCTGCACCAGGGAACTGCAAAGTCATAGAATCATAGAATCATCTGGTTGGAAAAGGCCTCTGAGATCATCGAGTCCAACCACACCTGTCCCCTTACTAAACCATGTCCCTCAGAAACTCATCTACCTGCCTGGTGACTCCACCCCCTCCCTGGGCAGCCTCTGCCAGGGCCTGAAAACCCTTTCAGTGAAGAAATTTTTCCTGATGTCTAATCTGAACCTCCCCTGGCACAAGTTGCACAGTGCAAGGTTTCCTGAGGATCTGGGCTGACTGTTCTTCTTCCCCAGCCTGAGCAATGTGTTAAACAAATGGCTTTTAAGGGGCAGTTGTCTGCAGGACCCGACGGATTCCCATCTGTGTGGGGTATTTTATATGAAGTTGTAGGTTGTTACCCTCGCTCTTCACAGGCTCCTCAGTAGCAGGAAGATGCCGTAGGCAGCACCGTGCTTTGTTCTGCCCATCAACTGCAGTTGTAAATCTTCTGTGGTCACAAACATCAGAGGATCTTGATGAAAACATGTTGCCTGTGAGCACCTCCTCTGTGAGGAGCTGAGAACTGCTAGCATTAGGAGGCTGGACACCTCTGGGCCTGTAGTGACAGGACAAGGGAGATGGCTTTAAATTGAAAGGGGTAAGAGTTAGATGAGACATTAGGAAGCAGTTCTTCATGATGAGGATTGGGAGGCCCTGGCCCAGGTTGCCCAGAGCAGTGGTGGCTCCCCCATCCCTGGAGGTGTTGAAGGCCAGGCTGAATGGGGCTTTGAGCACCTTGATCCAGTTTTCCTACCCATGGCAGGGGGTTGGAACTGCATGGGCTTAGAGGTCTCTTCCAATCCAAACTATTCCATGATTCTATGAGTCTTTTTCTGAGATTTTTGCTCATCAGTTATTGTTTGAATCTTTTCTTTTCGCAGGTCACTTCACATGGGATAAATACCTGAAAGAGACATGTGCCATCGCAGCTCCTGCCCATTGCTTCAAGCAGGTAAGGGGGTAAATGAAAACAAGAGAGGGCAAGGGCAATGGTCTATTTGTGACCTTGGAGCTCTGAGCCTGGTCTAGGTCCCTTTTTTTGATTGAGAAGATGCTTAAGGATATCAGAGACTTAATAGATAACTAAGTTTGCCGAAGCAAAGATGAAAAAGATAGTTTAAGGCACTGCAAATGTAATGTAAATGTAACTCAGATGTGTGTGGATGGGAACACGAGAATGCCTTTTGTCTCTGCTGAGCACAAGGTCTTGGAGAAAATGTTCTGAGCAGGCTGTGATTCTGGGTTTGGTGGATGCTGCCCAGCAAGGAGATTTTAGCTAGGATTCACCAGATCTTTGTGAATGGAAGAGCCCTCCCCACCTCCCAAACCCGGGGTTGTTGAGCACAGAGGGGATGGTGCTGAGTATTGGGGATACAGAGTGAATCAATGTGGCAACCATGGGTCCAGACAGAGGGGCCCAGCACCTGAGAGAATCCATCTGGGGCTTGGGTCAGCAGTGATTCTTAATTCTGCCAAGAAGAAGGCTGAGAGTAAACGGTAGGTCTGGTAGGTCTAGCTGTGCAGGTGATGCAGTGCTGAGAGAATGGCCTGGCTCACACGATGCTTTTGGGGCTTAGGCTGAGGAGGTGCTTGTATATTGGATATCCTGTCTCTCTTTTCTTTGCAGTCATACACTCCACCTGCAAATGAATTCAAGATCAACATGAAACTGGAAGCCCAGGACCCCAGGAACACCACCTCCACCTGCATTGCCACGGTGGTGGGTCTGACGGGCGCGCGCCTCCGCCTGCGCCTGGACGGCAGCGACAACAAGAATGACTTCTGGAGGCTGGTGGACTCTGCTGAAATCCAGCCCATAGGAAACTGTGAGAAGAATGGAGGGATGCTGCAGCCTCCACTGGGTGAGCTGAAGGCCAACTGCCCAGCAAGCACCTGCATTATCCGTGGGGAAAACCCTGGGGTTTTATATTTCAGTGCTTGGGAAAGAGACCCATGGACAGCCCCTGCAGTGATGTAGACCTGCCCTGTTAGCTTGGGCTGTTAAACTGATGTTTCCCACAGCAAGTGTGTATTTCCATGTGGACATTACAGCATGGATAGGGAAGTGCTAGAGAGTGTAGACAAAAGAGCTCTTTGCACTGAGGGGAGCTGCTTGCAGGTCAACTCAGCATGGTGAGACATTCACACGGGTTGGCCAGAGCAGTGGTGGCTGCCCCATCCCTGGAGGTGTTCAAGGCCAGGTTGGATGGGGCTTTGAGCCCCCTGATCCAGTGGGAGGTGTCCCTGCCTATGGCAGGGGGTTGGAATTGGATGGGCTTTAAAGTTCCTTCCAACCCAAACCGTTCTGTGATTCTATGATTCTATAATTGGTATGTACTGACCAGGCTCTCATGCCTTCTAAAATTCTGCCTAAGTACCTCAAAGGAAAAACCACCCACGTGTGTGAAAGAAGCCAGAGTCGCTGCATTTCCCAGAGGGCACACAAGAAAAAAGGGGCACCACAAAACCCTGGTGACCCAGGAGTGCTGGCAGTAGCATTGAAGGCAGAGCAACTGTGGTGGCCTTTCCTGGGTTATTGTCTGTACTGAGACAGAACAAATCCAGGGTCTTTTTCTTCTGGGAGACACCACAGTGGCACAGGCAGTGCTGGCATGTGGCTGTGGCAATGGCTTGGTCTCCAGCCATTGCCCATTGCTTTAGGCTGCTGCTCCTGCTCACAAGTGCTGTCACCTCAAAGGTGTGTGGGACATCCGTCAGCTTGTTCCTTTACACTCCCCAGCCCAGGACTGGGGTCTGGGTGGAGGTGCTTCACTGGGGATCTCTAAATCCTGATGCAGAGAATAACCTAGAGAGCAGTTAGGGCTGTATCTGCTGTATCACTGCTCATCCTGGCACGGTGGTTTCAAAAGCATTTCCATTTTCATTCGTGCTGTCTAAGTGTGTTTGTGCCCAGATTCCCCTGGGGCTGTAGAAGGTCAGCTGGAGACCATCTGATGGGGAGACAATGTCTGGAAAGGTTCCCAGGGATTTAAGCCCTGTCTCACGTGAAGGAAAGCCTGTCATATTTCATCTGCTTATTTATTTAATTTCGTTTGGCTACAGCTTTATCAATAACCTGGGCAGTTGAACACTTCTTGCATTCTTGTCTTCAGGTAAACACACATCACTGTTTTAGGTACTGGCCAAATGATGAGCTGCTCTTCTCGTTCTTTCCTGATTGAGCTGCAAGAGTAATTTGCTTATGCATTCTACTGCTTGTTATTTTTGACAGGTGCTCTTAAATCTCTCCCTGTTACACTCTTAGAGTCACAGAATGGTTTGGACTGGATCTCAAAGCCTATCCAGTTCCACCCCCTGCCATGGGCAGGGACACCTCCCACTGGGTCAGGGGGCTCAAAGCCCCATCCAACCTGGCCTTGAACACCTCCAGGGAAGGGGCAGCCACCACTGCTCTGGGCAACCTGGGCCAGGGCCTCCCCACCCTCACAGCAAAACATTAAAATCTCATCTCAGTCTCCCCTCTTTCAGCTTGAAACCGTTCCCCCTTTTCCTATCCCTGCACTCCCTGATCCAGAGCCCCTCCCCAGCTTTCCTGGAGCCCCTTTCAGTCCTGGGAGGCTGCTCTAAGGTCTCCCCAGAGCCTTCTCTTCTCCAGGCTGAACAACCCCAACTCTCTCAGCCTCTCCTTGCATGAGTGGTGCTCCAGTCTCCAGATCATCTCCCTGGCCTTCTCTGGACTTGCTCCAACAGCTCCATGTCCTTCCTAGGCTGAGAACTCCGTGTCCATCCCCATTAGCACCTCCCTAAATAATACCAAACTGCTATATAGTGATACAAGAGTCCTTGATTTAGGGGTATTTTTATTCATGTCTTTCCCTGGAGCACTCTTTGTGAGCTCTGGTGAAAGCACAGGCTGAAGTGCAGTGGGACACTTGGGACTGACCATTCTGAAGAACAGGACATCATCAGTCGTGTGTTTTGGCACATCCCACTGCACAAAGCTGTGTGCATTCAAGTCTGATTATACTCTTTTCCTTCAAAATCACTAAAACCAAAACCTGCTGCAGCTATTAATGATAAGGTTCCGTGGTTTACATTACTTTCCTCCATGCTGCTGCCCATTTGCAGACATCTCTTTGAAACCCTGGCTGGATGCAGCCCACAGCTCCAGTGGAGAAGGTGAGGACACCTGTCCTGCCTGGCAGGGATGGGTTCCTCCTGTGCCCTGCCCGGGCTTTGCCAGCAGATGGCAATGGCTGTAATCGAGTCGTAGAGCAAAACTCACTTCTGACAGTGCTGGAGGGTTTGCAGTCTGGAAGGAGTCTGTGTGCCCAGCCCTGATCTGTATCACCTGCTCAACCTTGGGCCAGACACAAGTGGTTCTCTTGCATCCAGTATAACGACAGGTAACACAAAGCTCTGTCTGCAGTTGTCCTGCAGAGTGCAGGGGCCCAGAAAGGCAGCAAGGATTTTCTGTGCTCCTCATAGCATTTTCCAGTTGTGCATGTGCTTCGCGTGAATGTAGATAATCCACGTGAAAGGTTCTCTCTGCCCTTCTGGGAGCTTTGCTGTCCCATCCTTTGAGGTCTGAGGCTTGTTTGGTTTCCAGGTGACTGTGACAAAGTTGCAGGGCTTTGCTGAGCTGGTGGAGTTCTGGCATTGCGGCCCTGACAAAGCCTTGCCTTGTTAATCACGGGATGCTCTGTCCAGCCGAGCCCCAGAGGCACCTTTGAAGGTACAGAAAGCACAGTGCCTTGTTCAGCAGAGCAGCAGAAATTGCCTGTACAGGAAGATGCTCATTTAGCAAAGATGGTGTTTGTGATATCTGGAGACTTTGTCGGCTGTGCAGTCACACTGAGTGCTGCAGACTCAGAGCATGTGAATTTGCTTTGTTCTCCCCACAAGCCCCTTCCTGTTATTTCTCTACTTTTTTTTTTCACAGATGTTGAGCCAAAAACCTGCCAGCCTTTCCTGTAATGGTTAAATCTGTTTCCCAGCCAAGTCCCGGCCTATTTATTTCTTCAGATTAGCTTGCCCAGAGCTCTAAAAGGTGGAGGAGGCCACCCAGAAGCTGAGATTTCCTATAGAGGAAGCAATTTGATAGCCTGAGCATGAGCTTGCCGGTTCGTGTCTCCCTGTAGCAGGATGACTGCAGCTGGCAGTGCTGGTGCTGCAGAAAGTACTCTGCCCATGTGGTCAGCGTAGAGACTTGTGTTATGATAGTTGAATATTGCAGTCAAACATCCATTTCCAGATGTTTCTTTTCAACAGTGTAATGTTTTGCATTCAGAGTATCTGGAAAAGGTCAAACCTGCCTCCAGAGTGAGAAGGAGGGTGGTGTGGGATCACAATTTGTGCCTGCTGCAGAGTTCCCCTCAGAGCAGGCATCTGTTGCCAGATCCAGTGGCCTGAAAGTCTCCGACTCTGCTTCCTTCTCTGCAGGCTTCCGGCTGAATGCCTCCTCTTGGCCCATGTTCCTTCTGAAGACTCTGAATGGAGCAGAGATGGCTCCTGTCCGGATTTTTCACAAGGTATTTCACATCCTCCCAGCGTGTCCCCTGTCCTGTAGAGCACCACAATCCCAACTGGAGTCTTGCATGAGATCTGATGCCAAGGGAGATGAGCGTTGCCTGGCTTTGCACGGTGCTGCTGCTGTAGGACAGATCCGTACCCTCCGTGTTGAGGTGCAGAGAGAGGTCTCCTGAGAAAGGGGCTTGGGCTGCAGTGCTTGGGCTTGGGAGATGGGTTTGCTTCTCACTTGTGCTGCAGGTGCTGCTCACAGTCAGGAATGTGGTCTGTGAAAGTCAGCACCTCTCTGAGACTTTTTAACATACCAGGGCTTGCAAGGAGTGCAAATATTGCTGCGAGGAGACTCTGCAAGTGTGATTTCATAGTTTGTATTGTCACACCCTTGTCTGAGACAGAAGCCAGTGCAGAGCTGTGTACTGGGTATGGGATGGTTCGGGGGGCTTCAGTCAATCTCAAGTGTGAAAGACTAGAAAGGGCAAGCTCTAGATGAGGGTGGGTGGTGATCTCTCACGTGTCTAGCAAAGCTGAAGGTGGGGGAAGAATGATGGAGAGAGGCTGTGGTATATCAAGTCTTCCTGCTCTGAGACAAGATGAGAGTGTCCTGCAGAGGCTTTTTGCTGTGCAGAGGCTCTTTGTCTGCTGCCTGCATTGCACAACAGGCTTGGCACAGCGTGGGCCTGCTCCAGCAGCCAGGTGATGGCAGCGCAGGCAGCAGTGGGCTTCGTTGCCAGATGGTTGTGTGGCCAAGCCAGTGTGTGCACCCCTTGTTGGGGTTCAACCCCAGCCCCAGTAGCCCCCTTCTCCATCTGCCTGTGGAGGTGAGTCTGAGGATGGAGGGCACAGCCCCATCTGGGAGGCAATGGCAGATCCTCTTTGAGCACGTTTTCAACTTCTCCTTGCAGGAACCACCATCTCCATCCCAAAACTTCTTCAAGACAGGTATGAAGCTGGAGGCAGTGGACAGGAAGAACCCTCACTTCATCTGCCCGGCCACCATTGGGGAGGTGAGAGGTTCTGAGGTCCTCATAACATTTGATGGCTGGAGAGGTGCCTTCGATTACTGGTGCCGATATGATTCCCGGGACATCTTTCCCGTAGGCTGGTGCTCGCTGACTGGAGATAATCTGCAGCCCCCTGGAACAAAAGGTAAGGCCCACGTTTTTGCTTAGCTGTCTTCCTTCTCCACTCTGCTCTCCAAGAGCAGCGAAACAGGCAGAGGCAAGCAGCAAGGACATCTGAGTGCCCTGTCTGGCTTCCTCACTGCTGCTTCCTGCGTGGTGAAGGTACAGATGGTCATACCCCTTAGTGGTTTGGTGCCCAGGTGCCAAGGGACAGCTGTCACTAAACAGGGACGTGGTGATGGCTCTGGAGGGGTGGGGGAGCTGTACAAAACTGCTGAGGTCTGCTGCTCTTCAGGAGCTTCCTTGGAGTCTTACCTGCATCTCCGAATGCACATTTCTAGGGGCATTTTCACAGGAGGACTGGGCTGTTGGTGGATGTATTAAGAGAATAATGAGAGATATTAAGTTGTGGGGCTGTGCCTGTTTGTGCTTCTGACAGTTACCTTGCTGTGTCTTGTGCTGGGACCTCTTCTGTGAACATAAAAAAAGCAGTTCTGAAGCAGTTCATACCTTGTTCCTTGAACTGTGATTGTTGGTTAGGAGTGGTATTGAGGAACCTGCTGCCTTGCAAAGGCACAGGCAGTGGCTGTAGAGGTTTTGGATGTGTCTGGCTTGCTGGTGTTGCAGTTGTGTTCAGAACCAGGGGAGCTGTCATTACATTGCCTCGGGCATTTGCTGGCTGGCAGGTCCAGCACACCTCTGTGTGGTGTGATGATGAGATGTGATGATGTGAAGCTCAACTCGAGCCAGCGATGTGCACTCGTGGCCCAGAAGACCGACTGTATTCTGGGCTGCATCAGAAGAAGTGCAGCCAGCAGGGTGAGGGAGGGCTTTCTGCCCTTCTGTTCTGCTCTCATGAGACCCCACCTGGAGTCCTGTGTCCACTTCTGGAATCCCCAACATAAGAAGGATATGGAACTGTTGGAGTGGGGCCAGAGGAGGCCACAAAGATGATCCAAGGGCTGGAGCACCTCTGCCATGAGGACAGGCTGAGAGAGTTGGAGTTGTTCAACCTGGAGAAGAGAAGGCTTCAGGAGACCTTATTGTGGCCTTCCAGTTCTGAAAGGGGCTCCAGGAAAGCTGGGGAGAGACTTTTTACAAGGGCATGGAGTGATAGGATGAGGGTGAATGGCTTTAAATTGGAAGGGGGAAGATTTAGATTAGACTTTAGGAAGAAACTCTTCAAAATGAGGGTGGTGAGACCCTGGCACAGGTTGCCCAGGGAGGTTGTGGCTGCTCCATTCCTGGAGGTGTTCAAGGCCAGGTTGGATGAGGCTTCGAGCTCCCTGATGCAGTGGGAGGTGTCCCTGCCCATAGCAGGAGAGTGTAACTGAATGGGCTTTGAGGTCCTTTCCAACCCAAACCATTCCATGATTCTGTGTGGTGTGATGATGTGAATGAGAGGCAGGAGAGCTGCCTCTGGGGCTGAGGAATTGCTCAGGACAGGCAATTCTCTGATGAGGCTGTTCCTCTTCCAAATCCAGGGTCAGCTGGTGCTGCCCATCAGGCTGGTGCTTTCCTGCCCTCCCTGTTTCCTTCCCTGTGCTGCAAGGCTCGGGCCGGGTTGCTGACGGTTGTCTCCCTCGGCCTGTGCACACGGCAGTCCTTGGGTTCCCCTCGGGTGGAGCTCATTTCTGTTATGGCTGGGAACTGAAAGCCATTCTCACTGTTTATCTTGGATTTCTGCATTCAGCCTTGACATTCCCAGCCTCTCTCTGGCTTCCCGCTGACTGCTCCTGCCCACTGCTGCCCTACAGCCTCCAAAGAGCTGCCATGGTCTTCCTGGAGTTCGAGGGCCCTTGCCCAGCATCCTCTAGGAGCTTTTGAGATGCTGGAGACAGGATTGTGTTGGGTGGGAGCTTCCCTGGCAGAACCTGGGGTTGGAAGGTTTCAGGAGCAGGGTGGAAGCTGCCTTCCCAGAAGTGGGAGTGTGCATCCGACCCGTGGTGCCTGGGGCAGACAGCTCTGTTCCTCTCTGTGCCAGGCCTGGAGCTGTGAGCGAGCAGAGCATCCAGAAATAACGCCCCATCATGGGGGAGGAACCACGGTAATCTGGAGCTGTCTTGAGAAGCCTTCTCTTCCCCCCTTGGCAGGCAGCAGGGACGGGTGATCCCTCTCACTTGGGCTCCGTTGGCAGCAGCCCCACAGTTCCTGCTCATCTACAGAAAGAGTGAACCCTGAAAGTCCCCTCTCAGGCAGATTCCTGCTCTCTTTGTCGTGTTTTTAAGTACTGGAGCAGGAGCAGGGGTTGGCAGGGGTTGCCTGAGCCATGCGAAAATGCTGTGGAGTCAGGATCAGCCTTGTCTTCATGGTATTTTACTTTCCTCTCTGTGGCTGCCCCCTCCCTTTCCTGCCCCAGACTTTACAATTTCCACTTTGTGGGATTAAACCAAAGGAAGAGAGAGCTGGGAACTTCAATGATCTGTAACTAAATTCCTGCCTTGTTCCTTTACTCCTCAGCCCTGCTTTAGAGGAGGGTTAACACAGTCCCCCCAAGACCTGCGAGTGCTGCTCTTGGCAGGGTTGGAGGAATCCCCCTTTCCTTCAGCTCCAATAAAGCTTCCCTGTGTGCCAGCCCGGAGCCTGTGGGACCACATGGTGGAGTCAGGGAGGTTCTCTTTCCTGGTGGGAATTCCTCTTAACTCAGGGAGATATGGGGTGATGTGCAGGAGGTCAGTGCTGACCATGGTTACACTGGGCTGTGCTCACACACCAGAGAGACCAATGGGTACCAGCAGGGTGAAATGGCTGGGGGAGCCCAGAAGCCCTGGGAAGAGTTAACTCCATGAAAACTGATGGTTTCTTGGGGCTGAGCAAAGAGAGGCCTTGGAATGAGCTCATGTTCAAGGGAAGCAGAACTTCAAAGGGGCCAGGCATGTTTATTTAATGCTGGCAGTTTAATTAATCTGCCCCTTCTGCTGGTTGCCAGCAGAGATGGAGGGTTCAGGGCTTCTCCCAGGCACATCCCCTCTCCAGCTCCAGGGCCTCCCACTCCCACCAGTGTTTGCTTAGTTGGGCAGGGTGCTGAGCTGGGGCCTGGCCAGCCACGCTGAGAGGAGCTTTGGAGAGGGAACACGTGTGTGTGAAGGGAGGAAAGGGAGGTCAAGCAGCGAGGAGGAGCAGCTCTGCGCACCAGGTTGGTCTTTGTATCTCTGTCAGGAAGGGCTGTGTGTGCGGTGGCTGCTGGGAATGCTCTGCTGGGAGAGCTCTGAGGCCTGTGGGCTCCTGGCATCTCCTGGAGCTCACTCAGCCCTCGATGCAAAACACCTTGGAGCTAGGGGAGTCGAATAAACATGTGCTGCAAGGAGCCTTCCCCTGTGTTCAGTTGTGATCCTCTCTGCTTGGTGTCAGTCTGTGGGCTGGGGCTGGAGCTCGTCTCTGCTGGGCTTGCGGAGCAAGAAGAAATGTGGCTGAGCTCATCCTGCTCATCCCCAGCTTCTCAGCACCAGGTTGACAGCAGTCAGGGAGAGCAAATCCCTGTGACCGTCCCAAAGGGAGTGGGGTTTCTGTGGGGGTGTAGCAACCTTCCTCCACCTTCCCACCCATGCTTGCAGGGCTCTCCTGGAGTCATCTCTTAGATGACTAGAGACCTTAGAGCAGCCTCCCAGGACTGAAAGGAGCTCCAGGAAGGCTAGGGAGGGGCTCTTGATCAGGGAGTGCAGGAATAGGATGAAGGAGAATGGCTTTCAGCTGAAAGAGGGGAGATTGAGATGAGATCTTAGGCAGAAATGTTGTCCTGTGAGGGTGAGGAGGCCCTGGTCCAGGTTGCCCAGAGCAGTGGTGGCTGCCCCATCCCTGGAGGTGTTCAAGGCCAGGTTGGATGGGGCTTTGAGCCTCCTGATCCAGTGGGAGGTGTTCCTGTCCATGGCAGGGGGGTGGAACTGGATGGGCTTTGAGGTTCCTTCCAACCCAAACCGTTCTGTGATTCTATTGAACAAAGTGCAGGATGGCAGCTTCGAGCTCTGGTCGAAAGGCAGATGGTGTTAGCAGTGGTTCCTGCAGTTTCCTTATGCAGGAGGTGCCTGTGACCTGTGGAGTTGCTTCAGAGTTTTGAAATTACCTTTTTTTGACTGTTTCCATAAGAGCTGTTTGCGTGTCCATCCTTACTGAGTCAAGCAGTCATCCTGGAGAAATACTGACTGGGAAATACCAATGTTATCACAGCGCTTGCACCTAAACCAGCTGAGTTAAGCTTGTGTGGGGCATCAAGCCCAAACTTTCTGCAAAGGTTTTGGTCTCTCCTGTTGCATGGTGGGGTCAGAGTTTCAGAATTAGGGCAAAACAGAGGAGAGTGGTGTTTCCCTATCTTTAGATATCGCAGCACACGAAGCGAGGGCAAAATACCCAGCGTGAACGTTGCTAATGACATGGGTTTTTATCAATTGAAGACCCTGCAGGTGTGTTGGGTGGGGAGGGAATTATCCACATCCTCCAGGCCTGCGTGCTTTTGCATTTGAGTCATGTAGTGAGTCAACTGACGTAGATACGGCACAGGAGGGAGCTGATACTTCTCAAGCTGAGAGCTTCAAGGTTTAGGTTAAGTTGGACACAGATAAGCAGTGCACAGGTCTGTGTGGTGCTGCAGGGTCAGGGAGAATTGTAAATGGGAGGAGAGCAGAGATGGAAGGGGTAAAATCTGTAAGTCGGCTGCTGTGAGCCCCCCCAACAGAGTGGGGGAGAGCACCAGAAGGGTAAAGGTGTGAAAACTGGTGGGTTGAGATACAGATGGTTTAACAGATAAAGCCAGGCATTCCTTCAGCACTTCCCATCGGCAGGCAGGTGCTCAGCCATCCCCAGGAAATCAGGACTCCATCACACATAACGGTGACTTGGGAAGACAAACACTGTAACATCAGTTATTCCCCCTTCCTCCTTCTTTCCCCCTGCTTTTCCTGCTGAGCACAACATCCTATGGTGTGGGACACCCCCCTTTGGGCCGGTGGGGTCGCCTGTCCCAACTGTGACCCCTCCCAGCTGCTGTGCACCCCTAGCCCACTCTTAAAAGAGACCTCAGCACCATGCAGCAGCTAAACCTTGGACTGTTACCAACACTGGTTTGATCACAGATCCGAAATACAGCACTGTCTGAGTTGTTATTGAAGTTAACCCCATCCCAGCCACACCAGTACAGCACTTTTGAAAAGCTTTTGGTGTGCATTTTACTCTTCTAGACTCCTGCTCCCTGGGCAGCCTGCGGGCAGCTCACACCTTCATGGCTCTGAGCAGGACAGAAACAGCCCTGCTCTCTGGTAACTGACCTAAAAGTGGAGCACAGATTTTGAAAGCTGCTTTGCAGAGTCCCTTTCCATTATAAGCAGTACAGAAAATCAATATTTAGGATCGACCTCAGGAATGAGGATTGTTGCTTTGTTACTGCAGAGAGGGAGCCAGGGATGCACACACAAATAGCAGGGCTGCTGCTGGGGCTTGGGGCAAAACAGATTGGAGAGGGAAATACAAGACTGTGATAAAAACCACTGAGAAGAGAGAGGGAAGAGATAAGAGGCTGGTTAATGATTGTGGTTTCCAAGGCCACCTGCTCTCCACAGGGAGGTGGGGTGAGGGAAATCCCCAGTTTTGTGGAGAAGGGATGTGTATGCGTCTGTTATCCATGGGAAATGTGGGTTTCACAGCTGATCACAGAGCAGAGGAAACCTCAGTTCTTTGTAGTCAGGGAAACAGACTGGAAGAGAATCCGTGGGAAGTTATTATCCTTTGTGAAGTGGTTTGTGGGATGGAGAGCTGTGAGCCCCTGGGGGAGGAGAAACCGACCTGGGGTCTTCTCAGGTACCTCTGCGAGGCAGCTTCCAGCTCTGAGCTAGAAAGTGATGCACTGGTGAGCCTGTCTGTGCCAGGCAGAGGGATCCAGGCTGTGAAAAAGGAGCTGAGCAGGTGGGATCAGGGCTTTGCCTGCACGTGCTGATTGCGAGAGAAGGACCTGAGAATTTCGGCAAGATCTGGATCTTTACAGATGGAATCATGTAGTACTCTTTTATTTAAACATTAGCTTTAAACATCAAAGAAATGTGTGGATGTTTCAGGGGCTTGTGCTGCAGCAGGAGGAACCTCAGCTGTGCTTTGCCTCAGAAAGTGTGAGATGTTTCCAGGAGCCCTCCTTACAGCTGAGAGATGGTGGGTCTGTGTGTGATCCCAGCAGCGTTCCTGCCAGAAGGTGCTGTAGTAGGGACAGGCTCCCCTGGCCTCTTCTAAAGCAGCTGCTTTTCCAGGTCCTGAGGAATCCAGGTTTAATCCATATCTGTTCCAGGACCTTCCATACACACAGGTCCATCCACACACTTACTAGTGTCTCATCTGCTTGCCTGTTTAGTGCATCACAGCTGGAGGGCAGGGAACTGCTGTAACCTCAAAAACAAGGATGCAGGGACACACGCAGCCTGCCCACAGTCACAAGTGTAGCTGAAAAAGTCTGACTCGGAAGGTCCTTGCACCATTCCTGCTTCTGGGCTCTGCAAGTGGCTGATGCTGAGTTCCTCTGGTGTTCCCTAGTGGCCTCATTACACCCTTTTTCACCCTGCTGGATGCCTGGTAACAGAGAGAGGGCTGACAACAGAGAGAGGGGTGACGCCGTGCTGGGTGTGGGAGAGGAGCAGCAGTGAAAGCGTTAAGGCTGGGTGGGCAGAGCTGGAAGCAGCTCCAGTGCTGGAATTTGGAGGAGTGGAGTTGCTGCCTTGGCACCAGCCCAGCTGGCGGAGAGGCCCCAGAGGGTTGGAGAGAGCCAACGTGCAGCACGGCCTCCCGGCTGCTGTGCCACAGCCGGTGGGAGCAGCGAGGGCACCAGAGCCCCTGGTGCTCAGGGTGGTTGAACAGCAAGCGCCGGCCTTGAGTGCCTTCACCCGGCTCTTCTGGAGCTGTTCTGGGCCCTGGCTGCCTTGAGAGAGTGTCCTCGGCGTGCAAAGCAAGCAGAAGTTAATCGGTTTAGATAGTTACCATGGGGATGTGTTGAAGTGGAGCTCACATCCACTCCTGGACTCAGATGCAATTCCCAGTCCTCCTGCAGTGCCGAAGGGAGCAGAGTGTGCTGGCGGGGCTGCCCGTGCGTGGGCGCTGCGCCCGGAGCCGTAACCGCAGGAGGAAACAGAGACACAAAATGCTGACCCCGGACAGAAAGCTGATGGAGTTCTTCCTCCCTCACTACCACTGCTGCCACGTGATTTGTTGGTGAACTGCTTGGTGTCTTCAGATGAAGACGGGGATCAGCTGGTAGATGTCTGCCCATGGGCAAAGGTAATGTCTATTTTATGGATTTTCTTTGTTTTCCATGTTTCTTGGTTTCTCTTCCACCTTTGGGGCAAGAACACGGCAGGGGGTGGAAGAACCTCCTCGGAGCAGCTGGCAGGGCAACACGCAGGTGATCTCCTGCACTTTGCTGCCTGGAGGAGATGGAAAAAAATCATAGAACCATGGAATGGGTTAGGTTGAAAGAGGCTTTAAATATCATCCATTTCCACCCCGTCTGCCATGGGCAGGGACACCTTCCACTGGATCAGGTTGTTTCGGTAGTAATTACTGTAATTTCAGGACTGAGCTGGAACTTGAAGCTCGTACATCAAGCTGGGTGATGTTTGTTTGTGTTGGGGTGGCTGGATTTGGGATCACACTGGTGGAACTGAGGCTGTGACAGCAGGAGAAGGTTACACGGAGCAGTCCAGCACTTTCCCTTTCTGCCACGCGTAATGCACACACAGCCATGGTGCCGGCTGTCGCTGCCTCTGGAGCACTGTGGGAAGATCCCAAGGAAAAACTCCTGAGGTGTTTGGAGCACAGAGCCAAGGTGCTTAGCAGTGATCCTGGCTTGGCTTGGATGTGTGTCCTGGAATACGCGTTGGCTTTGGAGCATTAGGGTTGGAGCAGAGCAGCCCAGCATGGCCGGAGGGGGTGCTGCTCCCTGACCCGCTTTGGATGTTGGTGGTGCTCACGGCTTGGTAATCAGCAAATCTGTGGCTCAGCAGGAAACACGAGTCTGGTGTGTGGAGAGCTGATGTTACTGTGTGGTGTCTCAGGGCTGGCAAGAGCCCCTGAGAAGAGGAGCTGAGCTGGGAAAGGCAGAGTTTCCACCATCCCTCAGCCTGTCCATAAAATCTGTGTCTCAGCCTTCCTCCCAGCTTGACTTTTCCTCATGTTTTATTCTGAAATGTAAAATACAAATGTATATTCTAAAATATATAAAATATCATAACCTAGAGAGGCTGGGTTGAGTTCAGGATGTTTTCTTTCCTTTCCGGTCCTGCTTTCTGGCCCAAAATAAGGTTTCAGAATCTCAGGACGTTACTGAATCTTGGCAGAACATTTCTAAGGAGCCCCACTGTTGAGTCCTTCCCCTCTTTGGGTGTAGAGCACAGGGTCTGCAGCTCCATTCCTGCTGGATCTCCTGCTGATGGGATGTGGTGCCAGGGCTGTGGTCGTGTAGGCTGAAGGTCTGAGCGCTTTTGGGGTGGAATTGGATGAAGTGAAGGAAGAACAGTGGTCCAGGGCTTATATTTTGGGGGTCTAAAAGTGTGTGACTCCTGAGCTGCTGGTTACAAGCAGGGCTGGTGTCTCTCCTAAACCACCCTGTGCTGGCAGTTTAGATCAGCAGAGTTAAATAAGCTTAAAGTATGCCCGGTGTAACAGTTTGTGTATCTTTAGGAAAGCCTCAGGGAGATCAGGGAGCACAGGGATAGGATGAGGGGGAACAGTTTTCAGCTGAAAGAGGGGAGATTGAGATGAGATCTTGGGGAGAAATGTTTTGTTGTGAGGGTGGGGAGGCCCTGGCCCAGGTTGCCCAGAGCAGTGGTGGCTGCCCCATCCCTGGAGGTGTTCAAGGCCAGGTTGGATGGGGCTTGGAGCCCCCTGATCCAGTGGGAGGTGTCCCCGCCCCTGGCAGGGGGGTGGAACTGGATGGGCTTTAGATCCCTTCCAACCTGAACCATTCCATGATTCTATGGAACACTCAGTGTTAAACCTCATATCGAGGGTTCAGAGCTCCATGCCCTGTTTCTGCCTGCCCAATGCCAGCCATTGGTGCCAGGAGCTCGCTCCCCTGTGGGAATGCCGACACTTCTGATGTGGGCCAAGTGCCAGAAGAACCAGAATCCTTGACCAGACTTCCCTCAAAAGATCTGTAGAGGCTGCACAGGGTGACTGGGATGGCTGTGACCGGAGCACCATATGGGAGGAACGGGCCTGTTTTGGTGGGTTTTTTCACAGTTACTCTACGGGAGCAAGAACCTCAGACCATCTTCTCGTGACCTGATGGGGAGGGGGTTTATTTTTTTGTTTCCTCCTCATGTTTTTTGGAAAGGGGAATAAATGCTGTTGAGCCCAGCTCTGACTCTGCTTTGGCGAACAGGTACGTGTGGCCACAGCGTGTGTTTTTATTGAACCTAAGAACTTCATGTTGAACACTCAGCCTCACTTGTTATAAAGCTTGGACCTTTTGTGCCTTGTCACAGTTCTCCTCTTGATCTTTGGTATTTTTATTACTTCTGAACAGCTTTAAAAAAGAACAAAAGGTGGAATAAATGGCACCCACCTACCTGTCTCCTTGTTCTTTGTGCACTGATATGTTGAAGGTGTTCTGCTAATATTTAACCAGGAAGCAAAAGCTAAAAAAAGAGCTTCAGAGAAGATCAGAACAAGCAGAAACCCCAGGAGTGGTCCTGAATAGCCTGAATATGGCAAGAGTACAGAAACATTCTGATTCTCTGCATGAGGCTTTGGAAACCCACTGATAATTAACTCCCAGAGGCAGAAGACATGATGGGACAGTAGGTTGACTGTGGTGGCCTCTAATGCCGTGTATTTTAGCTGAATGGATGTCCTGGAGCGAGCTGGATATAAATAGCAGGATCACTGTGCTGGTGCAAGCTTCCTATGGGCTGAAAACCTGTGCAGAAACTCGTGAGCTCTGTCCTGCTGCCACTGTAGCTCAGATTGGCTTGGCAGGGCTTGCACCAGCTGGAGTCTCACCCGCTCTGCAGGTTGGTTGCTTCCTAAGACCATGGTTGCAGGATTTTCTGGTCCTCTGCTGCGTGGGCCAGACATGTCGATGATCCCTGGTGCCTTGGCAGCCTCTGTGGGTGAGTGCTGTGCTGATGGCTTCTCCTGGAGCAATGAGCCTGGAAGAGCTGCAGTCTGATGGCTTTGCTGAGCTGTGGAGATGACTTTGTTTATGTTGTTGATGTCTGTGTCAGGATCAAAGGTACCAGTTCTGCCCACGTGCCGTCCACTGAGCAGCTCTCACTGTGCCCACGGGCACTGTCCCACAGGAGATGACCTCTTTTGGGTCAAAGCCTGACTTTGGGGTAATGAAATTAAGCTTGAGTATTGGAGTTGAGATTCTGACTTGATTTTGTTCTGACTTTACCAGTAAATACCAGAATTGCCATTTCTTCTGGATCTCCCTGATGGATCCTGTGGGTCTCCTTTCACCCCCTTAGTCAGGAGCTTGAGGTTCAGCTCTGGAGATGCCTTTCTCACGCTTGAGGTGCCCAGCTTTGGTCTCACCTCCTTTTTGTTATTCAGAATGTCTCTGTTTTAGTTCCATTACTGCTTTGCAACCCATTAAAACAACACACTGTGACAACAGCTTAGTTTTTCCCATAGGCTGGAGAAGATGAGACTAACGGGGGATCACAGCAAGCAAGAACCCAGGTTGTGCTGTGGCCAAAAAACCTGCTCATTTGGGGTGTGAAGAGGGTGATTGTAGCGAAATTTGCCATTTGCTTGTCCTCTGCATTTGAACCACGTGCCTCAGTGGGCTCATTGCAGCTCTTTATTGTCCGACCTGGGAGCTAGACTGGGAGAGGAAATTCTGCTCCAGTCAGGCTGGGGAAGCTCCGTTGCTCTCGGCTGTGCCTGCAAAGGAGCATCCGACTGGCCGTGTGGAACCGACCCAGAGTTGAGCTGTCTGAGCACTGGAGAAATAAAACACAATGCTGGCACAAAGAGTACAAGGCAAGGCCACTGGCTTTGTAAAGATGGGCTGCAAAGGTTGTGAGCACTGGCGAGTATTTCTGCAAGGGTGATGAGGATGCTCTGTATGGAATAAATAACAGGGCTGTTGCACTGTGAGCTGTAATTCTGTTGAGGGCTTCCTGTGCAATCCAAGATCCGCTGAATCCCTCAGACCAGCCCCACTCCCATTTTTCTCTGTGGTGTAAATTCCAGTGCCAGGTCTGTTCCCAGTATGGTTGTTCTGCTTCTTTGCTTTGCCTTCTGGGAGCTGGAAGGGGAGGTGGCAGGGAAAAGAGGGGCTGAAGAGGCAGGGATGCGCTGCTCTTCCAAGCTCCAGCCAAGTACCTGGCAGTGGGATGAGCTGCTCTTGGGGAGGAGCTTGCTGGGCTGCTCCAGTGGTGGCAGTCACCATGCTGATTTCCCTTTCCCAAACCATTGCAGTATTTGATGTGTGACTCAGTTTCCCCATCCATTTGATAATGCTCCCCAGTGGACACAAAGCAGTTAATTTATTCCCCCTCTGGGGGAGAAGTTAAGACCTGGGTTTGGAGACGGAGTGAATCTGTGTGCTCAGCACTAAGCTGAGAATACCTTTTACTGAGGGCACCTTATTGGAACATCCTTGCTGTCAGGATCTTTGTCTCTGATCATGTCACTTATCTCTGTTTTGCCATCGGCAGAGGGGACAGTGCTGACCCCCCCAGGGCATTTTGGTGAATACTTCTGTTGTGTGCACATCCCTAATGCTTGTTTGTGTCCGGTCTCAAAGCGCTTTACCCCTGCACTGAGGAATAACTGCACACACGTGGTTATATTCTGATTGCTAAATAATAATCAGAATTGCTGTCTAGGAAATGATGCTGAAACTGGCGAAAACATTAAGAGGTATTTCACATTGTGTGCTAATCAGAAGAACCAAAGCGGTGTGAAGGAACTCATGGATGCTCAATTGGGTCAAAGAGTTTCCTTAAGAGGATCAGGGAAGGGCAGACTGGAGGTGGCTCTCTGCATGCAACAGGGCAGGGCAGAGCTTAGCCCTGACTGAAGTTATCCCCAGAAAGTCTTGAACTCTGTGGAAACAAGAATCCAGGGATCAACTGCAGGTTTGGGGGCTTTTTACTTGACTTAACCAGTTCAGTGAAGATTTCTATGCGGTTGGTTCTTACCATGACTTCCAACATCCTGGTCTCTCATTTTTCCAAAGCAGAATCTTATTCCCTGGCTCTTTGTGGCCACTGCTGTGCTTTGAGCTGTTATTCTTGTGCAGTGAACATTGGAGCCCAAGCTCTCCCTTTTGAAGGAGCATCAGGTGGATCAGGGCCCATCATTTTGCAGCCGAAGGTGGGACTGGTTTTGTCTGCACTCATTGCTTTATAAATATTGGTGTGTCCAGAGGAGAACAACGAAGATGGTGAAGGGGCTGGAGCACAAGAGCATCTGAGGGAGCTGGGGTTGTTTAGCCTGGAGAAGAGGAGGTTCAGGGGAGACCTTATTGCTCTCTACAGCCACCTAAAAGGAGGTTCTAGACAGGCAGGGCTTGGTCTCTTCTCTCAGGTGACCAGTGACAGAACAAGAGGACATGGTCTCAAGCTTTGTCAAGGGAGGTTTAGGCTTGATATTAGGAAAAAATTCTTCACTGAAAGAGTGATTGGCCACTGGAATGATCTGCCCAGGGAGGGGGTGGAGTCATCATCCCTGGAGGTGTTTAAAAGCAGATTGGATGAGGCACTTGGTGCCATGGTTTAGATGACAAGTAGGTGTTGGTGTTGGACTAGATGGTCTCAGAGGTATTTTCCAACCTTGTGATACTGTGCGTGTGAGGGTCACCTGCTGTCTCCTGGCCCTGAAACTCCATCTCCTAGCTTCTCTCCAGAGCTGCTTTCAGGCTGCTACCAAGTGTGAACCATTAGAGAACGTTCTCACCTCAGCAGGTCAGTCATGAGCAGTGCAGATCCCGGATCCCTGTGCGCTCCACAGAGACCTCTTTTTTTCTGCAAGAATGGCTGCTTGCCCCTGCCTCTTTTAACCCTCCACTTGTCCTTATAGAAACCTTTACTATCTCATAGCCCTTTAGTTTTTATCAAAGCCTTTGGTGAGGATCTCAGAGGCTTTACGGAAAGGCAGTTGGGCTGTGTCACCTCCATCCGTGTGGTTACTGACCGGTCCAGACCATTCTGGGTTCAAGAGGCTGAGTTTCTGTTACAGGAGCTGCATTGGCACTGCCTGAGTAGATCCAGTTCCTCTTGGGGGCCTCGTTGTTGGGTAAAGCCTCTGTTTTGTTTCAGAAAATGTTTTACCAGATGCACTTTGTGCTTGGGTTAAATCAGCTGCTTGGGCTGAGCAAACGAGTGGGTGAGCGGGGCAAAGGGTGATGCGCCGGTGGCAGCTTTGGTGATGCAGAGGTCTGTTGTGAGTTCTGATGTTTGGTTCATATAAGCAAATCCTGCAGGGCCAGAATGGGGATTTTCTGGTCTTCAGCTCCATCAGTGCCAACTGCAACGTTCAGTTGTTCCCTTTGGGGTGTCCGTGTGTGGTTACAGTTAGAGGAGGGGTGTTTGGGGATGTTCTACAATGCTGTTACTGCTCTGGCACTGCAGGCAAATTGCTAAACCAGTGTGTTCCCCTGCATCTCTGAGATACATTGCAAGGTGCCATGAGCACCTGGGGAGGTTTTATTTTTGAGATCCCTGGCTGCTCTGCCTTTAGAACACCCAGAGTGTAACTACTGGTGTGGTTCAGGGCACGCAGCAGTGCTGCTTTGGAATCTGTAAATGTATGGCTCAGGCAAAAGGCAAGGAGCAGTGCCTGGTGTCACTGTGACTCTTGAGACTCTTTCTTAATAGTTTTTTGTGAATAAAACAACCATAGCAATGCTGCAGGTTGTGCCAGTGGGAGTTACAGTGGCCTCTGCAGGGCACAGAGCTCATCCAAACGCATGCAGACAATTAAAATAAGAAAACTGCTGCTCTGTATCATGCAGGTTTCAAAGTCTTTAAGAGTGGGACACTTGAATGTTCAGAGCCTTTCTGAGGTTCAACAAAGGCATAAGACATTGCTGTAAGCTCTTCTTCATGTGCCTCAATGTCCTGCCCTAACCCAGACACTGAAATGCAGCTTGGCCATCAGGACAGAGACACTCTGAGGGACCAAGGGGTTGCTTTTTTGTGTTTGCTGCTGTGTAACCACCTGGGCAGGGAAGTCTGGGAGGGGATTGGTGGATGAAGCTCCTCACTGGCTCCAGCGAAGGCAGCTGCAAGTTTCAGTAGTTGGAAGCTGAAACTAGATAAATGTTGTGTAAAAGGAATATGGAGCTTTGGGATATAAGATAACTGATCATGAGAACAGCTGGGACACACGGAATCATGCAGCGCTTGGATCCCCCTGCTGTGTTGTTGTGGTAGATGTGACCTCTGATCTCAGCCTCAGCTCAATCAGATGTTTTAGGCTGGAGAGCAGGAATCCCTGGAGGAGGTGTCCCTGCCTGTGACAGGGGGGGTTGAACTAGATGATCTTTAAGGTCCTTTCCAACCCAAACCATTCAGTTATTCTCTGAAATGATGAGTTACCAGAATAATCACGTTCTCACTTGTGAATTACAGGATTTGGCGAATTGTTCTTAATCCCTGCCCTTGGAAGCAGCCAATGTATCCCACCCGTGCTCTGACTTTTCCTTCTGTGTTATGGCCTGCTGAGAGCTCAGGATGAACCAAATACTGAGCGTTCCTGGAGCCCATATTTACCCCCAGTCTGCTTGCAGTGAGCAGTGGTGAAGGTCTCTGCTTTGGGAAGAATTGCAGAGGTTTTTACCTCTTACTCATAAACAGGCTCTGAGTTCTGGTTCCTGTCCAGCTCCAGCCTCCAGGATGTCTGGGTCAGAACTGTTGCATCTGGGGAAGAATTCAGCCAGCTCTTCAGAAGATCAGAGCAAGTGTAACCTGCATCAGAAGTGTGACCAGTAGGTCAAGGGAGGGCATTCTGCCCCTCTGCTGTGATCTGGTGAGACCCCACCTGGAGCCTTGTGTCCATTTCTGGAGTCCTCAGCACAGAAAGGACATGGATCTGTTGGAGCGAGTCCAGAGAAGGCCCCAAAGATGATCCAAATGCCCCATCCCTGGAGGTGTTCAAGACCAGGCTGGATGGGGCTTTGAGCAGCCTCATCCAGTGGGAGGTGTCCCTGCTCATGGTTGGAACTGAATGGACTTTAAGGTCCCTTCCAACCCAAACCATTCGGTAATTCTGTGATTTCTGTTTTCTGGCAAATTTGCTTATCTTAAAAGTCTTTCTAACCCATCTCTTTGGGTTGGGCCTCTGGCCATGCAGGGCTGAAGAAGGGACAAGGGGCAGCTGGAGCACCCAAAACCCACTGGATAAGTGGCCAGCAGAGCATCCTTCATAGGGCCTTTGAAATTGAGATGAATGGCATTTTCAGTCTTTTCAGAAACCACCCCTGTGTTTCAGGAGCTGTTAAGAGTTGTTGTTGGTACCTCTGGAGAGAAAGTGCTGAACTGCAGCTTCGTTAGAGACCACAGCAGCCCTTAGCACGTGAACTGGAGCTGTTGGGGTTTGTGGTCCTGCAGCTGTTGGGAAATGCAAACTGTTATTTAAAGTTTTGGTGCTTCGGAGAGGAAAGCAGGAAACCGTTCCCCATCTTCAACTCTTCTGTCCCATATTTTCCTACGTGTTGGCTTTGTTATTCTTATCTCAAGGACATAATTTTGTCTTCAAGCTGTGACAAGCCTGAGAGAAGCTGAGGAGGGACAAACGCTGCTTTCTAGTGTTGGCTAAACCTCCAAGTGGATGGGAACTTTGCAGAGTTGTCTGTAAATGATGGTTTGAGTCCCAGCACAGCAGGAGCTGGGGGTGCTGCTGGTGCCGTGTGCCAATGGGCAGGGGTTGTTCTGGCACTGGGTAATGAAGCCTAAAGTCTTGAATTCCCTGTCAGCTCTCTGTTTCTGCAGGAAGCTCAGGACTGTTGAATCCTTCAGTGACTGTTAGCCCAGACAATGGTGCTCATCTTTCCTTTGGCTCTGAGTTCAGCAGTGGCTGATCCAGCATCTTCAGGGGGATGTTCCTCACCACAGCCAGACTGATCCGATGCTGCTGGCCCATCCCTCCCCATCCTTGTGCTGGTGCCTGTGTGACCCAAAACAACACGGTTCAGCCAGCAGAAAACTCCCATTGATTGCTTTTCTGTTCCACTAATGAGCTGAAATGCTGAACCACGAGTTCAGATCACAGTAACTCAAGCAGGAAGGGATCTCTGGAGGTTGAATGGCCCAACTCCTTGCACGACAAGGTCAGCTTTAGAGTTGTGTTAGGCTGCTCAGAGCTCAACTGAGCTCCAAAGCTGTGGGGCAGAGAGACACTGTGATTCTCAGCGACAACGAGCTGTTGATTTCTCAAGTAAGAGGCCCCACTTGATTTTCTGAAAATGCATCTCCTCTTGGTTAATTGCTGTGGGGTGAAAAACAATGGGATAGGGAAGGATGATGTGTAGGTGTCTCTGGTTGATGCTCACTGTTGGGCTGACACCATCTCCAGCTGAACACAATGCAGTAAACTGAAGCTTTTGGCAGTTAAAGGCCACGGTTTGCAGCTGCCAGATGAGCCGTTAGCTGGAGCATATCAGGTGTTGGGTGGGTGTGAGCAGGGCTGAGCACTCTGCTCCTTCTCACAGCAATCCTGGGCTTCCTGACCACGTCCTGATAGCATTAGGAATCCTGAAGGAAAGCACTTGGCAAAAACTTTAGGCTCTGTTAGGAAGCATTCCATCCCTGGAAGGGTTATCAGTGCCTCGGTGAGGAGACAGCAGCCTGGGCAGCTCTAGCTGTGGGTTTGGGACTGTGCGCTGCAGCTGGTGGGACCACTCCACACTGAAGTGGTCGGTGTCACCTCATCACACTGGTTGTCTGCAGCTCAGCACCGGTGGGGCAAGAGAAGTGAATTCATGGGCTGGTGTTTCCTCAGGTTCTGCTTAAAATCAACCAAAAAGCCAGGCAAGGCCGCTGAGTGGTGCTGGGTCGTGGGATGAGAACAGTTCATTTCATTGAATCACTCCAGGTTAGGAAAATAATATGGTTTTGAAGCAACCAGGGGAGAAAATATGAGTGCATGGATTCAGCACTGTGTTCAGCACTGCTGTCAGGCACACAGTGACAATTCAGGTCATTTGCTGTCTCTTTATGCCCTGCACTGGCTTTCTGTCTGCTGTAACTCAGCCTGTGCTGAGCTGGAGCAGCTCCTCCATCCCCGCAGTGCCGTGGGAACAACTCTGCCGGGGCTGAGTGAAGGGAGGTTTCCTGTCCTGTGATGTGCCCACAGTGAGGTGTGAGGTATGGGCTTTTATTGCTCTAAAACCAGAAGTGATGTTAAGGCTGGCAAATTCACGTTACCTGTAGTATCTTTACTGCTGACATGGTCAACAGATTTTTCTGCATTTATTGTACCAAAGGTTTTTTATTATAAATTGATAGAGTGAGAGCCTGCACACCAGGGGTTCACTGGCATCGCTCTCCTCCCTGGCACTGGGGTTTCTCTGGTTCTAGCCTGGGAGCCAAGGGGGCGGTTCAGCAACTCTACCTGCTGCATCCCAGCTTCCCCCTGCACCATTGCTGAGGAGTTTCAATGGTTGAAACTGAGATAATGGATTTGCTTCTCAGCTTGTCTGGAGACTCCTCAGTTTCTCCTCCAGACTAGAGAAGGCTGGTCATGGCACAGCCTGGGTCAGACACTGGGCATTGGCACAGGTTGCGAGTGAACTGCCCCCCCCACAATGTTTCAGTTTCTTTGAAGAACAGAGTGTTTCCCAGTGTTTGTCTTTGTCCCATCACCTTGTGGGGTTCCAGTAAATCCTTTAATACCAGTATTTCTTTGCTGGGATCAGCCGTGCAGAGGTAGGGCTGGAGGCACAGCAATTCAGCAGTCGGTGCCTGTCCTGTCCGTGCCGTTCCTCTCCAGTAGCACAGCTTGGTGCTGGATGTCACCTGCAGCAGGTGACACTCACTGTCCTGGAAAACCAGCAGCTGTAAGAAGCACTTGTGCCATCATATTCCTTTTCTTGCAACATAGTCTTGCTGTTGATATTGACATCTCAAAGAAGGGGTAGTAAAACCCTAGTTTTACCATGATTCTCTGTACCTGACACACAAAAAGATGTGACTTGGGAAGTCAGATCCCGCCCTGACCATGTGCTCCCCGCCATCTGGTACAGAACCTTAATGCACAAAAGCAAGGAAATGAAATTAAAACTAAAAACTAAACTTGAGGGCATCAGAAATCTTTCTTTGCCCACAGGCAGAATGGGGCTGAACCCTGGATCCACCGTGCACCGTGTGGTTTGCGCCGGTGCAAAGTGAGGTTGGGGTGAGTGTAAACCACCCAAAGGCCACGCAGGGCGTTCTGCTCTTGGCTTTGTGCAGTTTACTGGTGAAACAGGTGGGAGCTCAGTGCGTTGGGGCAGGGAGAGCAGAGCTCATCCTCTCCCAGCAGCGAGGGGCAGCGTGCGCAAGGTTTGCCAGCGGCAGCAGGGGAGGCCTCCCGGTGCTCCTGGCCCTTCTCTGCGGCAGCTGCTGACCTCTGTGTCCTAAACACAGCCTGCCCAGGTGGTCTCACTGTGACACCGAGCTGATGGTTGGTCCAGCTGCCCTCATACCCTCTGCATGGCCATCTTTGGCACTGCCAACGAGACAGAAATGACCGTGTGGCTGGAGGCTGGGTGTCCAATGGCTGCTTGGCCCTGAAGAAGTGCCTGGCCAGCACATCCGCCCACGTGGAGTCACCTGGTTGTGCCATGACAGAACACAAGGCCTGGTTTCCAGCTCCCTGAATGAACCCTTCACTCGGGCTTGCTCGGCCCTAGCAGCCAGGTTCATGCCCAGCTACCCATGGACAGCACAGGGGACCCAGAGCCAAAGGTGGTGGATGGAGTCAGACCAGGAGAGCAAAGCAGGATTCTCCAGTTCTCATCAGGACACACTAAGCTGCCACTGGTGGGACCATATCAGCTCTCTCCATGCTGTTTGTTCAGTCTGTGCCTTGGCCAGCAGTGGAGTGGTTGACAGAGCCCTTGGCTCTTTCACTGTGCATGGAGTATCCCCACAGCCAGGGCTCACTGCTGTCACCTCACAGCTCACTGATCTCCAGACCCCTAGAGAGCAGGACCCAGCTCAGTTTGCCGCCTCTGAGCTGTCAGCTGGGAACAGGATCTTTGTGCCAATGCCATCAGTTCATGCTCACAGTCAATGCTCATAAAACCATCATCAGATAAACCTTAAAAATCTATTCATTTACCCACAGTTGCTGCATCCTGGTACCAGTCTTTCAGTGCACAGTTTCCTTTGCCAAGATTTTCTTCTTAGCTATAAAGCTCCTTGCTTCAAGAGTGGTTGGTTTTTTTGTAATTCAGAGCCCTCCTGTTGAAATCACAGCGAGGTTTACAGGCCTGAGAAACAAAAGAGCCTGAGGGTCACTGTGCATTTTTCAGTCTAGGAGAGTTTGGGTTTGTTTCGTTTAAGCAGAAATTTAAATCTAAAGCACACTGTGATCTACTGAGCTGGACCAGGTCATCTCCTGCCTTTAGCAGGCTTGGAAACAGTGAATGGCCACATTCAGGGGGTTTGTGGGCAAATACACCAGAAACCTGGTTTCGTCATGGAACCTGTGAGGAGATAAGAAGGAATAAATCATGCGCTGGCAGTGGGTGAGAGGAGCAGGTTGGCTGATCCACGATGAGCTCTTAGGGCCAGGAGCAATAGTCCCTGCAGGCATTGAGAATGGATCTGGTACCTTCCACTGAAGCTCACTGGTAATTTAGGGACAGGGTCAAATCAACTTTTGCCTCCAGAGAGGGGATTTCCAGCCTGGCCTTGGCTCCGTGATTGCCAGGCAGGTCTTGACTGGTCTTCCCCCAGGAACGCTGGCAGGGCATCCTGCCTGATCGCTGGCAGGTCACCACTCGCAGAGGGAAGAGGTGTAGGTGCCAGTTATTTTCAGGAAGGAAGGTATGGCTGAAAGTGTGATCCTTCTGGAGTTCAGCCCACCCAGTGTCCCACAGCTCGAGTGCTGAGCCAAAGATCAGTGCACTTGGTTTTCATTTTTGCTGGAGAGCAGTGGCCTCCGTTCAGGGGGCTGCGAGTGCTCCCGGTTCGTCCATGTGTTTAAAGATGGAGGCTGCTCTTGTTTTGATTCTCGCCTGATTTAATTATATTTGCTTTTTCTCTTTTTATTTCAGTTGTGATTCCAAAGAGCCCTTTACCTGCCTCCGAAGTAAACTCGGAGAAACCTAGCATGCACAGTAGCACAAAGACTGATTTGGGGCATCAACAAGGGCAAAGGCGTCGCAAAACAGGGAAGAAGTGTGGTCGAACGACCAAAACGCTAATCCATCACCCCATGCCTACACCCTCCAAGTCAGTGGAGCCTTTGAAATTCCCCAGAAAGAGAGGCCCCAAGCCTGGCAGTAAGGTAAAAGCTGATGCTGATGCAGGCGGGTGAAAAGCAGGTGCTGCAAGTCTGCCATGGGATGGTGCATGCATGTGTTTGGGCACGTTTTGTCTCAGCCTCTGGCTGTCTGACTGCAGCAAGTAGGAGACCACAGGGGTGTGTGTGGGCTGGGAACATCCCTCAGAGTCCAGTCCCAGAGCTGTAGAGAATGTCTGTGTCCTAAAGATCATTTCCATCAAGAAACTGTGCCTTCGGAGCTGCATTAGCTGTGGCAGGTGCTGTGATCATGACAGGGTGGCCAAACGGTGGAATAAGCTCTTCTGTCCATCGTGTGTAGTAGTCTGAGTCAAGCAGAGGTGGCAGATCTCAGGCTTCTTATTTTTTCGGGTTTGTGGTCTATAAAATACACAAATACTGATTGCCAGGTTCTTGAGACTCCCCGCCATCACCACCAGAAGTGTGTCGTGTTGCACCGTGCCGTGTCTGTTGGATGCAGAGGAGAGAGTGTAGTTAGTGATCATGGGTGGTGAGGAGAGCAGGGATAAAAAGGAGAAATATCTCCCCTTTTTCTGCAGAGGAAACCTAGGACATTGCTGAACCCAGCACCCACCTCTCCAACAACCAGTACCCCAGAGCCAGACACAAGCACTGTGCCCCAGGACGCTGCTACAATCCCCAGCTCTGCCATGCAGGCTCCCACAGGTAAGGGTCTCCAACCACATTCTTGACAAGGTTGCACAGTTAGGAACTGCATCAGCCAGAAGGCAACACACCAAGATACTCCCTTTGCTTCCTAAACCAATAAACCAGCAAACATTACAATTCCAAAAGTCTGGCCTGACAGAGAGCAGAGGAAAAGACAGGCACAAGAGTTCAGCTCAGCCATTTGCTTATCTCTGTCCATTTTGGAAATAATGAAATTGTAGGAAGGTTGCAGGTCCTCTGGTCAGTGCAGGGACCCCTTTCCTTGAGTTGCCCTGTGCATGCAGTGACTCCAGGCTCCCAAAGGGCACTTCTTGTGGTCAGAGGTGGGACAGTGTGCAGCACCTCTCCAGAGCACCAGCTCTCCCAGACTGTGCCAGGCACAGTGCTCAAATCACAGCAAGGTGCAGAACTGTTGAACAACAGTGGGAATGAGCTGTTCAGCTTCAACCAGGGTGTAGAGGCAAAGAGGGACAAGAGGGAGCCGAGGAGGAGTAGAAGTAGCAGTGCAGAGCTGCTTTTTATATATTTGATCAAGCACTGGGCATGAGCTGAGCCCTCTGTTTCCTCCAACCGTTATTGGCCAGTTTTCAGAGGAACCTAAAGAACCCAGTTTACCTAAAAAAAAGAGGGGGCTCTGTTCCTTCATCTCCTTTGAACATTGCAACCACCTTACCTGGCTGACGTGGGAATGGCTTTGCAGCCTGCAGGTGGGAGCCTGAGTGCTGGGGAAGGCGTAGGAGAAACAGCAGCAGCCTGGAAGGTGAGTGTGAGGCAGGGAGATTTGGGAGGCAATTCCCCTCGGTAAGTGGCTCCGCTGTTAGGACAGGCAGCTGTGGTGGATTCCACCTTGTGAGTGATTCGACAGTCTTTAAATCTCAGCATCTCTCAGGCTGGGTTTTAGGCATCTGTTTCTTGCTTTCCTGAGTGGGTTAATGGCAAACACGTTTCTCATCTTGGCAGTTTGCATTTACTTGAACAAGAACGGCAGCACTGGGCCCCACCTAGACAAGAAGAAAGTTCAGCAGCTGCCAGACCATTTTGGACCAGCTCGAGCTTCTGTTGTCCTGCAGCAAGCAGTACAGGCCTGCATTGATTGTGCTTATCATCAGAAAACAGTCTTCTCCTTCTTAAAACAAGGCCACGGGGGAGAGGTCATCTCAGGTGAGAACTGGCCCGCAGTGCTTTGCCTTCAGAGATGTCGTTGCAAGGACTCGCTCTTTGGAAGGTGTCTCTCCTGACGTTTGGTGCAGTCATGGGCCAGGGCAGACAGGAGATTTCTGTCTTCTCTTTCTTGCCAAACATCTGTGTCAGTGAAGGTGCAGCCAGCAGCTGGCTCTGGGCAGAGCAGTTGGTGTGGCCTCCAGCACAGCTCCTGGATAAGACAGGATGCAGCCCTGGAATCGGCCCAGGCAGTGTTAGGCTTCGCCTGTCGTCCCCCAGCACTACCTGAACCCCAAGAGGAGGCAGAATGGGTGGGGTTTCCACAACTCCTCGTGGAAAGACAAGAAATACCCCGTTTTTCAAATCTTGCTGTTAAACCCGTGTTTACCTGGACTCGGGGAGCTCAGGCCCCTCCTTGAATGCCTTTCCATTCCCTCTGGCGCAGCTTCCCGGGCGCTGCAGCCCCGAGCCTGGTGCTGGGTGCTGTGGGCTGGCTTTGGGCTGTCCTGGGGGGCCGAGCTCGCCGGCGCAGGGCAGTGGCGTTCGTTCTCTCCAGTCTAGAGCAGCGATGCTGCGATACAGAAGCTGGCTGTGCAGCCCTGGGCGTAGGCTCCTGCCTTTGCTGGGGGTTTACGTGTTGGGCTCTGTTTGTTTCTGTCTCCAGCTGTGTTTGATCGAGAACAGCACACGCTGAACCTGCCAGCAGTAAACAGTATCACCTACGTCCTCCGCTTCCTGGAGAAGCTGTGCCACAATCTCCGCAGTGACAACCTCTTTGGGAACCAGCCTTTCAGTCAGAACAGCCACATGCAGCGCTCACACGAGTACGACCACGACAGGTATCTACCAGGTAGGAGCTGGGGGGGGAGGTGCTATAGGGACCCCAGGTGCTCCGTGCCTTAACCCAGATTTTATCTTTGACTCAGGAGGCAGGAGTGCGTTTCTGAGCCCGTTTCTGAGCCCTCTCTGCAGCTGTCATTGCATCACACCCCTGGCATGCACATGCCTGCAGGGCTCTTTTTTGCACAGGATTCAAGTTGCTGTATTTTCTGCCTGTCAGTCTGATTTCCATCTCTGCCTGTAGGTTTCTGCTCATCCATGCTGTCTCCTTGTCTTCCCTCCTCTCCTGTCTCCCAGTCCTTCCCGCTTGCTGTAATCTGATTATAGTGACTTCATGCAGTTAGGAATTGTGGTGAAAGACTCTGCATGAGAAATAGAGGAGCAATAATGTGCAGCAGGTAAACTGTAATTAGAGTCACAGAATCATAGAATGGTTGGGATTGAAAGGGACCTTAAAGCTCATCCAGTTCCAAGCCCCTTCCATGGGCAGGGACACCTCCCACTGGATCAGGTTTCTCAAAGCTCCATCCAGCCTGGCCTTGAACACCTCCAGGGATGGAATTAAATTAAATTAATTAGAAATTAGAAATGGAATTCAAACCTAGCAGAGTGGTTCCACCATGGCTGTGGGTGCTGCCAGCACTGCCAGCCCTCAGTGAAATCACAGCACATTCCGGGATGATGCGCACTGCAGTGATCCGAGGCAGAGGTGCCTTTGT
Organism: Dromococcyx pavoninus; assembly: GCA_033558185.1. NCBI lineage: Eukaryota > Metazoa > Chordata > Aves > Cuculiformes > Neomorphidae > Dromococcyx > Dromococcyx pavoninus. Next base: position 275,606 of record JAUMJL010000035.1, on the reverse strand, counting down.
TTTCCTTGGCATGGATAACGCTCCACTCTGTGAAAGCAACACACCCCTGGCAAGATAGTTCATGCCGTGATGTAAATTGTAAGGCTGCAAAATTGCTCTTAAGCAAAAGTGTTGGAAAACAAGACCAAGATAGTTTTCCCCTCAGTGCTGTGCAGCAGCAGCAGCCCCTGGGGCAGTAGCTGCCTCCCTGGGCTGGCCAAGGGGCTCTGGGGGAGTTACTGGATTCGTGGAGAGGATAGAAGCTGTCTGCCCCCTCTTTAGGTAGTCGACAAGTGACTTACACTGATCTGCTCTCCTCTCTTGCTTCCTCCGCTACCTTTCTCCCCACTGAGCCAGCAACTTGCTTTCATACTGTTTGAGGGCTTCCTAAAGTTCATCCTTTGGGTAATTGGGGCTCTGAACAAGAAAAGCAAGAGTTTCTAACATAAAAGGACAAGGAAGTGTTCAAGAGGAAGCTGCAAAGTGTGAAGCTTAGGGGCAGCAGCCCATTGCCACAGTGCTTTGTTGTGTCTCACAAAGTGCCCGTGTTCAGGGAATGGGAATGGCACCAGTGCAAGGAGCATGAGGATCTCAGAGTGGCAGTTCCTCTGCTTCTTCCATGGCTGATCAGCTGCCTGCAGGCAGAGGCACTGCTGGAGCCAGCAATGCCAGGAGCAGGGAGGGAGCTGTGCTGGGCTGGAAGAGGAGGAGCTGTGGGAAGTGAGTTGGCTGCAGGTACAGGAACAGCACATCTGGTTACTGGGCCTAGAGGTTGTTCCTCTTGGAAACCCCCAACTGGAAGAAATCCCCGTGTTTTAGTGTGGAAATACCCTGTCGTCATGAGGAAGAACAAAACCAGAATGTGAGGAGGAGAACCCAGGGTCTGGGTGTATTAGCTGGAGGGAGAGGGTCCTGTAGCTCACACACGTGGTTTCTGGGCACCAATGAGGTGTCAGTGGTGTCTGCACCAAGAGCTGGGCTGCCTGACAGGGTGGAAAAGCATAATGAGACAAGTCAGAATTCAGGGAAGCTCAGCACCAGATATGACACAGTGCTGAAACTGCCCATCTTGAACTCTTTGACAGAGCATTAAACAAAGATTAATCACATGCAGAGAGGCAATACCACTCGGTCCTGTGGTTCAGCATCTGCTCATCGAACACCTTTCTCAGGCACATGGAAGAAGGTGGTAAATGATGTTATCTTCACGTTGCAGTGGGTTCTGGTCAGGGCAGAACAACAGTAATGGCAATTTTGAGAGGTTAGGGCTGGTCGTGGAAGAATGAGGCTGAAAGGTGTACATCAGCTTAAAATACCTGACTCATCAAGGCTTCCGTGGTCTCACCTTCATCTCTGTGGGTCCTGCCATGTTCCCTCTATGACACAAGTGCCTGAATGGGGCTGGTTCCTCCAGAATCACTCATTAGGACTGGGAGCTGGTGTCAATTCCCATTTCAAATTCACTGTGCTTACTGTGGAGAATGTGTGCTTGGGGCAGAGGGAGGAAGGTCTGCAGCAGCCTCTGGCCAGATGCTGCTGCCATGGAGCTGTGGTGACATTCTGGCTTTCTGAGACAGAATCTTGGAAATAAGGGCAAAGAGATCAAGTTGTGCATTAGGAAACAGTCGATTTGCAAGAAAGCGTGGAGGTGATTGCTGTTAATGGGAACAGGGACCGGCTGTGAAGTGTTGTGAACAAGTAGATCTGATCAAGAGTCATCTGAAAATGGACTGTTGAGCTGTGGGTCCTGTTGTTAAAGGCACTGCAGCGTGCAGTGATTGCTTTAATTACTGTGGAGTTCTGTGTTAAATCAGCTGGGGAATTTACTTTTCCACTGTTTTTTACTGAAATTTAGGTTCTGGCCCATATTCGTTCTTGGGCAACTTGGCATCTGTGGCTCTATTGACTTTTAGCTTAACTTAGTTCTCTTTCTTGTGGAAGTAGTTAGAGAGGAGCGGCGTCCTTTCTGGATTGCTCACCTTTTGGCTGCTCAGGTAAGAAGTGCTCTGTGCTCTTCTCATCCAGTGCTGGTTTGAATTGAACTTCACGAGGTGACCAGGGTGACACCCAGCACGCTGGGGAAGAGCTCAGGGGGACCTGGTGACACAGCAATGGCACCATGGTCTCAAAAAATGTGTCTGGAAGCTGCTTTTCAGTGCTTTATCCTTGTGGCAGGTGATGATCAACATGTCCTGGTCGTGTACCCTGTTCCTCTTATCTGTTATTGTCAACAGCAACTTGTCCCCATCTCATGGGTCAAGTGTGTATCTGTGTTCTGCTGCTGGATTTGCCTCCTTTGGTGCTCTGTTCTATCTATATTTTTTTCTGCCTCATTTCAAATGATGCTTTATCTGGCCCAGTGTGGGAAGACCTCAGCAGATTCCATTGGTGAATCTCTAAAATTTGTGCCAGTTATTAATTAAGATATTAAATGACGCTGGGATCAAGAGTGATCTTCAAGAAAATGAGTTAGCAAGGACTCTCCAGCCTCATGTTCTGGCTCAGGACTCTGCTGTCTCCTTTTCCCTTCAGATCAGTTTTTTTTTGCATGTAACAAATCCTCATGTTCTGCATGTTCAGCCTGGAGAAGAGGAGACTGAAAGGGGACCTCACAGCCATCTACTGTCTCCTCACAAGGGAAGGAGGAGGAGCAGGCACTGAGCTCTTCTTGCTGGTGACCAGGGATAGGACCTGAGGGAATGACAGGAAGATGTGTCAGAGGAGATTTCGGTTAGATATTAGGTAGGAAAAGGTTCTTTCCCCCAGAGCAGAGGGTGGTGGAGCACTGGAACAGCTTCCCAGGGAAGCAGTCACAGCCTGACAAGATTCCAGAAGCATTTGGCCAATGCCCTTGGACACACAGTGTGAATGTTGCGGTTGTCCTGTGCAGGGACAGGAGTTGGACTGGATGATCCTTGTGGATCCCTTCCAACTCAGCTCACTCTGTGGTTCTATGATATCACATGCCTTACTGAATTCCAGGGAAATGGATTGATCAGTTTTCCAATGTCAGCACCGCGTGTCCGGTCGCTCTGAGCCGCGCCTCACCGAGTTGTGTTCAGATTTGCTGCAGGAGGGTTTCAGGTGCACCTTCTTTCTTAAGCTACACTTTGGCTCCCTCAGCACCCCTGCACATCCAGTTTGAGAATGTTCAGTTATTTGAGTTCCACCTCTTAGTCAGTGGTGAATATTTCTGTGTCTTTTACTCTCTGAGTTTTGCCCCGGTGTGCAGAGTGGCTGCGACTGGAGGCCACGGGTGGGATTTGATTGACTGGGTGCAGGTGGATGTTGCAGAGGCATCAACACCTGGGCTGTTTCAGTTGTGTAGGCACATTCTGCAGGTGGGGAGGAGGTGCCAGTGCAGGCAGTGCAACTCGGAGCATCCTCAGGTAGGAGACTTGACTTTGGCTCTGCCTTTGCCTTTGCCTTTGCCTGGACACGATGATGTGAGCAGACTCTCCCTGCCAGTAAAGGTGTCCAATCTCACTGCCCTGGGATGGCCAACAGCACAAATCCAGGCACAGTCAGATGTGCTGCTTTGCCTCCCCACCGACCTCCCAACTCAAGTGAGGTAAAAATTTCCCTCAAAACTGTCCCATCGTTCACATACAAGGACAGGGTTTTTTTTCCTTTGGGCACCACAGGATAAAAAGGACATCAAACTGTTGGAGAGTGTCCAGAGGAGGCCCCAAAGCTGGTGAAGAGTCTGGAGGGGCAGTGTGTGAGGAGAGGCTGAAGTCCCTTGGTCTGTTCATCCTGGAGGAGACTTGAGAGGGGATCTCAGAGCTGTTTGCTGCCTTCTCACAAGGGAGGGAGGGGAAACAGGGGCTGAGCTCTGCTCTCTGGTGACCTGTGATGGGACTGGAGGGAATGGCAGGAAGATGTGCCAGGGGAGGGTTAGATTGGATATCGGGAAGAGGTTCTTCCCCCACCGGGTGATGGAGCACTGGAACAGCTCCCCAGGGCAGCAGTCACAGCACCCACTCTGCCAGCATTCCAGGAGCATTTGGCCAATGCCCTCAGCCCCACGGTGTGAATGCTGGGAGTGAACTGTGTAGGGACAGGAGTTGGACTCGATGATCCTTTTGGGTCCCTTCCAGCTCAGGTAATTCTATGATCCCATGATCCTATGATTTTTTTTGCTCAGTCTTTGCCTTTCTCCCCAGCATCCTCTCACTGTTCCCATACACTTGTTGCTTCTGTAGCTGGATGCACAGTCCTGCCTCTTCCTTTGCACTGTGTCAAAAGACAGAATTAGTTAGAAGTTTATCTAATCCCTGGACTTGTGGCCCTCTGAAGTCTATGGCTTTGGGCAGAGCAGATCCTTCTCGTCTGCAATTAATGATCTGCTTGTTCTCTGCATCCTTCTCAGAGTGAATGTTTATCCACTTAGGTTTGGTTCCCTTCCTCCCAGGTTGTTTCTCGCTGATCTCACACATTCCTGGTGTTCACAGCATCTTTTGAACTGCAGGTATTTTCTCTTTCTCCTGATGATCTGCAGCCTCACTGCTGAGAACAGCTCTGTGTAATTAATACATTAAGAAATAAAGATATTTTCTTAAAATACATCCTTATAAACCACAGACCCCAACTACAGACTTGCTTTGGCTTTGTCCTTCCATCAATTCACACTGACCTAACTTCTGGTGCCCTGGCCCTGGTGCCACCTGAGCATCTGTGTTTGCATTACTTGAAAAATCAACCAATTGGAAAAATAACCCAACTCAAAACCTGATAAAACCTTTAAAAAGCCTCATTTTCATTGTGAGGAAGGTCCTGCAGTTCAGAGAAATCCAGAGACATTGCTAAGAGCATTTGTTCCTGGTCTGTGTCTGGGCAGTGAGTGTTTCTTACAGGGACTTGTCCTGAGGGCAGTATTTGTTTTCTAATCATGTCACAGTGGGTTTGTGACACTGACTCCCTGGGCCTCAGTATGAGCAGCTTATCTTTGCTTTCCCCAGAGGATTTTGATAGAGCAGATACTTTACCTTTGTATTTCTCTTTAGTCAAACAAGTTGTGGCCCCTGCCCATCCGTACCTTCGTGTCTCTGTTTGCTGTGATGCATCTCCCCCGGTGTCTGCTCCCGCTCGCTCCCCGCCGTATTTGTCACCCCCCAGCACCCATCCCTGCCCTGCGCCGGCGCCCGGGGCTGCTCCGTGCTCTTGTCCAGCTTCTGGCATTTGTCTGCGAGCGTTTCACCCCTCTGTCCCCCACACCCTGAGCACTGCAGGCTCCCACGTGCTCGGGGCAGCGGGAAGGGACCGGCCAGGAGCGCTGGTGGTGGCTGATGGGCGCCCTCTGCGTTGCTTCTTAAACCACCGTGCCCTGTCCCGATGGGTCTTGCTCCACCACCGCTTTCCTGGCTGCTGTTCCCATCCGTGTTAGCGCTTCCATTCTGTGTCCATCCACCCACTGACACCACGTGTGCAGCCTTTACCTGTCTGCAGAGAGAGGTCTCGCAGCCCAGCCCAGTGTCTTGCCCGCTGCGTTCCCGTGCCGAGAGCCCCAGCACTGGGAAGCGTTTGGAGAAGAGCAGCAGCCACAGCTGGGGCGCTGAGCGATCCCTTTGGGAAAGACTGAAAACTGGAGCATGGTTTAGTCAAACGCTGTGGATGGCACAGGGTGTTTGCAAATCTTCCAAGGGCTACGTATGTCTGAAAAGTGGAGCGTGGGGAGGAGTGGGAATTGTGTGCGGTGAGCCAAGGGGCAGAATGAGGAGAAATGGGATTAAACAAATCATAGGTGTTATTTGGGGTGAAATATGCCAAAATATGGCTAAAAATCTTCGTTAGGTTTCTCACCAGCTTTTTTCTCTGATGAAACTTGCAGAGCAAACTGTAAAATGTTAAGCATTGATGGATGTGCTGGGTTCCTGTTATCAGACTGGCGACACACACAGGTCTCGAGTGACTCTGGCAAGACTGAATTTCCCAGGAAGTCTCCACTCCTAAATAGGGCTTGTTCTCTTTTCCTAGACAGAAGCAGTTCGTTAGACGGCACTCTGCAGGGACCAGGCCGGGGTACAAAGAGATATTCCCAAGATTCCCCTCCATACAGTGCTCCTCTCTCCCCCAAGTTACCAAAGAATGACCGTCACCCTTTGGAAGGTGAGCACAGCGTCTCTTCCCCAAGCTGGTTTGTAGTGACCTGTAGTGGGTGCAGCAGGATTAGATCTGCCAGGTGGAGCCGTGGGGTTAGGAATTCTGCTTTGCTTTGTCTCCTGCATGGGTCAGTGCTTGGCATTCCAGAGAGAAGCGAAGGACCCACTCTGTGCCAAGGTCAGCTGTGTGAGGCATGTGGAATGCAGGAGAATTCCTTCTTGCCCTGATAGTCATCATCTAATAGCACATAATCTGGGATTTAATTACCCATATTTTCACTTCCATGGTATTAGTGGTCATAAACCTGCCCAGTTGCTTCGGTCACTCTCCCCCCAAGTTGTTCCGTGGTGGTTTGCTGCAGAGCATTGTGCAGATGCTGCCGTGCAGCTGTGCAGCCAGGAGCCTGCTGCCCTTTCCCAGGATCCCATCATGTTCCTCACAATCCTCCCTAAAGAGCAGGGAGGCTCTCGCTAACGTGTGCTCTGCCAGTGACAGCAAATCAGATCCCACCCCGCGGCACTGCCGCTTCCTGCAGCATCTGTTGGGAAATGCTGGGGTGGTTGTGCTGTGCCACCTTCTCAGAAGCTGTGTACTCTGTAGGTGTAGGTGGGAGGTTTCCAGGGGTTCCAGGTACCTGGAGGGGCTCGAGTAGCAGCCTTCTGTAAATACACTTCCAGCCTTCCCCTTTGTGCTGAGCTGCAGGCACTCCAGAACCGAGATGGAGAGTCAGCCTTACTAAAGCCTTTTAATTAATGGATGGTGAGATCTGCCAGGGTGTTTGTCTCAATTCTTTGTAATACATCCTCAAAAAATTCCTGTAGGCTCTTTCAGTGGCTTTGTGCTTTGTTGCTGTCCCTTTGGAATCCCCGTTTCCCTCATTCTGGCTGAGTTTGCTGGGCTTGGGCTGTGGATCCTGGATTTGCCAGTGCACAGAGGCGTAATTCCAGCCTCCATCCATCACTGCGCTTCAGAGTTACTGGTCCTGACTGGTCTGAACCTGCCCCTCAGTGTCTCCACTGATTGAAACCGCAGGTTTGTCACAGCTGACGTGAAGAACAAGGTGACCCTTGGGGCTCTCATCCATCCCAGCTTACTGACAGGTCAAAAGTAGTTCCCTGAGGCCCCCAGCCTGTGTCCCAGCCCTAGGACACGTCCTTGTTGTCTCCTTGCTGTTCTCCTCTTACACATCATTCGCTGCACTCTGCAGCCGTTCGCAAAGCCCATTCCTGCTGTGCCGCAGGTGGAACGCGTGGCCTCACCTGCTGAGGTGCGGTGGTGCTCTCAGGAGGTGCCTGGGGTAGGCTGTGTGTGTTGAACCCTCTGTGTTGTCAGTGAAGAGCAGAGGCTTCCACAATGGTAATTCCAAGGAGGAACCCATGTTAAACTGTTCACAAGACTGATTCTCAGTCAGCTTGGAAGTCTCTTCAGTTATCTTCTGGCCTTTGCAGGGGCCATGCCATCGGGACACCCAGCTCACTGCGACCCCTTCTGTAGAGGTACAGACACTTGGGCAGAATGTGTGTGGAACTTCCCACAAGAGTGATGGTCCTGTTGGTGTGTGAACTTCCTACAGCAACTCCACCTTGTTCTGTTCTTGGTCCAAGCAGGGATCTACAGGACAGGGAGAAATGAGGTGCAGTTCCAAACTCCATCTAGAAATCCATTTGTATCCCACAGCTGAAAGCCTGTTCATCCTTCTCCTCCATGAAATCTAAGTATGGGCAGGAATAGTTGCATTTTAAGACTATGAGCCTGAATGACTCAGATATTGAGTGTTCCTCAAGCGAGGAGCTGCATCTTCTCGCAGCAATGAACTCCCCAGCAGAACATGTTCTGGATTCAGCAGAGGGACCGACAGCAGTTTACAGTCTGTGACATTGCAGGCAGGGAGCAGCAGTGGAAAGTCTTCAGTCATTGCCTTTGGCACGCAGTCAGAAAGATGCTGAGGGCACCTCACTCCTTACGTTGTGTTTCCTCTTGCATCCAGTGGCATTTATATGGCTTCTCACTAAAAGCGGCTGTTGTGGCCCAGCAGGGACCTGCTTTTCAGAGCCCGTCTCTTGTTGGAAGCAGTGGGTGTTCAGTAGTTGTGCAAATCATGTTTGTGCTTGTGGCCAAACTCTGTGTTTTAGCAGTAAAACAGCACTCTTGGATCTATAGCACAATTTGTTTAATTAAACTTTAATTATCTGCTCCCTGCCTTTCCAGCACTAATCGTGGCAGCTTTCCCTGCAATGCTCTAAACACCAGCCTTTATTTAAAATGAGCAGTTTGCATGAGAAAAGCTGCCCAAAAATTAACCATCTCCTCCTCGCTCCCAAGGAGAAGGGTTCTGGATGCTGTGTGTGAACCCAGCCCGTGCCTTGCCACTTGCAGAGCGACTTGTCTTCTGCTGCAAATGGTTCACAGGGCTGGTCATCCTTCCCCTCTCGCCCCGTTTCCCTCTGGAAAGGGAAGGGATCCTTCCTCTGAGTGGTTCTCTGCATGCTGTTGTTTTTAAGAAAAGCCTCAGTCTCTCTTGCATTGACTCTACCAAGGAGCCTCCAGCTCCGCTGCGGCGTTTGGAGCTCGGCCGAGCTCATGGGCCAGAGCTGGGTGACCTGGGGATGAACACGGGAGGTGAGCTCTGCCCCCCAGTGCTCCCCGGCTGCACGGCCCCATCCTCTTTGGATGTGTCATCCTGAGCACGTGTGGGAACGTGACCACATATTTGAAGGATGCATCACGGGGCATTCACATCAGAGTAACAACAGCGTGCTAATTGTTGAGTTAAATATTTTCCAAGGGCGAGTTCTGGATCCTGAGTGTTGCACCCACAGGTCTCCCAGCATCCCAAGCCGTAGTCTTCACCGGTCCAGGAGTTCCTTAAGCTGACTCCAGTCCCCTCTGTGTGAGCTCCAGGAGTGGTCAAACACCAACGTTTGCCTGACCCAGCACATCTGGGGCTTCCTGGCAAGTTGAGGCCGTGCTTTACCTGGCAGATGGTGCCAGGTGTCCTTGGAGGATGGAGATGTGCAGTATAGACCCATTCCCACATCCACAGCCATTTCTCTGTTCCAGGGCAGCCAGCCTGGTGCAGGGGCTGTGCCCAGGGATCCCTCTCCTGGCTCTGCACTTTCCTATGAGGCCAACACCACCTTTTGCCACAGATGTTTAATGGGAAGTGGTTGGGTTTTAAGCAAAACCATCCCATTGGAGATGAGCTCCTGTGGAGCTGCTATAAAGATGCTCCGATGCTGTCTCCCTGGGATGTCACATCCCCTGTGTGGGTCTGTCTGGGACAGGGAATCTCTGCCCACTCCAGGGCCAGAGCTGCCAGCTGAGAGCTGGATTGGCATCCAGTCTGGGGCTGAACTGGGATGGTGGGAAAGTGGTGCAGGAGCGAAGGAGGGTCCAAAGTTCTTCAGGAGTCAGAAAGCTGCTTTGTGTGCACAGAGAGCAGTGGAAACCCCTCTACCCACCTGCGAAGTTGGTGTTGTGGGCCAGCACACAGCACAGGTCACCAGGGGTTCACAGACTTCTACGGGAGGTTTTAAGAATGTGCTGCTGGTTTCTAAGAGTGTCCCAGAGACCTAAAAGCAAAGAAAGGCAGAGATGCCTCCAGTGCAAAATAACAAAGGCCACGAGATGGAGGGTTGTGGCTACGCAGGTGATAACCTCACCTCTGCTTCACTGAGTTCCAAGCAACTGGACAAGAGGAATGCTTCCCTTCTGCAGCCTTAGGGAAGGTTTGGGCTGGCTCCCTCCAGCTGAATTCACCTCTGGGATCTCTGCTCAAAAGCAGACAGCAAAAGCACTGAAACCAAAGGATCTCAGTTCGTGGAATAGTGCTATAGTTCACAGGAACCAGGGAAAACATGTCCAGGAGAGTCTGCCCCAGTTAGTGGGACCCAACCTCTGCAGCAATCAGGTACTTCTTCAGGCTTTGGCAAGCTGCATCCCATCACTGGAGCACGGCAGCATCAGCTTAGCAGGGAAGTTTGGGAAGATCTCAGCAGCTTTTGGGTCTCACGGGCTGCAGTATCGACTCTGCACCCTCAACATCATCCCAGTTCAGCACAGCCTTACTGTGCCGGCTTCTCACCTCCCCCTCCTGCAGTCTTTGAAGTCCCAGGAGGAAGCCCAGGGCCTGGCTGGGGCAGTTGCTCAGGTTTCTTCATCCTTGTCACCTTCCGTGGTGTTCGAGCAGCAGCAGCGCAGCAACATGAGCTGATCTCAGGGTCCCTGTGGGCACTGGTAGAGGAGCTCCCACTCCCAGCCAGGTTTGGTGGCCCAGCCTAGGGCACACAGTCCATGCCCCTCGTTGTAGGAGCTTTCCTCCTGGGCTCTACGAGCTTGCCAGGTGTTCCATGATAAAGAACGCAGGTATTTGAGGATGGCTCCTGAGACATCAGGTCCACCTGGACTGGGACTGAGTTGCGTGTGCCACAGGAACAAGTACAAACAGTCCTTGGGTGAAGCTGTCACCATGTAACAGTCAAGGGTAGGGCTCAGCCAGTCCAGCACATCACCCCAGGTGGTCTCCTCATCCTCTCCATCCTAATGCAGCCACTGCCAGTTGAAAATGGAATGTGTTTCTGGAAGAGATAGGAAGAAGCCACTCCCGCACTGGGCCCCCTGCCCAGGAGAGCCCTCTGTCCCATCCCTCCTGCACGTGTCCCAGCGGGTGGTGTTGGTCACCAGCTTGGTTAGGCAGGGAAACGGAGCCCAGCAGGAGATCAGGAGGGGTCTCCAGCACCTTGCTTTGTGGCCGCAGGATCAACACAGTGCGAGAGCGTTGCCTGGCTGTGACGCTGCAGCTGAGCTGCTCCGAGGAGCCTGCTGCTCCCTCCTGCTCTGCCTGTGGCTGCTCTCCAGGCTGCAGCAGGAGCCTGACCAAACACCCCCGCAGTCCCAGCTACCTGGGCCCTTACCTTGCACGCTGATGTCAGTGATGTGTGGTGCTTTCCCCCTCCGGGAGCCTCCTCTCCCTGCTCGGGGCTGTTGTGCAACAAACAGCCCAAACAGGCTGCCCTGCACCGGCTCCCACCGCGGTGTTAGGGCAGCGGTCAGGACACAGACCGCAGGCCAGAGCTGCTGGTGGCATTAACAGAGCAGCCACTGCGCTGTCTGAGTGCCAACCATTATCACCTGGAGCTGGTGGGACTGGTCCCCGCAGCGCTCTGGCAGTGCCTGTTGGAACCTCTGTGCTCTCGCAGAGCCCACCAGCACCGTGGTTCGACCCTGGTTCTGTGTTTGCTGTGGTTCTGCTTTGTGCCGCCGGGCGGTGACTTCGGGCCGCGCGGCGTTCGGGTGCACTGACTGCAGCTTGGTGCATTCCAGGTGAAACCTTTGTTCTGGGAGATGGGCTCCCAGGGCCCTTGGAGCCTCGCCTGGACCCCATGGACTCTGCCTTGAACTCTGTCAATGCCTCCAGCCACAGCAGGAGCTCCAGAGACTTTCGCCTGCCAGGATACAGGCACCTGCACCAGCCCTCTAGCCTCAGCCAGGGCAGCACCTCTGCCCTGCGCAGGCTTAGCTCTGGGGGTAAGAGAGTTAAGAAGCCAGCCCTCTGGTTGTGAATTTGGCAGCAGAGGGCTTTTCTGAGTCCAGTTGCACCTTATTAACTTCAGCAGGTGGCAGAGATTGGCCTCTGCCCGGTTAAACAGGGAGTCCCTGAGCTTTAACAGTGGCTGTATGGACACAGCAGCCGGGCAGGGGGGAAATACGGAGAGGTGATGCTTGCGGGGTCACTGCTTTGGCGCGGTGCTGAGTGGACCTGGAGGTCAGTGGAGGGGAAGGAGAAGGCAAGAGCTGCACTTGCAGGAATGACATGGGGGGGCTGTCAAAGTGATAAATGAGCGTCTGAGTCGTGTGAGGATGGATCGGGACCGGCCAGAGAGTGCAGAGGGCTGGGAGCAGGGGCGGATGCGCGAGCGGCACTTGTCTGCGTCGAGGAATAGCGGCAGGAGAGCTGCTCATTGCCATGAATCAACACATATCACATCCAGCTGTGCACAAGGAAAGCTGGAATTCTAGGCATCAACAAAAGCCTCTAAAAAGCTCAGGTCTGCTGATGCCTTGATCTGCTTCCTGCTGCATCCGTGTATGCAGGGAGAGAGCTGGACCAGCGATGCCGGCACGGTGTGAGCAGGGCTGCTGTTAGCACAGTGGTGCTTCAGGACAACAGAATTCTGTGGACAGGTTCAGGAAACATAGAACAGCTTTGATGTGTTAAAATTGCTGAAGGTGGTGTTGGGAGTGGGACAGTGAGGGGAGAAACGGTGCCGGGGGAGAGGAGGGGGAATGGAGGATGGTCCTCTGCGAGAAAATCAGCAGATGGGGAGAAAGGGTGGGAATGGGGCAAATTCAGCTGGAGGGGGGCAAGGGGAAACTGGGGTTTAGAGTGAGGAAAAGGGCTGGGTATAGAAGGCTGCCCTGAAAAGTAAGGCTTAAGAAGAGACAATAAGGCTTTGGGGCTGGACCTCTGCCTCAGGAATCTCTGAGTCACAGTTGGGACCTGCCCTCCACGTGGTCTCTGCCATCGCTTTGGGAGGGGCCTGAAGGGTGGCTGAGGGGTGGGTGACGGCTGGAGCGATGCTGCAGGGGTGCTGGAGGTGATGGTTTCTGTCTCACCATTCCCCCCAGGTTCAGACAGATACCTCGGCTCACGAGACGTCTCACGACTCAGCAGCCGCGACCCCTCGTCCTGGACGGTGGAGGAGGTGATGCAGTTCATACGGGAAGCGGATCCACAGCTCGGACCCCACGCTGACCTCTTCCGAAAACATGTAAGGATGTCTGGGGGTGTGTCCATGTGGGGGTGCCCTCTGTATGGGAGGGACAGGTCTTCACACGAGGAAAATCTGGGAAAATCCCCACAAATCCTGCTCATATCATGTTCAGCCTTGGGATCCTCACTCAGGAATTCGAGGGGAAGATGTTGCAGGCCAGCTGAGGCTCCAAGCGCCGCTGTCGTTCTGGGTACACAGAGCTCAGCTCTGAGCTGGATTTGAACCCTTGCATCGAAAACACAAAAGCTCATTGATCCTGGAGTCTTGATATTCACCTCTCAGTGAATTTCTGCTGGCAAGAAACGTGTTCCAAGTGGAATCCATTGAGTGCATTGCTGCTGAACTCCCCTGTTCCCTAGAAGAAGCAATTTCCCAAGGCCCTGGTTCCCGTGCCTGTCTTTAAGTGTAAAATAGCTGTGTGGAGTTTGGACAATTAAAGCCTCAAAAATTTTGGCAGCTCCATGTCCTGGTTCCTGCCAGACAGTTCGTGGTCCTTCTGCCTTTTGCTTCCACCCGTGTCATACCTGGAGGTGCTCGTGAAGCCGGAACAGCAGTAGGAGAAAGGCAGGAGAGCAATTGGGCTTCTGGTGGCTCTGTGCTGGGCTGAGCTGAGACAACTCCTTTGGGTTTTTTTTAATTAGTTCTATTTTAGAACCACCAGTAATTGGAAAATATTTTGTTTTAATTACGCAAGAGAGCACTTAGCTCTGCTGAGATGGAAGTCCCTGGTGGCAATCCAAGGAAGAACTTCACTTTCATCTGAAGAAGGGAAAAGCAGAACAAAACTGGGACTGGAGAACTTACCCAGTGTGAGAGCCAACTGAGCTCCGACACAGGACAGGACTTTCTCTTATAGAATCACAGAATTATTAAGGTTAGAAAAGCCCTCTAAGCTCATCCAGCCCATCCATAAGCCCAACCCCACCATGCCTACTAAACCCTGTCCCACATGCCACATCCACATGGTTTTTGAACCCTTTCTGGGATGGAGACTCCACCAGTGCCCTGGACAGCCGATGCCAGTGCTTCACCACTCTGTCAGGAAAGAAATGTTTCCCAGTGTCCAGTTTGAACCTCCCCTTGATGCAACTTGAGGCCATTTCCTCTCATTCTATCACTTGTTACTTGGGAGAAGAGACCAACGCCCACCTCACCACAACCTTTTTCAGGAAGCTGCAGGGAGTGATAAGGTCTCCCTGCAGGCCTCTCTTCTCCAGACAGTTGTTAGAGGCTGTGGGGTTTATTTTTCATTTGTAAATCCATTAATGTTTTCTTTATGGAAACCTGTCCACTGCAAAACTCTGGGCCAACAGAGGAGCAGGACAAGGAAAGAAATGCTGCAAGGGACTGGAAAATGTCCCAGATGCAAGGTGCAGAGCTGTTCTCTGGTTATTTCAAGCTTTGTGTTTCCTCCCCTCCTGAGCCTCAGCACTGGCACCACAGGCTCAGCTGGGAGGTGTTGGATGCTGTTGAGAACTGAGATGTTGAACAGCCCTGGCTGGAGCTGAGATGCTCCACTGTCGCTCCACCGGCTGCTGGGACTGTGCTGCAGTTCCTCCAGGAATTCACTTTGCACGCAGTGGCAGCTTCTCTGGGCTTGCAGGGTGTGGTCCTTGGCCACCTTCAGCCTTAACTTCAGGGCTGCCTGTGTTGTGGCAGGGCTGGCACATCCTCTCCAGGGATGTTTCCACTGGATGACGATGCCCTTGATGAGAAGCAGCTCCCCTGCACTGCAGCAGCCTCAGTTGTTCCCCTTCTTTCCTCCCTGCCTCCCCTTAGGATTTGCCGACCGGTGGGACGTGGCTCCTGGGTGCTTCCCACCCAGCAGTTTTCCCACCAGCACGTGGGGATGCCGGGCTGAGCCCCGGGACTGCAGGCAGGGTGGGATGTGGTGATGCCCGCGCTGGGATGCTGCAGCTCGGTGCAATCCACCTCGCACTGAGCTCCGGCCCTCGGTGCTTTGGGCAGGGCCTGGCCGGGCCGGGGGGTGGAGCTCCCCGGGGCGGTCCCCAGAGCTGCTGTTTCTCTTCCTTACAGGAGATCGACGGGAAGGCGCTGCTGCTGCTGCGGAGTGACATGATGATGAAGTACATGGGGCTGAAGCTGGGGCCGGCCCTGAAGCTCACTTACCACATCGACAAGCTAAAGCAAGGCAAGTTCTGAGAGGACGCTCGGCAGGACGGATCCCGGGAGCTCCGCTCCTGGCCGGCCATCCCCTGCGCCAGGCACGCACTCCCACCCCCCAGTTACGCCGCAGACGGACACCTCTCCGGCCGCCCGGCCCCGGGCAGGGCTGCAGCTGCCCACGCCCCCCTGTGCCAGCGGCCAGGCCCCAGCGGGCACGCGGGAAGAGGCCAGCGCACGGTTGCCGGGGCTTCGCACCGGGCTCGAGTCGTGGGCATCCCGTAGGAGTCGGAGGGTCTCTCCCGGCGGCCCAGCCAGCGCTTCTTCCGCTTCCCCGGGATGGAGCAGCGGCTCTGGCAGAGCCCGTGGGGACTGGGTGCTCGCTGCAGCTCCTCTCCCTGCGCTGTGGCTCACGCGCTCCCAGCCCCACGGGCTCGGGGCTGTCTGGAGGCACAGGGGCTGCCCTTGGCTCCCGGCCCCTCGGAGGGGCGATGGGCTGGGGGTCGGACGCTTTGCGCTTCGCTGGGCAGCCCCGGCCCGTGATCAGCCTCGCCGCACCGTGCTGAGCTCCGAGCAGCGACCCTCCATCCCTGTCTTCCACACCCAGGCCCCCAACCCCTGAGCTCTGCCTGCCCTCAGCTCCTGGCCCTCCTCTGGCTGCAAACGATGGAGGCCTTCGTATTTATTTCGGACTGGCGAGGCCGCGTGGCCACACACGGTGCTGCCCGGAGTGTGGAGCGAGTTGTGGGGGAGAGCCAAGGAGCGTGGCTGGGCCTGGTGTCAGAGGCTGTCTGGCTGCTGCAGACCCGACTGCTCCTTCTCTCCATTTCTTTTTTTTTGAGGGTTTGGGGGTTTTTTTAGTGTTTTTTTTTTTTATAAAAGGAGTTGTCTGTTCCAAATGCTCAAATGATTTTTCTACCGGTTGTGGAACTCCCAACTCTTGGAGGTTTTTAGCCAGAGGTGCAGGGTTCATCTTCCCAAGGGCCCTCTGTGTCCTCTGGCGTTTTGCTCCGTCCAGCTCCATGTGTGCCAGAGGTGCTGGGTCCGGGGTGTGGGAAGATCCCGGTGTGGTGCCCTGGTCCTTGCACTGCTCTTCCCACAAGGGCTTTGTCCAGCCTGGGGGCACCTGGTGGTTTCAGACAGTCGCATGTATTTATTTTTGATGGCACTTGAGCGTTGACCCAACAGCCACAGCCTCACCGTGGCTGCAAGAGGAGAGGAGACAGGAGCTGCCCCAGCCCAGAGCACCCATACCCCGGGCTGCCCCATCGTGCACCCACCACACGCTCCCGCGCTCCCACCGTCTGCAGCGATCGAAGGGCTGGGGGGTCTCCACTGCGAGCACTTCTTCCTTCTCCTGCCTTCACCCTCCAAACACCCAGATCCGCATCCCACACCCTCGCCCCTGCCAGCCCCGAGGGCCCTGGTCGGGCCTGCGCTGAGCAGCTCTCCAGTCTCTGCACTGGGTCAGGTTTTGCCCCTAAGGGGAAAAGTTGAAAAAACACAAAAATACCCCAAACCCTCAAAGGAATAGAGAGGCTTTTTTTGTACAGCAACGCCTGCACTGCAGCCCCTGCCACTGCTGCCAGAGGGAGAGCGGCTCCGGCCTCTTGCAGCCCCCGGTGCTCCCAGCATCGGTCCCGGAACGCCCCTCGGTTTCACCCGGCGCAGATCCCACTGCAGACGGGTCCCCGCGCGGGGTCAGCCCGTGCTTTCCTCTGCACTTATTTTACGTTGATTTGTTTATAAATAAAAGGATAACGATGTTCCTGCCACCAGCTGTGTGTGCACTGGGGAGCGCTTGGCTGAAGGGCAGCCTGCGGAGCGCAGGGAAGAGCAGCGTGTTGTGTCAGGAGAAACGCCCGGCTGCTCCTGCCCTGCTCCTCCAGTGCTGTTTGGGGGAGACCTGGGCTGGGGGAACAAAACACCACCGGCGATCAGGTGCTGCGATTAGTGCCAACAGCCCCTCTGACCACCCTGGCTCCAGCTCTTGGCTGCTCTTCCTCTGCCTCTCAAATGCCTCGAGGGTGATCTGGTCCTGTCCAAAGCTCCTCACTGCTCTCCAGGCTGTTTTCCACACAAGCATTGCGCTTAGAGTGGCTTCGCAGGTCCCTGCTCCACAGCGCTTGCACACTGGAGGGGCTCCATCACTTTCCCTTCAGTTCACTCACCTTCAGTCACCTTCAGTTCTGGGCCCCTCACTACAAGAAGGACATTGAGGGGCTGGAGAGCGTCCAGAGAAGGGAACGGAGCTGGGGAAGGGGCTGGAGAACAAGTCCTGTGAGGAGTAGCTGAGAACTGGGGTTGTTCAGCCTGGAGAAGGGGAAGCTGAGGGAGACCTCATCCCTGTCTACAACTGCCTGAAAGGAGGCTGTGGCAGAGCCAGTGTTGATCTCTTCTCCCAAGTGACAGGTGATGGGACAAGGGGAAATGGCCATGAGTTGTGCCAGGGGAGGGTCAGACTGGATATTGAGAAGAATTTCTTTACCAAAAGGGTTGTCAGGCCGTGTCAGAGGCTGCCCAGGGAGGGGGTTGAGTCACCATCCCTGGAGGGGTTTAAAAAACGAGTAGAGTTTTTAAGGGACAGGGTTTAGCGGATGATGGGAGCAGTTGGACTCGATGATCTCAAAGGTCTTTTCCAACCAGAAGATTCTATGATTCCCAGCGCTGGCTCAGAGCCCTCCGGCATTGCCTGGTCCAGGAGCTGCAGCACTGCAGGCAGAGGCTTCTGGAGTTCTTTGTTGCTGCCCAGAGCAGTGGGGTGTTGGGGCAGGGAGCAGCCCCCGGCTGATGTTCCTGAGCCCGTCATTCCTGGGTTTCCACACATCTTCCCACAGGCAGGGAACAACTGGCAGAGGGGACAACTGAGCCCCCATTGCTCCCCAGCACGGATTGCAGCCATGGGCCCCACATCTGGGCAGCTGCAGGCGGCTGGGAGCCCCTGGGGGCTATCTGGGGCAGCTCCCTGGCAGCTGGACCCATCCAGATTTGGGGTGGAAGGGGCTGAGCTGCTGGGGTACAGGTGCAGCCTCAGCCAGGCTCCCACATTCCAATTCCAAGTCCCAGTTTATTTGTACCATCTCCCAGCCTCTCCCTTCCCGGGGCTGCAGACACTCCCATGCAGCCCCAACCCAGGAGCTGAAACAGCAGCTCAGGGCAGCAGCACAGCAGGACCCACCCCGCTGCCTGGTCCCCGTCCCCCACACCGGGACCCCAGCTCCAGAGGTTTTGCCCTGATCCCAGCAGTCAGAGTGGGGAGAGGCCCCGTCCCGTCCTCCCTTAGGGAAGAGCTGGGCTGGCAGAGGGGCCCTAAAGGTTTGTCCTGAGAAAGCTGAGCTGATCAGATCCACAGCAGCTCCACCTCCTCTCCCAGGCAGTGGCCACAGCTCTGGGCCACCGTCACCCTCTGGATGACCACGTCCTGAACAGCCACTGCGGGACAGGCGCTGCCCTGGAACGGAGCAGCCAAGCCCCACGGGCCCCATTAGGACACAGCCACAGGAGCCAGGCCACCACCCTCTGCAGGGATGAGGAATGAAGGGAGAAACACTTCCCTGCCCCTCGCCATCACCAGAGCAGCTGCATCTGTGCTCCACAGCCATGGCGAGGCTGCAGCGCAGCCCTCGCCCCCCTAGGACACAGCTCCTGAGCGGGGGCTCCCACTGCCCTGGGACTCGGCTCTGGAGAGCAGCAGCGCCCACGGCCCTCGCCAGGCACCAGGCACGCAGCTCCCACAGTGGAGGAGGGAGCGAGTCACCCTGCAGCACCCACCACTGTTCACTGCCCAGCACAGGCTGTGGGCTCAACCCAGCCTCTCTGCTGCTGAGTGGAAGCCTCACACTTTCAGCCAGACTCTGGCAATAAATGTCCAAAACCCACTGCAAACAGGGTTGGAGAACTGGATTAATTTAAAATCAGACAGCATTCTGCTTTGGTCCTTTTCCACTTTCTTAGCTACGGAAGCAACACAGCAGCTCCTGGCTCCTTATTCATTTTATTACAAATAAACATTTAATGACCCAGTCAGTTGCTCAGTTTTGGCCAAAATGAAAACATTTCAGGAGAAAGAAAAGGCAGTTGTGCTACAGCTCAGGAACAATTCGGCCCTTGGAGGAGCAGCGGGTCCTGGCCAGGGTTTGTTCAGCACGGAGCACTGCGCCTCAGCTGAGCGTTCCTGTGGCTTTCCCAGCTCAGCGCAGCTTTGCAGGTGTAGAAAATAGGGAAGAAAGGGAGTGGGGCTGTGGGACCAACCACAGCGAGGCAGGGCAGGGCCTGACTCGGTTTGGCACTCGACGCGGAGCTGTACCCAGCCACGTGCGAGAGGCACAGGTTCTCCAAACTTTATTGAAGAGTTCCAAACACAGGACGCTTCGGACAACTGAGAGACCTTCCTCTCTTCCTAATTCCCAAACTCCCAAAGACACTGTCGCTGATATTGCAGCAGGAGGCAGGAAAAATCAAAAAGTGAGTGCCTTTCCCACCTCAGAAGTGCGAAGGCCTCCCTCGGGAACAGCACCGCACCGAGGGCCGGGAGCAGCTCCACCGTGGGAAAAAGGCAATGGAAGGCTGCACTTCCAATCAACAAAAAAAGCACCATGAAGGGCTCAGCCCAAGGCAGACCTACGGGAGCTGTTAAAGGCAGCACCTGATGTCCTTCCGTTCCTGCTCCTCCCCCTTGATGCAAGGAGTTGAAGTTTCCCAGCCCAGAAGCAGCACCAGCAAACCTGGCAGAGAAAGGGCCACAGCTCCAGCTTCTTCCCGGCAGCCAGGGCCTTTCCCAACAGTTCTGGTGTGTCCCCCCCCAACATGATCCAGGTTAACTGCACCCCTGCAGAGCAGCATCACAGTTAGAGCTGATCCTGTTCCAGGTTAACTCCTCCACTGCAGGAAATTTCCTGGTTACAGGTTCATTGCAGGCACCGAGACCCCAGTGCCAAACATTTTAAATACAACTGAAAAAAAACCCTAAAACTGAAGAGAATGTGTGTGCGTTTGTCCCAAAAACCAGCCTGCACAGAGCTGAACAGACCCGGCCCTGGCAGCACAGAACGGCTCAGGCACTGCATGAGCCCCCAACATCCAGCATCACCTACACAATTCCACCAGGAATAAAGACTGCTGAGGGAGCAGAAAAGCTGGAGAAAGCAATGCAACTGTCAGTGTCCAAGACAAAAACTCATGCCAGCGTTCCCAGGCACTGGGAAGGAAGCGTGCAATTGGATTCTCCCCAGCACATCAAATCCCACAGCCCGATTTGCTTTTGATCTCCCTGCTTTTTATCTGACTGAAGGTCAGGAGGGGCTGCGCTGCACTGAGCTCTCCTCCAGGAATAAACAGAACCCAAATGGAAAATAAACAAAGGACAGAAGAGGTGAGGAAAGAGAGGGACAAGATTTCATAACAAAAATGATAAATCCATAAGTTAAGGAAGCCCAAAGCTGACAGTGTTCAAGCTATTGCTGTAAGAATGCCTGGAGAGTCTAACCAAGGCTCCTCCCTTCAGCGAAGACACCTGGAGAAAGAGAGGGAGAAGAGGCACAGGAATTACTGACAGGGAAGAGCAACAGTGAAGAGACCAAGCACACAAAGGTTCGAGTCATGTGTCACCCCAGACAAACACAGCCCATGGGGCCTGGCAGCACCACTTTCCAGGATGAAAAGTGTCCAACAGTATTAAAGGGGCACGATGGCAACACCGAACGCAGCGGACTGCACCCCGAGAGAGCACGCTCTGTCGAGGAGTCGGTGTTTATTAAATAAAGTGCTGGCAGTGGGCACCACTAAGCTAAGAATTCACCTCACACACCCTTCCCAGCACTGCCCATTCGCCTGCCAAAGGAAAACTTCATCCCGATGCCACTATCATGGGCTGAGCAGAGGTGTGGACCAGCAGGCCAGGCCGCTCAGCGGAGAGGGGACAGCATTGCTTTCCCTACAGTGTCCTCATCCAGAAACAGCCCACAAGCTGTTCCAACCCAGCACCCAGCCTGGGCGTGCTGGGAGCACACTGGGTACTGCTCACCAGTCCAAGATTAAGCACATCCTCAGAGGGATAAAAATGTACAGAGAGGGATCTTCAGGTTTTAGTTTGCTACTGCACCACAGCTGGAACAACCCGACACCCGGCAACCCCAGCTGTCTGCAAGGCCCAGCCCCATCTCCAGGGATGGGGACGTGCAAGGCTGGGGCCCACCCTCGTTTTCACTCCACTCTCCAAGTTCCAGGAGTCTTCTTGGGCAAAGGTGAGATTGCTCCCCAGATACTGAACTACCTGAATCCAGGACCCTCTTGCTCAGCTTTGCCTCCATTTTCAGGATCACGTGCTCTGTTTGTGCTTTGTTTCTTTATTTGTGTTTAATCTCAGATTGCTTCATGTATTTTTATACTTCATTCCATATCACTTTGCTAAGGGAACACCCGCCCCCTCTGAGACCCCAGGCTGTTACACATTCCTCACAGCTGAACACATGTGAGCTCCAGCACTTCTCATGGGGGGCCAGTTTCCTACCAACCGATGTGAAATATTCACATCCCAGGAGGAACGACTGGGCAAGGAGTATTTTTAATAATGAAAGAGGTTGAGGTCATTAAAAGTTACCGTTATCAGTCATGATTTACTGATGGAAACTTCAGCTCCGTTATCTCCAAGTCAGGCGAGCTGCTGCCACTTCTGTCACTGTACGTGTCCCTGCGGAATTCAGAGAGATCTGGGGTTACAGACTGGGTTTTGCACCAGGAATGCACAGGGTTTGGTTAGCACTGCCAGCTGAGGATTGGAAAGCAAAGCACACCAAATTCCCAGCGTAGCTGTCCCTGTGGGAGTAGGGCTGAGTCATCACCAATTTTAAGGTTTGTGAGTTAAAACAATCACACATAGAATGGGCATTTTATGAGACAAAGTTATTCTAAAGGAAATTCAATAAATAGGAAATAGAATGGCTTACGGCAGTGAACCAGCCTCCTACTCCAGCTTCCCAGTAACAGCTGATTGCTTTAATCCATTAAACATTTTGTCCAGAATCAGAAAAGCATTCAGATTGGAAGGGCCCTCGGGTCACCCTGCGGCAGGGACACCAGCTCAGACACGGCTGCTCAGGGCTCTATCCACTCACATTCTGAAATTCTCCAAGGGCAGAATCTCACACCAATGCCTGACTTGATCCAGTGTGGAGAGAGAGATCTTCCTTATATCCAGTGAGAACCTCTCTTACTTCAATTTATGTCCATTCCTGTCTCATCCTCCCCCATGCACTTCCATAAAGATCCTGTTCTCACCTTCTCGCCAAGGGTCTGTGGGTTCTGCTACCCTGTTCTTAGGTCCCCAATAAAATCTTCCCTTCTCCAGGATGAACCAGCCCAGCTCCTTCAGTCTCTCCTCACTGGGCAAGGACTCCAACCTCCTGACCTCTGCAGTGGCCCTCCATCAACCCCTCTCCAGGTTATCCATGCTGCACTTGTACAGGGTGGTCCCAATCTGCACAGAATGTTCTAGACGTGGTCTAACAAATGCCAAGTGAAGAGACACAGTCATGTCTCTCCATCAACTGGTTGTGCTCGCATCCACACAGCCCGGATTTTGTTCCTCCTTCCTTTCCTGCCAGTGCTCACTGCAGGGTGGTGTTCCCTTTGCTGTTCCCCAAGACCTCCCAGCAGAGGCCATGCTGCACCCACCACCATCAGTTTTAGATTCTAAGTGAACCACGAAACCGTTTGCGAGCGCAGCCACAAAGGACTGCAAAGCAGATCACATCAACAGCTTAGTGCAGAATGGAGGAAACTCCAAAATAAACGTGCAAAAGCAGGAAATCAAAATATCCCCCAGCCCCTGGAAGCATTGAAAGGAGGCATCTTCAGAGAAACTCTCCTCAGGGCAGATCTGCCATTCTCCAGACAATGGCAGAGGAATTCCTGTGGTGCAGCTGCAGTGCAGCTTAGCCCAGAAAGGCCAGTCCTTCCCTTTTTGCACTGCTTTAGTTTCACACATTCAGTGCTATTTCTCTTTTGCATTTAGTTTAGGGTTTTGTTTAGGGAACAGTAGTGCTCCAGCTACACAAGGAACTCCCTGTTCTCCTCTGTAAGGAGGAAAATAGGTCCCTACCAAAGTGATGTTCATTTGTTCCAGATTCCCACATCTGCCGAGCAGAACTGCAGGGCTTTATGGAGCAGCAGAAGGAAGGGAATGCACCATCGAGCCTACCAAAAACATGAGCTGCTCTGCAAACTGAGACAGAAGAATCCTAAGTCAGCAGGAAAGGAGCTGTAACCATGCCCATCTCTAAAATCAGCAAGAGGAACGAGTTTCTTAAGGACCACCCTGGTTTTAGGACTTTCACAGGGAACATCAGAAAAATCCTTGAGGTCTCCATCATGTAAAGGAGCAGCCCCAGCTGCAGTGTCCCCAGAGCCTCTGACTGCCAACAGGAGACTGCAGAGTTCCCGTCCCTGGAGCTCGAACCTCCCCAGAGGACAGCTCTGTGGCATCATGGTCAATCGCAAAACTCAAGATGAGAGGTGTCAAGAGTGGAAAGAAGAGGTGATGCAAATACCCCCTGGCCACCTCACAGTAATTCCGTGCCAAGAGGATTCTCTGGTTTATCCTGCAGGAAGAAGCACTGCCCTGTGAAAGATCTGGCTGGTGTCTGTCTCCAGCCTACCTGGGTGAGAGCCTGCAGCCCTTCTGTAGATAATGTGTAAGTCTTCCTGCAGATGCCAACAGGAGGCCGAAGTACGGGGGAGATGGCTTAATTGGTCTGGAGAGGAATTCAGGGTGATACTGGACACCAACAAAGAAAGGATGCTCTACAAGAAAGAGACAGAAGTATTAATGTCAGGTCTCTTAACCTGTGGCTGAACTGCAGACAAAAGCATTGATCACGTCGAAGCCTCTGTGATGGGAAAGTGTCACTGCTACCCTGCCTTTTGCCCCCAAACAGACAGGCACGTGGGATTTTTTAGTGCAATTTTATGAATGGAATAATTCAAAGGGAGCCTGGACTAATCCCACACAAAAACCTGCTCATTTTCCCTCTAAACACCCACACACATAAATTGCTGAAGTACTCACCTTCCAACTCAACCACTTCCATTCGCTCTCCCTCCTCATCCTGGCCTACAAACTTCAAACCTTGCTCTTCAAAACTCTTTTTCAGTTCTGGGTTGACCTGGAAGACCAGAAGCAATAAACCCCACGATCCCACGTGTTTGGATTACACAGACGTGCTCAATACCTACAGTTGCATTTTTACCTCAAACCTGTGTCTGTGTCTCTCCTCCAGGAAATCATGATCTCCGTACAGCTTCCCTACACCAGAAGGAAGACGCTTCTTAGAGCAAATGCCAAACAGTTCTCACAATGCCAAGCTCATATGAAGAACATCCACCAAACCTTTCCCTTCTAGAGGGGACCAATTCATTGATCTACCAGCACAAATTGTGCAAACACTGACCATTCACCAGTGCTTTAACAGTCCCAGGTCTCACATTTCCCCATACCCACCACACATCCACATCGTTCCCAGGACAAAAAAGAGGTAAGAAATGGCTCACTCATGATTGAATTCTTGGTTTGGAAGAGCGTCCTCCTCTTGCCAAGTCTCATGGTCCCACCCATTTGCCCGGGATTGTGTTCTGGCATGTCTATGACCTGCAGAAAGCATTGAGAGAGGGACAGAGGTGACACTGAGAGAAGGAGCAGCTCCAGGCTGATATGAACAAGGGGGAAAACCAACATCCAGACAGAAAACAGGAGGATTGACCCAAGGAATGCTGTCTGACAAGGTCAAGCCCAGAAACAGATTAGTTAGCCAAGTTATTCCAGTGAAGGCTGTACAGAACACATGGAAGGTTTGCAGGAATTTGGGAAGCTTTAGCCTAGGTTCAGAAATCCAACCACAAACGTTCCAAAGAATTCAGGTCTGCCTATGTTAATTTCTGTGATCATAATGAAACAGTTATGCAGTGGAGTCTTTACCATTTACTCTGAGAAACCAGTCAGCTTGCAAACTGCCCTTTAAGAACATTTTACTGCTTAGAAAACACCTTGCTTTATGAAAAAGTGTAATTAAAAATAGAATAACTATTAGTATTTCTCTGATAATAAGCACTGCAATCTTCTACAAAGCAGCACCTGCCATGCAGTTAACAAGGCACAGATATTTTCTTTTCAGATTAGTAAATTATGAAGACAGAATTAAACGCCACAAGATGTAATAACCCAAGCTCCTGACTGTACCAACAGGTACGTGCAGAAGCCTGGCACAGCAAAGACACGACAAGCAAATTGCCAGGAACTCACCACAGGATGGGCAGTTTTGGGGTCAAATTCTGTTGAGTTGGCATCTGCAATGTTATGGTCAGTGATTAGAAACACACAGCCCCTCACAGCACGGTACATACTTAGAGCAGCTCCCCAGGTACATCCTGATCTCATCCCCACAGCCTGAGCTGTGCTGAGCCCCTCGCCAGCACGGAGCTGCCAGCGCTGCCCCAACAGCAGAAATGAGACTCGGTCAGCACGGTTTGAGCTGAACTCCTGAGACTGCCTGGAGGCTGCGATCTCTGGGCAACCCATCCAGTGCAATCAGAGATGGAAGGGAGGGTCATTCAGGAAGAGCACAGCTTCAACAGCTCAGAATATTGTAAATAAAGCCAGGGAGGGGAAGGGTCCGGAAGTCCTCAGAGAATCACATTTTCCCCTTCCTTCACTACTTGCAAGACTCACAATCAGGCTGAGAAATGAAATTCAGCACTCAGTAAAGTGGGTTTTGGCAACAGGAACCTGGTCAGTTAAAGCAGTGGAGTTCAGAAAGCAGTTCAACCCACTGAAGAAAGTGCCAGTGCCTGGCCGACTGAACTGCTTTTTGGCCTTCATTCCCATTGGCTCTGGTGGGAATCTCGGATGTGCAGCAAACAAGGCCCAACTCCACTTAAGGGTTTTATTTAGGAGCTGAGCCTCATTCTAAGCAATAGGGAGTTTTCTGTCATCCTAAGTATGCCTTACTCCATTGATTTGTACTTGAATAAGATAAGGAAAGTGTTCTTTTTCCTTTGAATTAACAGGGGATGGGGAATTTTACAGGCCTAGGAAAAAAAAAATCAGACCTACCAATGAAAAATTACAAGTTCCAGGTATTTGAGAAATCACAGTTGTTACTCAGGCAAACAAAGAAAGTCCCAGAAATCAGGCAGGGTTTTGTGCAATTACCTTGCCAGCCAAGAACACTGCGTGCGAACTCCACAACTGCCAACTGCATACCCAGACAAACTCCTGCAGAAGGAAAGGCAGAACACAGATCTGTCAGGACAATGACCCCTAAGCCCGTGTGGCAAAGCACACAACCTCCACAGAGCAGCCCCAGCTCAGGAAAACCTGGATGAGAGAGACATGTGACTTGGATTTAGGGGTCTGTTCACTCTGCACCAAGTACTTCAGACAAGTTTTCCTCTACACCTCCCTTCCCCATCCACTCTCCTCACACATTTCCAGTCTCCCACCACATCCATTCCGTTTAAATGCAGTCACGTATTTCTTGGTGCCAAGATCACTCCAGCCTCCTCTGGAACATCCTCCAAGACTCGTCTCCCTCATTACAGAGATTCCTCCCCATCACATCCCAGCCAATCCCAGCCACTTCAGAGCCAACTGCAGACAGCAGCTCTATTCCCCAGTCAAGCACAGACCACTGCCTTCCTCAGCCAATTATCTTCACATTCCAAATCCTGATGGAAATCAGTAATGCTCCTGCTGCAGACCAGATAGGCTTTCATTCAATCTCCTCCTCTCTATGGATGAAACACATTTCTCACCTAAGAAGGGTTTTTTCTGTTTTCTTGCCCAGGAAATAGCTTGAATTTTGCCTTCTGTCCCTCGAACACCAAATCCACCAGGAACCAGAACTCCGCTGCATGAGGATGAAAAGACTCCATTCACATGGGCTCAGAGTGGTTCCCCCCAGCCACACATCACCTCTCTCCCATAAAATCTTGGAATTCCCAGACCTTGCTCCTGAAAAGGGCTTTCAGGTGCCCTACACAGCAAGGCCTGTCTGCAGCACAATTTCCATGTGACCTCACATGAGCAGTCACACAAAACGTTACAGGATTTTCAGAGAAGCTTGTTATAAATACACACATGACCTTCCCAAGAAACTCCCAAATGCCAGTTACAATACTGGAATGGTTCTTATTGCACAACCCCCGTGCTCTGCACCAAACATGCATGTAAACACATCACCCAGCAAGGCCCATGCCAAGGGAGCCACTGGTGCCATTGTCAAGTTGTCCTAACGGCAGGGACAAGGACACTGAACTCTGCAGGAAGTTCTTCCTTCTCTTGGTGCCACCCAGAGCCAGCTCCCCTGAGTGCTAAGAAGTCCTATTTATTTTTGGTTTTGGGGCTAAGTCTTGGCACTCCTCTGCATCCTAATGCTTATGCCCTTCTCACACTTTCTTCCTGGAGAATTTCATACCCCATTTATCCCTTCCCTCCTCTCTCTTTGGCTTTAACAGCCTTTGCCAGTATTTCCTTTCTCTGTATTTCCTTTCACTTGTTTCCCCAGTCAGCCTGAGCACATCCTCATCTGCATCATCCCCTCTACCACCGCCTTCCACAAACTCCCTCGCTTATTGAACAATTCTCCACTTTTACATCTCATCCCAGCTTTCCCTGCGAGGTGTTTTGGGAAAGGTCAGAGTGTGCTGGCACAGTGCCTAAGAAAAGAGGCTCCAGCAAGGCTCTGCATTCCAGAACTGTCAATAGTGCCAAGTTTATCCAACGTCCTCCAAAGAAACGGCCAGAGTATGAGAGCCTTACTCAGCACCACACAGCTTCTGCCACGCTTCATGGTATCGGACAGGCTCCTCCTGCAGGGTATCTGGCTCCAAGTCAGCAGAGTCAATATACTGGGAAGAAAGCCAAAACAGAATGATGAGATACTGACACGAGAGTGTATGGGGTCTCCTGAACTCTCATTAAATTAAGATATCATCATTACCCCTGGATAGCTCTGGATTTGCTTCCTACTGGATACTTGCTTCTGTTTTTTCTGTGCTGCTCTCCTGCCCACTGCTCAACAGAACTGCTGTCTCCTGCCACCCCACCACCGACGCACAAACAGAACTGCTGTGGGTTTTCCTGTCTCCCCTGCAGCTCTGCTGTGACACACACAAATTCCATGAGGCCCAGATTCATTAAATGTGAAGCCTTAATAGAGCACAGCGCGATGGAAACACATGGCTACACAAACAGAAACAACCACACAGCAAGAAAAACCTGAATCTCTATCTCACCAAACGCACATCATTCTATCTTCAAGAGGGAACAAGCAGGATATGGTGAAACACAGGCTGTTGTAAGGGAGGGATGTTATGACTAACTCTACGTATGGAAAAAACTGCAGATTTTCCAGATTCTCCATTTCACCATTCCAGCACCTCTGAACTCGAGTGTTCTGCAGTCTGCTGACCCTTTCAAACAACCGAGTTTGTTCAGCCTCCTCCTCCTTTTTTTTTGTGTTGTTTTTAAGGTTGGAACTCTGCTAACAGTTCTTGAACCCAACTCAGACCTCCATGCACAGGGCTCGCAGAACCCACTCCCCTTCTGAGCCACAGCAGTGTCAGGAACTCCCCATGGATACATCCAAAGGGTTTTCCCTTCACCAGTCTTAATCGTTTTTTTTCTTTCCTCTTCTATTGATTTTGTAAGTTGAAAGGGAACCCAAACATACAACAGTGCTGTTGCAAAGGAAACATCTATTTCCATGACTCACTGGCATCGTGAAACCACTGGACATTTTAAAAGTATATTTAAATGAGAGTATAATTTGTGACAACTGATGCACATTTCACCTCTTCAGGACATCTAGCTACAACCAAGACCCTTAAAACCATCTGGGCAGCCAAATCAGCATTAAAATAAAGCCTGAGGCATAAGTATCACAAAACCTGCGAGTCCCTAAGGTTAACAGCAACAACCCTAAAAAAAGAATCACTTTCAACAACTGTTAGAGAAATTAAAGCAAACACTGCCCTCCTCAAACACATCTCCGGCTCTGTCACAGTTCAGCACACAATACTGAGCCGTGAGGAGATCCCACTGACCTCAGACACCTCGAGTGTCTCACGGGATGAAGGGCTGGTTTGCTTTGAAGCTGTTTTATGCCTCATAACAGATGTTTTGACGCTGTAACCCAAGGACAAATTTAAAGTTCACTGACTGAACTGCCTATGGGCTGTGAGAAACTCAGATAAGACAGGTCACACAGGAGGTGGAAGTGGAGGGATTTTTACGCACAGGCACCAGCCCTACCTTGATGTCCAGTTTGTGGTTGATGGCCAGTGCAGAATGCTCCAGAGCCTTAATGACAGATGCGTAGGAATCTGAAAACTTGGTGTATTTGCCAACCAGTGCAATGGAACACGTTTCAAGGAGACGGTCATACCTAAAGACAAGGATTATTTCGTCATTAACAGGGAATGGGGGCAAGAATCACCCACATCCTATTCAGCTTTTCAAGTAATATAAACAGTGAGGCTCCTGGGAGTCTGCCCAGCCAGAGATGACGACTTTGGAAGTGATGACCTTTTATAATAATTATGACTTCAAAACATCAAAGCAAGATTAAAAGGAAAAAAAAAGACAGAGAAAACAGTGGCAGAAGGTCACGTACAAATTAACTCATCTCTCCTCTTGCTCAAAAGCCATTTTGAGTAGATTCAAGCCATAAAGTCTGCAGTAAATGATTCGGAGAGAGAAGCAAAGCACATGTTAACACTGTACAGCAGATTTGCAAGGTACCTTCAGCCAAGCTGGTTTCTGAGGGCTTTCCCCATCAAAAGGCAGTGTTATTGACAGCAGTGGCTTGTGTCGGGCATACAAATAATGGGAAACATCTAGATCTTGAAAATTCGTCTCTTATAAGGACAAACAAATTTAAAGCTTCAGAAAGGGCCTGAATATTGACTGAAAAGACTCAATTCACTGTTTCCCCAGGAACACAGAGTCTATTCCCCACAAGAAGAAAACCAATGTGTCCGAGGAGCCTCAGACAGAACAGATCAAAAAGTTGCTTTATTCATTTGCTTGAAAACATACTCAGAAGGTACATTTTTACTGACGCCCTGATGGCTCCTACACATCCCTAAAAAAGGGTTTCAGCACTTTGTAACATCACTGGGGATTTTGTATAGAAAGGGAGGGCAAAGCTGTCCAACATTTAATTACTTCAAACTGGTTTTGACAAAGACAGGAAACTACCAATACAAGATAAGGAACTCCATAACATTTACGTTGCAGGATTTTATAAGAAAAGGCTGAGAGAGTTGGGGTTGTTCAGTCTGGAGAGGAGAAGGCTCCAAGGAGACCTTATAGAAGCCTTCCAGTAATTCAAGGGGACTTACAAGAAAGATGGGGATAGACTTAGCAGGGCCTGTTGTGATAGGACAAAGGATAACGGTTTAAAACTAAAAGGAGGGGAGATTCAGGCTAGATGAATTCTTTACACCGAGGGTGTTGAGGGACTGGCACAGGGAAGCAGAGGAGGCCCCATCTCTGGAAACATTCAAGGTCAGGCTGGATGGGGCTCTAAGCAACCTGATCTGGTTAGATGTCGCTGCTCACTGCAGGGGGCTTGACCAAGTGACCTTTAAAGGTCCCTTCCAACCCAAACCATCCTGTGATTTTATGATTCTCATGTTGAAGAACTGTGGGGTTTTTTTTAATAGTTGAAAATCTAGGAAGAAAATGCATTTTTGTAGTATAAAAATGAAAAAGAACGAAATGTGAGCACATAGAAACCCTTGAGGAACATGAAGTAACACTCACCACATAACAACCAACAACCAAGACAGGAAACCAATACAGAGCCTTAGCTCAAACTGGGTCCAGCAGCACAGCTCACCTGTCTGCCATCTCCTTCCACTTCATGAGCATTCTCCTGGGCTGCCTCTCAATGGGGAGGTCCAGCCTGTGTCTGAAGTAGTCAACAACCCCCTGCTCCTCTAACAGCAGAGGAACCCGGTAGATGGAAGAGACGTCATGCACACAGATGACCTGTCAATACAACGTGGCTATTATTAAAACAAATCTAAGTTGCCCATGCAATCAACTTTAGACAGAGAGCTTCTGTCTCTGACAAACGACCACCTGAACTTCCAGGAAATAACATCTGTTGAGTAACGTACCAACACAGGAATAGCTGAACATTACTTTCTGCATACTGGGAAAAGGTCACTGTCCTCCAGCACTCCCCAGGCATTGCTGCAGGCTGAGGCTCCTTGGGAAGGGCTATAATGTGATAACCTAGCAGCAAGAGTCAGCTGCTCCACACATTATGTGAGCACACAGCAAAGTTCAAAGAACACTGCCAAG
Source organism: Dromococcyx pavoninus (assembly GCA_033558185.1). Classification (NCBI taxonomy): domain Eukaryota; kingdom Metazoa; phylum Chordata; class Aves; order Cuculiformes; family Neomorphidae; genus Dromococcyx; species Dromococcyx pavoninus. Next base: position 244,262 of record JAUMJL010000035.1, on the reverse strand, counting down.
AGACCTCTCCTTGGTATTCCTAATTGAAACTACAGGTAAGCTGCCCACAAACCCAGCTTCCCTCTTTCCCACCACTGTCGTTCTTAACCAGGGCTCCCAGTGTGATTAAAGCCCAGGGGAATCCCTGATCTCAATACAGAAACACATTTTACAGGGTGTCATTCATCCAACTTAGGGTTGAGCAACTACAAGCAAAGAATTCTTAGGTCAACGAGGAAGATCTGCATCAATGGTTCTGGTTCCCTGAACTGAACTGGTTTCCTCAGAAAAGGGAATGCACTCTGGACAACTATCATCTGCCCATCAAGGAAGAGGCTGAATTTAAGGATCAAAGATATACTGGCACAACTATTTTTAAATCCTTATTTCTCCTGACTCAAATGCAAGCAGATTCAAACACTGCACAGTAAAACCACCTAACATATTTTCCTCCTAACAGTCAACGGCATTTACTTCTTAATTCAAGCACAAGTGCAGCCAGAGAAATAACTATGTAAAATTGAATTAAACTTCCTGGAAAGTGACTGGTAAGAGCCAACTGGTTCTCAATTCCTGGCCAACAGGAGGTACATGTTGTACTGCTGACACATCAACATTACTGCCAGCTAATTATGAATGTAATACTTGAAACTGCAAGACTCGGTTTGAGCTCACTGCATAGGAAATTAATGAAAATGACTTAATGGAGCGTGGAATTGTGAAGTGAGACTCAAGTCTAACAAAAACCCAAAACATTTCAAGCTCCAGCTAGGTTGGAAAGTCCTCTTATTTGGCCTACAGACTATCTGATTGCTTTCCTCAGACCATGCTATGCAGGGTGGTCTCGGTATAAAAAGAACTGCGCTAAGATGGAATTTTTGCACATCAACATATCATTCAAGAAAAGCAATGTTTCTCCCAAATACCATTTCAATTTTCCTGTGCAATCTCTCCCCATGGAATCTTGAGGTAAAGAATAATACCATGAAGAGAGCAGTATACAAAATACATTCATGGATCCTTTAACCTAATTTGGAAACTACTCTTTGGCCCCTAAATACTGAAAAATCTAATTCTTCTGTATTCCCAGGAGGAACATGGAAGGACAGCTAAGGTCAGAACCAGCTGCTCAGAAAACACTTCGGATTCCATAGAATTCTCTAAGCCCATGCTAAGTGCTTTAATAGAAACCCAGGGTGCTAGCATAAAAAGGACTCTTTTTGCAACAGTTACCTATGTAAGGAATGTGGGTAAGACAAAGCAGCAAATGAATTATGCAGCTTACAAAAGACACAGCTGGAACACAAAAACACTACGCTCAGATGAAACTACACTCAGCTTTTGACAAACAGCTAGAATATTTATTGCAAGGAAGTACAGACAGCAATCCTTACCTGTTCTGGTTCAACATGACAGAACATGGAAATCTTTTCTTTTACTGAGGTATCCAGTGGAGTTGAGCACCTACAAACAATCTAACAGAACAGCAACATCAAGGCTGTGAGGCAAACACAAGTACTCAGACATTCATATAAAAACCTGGGAAAAGCTGTCTTTCTACAGTCTCAGTGACTTGGGAAAAAAACAACTCAGTTCCTTTTACTTGTTCATTACCAGCACATAAGAGCTCTCAACTAAGCATTATTTAGGCCAGGATGTCATTGCAACATGCCAGTACTGCATTTTTAGATGCTAAGCCATGGAGCAAACCTTACCAGATCTGGGGAAAGACCAAGACCTCTGAGTTCACGAACACTGTTTTGGGTGGGTTTAGTCTTCTGCTCTCCTGTAGAGCTCGGCTGGTCACAAAAAAGCAGAAGTTGGTATATCAAGTTATGATACGTAGCAATGATTCACCAAGCTAGTCGGGACTCTCCACCCCATTCCTCTCATAAAAACTTTGACTCAGATTTTATACAATTCACATGAACTTTCAATACCCCTGTGCACCATCACTTTAATGTCAAAGACTAGAAAGCAACCAGCAGGAAGCAGAGTTCAAGCCTTTTCAGAAAGTAGGTGTGTGTCATCCACTGCTGCCCCCACATATCAAATATTTTGTATTTCTAATTCTTTTCTCTGTAAATCACCTGGCCTGGACAGAAGGGAAAGAATGGAAAAGAAGAGAGCAAAGACTGATTTGTACTCCAGTAACTCCATAAAGTTGCTCAGTCAAATCCATCTCTGAAACAGGGAATATTCTTGCTCTCTACTGGTTAACATAACCAGGGAAGAATTTTCTTCAGCAGTGTAGATGTTTTTGTTTGGTGAAGACTGTAAGGTGTCTTCAAAACCAGAGGAGAAAACACAGATGAAGTTCTATCAGGCATTACATGGCATAAAACACCTCCATGTGCCTTTGATGTTAACAGCAGTTCATCCCACCTATGTGGCACAGAAGGATATTTTGTTTCTCTTTGTGATTCCTAATTAACTGATCCTTATCACAGCACTGCTTCATAATGTCTTTTCTTCCTGAAATCTCTGAATCAAGGGCACTTGCCACTCAGATCGTGAGTGTGCACAGCAGTCAGCCATGAGAGTCTCTGAAACTGCTACTAAAGATCAAAAACACACACTGGAAATGTTGTCTATGGAAAAAAACCCAAACAGATTGTGTTTCAAAATACAGTTTTACGGTTTGAAATTACAAACCCAAATGTAAACCTGGGAAGTGGGAGGCCACACAGCAACAGGAATAATAAAGAACTCCAGGAAAATCTTGGAATATGATGTCATCACTAAGTCCAAATGGCTGTGGACTCTGGCTGTATCACTGAATTTTACAGTAGCTTTGCAGAAATGAAGGGCTATGCAAATGAGGTGAAACTGCAAGGTTTCAGCTCTAGAAAGGAAGTTGACCTGCAAAACCTAGGAGGCAATTCCCGAGAGATGACCAGCAAAACTGCATTTCCTGCAACTCTCAATGGCTTATTACACACTCCAAAAAGTCTCTGTTCACTTCTTGCAAACCCTTTCAAATACATAACTATATATTCTCTGCATTTTTCCAGAAGTTTCTCTATCTAAAAGTAAAAATACAACACTGCCTATATAGATACAGCATTTCAGAAACATATATTTAGAAAGATATTTTTGGATTGGGGAAGCCTCTGACCCCCAAAACATCTCGGGTCCTTACCTGGGGAACAAGACTGACGTGAATGTTACAGAAATTCTCTCTTTTGGCTTTGAACTGGAACTGGCGGAAAGCTTCGATGAAAGGCATGCTTTCAATGTCACCCACAGTCCCTCCAAGCTGCAAAAGACAGACATCTGGAATCAAACTTGGTGCCAAAGCACTACCTACTGCATTTATACACTAAGGTGTACTAAAACATATATAAAAGGACACTAAAATGTTTCCCCAGCACCTTTCTCCAATTCCCTAAAGGAGTATCAACACCAATATGAAAAGCACCAGGATTTGCCAGTTGTGTGTACTACTTCCACAGCCTCCAATCTACTCCAACTATTATTTCACCTTCCTGATTTCCCCAAATTACAAAAAGCCATAAGAAAAACAGCTTCTCATACAGGCAGCACCTTCATTAGGGACATCAGCTTTACCTCTATTCTCTTTTCAGGAATAAGATTTAGATGTTAAATTATCATTTATGAACATTAGGTGGCACTGAGAAGCAACATTTCTGTTAAGTTTCAGTGACTATATAGAGTGGGTTTGGACACATGGATTCTTTGGAGCACTGACAGCCTCTCATGCATTGTCAGACAGTGCCTCTGAGGTACATCAGCATCCAGGCTCCTGAATTCTGGAAAACAAACTGGCACTGAAGCTGCAGGGCAAGTGCCAGGTACCATGACCTGGGCACTCGGACAAGCTCCCTCTCTCCTGGCAGGACGACAGCCCATACAGTGCACAGGGTTTGTCACCACAACTCAGGCCACTCCCTTGTCCAGGTCTGTGCTTGAAGCAGTTACTCGAAGGCTCCCAGTACTGGTAAGGAGGGAACACAACTCCTTCCAGAAGGTTATTTACTGTCCCTTCCACTAAGGGAGAGGCCACACTATGATTAACTCGGACTCTGGAATATAGTTACAAGAGCTAAATCTCAACCTACAGACTAACTCACATTACACAGAGAGCACAGCATCTCAAAGATAGAACTGTCCATGATCAAAGTCTTCCTATGTGCAGATTCAGACAGAGAGCATTCAAAAGATTGCACCAAATAACTGAAGCCAACTCAATAACTTGCAAAGTTGAGCATTACTGTTTCTACGCAAAATACACACATGGTTCAGTTTACTCCATATAAGAAGCAAATGATGTATTTTTTTAAGAGCTACAAACCTCAATGACACAAACTTGGGGTTCAATGCCATCTTCGTCCACAGGAATCCGTGCCTGCCTCATTACCCATTCCTGTATGGCATCTGTGATGTGGGGAACAACTGAAAAAGAAACCCAGGCAAGGGTTAAAGCCACAGCCCACGCACATTTCTCCCTCTAACTCGTTGCAGAGCAAATTACTGACTTGTCTCTTTATAGTACTATGCATTTTTTAAGTCATTATTCTTGGCCATGATTTTCAAGAGAAGTGCCTTGGCAGGAAAAACAATCCTGCTTCAATTTAAACACATGTAAGCAACGCTTCCTTTATGCTGGGAGGTTCAAGTACAAACAGTTCTTTGCTCAAAGCACTGACTGTTACTCTGTTTTAAACAGTCTGTAACAGCCCTTATCCAAACCAGCTGGGGAGGATGCTTAGAAAGGGGAGGGGCTGATCTTTTTAACATCACGAGGACAGCGTGTAACAAAGAGCTCAAGTTCAGACGAAATGCAAAAGCATCCAACCCAGACAGCAATACAGAATATGCCTCAAAGCATCAGAAAAGAAGCTCCCCGTCACCTTGGACAGTTTTGCCGAGGTAGTCTCCCTTCCTCTCCTTATTGATGACATACTGGTAGATCTTCCCAGTAGTCAGATTGTTGTCTTTGGTGAGTCGGATATCGAGGAAGCGCTCATAGTTACCAAGGTCCAGGTCCACTTCTCCTCCATCATCCAGCACAAACACCTCCCCTGCAGCACACACAAAAAGGCACAACATCAAGGGGAAACAGTCCACAACAGCCATTTGTTGGGTTTGCCTGTGACAACTGGAAGAATTCAATGTAAGGAAACATATTCTTTGATTGCTACAGCAAATTTAGGAGTAGCTAACAAAACCAAAAGTCTTACATAAGAAATGGGACTCCTATACTGAGGCCTGAACCCTTCAACCAGGCAGCAATGATAAAAGACCAGAGAGATCATCTCTGCTCTTTGCTGTTGGCAGGTTCAGTCCCACCACTCAGCCTGCAGCTGCAGGCAGGCTCAGCTTACAGGTCCCACACACAGGACCAGACACAAACTCTTCTGCCATGCAAAGTAGCTGGTTCCTTCCAAACAAAACCAGCCCTGGAATGCAGCTCAGGGGCCACTCACCATGCTCGTACGGGGAGAAGGTGCCTGCATCGATGTTGATGTAGGGGTCGATCTTAATGGAGGTGACATGGAGCCCGCAGGACTTGAGGATGGTGCCAATGCTGCTAGCGATGATCCCCTTGCCGATGCCCGAGATCACCCCGCCCGTGACCAGGATGTACTTCATCTGCCTCACTGCCCAAAATGACTCCTCCCAGTCAGGGCTCTGCCCCGGCCAGCAGCAACAGACCCGCTCTGGACACCATCCTTCCTCCCAGTGATACCCCCCACAATTGACACTCCCCTATGGCCCCACATCAGTTTCCCCTCTGACAGCAGCCCCCTCTGTGACCCTCTGCCATTCCCCTCTCTAAGACCCCCGTTTCAGTGACCCCCACCATTCCTGTCAGTGACCCCATCCTCTCAGCAATCCCCCTCATTCCCCTGTCAGTGACGCCTCCCAGTGACTCCGCAATTCCCTCATCAGTGACCTCACCACCACCACCATCCCCTCCTCTATCAGCAATCCTCCATCATTCCCCTTCTGTCAGTGACCTCCACCATTCTTGTCAGTGACCCCCCACTCAGAGACCCCCCCCTCGTTACCCTCTCTGTCAGTGGCCCCGCAGTTGACTCCCCCAATTACCCATCAGATACCTCCCCCTCAGTGACGACCACCACCATTCCCTTCTCTATCAGCAATCCTTCAATTCCCCCTCTGTCAGCAGACTCTGCTCCCTCAGTGACCCCTTGCCATTCCTCTCTCAGTGATCTCCCCAATGGCTCCCAATTCCACCAGTGCCCCACCACACCATTTCCTTCTCTATCACCAACCCCTCCCAACATTCCCTCTCTTTTGGTGACCCCCCCTCTTCAGTGAGCCCCTGCCATTCCTCTCAGCAACCCCTCCAAGTGACTCCTCAATTCCCCTGTCAGCGACCGCCCAAGTAAACCCCCCACCATTCCCTTCTCTATCAGCAACCTGCCCCCAACTCCCCCTCTCTGTCAGAATCCCCCTCTCTCAGGGAGCCCCTACTATTCCTCTCAATGAACCCCCCCAGTGACTCCAATTCCCCACTGTCAGTGATCCTCCCCTCATTCTCTTCTACATCAGCAACCCCCTGCATTCCTCCCCTCTGTCAGCAACTCCTGCTTCCACAGTGACTCTCCCTCTCAGTAACCCTCGCCATTCCTCTCTCAGTGACCCCCCAATGGCTCCCCAATTCCTCCATCATTGACCCCACACCACTATCCCCTTCTCTATCAGCAACACTCCCACCATTCCCTGTCAGTAATGCTCCTTCTCTCAGTGACCCCCCCCTCAGTGACCCCTCCCAGTGACCCCCCACTATCCCTGTCAGCAACCTTTCTCCCAGTGACCCCTCTGTCAATGAGCCCCCACCATTACCCCCCCCTGAGAGCCCCCTCTCACCGACCACCACCATTCCTGTCAGTGTACCCCCCGTGGCCCCCCCCAATGACTCCCCATGATTCCTGTCAGCCACCTCCCCTCACTGACCCCTCCTCAGTGCCGCCCTCCATTCCCCTCTCTGTCAGCGACCCCCGCTCCCCCAGTGACTCCCCCGCCATTCCCCTCTCAGCAGCTCTCCCCCCGCCATCCCCACCCCAGTGACCCCTCACCCCCCCAGCAGCGCCCCCCGTTCCCGCCTGTCAGGGAGCGCCGCTCCCGCGCCCTCCCTTTTTCCCGCCACCGGCGCGGCCCCCGCCCGAGCCACCAGCACCCGCCCGCCCCCCCCGCGCCTCCCCGCATGGTCGCGCCCGACGTCCCCCCACCCAGCTCCCCCCCACCTGTGCCCGCCGGGGCGGCGCGCGGAGGATGCGGGTGCAGAGCCGGGGCGCTCGGCACGCCGCTGCCAGCCGGCTCGGCGGGGACAGCGCATGGAGCCGGTGCGCGGCGGGGCGCATGCGCACTGAGCGCTCGGCGCATGCGCGGGGCGGGAACCGCGCCGGAGCGCGGGGGCGGGGCTTATGGGGGCGGGGCCAGGGAGGGGTGGGCAGGGAAGGGGCGGAGCATGGGAGGGCCCGGGAGGATCGGGGTGGGCGGGGCCAGGAGGGAGCGCGCCGGGAGGTACCGGTATCTCTCGAACCCCTCGCACCGCGCACGGAACCGTCATAGAAATCATGAAATGAGTTGAGTTGGAAGGCCACCCCTCGAAGCCCATCGAGTTACAACCCCCACACACATGGTGTTTGGAGCGAAATGATGGGTTTTTGGTAGAGAGGGTGATGGTGGCGTTTGTTGGGATGAAACTGGTGTTCTCAGAGGCACCCAGAGAAAACGGTCCACAATGTCCCAGGCCGGGTGTGCTGGGAAGGCACTGAAGCCTTTTTGGGAAGCTCTTACCATCAAGTCAGTGGGGTCCGTCCCCACCAGCACTGCAGGAATGTCAGCGCCGTCTGTGTTGTGCAGTTTATTAGAATCGTGGAATTGGGGAATGGTTCGGGTTGGAAGGGACATCAAAGTCCATCCAGTTCCACCCCCCTGCCATGGGCAGGGACACCTCCCACTGGATCAGGGGGCTCCAAGCCCCATCCAGCCTGGCCTTGAACACCTCCAGGGATGGGGCAGCCACAACTTTTCTATTCTTTATTACTCTATTGTATTATAATCCCAATTACCAATATCGGGATTTGTATTTTCTCTGCAAGGTACATTTAACAATTTTTTTTTCCAGTTAGGGGCTTTTCTTAACAAGATCGCTTTGTTCATCACTGGTTTTGCATTTTTCTTTGGTTTCTAAGAAATTCCACAGAGAAGTTGATTTTGCCACGTTAGAATATCTGCAAGACGCAAGCCCTGACCTCCAAGCAAATAACGCAACCGACCCTGCTTCTGCAGACCCACCCAGTCAGCACACGGGCGAGTTATCAGCTGAAGATAAATGTATGCAAACATTTTAAAGCAGGCGATGGAGGGGGTTTTGCCATGACAGTCTCTTTTCTCTTTCTTTTTTTTTTTTAACCTATGCTGTGCAGTTTGAGAACTTCACATAAAACTACAAACATTTGCCCCAAAGTGCCCTCCCAGAAAGGAAGGCGTTGGCACCACCCAGCTGTGCACCAGAATGAACATAAACACCACCCTAGCAGAGGTACCCGAGGTGCAGCTACTCCATTCCCTCTGCAGCATCTCCAGAGAGCAGTAACTCACTCAGACCCGGCTGGTTTCTGTGGCACCAACACCTCTACGTACTCAGACCACGAGGAGCAACCTGAAATGCTACGCAGAGAACAGATCTCAGTGCTACCCTCACTTGGAGGACTGCACAAAGTGTTGAGGAGACGGAGCATCACATATGCTGCTGAAGTTCCCTGGACATCTCTGCCTCGGAATACCTGTGGAAAGCATTGCTGGCTGGGATTTTTAGTGCAGAATGTAGCAGGCAACTCAAAATCAAGACATGAGGGTGATTGGCATCTGCCTTTCTCCAGAGTCATTTTCAGTTTTACTCTGTGGCTGCTGAAATGGTGACGATAGAGTTCCTACTGCAATCCAGGTGTCCACTTAGAGGCTTCTTCAGTGGTGGAGGCAGCAGGTCTCTCAGTGATGGAGGTGTGTGCTGCCTGAGGTACCACGCTGCTCTTTCTGCTATAGAAAAAACTGTAAAAATCACAATTTTTTCAGTTTCTTCAGACCAGTTGTAACCAGCATGTGGATCAGTGCTGCTGCAAATAGTGCCAGGCCTTGGAACACACTGGAGCAGCTCTTTCACATTTGGATTTCACTCTACACTTATCTCTGGATTTCATGTGATGTTTCATCATTGTAAACTTCTGAGGGGTGATGTGGAGTCATTAGCAAGCAGCAGGCAGACTGTACAGGATTCAGTTTGGGAAGGAAATGTCCTTTTACAAGTTGGGGTCCATCCCCACTTCCACATAGGACCTTCCCTTTGCATCTCCTGATGGCTTTGTTACATTTCCATGCACAGTATTAATACAGGGTTTGTGTAAATTGTTCCAATCCTTTACTGAGTTGACAGTTTTAATCTCAGCTTGATCAGGTTTTCACCAAAATGCAAAGTAAACACGTTGGTTACCCTGAGTGACAAAGGGAGAATGTCCAGAGGAGGGCACGGAGTGGGTGAAGGGGAAGCTGTGTGAGTAGTGACTGAAGTTACTTGGTCTGTTCAGCCTGGAGAAGAGGAGACTGAGGGGAGACCTCATTACAGGCTGCAGCTTCCTCCCCAGGGGAGAAGAAGGGCAGGAGCTGAGCTCTTCTCTCTGGTGACCAATGACAGGACCTGCGGGAATAGCAGTAAGATGTGCCAGGGGAGGGTTAGGTTGGACATTAGGACAAGGTTCTTCCCCCAGAGGGTGGTGGAGCTCTGGAACAGCTCCCCAGGGAAGTAGTCACAGCACCAAGGCTGATGATATTGCAGAAGCATTTGGTCAAGGTCCTCAGTTTGAATGTTTGGGTTGTCCTGCAGGGACAGGAGTTGGAGTCAATGATCCCTGTGGGTCGCTTTGAACTCAGGACATTCTCTGATTCTCCAGATTCATCCACTAGATGGTGGGATTGGGCAGCGAAAGGAGAGTTGCTGAGGTAACAAAGGGCCCGGCCAGGCAGTGGGGGCAGGAGCTGCTCCCGGGACCAAGCCGTGGAGCTCCTCTGCCCGGTGGGTTGGTTGGTGTTCGGCAGCGCCCTTCGGGGTCTCTAGCTGGAGTTTGTCCCACTGGGACTGAGGAATTGTGATCAATCCTGGTGTACGTGATTCTTTCTCCTGGATTTCTTCACCCTCAGGCTTCTTCCTGTCTTTCCTAGGAAGCGAGGAGCGAACCCACTGAGGTGCTGTGGAGCTCAGCTGTGACAGAAAGGAAATGTTTTGATCAGAGGGCTGTGACCCAACGAAAAGACAGCAGCAAGCAGGACTGGCAGAGCATAGGGCATGACATCACCATCACCCAGAAAAGGGAGGTGGGTAGGAAGGGGATGTTTTGCAAATGCAGAAGGCAGTTTGTGCTGGGGATTCAAGCTCTCAGCGCTGCAAGATGAAGCCTATGTTGTCCTTGGATGGAGTGTTGGACTGAGACCATCTCTCCATCCCTGTTCCTGGATGCCATTCACAGTTCTGTGTCTCAGTTTCTCCTATGTAAGGTGGAGGCAAGGATTCCCACCCTTTTGGGACAGTCTTGATATCTTCAATGAAAAAGGGTATTAGATCTGTGTGTTTTCATTACTGACTCTGCTGGTGACTCCTGAGCTGTGTCCTCCACACCTGGAGTCACAAAGAGCCAAGGTTTTGTTCCATTTGTGAGACTGCCCTGCCAGGAGATTAACCCACACTGTCTGCTTTCCTTCATTGCCATTAGAGTTGCATTTCCTACATATGCAAAGTGAGATCTGCCAAAACCAGCTGCTGTCCGAGGGGTGACGGTTGCTGATGGAGCTGATGGTTGCTGTGCTCCAGCCCAGCGAGGGAGCAATCTGCAGGCTCTTATGTTTACAGCAAGGCTCATGCAGCTTTCATACATCGAGAAGTTGCAGTCTCAGAATGTGATGTTTTCCTCTGAAATAACGAAGTGTTCTCCTCTGAGGGGCGCTGTGCTGCTGAGAGCTTTGCTGAGCACCTTCTGAGCAGAGGAACCAGGCAGACTATGCGAAGCCTAAGGGTGTACTCAGCTCCTCCAGCGTTACGGATTCCAGCTCGTGCATTCTAGAGAGGCAAGGCCAGCTGCCACGCAATCTGTTCCAGGGCGAGCATGGACAAGAGGCAGGAGTATCAAGAGCTGCTTCTCTGCCTGCATGACTGAGCAAAATGTAATTACGCCTGCTCCCAGGAGAGCTGGCTGGTCCTTGTGTGCAATACAGGTTTCCTGACAATCCGCAGTTTGTTAGTCCTCCAGCCTGGTGAGCTGCCTGTAGTAGTGACCAGGGAAAGCTGGAACAAGGACTTTGTAGAGAGTCATTCAAGAAAAGGAATGGTACAGGGCAAAGAGGCTTGTTACTCCAGGCCATGTGCTGGTTGGATTCTGCCCTGAATCATCTGCCTCTCGTGCTTTTCACCTGTCATGTTTCCATACAGTCATTTCCATCTGCCTCTATAATGTGAACTTGGCCACTGTGGGGATTTCTCTGGTACCTCTCAGCATCCAAATCCTCATGTGCTGACTGTTAGGTTTGTATTTCCAAGACTTAAATTTTATCTGCTGTCAGGGAACACCTACACACAGAGGTGTTATTGACCACAGAGACTCTCAATAGGAACAGGTAGCTGTTGTAAAATTATCTCACAGAGCTGCTCATCAGACATGGTCTTGGTAACGAATGAAGTTTTCAAGAAGATGCTTGGTACAGAGAGGTGACAGGGCTGAGTGAAAGATCTGGCAGAGGTTGCCCAGGGAAGCAGTGGAGTCTTCATCCTGGAGGTGTTCAAAAATATGTAGCCAGGGCACTTCATGACATAGCTTAGTCTGTACGTTGGGGTTGGGCTGATGGTTGGTCTAGATGAGCTTAGAGGTCTTTTCCAACCTTAATGATCCTATGATTCTATCTGCAGGAACATTTGCAAAGATGACTTCACCCTGGGATGCCAGGGTGTGCTGGCAGGTTCCATAGACCAACACGAGCCAGCCCTGCTACTTGTGCACTTGTCAGTTGTGCAGGTCTTACCATTGCAATAAAGGACAGGAAAGCTTGTCTGTCTGGGCATTCAATAAATGGGCAGAATTTGCTGTGATGGAACCTTCTGGGTGGGGACAAGAAGGCCATTTCCAGCCAGAGAACAATGGGACTTGGTTGTGTGCAAGCTGGTGCAGTCGCTCAGACAAGGGACAGATTTAGAGAACCTGAAGCGTGACCTCAGCAGAGCAGGACAGGAACATCCAGCAAATCAGTGAGGTGCCAAGAGGCAAAACTTGTTTTTGTCTCTTTGTTTGCAAAGTACAACACATAAGCAGACTGTGACCCAGGTTTATTTTAGTGTCTGCTTTTTGGTGTGCCAAGGCCCAGCAAGGGATATGAGGCACTGCCGCAGTCAATTCTCTCCCAAACAATTCCTGTCCTCAACAGAGAGGAACTTAAGGAAAAGAATAAGTGTGATTCCCTGTATATTTTTCATAGAATCACAGAATCACAGAATGGTTTGGGTTGAAAGAGATCTTAAATCCCATCCAGTTCCAACCCCTGCCATGGGCAGGGACACCTCCCGCTGGATCAGGGGGCTCCAAGCCCCATCCAGCCTGGCCTTGAACACCTCCAGGGATGGGGCAGCCACCACTGCTCTGGACAACCTGGGCCAGGGCCTCCCCACCCTCACAGCAAAATATTTCTCCCCAAGATCTCATCTCAATCTCCCCTCTTTCAGCTGAAGAACCCTTCCCCCTCATCCTATCCGTGCATTCCCTGACCAAGAGCCCCTTCCTAGCTTTCTGGAGCCCCTTTCAGTACTGGAAGGCTGCTCTGTCTCCCTGGAGCCATCTCTGTGTCTTCTCTGGACTTGCTCCAACACTTCCATGTCCTTCCTGTTCTGAGGACTCCAGAACTGGACACAGGTCTCCAGGTGGGGTCTCACCAGAGCAGAGCAGAGGGGCAGAATCCCCTTCCTTCCCTGCTGGTCCCACTGCTTTGGACGCAGCCCAGGACACAGTTTGGCTTTCTGGGCTGCCAGCACACTTTGGTGGCTCATGTTGAGCTTCTCATCCCCAGCACCCCAAGTCCTTCTCTTCAGAGCTGCTTCCAATCCATTCTCTGCCCAGCCTGTAATTATGCTTGGGATTGCCCTGAATTAAATTTTCCTTGAATTAAAACAAAGACCAGGCTCATTGCTCCCCCAGTTCCTTTTGGTTACTGTCGTGTCTAAATCTTGATCCAGGGGGGACATTTTCAGGTACACACCTGTAGCAATCACAATTGTCTGTGTGTGTGTGTGTTCAGACCACACGTATGGAACAGTGGATGGCAAAGCCAAGGCAGCTGAGCCCTGGCCTCTGACCAGGTCTCTGTGCCATCTGGCCAGGAGCAAAACACCACATACACACAGAGCTAATTTAACATCACCGCTCCTAAATTAGGTGGGACTGGTCCATAGGAGACTTGTGCATCACAGGAAACCTCTGCAAGGAAACTGATTCTGAGCAGAATCTCATGGGAGCTTGAGGATCTGAAGTTACGCTTGTCCCTAATCCAGGATGCCTTTGTGCATGTGCAAAAGACTGGAATCTTATTTAAGTACTGTTTCTCTGCCACATGGCTGTGTAAGTGTCCTATCAGCTCTCTGAACACAGGTAACAGCCCAGCTGGAGCTCATTTACTGTCCCAGTAACACACTTCTTCATTTCAATACCCATCTTTTCAATGTCCAAAGTCAAGGAAGCCCCACAAAAGGCTTTGACTCTGACAACCCTTCTCTGTGCTGCAGCAGGAACAGAATGTCAGGAGAACTGGTTTGTTTTTTTCAGGACCTGGCTGGAGTTTGGACTTTCAGGTATAAAACCCTCCTAATAAAGTCCTGAATACCTGCAAAACCTTTGGCTGTATGAATAGCAACACACATTCTGACTGTGCAGAAGCCCCCATGAAGAGCCCCATGAGAGGCTGAAAGAGCTGGGACTGTTCCTCCTGGAGACAAGAAGGCTCTGGGGAGACCTCAGAGCAGCCTCCCAGTACTGAAAGGGACTCCAGGAATGCTGGAGAGAGGCTCTTGATCAGGGAGTGCAGGGATAGGATGAGGGGGAACAGTTTTCAGCTGAAAGGGGGAGATTGAGATGAGATCTTGGGGAGAAATGTTTTGCTGTGAGGGTGGGGAGGCCCTGGCCCAGGTTTCCCAGAGCAGTGGTGGCTGCCCCATCCCTGGAGGTGTTCAAGGCCAGGTTGGATGGGGCTTTGAGCCCCCTGATCCAGTGGGAGGTGTCCCTGCCCATGGCAGGGGTTGGAACTGGATGGGCTTTGATGTCCTTTCCAACCCAAATCATTCCATGACTCTAAGAGCTTGTCACCATCTGGGACATCCCTGTATCCACCCTGAAATGTCATGACAGCCCCACAATGCAGTCATTTACAAGACTCCCACCAGTTTGAAATGTCTTTCACTCCGTTACACTGATTTTTTTGACTCCTACACATAGAACCTGACTCTGTGAGTGGCCAGCTCCTCTTTCTCTGCCATTTAGTTTCTAATTCTGAAGAGACAAAAATGCTGAGGGATTTCAGTTACTTTCTTAATGCACATCTGCTGTCTTTCTTGGTTGATAACGGGTGCATCACATAAACAGTGTGGGATCTCTCAGAATGGACTGCGTGGAAAGGACAAATCACTCATAGGTCAAACACTCTTAAAGGCAGTGAAACCCTGCTGTAGGCACTCTCTAAATCTGATGGGACTGGATTATTCATTTATGAATTGTGTAAGAAATACAGTGACTTTCAGTTAATTCAATTGCAGGATAATTTGAACTTCTATTTAAGTCAATCAAAACTCCTGAAATGAAACCATTTGCATTCTTGAAAAAAAACCCCATATCCACTCTATTTCTACCAGGCTGATGTAGCTGTGATGGGTTTTTATTTAAAGGCCACTTCAAAGCTAATTTTTATACTGTTTTTCTTAACTGTCAATGAGGAAATAGTCACACACTCATGCTACTAATTTCTGCCTAAATTTATAACATTTCCCTGCATAAAGTGAGTCATTAGAGAAGAAACCTTTGAGTGCAGGCAAAGGATTTTGGTGTGCTTTCCTGCTGAGCTGCGGTTAAGCAAACGTTTCCAGCTCATTTTGTTCAACATTCCAGGAAACACTGCTCCGTGCCTGGGGGTAAGAGAGGCAATGAAACACAAACAGGTTAGAAACTCATCTGTGCTGAGGAGAGACCAGCATTACCAACTGTGTTCAGTTCTGAGCCCCTCACTGCAAGGACACTGAGGGGCTGGAGCACATCAGGAGGAGGGGAACGGAGCTGGATGGGGGTGGGATGGGGCTGGAGAAGAAGTGTTATGAGGAACAGCTGAGGGACCTGGGGCAGTTTAGCTTGGAGAAGAGGAGGCTGGGGGAGAACTCATTGCTCTCTACAACTCCCTGAAAGGAGGCTGTGGTGATGTGTATGCTGGGCTCTTCTCCCAAGTAACAAGTGATGGGATGAGAGGAAATGGCCTTAAATTGGGCCAGGGGAGCTTTGGATTGAATATTAGGAAAAATGTCTTCACCAAAATTGTTCTCAGGCCCTGGCAGGGGCTGCCCAGGGAGGTAGTTGAGTCACCACCCCTGGAGGGGTTTTAAAGACCAGTGGACAAGGTGCTCAGGGATCTGGTCCAATAGAGGACAGGTTTGATTGGACTTGATGCTCTAAAAGGTCTTTTCCAACCAAACAGTTCTACGATTCTATGATTATGGAAGATAAAGAGCCCAGAGGGAATGAAGGTGTGAAAAGGCAGGCAACACCTGAATGCTGAGCTCCCTGAGAAGCTGCTGGAACAGCTCCAAGCTCTGACATGCCAGCTGGGGATGGGGAAACACGGTTTATTTGCTTCAGTCAGGAGGAGCAGCAGAAACTGGGGCAGGAAAGCTCTGCACAAGCACACCTGGGTTGTGTTCAGATAGAAATGAGGGCCATTCGTTGCCTTTGTTTGAGGAGAAAGGGAACAGCAAGAGGTCCCACAAATGGCCAGGCCTGGTGCTGGGAGCATCAGGAGTGTGAGCTCAGCAATATTCACCCATGGTGAAACAGTTGGTGTTTTTATTTGATCTCTCCCTCTTCATCTCTCTGACACAAGGCTGAGCATGGTCTTAAGAGTCCAGCAGTGAGAAGGAGAGCAGTAGCAGAGGAGGAGCTGGCTTTGGTCCCTGCTGGCACCCGGGGCTGCAGCCCTGCTGTGTTTGCAGAGGGGCAATCTGGATGGGCCGCAGGAGTTTTAATCCTGAGTCATTTCCACATTCCTTCCAGCTTGGCAAAGGATTCTGCTGAGGCATCAACTGCCTTGTCCAGCTCGGCCTATCCTACATCTGATAAGTTAATTGAGGATTTAATTGAGGAATTAATTGAGGCATTCTGCTGGTTACCACAACATCATCGGTCAGCTTCCCGGAGTCAGAGCTTTTCCAGTGTATTTGGGGTCACTCCTATAAACAACTAAATACCATCCATCTTCTGGGAAATGCCTGGAGTGGTGGGGGCTGGAAACTTCAGGGATCAGTGTCCTTTCTGCTCCTGTACTCACACCGTGCTGAGCCTGCAGCACTGGTGAGAAAGTTCCCTTCGGAAGCAGAGATGCTGAAAAGTCTTTTTTCCCCTTCGTGTAGCAGCTCCGTAGCTGCAGCCAATTGTGCTGTTTATTAGATCTGATTTTGGCATTTGTCTTGGCATCCCAGCAGGATGGGTCACTTTGTTCTCAGAATGATAGAATATTCCCAAGATCTCAACATTCATTCAGTGCATTTGTGCAAATCGTAGCCATGATGTGCAAGGCAGCTGCAAGGTAACAAATGCATCATGTTATTATAAGTTTGATTAAATCTGAGTTCCTGAACTATAATGTCTAATACCAAATTTTGAATGAGTTATCTTTGAACCTTAACAGTTCAGACTTTTTCCAATGGAAATAACGTAATGGGATAACCATGGATCACCAGGGTAGGAGCAGGTCTGCACTTTCTTCCCTTTATTGGACTTCTGCAGCCAACTGCTGAATTTTGTTCAAAGCAATTTTTAAATCTCTGTTTTCCTTTTCTTTCCTCATCTCTAAGTTATAAATACTGTATTTCAGCTGAAAGAGGGGAGATTTGGATGAGATCTTAGGAAGAAATATTTTGCTGTGAGGATGGGGAGACCCTGGCCCA
The DNA here is from genome assembly GCA_033558185.1 of Dromococcyx pavoninus. NCBI lineage: Eukaryota > Metazoa > Chordata > Aves > Cuculiformes > Neomorphidae > Dromococcyx > Dromococcyx pavoninus. Next base: position 227,059 of record JAUMJL010000035.1, on the reverse strand, counting down.
GGTTGCCCAGAGCAGTGGTGGCTGCCCTATCCCTGGAGGTGTTCAAGGCCAGGTTGGACGGGGCTTTGAGCCCCCTGATCCAGTGGGAGGTGTCCCTGCCCATGGCAGGGGAGTGAAACTGGATGAGCTTTAGGGTCCCTTCCAACCCAAACCATTCCATGATTCTAAGTAACACCACTCTGATCAACACAGGCGGAGGATGGCCTCAAGTCTGCAAAGCTCTTCTGGCTTGGAGGTCCTTTTCAAACTGAGAGTCTTGTTGTTCTTGTCTCTTTTTCTTCAGCAGAGCAGCTGCTTCAGCTGTCCTTGTTCCAAATTGCAGCATGGTACTAATTTTCCAAGATCTGCCTATGGAGGAGGATTTCATTTCAATTGGCAAAAGACAATGCACTGGAACTACTACAGCTGGGAGAAAGACTGGGATTAACATTTGTAAAGGGAGAAAGGGACAAAAGAAATGTTGGTGACAAGGAAGAAAGTGAAATAAAAATAGAATCATTGTCATTATCAGAGCACAAAAGGGGAAGGATGCTGTTCCAGGGACAAGACTCCTGTCATGCCAGCCTGCTGCCAGGGATGCACACCAGCGGGGGAAGCAGTTTGTCCACCTCCATCCAGGAATGATGAGGGCAGAGGGCTGAGTTGCCCACTGGCAGCCCTGGAGAAGTGATTGCTTAAATGGCCCATTCCCGTGGTATTCCCCTCCAGAGCTGTGTGAAGCCACTTGCCGGGTAGGTTGTTTTAAAACGTTCCTCTGAGAAGAGGGCAAATCCACCAAGCGACTGCCCAAGTTGGGTTGCAAACTCATGACTGATCCTTAATTGTCACTTGTTGCTGGGAGGTGGTGAATTAGTGAGTGAATCCAGTTCCAACCCCCCTGCCATGGGCAGGGACACCTCCCACTGGATCAGGGAGCTCAAAGCCCCATCCAACCTGGCCTTGAACACCTCCAGGGATGGGGCAGCCACCACTGCTCTGGGCAACCTGGGCCAGGGCCTCCCCACCCTCACAGCAAAATATTTCTTCCTCAAATCTCATCTCAATCTCCTCTCTTTCAGAAGAAAACCCTTCCCCTTTTTCCTATCCCTGCACTCCCTGATGAAGAGCCCCTCCCCAGCTTTCTGGAGCCCCTTTTAGTACTGGGAGGCTGCTCTAAGCTCTCCCCAGAGCCTTCTCTTCTCCAGGCTGAACAACCCCAACTCTCTCAGCCTGTCCTCAGAGCGGAGGTTCTCCAGCCCTCAGATCATCTCCATGGTGTCCTCTGGACTCGCTCCAACAGATCCATGTCTTTCCTGTGCTGAGGACTCCAAAACTGGACACAAGGTGGGGTCTCAGCAGAGTGGAGCAGAGGGGCAGAATCCCCTCTCTCTCCCTGCTGGTCCCACTGCTTTGGATGCAGCCCAGGACACGGTTTGACTTTCTGACATTGTCAGCTCATGTTGAGCTTCTCATCCACAAGCACTCCAAGTCCTTCTCTTCAGGACTCCTCTCAATCCGTTCTCTGCCCAGCCTGGATTTGTGTTTGGGATTGTCCAGACCCAGATGCAGGACCTTGCACTTGGCCTTTTTGAAATTCAGTCCAGTCATGTCCAGGGTGGATCCTGGTCCAGATCTATTCCCCTTGACCAGTGCCTAGGGACATTCTGATCACGTTAACCTGTGGCCTTGCCCTGGAGCTGTTGCACAGCAGGGAACTCACATCCCAGTCCCAAAGTCCATAGAAACTTTGGGACCATCCAAAAAAAAGTCTCTTTTCAAGAAGATGCTACAGTTCTCCAAATCAGAGGTGTTACCTGGATCTCAGTGACATTTCCCCCAGTAGCAGGCGCCGGCGTTGACAGTGGAAGCTCAGCTAAAGGACAGAGCTGAGGGTTTGTGTAGCTGGGAATCAGCTTTGCTGAGGAACCACGGGGACTCATTTACAAGTAATGAATCATGAACCAGCAGGAAGCCGAGCCAAGAAAAAGTGTGAGCTCTGCAATTAACTGCGGAGCACTTAGGTGAATAACAAAGGGATGTGACACCGAGCAGAAAGCAGCTCTCGGAGCTGGGAGCGTTGCAAGACTCGTTTCTATCTGCCAGTTTTTCCAAACAACGTTTAGTCAAAGAAATTGCTCCTTTCTCTTGAACTGAAACAAATTCCATGTGCACATAATTATCAGGCTGACAGCTGACAGCTTTTAATTCATGTTTAAATGTGTGAGTGACCCAGATCAGCACAAACCAGGGAACCATCTCCTTGAGGAGGTCCACTGGTAACTCCTGGGTGAAGTGACAGCAGGAGGTATCAGATAAGGCCCCAGGGCAGGCAGAGGATGGGTTTCCACTATGTAAGAGACACTTGTTATCAGCTTACAAGGCAGATGAGAGCAGGAGGAGGGAAAGCAGGTTGTATTAATTACCTCCTGGAAATGGGGAGGGGTTGGCTGTTTGGGTGGGGAGGTGAAAGGCTCACAGCAGCCACTGTGAGTTGGGCCAGCACAGGGGTATCAAACTCACAGTTCCCACTGTTCTCCTGCTCCCGTGTCACACACACTGCACACGTGACCCGGGAGCTGGCAGGAGCTCGGCACTGCTGCTGGGTGGGAACAAGGTTCTGGGCCAGATAAAACAAGGTGGAGGGCCAAACCTGGCCCACAGGCCATGAGTTTGACACCTCTGGTCTACCAGGACCCAGAGCTGTGACACAGGATGGTGGATGTTATTCCCAGCTCTGTTACAGACACAGGCTGCCCTGGGAAACGAGACCTCTCTTTACATGGACCTTGGATATAGAGACAAAACTGCTATTTCAAGACTAGTATCTATTATTAATGTCACCCAAGTCCCAGTAAATCTATCCTCTTCTTTGGCTGAGGCACTGTGCCAGGAGCAGCTGTGTCCCAGCAGCAGGCTCCCCTGCAGCTCCAGACGCAGCCATGGGGAAGTGAGGAGGCTTCTTCAGAAAACCTTCTTTTCAGCTGATGAACCTGGGTTTGGTTTCCTTCTCTCCTGTCTCATGTAACCCCAGAGACACTGATGAGTATAAACCACACCAGCACCTCTCCTGGGCAGAGGACACTGTGTGCAAGCTCTGATCTTGGAGGAGACACCAGAAACTGTCTCTCTCTGGACAAAGGGAAGGGGACGAGCTGGGACTGCACAGCCTCACTGGATCCAAGGGATCCTGAAGAGTGCACCCTGCCCTCAGTCCAGACACAGCCCAGGGCATGACCTGCTGTCCCTCTCCTGGGCTGTAGCCATGAGGTTTGGGTCACCCTGGCTCTTCAGGAGCCCCGCTCCACTCATTGCTGGCCATCATCACAGATGCTCTCCTTTCCCCTGTACCTCTTGAGTGGAATAACTGGAGCAGAAGCAGGAATAGCAGAGATTGTTTCTTTTTGTGTCCCTGATCCAACACCACCTTTGAGAGATGCTGGGCCACGAGTGCAGCTCCGCTCTTTGCCTTGGCACTGTGGATAACCAGGACTGCCAGTTTGCTGGGATAACTACTTCCAAGCATGCAAAGGATGGCAGGTACAGCCAGAGGCACAGCTGAAAACTTGGTGGAGGTCAGTGTTCAAGAGACCTGAGCAGAAACCCGGAGTGTGCTCATCATTTTTGGCCTCTGCTGCACCGGAAAGGCAGAATTGTCACACCGAGTTCATCACGTCGGCTGGTGATGCTCTCTCACTGCCTCTCTGCCCGCAGCGATCCCACCACACTCACTCCTGATCCAGTGACTGGAGCTGCCACAGGACAAGCCCTGGGGCTGGGAGATTCCTCTTTTCCCTCTTGTTTTGGGTCACTTCCACAGTGGAGTTAACGGAAAGCGGTGGTGTCCCAACTCTGGCACAGACAGACCCTCTTGTTCCTTTGCATTTGTTTCTGACTCTATTTCTTCTCAGACTTCTTTTTGTTTCGTTTGCACCTTTTCCTGGCTTCCCAGGCCCATGAGGTGAGTGGATCAAACAGAGGGATGCTCCCCTCTCCTGAGTGCTGGGAACACTGAGTGAGGCAGAGCAGGGAAGGTGGTGCCTGGGAGTGTAAATCACCAAACCTCTGCCGATGCTGTCACGGAAAAGTAAAGCAGCCCTCGCTCCCTGTAGCTTAATCCTCCAACCTCAGACCTGCATCACTCCAGCCAGAGGAGTAATTCTTAGTGTTTACATGGGTCAGCAGTCGGACAAGGACTTGATTTAGCTATTTGCTAATCAGTGGTAGCATAAACACTGCCAGGATCCTTACGGGTCACTTGCGAGGGACAGGCTAAACAAACCATCACCAGATGAAAAGCAGCATGGGTTTGAAACAACTGTACCAGAGCCCTGAATCTGTGCCTCGAGGGGTTTCAGGACTTGGGAAATGGCAAGGTAGTTCAGTCTTGGAACTCAGCCTTGGTCCTGGCAAAGGCAGAGATTGAGATGAGATCTTTGGAAGAAATGTTTTCCTGTGAGGGTGGGGAGGCCCTGGCCCAGGTTGCCCAGAGCAGTGGTGGCTGCCCCATCCCTGGAGGTGTTCAAGGCCAGGTTGGATGGGGCTTTGAGCCTCCTGATCCAGTGGGAGGTGTCCGTGCCTGTGGCAAGAGGGTGGAACTGGGTGGGCTTTAAGGTCCCTTCCAACCCAACCCATGCCATGATTCTATGGTTCTATGTTTATTTTCACTAATCCAGCCTCCAAATGCAGTGGCATTGTTCTCCCTCAGTTTTTGCAGGTACTTTGCCAAGAAATTAAGTCTGCCTTTTTTTCAAAACAGATGCTCACCAAGCTGTGGTGATTCCAACTGGTAGCCCAAGACAGAAGCTGATGGCAACTGCAGCCGTTGCTCTCCCCACTCATGGGATTTATGTGCACTGGTGTAGTGGGTTCTGGTCCAGTGCCAGCACAATTGAATGGGGCTGGTGGAGTGCTGGGGGGCTGCTTGCTGAGGTGTCCAGGCTAGAAAGGTCAGTGTTGGAGGGTTCAGCAACCATCTGTAGGCTCTTGTAGGGTTTCTGACTTGTCCCTGCTCTGTCTCCTGCCATGCCAGAGCAGGAGCAAAGAGGAGGGAAGGGTGGAGAGAAGGCTGTGAGGATTTCTTGCAATGGGAAGGTAGGAGGGAATGGGGATGCTCCATGCAGAGTGACTCACTGGAAGAGGGATCTGTGGGTGCTGCCTGGAGCAAAGAGGGAAGAGAACACCAATGTGAGACCCAAGATGCCAACCTTTCCCACAGACATCCTGCTCTGTGCAGGAGAGAACAAGACTTGCCCTCCAGTGATGGGGGCAAGACAGGGCAGCAAATCTCTCACAAACTTCCCTCAACCACGATCTGGGTCCCAGGGACCCCTGCAGGCTGCTGTGGGCAGGAGCAGGGCAGAAAGGGAGGAATTTGCCTTCCCATCACCACTCCCCAGTGTCAGCCCAGAGAGGAAGAATTTAGGAATTGAAAAGTCCAGAATGAAAGGGAGTAAAGATGAATAGCCCAGTGAAGAAAGGGCTCTCTGGTCCTGCCTCACCTCTGCCTTTTCAGGGAAGATGCTGTTGCCATCAACCCCAGGGCAATGTGCAGTGAGAAGCAGAACTGTGCATGAAATTGTCCTGGAGGAGAGGGGTGGCAGAGCAGGCATTGCATTATGGTGCCACCTGGCATCACTTCAGGGTGACAGAGGTGACAGGAGGACATGTGCTCCTGCCCAAATATAGAATAATAGAGTCATAGAATTGTTTGGAACCTTAAAGCCCACCCAGTTCCACCCCCCTGCCATGGGCAGGGACACCACCCACTGGATCAGGGGGCTCAAAGCCCCATCCAGCCTGGCCTTGAACACCTCCAGGGATGGGGCAGCCACCACTGCTCTGGGTAACCTGGGCCAGGGCCTCCCCACCCTCACAGCAAAACATTTCTTCCTAAGATCTCATCTAAATCTCAGATCATCTCCGTGGCCTCCTCTGGACTCGCTCCAACAGCTCCAGGTCCTTCCCGTGCTGAGGGCTCCACAATTGGACACAGGGCTCCAGGTGGGGTCTCACAAGAGCAGAGCAGAGGGGCAGAATTCCTTCCCTTGCCCTGCTGGTCACCCTTCTGCTGATGCAGCCCAGGACTCGACAGTCACCGTGTCCACAGGCTGAGCAGATGTGGCTGGGCAGGAGCCAAAGCCTCCTGCCTTGACCCACACACACTTAGAGATCACCTGAGCTGTGTTTCTCACCAACTGCTGACACAACCAAGCTGCCTGGGAAAGAAAACCAGCTTCTGATTTCCAAGGCCTTTGACCATGAAAAGTCCCAGGGACCCTGCCAGCTTCCCAGGATGTCATTTGCATGGAGATGCTGTGACATTGCTCCACAAGTCTGGTAAAGGAGCAGGTGTCTTGCAGGAATCACCTCCACCATTCCCCAGGTTAGATTCCACAGGGGCTGACTTGATAAAGCGGGAGATAATGACAGCACAACCCAAACATAGCATGGGAGATGCTGAAGGGCTGACAAGTTGCTACAGGAATTGCTGTCACACAGGAGGAGCTTTCTGATGCCACAAGGTGACCCACTTACCAGTGCCTGCTGAAATGGGGGGGGAGGCTGTGCATGTGTGTGTGAGAGGGGCACAGGGAGGAGGCAGACAGCCAGGATTCAGTCCCTGTGGTGATTGACCTGGGTGGGATCAGCATTTGGTTCCTTTTTCCCCTGTGAAAGCAGGGTTGCAGAGCTTTTCCCAAAGCAGTTGTCACCTTTTGGATCATGCAGCCTCCTAAGTGGGACTTCTTGGGGCTGAAGTGAATTGTCCCTCACCAAAACAGATCTCGGAGCCAATGCCATTCCAATCATCTAAGAAGATGCTGTTATGGACGTTAAAACCAACAGATTTTATCAAAGCTGTGTCCAGGGATTGAGCAGTTCTGCTCTTGACCATGATCCAGAGGAGCCAGGAAGGATTTCATGGTGGTCAGCAAAGCAATAATTCCTGTAAGGAAGAATTTCCTCTCTTCTTTCCTCTGCAAGCTGCTCCGTACCTTGGTACCCAAGGATTTGGGGCTCATGTTTGTATATTGATGTCAATCATAGAATCACAGACTCACAGAATGGTTTGGGCTGAAAAGGACTTTAAAGCCTATCCAGTCCCACCCCCTGCCATGGGCTGGGACACCTCCCACTGGATCGTGGGGCTCAAAGCCCCATCCAACCTGGCCTTGAACACCTCCAGGGATGGGGCAGCCACCACTGCTCTGGGCAACCTGGGCCAGGGCCTCCCCACCCTCACAGGAAAACATTTCTTCCTAAGATCTCGTCTTTCATCACTTTCCCTTCAAATAAAATTATAAACCGTGCTCAGGATATGTCACATTCTTATTTCACCTTTTTCTTCCCGCAGAATCCCTCGGACAGTGGTGATGGGTCTTTGCTCTCTCCCTTCTGTGCTGACCCCTTTCTGGCTGGTCCTGGATTTTCTGCATTTCTTGGCACAGTGGTTTCCTGTGAAGCTCAGCATTTCACAATGAGAGAAAACACACAAGTAAAATGCCCCACAAGCTCAGGATTTTGGAGATGATCCCCAGGAACTTTCCCAGAATATCTGTGCTGTGAAAGAAATGCAGATCAATGGAAAACTCACAGGTAAAAATGCTGAGGCTTTAAAACAGCCTTATGAGCTCTGGACACTGCTGGCAGCAAGGTGGCAAAAGCAGTAAATGTAAACGGCTGCAATGTGAGGCTTTTAAAGTAATCTTTGCTTTGTCTTCCAGTCAATTTGCCAGTGTGGGGCTGAGGAAGTGGTGGAATTGTTCTTTCATGAGGTTGGGGTTGAAAAGACATTTAAACCAAGCAGGTATCAAGGGCAGAGAGCATTAAGCACCCTGAGCAAAGCCTCAAACTGACTGTCCCAGCCCTGCGGTCCCGCCTCTCCCTCCCCATTCAACCAGGACCCTGCGATGGGGAGCACAGGCAGACCTCAGGTTTCCAGGCTGAAGCTCCGAGGGCAGCACTGACCTAATTAGGCTCTGAAACAAACGGGAGAGAAAGACTTGCCACCGTATGGTACAGCAAGAAATCCTCTCCCTCTCTCCTTGCTCTTCTGGCCCCGGGGATTCATCCCAGGCAGGTGCTTCTTTGATTGCAGCAGGTTTTGAATCCTCTTCCCTCTCCTCGCGGGGATGCCACATGCTGTCTTCTGACCTCGTTAGCTTCTCCTCCTGTTCCACTTCCCCGCTCCGCACTCCCAGCCCCACGGATGTGCTAATTACTACAAAGCAATCTGCAGGAAGGCGCTCCTCGGAGCGGGTGAGGGGAGCCGGGAGAGGAGGCAGAGAGGCTGTCGGAGCACCGTGGGGGATCCAGCAAACTGGGGGAGCAGGGAGCTTGGTTGAAGCAATGCTGGTGTTAGAGCTCACACCGGGCTCTTCCCCTGCGTGGGTTGGTGCCCAGGGTGGTTTACGGTGTGCAAGAGGCGAGGTGCTCCCATGTGGTGGGGTTGCAGAGCACCCTGTGCTCCCTGCCCTCAGAGCCTTCTGTGGGGTCCCCATGTCACCCTGCTTGTGGGACCTGGTGTGTCTCAGCTGAGTCCAGGACACTGGTGTGCTGTGCAGAAACACTGTGAATCTCCAAGGCTGATCTTCACCATTTATCCATCTTCACCCAGCTCTGGGTTCCCTTAGGATTGATTCACACAGGCAGACTCGGCAGGTCTTGGGGAAGGGGCTGGAGAACAAGTCCTGTGAGGAGTGGCTGAGGGACCTGGGGTTTTCAGCCTGGAGAAGAGGAGGCTGAGGGGAGACCTCATCACTGTCTACAACTGCCTGAAAGGAGGCTGTGGTGAGGTGGGTGCTGGGCTCTTCTCCCAAGTGACAGGTGATGGGACAAGGGGAAATGGCCTCAGGTTGTGCCAGGGGAGGTTCAGATTGAATAATGGAAAAAATTTCTTCACTGAAAGTGTTCTCAGGCCCTGGCAGAGGCTGCCCAGGGAGGGGGTTGAGTCCCCATCCCTGGAGGTGTTCAAAAGGCAGGTAGATGAGTTTCTGAGGGACGTGGTTTAGTAAGGAACAGGTACAGTTGGACTTGATCTCGGAGGTCTTTTCCAACCAGATGATTCCATGACTCTATGATTCTGTGTTTTCACTTCAGGAGGGAACCACTCTCAGGTACCGTTTGAAGGAAATGCCCTTTCTCTCTGCTGTTATTCAGTATCCTTGTCTTTCAAAACTTTCAAAACTGTTCTCTTTCTTCCCTTTTTACTTCTATTTCCATTCCTTGTTTAATGCCCCCCTCAACAGCCCTTACCATTCTTAGACCTTTTTTTGCCTATGACTATGTGAAGAGCAAAGGTTGCTCTATCTGCTCGCACGTACTCACGTTCACCTCTCACCTCATTTATTTTGGATCTTGTTTTCTTTCTTTTCACTTTATATTCTCCTCTGTAACTTCAGAATTGTGGGCCACATCCAACAGTGACAGAAACCAAGCGTGATTCACTGGTGAACAGTTGCTGGAAACCTGGCGCTCTGTGCTGGTTCTTAAGCTTTACTTTTCTTGCATCATTTATATTCTGTAAAATAGTCTGTCAATTGTGTCACCTGCCTGCCTGGAATCTCAGCCCCAGACTGCTGGCAGCAATTCACAATGGAGGCTTGAAAGATCTTAAGTGACTGTTACACCCTTGACACTTTTGCTCCTTCCAAAAGCCATTCAGCTACTTTTTCTCCCAGAGACCTTCTCAGAGGTCACTGAGGACATTGAGTTTCTACATCGTGGTGTTTTGTTCCCATTATGATCCACGTCAGTACACAAAGGCAAGCAAAAAGATACTACAGCTTGTACTGGAGCGGTGCAGGAGGACAGATTGTGCATCGCCTCTCTCTGGTGAGAGGTCATTGTAAAGAAAAGCCTGTTTGAGTGGTTAAAAGCATCCTCACGTGCTTCGAGGGTGGGGACGCTGTCTCTGTGTCTTTGGATCCACCAACATGCTCAGGTGGGGCATGCTCTGTCCTCTGGGCTGTGCAGGCTGCTTCCAGCCTGGCTCATGGCACAGGCACTGCTGCCCTTGCTGCAGCCCAGGCTGCTCTCCTGTTGCTGCACCCACCCCTGGCAGAGGTGTCCTGGTAGGGATGCTACGCTCACTGTATCAGTATTTTCCTCTCTTAACCTACAGACCACTTCCAGGGGTATTGTCCAGGATGCTCCCAATGGCATGAATGCATGGTGGAGGCTTTTCCTGGACAAAGAAGCTCAAGCTCTTCCACACGTCTTGAAGAAGCCGTGCCCGCTGAGCAGAGCCACTGGGAAGCTGGGGGCACCTCTGCAGGTGCAGCAGTGGAAATGTGCAGGTTATTCAAACCTTGGAGAACACCTCCACGTTCTTCTCAGACAGCATGGTACTCTCTGAGACATGTTCTCTTCATCTCAGGGCATTTTCTCACCTCCCAGTCACTGGGGTTCTGCTGCCACTGCAGCAGACGGAGGTTTGCCCCTGACTGGAGGTGTCTCTGACCAAGCAGTTGGTGCTTCTGGAAGCCTTTGGTCCTTCCTCTCAAGGCTGAAGCTTCTGAGAAGGATGGGGAGGTGGGGCTGTTAGTCTGAAGCAGAGCTGGTGTCCAGCTGGTCACTGCCCCGCAGGCGAGCCAAGGCCTGCACTGGGCACATCAGGTGGCCCAGGGACAATTGCTGGCTTGGAATTGGTCTCTGCAGCACTGGCTCCACCTTATTTGCTGTCCTGCTGCTTCCCCTTTTGGGTTGAGAGGGTCTGAGACCTTGCAGGTCTGCTCTGCTCTCCATGGCCACCCATACACAGCTGAGACCACGCAGAGCTGTGGGTGCCCACCTCCACGCTGGCTCTGCTGCCCAAAGCTGCTGGGAGGTGCGTGGAGACCCCTGGCCAGTGGTGCCAGTGCTGGTGCCGAGCAGAGCCGAGCCAGGGAGCCCCAGCCCTGAGAAGTCCACTCAGCCTGACTCCCCCCCCCCCCCCCCCAGCCAGGTAGAAACAGCTTCTGGAGGGGGCACTGGGTGCAAAATGCGCTTACATGGAAGGTGTAAAAATGTCTCACTGCCTTGTGATGTTTGAGGAGGAGGTGCTGCTGCCACACTGGTATTTTTGGCGTGGTGTAGACCTCATCCTCTTTCCTACCAGCTTGTAATGACTCAGTTTTGAAGTCTATGCTGCGCTCTGTTTTTTCGTGGGGCTTGCAACTGCCCTGGCAGAGGAAGGGGAGTCACTCAGGGTGTTTGTCCCACTCTCCACCCTGATCTTGGGACCAGCCTCTGAAGACAGCAGCACAGGGTGGGATGAGACCACCTCCAATCATAGCTGGTCTATCCTGAAGAAGGGAAAGTTCCTCTCTCTCCTTACAAGCTCCGAAAAGGACCCAAATTCCAAACTACCTGATCACTAGTTAGACGGGACAAATGCCACCTACATCTTAGTTCTGCTCCCACTAAAATATTTATCTAACAGGCAGCTCTGGAGTTGTTTCACAGACAGTGTGGTATCTGAATGCACGTGAATGGGAGGTGAGTCAGCACCTCCTCCCCAATCTGTTTGCAAAGGGCACATCCACAGCGTGACCAGATCCTGTGTTGACAAGATGATGATAAACCCTCCAAGCCTCTGTGGGACGCAGAGTTTCTAAAGCACATCCAGATGCCAGAGCAAGGACAGGATGCTCCTGAATATCTCACTAAATATGGTCACTGGGTATCTCGCTGAACGAACTGTCAAGGCCGGGTGGTAGATATCTTCAGGAGGGCACTTGCATCCTCTGTGATGCAAAGGTCCACACGGAGATCCTCTGTGCCACCCAGCAGGTCCCGTTCCAGAAAGCCAGCACCTCACTGGGCTTGTTTAAGGAGAACCATGGAAATATCAAAATATTTGAAATTGTCTGTTGAAATAAAAAATTATCCATCATCTGCTTAACTTGCAAAACAGCAATGAAAGGGCACAAGGTGTGTTGGAAAATTCAGGATGCAAACTACAGGGAAATGTCTTCAGTTGCAAAAACCTAACGTTATTTGCAACTGGTGATGGAAATAGCATTTGGGGGGGAAGATCTATGCAGCAGCCATTGGAAAATGGGAGTGAATATTGGCTTTATCTCACATGATGCATAGGCACTGCAAAACACAAACCAGTTCCCATTTGGTTTTGAATTTTTTGGACTGTTGTGTTTTCATCTGCTTTTCTTCATTTACCAAGCTTTTCAGACTTCCAGATCTTAATTTAACAGTTTTCCCTTTTTACAGATTTACTTTTCATTTTGTAGATTTAACCTTTCAAGGTTTATCACAGGGAAATGTTCACAGAAGATGGCTTTTTCTAGACTCTGATTTCAGAAGACTCTTAAATTGGATTCTCATCATTAGTCAGCATTGCTGTGTATGCACTGAGGCTCCCCAATCATCATTTTGCCTTTTTCAAGGCTAACAAAGATGAGGATGATGGAGTTTGGTTTTCAGAGACGAATACAGTCTTCCTTGGGTGTGTCCCACTTCAGGCTCCTGGTCTTCCCATTTCTTTTTACACAGGGGGCTTCTTATGTCCATTCTTATCTCAAAGAGTGGTGGAATGTGACTCCGTTCTCAGGAGAACAGACCTGCTCAGGGTGGCTCAACTCATACCAAGGTACAAATCAGACCTGAGTCCACCTGTAGCATGAATTTTTATAGTTTAGGTACAAAACAGAGATTTTGTGAAGTGCAACAAAAATGAAAATAAGATGCATTTAAAGGAATTCATCAAAGCCTGTCAGCAGTGACCCAGGTGGCCAAGAGGGCCAATGGCATCTTGGGCTGTGTCAGACACAGCGTGGGCAGCAGGAGCAGGGCAGGGATTGTGCCCCTGCACTCAGCACTGGTGAGGCCACACCTCGAGTACTGGGGTCAGTTCTGGGCCCCTCAGTACAAGAAGGACATTGAGGGGCTGGAGAGTGTCCAGAGAAGGGAACGGAGCTGGGGAAGGGGCTGGAGAACAAGTCCTGTGAGGAGCAGCTGAGGGAACTGGGGCTGTTCAGCCTGGAGAAGAGGAGGCTGAGGGGAGACCTCATCACTGTCTACAACTGCCTGAAAGGAGGCTGTAGTGAGGTGGGGGTTGGTCTCTTCTCCCAAGTGACAGGTGATGGGATGAGAGGAAACGGCCTCAAGTTGTGCCAGGGAAGGTTCAGATTGGACATCAGGAAATTCACAGGCCCTGGCAGAGGCTGCCCAGAGAGGTGGTGAAGTCTCCATCCCTGGAGGTGTTTAAAAGATGGGCGGATGAGATGCTGAGGGATCTGGTTTAGTAGTGGACAGGTACAGTTGAACTCAATGATCTCAAAGGTCTTTTCCAACCAAGTGGTTCTTTGATTCTATAATTCACTTGGATTTTAGTGCAGGGGTGATACAGAGCCGAAGGAAACACTCGCGCTGCATTAGGGAACTTTTTCTGCTCTACAGTATCTCATGGAAAGAAGAGGTAGCACTTGTTCTCCTCGTGATTGTCACTGATTTCTGAGTGGTACTGAAAGAGACACAGATTTTTTTTGTGCAAATATTTTACGTCTGACAAATTCCTGACCCAGATGAGAAAATGTCCCCTCTAAAGAGCTCAAGAGCTGTTTACCAATGCCAGCTCTGCTTCAGGGAAGGAGAAGATGCTGTGGCTGCCCCAGCAAGGAGAGTTGTTTGCCTGCCATCCTTTGCAGGGTCACGGAGACACTGAGGTATAACTGGCATGTTAACTTGCTCCTTTCTGTCCCTGCTTCTCAACAGGGTTTACCCAAGAAAGCACTCAGTTTTATTTCCACAGCACTTTTGTGCCTGGCAGAGGGAGCCTGTGCTGCACAGCACCTGCAGAAACCTCTGCCGAAGCAGCAACACTCTGCTGACAAAACAGATCCCATCCTTTAATGGTCTTTGCAGGTATCAAAGGATGCTTTGTTAATGGACCAAAATCTCTCCCTCGAGCTCAGAAGCAATAAAAGAAACGGCTGAACCAAGAACCCCAAGAGGAGGTCATGCTGAATAGCGCATTGTGCTCAATGACTCTTTAAACACTTCCTGGTCTCCCAGAGGATACTGATCCTCCATCCCTCATCCCTGGTCTCTCTGGTGTGATTTCTCTGACCTTGAGTGATGTTCCTCCTCCTCTATACAGGTGAAGTTTAAAGACAACATCTTCATTGTGGCCACATGGCCCTTTGTGCCCAGCCATGGTTGCTCCTCAGGTTCAAGATCCAAGGTGCCCAGGTCACCTTTGAAGCTGTGAGAAAAGAATCAGCCTCTCAGGGGGGTTTGGAAATGCTTCTCCCAAAGTCTGTGCAGATCACAACGTGCGCTGTCCAGCCTGATATTCACCCAGCAGCTGAACTGAAAGAGGTCTAGGGTGTAAATGGCAGGAGGAGGAGGAGAAAATGTCTAGACAGAGCAAAGGATATTTGTCAGAATATCAGGGAACAGCAACACAGAAACTAACGGGATTCAAGCTTGCCATCCTGAAAGGCCAGCCCGATCCCTTACAGTGAATCACAGAATCACAGAATGGTTTGCGTTGGAGAGTGACCTCAAAGCCCATCCAGTTCCAACATCCTGCCATGGGCAGGGACACCTCCCACTGGATCAGGGGGCTCAAAGCCCCATCCAACCTGGCCTTGAACACCTCCAGGGATGGGGCAGCCACCACTGCTCTGGGCAACCTGGGCCAGGGCCTCCCCACCCTCACAGCAAAACATTTCTTCCTAAAATCTCATCTCAATCTCCCCTCGTTCAGCTGAAAAACATTGCCCCTCATCCTATCCCTGCGCTCCCTGATCAAGAGTCCCTCCCCAGCTTTCCTGGAGCCCCTTTCAGTACTGGGAGGCTGATCTAAGATCTCCCTGGTGCACAGTCCCCATGACTTTCATCCAAGTTTTCTGTAGGACCTGCTCTGGGCTCCAGGTATCCATCCGGATGGCTGTGTTGCGTGGGGACATCTGCCCGTGGTGGTGGTGCTGCCATTGTCTGTCAGCAAGCACCCACCACAGGAGGACACGAAGCTGGAGCAGCCAGTGACACCTCTGATAAAAATCTTCAAAATGCAATAATGCATTGGGCTGACAGGGATAATCCACACCTCCTCTCCCAGGCGGGTGAGGCTCAGCAGGAGCTCAGTGCCTTTCCTCCTTCTGAAGCACGTGGGACGTTCCTGTGCCCCCTCACACCTGTGCTGAGCCCTGTGCACCACATCCCGCTGGCTCTCCCCGAGGCTGAGCTCCTGCATTCCTGGGTTGGTGTGCCTGTCCTCCCTGAGAGTTGGCACCGGGTTCAAATGCTGCAGCTGGGAGGTTAATCAGCAACTGCAGAGGGAGTACGAAGGAAAAAACACACGTCCCTTTCAATTACGTTTGCTTAAATTCACTGCAATGAGTGGAGGGCCGTAACACTCAATTATTCCCAGCAATCAAATTAAATTTATGCTCGTCATTAAAGAGTCACCACTTGCCCACGGCTGCCTCGTTGGGAGCGCTGATCACCACTGGGTTATCACTGGGGGGTGGTGAATGAATTCTTGTGCATGCTTTATCCTCAGTCAATCTTTGAGGAATTCACTTGCTGGCTTTTTAAAGCTGTTCTCGTCATAGGATTTGGAAAATACCCCCCAGTCTGATGTATTGTAAAAATGACTGAGAGTATGATGTGAGTTGTAGTCTAAAGGAGAAAAATCAAAGCAGTCCAGCCTGTTTCCTTCTTTTAAAGCCAAACCCAGCAACTTCAGCTGGGCAGGAAGGTCTGAGCAGGCTGCAGTCTGGGGGTGACCCACTCGACTGCCCCTCTGCTCAGCTCTCATGAGACCTCACCTGGAGCTCTGTGTCCAGCTCTGAAGTCCTCAGCACAGAAAGGACTTGGATTTGTTGAAACAAGTTCAGAGGAGGCCACAGAGATGATCCGAGGCCTGGAGCATCTCCCATACGAGGACAGGCTGAGAGAGTTGGGGTTGTTCAGCCTGGAGAAGAGAAGGTCCCGAGGAGACCTTAAAGCAGCCTCCCAGTGCCTACAGGAAAGCTTGGGACAAAGACCTGGCAAGGCCAGTTGTCACAGGGCAAGGAATAGGGGTTTAAACTAATGGAGGGGAGATTCAGACTGGATACAAGGAAGAAATATATTCCTGTGAGGGTGGTGAGGCACTGGCACAAGTTGCCCAGGGAGGTAGTGGAGGCCCCATCCCTGGGACATTCAAGGCCAGAACATTTCAAATGTGACTAAGACAAGACCTTGAGCAACCTGCTCCAACTTTGAAGCTAGCCTGACTTGGAGCAGAAGGTTGGACTAGGTAACTTCCAAAGGTCCCTGTCAGCCTAAGTCTGTTATGATTGGTTTTACATTCAACCCATGACTCTCTTGAGCATGAAATTTGACCTCAAATCCATCTCGTTAGGCACCCAGTCTCCCAGGGCATTTAATGTAGCCTGTAAATTTGTGCAGTTGGCAGGGGATGATGGCTTCATGTGGGACCCCTCCCTGGAGACCTTCCAGTGCTGGTACTCATGGTGTTCTCAGAGAGCAACCTCCTTTCCCTGTGCTCTGGCTCATCCTCTCTCCCTGGGAGTGTGTGTCCGCAAGGTACCATGGACAGTTGTGAATTAGGAAAGCTGATGGTTTCCATGACCCAAACCACCCTCCAAACAGGGGACTGGCACTTGCACTGCCTGTACAGCACCCAGGGCGTTGCAGCACCAGCTGAGGCACCATCCAGGCTTGCACCATTTTATTATTAGCAAATGCTCATCGTGAAATATCATTAATATAATTGCACAGGCAAAGTCTTGGTCTCCAGTGGGACAGAGAGAAGCCCGTGCTCTGTGGACCTGCCGAGAGCATCAGAGTTGCAAACTGCAGTGGCTGAGCTTGGCTATGCTCTGTTTTATCCCAGTTTCTCAGGACATCCAGGACCTCACACAGTGAGCCCCAAAGAGCAACTGCAAGCGAATCTGGATGTGTCCAGCTCCTGTGTTTCCTCACTGGCAGGGGAAGTAGCTTTAACCATTCCTTTACCTGCGACCATGGGTTTTCTGCAGTTGACACTGTGGGGCTGTGTTTTCAGCAGAGACAAAGCCAATCCTGGATACATGGACAGACTGGGGTCTGAGAGGCTGGAGAGCAGCCCTGAGGAGAGGAACCTGGGGGTTCTGGTCAATGGCAAGTTGAACACAAGCCAACAGTGAGCCCTGGCAGCCAAGAGGGCAACCCTGTCCTGGGGGACATCCAGCAGGGAAGGGCCAGCCGGGAGAGGGAAGGGATTGTCTCGCTCTGCTCTGCACTGGGGAGGCCCCACCTCGAGCACTGGGGGCAGTTTGGGCACCACAGGATAAAAAGGACATCAAACTATTGGAGAGTGTCCAGAGGAGGCCCCAAAGCTGGTGAAGGGTCTGGAGGGGCAGTGTGTGAGGAGAGGCTGAAGTCCCTTGGTCTGTTCATCCTGGGGAAGAGGAGACTGAGGGGGGATCTCAGAGCTGTTTGCTGCCTTCTCACAAGGGAGGGAGGGGAAACAGGGGCTGAGCTCTGCTCTCTGGTGACCTGTGATGGGACTGGAGGGAATGGCAGGAAGATGTGCCAGGGGAGGGTTAGGTTGGATATTAGGAAGAGGTTCTTCCCTCAGCGGGTGATGGAGCACTGGAACAGCTCCCCAGGGCAGCAGTCACAGCACCCACTCTGCCAGCATTCCAGGAGCATTTGGCCAATGCCCTCAGCCCCACGGTGTGAATGTTGGGAGTGTCCTGTGTAGGGACAGGAGTTGGGCTCGATGGTCCTTTTGGGTCCCTTCCAGCTCGGGTAATTCTATAATTCTATCATGATATTAACACTGTGACTGCCTGGCTTGGGGGGGCAGCAAGTCTGGGTGACAAATGGAGTTGAACAGGAGGATTTATGCATTTATGCATTAATGTATTTGCTATGGTTTGGCTGCAAAAGATTATCTCCTCT
Source organism: Dromococcyx pavoninus (assembly GCA_033558185.1). Classification (NCBI taxonomy): domain Eukaryota; kingdom Metazoa; phylum Chordata; class Aves; order Cuculiformes; family Neomorphidae; genus Dromococcyx; species Dromococcyx pavoninus. The sequence goes on along the minus strand of JAUMJL010000035.1, from coordinate 209,182 downwards.
GCGTCTGGACTAGTCTAATGCTGGCCTGATCCTGTTAACCGGGTACCACAGATGTTTAAACAAAACACACCCATAATCTCAAATTGAAAAATGAAAGAAACTCAAAGAGGTTTTCAAAGGTCACTTGAGCAAAGCTGAAGGCAAGCACAGCAAAGCAGGTCAGTATCTTCTATTTGGATCTGGTTTTAATGTATTTTTCTTTCCTGTTCATACGAAGTGGTTACGTTCACACACACAGCTCATCTACCACTCTAATACATATTAGGTCACCTGGCATGCAGAGTTGAAAATCTTTAGCACATTAAAATTAGAGCTGAAATTCTGCCTCACGTGGGAGACTGGGTCAAAATTTGCTCTAAAGCCCTGTCCCACCACATCTGGCAGGATGGGAGGATTGGAGCTGGGATCTGAGCTGGAGCACGGACTCACTGCATGCCTTGCAGGGCTGGGAGCTGAGTGCACCACCATCCCTTCCCTGCCTTCTCTACTCACATTCAGGAAAGGTCTAAACTGCCCTGAGTTTTTCTGAACCCTGTTAACATCTGAAATTTCTCCACCTGCCTTCTTCCTTGCTACTGGAGGAGCCCAGCTGCCCCATCACTGATGTGAGTGTGGAGCAGGGTATGGTTTGGCTTAAGGGCCAAGAGTCTGCTCATCTGAGGAGGAACTGTTGGGTAGTGGCTGCCTCTAAACAAGAGCAGATGAAAAAAGTGCTGGAAGAAGGTTAAGAAATGACAGTAGATTCCTCCAAGGCTGGGAAATATGATGAGAGTCATTGACCTTCCGTCCAAACAAGGAACTGAACAGGAAAGAATGTTTTAATACAAGTTCAGTTCATGCCAAACATATTCTGGGCTGCATCAGAAGAAGTGCAACCAGCAGGTCAAGGGAGATGATTCTATCCCTCGACTCTGCTCTTGTGAGACCTCATCTGGGGCCCTGCATCCACTTCTGGAGTCCTCTGCACAGGAAGGACATGGAGCTGATGGAATGAGACCACGAAACGATCCAAGGACTGGAGGATCTCCCATACAAAGACAGGCTGAGAGAGTTGGGGTTGTTCAGCCTGGAGAAGAGAAGGCTCTGGAGAGACCTTAGAGCAGCCTCCCAGGACTGAAAGGGACTCCAGGAAAGCTGGGGAGGGGCTCTTGATCAGGGAGTGCAGGGACAGGATGAGGGGGAACAGTTTTCAGCTGAAAGAGGGGAGACTGAGATGAGATCTTAGGAAGAAATGTTTTGGTGGAGGGGAGGGTGGGGTGGGGAGGCCCTGGCCCAGGTTGCCCAGAGAAGTGGTGGCTGTCCCATCCCTGGAGGTGTTCAAGGCCAGGTTGGATGGGACTTTGAGCCCCCTGATCCAGTGGGAGGTGTCCCTGCCCATGGCAGGGGGTTGGAACTGGATGGGCTTTGAGGTCCCTTCCAACACAAACCGTTCTGTGGTTCTGTGAATATTACTGTCATATTTAAGAAGTCATTTCTAGGGATGTCAGAACACCAGTTGCATTTGAACAAGATAAGAGAAACTCTGCGTTCTTGAGGAAAATGTGACAGAAAAGCACCAGCACAGAGCCATGTTGTGCCTGGTGCCACACAGGTGTGTGGCAGAGGAAATCCTGCCTGAAGACTTCTTTTAGTAAGTCAACCACAGTGTCCATTTTTGAGACATAAGGGGAAGTGGAAGGGACCTACCTATGACCACAGAGAAAGACTGAGCAGCATCTGGACCTGAGTGTGGGTCTAGAGGACAGATCAGCGCCCTGCTTGTGTCACTGATACTCAAAATTAAAATATGTCATAACTGTGGATGGATAAAACATTGGAAAACAAACTCATGCTTACTCAGTGGCTACAGTGGGAATCAACTGCTCTAACTGAGTGCACAGGTCTCCTTGGCCTTGTGCTTCGTAGTTCATCAACTACTTCCACATACAGTAACTTGGGATCAACTGGAACTTGCACAGACCACATGGCTCTGGGATGGAGGATGGAGGATGGAGATGTGTCTCTGACTCTGTGAACCTTCTCTGTGGGTCTGAAGGAGAGCTGTTCTCCATCAAACTCTTCCCCTCACCTCAGGAGTGCAGTGCAGCAAGTGGGGTATGATTTCCGTGCAACCCACCAGAGTTTTGTGTCCCATCCCACTGGGATGGGCTTTTGTGGAAGCTGTGGGGAAAAGGAACTGAGCTTACCAGGTCCTAGAATCACAGAGAGACAACACTGAGGGCAAAGACTTATGGAGGTCTTCAGTCTAAACTACCCCTTGGAGCAGGACAACCTCAACATTAAATCAGGTTGGCTAGGGCTTTGTTGAGCTGGACCTAAAAAAATTCTAAAAATGAAGATCTTTTGCCTCTCCCAGCACTCTCCTAGGGAGGAAAGTTTTCCTGGTGGCCACCCTGAACCTCCTGAACCTGGATCTGTGACTTCTGCCCCAATTACTTCACCTGACACTACTGAGAAGGGTTTGGTTGCAACAGGTTTGTAATTCCAACTATAGAATCACAGAACCATTTAGGGTGGAAAAGACCTTTAGGATGATCAAGTCCAACCGTAAACCCAACCGTAAACCCAAATGCAGATTGCTGCCCTATCATCTCTTTGCCCACCTCCCTCACTCTCTCCTTTTTGGTCGGTGCCTCAGGTTCCTGACCAGCTTGGTCACCCTTTACTGGCTCCACACTGGTTTCCCCACATCCCTCTTGATGTAGGAGTTCAACACCAGGAGCGCTGTTTCAGGTGTGGCCTCTGTTGATCCCGTTTCCAAGGTCCCCATGGGTCGATGTCCCACCGTTTTTCATATCGTCCACTCTCCTCCTCCCAATTTTGTGACATATGTGGGTGACCTTTGTCTCACTGGCCACGTGTTGAGTGATGTGGTCCCAGATATCAGCTCAGGGTGGGCACTCATCTCCAATCCCCAAGCAGACATCAGTGCATCGCTCACTGCCATTTCCATCTGTTTCCAACCACTCAAAGAGCCGGATTGCCCAGCCTGTTCTGCCTCAGCTTCCAAATGAAGATGCTGCAAGACATCATTTGTGCCGTCATCTCCACCAGAATTTCAAACACTCTTACACCCACAAATGTGTTTGGCATTGCAATCACTCCACAGATTCCCTGTGAGCATCATTTACCTCCTGAAAATGGCTTTGGGATGCTTTTCAATGTGAATAAGTGGGTTCATACTCCTATTTTTCCAAGTAAAACTACCCACTGGTTTTACTCCAGATTTGCACATTCATTTTTCTTTCTCTGAAATCCTGCTCTTGGGGATGAATTTAAAATCTGTAAAACACAGGATTTGTAATTTGATTGAATGTTTCCAATCTGGTAATTGTGAACTCAGCCTGAGCCACAGCCACGGGAGCTGCACCGCTCGTTCCCTGCTCCCTCACCAAGCCAGGGGAAAACACTGAGAAGGTTTTTTCACCTTATGCATTTTCTCATGAAAATACATATTCATGGTAGTTTGATATACGAGCCCACATGGGTAAATATATTTGCATGAATATTCAGATGAGACTATTTGCACGAGTAATTAGCAGAGGTTTGTTTTTCACAAGTGTTTATTTGGAAGGAAGTGTTTTTCTGCCTAATATTCATGAATAAAAGAGGTCACGAACGCAATCAAAATGGTTCATGAGGATTAGTCTGCAAGAAGATTTCCCTGTGAGTCTGTAGTGTCTCCACTCACCTCTGGTGAGTGCAAATCCTGCGGAGCTCTGACAAGGCCTTTCCAAGGATGCAGGATCATCTGGAGTGCTGATGGAGGCATTACTGTGGGTTCCCTAAAGCACTGAGCTTCAGCCTGTAATTAACAGTAATGAGAAATAAGAATATTAATTATAATAAAATAATCCTTGCTCAGCACGAGCCCCTGAGTCTGGGCTGACACCTGCTCCTTATCCTCGAGGTGCCATTCCCAGTTAATGCTGCCTGAGCCCGTTAAACCGAATCCACAGGACAGGGCACTGTTGTGTTTCTTATGAACCCAGGAGTCTTATTGCAAAGTTGCTGTTTAAGTCTTCTCTTCCACTCATGAAGAGCACGGCTCTGAAAGGTTCTGGATTTAGCATCTCATGAGCGTTTGTCCAGTGCCCTCAGTCCCACGGTGTGAACGTTGGGGTTGTCCTGTGCAGGGACAGGCGTTGGACTCAATGATCCTTTTGGGTCCCTTCCAACTTGGGTAATTCTATGATTCTATGAGCCTGTGGGGTTTTGAACCAGGTAGGTTGGATTGATAAAGCTGATCAAAGAAAGACATTGGCCAGGTATCTGCAGGAGCTGGGTTCCACAGTCCTGGGGTCTTTCAAAACCCAAAGTAAAGCCAGAATGACCAAATATTGGTGCTGTATGTTTGAGTGCTATGAGACCATCACTGCCTTCCTCGGGGGTTCCTCCCCCAAAAAGCCACTGTCCACCTCCCGTTATTGCCAACCAGCCTGGCCAGGAGCTCCTGACGTGCAGAAGGGTAACTCCAGCCTCCAGATAAAGCACAGCCAGAGCAGGTTACTCCAACAACTGTAAAGAGCTCCTAGGAATGATGGGAGGACCTTGAGCATGCAAAGAAAACTCATCATGGGCCCTGCAACTGGAAGATGTGAAGAAGAAATGGGAGATCCTGACCTGAGGATGAACTCAGGGCTAATCTGGTCTGCAGGTATTCCAGTACTGTCCTCTGTGGAGTGGTTTGGATAAGGAACGAGGCAGAGGTTCTTTGTTGGCTGAAAGAGAGATTGGAGCTGGGGTGTGTGAGACTCCAGTTTCCTGGCAGCAGTAGAGGAAGAGCACGAACAGGAGAGACCATCATAACGTTGGCTTTCCAAGAAGGGGAGTATAAGATATTTTTGACTCTGATGGAAGTCTTACCAGGAACTGCCTCCAAATGGAAAGTGTCCAGATAAGGTTTTCTGGAGTGATCCAAGGCCCAGGAAAGATCTCTTACAGCGGTGTAACTACTGCTCAATCAAATCATTTTAATAACGAAAGGAGAAAGATACAGCTTGTAATAAACGTAGGTGGATGAATGGCAAATTGATTTCTGCTGGGTCATTAATTTAGTAATAAACTACATAACAGTATCCACTGAGAGGGAGCTGCAGCAAGGCAGATTCAACCTGGAAATTGTTGTTAAAGCTGCTGACTGCCTGGTCAGTTTATCAGGTGTGGGCTCAGTCTCATGGTCTCGTGACACGGCTCTCAAATCTGTTTTGACATCTCTTCATAGGCTCAAGAATGCCCTGAGTTGGAAGGGACCCACAAGGACCATCGAGTCCAACTCCTGTCCCTGCACAGGACAACCCCAACATTCAGACCGTGGGGTTGAGGGCATTGGCCAAATGCTGCTGGAATATTGTCAGGCTGTGACTGCTGCCCTGGGGAGCTGTTCCAGGGTTCCATCACTGGTTGGGGGAAGAACCTTTTCCTTAGGTCTAACCTAAACCTCCCCTGGCCCAGCTTCCTGCCATTCCCTCAGGTCCTGTCATTGGTCACACAAGAGAAGAGCTCAGCACCTGATTCTCCTCCCTCCTTTGTGAGGAAGCAATAGACAACGATAAAGGCCCTTTTCAGTCTCCTCTTCCCCAATATCTGGTTGGATTCAAAGGGAACAGAGGTTTTCTACAGGAACAGTTGCAACACTGCTGCTGCTGTGCAGGTGCTCGGATGAGCCTGGAAAAGCTTTGCTGGTGCAGGCAAAAGGATCCCTATGGCAATAGAATTCCTTTATAGTGCGGGGCTCTCTCTAAGGAAAAATAAGACACTGAGAAAAGCAATCAATGCTGATATAAATCTTTCTATGCCCAGGTGCAGAATATTTTGCTGGCAGGGGAATGTCCCCAAAGCATCACAGCCCAGGTACACCAGCAGAGCTCCTGACGTGGCAGTGGTCTTGCTGTTGCCCCCCAGGTGCCCCCTGGCATTCATGGGTGCTACAGCCGCTGTCCCGCTGTGCCCCCCACACACAACACCTCTCTCCTGAGGCACCACGGCAGAAATCACAGATGATCGACTCCAGTGACAACCTCAAATGAAAGCAAACCTCAGCCAGCAGGACACACCTGGCGGCCAGGGGAGAGGGAGGGAGCCTGGCACCACCTCTGCCTGCTCTGGCCCCTGCTGCCCCTTCCTGAGGAGCTCAGCTGGTGCACCAAGAAGGGCTCCTAAGAGGCCAAGTCCTCATGTTGTTCCTGCAGCCCAAAGTCACAGATTAATGGGAGTTACTGAAGTTTACTTGACTTTACAAAACAGGGAGTTGTAGCTTTTGGGCCATTGCTGCGTTTAGGAGTTCCCCATGTGCTCTTTTGGTGCCATCAGCAGCTCACAGCTCATCCAAAAGCAGCTCCAGGAGAAGGATGTGAGCTCAGAGGGTGAACTGGAGATCGGTGCCCTACTTAGCTGGCATTTGTATTTGTCAGTAAGTGGGACACTCAATAACCTGAGCTCTGACAGTCTTCACATCCCGTATGGAGGGATGTCAATCATCCTGGCTTACACTGAACACCTTCCCAGGCATCTGGGCCATGTTATAATATCCCAGCAACGCCAAATTACGAACATGAACCGCACATGCTGATCTCTTGATCCTGTCTTACTTCCCTTTTGGACAGCCCCTGGGGGGATGAAAAAATGTCTTTTGTGAGCATAAGAAAATGAGAAACCATGTGGGGGGGGAGGGTGGAGTGAGCAGACATCGCCCTCAGTCCCTTCTGAGCCAACTATGGATTTTTGCAATTGATTGGAGAACCTCTTTAAGGCCATTTTCAGTCTCTGCTCCAGTAATAATCATAATGGAGACATCCAACAGTGGCAAATGGAATTGCAAAAGAGGAAATCCTTTGACGTTTTGTGTGCTTCTCAGTTTGCACTATGACCTGGTCCCACCTCTCTGGATGAGATGGGATTGAACTGGACCTGCTGGCCAAGGGGCACAGGGGCAGTGACTGCAGAGAGAGCACTGATCCCCAACTCATTCTGCTCTGGGCCAGCGTGTGGGACCTCCTCAGGAGACACATGGAAACCCCTGGGCATCTCAGACCAAGTCAGAGGTGAATTGTACATCTCAGAGTAGCTTCTGGTTTATTTTTCTCCTGAGAGTGAATTTAGTGAAGGTGGAGGATGTTTTCCTGACTGTACTGGGGATGGGATTCTCTGCATGCAAAACCTGTTGGTGTAGCCCAGGCTCCCTGTGCCCCCTTCACTGTGCAGCTCCTGTCTGTGGTCAGGAGCTCAGGTCAGTGCAGAGCTGTGGATGTACCTGGAGGCACCCACAGATCCATCTCTTTTCAGACAAGGGTGCAGCTACTTGAGCAAAGAACACAATGGAAGCTTCTTTCTATCTCTATGACACAGAGATGGAAGGGACCGGCAGCACCTTCTGAGAGATGCTCAGCATCCCAAGGGCTCAGTCAAACCCTGCTGTCTCTTTGGGAAACTTCTCCAAGAAACTGTTTCGGCCTCATGGAGCACCAGAACACAAACTGTGAGCCACAAGCCTTCTCAGTCTGGGCAAGATCTGACGAGAGGAGCTGGAAAGACCCTTTTCCAAGCAGAATTTTAGGAAATGGGCATACATTAGAGCCCTGCTACATCTCCCCTGCCACAATGACCTCCAGGTGACCTTGCTTCCCAGTGTGAGAGTAGCAGCAGAAGTGGTTTCAGTCCACTGCAACTGGAATGGACTGGGCAGTTTGCCAAGCAAATATCTGCTGGGTTAATCACTGTGCAAATCTAATCAGGAACTGGAATGTGCCAGGCTCATTACTGAAATTAAATTCACCTCCAATTAAAGAGAGAGCTACAAGCTTCCATCATGTAGAGGTGCCCCCAGGCTGCCCCTCCCAAACCCAACATCAAATCCAGTCCTGCTGAACTGCAGGTTTGCTGAGCACTGGAGGGATTTCCAGGTGTAAGGAAGTGAATTGCTGCTTGTTCTTTCCCCTGAGGCTGTGTAAGGAGTTTGCTGATGCCCTTAAAAAGTCACCTTGCAAGTCAGAATTAACTTCAGTGATAGGGTTTCCAAGGAGCACTTGCCAAGAGAAATCTGGGGACACAGTAACTGGAACGTCTCCCATGGCAGGATTGTTCCTGGGAGCTGTTGACACCTTTACAAATTCTCACCTTCACATGCTGAATCTTTCCTTGGGACCCAGGTGCCTCGAGTCTGCACTTCAGAGTCCAAATTAAAAAAATCAGTTTGTGATGAGAACAGCCAGGCTGCAAATTCCAGCAGGTGAAGATGCAGAGATGCTGACTGAAAAGCTGTTCAGGCTTCATTTGCCCCTTTGGTTTATACAATTAGATGTGCACAGCCTAATTCCATCATTGCGACCCTCAACATCAGCTCTTTCTCCATCTGTGCTTCACCTGGGCATTATCCAATTTCAGGGAAGAACTTTCAATATCTTAGGTCAAACGATGTGTCTGTAACTGAAATCCAGCTCTGGGGCCTCGACAGGACTGCAGATGTATGATAGAACTATAGAATGGTTTGGATTGGAAGGGATCTTAAAGATCATCCAGTTTCAACCCCCTGCCGTGGGCAGGGACACCTCCCACTGAGAAGGATTCCTGTAATTCCTGTCCTTCTCTCCTCCTATATTCCAAGAAGAAACAATCCACAAAAGCTTGGACTTGGCTTTCACCTGGAGATGGGCAGCATGGATGGAAACCTTGAAGACTTCTCATACACATCCTTGTTCCTCTCACATCTTCCACGCTACTCTGAGTCACAGTATTCCCAAAATCCTGGCTAGGGTCTGAGCTCCTCCAGCCTTATGGCCAGGAAGCAGCACCAGGTAACACTGAGAAAGGAGCCACTGTTGGGATAACTGAGTAGCTCTGGACTGTGGCCCTGGGATAGACTGTCTAACCTGGACATTGCAGCAGGATCCCTCGCTCTGTGCACCCAAGTTGGCACCTCACGTGGTGATGACACCTCCTCAATGCAAGTGACAGACCCTGCCATCAGTTCAGGGACTGTTCTGCAGCTGAGGAGTGAAAGATCCAAGACATGGGGCCCTGCAGGCCTGGTGGAAGCTCTGCCCCGTGCTATGGCTCAGGCCTGATGCTGGGAACTGCATTTCAAACAGAACAGAGCTCTTGCTCCAAATAATACACCAGTAGAGGCCTTTGATAACCTATTTACAGCAAAACCAAAGGACGTTTCCACATGAGGGCCTGGGTTCAACAGGAGGAGCAGGAGGGGGATCAGAGCACCTGGGGTGTTGGGGGATCCACCTGCACTGCAGGTTCATCCCAGGCTTCAGACCTGGGACCGCAGGCTCTCAGCAGCATCTCCAACATCCAGGGCTCTCAGAAGGGTGCTCTGCCCTCCTCCATCCTCTGTCCCTCCTCCACCCTCTGTCCCTCCCTCTTTAACAAAAAGCAATTAAAAACCCTTCGGGCCCCTGGTGGGTGACCCCTCTGCTGGGTGGGCACCTGGTGGGAGAGCTGGGGACACGACTGCCCAGCAGACCCTCGCTCTCCTCGGGTACCACATCCTCCAGAGACAGTGGTCAGAATTCCAAATCCCTGCCCTAAAGCAAACAGGAAAGACTTTTAAGCTGACATCTCCCACATTTTGACCAAGCTGAGGTGGCTGAGGAGAAAATCATCCCTCTGTTTGTTTTATAAATTCCATTTAATAGGTCCATCTCCACAGAGAAAAAAAGGTATTTTAAATATTATCAAAATTAAACACTTTTATTTAATCTGATATCTACACACATTTACAACACTGTCAGCTCTGTCTATAGGAGTGATTCAGAAATAATTAGGATTTTTTTTGCTGCCAGAGGTGGATGAGCAACTGAATTCAACATGACTGCCCCAAGCCACAGCCTGACTTAACTAATGGGGAGTTTATAGCACTGCCAAGGTGAGGAGCCCTACAGTGGCTGCTGTTCTGTAAAGCTGGAGGAGGAAATAATTCCTTTTTTTCTTTAACTGGAATTAGCAAGACATTGAGAAACAGGTTTCATTTGTTTCCAGTGTACAGGAAACTAAATATTAAAGATAACATTCTTTTTTCTGTCAGCCAAAAGACTTCCTATGGTGTAATTTCAAATACTGACACAAAATATTGTCCATTTCTGTTAATATAAACAACTAGTGAATACTACACATTGGCAGTGGGAATGGTTCAGCCTTGAGGCATGTTTTTCTGGTGCCCAAAGCATCACCTTTCTTGCTGCCTGGGTGATTCAGATCTCTACAAAAGCTCTGCTCAGCACCAGCAGAAGGAGACTTCATCTTTAAACAGAACCTGTTTCACTCCCTTCCAGGCTCAGGAGCCCCAGGATGGTTGTGTCCAAATAGTCTGCCCAGTGCTCAGGTGCTGAGTGGGCATCCAGGTGGTCCTTCCCTGCCCTGATGTAGAGGAGCAAGGACAGTGGCTGTCAGGTCCTTATCAAGTCTCCTGGGCTTTTCTGCCTGACTCCTGCAACCAGGAGTGCTGGAAGCCAGAAGGATTATTGTGCCTTCTTGTTGCAGAGCTATTTACACCACTGTAAGTGTTTTGGTATTGTCATCTCCATCTAGACATCAGGAAAAATTCCTTCACTGAAAGGGTTCTCAGGCCCTGGCAGAGGCTGCCCAAAGGGATGGTGGAGTCCTCAACCCTGGAGGTGTTTAAAAGGCAGGTGGATGAGTTTCTCAGGGATGTAGTTTAGTAAGGGGACAGGTGTGGTTGGATTCGATGATCTCAGAGGTCTTTTCCAACCAGATGATTCTATGAGTCTATGGTTTGATCTGGCAAGGCAGAGTGTGCTGTGATGCACACGTGCCTGGTCTGACAGACTCTGTACAAGGCGATGGAAGGTGCTTGTTGCTGGCACTACTTTGATCAATGAGATCTTTGAGTCAGCATTGAAATTTGGCTCCTTGAGGAACCGGCTCATGACACCACTCATCTGCAGCCACAGGTGTAGCCAACACCTCTGAGCTGGCTTCCAAATGGATGAAGTAATGTATTTGCTTGCTCAGAAAGGAGTTGGTGGCAGATTGGAGCCCAAATCCTGTTCTCTTCTCTTGGCTTAAGCTGAAAACGGGGAGATTGAGATGAGATCTTGGGGAGAAATGTTTTGCTGTGAGGGTGGGGAGGCCCTGGCCCAGGTTGCCCAGAGCAGTGGTGGCTGCCCCATCCCTGGAGGTGTTCAAGGCCAGACTGGATGGGGCTTTGAGCCCCCTGATCCAGTGGGAGGTGTCCCTGCCCATGGCAGGGGGTGGAACTGGATGGGCTTTGTGGTCCCATCCAACCCAAACCATTCCATGATTCTATGATTCTATTCTTTTTTTTTTCCTGCAGCATCATGAACACTTTCAAGAGATCAGTGGAAGAGAAGGCAAAAGGCTCCCTGGCAGACACCCAGCTGGGGTCACAACCACCTCCCTGCCTGCTCTCTTATTCACCTGTGAATAGAACTGGTGAAGAAAATCCTGGAGGACTTTAATACAGAGTCCCTGATTGGTACTTACTGTGGTAGGAAATTGCCCCATGATGGACCGTGCAGCACACGGCTGTTCTCAGCAGCACTTGCTTCTTGTCTGTGCTCCTTCAGCTCGTCCCTCCTCTCAGCCCAGCCCATGCCCCAATCTCCCAGACACATGGGCCAGGGGCTTGGGTTTGCCTGCTTCAAAAGGCCCTGCAGTGCTAATTTCATGGACGAAGTCTGGAGAAGGAGATGTTTTCAGATGCCTTAAAGTGTCTTGCAAAATCCCTCCCTCATTCCTTGCTCTTTCTTTGTTCCTTTGCAGAGGGCACTCCTAGGTGACCCTAGAATGAAGGTGGACCTTGGGCCAAAGTCTCTTCTCAGATCTGTGTTCCTGCAGGATACTGATGGGAACTGTACCTGCAGCCACCCTCCAGAGGATCATTGAATTGCGGAAGGGTTTGAGGGAAGGGACCTTAAAGATCATTCAGTTTCAAACCCCTTGGTTCTGAGGTCCACCTGCAACATAAAATAACTTCCTCATCACCTCCAGGGCCTCCTGGTGTGCCTTCTGCTCCAGAGTGCAAGAGTTTCTGACCCAGCAGAAGTCACTGACACCACCTGCTTGGCCTCCAGAACTGCCCTGGAGAGCACGAGCCATCCCAGCACCATGGGGCGCACATCTCTGAGTGCCATTAGTTTCCAGAATCACATCTGGCCCAATTTAGGATGCAGACAGCTCTTCCCAACCCTGTAAAGCACTCTGCCAGCTCCATTAGGCTCTGGATCATATTCCTCTTGTCGGTGCCTCTCTGGCCATGTGCAAGCATCTTCCCATGTGTTGCCAGCAGATATCTGACCCATGGAAGTTCCCCTCCCAGAATATTCACCAAACACAGCTCCAGGAAGCATAGCTGGGATGTCAGATTGTCCTTTCCAGGGTCTTCATCACAGCTGGCTTTGTCTCAGGGTCTGGCTCTGCTCTCAGTATTCACACCAAGGCCTTTTACCTAACTTCATGCAGGGAATTCAGAAGCTGGGCAGCTGTAATCATCTCCTTCAGTGCTCCTCACGCAGGATTTGTCAGCACCATATTTAGTCTACTGAAAGGTAAATGGATTCTGCAGCATGGTTGGGTCCTCGTGGAGTCTCCTCTGAGACTTTGGATCAAACTCTGTAGCTCTGAGCCTTGATCTCCTTGTTCCTGTCGAGTTACATCACATTACGTAAGCGCCCGATCACGAGCACTTGGAGTGACAACATGAAATACTTCAAAGCCAGAGCTGGAAGGTCAGATCTGGCCTTTAAATCATTTTTATGCCACTAATATAAAGATATAATTTCTGTTCTCCATTCTAGGGTCTATTTGATAGGATTCCATTTTCCTTCCTTCCTTCCTTCCTTCCTTCCTTCCTTCCTTCCTTCCTTCCTTCCTTCCTTCCTTCCTTCCTTCCTTCCTTCCTTCCTTCCTTCCTTCCTTCCTTCCTTCCTTCCTTCCTTCCTTCCTTCCTTCCTTCCTTCCTTCCTTCCTTCCTTCCTTCCTTCCTTCCTTCCTTCCTTCCTTCCTTCCTTCCTTCCTTCCTTCCTTCCTTCCTTCCTTCCTTCCTTCCTTCCTTCCTTCCTTCCTTCCTTCCTTCCTTCCTTCCTTCCTTCCTTCCTCCTTTTCCTCCTTTTCCTCCTTCTCTCTATCCCTCCCTCCTTCCTTCCTTCTTTTCCTCCTTCACTCCTTGCTCCTTTTCTCTGCTCTATGGAATTTGAATATCACTCTGATGGGTTTTAGGCCCCTTTTCACGTGTCTGTTGTTCCCACCAGCCCATGGCTCTCTCCCTGGGGTTCTCGTGCTGTCTCTTGCAGCCTCTGTTTGCTGTCTGACCGAGGGATTTAGCTGAGGATCTCTTTGTGGAAGGTGTTAAGAGGTCGGTACCTGAAGGTTCTATTCACAGCTCCAAAGTTAATTGCCTGAAGTGCCTCTCTTCAGCCCCTAGACCTCAGGGTCAGTTTTCCCTAAGCCTTGTTCCTCCAGGTTACTCAGAACTAAGCTGTCAGAAGGCTTTTTCCTTTGTGTGCTCCAGGGCAACTCTTCTAATGTGCAGATAATAATTCCAGCTGGAAATCTGGAGATCCCCACTCTGACTGCTTATTGCATCTGGTTACGTGTCTGATCCTCTCTGATTTTCAACCCTAAGCCCAAGCCCTGCACAGCCCCTGTTCATGTCAGCCCACCTGGGGCCAGCTGGTCGTTTGCTGCACCAGGTGCTCTCTCAGTGGAGCTCTGAAGAAAGGCTTGTCCATGGGACAGTGGCTGCTGAGGGCCAGAGGCTGCTCCCATTCCCTGCCTGTGGAAAGGACCGTCCTGCCTGCAGTGGGCAGGTTTATACTCTGTACCCATTGCTGCTTGCACTCAAAACTTGACATTTCATAGAACCATAGAATCACAGAACCACCCGAGCTGGAAGGGACCCAAAAGGACCATCAAGTCCAACTCCTGTCCCTACACAGGACACTCCCAACACTTGCAGCGTGCGACTGAGGGCATTGGCCAAATGCTCCTGGAATGCTGGCAGAGTGGGTGCTGTGACTGCTGCCCTGGGGAGCTGTTCCAGTGCTCCACCACCCGCTGGGGGAAGAACCTCTTCCTGATATCCAACCCAACCCTCCCCTGGCACATCTTCCTGCCATTCCCTCCAGTCCCATCACAGGTCACCAGAGAGCAGAGCTCAGCCCCTGTTTCCCCTCCCTCCCTTGTGAGAAGGCAGCAAACAGCTCTGAGATCCCCTCTCAGTCTCTTCTTCCCCAGGATGAGCAGACCAAGGGAATTCTGCAAATGCCAGGACTGTTCAGGAGCTGCAAGTACAAAGAGGAGCAACGAGAGCTCAGGTGAACTCCTGCCACATGTTAGCAAATAACCATCCAAAGAGCAAAGCTGAACTGTTTGCCAGCCCTGCTCCAGGCTGCAAAGCAAAACTGGAGTGTGGGTATGAGGGAAAGCCCAAAGAGCCTTCCAGTGGGCTGTAAAGACCTTGTTATGGAGCAGAGAGCTCAGTGCTGCCCCAAGGGTTAATTAGCAGCATCCTTTGCCTTTGGAGGTGAACATCTAAGTGCTTCCTAGTGGAGGGACTGCCGTCTTTGTTGCCTGGATACAGCCTTGCCAGGGCTTTGAGGAAGGTACCTGGAGCTTCATTAGAAGAGGATGTTAGTGGGATTTTCAGATTTAGCTGCACTATGTAAATTATTACTCGGGGCAGCCCTGAGGCAAAGCGGCTGCCGGTTTCTATCAGCCACACATCACTTCCCAGCACTGACAAGACAAATAAGGGTAATTGTCTCTCTCCCCTTAATCAGGGGCATGTGATTAGCTGGTGGAGGCCTTGGCCAGGTGCTCACCAGTATTACCCACCTCAACAAAGTGAGCATCCCTGTGGACACAGGTTGGGGAGCAAGGACCAGCCAGATCCAACACCTTTCAGCTGCTGGAAGAGGGCAGCAAGCAAGCAGCCGTCTTTCACGGCTTGGAGGAAGGTTGCAGGGTGTATAATCACCACAAGATAAAGAATACCTGATGAAATGGTGGTTTGCTGCTGGTTTTCCCATGTGACACAGACCAGGCCTGTGCTGGGAAGCAGCACGGCCAACTCATGGAGCAGGGATGCTCAGCACTGAAGTAGGAGACGATGAAAGTCAAACTGTTGAACTGTTGAGGCAGATGGTAATTAGACACTTCCTGGGACCATCTCTGCTGCTCTGATACCTGACAAATATCGTTGGGAATTATTTCAGCCAACCTTGCCTGGTGATGGGTAGGCAATGATTCCAGTTCACATTCCCTGCAGGTCCCAGCAGGACCAGCACCACCCGGGGACATCCCAGCATCTCTACATGAAGACATGGAAAAAGGAAAGACAGACTTTGATGGCTTTACAAAACCAAGTGTAACTGCTCTTCAAAGAGCCCAGTTAAAGGCTGGGCCTACACACACAGCAGTAACCCCTGAGCACAGGAGCTGTAAGAGCAACACATAAAGAACCTGAGGTTCAGACTAGACATTGGGAAAAATTTCTTCACTGAAAATGTTCTCAAGCCCTGGCAGAGGCTGCCCAGGGAGGGGGCTGAGTCACCATCCCTGGAGGGGTTTAAAAGACAGGTAGATGGGCTTCTTCAGGACAGGGTTTAGTGAGGGGACAGGTACAGCTGGATGCAATCTCAGGGGTCTTTTCCAACCAGTTGATTCTATGATTCTAACTTGTTCTCCTGTGTCCACCTGCTCTTGGTAGAGCATGAATTCATGTTTGACCCTGAATTCATGTTTTACCCTGAAAACCTCCCTCAGCTGCTGAACCCAGGGGTGCTGAAATGCCTTACAGCAGCCTCAGTGCACTTGGATCTCCCTGGCATTGAAGGCTCTGCTCTGGTGTGCCTGGCTGTTGTCACTGTCCACATCCCCCCCACGTGAGAACACCTTCCTCATCCCAACTACAGGTGCACCAAGGGAGCAGCAGCTTCTTTGGTCATGGCAATGCCTATATCAGAGGTTGGAGTATGCCCAAGGCATGGGTGACCAAGGGAAAAGGAAGCATCTCGTGTTGCTTCTGAGGATTCTTCGGAGGGAGGATGCTTGGAGTTGCAGAGTTCTCCTTGCTTCATGAGTACCTTAGCCATGAGACTGTGAAGTTATCCTGCAGCTTGCCTTTCCCAGCCTGAGGTGTATCTGGTGTTGCTGATGCAAAGTGAGGGGTCCCAAAGGCATTGCTACACAGGACTAAGAAGGACATCTACTCAGCTTGGGTGACTGAGCTCAGAAACAGCTCTGGGGAAATGCAGATTTTCTGGGAGAAATACAGATGATCTGAAGTAGGAGATCTATGTCCTTGGTGACTCCATCCCACATCATCTCCCCATCACGCTCCCCCAGCCCGTGGTGAGTGAGAAACCCTGGGAGATTTTCCCTAAGCTGTGAAGCAGCAGGACATCCTCCTTCCCATCCATCTCCTCTTTAAAGGACAAAGATCCAGTGAAACAGGGCCTGGATTCCCCTGCTTCTGCTCACTGTATGACCTAAAGTCAGACAGAATGACATTAAAAAGAGCCATTAGAAAAGTAAATAACAACCCAGCATTTTCCTTGCTCTCCACTCCTACCTGGTCTCAGGCAGGAAACTGCTGCTGGAGCTTGGCTGTCCTGTAGCTCTGAGAAGGGGGATGGGCAGGGAACAGCTAGAGCAGCAGCCTTTTAATTAGAAGGCAGCACAGATAATTGTGACAATGATCTATGTCTTCATTAGAAAACAGGATGTTGGGCAACAGCTGTGCCAGAGCATTTGGAAGCTCCTCTTGCTCTTGGCCTAGGACTGAGAAATGCTCTGCCTGGCATCTCCAAACCCTTTCTCGCACACTCTGGGCTGGGGAAGCCCTGCTGGGTGTGGGATCACCAGAAAGTCAGCTCTGAGGCATAAAACCACATCTTGGGCAGATGCTGGTGGAAGGGTTTGCTGTGCTCAGTGCTTCTGCTGCGAATGGACCTCCGAGCTCTGTCCCCTGCCTGCTCGTGGGTGCAGGTGAGCAAACCTGCACACCCCCCTCCATCCCAGTGACAATGCCAGGGGGAGACATAACTCTGTGTGCCTGAACCTCCCTCGAGTGTCTTCCAAAATGCAACAGACTTCTGAGTATAAAGAAAATGTGCAAATCCTGCTGGGTACTGGTGAGACACTGAGCCACCTTTCCACGCTGGTGCCATCCCATGCAGGAACAGCCACAAATGCTTGGGCTGCCTGGTGATGATGGCAACAGCTTAGGTCAAGCTGGGATGGCTTTCAGTGTGAAAGTCTGGGATAGTCAGCCAGGGACTGTGGGACTTCTGAGCACTGTTTTAGCAAGAAATCTATCAATCATTTCAAAATGGCTTCATTTAGAACCATTGTTCATCCTGGAGAAGAGAAGGCTCCAGGGAGACTTTAGAGCAGCCTCCCAGTACTGAAAGGGGCTCCAGGAAAGCTGGGAACAGGGTTTTTAGCAAGGCCTGTTGTGACAGGACACAGAGTAAAGGTTTTACACTAAGCGAGTGGAGATTTAGACTGAATTTAGGGAGGAAGTTTTTTACACTGAGGATGGGGAGGCCCTGGCACAGGTTGCCCAGAGAAGTCGTGGCTTCCACATCCCTGGAGATGTTAAAGGTCAGGTTGTACAGGGCTCTGAGCACCCTGATCGAGTCCCTGTTCCTACAGGGGGGAACTGGATAACCTGTAAAGGTTCCTTCCAACCCAAAGCATTCTGTGATAGCAATGGATGTATTTTCCATTTTTGCTGCATTAATCTCATTAATTTAGTAGCACAATTCCCCCAGACTCCTGCATACTCACGCTTATTTATGTCTCAGTCACTGGCTTCATTAGAATATTTTGATGCAATTAGAGATCTTAATTTCATTTCTTTTCCTTTCCCCTGGGAAGAATTTAACACAGAGTGATCCTAGCAAAATGGCCAGGTTATTGGTGGTTTCAGCAGATGCTGCTGCTGCAGGTCAGTCCTCCTCCACAGATGTGGTTTATGGTCCCATTTGCTGCTTCCATCCACTGCTTTCCTCCACCTCTTGCTCTGACAGAAGTTTCACCTCTTACACTCAAGGATGTGCAAGAGGTTTGTGATTTTGTGATTTGTTCTTACAAATTAAAGTGGACAAGGGCAGTTGTGTGTCCAGCACGCTCTGAGCACCATCTGCCATTTCATAGAATCATAGAATCGCTTGGTTGGAAAAGACCTTTAAGATCATCAAGTCCAACCATCCCTGTTCACTACTAAACCAGATCCCTGAGTATTTAATCTGTCCATCTTTCAAAAACCTCCAGGGATGGTGATTCAACCCTCTCCCTGGGCAGCCTCTGCCAGGGCCTGAGAACCTTTTCGGTGAAGAAATTTTTCCCGGTGTCCGATCTCCCTCGACACAACTTGAGGCCATTTCCTCTCGTCCCATCACCTGTCACTTTGGAGAAGAGCCCAGCACCCACCTTGCTACAACCTCCTTTCAGGCAGATGTAGACAGTGATAGGGTCTCCCCTCAGCCTCCTCTTCTCCTGGCTAAACAATCCCATTTGGAGCAACGCTGTATTTCCCAAGTTGACCTGTCCTGCCACCTTCCTTGCTGTTGTTTAGAGACACTGTTTCGTAGAAGGGCCTTGAACTCCTGACTCAGAGGCACCAGACTCATGAGCTGGATGGGGTTGCTTCCATCAGGATCGATGGCAGAGTTACTGCTCCCTGAGCATCCTCTCACCTACTGCATATGAATCAGTTTATTTTGTTTTGCCTTTAAATGCCCCTGTACAACACACATAACCTATGGGGCAGTGACTCACCAGCCCAGCCATCCACACACCAGGAGTTCAGCTGGAGCAGGAACCTTGTCCATGCCCATGAGAGCCAGGACAGCTGTGATCCAGAGCCTGGAAAACAGTTCACTTAATCATTGGTCCCCAGCACCACACACACAACTGAATTCTTATCAGTTCTTCTGCAAAATCCTTCCAGTGATGCAACCTGGGTGTCTTTTTATTCTAGGAGAGGTTTCAAGATGAATAGAGACAAAACATGAAAACCAGTAAATAAAGACAGACCCTAGCACAACAGTCAAGGTACTGCCCTTGCTGGATGTGTAGAAAAGGAAGATGACCTGGTATCCAAAACTTCTCCAGCCTCACTCTTTACAGGACCTCTAGCTGGGAGCTCTGGCTGTCCCTGGTCCAAACTGTGCTGCCAAGGTTCCCCCCAGTTTCACAGCATGGCTGCAGCTGCCCCAGCCCAGCTCAGGGGCCCGGCCAGCGCAGGGCACAGAGGGCAGGGGGGCTCTGGCCAGCCCAGGAGGTGCCAGTGCTGGGCAGGGCTGCCCGTGGCCCCAGTGCTGGGCAGGGCTGCCCGTGCTCACTGCACGCAGCGAGCGTTCGGGACCCGAGGAGGTGAGCCTGGTTATTTTGGCACATGTCCTGTCCTCGGGGCAGAAGGAAAGAGGTCTGATAAGTGTCCTTTAATTTTTAAAGCCTGACACAGCAACACAAAATATCTTTCAGCCCCTGCTGGAAACGGCTCAGATGAACTCCCTGTGCTGAGCAGGGGCTTCCAGGTCTGGTCTTCTACTGAACACAACCAAGTCCCAGCCTGGCAGCAGGAGATACGAGATGCAGAGTGGGCATTGTCCCACAGCTCCTTGCACTACCAGTGCTTCCCATCTTGTCCCAAATCTCATCCTCTTACTTTCCCCCCTCCACCAGGGCAGCAGGACCCGGATGTTTTTGATGAGTGTTGACCAGGATGAGCCTCCTCTCCCCCGTCTCTGCGCACTTGGCATCGGCCACTGGTGTGGGCGATCTCTGGCACAGTCCCAGGTGGAGGATCAGGACACAGCCACCACCTCGATGATCTCAGAGGTCTCTTCCAGGCTTACAAGTCTATAATTCTGTGATTCTATGACCGGAGCACAACAGCGGTTCAGCAAATTGCCTCCCTCTTGTGGTGGCTGGGTGGCTTCGTAAGGTCACACAACCTTCAAACACAGACAGGTTTTGCATGCTCAGCCTTCTGTGTAGCATCAGAGGAGGATCTTGGGTGGATGGAAATCCCAGGAGCTGTTGTTGCTGAATAGCGCAAGGCCTTCAGTGGTCCCTGCGCTGCTGATGCAAGGGATGCTCCCGGTGAACTCTGAGAGGTGATGCACAGGAGGAGC
This sequence comes from Dromococcyx pavoninus, assembly GCA_033558185.1. Classification (NCBI taxonomy): domain Eukaryota; kingdom Metazoa; phylum Chordata; class Aves; order Cuculiformes; family Neomorphidae; genus Dromococcyx; species Dromococcyx pavoninus. The sequence continues at coordinate 189,047 of JAUMJL010000035.1, read as the reverse complement.
AGACCCCAACCAGAGCTGGAACGAACAGATGAGAGGAGCTGAACTTAAAATAGATCAGAGGGCTCAGAGATGAATGGTGAAACTTTTGGGTGATGGTGTCTTCCAGAAGTCATAGAATCATAGACTCAGAGAATGTCCTGAGTTTAAAGGGACCCACACAGATCATTGAATCCAACTCCTGTCCCTGCACAGGACAACCCCAACATTCACACCGTAGGGCTAAGGACACTGGCCAAATGGTTCTGGAATATTGTCAGGCTGTGACTGCATCCCTGGGGAGTTGTTCCAGTGCTCCACCACCCTCTGGGGGAAGAACATTTCCCCAATGTCCAACTTAACCCTCCCCTGGCCATTCCCTTGGGTTCAGAGAGAAGAGATCAGTGCCTGCTCCCCCTCCTCTTGTGAGGAATCTGCAGACAGTGATGAGATCCCCCCCTCAGTCTCCTCTTCTCCAGAACAGACCAGTGACCTTCAGTCACTCCTCGCACAGCTTCCTCTTTAAACCCTTCACCAATTCCATGTCCTCCTCTGGACACTCTCCAGTAGCTGTATGTCCTTTTTATCCTGTGGCTCTCAGAACTGCACCCAGTGCTCAAGGTGGGGCTGCCCCAGCGTGGAGTAGAGTAGAGACTGAGTCTGAACATCACCCTCAGCTTCAGAACCTTGTGAACATTCAGGAGCCATTAAATAACACAACAAAGCCAGATATGCTAAGAAGGAAAAGCTGCCCCATCTGCCAGGGGATGCACTGAGAGCAGTGGTGGCTACGGGTGATCTGCAGAGGAGATCAAAGACAAAGGCAAGAAAAACAGACAACAGTTTGGCAGGAAAAATCGATCCAGAGCTGGACTATGTTAAATATGGAGCTGAACGTCCCTGAAATGTGTCCTACAAATAGGGAATTCTGCAACAACTGCCAGAGAAGGGAGGATTATGCAAATATATGCAAAATGATCAAGGATTATATAATCACAGAAAGCGCTGATTGCAGGTGAATCATTCACTCTAACGATGTCCTAAACAAAGGGAAGAAAACAGTGGAGGAATCAAAGAGACCCACACTCTGCTAAACTCAGTCAACGCTCTCAGGTGATGTGTGGGTAGAGCAAAGCAACCAAGGAGAGTGAGAATGCAAGTCAGAAAGGAAAATAGAACCCTGAAAAACAAAGTTAGAGGGAAAACAAAGAGAGAAGTTACCAGTGTCAGGGACGTAGTTTGCAAAATGTGTGTTCAGAAGGTCTGGCCCGTTTGGGTGCAGGCTGACTGTGGGGACTGTGAAGATTTAAAGCCAACCAACTCAAAGACATTTGTTTAATCACTGAGGCAGCTGGTTGTGCTCCACCCTTTTGCAGTGAAGAGATCAGGTTTTGCAGGAAATAAAGTGCAGTTGAGACTGCATTATTGCAGAAAATGACTTGTTTATGGTGGCTTGGTACATGGAGGGATGGCATCAGGGAGAGTTTTGTCCTTCAAGAGAACTTCATACAGGGATGAGAAGACACCAGCTCTGGAATGAGCTGCAGAACACGCTCAGTGCTTCAGGTATCAAGAAAATGTCCTTTTCTAGCAAAGTACCAATTCCCCTACATTTAATGGGTTTCATGTCCTGAAATGGCCCCAGGTGTGTCCCATTCCCCTGTTCAAAAACCAGCATATGGGATGTCTTAAGAAGTAGGAATACAAAGGAAAAGACTAGAAAAGCAATGAAGAGCAATAAGAGAGAGGAACCAGCCTGCCAAGGTCCTTGGGGACTGCATTGAACAGGAAGGATAATTATGAATTCATGCATTCCTATATGAAGATTCATTAATGAACGAATGGCCTAGAGACTGGTAGCCCTGGTCCCAGGCAGCGTGCTGTCATGTAAAACCCTCTATAACCAACAAACCAGAGCAGAAGATGTGCTGCCCAGGAGAACTCAGCCTTTGCAGGAGTCAGGAAGAGAAGGGAGAGCTCTGCAGATCCACACCCGGTTAAGGAGGTCGAGTGGAAAAGTCACCCCTTGAGCAGGGCACAGGGTCACAGGAGAGCGTGGGTTTGTGCTGCTTTCCCTGCCTAGAGGACAGAGCCCAGAGCAGGCTGCAAGGGTGAAACACAAAGCTACAGGAATTATTAACTGATGCTTCGCTGTTACATGAGCTGTTGAAAGCTGATGTGATGCCAGCCAAGCTGGGCTGGTGGCTGAAGAGGGTACATTGCCACTGCTTCCAGGGCTGTGAGTCACATGGAGGGGTGGAGAAGACATGCAAAGCTGGAGGAGGAATTTCCTGCTGTGATACCATGGAAGCAATGAAAGATAAAACCAATGCATGGGAAAAGCCAGGAAGAGAATAGGAAGGGGAACGATACAGTGTGGGTAAAAAGCCCTGCCTTGCAGCCCCAGCACCAGAGGTATAGGTAGCCCCAACCTCCTCCTCTGTCTCTCAGGGCCTGCGTGGTGCTGCCTGGCTCTTTGTGGCTTGTTTGGCTCAGGTGTAAATGCCCCATAGGCTGAGCATCCACCATGTGTTTGAAGAGTCTCCAGACCAGGCTGCCAGGGATGCTCCTGCAATTAAGATATTCAAAGTAAAATTTCCTTCTCTGCTGCCTCTTCCATTTGCAAGTTCAAACACACATATCCTGCAAATTAACTGCCCTCAGTTGTGTTTGTGGGGCAGAACAGAGAGAACTGGAGCAGCAGAGGTAAATGAGCTCCACGACTTCACTGACAGCAACATGGACAATAATTTCTCCCTTGCTGCTGCTTCAGGAATGGAGAAGAGGGAAGAACCGGGTATGACATGAAATCTTCCTGGAGAAGAATCTACTGGAGGCTTTCTGAGGATGCTTCCAGCAAGACAGAAGTGCTGTTTCCCTAGATGAGCTGAGAATATCTGGGATCAAAGACAGCATCCAGATAATGTGTCAGTGGTAGGTTCTCAGATGCCATTCCAAGAGCAGTTCAGCTAAATGGAGAGTTCAGCAAGAAGTAGAATGTTGATGTAATGAAGCAGCTGTGTCATGAAGGGCCTGGCTGTCATCCCATCCCATCTCACCAGTACCCTTTTAAGGCACATCATTTTCTATCTGCTTCTTCCATTCAGCCTGACCATTTCCCTTGAGGATAACACACTGAACTGGGGCCAGATCTAAACAGAAATGTTTTGCCCATGTCTGGGTACTCCTCAGAGGTAAGGGCTGCTTGCTCACTTGTCAGCTACCACAGATGAAGAGTAGGGAATTTTGCAATACCTGTTGGCAATGAGGCCACGGTCACCACAGACCATCCGGAGTAAATATCTGGCCCAACTGGAAAGCTCTTTCCATGGAGGACTCAGCAATAACACTGTGATTTGTGGATGTGGCTTCTTGAACCCTTCCCACGAAAACACTGGGCACATCCCAAGCAGGTGATGAGGCTTTTCACACCCTGTGGTGAGGTTGGTGTGGGGCCATCAGGAATGACTTCACATACACAGTTCCTAGACATGTCGTAAGGAAGGACCAAGAAACTGTCATCAGGAGTCATAATGGAGCTCCCTTTTAAAGAGCCTTTATGGGCAGAGCACTCGTATTTATGAGTCAAAATGCTTTGAGCCATACAGGCAGCTCCTCCAGGGGTCAATCCCACCACTTTCAATCGAAGCATGCACCAGGGCAGATGCTTTCAGAACTTGGTCAATGAGAACAGGCAAGTTAGGGAGAAGTTATTCTACAAAAATCTTCATCTGGAGGAGGAATGACAGGATGTCACTTTGTTAGCATCCACCAGCACAGCGCAGCAGCGTTGGCAATCACTTATCCTGGCTTGTAAACAAGTGTGTAACCACCACCCTCCCACTGCAGCATTCACGGGAACACACCTGGAAAGGCAGGGTGGTTTTTAAAGAGAACTACAAGAAACAGCTCTCAGCCTGGCAGACTTTGATTACATCTCCACAGACATTATTATTGAATGCCTTGATTTCATTATCCATAATGAGTGCTTCCTTACCCCTTTGTCCATAGTTCCCCTCACTGGGTGGCACAGTGCTGGCACAGAAACAGGTCCTTCCATCCCACCTGGCAGCGCCTGACTCAACAGCTTCAGCACCACAGAGTGATGCAAACAGGCAGCCCTCCATTATCTCTTTTCACCCAGATGAATGAACCCTGAATCAGATGTCAATAACTGCTTGACATTCTTGGAGGTCTCTGCGTGCTGGTGAGTTTATCTCCATACAATTTCCCTGTTGAGAAAGCCACAAAGGGCCTCAGTGCCTGCTGCTCCGAGCAATAGGAAGCTGTGGCAGGGGTTGAGCAATCCAAGGAATGCTTGAAACGCCCACTTGAGTTTTGGCTCTGGAGCCTCATGTTTTGCCTTCTCTTTGGGTTCTCCTGGGTAGATGCCTCAGTTTCTCAATTCCTGGCAGGATCCTCCCTTCCTTGCCAGAAGCTCAATGCTGTATTTGTGGAGCAGAGAGCACAGGGTGGAAGCAGAGGACCAAGCATGGGAATGCACGTGAATATATCACTAGCTTTTTCTACAGCAGAAGGCAAGGAGGGGACTACCCATGGCATGAAGTGTCAGGACAAAGAGAACAACATTCTGTGTGTGACACAGTGCCTTGGGTCAGCGTTTGCATCATCAAACCCTTTTATCTGCACGGGAACCACGCACGTTATTGTATTTCACTCATGAGCAGCTCGCTCAGCTCAGCCAGAGCTCTGGAGGCTGCATACCCTGACAGTAACCAGGTGGTGAGACACCTTATTGTTTGAAGCCATGATCCCTCTGGAAAAGATTATTTTAGGTCCTTAGGCAGCTCCCTCCTCCTGCCTGCCGTGAGGAGCTGGCCCTCCAGCAAGGCAGCGTGCACAGCACTGGGTGCTGCGAGTATCTCAGCCCAGAAACCTCCACAGGCAGAGACTTCGCCTGCAGGTGGAATCACAGAGGGGTCAGTGGTTCACAGTGATTCACGTGGTGACCATCCTGCCAGGCTGCTGTGCCAGCTTGGTGGTAGCCACACCGACACACCCTTCAGCAGGACACAGACAAGTGATGAGATACCATCTTGAGATGTCTCCCAGTTGTTATATTTTTAAATCCAACATGTCAGCCAAACCCAAAATTTTTAGGACTCTTCATGTGTGTCTCTGCTTCTCTAAGCCATGACCTCAGCATCAGGCCAGAGATGGGGCTGCATGATACTGGCTCAAACCCTCTCACATCAGCACTGTGCAAGGGCAGGACGAGACACATTCTGTGTGGCACTGGGTCTATCACAAACCCGTTTTCGGTCCCATGAAAAGGAAACAGAGGAGGAGAAGTGTCTGGTGCTATAACTCCACCTGGGAGGTTTGTGAAGTCCTTTCTACCGGTGTCTGGTGGGAGCTGAGCCAGTGCTCTGAGTCCTGTACATCCTTCCACACATGGTGCTCTTCCAGATGAGCACATTTGGCTGCCCATGACCAGATCATGATCATGATCACCATGACCAGCTGGCACCAATGGGGAGTGAAACACCATCCACAGAGGGAATGGGAGAACCCAGAACCATGCAGACTCTGCCCTTGGGAAGGCTGGAAGTGATGGACGTGTTCTGTGAGCACCAGGAGCATTTCCACCCTCCCCAGGCTGAGAATATCTCCTAACTTCTAGTTTGGATGAGACAAAGGAGATTTCTGCCTGTTTCTCACCTCCCTGTGAACTAAAGGAGCCACAGCTGTGGTTCTGTTCCTGCTCTGACTTACCTGGAGAACACCCAGCCTGCATCTCCCTTCACACCGAGGAGCTGCCCTTGGAAGGGAGCGCCACTGGGAGCTGGCAGAGATGGGGACCACTGCACTGACACACTGCAGGTAGAAAACCCCTCAGAAGACCACATTTTGCAGCACAAACGTCTCTTTTCCTTCTCTCTCAGAGCTCTGCAGGGGCTGTGTCCAACGTGCTGGGTGCCTGAGCATCTCCACGTTTCCTGTTTTCATTCCAGTGACTGCAGTGCTAATGTACCACATGCTTCAAATTCCAGCCCTGAAGGAAAAAAGACCACTGGCAGGTTCATGGGAGCCTTTTGTGCCCTTTGCCCAGCCAGGCTGGGGATGCTGATAACTCCCTGACTCCCTCCTTCATCCTCTTTCTTCCTTCCTCTCTAACTCCTGGAGCTGCTGTGTTATCCCTCAGAATGCTGCAGCATTCTTCTGATGGAGGAGGCACTGCTTTGCCCTGCTTTCCCAGGGGCAGCAGCTGTGAAGAGCTCCCTCGCTGAACCAGTGCTCTTGGTCTGGTGAGAACTTGTGGACAAAGGATTGCTCTGAGGCCCAAGAGCTTTTGCAAAAATGCAGAGTAGCCAACATAACACCATTTCCCACTGCAGCGATAACTTTCTAATTCCTGACTCCTAATGGTGTAAATCAGGAATAGAACCCTTAAGGCAGCGGAAGAATTATCTTGGCAATTATTTAATATCACTGCTTTCAGTGCAGGGTCAGCCAGACCCATCCCCTGGGTGTCTTCCCTCAGCTCCCAGCCAGCACTGATGCACAGCACCCAGGACACCCAAAACACACAGGGCTGGCAATTCAGGGCTTATGGGACAAGTTTTGCTCCTTCAGTCCCAGTGGTGTGTTGGGGCTGGATGCTCTCCCAAGGGATTTCTCCCAAAAGCCGTGCTGTCCTGCACATTCCCCTCCCAGGAAGGTGACCGGGGTGCAAGAGCAAGCAATGGAGAAGCAGTGAATTTCCACCCCAGGGGGAGCTCTCTCCTCACACCCCTCCAAACCTACCCTTGGCTTAGAGCTTGCAGTTCTTCTTGCCCAAAGCAAAGCATCTCCATAATATTACATCCCTACTGCCCACTCCTCTGTGACTCCCTGCCTGTGCCCTCCCCCAGTGGGGTGGGAAAGGAGGGGGTCCTTGGCTTCAGGCTGGTGAGCACATCAGGAGGGAGGATCATCTTGGGAAAGCCAGGCAGGCCGTCAGGGTTCAGCAGGCCCAGCCCACAGTCTCTAGATTTCCATCCTGGGATCAGCTGACACCAAAGGGCGACTTCCAGTGCATCTTTGCAAGACAAGATGACCCATGGGGTGGGCGTCTGTGCCACAGCAGGGCCTGTTCCCATCCTAGAGGTGTGTTAAGGGTGAGAAGATTCAAATCACAGAATCATGGAATGGTTTGGGTTGGAAGAGATCTTAAAGCCCACCCAGTTCCAACCACTGCCATGGGCAGGGACACCACCCACTGGATCAGGAGGCTCAAAGCCCCATCCAACCTGGCCTTGAACACCTCCAGGGATGGGGCAGCCACCACTGCTCTGGGCAAGCTGGGCCAGGGCCTCCCCACCCTCACAGCAAAACATTTCTCCCTCAGATCTCATCTCAATCTCCTCTCTTTCAGCTGAAAACGGTTCTCCCTCATCCTATCCCTGCACTCCCTGATCCAGAGCCCCTCCCCAGCTTTCCTGGAGCCCCTTTCAGTACTGGGAGGCTGCTCTAAAGTCTCCTTGGAGCTTTCTCTTCTCCAGGCTGAACAACTCTCTCAGCCTGTCAATTGAACTCCTCCTCTGTGCTGAGGAGAGGGCAGAGCAGTGGCAGCTCCTGCTCAGGGTGGTGCTGCAGCCACTGCCCATCCCCTGGTGGGGATCCTGGACACGGTAACTCAGGATTCGTTGAGGTCACCCTAATTCCTCTGAGCACTTCAGAGCCCGTTCCAGCCGCACTCCTGTGATCGGTTCCTATACTTCGGGCTTTTGATGTGAACTCTTTGTTTTCCCTTTTTTAAATCCTATTTTCTTCCCACTGAAACAGCAGCTTGAACTGAGAGGTTTAAAAGACAAACACTCTCTCACCACATTTTAATTATTTAATCAGGGAAAAGGCTTTACTTTGTCTTACTTTTAGTCACTTAGAGCCACACAGGTTGTTTAAAGTCAACACAGTATTATCTAAAATGGAAAGCACTACTTTTTCAGGAAGCATTGTATTTTTAAAATGTTGCTCTTCTTAATCTTTTTTTTTTTTTTGCTCCCTTTGCCTTCCCAAACCTCTTATTTTTTGCCTTCAGTGTACCCTGGACACACTTTTTTCTGGTGAGCAAAACAGGACAATTTTGTAAAAATACAGAATTACGTGTGAAACAAGAAAAAATTATCAAATTGCCGGCTTTTTCTAGGTTGAAAGCACAGAATCACTGTGCAAAGTTCTGCAGGGTTCTTACACAGCTCTAAAAAGAGGTTTGTTCTGAAAAGGCTGTTGTGATGAAATCACATTTTCCATGACAAAAAAAAAAGTCTTTGTCAAAGACATCTCGACAGCTCGATCTTGGCTTCGCCTGCTGCGAGGAGAAGGGGCTCCTCCAGTCATTTATGTAGATGTTTTCAGGGTCTGAAGTGCAGAAAGGGGGCTCCTGTGCCTCCCTGGGCTGTCAGCATGGTTGGCAATCAAGGCCTCTCTGGTTCTAATATCAAACAGGAAAAAGGTACTATAGAGGTACCAGAAAGCAGGACCTGAAGCCTCAGTGGCCACGGAGAACAGTCTCTCCTGTCTCCAGATGAAGCTCCTCTGGTGCAAGAAACACACGGACAGGAGACCATATGGTTGGAACCTGCTGAACAGGGACAAGCCATGGATCCATGAGGTCCATTCGTCTTTCTCACAGCCCTGAAATACAGCCACAGCAGGAGGAGCAAAGACCAGTTGGAAGGTACCTCAGTCTAAGGCTGATCCACCTGCCTGTCAGAGGCAATTTGTACATTACACTGCTGGCTGAGCCCAGGAACACCTTGGGATGCTGCCAGTGGACCTCTCTCAGGAGAAAACTCATTTGAAGACTGGCCTGAAGAATTCTGGGTGCCTACCCAACAGCATCATGACCAGGAGGACACCCGTGCCACAACCAACTCCTTTTCAGCCCACCTGTTCCTTGAGGAGCTCTGGGAGGTCATTGAGAGCCATCGCTTCACATCAATCTGGTGGGGCGACAACGGAAACTGCATCGTCATCGCAGAAAAACTCTTCCAAAAGGAGGTGCTGGAGAGGAAGGTGCCCCTGAAGATCATTGATAATGAGTCCCTAAACGGATTCCTCCTCCAGCTGGAACTCCACGGCTTCACCAAACTGGAAGGGGACCATCCCATCTCTATCACCGTGAAGGAGCTCCAAGCAGTGGCAGCAGCAGGGTCTTCTCTGGGCGAGGTACGTGATTTCCTCACACACGAGAGAACCCTCGGGACATTTGGTGGGGAGGGGTTCCTGTTCAGATAGAAGAAGCCTTTCCATGGCAGGGAGCGAGGATGGCGATGGGAGCAAATGGCCAGATTCTGTCTCAGAATTCTGAGTGCAGGAATTCTCAGTGCAGGGTTTGGAGGGGCAGAAGTGCTGACCAAAGGGATTTGGTTCTGTCTGTGAAATGGGAGCCCAGTCCTATCGCTTGGGGCTCTTTCTGTGCTCGCTCGGTATCCGGCTGCACCAAAAGTTCAAATCCTCTTGGGCACCTGCTGAACCCTGACAAGACCCAAGTCGGCCTCACGTTACTCCCAACAAGTCCATTCCACGCTGAGGTGACTGAAAAACAGTGGCATTTGGGGCTCTCCATCAGATCTCAGGCTTTGGAAAACCCTCCGCTGTTCTGCTCCCCAATGCCGAGAACCCCAACGTGGTCATCCCTTAACAAAGCTCCATCCTAACGTTTTCTTCAGCCTCAACTGGAGGTTTAAAAGGCCTTTCTCATCCCCACGTGTGTCTTTGCTGATGCAAACGCTTGGCTAGAGAATCTCCTCCTGAGGAGATCCTCCTGAGGTCTTCCTCCTCCTGGCAATGATGGCACTGACTCCTCTCCTTTGCCTTCTGCAGCTGCTCTTCTTCTGCCACCCCTTCTTCAGGAGAGATGACCCGGGCATGGTCAGGATGGACCTGCACAGCCCTGGGGAAAGAGAGCGAGCACCGGCTCCATCCCCACGGAGCCCCAGCCCGGAGGAAGAGCGCCCCAGGAAGAGAAAAGCTGGTGCTCCGGCGGCGGCAGGAGCTGCGGACGAGGAGAACGACCCCGAGCCCCCCGCAGCCCCCACAGCGACCGAGCCATGGGCTGACCCAGACGGCCCGAGCACCAGTGCTGCTCCATCCCCAGCCAAACGGCGCCGCAGCCACAGCCCCACTGGCGCCCAGGAGCCGGCTGCGACTCCATCCACGGCTTCACCCCAGCGCCGCTCTCCTCCTGCCCCAAACACTCCCAGCCCAGCGTTCGTGTCGCCCCTCCACGCCCTCAGAAACTCATCTACCCGTCTTTTAAACACCTCCAGGCATGGCAAGTCCACCACCTCCCTGGGCAGCTTCTGTGCTGGAGCCCTCAGAGTTGTTCCCTGCAGAATCCAATCCCAGAGATGCTCCTTCTCCCACTGGCCAGCTCACCCCACGGTCATCACTTCTTAGCTCAGGGAGTCCATGGGTAGATGAGTTTCTGAGGGACATGGTTTAGTAACGGGACAGGTACCGCTGGACTTGATGATCTCAGAGGTCTTTTCCAACCAGATGATTCTTTGAGCAAAAGCAAAGACAGGGAGGAGTCTCCGGGTGGGTGTGGGCCATGTCCAGCTGCTGAGCACCCACTCCTCCACTGCCAATGGGGGCCAAGAGGCAGGATTTTGGTGTGCAGCAACTTCAGAAAGGCTTTTTCTTGCAATGGTTCATCATCCAGTGTGGCTTTACTAGAGTTTTAAACAGGGCAGACACAGTGAAATGTGAGCCACTGTCCTATAAACTTCCTCCATCCCAGCCTTGGTCCCACATGGTCCTGCCCTCCCGTCGCTGCCTCTCGTGCAGGCCAAGCTCAGTGTCCCGGGGAGAAAGGCTGATAATGCTGAGGTTTGTAAGAAAAATAAATCAGGAGCCTGGAGCTCCCGAACCATCTGTCTCTCCCTGATCTCCATGCAAGGCAGCAGCCAAGACATCCCATTAGCCCCTCTGCTGCTGGCAGAACTCCCAGATCCCTCCATTTGTGACCAGCAAACGTGCCCTTCAGTTTTTCCTCTCGACCTTCGTTTAATGCATTCAGGAGTCCACTGTGAGCACTGCTTCTAGATGAAAGCATCTGCTCCAGATAAAGACATCAACTGGAGGCATTAATTTGATTTCTAAGAACAGAAGGTGCCCTTGGTGTGGACTCAACCTTCAGAAGCAGGAGCTGACAGGACCATCAGTGGGGACAAGGCTGGAGAAGAGGTTTGATGGACCCTGCCGGAGGAAGGGGAGGTGCAGGAGGTATTCTCTCCTTTCTCACTGGGTCTGCCAGTCTTTGAGAGGGCTTGCTGAGGAGCAGGACACTGGGGCAGCCTGGGAATGACAGGAGGCACAGAGCAAGAGGAGGGTTGGAGGATCAGACCTGGAGGGGTCTGGGGGCTGCTGATGGCAGGGGAGGGAGCAAGTGAGAGGGAAAGAAGGCTCCTGCTGACTCAGTGGCATCCTGAATGTGTCCAACCATCGTGACATCAATGGGAAGGAAGAGTTCTCAGCCCCAGGGCACCCTTCTTATGTGGCTTTGGGAAAGAATTATCTCTGCCTCTGTTCCCCGTCTATAGAACAGGACCTCCACTGAGACCTCAGCAGCTCACCACACTGTGAGCTCCAGGCAGGAAAACAGCATCAGGTGTGATCCCCCATCCCATAACTTCATTGTTGCTGTGCACCAAGCATGGCCAGCTATCGTTTCTCCTCAACAGACCATCCTCCAGGGCCAGTTGCCAGCCTGGCCCATCATAGGGACCTGTTTGAGGCCACTAAAGGAGACACTGATGCATTAAAGGAGACAGTGAGCCCTGGCAGCCAAAAAGGACAACAGTGTCCTGGGGGGCATCCAGCACGGCATCGCCAGCTGGGCCAGGGAGGGGATCGTCCCGCTCTGCTCTGCACTGGGATGGCTCCACCTCGAGCACTGGGGGCAGTTCTGGGGCCACAGGATAAAAAGAACATCAAATTACTGGAGAGGAGGCCCCAAAGCTGGTAAAGGATTTAGAGGGGAAGTCATATGAGAAGTGGCTGAGGTCCCTTGGTCTGTTCAGCCTGGAGAAGAGGAGACTGAGAGGGGATCTCAGAGCTGTTTGCTGCCTTCTCACAAGGGAGGGAGGGGAAACAGGGGCTGAGCTCTGCTCTCTGGTGACCTGTGATGGGACTGGAGGGAATGGCAGGAAGATGTGCCAGGGGAGGGTTAGATTGGATATCAGGAAGAGGTTCTTCCCCCAGTGGGTGGTGGAGCACTGGAACAGCTCCCCAGGGCAGCAGTCACAGCACCCACTCTGTCAGCATTCCAGGAGCATTTGGCCAATGCCCTCAGTCCCACGGGGTGGATGTTGGGAGTGAACTGTGTAGGGACAGGAGTTGGACTCAATGGTCCTTTTGGGTTCCTCTCAGCTCGGGTGATTCTATGATTCTGCACAATGGAAGATCCCCTACATTTTTGGAAGAAGCTGAGGTCTGGATTTGTCGCTCAGGTGCGGAAGGTGATGGTTTCCTGGTGGCTGCTGGTTCATCAGAGCAGTGAGACTTAGCTCTGCCTCTCACCTTGAACAGTACCAGGGTTCTGCAGCAGAGAAGTGGGACAGGGGTAGCATTTTTTTTCTTTAAGCTCTTTCAAACAGTCCCACCCTCTGCTCCTCTCTCAACTCCACGCAAAGTCAGTTCAATACGCGAACAGCAAAATCCAAATTCCTTCTTCCAGACACAGTCTCTCTAAAAGTCGAGAGCCTTTGCTGGGATTCAGGTGGTGACAGTTACCCCTGAGAAGGGACAGGTCTCCCAGAGTGACAGTGCCACCATCACACCAGGCACCAGTGCTCTGGGGGGGAGGCTGGGCAGCAGCGCAGACTGGCTGGAGTGGAGTCTCTCACTCCCTGCCCACCTCAGACTGACCCTGGGAAGGGAGGGAAACAGCAGGAACAGAGCAGAGAAACACCACTGCAGGTGAGTGACCACGAATCATCCCCACAATCACACTTTCTCCTGCATCATTATTCTCTTTAAACATTAAAGATGGTAATAGGTTACTGTGGTTGAAAATGAGATAATGGGAGATTTTAGGGAGATAAAATTTTACTGGTATCGAGGGAGAGAAGAGAAATAGGGAGAGAAAATTGAAAGAGATTCATTATGAACTTGTCCTCACTTATAACTGTTCCCCCAGGTTAGGACCTTATGGTGTTAATAATTAACCAGAATCTTATGAAGGCTAAAATAACCACAACACGCACGAGGATCGTCGCGTCAGTATTCAGCATGTGCAGAAACCCTGCCCGCCACTCATCTCAGTTACTGTGGCAACAGTGCATCTGCTTTCCACAATATCCTTCATTAATCATTTACAGCCAGGAAAAAAAAAAAAAGTCCTGGAGGAATGATAACACTGTCTCTGCTCACCTCTCGCCAGTGAGTGGGACCATCTCTGAACACAGACTCTCAACCGCTGTTTGCAGCTGAGCCCCTAAGAAATCCAAGGTAGGGGTTTGGCTCTGCACAGCTTTTAGTCCCTCCATGGCTGTCGTGGGTTTGGTTTATTCCCTCATTTCGGTGACGACAGGGGAGCAGGGTCCTCAGTGGGAAGGAGAGCTGGAGGAGGGATGCACTTCCAAAAAGTTTCCTTTTCTGGTTCTATTTCTTTTTCTCGCCCACTGCAGGAAAGGTGCTGTTGGGATGCACTGGGGCAGCACCTCTGGGAGACTGGGTGGGCAGGAGGCTGTTTTTATCTCTTCCCCTATCTCTCCCCATCTCGTCCTTTGGCAGTCAGGATGAGATTCAGCACCCCCAGCTGAGCTGCAGCTCACGTCCTGGCGCCTCCCTTGCCCAGGAGGAGGAAGGAACGGTTCCTCTTTGTCCTAGGAGACAGCCCGGCAGCAGCATGAGCAAGGTGACATCTCCCAGCACAGCAGGACAAGGCTCTTCCAGCTGCAGCTCCGCCCAGGGACCCTTAGCCCTGACAGAAGGATGGTGATCACCTTCCCCATCTCCTCCCAGACCCTCATCTTGAGGCTGCATCTCACTGCTTTATACAGCTCCTTCTCAAACTGCAGCAGGTTATTTAAAGAGCACAAATTCACTGGCTATAAAGTAACTCCTTTTATAATCTTTCCTGGAGTATTCATCATACTGGGGCAATTCCAAGAACAAATCCAGGCTGGGCAGAGAATGTACTGAGAGCAACCCTGAAGAGAAGGACTTCAGGTGTCAGTGGATGAGAGGCTCAACATGAGCCAGCAATGTGCACTCACAGCCCAGAAATCCAACCATGTCCTGGGCTGCACCCACAGCAGTGGGACCAGCAGGGAAGGAAGGGGACTCTGCCCCTCTACTCCTCTCTCATGAGACCCCACCTGGAGCCCTGTGTCCAGTTCTGGAGTCCTTAGAACAGGAAGGACAGGGAGCTGATGGAGCGAGTCCAGAGGCAACAAAGATGATCTGAGGGCTGGAGAACCTCCTATGCGAGGACAGGCTGAATTGGGGTTGTTCAGCCTGGAGAAGAGGTGGCTCCAGGGAGACCTTAGAGCAGCCTCCCAGTACTGAAAGGGGCTCCAGGAAAGCTGAGGAGAGGCTCTTGATCAGGGAGTGCAGGGATAAGAGGAGGGGGAATGGTTTTCAGCTGAAAGAGGGGAGATTGAGATGAGGTGAGACTGAGATGTTTTCCTGTGAGGGTGGGGAGGCCCTGGCCCAGGTTGCCCAGAGCAGTGGTGGCTGCCCCATCCCTGGAGATATTGAAGGCCAGGTTGGATGGGGCTTTGAGCCCCCTGATCCAGTGAGAGGTGTCCCTGCCCATGGCAGGTTGTTGGAACTCAGTGGGCTTTGGTGTCCCTTCCAACCCAAACCATTCCATGATTGTCAAGAAAATGTGTTTAACTTTGGGAGCCAGCAACCTTAGCCCACTTTGTGGAGACACAAGATTGCAGGTATAGAGGTACCATTTCAGGAAAGCCCCTCCTCTCCAGGAGCATCCCAGGAGCACAGGTCAGCCATGTGTACCCAAATCCCAGCAGGGAGTTTTGGCATCAGTGGGGACTCATGGTGGAGTTGTTCAAGGTTTCTCTGCAGCACAGTCAGAGCCAGACCTTCGTCTTTGTTTTTGTTCCTGTCCTTCCTGTCCTGTTCAGGTGTACCTGCCCCACATCCCAGCAGGACTGGGTGCTCATTACTACAGGCAAAAGGTCCTCTTGAAATTTTGGAATTGATTCACCAGATAGCCCTGAGGAACCCCTCCTGGCTGCAGGCACAGGGAGAATTGGCCCCAGCTCTGGGCACATCACCCTGGACTGAGGAGAGGACTGGTAAACAGAGCAGCTCAAGCCCAAGGAGCACATCATGGGCTCTGTGCAGTGCCACGCAGCCTCTGCTAGTGAGGACAGCAAATTAGACTTCTGTAAATATCCAGGACCTCTTCAGGAAAGAGAGGACGATGCTCAGACAACCTGATCTCCACTTAATCCCTGCAGACACCTCTGATTAGGAAGTTTGGTTTCTTCTGGCAGTGAGGGTCCTGCTTTACCTGGCAGGACCAAAACAGTGGCATCTGGTGCTGTGTTTTCTAAACCCTGACAGCCCCTGACTTCTGTCCCCAATCTAATTCTCAGCCTTCTCATTTTTCCTCCTCATCCCAGCACGAAGCCCCTTCCATTCGGGTCTGACCTGGAGCACGAGCACCCCCGTGTCTCCGTCGCGCCGGGGGTCGGAGAGGAGCCTCTGGGCGAGGAAGGGGCAGGAGTCACCCCCGAGGATGCGGTGACAGCTTGGGCTGCAAGGGCTGGGTGGGCAGCGGGGCTGCTCCTCGCCTCCCTGCGCCACTGACACAAATGAGAGGGGCCACATCACTGCCACAGGGGTCTTGGTTAATGAGCAGGGGCACTAATGAATCTCTGTGTTATCTCAATGTATCTCCTGCCTCCAGGACAGCCCCGGGGCGCTTCAAGCAAACAAATGAAGGAAACGTGTCTATTAGGGCTCACCTGCACCTGGGCCAGCCCTGCAGGCTGGAGCTGGCTGGGCTCAGGGCATCCTTACATCCACGGGAGCAATTTATAAAGACTCACCACAAACATTTTTGATCTGCAAGATTTGCTGGGATTTTTATCAAAACCAACAGTGAGATTCGTCTGGTTGGGGTTTATTTACTTTTCCAGTCTTGTTTTCTTAAAGAGTTTCTGAAATGTTGACCCTCCCCCAAGACAGACGCTGTTTTCTGTGTTGATGAAGATCAGATTTGGCTGAAAATAATTTTGATGGAAAATGTTCAGCTGTCTCTCCAGCAGGGGAAAGCCCTAACAGAGCCCTGAGATGTGAAAGTGCTGGCACAACTGAATGCCTTTGCTTTAGGAGGCAGCAAAGAGAAGAGCCCCTGGCAAGGAGGGAGAAGCCCCTTTCAGTCCCAGCTGATTCTGTTAGAGGTAGGAGATCCACTGAATTGTGTCAAACCACCAGCCAGTAGTGATGAGGAACACGATGTTTTCTGACTGATTTCTTTCCATCCAAACCCAGTTGGATGGCTCAGAAGAGACCTTCCAGAGGAAGCAGAGGAGAGAAATAGGGGCTGAGCTGGATGTTGAGATGCCCAACACCTGGGCAGAACGGGGTGGAAGTGTCCAGGGAGAAGGGACACCTGGGTCTGTATTTTGCTAATACAGCTTCAGAGCAGCAGTTTTGTAACAGTTCATCCTCAAGGGTCTTTATGGACAGCAGGAGCCCCAGAGCAGGGTGCCAGTGGGGAATCAAACCATTGACAAGGACTGTGAGTGTAAGCTGGGCCCAGTGGGATGGGCTCATAGGATCATGGAATCATAGAACGGTTTGGGTTGGAAGGGACCTTAAAGATCATTTAGTTCCATCCCCCCTGCATGGGCAGGGACAGCTCCCACTAGACTGCAGAAGACACGGTGTGATGTGTATGCTGGAGCTGCCATAGCTCCCTGGAGGAAGAGACCTCCTAAATGTGCCAGGGAGGTCTTACCACCCTGCACTCTTGTCATCTGGAGAGACCTGAGATGTGACAATAACAGGTGCTGGGAGCACGAGAGCATCGTAGAGAGCGGCATCGGCAGAGCAGCACCCCTACAGGGACCGAAGGGGGAAAAGCACTGCAGTTAGAACAGGATGGTTTTGTGGGAAACCCTGGTTTGGAAAACAATGGAGGCATGGGATGGCAACAGCCAACAGGCAGGACATCTCAAATGCCAACATCACCTCTGGCCTCCGTCTGAACAGTGAATTAAACAGGTCTGGAAATACGCCCAGGCACTGGGACCAACCAGCATGAGCAGCCCACACTGCCTCATGGACTTTCCCAGTCCCTCAGCAGGATGGATGCATACAAAACAGTTCCATGAATATTCCAGCTGCTGGCTGTGTCCAGGAAATGCTTTGGAGAGCTCTATCTGGCACAATCCAAACCCCAGGGCCTTTGCTGACAGTTTAGCAGTGCAGACAATTGCATTTCTAACCCTTGCTATCACTGCCATGCTCTGTGTAATGTGTTTGCCATGCTCTGCTGCTCTGTAGCGGAGTGAGGACTGAGGGCTTGGCATCTGGCATTGGTTCACCCCAGAGAGGAAACAACAGCTCATTTTCTGCCATTGGATGCTGTGAAAATACCTTAAAATGAGAGTTATGGGCTAAAATATGCTGGAGTGTGTAGGCAGATCAATTAATCAGTCAACTGATTATTTAGACACACAAACAGACCATCATCACCCAAGGCTGTTGTAGCAACCTCACATTTGCTGCCATGCAACTGGGCTCTCATTTGCCATTTTTATGATCATTTATGCAACATTTGTCAATCTGTTCACATCACTTTCAATGCCATCATCAACTGATTGAGGTAATTTTGAACACAGTTTCAATAAAAATACATCATATGTGGTCCAGGGTCACAGGGCACCCACAGGAATGCAGGTCCCTGCAGCCCCATGCACAGCACTGCTGGAGGAGGCTCTTTGTGCTCTCCACCAGGGAAGGACAGACAGAGGGACAAGGAGAGCAGGAGCCCCTGCAATGGCAACACATGGCAGCACCAAAGGTGCTGGACATTGATGCTCCCAGGGAGCATTGCCCATGTTGTGATGGAGCGTGGAGGTGGATTTGTGCCCTGGGCTGCCCACACAGTCCTTCCCATCTCACCAACTGCTTCTCAGGGTCACCTGGGTCACCCCCAGCTCCTCCAGTGCCACCCAATTATCCCAGTCAGCCTGGGAAAGGATTTACGGGCCATGGTGTTATTTCAGGGACTGGACTCAACCAGCCAGCAGTTTTTTCCAGGTCTGAATTCTGAATTAGACCCTTGTTGATTCTAACACCTTCCAAATGCAAAGAGCCATCTGCCTTGCCCACCCAGGTGTCCAGCACAGCAGATAACAAGGAGGACAGATTTTAGCAATCAGGAATCCCAACATCTGGGTTATTTTACTATACATTTCCCAGAAGATTTGCTCCAGGATGGTTGAACTGTTGGCACATTAGAGAACGGGAAGTCAGCTAATCCAATCCAAGCCCCTTTTTGACCAAAGCAGTGCAGTCATTTATCCTCTTGCTCAGGGTGCTGAAGGAGTCCCACTGGAAAGGCAAATACATTTTGCCCAGGGCTCAGCCAGGGCTCATTGATCTGCCCCCAGGCCTGATATCTATTAGCGAGAGAAGAGGATGGTATTGTCTGTACCGAAATGTGTGTGTTGTGGGGGAGAAAGAAGAAGAGCAGCTCTTCCAATTCCAGCTGCTCCTCAGCCAGGGAAGGCTCCGTGATTTGGAGATTAGACATTAGGAAGAAATTCTTAACAATGAGGGTGGGAGGCCCTGGCCCAGGTTGCCCAGAGCAGTGGTGGCTGCCCCATCCCTGGAGGTGTTCAAGGCCAGGTTGGATGGGGCTTGGAGCCCCCTGATCCAGTGGGAGGTGTCCCTGCCCATGGCAGGGGGGTTGGAACTGGATTATTTTTTAAGGTCTCTTCCAAGCCAAACCATTCCGTGAGTCTATGATTCTAAGATGTGGGAATGCTGCCTGGCTGTCCCTGTTCCCTCGGGTGCGGGTCTGGGTGCTGTAATGGGGGTTCTGGTGGGGGAGAAGGTGCTGTGCAAGGCAGGCTCTGGGCCCGGCTCTCCGGGGCAGCCGTGAGGGCTCAGGTGTGTGCAGCCTGGAGCTGGTGCTGCACCAGGTGTGTGCCAGGGTTTCACCCAGCCTCCCCTCGCCCAAGCTCAGGGACGAGTCAGAGCAAGAGGGGGCTCCAGGGGGGGCAGCCAAGGATCCCCACTCGGCAGCAGGTGGGGCTGGCAGGGAGCGGTGCTGCTGCCTCCATCCCAGCACACCCTGGGAGGAGGAGGGAGCTGTCTGTTTGTGTATTTTACACTGTAACCTTCTGGGGTGGAAAATAGCTCTAAGCACCAAAGAGGAGAATTAAAGTGCATTTTAATGATATGTATCTTATGTCTGAATGAGCATCACTTGGGTCCATGTGATTAAATCCAGCCAGTGAGAAATCTCCCGTCATCTCTTTCTACGTTCATACACATATTTACGTTTTACAGCTTAAATTTAACTGTTATGTTGTTTCAAAAGTAAATAACTAAGCTTCATGTGACCAAATAACCTCATGTACTCTCTACCTGCCGACTGGACATGAATATTAAGGAGAGTGGTCAGAAACAGATCTATTTGTGAAAAAAATTATAAATTAACTAAATACCAGTTTCCTTCCCTGCAGCTTCATTCAACCTTTATATCAAAACCGACATGAAATGCATCTGTGTTCATTTGTTTAAAAAAAATCCTTTGAACACATCTCCATCTCCATTTAAATTAAAAAAATGACTTAGCACAAAGAATAACAAAAAGCCTTCTGTGCAGGAATACAATGAGTAATGAACTGCAAATCATATCTGCATGAAAGATTGTCAAGTTGGAGAGTGTTTTTCCATATGACCTGGTTTTTTTCTAATTATTGTTTTTTTTTTCCTGGCTCCAATTTTATAAACAGTGGCACCTCTCCCCTTCGCTGGCTTAAAAAGAGGTTTGTTTAATCTTTGACATTTCCTATTTCACAGGCTTCTCTGCGAGTGTCGCACAATAGAGCCTTGTTGGGCTCAGTTTAATTAAACACAAATACTTCGCTTTAAGTAGCAGAGGCAGCAACACTTTAAAAATTTCCAACCCCAACAGTTCCTTCTCTGCTTGAAAAATAACACGGTGTCAGTGAATAATTAAAACATACAAATCATCAGAATTAATTAGCATCTTAACACTTTTTAAATGCTTACGAGTCTGTGTTTCTGGATATTTCATTTGAAATGGTTTTTGGAGGCTGCAGGGATTTGCAAGCAGCTTTTGGTAATCTTCACCAGGGTCCCGGGCAGAGCCCATCACCTTCCACAGCAGCAGGGCGAGGAGTTAAATCCTCACAACATGCCTCAAGGTCACCTCTGATATGGAATCCACATTCCCTGTCTCCTCTGAATATGCAAAGCCCTGAGTTCTGGAGGAACCAACTCTGTTCCAGTGTAACTCAGATCCCTGATGATTTTCTGGTTTCTCCATGAAAAGCCAAAACTGTGCATCCCTTTCCAAACAGGGCTGCACCAGCCACAGCTGGGCAGGTCCAGGGAGCCTTTTCTTGTCACCCCACCTTCCCTGCTGTTCAACCCAATTTTGGCAGCTAAAACAGAGCAGTTGGGCTCCCAGTTCCCTTCCCCAGGGAAGGGGGAAAGGGAAATGAGAGGAGAAGACTCGAGGGCTGGAAACTAAACCAAAACAGCTTTAATCAAATAGTAATAATAAATAAATAAATAATAATAATGATAAATATATAAAAATGCATGAAATCGTGCTCCCACCCTTGCCCTCGATGACTGTCCATCACCACAAATGCTGCGAGCAAGCACAGACAAGGTGAGTGGCAGGAGGGAGCGAACCCAGGAACTGGTTTCAGGAACACACAGATCCAGGATCAGGGGCAAAGAGACCGGTGAGGTCCTCACTGGACGTTGGCCATCGAAGAACAGAGCAAGACCCTCATGACCTCTCAAGTTTATCCCGAGTATCATGTTTATAGGATGGAATCCTCCCTTGGTGAGTTTGGGGTCACCTCTCCTGTCTGCCTCTCCCTGCAGGGGAGACCTTTTTCACCTCTTTCAGTTACAGCTCCAGCAGCTCCAGGATGGCCTTGGTTTCTATAGGAATAAGTGTAAGCAATGGCTTCTCTGCATCCCAGTGCCACGTGTGATCCCTATCAGAGAGAAATCCTGTGAAAAACATGCAGTGAACTTTCAGAAAATTAAGTTCTTTAGATGAGACTGAGCTGAAGGTAGAAAATTGATCCTACTTTAGCTCAAATCACAACACCTGCGCAGACTGGAGGCCTCCTGAACCGCTCCAGCACTGGCTCCACAGCACATCAGGCTTCCAGTCACTTATTCCTACGCAGTTCACATGTGCCTGCATAGCAATCTGTCAATATTCAGAGCGGTCATTCCCATACCCCAGCCCATCAATATTTATTGCAGTCATTTCCACCCATCTGAATAATAGAAATTGCAGATGGAAAAGCCGGTCAGCGGCAGCGCCAGGGAGGAAATTGAGTGTCGCAGTTCTCAGTCAAGTGCCTGGAAGAGGCTGCTCTTGACTTGAAATGTAGCTTTGTGCCTTTCATCCCATTACACCTACTTGCTCCAAGCTAGTTCTTCTTCCTCTTTCATGAGTGCACTTTTCAAATGATAATGGGCTGGTGTCGTGACCCTGCTGAAGCAGGGACTGCCGTGCTAAAAATATTAACGCGTTTCATCTTTGCTTCCAAGTCCCAAACGGCTTTGCTGGGTTTCTCTGAACCTTTCAAACACATTGATATTATTATAGAAATGAACTTGCCCCTTCCTAGCTCTGATATGATAATCCCCTGCATATGCTGTGAATTTTGAATTCAGAACCATTCTGACAGCTTCTCTCTGCCCGTCAGACTGGTGCTTCGTGTGGCAGACGAGGACTCCGTGGCAGAGCTGGAAATGGAGCCCTGGGTCTCCACAGCCCAGACTGGTTTTCAACACAACCACATTTTCACTGAGGACACGGATATAAGGATTGCACCTCCTATCCTACTCGGCACTGGTGAGGCCAAACCTCGAGCACTGGGGTCAGTTCTGGGCCCCTCAGTACAAGAAGGACATTGAGGGGCTGGAGAGCGTCCAGAGAAGGGAACGGAGCTGGGGAAGGGGCTGGAGAACAAGTCCTATGAAGAACGGCTGAGGGACCTGGGACTGTTTAGTTTGGAAAAGAGGAGGCTGAGGGAGACCTCATCACTGTCTACAACTGCCTGAAAGGAGGCTGTGGCAGAGCGAGTGTTGATCTCTTCTCCCAAGTGACAGATGATGGGACAAGGGGAAATGGCCATGAGTTGTGCCAGGGGAGGGTCAGACTGGATATTGGGAAGAATTTCTTTACTGAAGGGTTGTCAGGCCCTGGCAGAGGCTGCCCAGGGAGGGGGTTGAGTCACCATCCCTGGAGGGGTTTAAAAAAAGGATAGATGGGTTTTTGAGGGACAGGGTTTAGCAGATGATGGGTGTGGTTGGACTCATGGATCTCAAACATCTTTTCCAACTGGAAGATTCTATGATTCTATCCAAGCTAGATCTTCTTAACACACTGTACTGGTCAGTTAGAGGGGTTGAATCCCATTGTAGCTACAGCACCATCTCTGGAAACCTGGCGGGGCCAAAATCATGGTGCATAGCCAGACTCAGGCATCCTCTGCATTCCAGGGATGTTCAGGACACCCTGTGGAACCTGAGCATGCACAAGTCTATGGGACATGACAGGACACATCCCAGAGTCCTGAGGGAATTGGCTGGTGTAGTCAACAAGCCACTCGCCCTGGTGTTTGAAAAGCCATGGCAGTCAGGGGAAAGCCCTGGAAAAAGGGAAACATTGCAGCCATCTTTAAAAGGGTGACAAGGACACCCTGCAAAATGCCAACCCATCAGCCTCACCTCTGTGGCTGGGAAGATCATGGAACAGATCCTCCTGGAAGCTGTGTTAAGGCACTTGGAGGACAGGGAGGTGATTCAGGTCAGCCAGCATGGCTTCACCAAGGGCAAGTCCTGACTGACCAACTGAGTGATCTTCTATGATGGAAGGACCAAGAAGGGCTACAGAGGCAGTGGAGGGGGAGTACAGAGAAGGTGTGTTGTGCAGAGCTCCCTTTTTCTACAGCTACAGAGAGCTTCCAGCTGCCTGGAATGTGATGGAATGCAGTCTGGGGCTATGTGCTCTTCTTTGTCTTTAGGTCGATGTCCTTGTAGAAGGTTGCAATACATGTGGCTGTGAAAGGTAAGAGCATCAACGAACAGGGCAGCCACCCCCCATTGCCACGAGCAGCCCTTTCCTCCCTGTCCAGGGCTCTCCCAGCCTCGCACCAAAGCTGATCATCCCATGTCTCCATGATGGAGAGAAGACAGTCATCCTGGGCCAACCATGTCACCAACCCCACTGTAACATGAGCCACCACCAGCATTTTTCTCACTGTGGCCCAGAAGTTACAGCTGGTGCCAGGAGCTCATGTGTGGCCCAGCCCTTGGCAACCTGGGGAAAAGGTGTGCACGGCTTTGCCGTGGCTGTAAGAAGCTCCCAGGTCCCTGTAACCCTGTAACGTGGTCTGCGTTGGGGCTGTCTTATCTGTCCTTTAGTGTGTTGGCAGCTCTCTTGGCTGAGTGTTGGAGGAGGCAGAGGACAGGAATGCACCCTGCTCCGGTCACATCCCTATTCAGGTGTCCAGCTGTAGCAGCCAGGAGAAGGAGACAGACAAAGGAGGAGGAGGAGGAACAGCCACCCTCCACTGTCATGGGTGGCCCCTGCCCAGCCCTCCCATGCCCCTTCCTCTCAGCCCTTGCTCACCCTGGTGCAGCCCATTTTATATCCATCCTGGGCCACCCACATCACCAACAACTCCCCGTAACACGGCCACCACCGATGTTCTCTCTGTTGTGGCACAGCCACGACATCATCAGGATTGGTGCCCAGAGTTATTACAGCTTCACTGTGATGTGGTGATTATTTTCCACTATTCAGGCAAGAAGAAATGATTAAACCATAAAAATAAACAAATACATACAATAACAGCTGGCAAAACTGGAGTGGGAAATTCGGTAGCTTTAGCCACAATTTAAAGAACAAGACCTCATCAGAGTTTAGAAAAGAATTAAAAGCAGCAAGTCCTGCCCACTGCCCCCTTTTGAAGATCTGCATGGTACTTCTGTAAGGCCTTATGACACGGCCCCCCACAACATCCTTCTGTCTAGACTGGTGAGATATGGATTTAGTGGGTGGGCTGTTCAGTGGATGAGGCATTTTCTGAATGGTCCCACCCAAAGGGTAGTGGTTCAATGTCCAGATGGAGAGCAGGGATGAGTGGTGTCCCTCAGGGGTCCATACTGGGACCACTCCTGTTCGGTGTCCTGATCAACCGTACAGACAGCAGGGTCGAGTGCACCCACAGCAAGTTTGCAAACGACACCTCCCCGAGCAGTGCAGCTGACACACCTGAGGGACAGGATGCCATCCAGAGGGACCTGGGCAGGTTCAAGAAGTGGGCTCACGTGAACCTCAAATGTTTCAAGAGGTCCAAGTGCAACTCCTGGTATCAATACAGGCTGGGGGATGAAAGGATTGAGAGCAGCCCTGGGGAGAAGGGCTTGGGGTGCTGATGGATGAGAAAGTGGACATGAGCTGACACTCACAGCCCAGAAGTCCAACCGTGTCCTGGGCTGCATCAAGAGAAGCATCATCAGCAGGGTGAGGGAGGGGATTCTGCCCCTCTGCTCTGCTCTGGTGAGACCCCACCTGGAGTACAACGTTCAGTTCTGGAGCCCTCAGCACAGGAAGGACATGGAGCTGTTGGAACAGGTCCTGAGGAGGGCTGTAAAAATTATCAGAGGGCTGGAACACCTCTCCTATGAAGAAAAGTTGAGAGAGTTTGGCTTGTTCAGACAGGAGAAGATTCTGAGGAAACTTTATTGCAGCCTTTTCATACTTCAAGGGGGCTGATAAGAAAGAGAGGGGCAGAATTTTAATAGAGCCTGTAGTGATAGGACAAGGGGTAATGGTTTAAAACCAAAAGAGGGGATATTCAGACTAGATACAAGGAAGAGGTTTTTACGGAGAGGGTGGGGAGGCACTGGCACAGGGCTCAGAGAGGCTGTAGATGCCCCATCCCTGGAAACATTCAAGGCCAGGCTGGATGGGGCTCTGAGCAACCTGGTCTGGTTGAAGATGTCCCTGCTCACTGCAGTGGGGGTTGAAAGAGGATGACCTTTAAAAGTCCCCTCCTAACCAAACCATTCTGTGATTCTACAACACAGTTGCCTCCCTGGGTTATTCAGACACGTGCCCTGCATCTTCATGGCAGTAGCTTTGGGTTGTCACCATGCCATGATTTGCCCCCACTCCACTGGAAGTGGAGTCTCTCCTCCTCTACAGTCTCTGTCCTCCTCTACAGTCTCTGTCCTCCTCTACAGTCTCTACCCTCCATCAGCTCAGCCTCACCTTTCCCAGGCGAGTCTTGTTTGCAAGATGGACTTTCTGCCATCCATGAGTCTTCTGTGCCCCTGGAGAAGGGATTTGGCCCGTTGGAGCTCAGCACTTCGTAAAGCAAATTAGGGAACAGGTCCCAGATGAGCCAGCTGAAAGACTGCTGATTTGAAGGGCTGGAGCTGAGAAGTTTATCATATTTCAGTAGACAACATGGCAAGCACGTTACTGATCTGGCTGAAGAGCTCATCAAAGGCTCGTGGGGTACAGCTCATTTCCAGTTTCTGTGTGGAGAGGATGTTCCTAAGCACCAGGGATGTGGGTGGTAAATGGCAACCTGCAGAAGAGCCTTTCTCTCCTTGCTGTGGCAGATGAGCTGAGTGACCCAGCCTAGATCCCCACCACCTTTGGGCCTCGCCTGCAAAACACCAATGAAGGTAACTCCCAGTCCTGTGGCTCCTGGCAGCGTCAATTAAACCTTGGATAAGCGGCTCTGCTCTTGACTTTTGCATCCTTCACCTGCAGAGAAGGCCTGGCTGGTGATACCTCTGTAGAGGCTGATAAAATAGCAGGGGTTTGGAGCCCACCAGTCTCAAAGATCTGGCCAAAAGCTGAAGGGGATATTACTTGGAATGCCCAGTGCCACCTGGGCATGGACCTAATGCTGGCTTCAGTGACCACTGTCCTCCAAAGCCAACACATGTTTTCTTGGTCCCTTGTGGTACTTACAGATGTGTCACAGCTGGACTGAGGGCAGAGTCAGTGAGCACCCAATGACCACCAGCACAGGTGGACGAGGGCTGGAGTTGTCTCGGTGCTGTGTGACAAAGCTCTGCATGAGCTGGAATGGAGATTGAGATCCAGGACATGCTGATGCACCCATCATCCTCAGAAAAACGTTATATCTCTGCCAGAAAACAGACTGTGTCCCTGCTCAGCTCCTGAGACAGCAGATAATGCTCCTCTGGGAGCACCTCCAGTTTCCCCAGTGGCTGCCCCGCGCAGCACACCGCTCCAGGCTGACGCCCACCAGGCAGAGAGAGAGGCTGTGGCTGCCACCCTCCTCCTCACACAGTCACTTTGGCTCACACCATGTCAAGGTGGGATGCTGGGTGATGTCAACCCAGCAGGACTAAGCTCCTCCTTGCAGGGTTGTCTCTGTGAAATGCTTCACAGCCATCACCCGCCCATCACCTGGGACAGCACACACACACCATATGGGCACAGGTTTGCCCTTTTCTCTGCGCAGCCACCCTCCACTCAGCTTTTTCTCTGCCACTCCTGGCAAAGGACCATAAAAAAACCCTCCTCCTTTTACACCAGTGATGGAATTTTTATGTTGAACTGGAGAGGCTCCTCAGAGGAACAGAGTTTGGGTCAGAGCACATCCCAGCCTCCAAAAGCTCTGCAAACCTGCCTTCAAGACATGGCCAATTCTGACCTCAGAGCAGATTTTCCAGGAAGACTTTATCCCTTGGGATGATGAAGGCACGGGTGGTCCCATCATCAGAGGTATTGATATTGACAGCAAGGGTCCTTTTTGTGGTACTTGGGGAAATCTCAGCTTTACAGATAGAAGTGGACATCAATGTCTCAGTCACTCAGGGTAAAACTGGTGATACAGAACGAACAATAAAGTTCTTGTCTACCATGGACTCTGGTAAAAAGCTTTCAAAAGGAGGCAATGTTTTCCTTAGATAACTGATAATAGTCAGGGTAAAATGTGCAGCCAATTTAATCCTTGGCAGCTTTATGTCTATAGCAGGTGTTTGTTTAAGAGAGGTTTCACAGTACTGGGAGAGGTAAATAGCAGATTTCTTCCTTTAATGGGCCTCGGGCTCATTAAACAACACTCACTTTCTCCTGCACAAGGTTTTTATTCATTAAAGGGCTTCATTCTCTTTCCAATGGTGTTTTTTTTCCTCCTTTATTGACAATTCACCCAACGTGTCTGAAGTCGCGTGGCTGGGTGGGGGACAGGCAGATGCTGTCTCTGCTCCCAGCCTGGCTGTGCTTTCTACCACCAAGAGTGGCTCCTTCTCACATTGAAAACACACAATTTGATGGATTTCATGGGGTTTTTTTCAATTCATTATTTTCTGGAATACAAATTGTGTCTTCAAAAGACCACATTTTTCACCCTGAAAGCAGGCGTGGCTTTGCAACTGGCAGACCCAAAAGGCATGGAATTTGCCTTTGAGACAACACAACTTATCAAATCCAAACATCTCTGCAAACTCTTTGAATTCTGTTTAATTTTTTCCCACACACATTGATCATTTTTCTTCTCTTGCCTCCAAAATCCATGCATGAGCCTGATTCTTCAGCACGGATAGCCCAGAAAGCCAACCATGTCCCGGACTGCATCCGGGATCACAGCATAACTGTGGCACATGGCAACCGTGCCCTGGGCTGCATCCAGAGACGTGGGACCAGCAGGGAGAGGGAGGGGATTCTGCCCCTCTGCTCTGCTCTGGTGAGACCCCATCTGGAGCCCTGTGTCCAGTTCTAGATTCCTCAACATAGGAAGGACATGGAAGTGTTGCAGTGAGTCCAGAGGAGGCCACGGGGATGATCCAAGGGCTGGAGCACCTCTGCTATGAGGACAGGCTGAGAGAGTCGGGGTTGTTCAGCCTGGAGAAGAGAAGGCTCTGGGGAGACCTTAGAGCAGCCTCCCAGGACTGAAAGGGGCTCCAGGAAAGCTGGGGAAGGACACAGCTTTTAGTAAGGGCTGTTGTGACAGTTCAAGGAGTAATGGTTTTGCACTAAGGGAGGGCAGATTTAGACTGGATATAAGGAAGAATTTTTTTACAAAGAAGGTGATGAGGCACTGCCAGAGACTGCCCAGAGAAGTAGTGGAGGCCTCATCCCTGGAAGCAATCAAGGTCAGTTTTGATGGGGCTCTGGGCAAACTGGTTGAGTTAAAGACGTGGCAGGGGGTTGAACTGGATGACCTGTAAAGGTCCCTTCCAACCCCAAGCAGCCTGCAGTTCACACTCATTAAGAAAAGACCAGGCTCAGCAGTTTCCCCACACCATCCACAGCTCCGTTCTGTGGGGTGAGGGTGTTCCCTCTGAGAACTAGAAAGAGAGCTTTGAATTCATGGCTATGTAATTTGGCAATGGGATTCAAAAGTTCCTGATCAAAGAGAGATTAATGGTCCAGATAAAAAAAATACTGAAAGAAACAGATGTTCCATGTTTGCACCCTCGGCAGAGCTATGAAAGAAGGCAGGAGCAGCCCTGTGTCAGCAGCAGTTCATGGCCTTGAAGGACTGGATCCACCACAGCCTCCACCGCCTGCAAATGAATGCAGTAATTTAATAAAGAGTTCAAACAGCATTTCTTCTGGGTCCTTTATAACAGAATTTATGATTACTTTGCTGTCTTATATTAGTCACAACTTCAGGCCCTTGGGAAGTAAATAAATACCGGAGACAACAATCCGTGATGGCTTCATCATTTCTGGTGGGACGCTCTGTTCTTTCCCACCAAGGTTTCTGAGGCTCCAGTTCCTGCACTGAAGAGATTTGCAGTTGTGATATTAGTGATAGGAAAAAAATCATACAAATTTCCCCCATTCTTTCTTCCTGAAGAGGAAAGGCCTGGAAAAAGCTTTGTGAGAACGACATCAAAAGATTAAAATTAAGAGGATGGCTGACTCAGCTCTTCCCTCTGAAGCACTTTCGCATTTGAACACATATAAGGTTATTTTTTTCTTCAAAGCTGAACAGCAACAACAACAACAAAAAGTTTATGATTTTGTGGGGAGTCAAATGAACGATTTTTTTCCCTTCTCCTCTGGGGCTCTCAGTTTTGTGTCAGGCAGTTGACAGTGATTCCAAATTGAGAAATATTTCTCTTGAAATAACCTACTTTTTTTTTAATGCAGATAACCCCTGCAGCATGAACTCTGGGCTGGCCTCTCCTCCACTGCCTTCTGTGACTTAGAATCATAGAATCGTTTAGGTTGGAAAAGACCTTTAAGATCATCCAGTCCAACTGTAAACTTCACACTGCCAAGTCCTCTACTAAACTCTATCCCTGAGCACCACATCTAACTCCAGGGATGGGGACCTCACCACCTTCCTGGGCAGCCTCTGGTGAGGAACTCTTTCCCAATATCCAAACTAAGCCTCTCCTGGTGCAGCTTGAGGCCATTTCCTCTCATCCTGTCACTTGTTACCTGGGAGAACAGACCAGCACCCACCTCACCATGACATCCTTTAAGAGAGTTGTAGCCTTCTTCCAGCTGAGCACAGCCTGTCTGCTCCTGTAGCAACCTATCTCAGCTCTTCATGGCTTGTACACTCTGGACCAGGCTTTCAGCTGCTGGAAAGGATCAAGAACACCAAGTTGCACATATCTGTGAATCCATCAGTCTGGTTAGGCTGAAAAAACATGGGAAAACTCAAGAGAATACAAAGATTTGCTGTATTTTTAAATTAAATGCTTCCACTTTTGTCTTTTTTTTGCTTTATTTTTGCCTATTTTGTTACATACTTCATTCAAAGCAAAACTATTTTCCCAAGTTTTGTAGCTGAACCAAGCAACTGAATTCATAAAGCTGTAATTCTTTGCATCTCACAAGAAGTCTTTGATGAGCAGTGACCTCAAGCTGGTGGATGCACAGGGAGTCAGTGATCTGCACCTCTTGAGGCAGTTCCTGTGAAATAACCCTTGTTCACTGCGACCCCCTCATGTAACAAAGAACATTCTCACTGTTGCCCAACCCAAAGACTGAGAAACACAGATGTCTTTATAGAGGAAACCGAGAGAGACAGGAGACTGTGCTTTGTAGATGCAAAGCTGGCCACGACACCACAGTCCCTGTCAGGAGCCACGGTCAGTCACGGGGTCTTCAAGACCAGCAATGGTTTGGCAGCTTCAGAGGTTCAAAATCAGAAACCTAGTGGCAAAATCATGAAACAAACTGTAAATCCTCTCTGTATTCCTTGCCTGGCCCTACCAACATCTGTGAGTAGGGAAGCACATCAAGGATATTACTTTACAGTTTCTTGTGACTCTTAACCTGATTTTGAAAGATAAAATACTCTAATAATCCAGAACCAGAACTTTAAATAGACACAAAAAATTCTGAAGCGATGAAATCACAGGGAGAAACACAAAATCAACAACAAACCAGTGCTCCTGCACCCTCAGTGTGAGTCAGAACACTCAGGGGACCACAATGACTTCACATGTCACGCCTTGCCCAGAGCCCCAGGGGTCTGTGGTGGCTCCTCAGCTGCATCAGCTGCACCATGGCCAGGGCTGCATTTCTGTTTGAGTCACTGCTGGGGACACAGGGAAAGGCTGTGCCGTGGCATCAGGCATCTGCCCTTATTCCTGATGTAGTGGAGATATTTGTAGGATGAGCATGGCTTTCTCTTAATTTTATGTAATCACAGGTCTCAAAGCCAAAAGAGACTGTCCTGGCAGCCAGCCTGACCTCCTGCTGGCACGAGTTCACAGCACTGACCTGGATTTATTCCTGATAATCTAGAGAACTATCCACATTTGATCCACAACTGAGGACCAGAGGGTCAGGGGCCAGATCTTCTGAATAACAACTTTGAGTGTAAAAGGACACGAATCAGATGCAAAACCTACTGCTATTTTTAGCAGCCATAGAATCAGCTAAAACAGAATGTGCTATTTAAAACTCTGAGATATTTTAGTCTAAACA
Source organism: Dromococcyx pavoninus (assembly GCA_033558185.1). Classification (NCBI taxonomy): domain Eukaryota; kingdom Metazoa; phylum Chordata; class Aves; order Cuculiformes; family Neomorphidae; genus Dromococcyx; species Dromococcyx pavoninus. Next base: position 157,885 of record JAUMJL010000035.1, on the reverse strand, counting down.
TGGTATTTCCAGTGCTTTTAATGACATCAGGGATCCTAAACCTGCCTGGAATTTAATTTCAAAACGTTTATGTTAATATTTCATAGAATCATAGAGTCATGGAGTGGTTTGGGTTGGCAGGGACACCTCCCACTGGATCAGGGGGCTCCAAGCCCCATCCAGCCTGGCCTGGAACACCTCCAGGGATGGGGCAGCCACCACTGCTCTGGGCAACCTGGGCCAGGGCCTCCCCACCCTCACAGCAAAACACTTCTCCCTTAGATCCCTTCCCAATCTCCCCTCTTTCAACTGAAAACTGTTCCCCCTCCTCCTATCCCTGCACTCCCTGATGCAGAGCCCCTCCCCAGCTTTCCTGGAGTCCCTTTCAGTCCTGGGAGGCTGCTCTAAGGTCTCCCTGCAGCCTTCTCTTCTCCAGGCTGAACAACCCCAACTCTCTCAGCCTCTCCTTGGATGGGAGGGGCTCCAGCTCTTCATCCATTATAAGAATGCATTCAGCAGACTACGAAACAGACGAAAACAAATTCCCACAAGGACAAGGACAAAGATACAGAATTGCTGAAGTGTATTTGAAGCAAACACAGCTGAAGATTTCACAGCTCCATCATTAGATAGAGATGACCAGATTCTCACTTGCAATCTACTGGCCTTAACACAGCTCCAAGGAATTCCTCAAACTGTTTTGCTAATATCTGGAAAGAAAGTGGGAGACGTTTTCCCACCAAGCTGAGATAACACAGAACTGTCTGCTCCACCCCCCAAGACAATGAGGGTGTTAAATTGTAATTGAGAAAAACAAAGTTTAACTGACTGCTTAAAACCTTCAAAGTCACAGAGCTTCAATAACCTGCAGCCAAGGCTCTGCCAGGGGATGCTCTCATAGGATGATGGTATTTTGAATAAATCTAGGGATGCCAGGAAAGATTTACAAGGCTGGGAGGAAACAAATGCTACGGCAGCATTCCAACAAGATCAGCAGGGAGGCAAAAGGCAGTTAGGGAGCTGTTACTCTCTTAGAAACAAGGGTTACTCAAGGAATGGCCTTCACACCCTCAGAGGTGGCTGTGGAGGTGGTCACGTAGCACCATGACCAACACAGAGTAAAGAGGGGTTTCAGAAGTTCTTGACAATCTGCCTGGTGACAAAGGTGAGGTGCTCAGTGTATTTATCCATGAACAGGCTAAAAGGGGAACTGCAATGTGAGAGAGAGTTGCCTGTGAGCCAAAGCTGTTAAAGATCAAAGGGGAAATAAGTTGCAAATAAAAGTGCAAATAAGCAACCACAGGAGTACTTGATTTTGGCATCCAGTACCTTTTCCAGCTGGTAATGTCTGTATAAATGGATTGTGAGGCTTTAGAAAGCGGGCCCGATGCGTTTGGCTCAGGGAAAGAGTTGGAGCAATCCTGAGCTAATGCTCAGACACTCACACAAGCAACTGGACTCGCCTCTTCTGGTCTTGATATCTATGGAGATCTTCCAGAAATGTCCTCCACTGAAAGAGTCAGCAGATCCTCAACAGATTTATTGCAGTATTTGAGAAGTGAGTGTTTGTACTCCATATCTTAATACAGCACTATCTATAAAAAACATAGTTCAGTGCTTCTCAAAGAATTACCCTCATTATAAGACTTATCTTTAAACCTTAAAGAACACAGAGAAAACAAATTGACCAAATCCAGCTGATTACACAAAGTATTTCATAGAAAAATAAATGGTCTAAACTGGCAAGAAACTGGAGAAGTTCCCTAAATCAGACAGAAACCACTAAATAAAAATGAATCCTATGGGAATTTTAATGTTTTTCAGAGCAGATTTAATCATTTTGGTTGTGGTGCCCAGGGTGGCACTGCCTGGCCAGGCTGTGGCAGGGGTGATGGCTGCTCTTGGTTCCTTCTGCCCCAGCTTGTGTTTTATGGCCTCTGAGCACCTGGAGCTGCCTCTTGCTCTCCTGCAGGGCGAACTGGAAATGCCAATTCACACAGCCCCACTTTTTTTCTTGGAAATGTCTTTGGTTGGGGAAAGTCACCCAGTTCAGGCTTCCAGGGCCGAAGGCTTGGGCAGGCTGACCATCTCAGCCCCATCTCCGGGGCCCCACTGCAACCAGCCAGCTGGGCCACCTCTGAATGGGGACACTGGGACTCCCCCAGTGGGAAACTGTTGCTCTTAGCAGTGATGCTGATTGACAGCCGTCAGTCTCACAGCTCTGGAAACATCTGGAGCATTCCCCATTCAAAGGAAATGTAAACAAGTTTCAGTTTCAGCCCAGTTCAGACTAGAAACCAAATTTGAATTGCCCCAGCTATTCATTTTCTTGGAAGTCGCACTTTCCGACCGAGTTTCAATTCCTTTTTTAGGAGGTGCAGAGCACCCTGCGGTTCGTGGTCAGCAGATACAGTTTTCCCCATGGCTGGTACCAACCACAGAGGCACCAGCCTGCCCTGGAACTGGAACCACTGGGATTTCTGAGCTGGTGAAATCCAGAGATGTGTTCAGGCTCCTACAAGCAAGAAATAAAGAATTTGCATAAAATCCACTTCCCCTACGCCTGAGTCATTGCTGCCCCAATGATGAAACCCTGCCCTATTTCCATTACAATCCACATATTGAAAGACATGGCCCAGAAGGACACAGGACACCCAACACTTGTGATAGCACTGATGGGATCAGTAGGAGAGTGGAACCCTGGGGCTCAGAGATAAGAAGCAAAGGTGCTTTTGTGTATGTATTTATTTCTGCTATTCCTTATGTCTTTTAGTGCATCTCTCCACTGTAAAGATAGAGCTGCTAACCTTGTTAAATCTTAAAATCTTAAAATTTTACCTGTGCTTGCAGCCCAGAAAACCAACGATGTCCTGGACTGCATCCACAGCAGTGGGACCAGCAGGGAGAGGGAGGGGATTCTGCCCCTCTGCTCCACTATGGTGAGACCCTACCTGTGTTCAGTTCTGGAATCCTCAGCATAGGAAGGACATGGATCTGTTGGGATGAGTCCAAAGGAGGCCACAGAGATTATCTGAGGGCTGGAGCACCTCCCACACCAGGACAAGTTGAGAGAGTTGGGGTTGTTCAGCCTGGAGAAGACTCCAGGGAGACCTTAGAGCAGCCTCCCAGGATTGAAAGGGGCTCCAGGAAAGCTGGGGAGGGGCTCTTGATCAGGCAGTGCAGGGACAGGATGAGGGGGAAGGGTTTTCAGCTGAAAGAGGGGAGACTGAGATGAGATCTTGGGGAGAAATGTTTTACTATGAGGGTGGGGAGGCCCTGGTCCAGGTTGCCCAGAGCAGTGGTGGCTGCCCCATCCCTGGAGGTTTTCAAGGCCAGGTTGGATGGGGCTTTGAGCCTCCTGATCCAGTGGGAGGTGTCCCTGCCCATGGCAAGGGGAGTGGAACTGGATGGGCTTTGAGGTGCCTTCCAACCCAAACCATTCCATGATTCCATGATCAGCGGGGACACGCTCAGCTGTGAACCTCAGGATTCGGCTCCAGAGCTGCCCCCACTGCTTCTGCCTGCACTGACTGGTTTGGTAGCAGCAGGATTCTCCATTTTGGCTGCTGCTTATTCCCAAATGGCTTTTAAATTTTCTCCACTTGTTTCTTGCCTCCCTTCCCTGACCCTGCAGCTGGGCACCCTTGGGTGCTACGTCAGCTCTGACAGTGTCTATTGGCATTTTCAGATGTGCACAATAATGTGCAGTTGCATTCAAAACAAAACAAAAGTCCAGAAGAGCAAGAGAAGACGTGACAGCACGCGCAGAAACTCCCTGTTTCATTTCAGGTTTCAGTGCTCAACACGAACTTCCACTTTACAAGAAGCTGGAAAATGTCCTTCGTTTTGCCTCTCTATAAAGGCATTAAAAAGATACTTCACCTCCTGAAGACCCTGTTTCCATGGTTCTGAGTTGTCCCTGTCCCAAAAATGTGAGAAATCAAGTGCAAGAGGAACAACAGGGAATAAACCAGCACTTTGTTCTAGGGGCTGTGCAGTGTCTTCCTCACCAGCACTGCAGGTTGCCAACAAAATAGGAGTTAAATGCATTTACTGCCATTCCTGCAGCAGAGCAGAGGAGCTGGCAAACAGGTCCTGCTGCTGCCACGCTCCCCTGCCCGTGTTGGTGCCAGCGAGCTCCTCAGAACTGAGCTCAGCTTCAAGGCACACCCAGGTGTGTGGGTGAGAGGAGGAGGCATCACCCAAAGGGGCATCATCTGGAGGGCAGCCCTCACAGAGCCATCACAGCTTGGCCGGAGCGAAGGGCTCTGCTTCCATGGAAGCTCGGGCTGTGTGTCACCTGCAGGACACACCTGCGTGGCACTGGGGGGCACACACCAGCATGGCACTGGTACAGTGCACACCAGCATACACAAGTGGAACACAGCAGCATGGCACCAGTGGGACACACACCAACCTGGCACCAGTGGCACACACCAGAATGGCACCAGTGTCACGCAACCACTGCACATGGACCAGCTGCAGCTGTTTGTAGGGCAGCGCCAGGCAGGCGCTAGGGACGAGGACAAACCAAGCTCCCTGGGGCAGGGGGCATCCAGATAAGCAGCATGGAAAGGACAGGGAGTTCCAAAACTTCAGGGCTAAAGGAGTTCTGATGCTGCTCTGGATGTTACTGATCTTCCTTCCCTTACACATTGCTCTGACCATGCATGTGAAATGGGGACCAGAAAAGAGCACAGGAGCTGGAAGGAAAATCATGCAGAGCTCCCTGGTCAAGACACTGAAGATGCCAAGAAGGAGTTGGGAGAAGGAGGTGACAAAGATCATAGAATCATAGAATCCCTTGTTTACAAAACATCTTTAATATCATTGAGTCCAACTGTACCTGTCCACTACTAAACCGTATCTGTGAGCATCTCATCTGCTTGTCTTTTAAACAACCCCCTCCCTGGGCAGCCTCTGCCAGGGCCTGAGAACCCTTTCAGTGAAGACGTTTTTCCTGATGTCTAATCTGAACCTGCCCTGGTGCAGCTTGAGGCCATTTCCTCTCGTCCCATCACCTGTCACTTGGGAAAAGAGACCAACCCCCACCTCACCACAGCCTCCTTTGGGGCAGTTGTAGACAGTGATGAGATCTCCCCTCAGCCTCCTCTTCTCCAGGCCAAACAGCCCCAGCTCCCTCAGCCGCTCCTCATAACACTTTCTGGCATAGGGGACGAGCACCCAGAGCGCAGTGGGTGCCAGCCCTGGGCCAGGGTGCTGTGCCCCTCGCAGAGGGGGTGCAGAGCTGTGCTGCAGCGCGGCGGCACAAGGGGGCACAGCTGCCACTGCCGCCGGCACCGGGGCTGCAGCCCACGCACAATTTGCATCCAAGCTTGTAGAAGCCAGACAGCCCAGCATTTTTCCTCACAATCAGCTTTCCACCTTATCTCTCTGGTGTCCCAGCTAAACCTGTACTCTTGCTTCAACAGCTCTGTTAACAGAGTCTGTCGCAGCCTTTGTGCACGTCTTCCAAGGTCTAATTACCTTTATTATAATATTAAAGACTGCGCCTCACTTTCAGTCTCAGTGTGTTCCATTCCCACTCTCCACTGCTGAACTTTGCTGAGTTATTACATATTGAATCCTGGTACCTCCTGGGGCTTCTGGACCCCCCGTGCTTGCAGCTCATTTTGAGCTTGGTGGGCAGGACAAGTCCTGCAGCACTCCCATACCAGTACGACCAGTCCTCCCCCATCAGGTTATTCCTTTCCTTCTGGCATAAAGGCAGCACCATCAGAGCTGCTTGGGAACACTCTTTTATGCTGGTGCAGGTTAATGGAAGCTGATAATTGTTCAAGGACATGTGAGAAACTCTTCTGAGGTACCTCAGAGCCTTCCTCTCACCCCAGATAGAGCTGGAGCATCTTTTATGGCACATCACACGCACACACAATTCCCCCAAAGCCTGAGTGGGGTAGGGCTTACCCCGCGGGGCCCTGGGCTGAAGTCTGGGTGAAGGACCCTGTGGGCAGTTTGCAGGTCTGTTCCATCCCCCTTTCCAGGCACCGTCACTGCCCAGCACTGCTCTCTGAATCCGGCTGCTGTAGCCCAAAGGGTGGGCACAGGGCACTGGGTGCTGCCCACACACCCTGTGCCATGCAGGGGTGTACCAGCAATACACCTTGAACACCAAGTTGATCTCTCTGGTGTCTTATTGTTCCTGTTACCTCCACAGCCTCAGTGTGGGCTATAGAAACCAGCACCCACCTCATCTGATCTTAGCACGTGCCAGCTCTAAGCCAGTCATCTCAGCTTCCTCCTAGAGCAGCACCACCTAAAAGCAATTTATCCATCCTATGAGAGGAGCTGAAGATCCACGGGGATAGGTGTGACCCAAACCCCTGTTTTCTTTGTTTATGCTGCTAGCTGTGGCCTTGGCTGCAAAACTGTGAACGCATCTCTTGCTTTTCCCAGCGCTCAGTAGGATCTGAGGAGCATGGCTTAAACTCTTAAACTCCCTTAAACTCTTTAGGGACGAATGAACAGGGATCACAGGATAGTTTTTGTTGGATGGGATTACGGGATGCTCTCATGAAAGGCAGTAGGACTGCAGGAAAAATTTCTGGCCACCTCCAGCTTTCCAAGTTTTGAGACTAAAGACTGGGTGTGCCTAGGGCTGTAAGAGCAGGGTAAGTGGGTGGGAACACGAGGTGATAGGGGAGCTTTTGAAGTCCTTAAGTATCAGAGTGAAAACAAGTTTTGTGTAAGATAGTGAGGGATTTTAGCATATCCAAGCCTGAAAGGATGGCAATGGAAAGACACCTTATGCCCCGTAGGATGTCCCACTACAAGCATAAAACTTTCTCTGCTTACCTTTGTCCCTGTGGTTTAAACAAGGGGACAACCTGGTTCAGTACCTTGTGAACTAAATGGAAGGAAAAATAAATAGAGCTCCAAAAGCATCTGCAAGGGACAATGTGACAATGTGATGTTTTCTGAAAAGAAAATATGCCACTGCTGTGCAGGCTGGGAATGCCATGGATGGGAAGGATGATGGGATGTGTACTTTTCCTTAGGAGAAGGGCACTGAACTAGATCAGGAGGCACTCGACATCCCTAGGTAGAATGGTTCATTGATCTGCATTTTTCCTGAGGGTAAATAAATGCATTTGGCAAAATCTGGAGCAAATGTGTCTTTTGCGTAGAGCAGTGTGGGTTTATGCAGAAGCCCCACTCCAGGGCACTTCAGCAGAGGATTTCTGAATAAATACACGAGGAAAATACTTATCAGGTTCAAGTCTTTTGTGAGACAGGCACATCCCACTAATGCTTGGCCCTAGTATGGACCCTCTTCTGAACTACAAGGCTCCAGGCAGAAGCCAGGGCCATCAGACCGCCCTGAGTGCACAGGTATCCCCAGAGCAGTCCAGCCTCCCTCATCCCTTCCATTTCCTTCCTTCTAACTAATCAATTTAGGAAATTTATGGTATTTACAGCTTGGCTCCAACCTCTTGTTTGTGAGAATGCAAATGAAACGCTGTTGGAGCTTGTTGGGTGCTGGAATACACAAAGCCTTTGTGATATGGTGATTTCTCACACACCAGGCTCACCCTCCTGCCAGGGAGCTGATTGAGTTGCCACCTTCTGGACTCCTCTTTTCCCAGGCAGCTGGAGGGTGTGGTGCCACCAACATTTTTTTAGTGGCAAAGCCAGTTTAAGAAATTCCTGCCCCCACCCCTTGAGTTGTGTCAATACAGCTGTCTGGGAGCAGTTGGATGGCTTGTATGGTCATGTAAAATGAATATTTGGGAGGAAGCACTTTTATACATCTGGCTGGTGTCAGTGGTCTGGTCAGAAGGGACCCTGCAGAGCAGAGGGGACACCAGGCTACAGTAGGAATGAGCAACTAGAGAGTGGAAAATCCCTAAACCAACTTTGCCATCGATAAAAACATCATCAGCTGACACCTGATGGCATCCCAACCCTCCATGGCTTCACAGAAACCTGTGAGGTACGCACTAGTTCATCATTACCTATGCAAGAGTCCCAGTACATCTCAGGTTTGGAGACTCACCTCCAGATTTCCACAGGAAGCCCACCTGAGACACTGCCATCACAGCCTGGTGCCTTTCCCTTTTCACCAGTGGGCTGGGTAAAGGGTTCTCAGGGGTGCATGGAGACCTTGCAGCCCCCCAGGCAGTGCCATTCCATGAGATTTATAAAAAAAAGAGGTTCCATGGTGGATCCCATGGGACATTGAGAGATGGGGTCTGGTGAACCTTTAGGAAGAAGGCTCCAAGAAGACTTTGCCCACTGAAAATGTCTGGTCAGTGAAGCTACAGCTTGTGAGCAGCATGAGGCTTTGTAAGACTCTAAACAGAGCAAAGACTGTCCCTGGCAAACCCAGATGGCCCATGCCCTGGGGTGAAATAAATAACTGCCAAACCCAGATGGCCCATGCCCTGGGGGTGAAATAAATAACTCACATTGCTGACATGGCACACTAAAGCTCAGCTCTCTTGAAAATATCCTGGAGAAGCTGGAAATGGGGGATGGAACGGCTCAGTGGATGCTAAAGATGGCCTAAGCCAGAGGGTCCAGGAAAGGTATAGAGTCCTCTCCAGAGAGCTGACCCTCTTGGAGAGTAACGATACAGATCCAAGTGCACTGGGGACCTGATGCTCCTTTGGGAGGATAAGCAGAAAAGAGCAAAGCAGTTGTTCCCATCCAAAGGAGTCCCTGGCCCTCAGCTCTGGGCAGCTGATTTGTTATCTCAAAGATGTTGAGATCTCCCAATTTGACACCAAGGAGGGATTCAGGATATACTGGATTAAGGGATGTCCAAGCGAAGCAGATGTTTTCAGAAAGAGTGAGACTTAGAAGTGGCTTTTTATGCTGAGTATTTGTGAGCTGGGGGAGGTGAGCACACAGCTGTGTCATTATTGGCTGCCACCAATGTGAGGGTGCTCGTGCTGCTGGCAGAGGTCGGCTCTTGCAGCTGAACCCATTGCACAGGGTCTTTCTTAGCTGGGCCACCAACGTCACTGGGTTTCCTTAATTCCAGAATCTTAGAATGTTTTGGGTTGGAAGTGACCTCAAAACCCAATCCAGTGTCACCCCCTGCCATGGGCAGGGACACCTCCCACTGGATCAGGGGGCTCAAAGCCCCATCCAGCCTGGCCTTGAACACCTCCAGGGATGGGGCAGCCACCACTGCTCTGGGCAACCTGGGCCAGGGTCTCCCCACCCTCACAGGAGAACATTTCTTCCCTAAGATCTCATCTCAGTCTCCCCTCTTTCAGCTCAAATCTGTCTCCCCTCATCCTATCCCTGCACTCCCTGATCCAGAGCCCCTCCCAGCTTTCCTGGAGCCCCTTTCAGTACCAGAAGGCTGCTCTAAAGTCTCCCCAGAGCCTTCTCTTCTCCAGGCTGAACAACCCCAACTCTCTCAACCTGTCCTCGTATGGGAGGTGCTCCAGCCCTTGGATCATCTTTGTGGCATCCTCTGGACTCTCTCCAACAGATCCTTCCTGTGCTGAGGATTCCAGAACTGCAGTATCATGTGGAGCAACACACTCCAAAGTGCCCATCACACCACTCTAAAAAACCAGAAAAGAGTTGTGTAGGTCCAGGATCTCATCTCAATCTCCCCTCTTTCAGCTTCAAATGTGCAAGAATTTCTTTCTGTCTGTGAAAGATCTGGGGAACAGGGGAATTTTGTCTTTTAGTTTCTCCTGAATTTGCAGCAATTCCTAATTGTACTGGAAGAGGCAATTGCCTCCCAACAGCTGCTCCCAAGGTATTGATAAGCACAGGGCGATGAAGACCACCTGCCTCATGCCCCTGGAGGGGAGAAGCTGTGATAGCTGAAGGCTGGAAGTGTGCAAGGATAATAACACTTCAGCTTTGTAAGGCTTTGCTCTACACCATCAGTGACACAAAGAACATCTTTAGTCTCTGACAGTTGTTTACAGGTATGATTTACTAGACCTGTTCATCAGAGAATAAGTTGAAAACAGGTTATAACAGAGAACAGGATGACATTTATCCACCTCTCAGACTTTGCTGCAGGTGGCAGCCAGCCACATGTCACTGCTGGTTGGTAGACAACGAAGAGTTTGCACTCTAGAGCTAGCAAGGTATCAAGTCCACCCTGCCCCACTTGAGCACTTGCCCCCATCTGTCCGCCCATTCCCCCTCCCCCCTGTCCAGCTGGCTGGAGGCACCGGGAGGGTCCTGAGTCTCCAAGGATTTCCCAGCTTTGAGAACTCATCCAGGGGGTCTTTGTGCCAGTGGTCCTGCTGGCCAACGTGGAAGCGATGTGAAAGAGAACGGGTAAACAACAGAGAACAAGAAGAACAGAGCAGTAGTTACCAAGAGAGACATTTGTGAAACAGGAACTCCTGTTGGCCCAATTTGAGCAAGAGACTGGACTAGAGATCTCCAGAGGTCCCTCCCAGCCACTGCTGCCGTGACTCTGAGTCACTGAGTTCAAGAAATCAGAAAATTTCCTGATCCCCAGGATTCTATCAAAAAAAAGGTAAATGTGTTGCTTCTCTCAAAAAGTGGTACCAGTAAAACATTGAAGTCCATTGCCAAGCCAGGAGCAAGGCAGTAAAACAAAACTCTAATCCTGCCATAAATCATGTAACCTCGAGCTGAAACCACGAGAACTGTTCAGATGCACAGGAGGAATTCCCTGGTGCCAAGGAAATAATTGTCCACAGCTGTGACAGAAATATGGGAAATGAGAAAGATAAAACAACCAGCCTGGAGAACAGAAGTGACTTCATGAGCAGAGAAGATGATGGCCAAGAGATCCAGGCCTGGTGAGACCACTGGCCAGCACAACAGCTGAGTCCTGTAGACTTGGTAAAACCTGTGCTTGTATTAAATTCTCTCCAAGAAAAGGAGTTCTGCAAGAAATCCACATTGAAATAGGCTGGGTTGCCTGTACCCGAGACAGGGCTGACTGTCCCAGAGGATCTGGGATTGTAGCTCTGTCCTGAATTTGTTGGGGGTTTTTTTTTAGGAGAATTTGAGAGGAGCAGCAGACTAAAGTGAGATCAAAGCAGAAGCATCAGGACTGATTTCAAAACTGATCTCTGCTTCTTGTTGGCAAGGCGTAGGCGCATCCTGATGGAAAGGAGCTTGAAATCAAGATGCGATCATAGAGTTCAGTGTCGAATGTGTGTGTCAAAAGGAGAACCGGCTGGGATCTGCACAGAGCCAGGGGTTAAAGAGCTGATTGGTTTATCCAGGGACCAAGAAAATGTTGCCAGGAGTTTTGAAATTAGCACTGAAGACAAAAAGGGAAAGATGAGTATATTGGAGATAATCCTGCAAGCATGAAATGAGCCTCTTCAAATGGGTCGACACGAGGAACTGGTTGAAAAGTGAGCAAAACCAATGTGTTTGTCAGTGAGCTTTGGGCTTCTGCTGCCCACTTAGAAAGCAGCTGATTAAAGTTTGGCAGTAAAGAGTGCTTTGACAGCAATGAATACCATCTTATTTCAGGGAGAGGCTGCGATTCATGCTCCTTGCACTTTGTTTCTTTTGAACGTTGCCACTCTGGGCTGCAGATGCTGACAGACAGGAGGGTGCACAGGGATGTATTCCCAGCACTCAGCCCCAGAGCAGAGACCACCAGCCAGTCCTCCTTGGCTACAACTGAAAATGCCAAAACATCTGCCACACCAGCCCTTGTGCGGCCCTGGAGATCCTCCACCCATAAGCAAAGTTCATCACATACTCATCCCACGTGAAACCACAGCAAATTTCAGCTCTTAGCTGGATCTGAACAACTTGTTCTCAGTTTTGCACTGCTCCCAAGGCGAGGGTTTCCTCAGCCACCGACGCGTGTCCTGTTCTCTCTAGGGCACAACAAACCTTTCTGACTGTTATGATGTGCTGATAACTTTGCTGCCTCTCCTCGTGCACCATCAGACAAGTTTTTGCACCTGGAAATTCATTTGAATGCATGTTTTATTTCAACACTTGACAGGAACTGAATGTTTTGCAGCTCAGGTTTAAGACACAAACATAAAGATAATTTTTTTGATTGTATTTTTAAGTAAGATAAAAAGTATTTTAGTCCCTTGTCTTCAAGATTTTCCTAATAGTGACAATATTTGGTCCACAAACAGGTATAGAAACCAGGTCAGACTGGAAATCACAGACAAACCTGGCAATTGCCAGGCCCTACAGAGTTGTCTCCCCAAGAGCTTCCTCTGTCCAGTGGCAATTTCCCCAGATTTCTTTCCCATTAGCACTGCTGCCTCTCTTGGTGGGCTATGTCTCCATTGATTTTTTTTTCTTCCATTAAAATCACAAGTGCACAATCCTGCCTGAGAGCAGCTGCTGCCCAGGGCTGGTCATTCAGAGCACGGTTCTTGTTGCACCCCTCCTTTCTGTGCTGGACCACACAGACTATGACCTCCATCCTGCATCACCTCCAGATCCTCCTCCTCTTCTGGCTGTTGAGACGGAGACTCTGGAGAGCCCTGCTTGGCCCTCACCCTGGGAGATGAAGGGAGGGAGTCAAAAATGTGGCTGGAGGTCCTGCTGCCCTCTTCCCACTGCCCTGCCTGCCCTGTACAGCACAAAGTTCTCCTAAAAGCAGTGTCACACCATGCAGGTGGCTAACAGCACTGTCCTCCAAGGAGATGCTCCACCACCACCACAGTAAGAGGAGGAAACAACCTATTCCAGCCTACTGTGAACAGGGCATCCCCCTGGGATGCTCAGGGCTGCTTCCCTGTCAGCATCTCCAGGACAGGCAGCTCCAACCAACCACCCTGTTCTTTCAGGGACTAATCTGACAGAGCAAATGGGTCACTGGTTTTGTCAGTGCTGGACCTTTCTGGCAGAAAAGGTTATCAAACGGTGACTGAAGGGTGAATGTGCTGAAGAAAAAAACCCTTCCTCTGCCAAGGGTCACCACCAAGCCTCAACCCACATCTGCCAGTGCCCACCCTGGCAGCTACGGTCTCACCAGGCTGATGTGAGACCAGCAGTGCCACTGGCTGCCCACTCACTTTCACCACTCCGACTGGCAGCACTGGGGGAATGGCTCATTTTGCCGCTTGTCCTTCCCCAGTTGCTCACAATCCTTCAGAAGGTCACGGGACTGAGAGGGGTCGGCCCAAAGCAAGGAGAGCACCAAGCTTTTCCCAGGTCAAACACAAATTTTTTGATGAGATCTTGGAAATACTGGTCTGTCTTAGAGCTCTGAGGGATGGAAATGTGTCCAAGCCAGGGTCAGCCCATGGCTCCTCGCAGCCCCTGTGGGTGTTTGCAACCCATGACTCCACTCTCCTCAACCTATCTCACTTCTACATCTGTCTTCTGAGAGCCCACACCACCACCCAGAGCAATCTAAACATCATCGGGGGCCAGTTCCAGCCCAACCCCAAGTCTCCAAGGAGCCCCAGTCATCTCTGACTCCTGCTCTAACACACTGCAAGTTGTCTCATAAGCGGAAACCGGCCAAAGCCCTGACAGAGGCTGGGGAGGCTCCTCAAGAGTCATTTTGATTTCTTCAGGGTATCCAGAAGATTCTGTCCTCTCCTAGTTCCCTGCTTCATACCCAGGACCTCTCTGTCCTTCCCTGACCTGGGTGACAAGGACATTTCTTGGTTCCACCAATGTGGGAGCAGGGGAAGATGAAGGTGGGAGTTGCCTATTTGTACCTTAAGAGCAGTGAGATACCATCCTCAGCCCAGCCAGCTGAGAAGTGTTTTGTGGTAGATGACCAAATAAATGGACTGAGAAGTTGCAAATTGACACAGAGAGCACCTCGTGTCGTTCTGTTTCCTGTAGGCGTTAGGAAGAACTCTGCTGAGTTCTCTGGTGGGTTCAGGGAAGAATCTCCTTACAACCTGAGCCATTTTCAAGATGGCATTAAACTCCACAGACCTCAGCCTTTGAAAACATTCACTGTGCGTGAACCATCCCCAGTTGGTAGCTTGGGGTTCCCCAAGCATGAGTCCCCACAACACACAGTCCAGGTTAGACATTAAACATTAAGCACGATATTTAGAAATCACCTATAAACTATAAATTATGCTGCTTATGAGGGAAATGCTGAAATTAAGGGAAATTGTCTTAGTTCTCACCATAACAGGGAATTCTTGAGGCCTGTCTTTTTCAAGAGGCATCTCAAGTGCTCTGCCCTCTTCTGTGAGCTTCCTCAGAAAGTTGATGGAGTTTCCTTTCTTGGAGATTTTCAAAACTCAGATGGACAAGGCTCTGAGCAACTTAGGGTCCTAAACAATTTGAAATGAGCCCTGCTTGGAGCAGGAGGTTGAACCAGGGATCTCCAGGCACCACACTGAACCCAAATAATTCAAGGCTTATGGAGTCTACGAATTGAGGGTCTACTAATCGAGATCTCTCCTAGGGGAGAACTTGAATGACTTCATCTTGGCCCAAACTTGACCCTTTTAGGAGAAATGGGGAAGCTGATTTGCTTCAGCCTGTCCTCCTCTCCAAGGATCACTGAGCATAGCAGACTCAGGGCAGTGCCTGAGGCTCCAGCCCCTTGCCCTTGCTTTTGGCAACCCCCCTTGGATGCAGACAGGTCACAGTGCTGTGCAACACAGCACTGAGGGTATCACCCCCCTTTCTTACAGACTGCCCCTCACACAGGCAAAACTGGATGATGCTCAGCTGCACTAAAGCAGAGTCAAGTGGCAGCAAAAACATTACCCAAGTCCTTATAAGACAGAAATGCCTGGGCTATGAGATCTTTCAGAAACCCATCAGCATGACAGAGCTAATGTGATCCCAATGTGTCAGCAGAGGTGGCTTCAGTGAAGAAAAGAAACTATGAATGACATTGTATAAGGCCTCAGCAAGACCAGATCTGCTCAGGAAAACATGAACCCTTAAGAAAAGTGAGGCACAGAAGCAGTGATGGCAGAAGAAACCCTCTCCTGAGAGCAGTTGGGCCTACTACATGGGTTTAGCCTCTTTTGCTGGTAAAATGCAGCCTGCAAGGGACTGTGTTTTTCTGGGGAACATTATGGAGCCTGGGAGGGAAGGGTTAAGGTCACATTTCAATTGCTCACCAGAAGAAGGTTCTCAGATGGGTTGTGCAGCACCAATTGGTTTTCTGTGCCCATCTGCCTCACTGGGACTGCGCCAACAATTATCGAGGTAGAATCATCATAAAATCACAGAATCACCCAAGCTGGAAGGGACCCAAAAGGACCATCGAGTCCAACTCCTGTCCCTACTCAGGACACTCCCAACATTCACCCCGTGGGACTGAGGGCATTGGCCAAATGCTCCTGGAATGCTGGCAGAGTGGGTGCTGTGACTGCTGCCCTGGGGAGCTGTTCCAGTGCTCCACCACCCGCTGGGGGAAGAACCTCTTCCTAATATCCAATCTGACCCTCCCCTGGCACATCTTCCTGCCATTCCCTCCAGTCCCATCACAGGTCACCAGAGAGCAGAGCTCAGCCCCTGTTTCCCCTCCCTCCCTTGTGAGAAGGCAGCAAACAGCTCTGAGATCCCCTCTCAGTCTCCTCTTCCCCAGGATGAACAGACCAAGGGACTTCAGCCCCTCCTCACACGACTTCCCCTCCAGACCCTTCACCAGCCTTGGGGCCTCCTCTGTACACCCTCCAGTAGTTTGATGTCCTTTTTATCCTGTGGTGCCCAAACTGCCCCCAGTGCTCCAGGTGGGGCCGCACCAGGGCAGAGCAGAGCAGGACAATCCCCTCCCTTCACATCAGTGAAGCGCTGTCCTTGGGAGCTTCATTGTTCCTGGACAGCAAAGGGATGTGAGGCCCCCACCTGGCCCAGCTGCCTGGAGCTTTCACAGACAGAGGCAGGTGAGCTGAATTTCCCCAGCTTGTGCTCTGCAGCACAGGTTGGTTTAACCCGTTTAACAAACCCGCCCAGCTCTCTGGTGTTAGGACATGCAGGTGCATCCAGGCTGATAACTACAACCATTCCCATTAAGCAGGCAATGAGCCTTAATGGGATGCTGGATGCAACCACACCACGGAAGTCCCAGCCACGCTGTGGAATCTGGCAGGGGCAGTGCTGCAGCTCCCAGACCTGGGCCCTGGCACACCTGGCAGTGTATGAGTAGGCAGTATTCTTAGTGGTGGCCTCCTTACCGTGTGGGGATGAATGAGACAGCCCCCATGCTTTTGAGTTGGCAGCCTGGTACCAGCCAAAACACAACATCAGTGTGGTGCTGCTCTGGCATCAACCACAGCTGTGGAGGGACTGTTGTTTTGAACTGTGTTTCTATGTCTTGCAGGATTTGAATATGAGTAACCCTAGGAATGTGTTGTTCCATCCATTAGATGTGCTTTGCCACCCTGCTCTTGATGTTGGTATCTCTCAGCGTCAGGCTGAGCAGACGTGCCTGCTCTTGTTTTACCAGGAATTCTTCTGGGGCTTTGGCTGAGCTGAGATTTTATAATGCCTGCATCCTTGCCAACTTTTAGCCTGAGAAGGCACTTTGCCCACCTTCAGCAAAGCTGAATGGCACACTGGGGTTTGCAATGTGAACCAGCTGTCAAGGATGAGTTATATCTCCTGCCCTGAAGGGAGAGGGAAGACATGAGGCGGGGAATATCTCTCCAAACAAGTTTGTACACACAGATGATTTTGTAATACACTGCATAGAAGAGACTGGCAGCCACGGTGTGGAGGGTGCTGTAAGGATCACAGCTCTGCCCCTCCAAGGAAGATGGGACAGGCATGCACGATGCACTCTGTGAGCATCTGTCTACCCAATCCAGCCTCTGCAGATGGCTTTGGGAACACCAGAGCCATGCAGTGCTGTGAAGACACAGAACTGCTCAAACTTGGTGAGTTGGTGACTCTTCGTTCACCTGGCCCTGCAGGAAATTCCTAATGAGGTGACAACAAAGCTGCCAGATGCCATTGACTGCACATAGAGGTGGTTTCACATGTGTTCAGCAAGGCAGGACGTTGTTTTAGGGTTCTATGTTTGAAGAGCAACCCATGTTTTTTTGCCAAGAGAGAAACAGCAGGTTTTACTAACACCAAGAATAAAGCAAATATCAGTAATTGTCGTGGTTAGACCCCAGGCAGATGCTGCTCTCAGACACACTCCTGGCTTCTGAATCATTCTGGGTAAAATTAGCTAAGTGCTGGACACCTTCCCAGAAATCAGAGTCCTCAGGGCATGACTTCCCTGGAGCATTTCACTCCCCCCTGACCAAGCCATTCTATTTCAGCTAGGGGTTTGAGTGCAGAGACCACCTCTAAAAGGATACTTTTGAGAGTAATAAGGGACCAAAGCAAATTCTACCATTGAATTATCTCCCTGGAGAAAGGGAACACAGAAGCTGACTGATGGTGTCACCCCTGTGCCTCCCCAGGGCAGTTAAATTCATGGTAGGCAGGACCCTGCAGAGCAGAGAGAGCAGAGAAGCAGCCTTGCTGAGCACCAGCCCCCAACCCAACACCACCTCTCTCTGCTTCCCCCATTCAGAGGAAGCCTTGCTCTTGCACCCTGAGCCTGCCAGGAGAACACCTGCACATGGTGGCATTCAAAGATCAAGCTTGCTACTCCCCTCCAAAGGATTCCCTAAGGTAAAATGGGTTTATTTGTTGTTATGTGTCTCCAGAATGGCCCCGGTCCACTCTTTCCTCAAGACCTATAGTCTTTCCAGCTGACTGACTGGCTGATGGGAAGCACACTGAATCCCAGCATTCCCAGCCTTGTACCTGCCATGAACTGCTCCTGGGAACCCCCATCATGTTACTGGAACTGGGAGACAAATATGTCCAAGGTAAGCAATGAGCTGATTGTGTCACCAAAAACAAGCCACGAAAGAAAACACAGGCTGTGAAGGCACCTGCCACAAAGTCATCTCTTGCCCCCTAAATGCCACCTTCTGCCAAAGCTGTCCCAGGGGTTGCCCAGTCTGACCGTGATGTTCCCTCCACAGGGCAACTGGGTTGGAGTCTTGTTCTGCCCTAGAACAAACCTGCAAAACCCACTTTGAATGCTGACCCAGTCCCTGCCCAACCCAGGGCAGCCCGGGATGGTGGCACACACTCAGCTGGTGGTCAAGAAGACGTGGGCATCCTGAGGCTGATGGTGTGCCACAGCCTCAGCCACCACCTCTCTCTGGCTTTTCTTCAAGGTAGGATATCTTGTCCTGAGATTTCTGAGCTCCCTTCCTCTCCCTTCCCCCACAGCACAGGCTTCTCAATTTCTACCGGGCAGGCTGGGACACCTTGGTTCCCTCTCCCCTCATTTTCAGAGCTTCACATGAAGGTACCAAATGCCAGCATTTCCAATATACTTCCCTGCTTTGTTCCCCAACCCAAATAGAGCTGGATTTTCCAAGCTTCATCAGCACTTTCTGTCCCACGCAATCTGAGAAATGGTGACAGTACACACATGGCGTGTTGTCACACGCTGTAGCTCACATCTGCCTCTGGAGAAGACAACTGATTTCAGGGATGAACAGAGCTGAGCAGGCTGAATATCCCATGACCCCCATGTCTCCCAGAAGAGTGTTACCATCCTGGGCTTCCCTGCCAGTTCTCACTCCCAGTCATGTTCTGCAGCCCTGAGAAGGACTTGGGGTGCTGATTGATGAGAGGCTCTACAGGAGCCAGCAGCGTGCACTCCGAGCCCAGAAGGCCAAACATGTCCTGGGCTGCATCAGAAGAAGCATCACCAGCAGGGCAAGGGAGGGGATTCTGACCCTCTACTCTGCTCTGGTGAGACCCTACCTGGAGCCCTGAGTCCAGTTCTAGAATCCCCAACATAAGGACATGGAACTGTTGGAGCAGTTCCAGAGGAGGCCACAAAGATGATCAAAGGGCTGGAGCACCTCTGCTATGAGGACAGGCTGAGAGAGTTGGGATTGTTCAGCCTGGAGAAGAGAAGGCTCTGGGGAGACCTTAGAGCAACCTCTCAGTACTGAAAGGGGCTCCAGGAAAGCTGAAGAGGGGCTTTTTACAAGGGTGTGTAGTGACAGAACAAGGGGAATGACTTAAAATTGGAAGGGGGAAGATTTAGATTAGACATTAGGAAGAAATTCTTCATGATGAGGGTGGGGAGGCCCTGGCCCAGGTTGCCCAGAGCAGTGGTGGCTGCCCCATCCCTGGAGGTGTTTAAGGCCAGGCTGGATGGGGCTTTGAGCCCCCTGATCCAGTGGGAGGTGTCCCTGCCCATGGCAGGGGGGTGGAACTGGATGGTCTTTGAGGTCCCTTCCAACCCAAACCACTCTGTGATTCTGTGACCTCTCTTGATTCAGTTGCCGTGCGCGGCCTCCAGGGAAGGGACGTCTGAGCACAACAGGGCCTGGTGGTGGCCTGAGGACACCGCGGGAACAGGGAGGGGAAGGGGGCACGAAGACCCCTGAATAAAGAGGCTGTGGATCCAGCCACCCCTTTAGCTGACCCAGCACCATCTGCAGCCCTGCAAGTCGGATGCCCGGGAGCAATTCCCGTGATCGGAAGCTTTCGCCTCTCGGCGGCTGCTCCTGTGGGACCGGCTCCGGCACAAATGGCTGCTGCCACTTGGATTGCACCGCAGCCTGAGATCTGCTTGAGCTGCCCTGTCCTGGGCTGTGGAAGGGATTTGTTCTGCTGACACGTAGCCCTGGCAGGGGGATGTTCCCGAGCAGCTTCTGGCACAGAGAAGTGCTCCCACTCTTTCCACACTGGTGTAGAGCAGAGTAAATCATCTCTGATCAATGCAAAATCAGGTGTAAAACAGGAGTATCCAGCCCAGGCCATTTCATTCTCTGAGATCTAAGCAGGCTCGTAATCTTCATCAGCGTTTCTTCCTGCTTGAAATGATTTTGATTAGCTGCTCATTCAGTGAAAACAACCACTTCTGCTGCCTCAGCAAAACACATGCCACACTTCTTGCTCAGCAGCAGAAGGCGAATATTTTATTGCATTTTAATCACTGGCAGTTTTGGCATTTGCTTCCTGGTCTCTCTGTTTCTCCTACTGAAAAGCCTCTATAAATTTTGATTGCAGAGATGTGCTGGACCAAAAGCGATTCGGTACCTTCTCAGCCTCTGAGTATCTGCACAACCCAGAGAGGTTCCTGGGGAAGCTGAGGTCTGAATGCTTGGTTATCTCAGTGACCTTTCAATCCTGTCCTGGAAGAAGTGAGACAGGCTGAGCATAGCTGTTCAGCTGCAAAATCTGCCTGTGCTGCCAAGACCTTTGCCAGGTCATCAATTATAGAATCACAGAATCACAGAATGGTTTGGGTTGGAAGGGACCTCAAAGCCCATCCAGTTCCACCCCCCTGCCATGGGCTGGGACACCTCCCACTGGATCAGGGGGCTCAAAGCCACATCCAGCCTGGCCTGGAACACCTCCAGGGATGGGGCAACCACCACTGCTCTGGGCAACCTGGGCCAAGGTCTCCCCACCCTCACAGGAAAACATTTCTTCCCTAAGATCTCATCTCAATCTCCCCTCTTTCATCTCAAATCTGTCTCCCCTCATCCCATCCCTGCACTCTCTGATCAAGAGCCCCTCTCAGCTTTCCTGGAGCCCCTTTCAGAACTGGGAGGTTGCTTTAAGGTCTCCCCAGAGCTGATACCAATCAAGATTTCCCAATTTGGGAAATTTCATACAAAATTTTTCTTCTAAAAGTAATGATTTCTTGGAGCTGAAACGTTTCAGAGGAGCACCTCAATGCCAAAAAAAAAATACAAAATTTTTGAGTTGCAAAATGGAGCAAACCCACTGATGGGGTGCCCTTTCCAACCCAAACATCAAGGAACCAGGCCAAGCAGAGCAGAAACTCTGTGTGAGAGCAGTGCAGGCCACTGTCAGGAGAGGGTTAAGGCTCACTCTGACACTGCAGCTTCAAGGTAGGAGCTGTTGAGTGACTAGAGAAGGGCTCAGTCCCAGCCCTGGCTGACTGGGTCCAGCTCAGCTACCTGGATGATGATGCCTGTGGACAGGCTCACCTAAGTGATTGCCTGCACAAGCTCCCTTTCCCGTGGGCAGACTCTCTGCTCCTCTCCCAAGCTTTCTGTGCCCCTGAGTCACAGCAAGTGTTTAAAGGAAAATTTTGATGCCTCATTTCTTCATTTTCCTGTGTCTGGGGGGTTTCCAACCTCTGATCCACACCCCTCATGCTGCTGCAGCCAAACTGGTTCTCCTCACTTGGGTACGATCACTAATGTGCCTGTGACCCACTCACAGCCCCTGCACTTAGGTCAACAACCCTCTCCCTTTGTTCTGCTACACTGACAGGGCAGAGGCAGCAGCAGAGGGGCAGGGGGCTTGTTTTAGAGCCCTCACCAGCTGCTGAGGGACAGTGGACAGGCAGCCATAAACTGGCTGAATTGGGGCTGATAGAACCATCGCTGCCCAGGGATGGGGCTCACAACTGCCAGGGGCAGTGGCAGTGAGAATGCCAACACCCCTCCAGCAGCATCAGCCTTTTTCCTGCTTGGGCACCACATTTGGTTTCATCCCATTTACCATCATGACTCAGGGAGCAGCTTGGGTTGGAAGGGACCTTAAAATCCATCCAGTTCCAACCCCCTGCCATGGGCAGGGACGCCTCCCACTGGATCAGGGGGCTCAAAGCCCCATCCAACCTGGCCTTGAACACCTCCAGGGATGGGGCAGCCACCACTGCTCTGGGCAACCTGGGCCAGGGCCTTCCCATCCTCACAGCAAAACATTTCCTAAATGAATCAGGGTCAGGCGCAGTGTCAGTGTCAGCTTGTGGCTCTCAGCGGGGACTCTCCATGTGCAGATCCCTACAGAAGAGGGTAAATGCCATGCACAGAAAGCCCGGGGGAACAAGAACAAAGGCAGGAGCCTTCTCCTTCCTTGGCATAATCTAGGATCGATTATTATCTTAAGGTAACACAATCCCCTCCGCTCTGCTGCCTCTCGCCCTGCAGAGTCATGCTCAAGCGATTTTGTTTCAGGGTAACACTGAGTTAATTTGCCTGAAGTCCTGGGGGACTCCCAGGCAGCTCTTTCCAACAGGGCATTTTGCTGAGTCTGTACACTAATTCAGCACTGGGAAAGGGGTGTTTGTGGGCCCCAAATTCTCCAGTTTTCCTCCTTCAGCCCTGACACCCCCAAATCGAGGTCCCAGTGTGCCCAGGACAGTGCCTTTCCGAAACTGTGCGAATTCAGTATCTTCTCTGCCCTCTCTTCCTCCTCCCCCCAGTGCCCTCAAGGTCACATTCAGAGCTCGTGTGATCTGATGAAAGGGAACAGGGAGGGAAAAAAAAAAGCTTGCTGCGATGAAAACTGATCCCAGGCTCCAGGTCCAGCCTGTTCCCTTCGGCCCCTCTTGGCTCGCTTGGCGCTGCCCCAGGACGTTCAATCCTTGCTCCCAGGACACGCTTTTGCAGTGGTTATGAAAGGAATTGTGCATTCAGGTATTCTAAGAACTGGCTGAGTCTTTTGCCCAGAGAACGGATGGGAAAGCTTAAGCCTTAGCGCCTGCTCCTTAAGTAAAGGGTTGTGTAACCCTGGCACCCTGCAGTGCTGCTGCTGGCGGGTGATGAGAAACCAGGCAGCAAACAGCCTTTGGAATGCCCAGTTGGACAAAGAAGGGCCTGGCTGGGGAGCCCTGACCCTCCCTCACCCCACTCATAACCTGACGGCTTCTTCTCTGCCCAGAAGGAGATGCTCAGAGCTTTACCAGCAGACAGAGTGCATCTGTACTAATAACTGAAATACCCCTGGCACTGCTTCCTGGCCCCGAGGCCACTGACACAGAACAATCGATTAAACTTTCTTCTCCTCCAAGCCAGAATGCACAGGGCAATAATATGAAGTCCATGCTGCCTTTAAGCTTTTTCCATGGATTGTTTCTGAAAGCACTGGTTCACTTGACTCAAAGTCATGCCAGGGATCACAGTGAGACTGGGAATATTCTTAATAGCCATGGAGAAGTCAGCCCAGGTCCCTGTGGTGAAACCCTCTGTCGTTCTTAGGTTTGCTACAGCTGGAGTGGGCTGTGCCAGGAAAGGCAGCCCTGGCAGGAAGCAATGACTTGCACATACTTATCAGAATGGCACGGGGTGGCTGCAGCTGGCTGGGGCTTTGTGCCAGTCTGCTCAGTCCTTGAGCTCCCACTGGCCTGAGCTGATGGGTGTTGTGCATTCCCAGCCATTCACCCTTCCATTGCATAGCTCTTACCTGCAGCACCTTGCCAGGGGGCACCTTAGGGCCAGGAGGCAGTGCGGGGGGTTTTCCCCTCTGATGCTGCCCTCCACCCAGCTCTGGCAGTCCTGCTCCTGAAGAGGATTTGGGTTTGGTGCCTCCCTGCCTGGCCACGTCCACCCGTGCTGTGAGAGGGCTGCGTGTAGTGTGAGGGGTGTAAAGGAGAAAACACTGCTTTTTGTGGATCAGAGAGCAAGATGAAGCTGCAATGGGACATGTGCTAAAAGGACCCGAGAGCAGGAGTGCAGGTTGTCCCCTGTAGTGGGTCAGTTCAGCAAACAGCTTCCCATCACAGGTCCTCACCTCAGGCCAGCATGGGCAGAGGCAAACAGCATCCTCACTCTGCTGGTGCTGGAGGCAGTCCTGGCAGAGTTCACAAGGGGCAAGGGATGGGTTTAGGACACTGATTAGGACACCTGCAGCATTTAAATCCCTGCTGCTGTTTGAAGCTCTGTTCAACACCGATGGGGTTTTCCTGCCTCACTTCCTACAATCCCCGACACGGTTTTCAGTGCTAATAAAGTGAAAAGACAGAGTTTTGTGTCCATGTGGCAAATACAGGGCAGCAGGACTGAGAAGCCTCAGCAGCTCTAGTTTCTCTGGTCTTTCTACTGCTGATGGCAATGACACCACAGTCTTCAGCAAGGTCATTTGAAGGTCATTTTTCATCACACTACAAAGCTGAAGAGCTCTTGGCCTGCCAGTGCACAGTGGGACAGTGCTGCCCAAATGGGACACCGTGCCCAGCTCCTTCCCCTGGATGAATCAGCCCCAGAGAGAGCTCTGTCATTCCAGACGTGCTCCTTCCTAAGGCAAAGCATCTGAGAGGAAAGTCTTCACAGAGAGAAGCTCTCTCTTCCTGAGGAAATGTTTCTCTGATGCCTTGCATCCACACAGGATGGCTGAGCTCCCCAGAGGCCTGTGCAAACCAGGAATCTTTGAATGTCTGGAGTAGCACCCTTAGTGCATCTTCCTCCTCTCCCCAGAAGAGGGTTAACCTACATTAAGTCCCTCTTTCAGCGTGGCCAGGAGCATCCTGAGCAGGAGCATGCACACCCTGAGCTTCTCTTGCAGATCTCTAGGTCCCCCTTCTCTCAGGAGTGCCCTGAGCACTCCTTCTCCTTCATTTTTACCTCTTGCATCCATTTTTTAAGGATGCATGAAACCCAAGTGTTCTGCACTGGTGTCCTGTTCCTCGGCTGATCGCTCAGATGTCCTCCCCGATAGGACCTGCCCCTGCACTGGGACGGTGCCAAAGTGCTTTTTCTGCAGAACTGCTGGACTCTTGTCCAGCAAACATCCTGTCAGTAGCTGGATTGTTCAAATATCCAGGGAAATCAAGTGCAAGCTGCAGATTGGCCAGGCATGTTCCCAAGAAACAATTCTATCAAAACTTCTGGCAGAGAAAGCCCCGGGTCTGTCAGAGCCTTTGCAGGGGTGGGCACGGACAGCAGAGATTCAAGCACTGTCTTTGTTTGAGCAGAGTCGGGAGCTTGGCTCTGCTTCTCTCACTCACAGTGCATGCCCTGGGCACAGGCTGGAGAAACAACTGTCTTCATCCAGAGGGTGTAATTAAATGGTCATTGGGCCAGGACAAGGCTGGTGCAGAAGACGCCCATTCAGGCACCTGAGCTGTTCCTTTTCCCAGGGTAACCTACTAAACCACAACACTGGTTGTGATGGGGACCTGAATCACATCTTCCCAAGGATGACTTCAGAGGGCTCAAGTTTCATTCTGCCTCGTAAATCAAATAAATTGCGAAGCTCTGTCTGTTTTTTTTTCCTTTTCACAAAACCAAGCTTTCATTTCTCATAAGCAGGGAGCACAAGTTTAAGCTTCCTGAGAACATCTTCACATCCCTATTTCAGGTTTTCAACAAGACATCATCAAACATCATAGAATCATAGAATGGTTTGGGTTGGAAGGAACGTCAAAGCCCATTCAGTTCCAACCCTGCCAGGGGCAGGGACACCTCCCACTGGATCAGGGGGCTCAAAGCCCCATCCAACCTGGCCTTTGAACACCTCCAGGGATGGGGCAGCCACCACTGCTCTGGGCAACCTGGGCCAGGGCCTCCCCACCCTCACAGCAAAACATTTCTTCCTAAGATCTCATCTCAATCTCCCCTCTTTCAGCTGAAAACCATTCCCCCTCGTCCTGTGATGATAAAAACAGATTTGGACCCCACCACTATTTTGGAAAAACACCCTTTAGTTCCATGCTATTTGTGCAACATTTTTCTTCATCCTTTTATTATTTAGAAAGCCCACAGAAGTAGCAGCAATTGCAGAACTGCTGAATTTGAGGAACCCTCAACTCAGTGCATGCACACCTGTGGAAATTTACTGTGCAACTGCTGCAAGACAGTGAGGATGCTCCTCCTCCCTAATCCCTTCCAGCTCTTCTACTGTAGGATTACTCCTGCTAACAATAGCCTAGAAAATGCTCAAGAAGTGATTTTTCTGATGCTGGATGCTGCAGTGTCACACTGCCAACACAACTGTTGGTCCTCCTGGACCTACACAACTCTTTTCTCTCTTTTAGAGTGCTGTGCTGGGCACTTTGTGTGGTAGGATACCTGTGCAGGCATTTGTCAGCCTTACCCTTTCCTACTGCACTGTGCTCTCTGCTCACTGTGCAGCCCTCACTACTCAGACATCCCCCTGCCCAGGACATAGTTGGGATCTCCCATGGGATTCAGATGGCCTTGGCCAACCACCTGTGCCATGCTGGTGCCTGCGTGGAAAGGAGTCCCATGCTCACTGTCTGTTGGCCTGGCTCCCAATTATTTGGGTTGTATTGGAAAGCTGGGCTCTGTCAAGCAGCAGCTGCCCATCCATCACCAGACTCCAACCCAGGCTGAGGGTGCAGATTCTTCACTCAGAAGCAAAACCTAGCAGGAAGGATGGGGTTTGTTCTGTTTTTCTTACCTAAAAAAACATTTAAACACTTGCAGATATTTATCTGTCTTCACATAGGCACGAAGAGGGGCACAGACTCAAGGAGAAACGTTTTACATCTGCCCTGTACCATGGAGCTTCTTCCCCATTCACGTGCATGTCAGCAACAGCTTTGTCCACATTTCCCCTTGGCAGCGTGACTGGAGCTATTTTCTCTGGTCTGTAGCACTCTTATTTTCCATGGGGCTATAAGAGGAGATGGAGTGGTGACATGTGACAGACTGATTTAGGTTCTGGGAGAGGGTGTTTATAGAACTGGGACACTGGCAACGCATTACAGACAGGCAGGATGCTTTGTTCCTCTAACTCCTTGGATCAGCAGAGCTTAACCTGTTTGCTCCTTCCATAAATGTCCCAAAGAGAAGAGAGAGCGTCACCAGGTCTTTCCCACCAACGTTCCATTCATGTTGTTGCTGTCAGGGATTTACAGAAAGGCCCTGTTACAGGTCAGAGCTGGGTTAACCACAAGGACAAAGAACAAAATCCAGAGATGGAGGTAGGTGCAGCAGAAGGTGAATTCCCATTTCTTTTTAGAATTTCAGCATTGGGAATGCATCTCTTCAGAACATGAGACTGTTGCAGCTGCAGGTGCTTCTCTCTCTCCTGGGTAGAAGCACCGGCCCCTCCAGTGAGAAATGCACATGTGGCTGCAATGCCCAGGTCATCCTTGTGCTGCATCCTGAGTCACAAACTTTCCCCATGAGTGTGTGTATGAGTGCTCCAGCCAGAGCAGACAGAGACCATGAGCTGGGGACCCTCAAAAACTCTAGAAATAAGTGGCCTTTCGACTGAGAATTACCTGTGCTGCCCAGAGGGCAACCGTGTCCTGGGGGGCATCCAGCACGGCATCGCCAGCCGGGAGAGGGAGGGGATTGTCCCGCTCTGCTCTGCACTGGGGAGGCCCCACCTGGAGCACTGGAGGCAGTTCTGGGCACCACAGGATAAACAGGATCTAAAGTTCCTGGAGAGTGTCCAGAGGAGGACATGGAGTTGGTGAAGGGTGTGAGGAAGCCGTGTGAGGAGCAACTAAAGTCCCTTGGTCTGTTCATCCTGGAGAAGAGGAGACTGAGAGGGGATCTCAGAGCTGTTTGCTGCCTTCTCACAAGGGAGGGAGGGGAAACAGGGGCTGAGCTCTGCTCTCTGGTGACCTGTGATGGGACTGGAGGGAATGGCAGGAAGATGTGCCAGGGGAGGGTTAGATGGGATATTAGGAGAAGGTTCTTCCCCCAGTGGGTGATGGAGCACTGGAACAGCTCCCCAGGGAAGCAGCCACGGCACCAAGTGTCCTGTGTAGGGTCAGGAGTTGGACTCGATCCTTTTGGATCCCTTCCAGCTCAGGACATTCTATGAGTCTCTGATTTGCTCCTTTCAGGTCAGGCCAATGTGGGCTGTTTGGCCACACCTGCCCTCTTCTAGACCTTGTTTTTTTTTTTTTCCAAAGGTATTTGTTGATGCAAATGTATAAAAGATAGGAAATAGAATAATTCAAGACCTATTAGTGAGAGGAACTCCTCTAAACTTGCCTATGCAGAGTATCTCAGCAATCCAGCCAGGAACTGCAGTCTAAGAACATCTGCACAGCACAGGGCTTAGAACACTGCATCAAGAATGAGAAACACCCACCAGCTGCGCCCCATGCAGTGTGAGGACTTTGCAGCCAGCCCTGAGCCTGAGTGCCAGGGTGCACATTGCATACAGATAAAGTCTTCCCTAAGTGACTGGTGATGTCTTCAGGCCTGGTCTTCATCACTGTCTTGTCTGTTTTGAAGGAGCACAGTCACAGAATCATAGAATCATCTGGTTTGAAAAGACCTCTGAGATCATCGAGTCCAGCCGTACCTGTCCCCTTACTAAACCCTGTCCCTCAGAAACTCATCTACCTGCCTTTTAAACACCTCCAGGGATGAGGACTCAACCCCCTCCCTGGGCAGCCTCTGCCAGTGCCTGAGAACCCTTTCAGTGAAGAAATCTTTCCTGATGTCTAATCTGAACCTCCTCTGGCACCTTCTCATCCCATCACCTGTCACTTGGGAGAAGAGCCCAGCACCCACCTCACCACAGCTCCTTTCAGGCAGCTGTAGACAGTGATGAGGTCTCCCCTCAGTCTCCAGGCTAAACAAACCCAGTCCCCTCAGCCACTCCTCATAGGACTTGTTCTCCAGCCCCTTCCCCAGCTCCGTTCCCTTCTCTGGATGCTCTCCAGCCCCTCAATGTCTTTCTTTTAGTGAGAAGCCCAGAACTGACCCCAGTACTCGAGTTGTGGCCTCACCAGTGCCCAGTGCAGGGGCACAATCCCTGCCCTGCTCCTGCTGCCCACGCTGTGTCTGGCACAGCCCAAGATGCCATTGGCCACCTGGACCACTGCTGGCTCACACTGCAGGTCCAGCTCTGCCTTCCTTTATGCTGATACTTGCTCCTGCATCCATGCTGATGCTCTGCACCCACCATCAGTCTCTGCTTGGTCCCCGACCCAACTTGCAGTGTTGAACAAGGGAACACAACATTTAATGGATGTCCAAACATTTCCTTAGTGTTTACTATTGGGATTGTGGACATTCCTGTTGTTCTAGAAATAGCTGATGAGATTTCAGAGCTCCCTAAATTGCCAGCCCCAACCTCATGAACACCACAGGCACTTGGCAGATGCTCAGTTTTTACTTCAGCACACTTGGAGTTGGATTGGTGGCACCTTTGTTCTAGGAGATGTGCCCCCCAGTAGGTCACAGGGGGTTTGCTAATCAGCTGCCTTATAGGAGCTCCCTGGCTGTGAGCGATGAAGGAAGAAGACCGGGCTGTAGCAGTTACAAAATCATTACAAGCTGCTTATACATACTGTGTCCATAAAAAGGTGAATGGATGATAAAAAACAGGGCTGGGAGACACCACCAGATGTCAGCTAATCCCCTGCCCAGCACAGTGGTGCTCCTGTGCCTTATGGCAGGAACGCGTCTGACCTGGGTTTAAAATCCTCTCGTGCTGGAATCACAAGATTTTCCCCAGAGAATTTCCCCTTCCTTCCCCTTTCCCGATGGTCAAAAGGTTTCCACTCGTGTTAAACCAAAACATTCTTTGTTATTGTTTAATTTCACTGTTTCTCTTCCCTTTGCCCACCAACAGTGTGTTGCCTTCAGCTTTGTGCAGATATTTCACTTCAGATGGCCTGGCAGCTGTAGAAACTGTTCCCAACAATGTAAAAACATCAATTTTGAAGGAAGCATGTAAATGGTTTTCCCAAGGCTTCACTTTTCATGAGCACACACACCCCCACGTGCTCACACACTCCTCTGACTATTTAGGGAAGTCCCCTTGTTCTGCCATGGAAGGAGAAAGAGATCTGCCTGTCCCAGGCACTGGGACCAGCTCTCCCCAGAGTGAAGTGGGACATGAAGTGGAAATAACATGCCAGAGTCCAAAAGTGAAGCGAGGTGCATCTCACCTTCCCTGTAAACGGCTAAAAGGCAAGGAGATCTGTGTGAGCTGGTGCTTCTCAGGTCCTTTTATAAGCACTGCAGAGAAAAATGGGCAAGAGATTCATTTGGTTCTGACTCACCTGTCGGGCAGGTGAATTGCACCCCAGAAGTCCCTGCATTGACCCTGCAGCTTCTCAAGGTGGCTCACACAGAGTGAGACAGTGAGAGTGTCTCCTGCATCTCTGGATACAGGGGAAGGCGTGTGAAGCCAAACTGAGAAGATCCAGCACCACAACCACTGTCTGGGCAATAAAGGATCAGGAACTTTTCATCTTGCAACATGGACAAAATTCCTCTGTCTCTAATTTTTGCTCCTTGCTTTCTCTTTCAGTGTAACTTATATGGAGTCCAACCAACTGAGTCATTATATTTTTCAGACATCATTAAACTACAGAAAAATAGAATAGAATAGAATAGAATAGAATAGAATAGAATAGAATAGAATAGAATAGAATAGAATAGAATAGAATAGAATAGAATAGAATAGAATAGAATAGCACATACTCTCACTGCCCAAAATCTGGCAGGATACACTGGCCAATGTTGTCCTGGTGGTCCCTTCTCTCACACAAGGGACTCAGGGCAATTCTTGAGGTGCAGAGTGTGTTTGCCCTGCATGCTCCTGATCAGCATCGTAGGTAAAGGCTGAGGAGCATTGTGAAAGGCTGTGGTGAGCCAGGCTCCTGGCCATATAGGAATCATCTTCTGGAAGAACTCAGGAAGCTTTGGATGGTGATTTATCAGGTGCAGATATGCAGCTGGTGTTTGGGCTAAGAGACAGATGGAAATCAGACCTGGGGAGTAAACTGCCAGCCATGGGAGAAGTGTGCATAGGATCTGCCAAGGAAGTGAGTGGGATCATTGGACAGCTAGGATTGCTTCTGACCCTTGCAGAGCAGCACCCCAGAATGAGCATTTATAGAGCAGATCTTGTGAATAGCCTGAGAGTCCAAATTATGGATCAACAAACACAGCCAGATGGACACTGCTGCCTTCTGGACATCTGCATCATTTATGGATGCTATCAGGACTCAGCCATGCTGCCAAAACTGGAGGCACACAGTGTCCATTGCCAAGTCTGTATCCAGCACATCATCCTGCTCTGCCACAAGGGCAGGAAAAACCAACCAGGACCCAAGCTGTGGACAGGAGCCTGGCTCGGCTGTCCAGTGCTCCCATGAAAACCTGACCCAAAAGCCAAGCCTCAGTAAAACACCATCCTGCCAGTGGAACCATCTGTCTTGCTCCAACTTATTAATGAGCCACATTCTTACCTTTGCTTATGGAGTTTTTCAGCTCTGCTGGTTCTTTTCAAGCAGGTTATCTTTAGCTTTACATTGATAACAATACTTTCCTTGAAATCTGTCAGTGCAAAAGATACCCACATCCAAAATCTTTCCAGATCTGTGTGAGTGAATTAAACATTTCCCAAAGCACTGGCATGAGATCTAGCGACTGAAACCCTCCCACAACCTTACTATTAAACTCTCAGGCTCCAGAAAAACGTGGTCAATCCAACCTGGCTGGTATCTGCTCTGCAAGGAATCCTGAACCATGCCCAGAAATAATTTGGAAAAGCATTACTTAGCCCAGGTGAGCTGTTGGCCCTTTATTGGCATTGTTTACTCAACCACTGTAATGGTACAGAAGAGGTTTTTGATTATTAACAGCAGGTCATCGTTTGCTCTGGTTTTATTGCACACAAGTTTGCTGCAGCAGCCAGGAATGCTGAAGCTGCTGCCTTCAGAACCTTTGGGAGTGCTGGCTAGAGGCAGAGTGATCTCCCATACTTAAAGCATCATTAGTGATCTCATTCAGTTCAATATAAATAAAGAAAACAAAACAAAGCAATTTTAAGCCTGTAGCACGAGGAAGAAGTCTGCCCCTATGCAAATACAGCCAGAAAATCCTCAGCCCGTGCTTCTGGAGGCACTGCAAAAGGTGGCTGAGTGGGAAAGCTGGGGCTGCCTTCTTCCAGCTTTTCAGCAGTTTGGTCTGGTTGCATTAGCACAGCACTGAATGTGTCACCTAGGTACAAAATAGTTGTCAGCACTAGAAAAATCGCTGCCCTGGTGAGGGCACGGATTCAGCGCATCCGAAGGCAGAAAGCGAAGGGCAGAGCCGCGCTGCTCCTCTCTGTGCTGAAAGAGCTGCAACGGGCAGGCTCCGAGCCCAAACGCCACGGAAAACTTGACTGCCCTGCACGAAGCCTGCGCAGAGCTCCGGGACAGCGGCAGCCAGGCTTCCCCACGCACGCTGAGCACCACCAGCGCTGCACACAAAGTGAGCCGTAACCCGACGGCAGGGGAGAAAGGGCCGCAGCAAAGAGATGCCATCTGCCAGGGAGCCTTGAGACGGCGGCTCCGGTGTCACCGGCAAAGCTCCGCTTGCAAGGGTGAAACGCGGAGCAATCGATCTTTAGGTGACAGTTTGCGGAGTGCCGGCTCGAATGACACTGTGGGGAGGGCTGTGGGGGTTATTAAGGTGTATGATATCACCCCCGAGCAGGGAAATAGCAAAATTCCCCTGGGGAAAAAAAGGCTGTGATTTCTCCCGATGTCAGACTTGTGGCTCCCGGCTTCACAGATCCCCTGTTGGAGACAAGACCTTATCACCAGAGTACCTGCCTTTCTCGTAAAAGGTAAATTGCCTTTCAACTCCTCTCCACTGCTTTATAACCGTCCTACTTAGATCTAATGATGTTCAAAAGTTTACAAAGCATTTTCAGCTGACCTGGAATGCTTGCTGGCTTGTGAGTAGAGCAAACAGCTTAGCCAGGATAACAGGGAGGAAATCCATTGAATAGCTCAAGTCATTAAGATGTTTGCATTTGATGAGACAACTGCTACCAATGGCCAGAGGAAAAGCAATGAAGCAGCGCTGCTCATGCGAGGTGCTCTGGGGTGTGCCTGCATCCATCCTGATCTCCCCAGCACCTGCGGGCAGCAAGGAGTTGTGATGCTCCCTTCTTTTCCCAGTGCCCCCACTTGATTGCATTCTGATCTGGAAAAGCTTCACTGCATAATTCAGCGATTCCAAACATAAGCAAATAAATAACAAATTAAATCCCATAGTAACTACATCAGCATCTCTCCAAAAAGCTGCCAGGAGAAGGTTTGAGACAGCAGGTGTAGAAACATCATCAACTTGAAATTATAAGACGGAGTTAAAAACCTCTTCCAGTCTTGTAGCTTTCAACTATATTTTACATCTTTAAGGAAACTTTTTTCCCCTTTTATCGCTGCATGAAATGCCCTTTTCTTCCCCGGAGTGACTGGGTAGCCAGCTGCCTGGAGAACAGGGAGGACCAAGTGCCAGCCACGGAGGGGTCAGGGGGAGGCAAAGGCATGCAGACATAAAAACCCTCGGGCTCCTTTTGGGAAAAAACACACCTTGGAAAAGGAAGCAATGCAGATATCTTAGGAGCTGCAGATGTAAAGGAGAATCTTATCTTTGTCATTCAGCCTTGGGGACAAATGCAAAGGGAAGGCAGAAGGGATCAGGACTGCAAGCAAATTAAAAAGCTGTTCTGAACTGATTGCTTTTGTGAAGAGGCCAGGAGTCAGACACCTTCAGGCAATGCGTCACAAGGGCCCCTGTCCCTGCTCAAGTCTCAGCTCCACCATGGGAGACCCTGCAGTGCCAGCAGGACCTCTGTCCACTTGCTCTGGGACTCTTGACTCCTCCTCTGCCTCCCTGCCTCCTACTGTGTTGCTCTCTCACCCTAGAGTCCAGCTCCCAGAGGGCTGCATGTGCTTCAGGTGGGAGACTCGGCACTGAGGCTTATGTTTTACCCAAACGGTCAGAATATCATTGAAGGGCTCATTCTGGATGGTTGTATTGGAACAAATCCAGATTAACTCTTTCCTTTTTCTCTCCAACTGGCTGTGGCATCTCAGCATGTCCAAGTGGGTATGGAAGGACCACGGAGAATGGGTGCCCTTCCAGAGGGATGTTAAAGTCATCCCTAATTGGGTTCATTATGTGCTTACTCCATATGTGTCATTTCAACAGCTCAAGGGCCCCTTATGAGAAACTAATGACTTGAGAGCAATGTACAGCATTCTCCCCCCAAGCCTCATTTTCCTTTTTAGGAGTCACAACAACACTGGATTTTTTTATAACTAGATAAACACAATGAGAGCAGCAATTGTCTGCAGTAAAGAAATCCCAGGGCAAATCAGTCACAGGCACAGTGCTGAAGTCTTCAAAATCCACTTCTGCCCTGGGGAAGCTGTGTCCTTTGCAATGCCATTGTTTTCTAAGGTGATCCTCTTCTGATGCAGCACAGGTGTTGTCCCAGGGCTATGGAGTTCCTCTTCCTGCGACAAGAAGACATGAAGTTTTCAGACAGGCAATCTCTCAGGTTCACTAAAACTGTATTAGGAGCAGTTTCACGGGTACTTGGCCGATGCTGGATTTGCACACATCCCTCTCCTCACCATTCATAAAGAGATGCACAAGTGTCATTTTATTCACACAGATTTTGGCAAAAGGCCCATTGAATTCAGCGAAGAGGAGTCCATTGACTTTGGTAGACTTTGCACATTGCGGGTGAGAACAGATGGAGGCTCCATTCACCAGTTGCCACTCATTATTTAAAGCTTATTATTGTTAAAGCATTTGGTTAATACATTCACAAATGATGCACAACCCAAGTGGTAGAAACACTGAGTGCTGGTGAATGGCAAACGTGCTCTGCAAACAAGGATGGAGTGAACAAAGGACACTCCTGTACAGGCAGAGCCTACAAACAGGAGTTTGTTGGGCCACTTATCTCCAGACCTTCCAAATGCAGTAACTGGTCTGCAGCCAGTGCTTTCTGCCCACAAGAAAAAGGTAGTTTCCAACAGCTCCACTGTGAGATACCATGGACATGACACAGGAGAAAGAGAAAGCCACCAGGTATGAGCACAGGTCCTCTCTGCTGCCTACAGGAAGGTGCCACAGGTTTGGGCAGGAACTGTACTGAGCCTTCCCATAAGCCAGAGTGGAAACACTCCTTGCATCATGAAGGAAAAAGCAATCTCATTTCCTGAGCACAGCTAGGGGAAAGGAAGGCTTCTAGAGCAGAAGATCTCCCTACACATGCCTGGTGCAGCTTTGGTGAAGGAGCTCTTTCCAGGGCCCCATGTCCATCGTGTTTCTCCAAGTTAGATCTCATCTCGTTCTAGTGGAGAGCCGTGACTCCGTGCAGCAAAGAAAGTAACGTGAGGTCTGCCCACTGGCTCATGGGCACACGGTGCTCAGCTGTCAGCTTTTGTAAAAGGTACAACTTTAGTAAAGGTAGGGCCCGAGGGCTATAACAGCCTTAAGAAATGTGCCAGTAGTTCACCAATGAGACACAAGCTCGAGAGGGAAGTTAAAGAACCATGCAAGATGAAAAAAAGATAAAAATTACTTGTTGGACCAATGCAGAGGAAGCACCAGCAGCTCCGACACAGGAGTAGCAACAGGGAGAGGAAAATGTAAATGCAACCAGCAAAACAGATCAGTGAAGAACAAGGTAAATTTTCTCTTGCTGCAAGGCAGAGACCTGAGCCCATGGCACCACTTCTGCAGAAAGTGGTCAAATAAACACATCTGGCACAGTCAACCCAAACCCCACTCTGGAGCAGATCAGGAGCCTGAGCAGGTCTGAGCCATAGAACCATTGAATCACTTGGCTGGAAAAGACCTTTGAGGTCATCGAGTCCAACTGTACCTGTCCACTACTGAACCATAACCCTGAGCACCCCATCTACCCATCTTTCAGATATCTCCAGGGATGGTGACTCCACCACCTTCCTGGGCAGTCTCTGCCAGTGCCTGAGAACCCTTCCTATGAAGAAATTTTTCATATTATTTATTCTCATATTGTGCAAATTGAGACTGTTTCCTCTCATCCATCACCAGACAAAGCACCCTCTGAGACAGACAGAAAGAATTATCATTGTTCCATAAAAATATCCCAAAAGACATCACTGTGCACACACAAGTGGCAAGAGGTAACTCATTTCAGCTCCCAAATATCTGATAAAGCTGGTATCAGTCCAGCCTCCTCAAAGACTGTTAATTATTGGAATGCCACTGCTGGGGAGCATCTCCTCCTGCAATTCAAACCTGGATGCTGAGCAGCCTCACGTCTCTTGGGGCTCCTTCATGTTTTAATTAGACAACAGCAAAGGTCAGGGGCAGACAATTCTGGGGACTACCCTGTCCCAGCTGCACCACCTAGAACTGAAAACCAAATTTAGATTCCCTGATTTTCACTTCGGTTGTGGGTTCACAACTGTGGCAGTGGGTCTGTGTGAAAGTGTCAGAGCTTTGGGGCCCTCATAGCATCAGGAAATCACATTTCTGGTCCTGGGAAACAGGAATCCTCCTAGAAACACAAAAATAACTGTGTCCTCAGTGGGCTTTCATTGCAGTGTTACAGGCTTGGAGAAGAGAGGCTGGAGGAGAAGGCTGGTTGGCAGAGGCTGAACATGAGCCAGCAGTGGCCCAGGTGGCCAAGAGGGCCAATGGCATCTTGGGCTGTGCCAGACACAGCGTGGGCAGCAGGAGCAGGGCAGGGATTGTGCCCCTGCACTGGGCACTGGTGAGGCCACACCTCGAGTACTGGGGTCAGTTCTTGGCCCCTCAGTACAAGAAGGACATTGCGGGGCTGGAGAGTGTCCAGAGAAGGGAACGGAGCTGGGGAAGGGGCTGGAGAACAAGGTCTATGAGGAGTGGCTGAGGGAGATGGGGTTGTTTAGCCTGGAGAAGGGGAGGCTGAGGGGAGACCTCATCACTGTCTACAACTGCCTGAAAGGAGGTTGTGGTGAGGTGGGTTCTGGGCTCTTCTCCCAAGTG
This sequence comes from Dromococcyx pavoninus, assembly GCA_033558185.1. Lineage (NCBI taxonomy): Eukaryota > Metazoa > Chordata > Aves > Cuculiformes > Neomorphidae > Dromococcyx > Dromococcyx pavoninus. The sequence continues at coordinate 121,520 of JAUMJL010000035.1, read as the reverse complement.
ACAGGTGATGGGATGAGAGGAATTGGCTTCAAGTTGTGCCAGGGGAGGTTCAGACTGGACATCAGGAAACATTTCTTCACTGAAAGGGTTGTCAGGCACTGGCAAAGGCTGCCTGGGGAGGAGGTTGAGTCCCCACCCCTGGAGGGGTTTAGAGGACAAGCAGATGAGTTTTTGAAGGACAGAGTTCAGTCAGCAGACAGGTACAGTTGGACTTGATGATCTCAGAGGTGTTTTACCACCAGGTGATTCTATGATTTCAAGTGCTGGTTTCTGGCTTGTGGTTTCAGAGTTCAGAAGCTGCTCCTGGTATCGAGTGTTCCACAGCCCCCAGGCATGCACAGAGCTGTGTGCTGTGTTCTGCTTTCCTTCAGTGAAAGGTCTTCGCAACCATCCCGCCCAGGCTCTACATCATTACAAACCATGTGAAGGGATCTGGGAGATCTCAGGGATTCTTTGGGTGCAAAAAACCTGAGAAGGGGCACAGTGTAAGGGGCCATCAGGGAAGCCAAGAGAAGTTTGTTCTTCTTTTGCTAGGACGGATACTCAGTTTGGCACCACCAGGGCCAGGAGAGAGCCTGATGAGCCCTGGGATGGGACAGAACAGAGGGATCCATTGAGAAACAGGTGTATGGAAATAGGAAATCTCTCTCCTGTGCCACCAAACCATCTTGACTGAGACAGCAGCCACACCAAGAGCACAAGAAATGGTTCAGGTCTTGCTTTTGCTCTCAAAGACTCTGGATATGGTCTGCACCCTGTCAGCTGTCGGAACGGCCTTTCTGGAGGAAGGGAAAGGACAACCCAGCTGTCTGATGCCCCATCCCTGCAGTGGAGTCCTTGCACCCCTGGGGGATTTGCTTACCTGGGAAAGAACGGGAAAGAGCATGGGCCAGAGCTGCCAGAAAAGAGGTTCTGACCACTGGGGATGGACTTTGTACAAAGATCCTCACGAGAGAGAGTCACAGGTGACAGCGAAGGCTACATGGGAAACACAAGCGTGTCCCCAGAGGGCAGGGGCGCCCACGGCTCCCAGGCTGTCTGAGGATCATCTGTTTGCAAACTTCCTCCTCAGATCCCTCACCCTGGCCTGGCTGCTGCGACCTGAGGGGCAGCTGCTTTGAGCTGGTTTCTGCTTAATTGCAACCGTTTTCAGCACCCTGAAAGATCTCTATAACTTCCTCAAAACGAGCTGCAGGCTGGAGGGCTCCTCTCTGAGAAGAGGTTCATCCAGGTTTTTAATGAGCTTCAGGAGACAGCAGAGAAGGAAGGGAGGGTCTGTACTCCTAGAGAAATATTCTTCATATTTAGATTTTCCCCAGGAAGATGAAAATGGAGAACTCATCCAGCAGGAACCTGTTGAAATTGGTGCACATCTCAGCCAGCACTGCCTGGGGTTCAGCTGTGTCCCCCTCGTAAGGCAGAGCAGCTCTAAAACCTGGGCAAGATCACCCACCTGGGATCCACCGTTGGCTCTGTGGCTGGTGGGACAACGTGGGCTCCCGGAGGCTGAAACACAGCAGCTGATGAGCTCATTAGGTATGGAATCACAGAATCCTGGAATGATTTGGGTTGGAAGGGACCTCAAAGCCCATCCACTTCCAGCCCCGCCCTGCCATGGGCAGGGACACCTCCCACTGGATCAGGAGGCTCAAAGCCCCATCCAACCTGGCCTGGAACACCTCCAGGGATGGGGCAGCCACCACTGCTCTGGGCAACCTGGGCCAGGGCCTCCCCACCCTCACAGCAAAACATTTCTCCCTAAGATCTCATCTCAATCTCCCCTCTTTCAGCTGAAAACCCTTCCCCCTCATCCTATCCCTGCACTCCCTGATCAAGAGCCCCTCCCCAGCTTTCCTGGAGCCCCTTTCAGTACTGGGAGGCTGCTCTAAGATCTCCCCAGAGCTGATACCAATCAAGATTTCCCACTCTTGCTGGGAAATTTCATACAAATTTTCTTCTGAAAGTAATGATTTCTTGGGGCTGAAATGTTTCAGAGAAGAATTTCAATGCCAAAAAAAATAATAAAAGAGAAGAAATAAAGTTGGGGTTCTGCACGTGGCATAAATGTTGGTACCAACCATCTACAAGCGAGGGTAGAGCCCTCTCTGGAAACTGCTGCGGAGGTCCCTGTATGATGAGGACCTGGAGGGAGCAGAAGGAAGGTCTTAAGGTGGCTCCACCTTTAGAGGGGTAAAACAGACCCTGGAAGGTCCACCTCAGCTGTCCTGAGCAGAGGGTTGCGGGTAATAAGATCAGCTCCAGGGAGTTGTGAGCTTAGGATACCACAGGCTGTCTTCAACCCAAAAGAAAGCTTGGCTAGAGCACTCCAGGTGAGCACCTCTTGCTCCCTGAACTCTCTGGCTAAGAACAATCAAGGAACATTTTAAAAAACCATTGAAGCCTGTCTGGAACGATGCACTTCACACAGGTTACTTATAAAGGAGGCCTCTATGAGCCAGCAAGAGCTTGTTCCAGTGATCTAAGCACTGGGACAGGGGCCCAGTGGGACCATGGAGTCTCTGTCCTTTAAGATTTGCAAACCTTGCCTGGACAAGACCCTGGTGGGGTCTGTGTCAGTAATGCTGTGATTCCACACCCCATACACCAGCTGGGCTGGAGCCCAGCAGGAGTGACGTCCCTGCCTGGAGTAACACCAGAGTCATGCAAGATGAACAAAGTTGCTGTTTCTACACTTCTGCAAACGGCTCAGGGAAGAACGTGAATGTATTTGAGCTCTAGAGGATCTGAGTTCCTCCAGTCTCCACCTTCTCTTTCTGCTTCAGGTCTTCTTGTCAAGAGCAGCATCTCTTGGGTCAGAAAGTACCTTGAGGGGCTTGTTTTGAGGTTTTTTCCATCTCACACACATCCTTCCAAGGCTGGGCTTGGTCTTGTGGCAGTTTCAGCTGTGGTTATTGAATGCACTACCACGGAGCTGGTGTGCGTGCGGTGTCTTCCACACAACAATCGAGACGTGAGTCTCTTGGGAGGACTCTGACCAAGCCCATCTCACACATCTCGGGCAGGTTACCCACACCCCAAGTCTCTTCAGCACTCAGCTGGTTTTAGATCTCTTCTGTAACCATTTGGATTGACCACGTACCTGCACCTTCCCCTTCATGCTGACCCACACATCACCCAGCCTACAGAGCTGCAGCTGTACGGCGCTTTGTTCCCCATACGGAAACACCCCTGGGCTGTGGAAGTCTCTCTCTTGCTTGTTTGACAACTGTGGGAGTGTCTAACAGCTTTACTGAGAAAGCCATTTTTTTTCCACCCAGAATTAACCCATATTCTCAAAAGAAGGCTGCCCCTTTCTTCTGCAAGGCCGCCTCTGGCCCAAGGCAGGGCACCCTCCATCACCTGTGCTCTTCTACACCCAATGGAGATGCTTAAAAAAACACAGGCTCCTTCCACTCAGCTTCCAGAACAAAGGCAGAGGAAAAAGTGTTTTTGCTGTGTTTCAAAGCTGATTCTTCAAAAACAAAGCAAGGACAAATTCTGACCCCAGCTGTGAAAGCAGTCCAGGCAGCAGAGGACCCTGAGGTGTTTTGCTCGCAAAAGGCATCGCTGTGCCAAGTTCCAATTCAAACAGTTCTCAAGCTGTCAGGTTTGGGTGCTGGGACTTAGTAAATGAAAGTTGAAACTTCCTGCTGCAAACAGTCAAAGTAAAAAAACCAAAATAAAATCATATTACATTTCCAGGGAAAGATCCTGTGAGCCAAATAAGGAAAATTTCTGTGCAGAACCTGCCCTCCTCACCCATCCACGCTCCTGCACAGAGGGCATCACAGGGAGGGATGACTCCCTTGCACATCCATAGTGGCTGTGTCTGACACACCAGCTCTGCTGCCACACTCCCAGGCTGGACAGGACAGTGGGCATTGCCACCCCATCCTCCTGCAGCTCCTCTCCACAAAGTTCCCACTCCATGCACTCAAGCGCAGACCCAAGGTCCAATGCCAAGGTGGTGACCTGGCACTGAGGAGCAGCTTGGTGCTGTAGCTGGTATCAGTTAGTGTGTACAGAGGCTAAAAATAGAGCCCCTCTACTCTCACAATGACTCAGAGATGCAGAAGGGAAACCCACAGACTCTGTGCTCCCCCGAGGTGATTGAAAAGTTTTCATCTAGAACTTTGTTTTGACACAAACTGGATTTTTTTAAAAACAAACTAACAAAAAAAAAATCCCAAACCAAACCTCATCTGTCACCACCAAAACTGCTGGGATGCCTTCTCATTTTGTCTCAGTTTGGAAGAGGTCTTGGCCAGGAAAGTGCAGCATTTGGTACCTATTTAATCCTGTATGTTGAGCCTCCTGTTAGTGTTTACCTAAGCTTCTTCTTGGAGAGCTGTGACAGCACATGAAACGGTGATGCAAGTGAAAGGTGTGCAAGTCCTCTGAAACTTTCATGGGCAATACAGTAAAATTTCCAGTCAGATCTAATTCCAGCTCAGGAAGAAACCATATCCTCCATCTGGCCTTGTCAACCCCCCAGGGAGGTGATTCTTTAGTCCTTGAACTCTCTCTGCTCAGCCCCTGCATCAAGGCACCAGGCAGCGCTGCTCACGTTTTAGCTGTGCCATGGGTGATGGTGGTTTGGAGGATGAGGGTCCTGATGGGGAAGCAGAAGAGAACAAGGATCCCATGGGGAGGTGCCTTGCTGCTTCAGTGCTGTCCCACCCACGAGGAGAGCAGGTCCTTTCTCCCTGGCTCTCTGCCCGCCCCAACGTTACACGATATTTTAGGACTGGCCAAGCACTGGGGCAGTGCCCATAGCTGGTGGATTCTTCATTCCCATTTCCAAAACAGCTGGACAAGGTCAGGAGCAATCTCCTCCAGCTTTGACATTAGGAGGCTGGACTAGAGACTTCCAGGGATCCTTCCCAGCCTTAATTTTTTCAGGTTTCCAGTGTAACCCCCTCAGAGTTTCACGCCTGCTGTAGTTGGGCAGGCACAGCCTGAACTCTTGACAGCAACCAGCCCATCAGCAGAGGAGCAGAGGAGACCATGGCAGCCAGGCACCAACCCAGCCTCCTCTCCAAGCCTCCTCTCCATCCAGTTGCACCCCAGCTGGACTGTTTTTTCCTTCTCCATTTGGAGGCAAAATGAGGAGTGGGACACTACGCAGGAGCCAGGCTCCAGGACAAATCACCTCGTTCTCAAGGCAAGCCCCACATCCCTACTGCCAGCTCCACCTCTGTAGAGAACTTGGGCACCAAGCCAGGCTCTTCATTTCCCTGCGTGGACCCCAGAGACAGGACAGGCCGAGCTGGCTCCGTGGTGGTGCCTGTTCTGGGCTGTGGCTCTGCGAGTGCTTCCTCATTGCGTGCACAGGGCTGGGGAGGTGCAACCCAACTGCCCCAAGACTGCTGGGATGCCAAACGGTGTGAAAGCCAGGCCTCAGCTGAGAGAAACCAAAACTGCTACTGGTTCATTCTGTGTTGGCAATCAAGCACCCACTGGTGTGAGAGCTGTGCCAGGGATTCTTCATCCTGCTCTTTACAATACTCTGAGAGCATCCTCGCCGCCTTCTCCCCACTCTTTCGTATCTCCATGCTCAAGCTGGATCACAGAGAGCAAGGCCAGCCCTGGAGCATGCAGACAGGAGCACAGACACCTACAAGAGGCCTTCAAACGCTGCATTAAATCCTTATAGTCAAAGGCTGAGCCCTAAAGTCGAGCACAGCAGGAGCCCAGCTCAGCCCCTGTCCCAGCCCTCTGCGCAGAGGCTGCACCAGAGCCAGTCCCACCCTGCGGCTGCAGAGAACCTCAGCACAGCCCTGGTGTCCCAGCAGAGGCTGCTCCAGCTGAGGCACAGCTGCATCCACAGCTGGAGCGTGTTCCCCCTACCCTCATGAACACCAGCACAGCTCTGTGCCCTGGCTCCCTGCGTGACAGGGCAAGGGGAGACAGGGAAAATGAGATCAACCCATAGCGACAGGATGCCCGTAAATCCCACAGACAGCTGGGATGTGAAAGACCTCAGGAAGCCACCCCCCTCCTTCCCTGTTAGGATCAAACCCCTCTAAACTAATAGACCATCTGCCTGCTGCCCTGGCCCGTGACCCCTGGCAGCAAGGACTGCAGGTGGAAAAAGCTCCTCCAGCTCCATCCAGAGCTCCCAAGCTCAGCTCTAAGAGCTGAGATCCCACTCACACTGCACTCCCAGCTGGGCTGTTCCTTTTCCAGAAACCCACCACCACTTTACCCACCCCTTGCTCGTGTCTGAGGGAAGGTCATGAAGGCAGTGTGTTGCTCCTTGTCACCACCAGCGGGTTACAAGTGTGTGTGGCAGTGGTCACTGCTCCCATGACCTTAGGGTGGGCTTTGTCACGTCCTGCTGAACACCACCTGGAGCTTCAGCAAGTCCATCAGGAATGAGATGCTCTGTCCTGAGCTGACCCTGCCACGAGCATCTGCTGGATGGGGCATGTGAAGAGCTGATGCCCGGTAGTCCCTGCTCTGGCAGAGGAGAAGGTGCAGGACCCGTGCCCACGTTTCAGCCTTGTATCCACTCTCTGGTCAGGGCAGGGTCCATCCCATACTCATCGGTTTCTGATCCTGAGAAAGCCAGGTCATGATTTCTGCTGCAAGAACAACCGAATTTTCAATTAAATCATTGAACCAGAAAATTATTTTATAATCAATTCAGATCAAGCCACTTTCTTCCCCTCTTTCTCACCAGAAAAGTGTTGTTTAACATCAGCCAGGAACATTTTGTTCCAACTGAAACAAAATTTCTTCTTTTCTTACAGGCCTCTGTAACAAAATCAATTCCCTGGTTCTTGGGATGGTCCATTCACTTCTGAGAACCCAGGGCTGAGGCTCCACTAGAACACTGGGTGTTTGGGCTCAGTCCTGTCTCCACCCACGGACCTGTCCCAGAGCAGCAGGTTAGGAGGTCTCGCTGATCCCCTCACACCTCTTTTCTGCAGAACACTTACAAAACAACTGTCACAGACAGGAGAAAGACCTGTGGGAATCATAGAATCATTTGGTCAGAAAACACCTTTGAGATCATCAAGTCCAACCATACCTGACCACTGCTAAACCCTGAGCATCTCATCCACCTGTCTTTTACACCCCTTCAGGGATGGTGAGTCCACCACCTCCCTGGGCAGCCTCTGCCAGTGCCTGAGAACCCTTTTGGTGAAGAAGTTTTTCCCACTACCTAATCTAAATCTCCCCTGATGCAATTTGAGGCCATTTCCTCTCATCCTATCACTTGTCACTTGGGGAGGGACCATAAACCCCACTCACAAGATATTCTCACTCTCCATGGACCAATAACTAACTCATTATTCTTCACAAAGCAGAGAGGACTGAGACAGTCTCCCAGCCCCTGGCTCTGCTCACCCACAGTAGGACAAAGGGGCTCCACAGCCTGGCAGCTGTGGGAGTCCAGCCCCAAATGTCTCATTCAGACCAAAAAGTCAAGTCCAGCTCCCTGTGACCATCACTGGCATTTCCACGAATGCCATATTCACTGGAAGAAAAGTCACTCTGTTAATAACGTTACTTGAGTTGGTAGAAAACACTGGCAATTATTCCCCCCATGAGATGAAACTGTATTTTGTTTTGTTCTGAATCAAGATTTTCTTTTAATTTTAGTCTGCAAAATTTTGGAATTGGTGACTTTTGTCCTTTCCCCTCCCAATTTCTTGTCTTCTTTTTTCCTCTGAAGCTGCCAGCCCCTAGGGTGTCCTGGTAAGGCTACTGAGCTACTGAAATTTGTGGATTCCTAGGAAATTGCTGGGGGTTTTTGAATTTATTCTTTTCAGTTTTTGCTGTGTGTGAGTCTGCTCTGAAATAGGGCACTGGGACAAAGAGAAAAGCATAGAGCACCCAAACTGCCCATGAATGGCACAGGAATGTCACTGCTCCTACACTCCAGCCCATCATTAAACAGTTCCGCTTTCTGTAGTGAAATGGCAAAAAAAGGAGTTGAAGCTCTCAGTGCAGCACAAAAAACTCCATCCACATCGGCCTTGAAGTGTCAGATTCGTGCAGGAAGCAGAAATGTTCCTGTGAGATTAACATCTGTGTCTGAAACGTTTGTGAAAGGTGAGAACACAGATCTAGGGCAGTCAATGTTCTTCCCACTGCATCTCCATGTGTTGTATTAATGATAACGTCGTTAAAAATGAGATCTTCCTTCCTTCCTTCCTTCCTTCCTTCCTTCCTTCCTTCCTTCCTTCCTTCCTTCCTTCCTTCCTTCCTTCCTTCCTTCCTTCCTTCCTTCCTTCCTTCCTTCCTTCCTTCCTTCCTTCCTTCCTTCCTTCCTTCCTTCCTTCCTTCCTTCCTTCCTTCCTTCCTTCCTTCCTTCCTTCCTTCCTTCCTTCCTTCCTTCCTTCCTTCCTTCCTTCCTTCCTTCCTTCCTTCCTTCCTTCCTTCCTTCCTTCCTTCCTTCCTTCCTTCCTTCCTTCCTTCCTTCCTTCCTTTCTTTCCTTCTTTCTTTCCTTCTTTCTTTCCTTCTTTCCTTCCTTCTTTCCTTCCTTCTTTCCTTCTTTCTTTCCTTCTTTCCTTCTTTCCTTCTTTCCTTCTTTCTTTCCTTCTTTCTTTCCTTCTTTCCTTCCTTCTTTCCTTCCTTCTTTCCTTCCTTCTTTCCTTCCTTCTTTCCTTCTTTCCTTCTTTCCTTCTTTCTTTCCTTCTTTCTTTCCTTCTTTCCTTCCTTCTTTCCTTCCTTCTTTCCTTCCTTCTTTCCTTCCTTCTTTCCTTCCTTCTTTCCTTCTTTCCTTCTTTCCTTCTTTCCTTCTTTCCTTCTTTCCTTCTTTCCTTCTTTCCTTCTTTCCTTCTTTCCTTCTTTCTTTCCTTCTTTCCTTCTTTCCTTCTTTCCTTCTTTCTTTTGGATCATAACTAACTCAAAGGAGCTGAGAAATGTATTCTTCCTGGACCATAAAATAGCCCTTCTAACTCATATTAGATATCAGGAAAAAAATCTTTGCTGAGAGGGTTCTCAGGCATTGGAAGGGGCTGCCCAGGGAGGTGGTGGAGTCCCCATCCCTGGAGGGATTTAAAAGAGAGGCAGTTGAGGTGCTCAAGTTTCAGTAGGGGACAGGTACGGTTGGACTTGAGGGTCTCAAAGGACTTTTCCAGCCAAACAATTCTATGATTCTATGAACTCAGTCCTTTCAGACCACAGCAGAACTCTGCTATTTGGTACCTGATGCTCTGCCCTTTGGTAGTACTCAATGGATTTAATTCTGCTACCACTTCCCATGGAGAAGTGGTGGTTCCCAGCTCTGAGCAGTGCACAGTGCGAAAGCTTGAAGAACTGAAAAACCTATTAATTTTGAGCAGAAGCTGAACCAAATTTCCTGACTGCAAGAAAAGGAATCAAAGATGTTGCTGAAGAGCAACATTAAGGCAAGAAGACCTTCTCTCCACTGGTGTTCTGTCTCTTCCACCTTTCCGCTGGCTGAGGGCTTGACTGGACCCTCTTGGGACAAGTGCTGTCCCTTTGAAGGCTGTAAGTCAGCCTCTCACCTTTCTACCATGGCATGAGGAGAACTCTCCTCCATCTAAACTATGTGGCTGAGAAGTTGAGTTGGGACATCCCAAATCTGGGATTACTGCAGAGGCAAAGGGGGTGCCCTGTGCCTCACAGCTCAGACGTCCCTCACGGTCATGCCTGTGGCCATACTACAGCCAAGAGTAGCTTTGGTAGGTTTGAGTTCCATCTACAGTGGTCAGAAAGATGGGCTCAAGATCAGATGAGCTGCTCAGCTTTAGTGATCTCCAGGAGCACCCTGGGGACTGGCTTTGGGGACTTGCATTCCCATGGGACACCTCTCTGCCTCCAGCACGGGTCAGCACTGCCTCCACAGCACTCTGGGAGCCTCTGGCTACCTCTGTGCCAGTCAGACCTCAACAGAGCTCTGTCTTTGCAGATCCCCAGCACCAGGCATCAGGAAAAACCTTGGATTCATAGTGAAACATGACTACAGATAGAGCACAGAAACGGCCAAGAGAGTTGTTCTGGGCAGTCATTATCTCATTTTTCTCCTCCTCAGCTGCCTCATGGGAGATAAAAGAGGAGAACAGTAAGTAACACCCATAGAAGATATTCAGGGATTAGTTTAGGAGCCATAGATATTTTTATCAACAAGAATCAAGTGGTCTTCAGGAGATATTTTAGCTTTGTAGGCAGCATTCATGGACCGTGGCTGCTGGTCACAGTACCTGCACTCCACAACAAATGTGCACGAATTAGAACTTGGCTGGAATTGTTTGATTTCTTGGAAAACTTGCAGCAGAAGGCTGTAAAAAAAATAAATAAAATCCCACATTATTTATCCAGAAGGAGAAAACATAATTTGAGGTGGTCAATTCTGACTCCTGCTGAGTATCAGATGACCTGACTCCTTCTTGTGGCTGCTCTCCGGATCTGTGAGTGACTCCAGCAGTCCCACACATCCCAGGAAGTCTCTGAAGCCACCTCTGTGAGTGTCTGCTCTGCTAACCCACTGAGTTTACGAGGCTGGGAGAGGACTCATCTCAGGAGCCTTTGAGTGCTGCTTATCTAGCAGTGAAGCAGTAGGGCTGGTCCCTCTGTTCTGCTTTTTCCATCCCAATGCCACAACCAGAAAGGAAATCATCAAATGGTTTGAGTTGAAAGGGACCTCAAAGCCCATCCAGTCCCACCCCCTGCCATGGGCAGAGACACTTCCCACTGGATCAGGTGGCTCAAAGCCCCATCCAACCTGGCCTTGAACACCTCCAGGGATGGGGGAGCCACCACTGCTCTGGGCAACCTGGGCCAGGGTCTCTCCACCCAAGTAAATGTGTGTAGTAAATGTGATTGCATCAGCACAGAGAAGCTGTGATGATGCAGTTTGTGGCCACACAAGCAGGATTGAACTGGCTGAGCAACAGCAGCGTTTGGCAATGGTCACATTCTGGCACAAAGTCTCACCAGCTCTGCCATTTCCAAGACCTGATCTTCCATCCATAGGCGACTCCTATATTTAGTAATCGTGCTGGTGGCAAAGGCCCAGCCTCCAGGATGTTGATTCAGACACCCAGACACTCAACCACTTCCTGTTTGGATGCACTAAAATTATTTTCATCATTTGAAAAGTGATGTTGGTTAAGGGAAACAAAGCATTATTGGCAGAGGAGGCTGAGGGCTGTTACGTGCCCGTGCACAATGGAAAAAAAAGCAGAACAACTTGTCCCACATCCCAGTCGAAGCACCCACACACAGCACGGCCCCAGTACCCACTTTCACCACTCCTCCTGCACACTGGCACTTGTGTTGCCACAGCAAAGCAGGAGAGCACTGTGATCGCCTGCTAAGCCTCCTCCCAAAGCTTCTCTGCCAGCCCAGGATGACCCAACAGCATCTCTAGCTACAGCTCGGGAGCAGAGATGCTCCCAGAAGATGTGGTCTGCTGGCTGGAACAGGCAATAGAAAGAGACACCAGCTCCATCCTCTGCTCCTGCTCTGCCACCCGGGCAGTTACAGCTGGTGACATTTTTCATAGCAAAATGCAGCTTTCCCCTGTCACACAGTCCTTGCAACCCCACCGTGGGCATAAATGGGAGACCTTTATGAACTTCTGGAGGCTGGAGGTCCAGGAGCATGGTTCTGCACCCTGAAGGCTTTGGGGGTGGTGGCTGTGTCTGTAAACTGTCTTGTCACCTCTGTAACCTCATGTCTTGCCCCCGATCTGTACAAGGCAGTGAAAGGGCAGACATGGCTTGGTTTGTGCTGACTGCTTCTGGGACAGTGGTGGTGGAGAGGGGCCCTGCCCAGCACTGCCAGTGCTGGAGTTCAACAGTTTGCAGAGTCCCAGAGCCTGGATGTATCGCTGAGGCTCCCACTCAGAGGGGCAGTGAGGGCTCCTTGCTGAGGAGCTGTGGGTACTTAGAGACAGCCAATGCCTCTCTGGCTCCTCCACTTCCTGAAGAGAAGGCAAGAAACGTTTGTAAAGTATTGTTTGGGAAGCCTTGCAAGTGATCCCTTCCTCACAGTCTGCAGGACCTGGAGGTCTGATGATGCCCAAATGTTCCATGTTCAGCTCTTCCCTAGCTCCCAAATACACAAAAAACCCCAGACCTTTACTTCAAATTTACAAGAAGGGATTTGTCCTGGATGCTTCACACCCCACATCCACAACATGATCAGTTTGGCCTTTCTTCTGTTTTCTTTTCAAAGCCTTACTAATCTCCACCCAATGTCTAGGAAGGTTGATGACTCACTAGGTTTTTTCCCCCAGAGTCTGGACAAGCAATCTCTTGGCAAAGGCTCTTTACAACTGAGTTGTAGATGGATTTACCTATCCTGCTTTCTTTTTAGCTGAGACAAAATTTGTCACGTGGACCAGGAGCTTCAGAAGTGACTGGGTATCTTAGTGAATTTCACATCCACCTTAAAAACAGACAGCTGGGCACCCAGAAATGAAGGCAACCATGGTTCACTGTTCCTCTGAAAAGGCTTTGCCAAAGTGCATCTTACTAGCCCAAACTAGGTGAGTCCACTGGAGAAACTGAGGAGTAAAAGGCAAATTAAAAATAACAAATCAGAAGTGCATTCTGAGTCATCCTCAGTCAATGGCAGAGGCTCTGCAATCAGAATTTAGGTCATAACTGCATTGTTATTGTATGGGCCCAAATAAAACCTGGCACCCACAGTGGCAGCTGTGTCGAGTCAGCAAGGCAAACAACACCCAAAAATGTTTAAAAACTTATTTTTATCACTTGGTTTAGCAACTGTTTTTGAATATCTGTCACAGCAGAGCAAACCTGCAAATTCACAGGCCAGGATTTCTCAGAATAAAGCTGCACTTTGATTTTTGCAAGGTGTTTTGAACCTCAGGCTGAAAGTCCAAGCTCAGGGCAACCCAGAGTTCTTCCCATTTGAATATACTTTTGATTTTTTTCACCTGATAGTCGCATGTGAGGTATGAAATGATCATAAAAGAAACCACTGCTCTGAGAAGACAAGGATCTCCCTCCAGCAGTCCGAACCATGCTGCCCACTACAAACCAGCTGGAGACCTGGAGCAGGATGTACATCCTCCTGCCTCTCCACGGACCTTCAGCTGACAGTAACTGGAAATGGTGTTTAGCAATCATGAGCAAGAGAAGGTCACGAAGGTGATCCAAGGGCTGGAGCACCTCCCGTACGAGGACAGGCTGAGAGAGTTGGGGTTGTTCAGCCTGGAGAAGAGAAGGCTCCATGGAGACATTAGAGCAGCCTCCCAGGACTGAAAGGGACTCCAGGAAAGCTGGGGAGGGGCTCTGGATCAGGCAGTGCAGGGATAGGATGAGGGGAATGGTTTTCAGCTGAAAGAGGGGAGATTGAGAAGAGATCTTAGGGAGAAATGTTTTGCTGTGAGGGTGTGGAGGCCCTGGCCCAGGTTGCCCAGAGCAGTGGTGGCTGCCCCATCCCTGGAGGTGTTCAAGGCCAGGTTGGATGGGGCTTTGAGCCCCCTGATCCAGTGGGAGGTGTCCCTGCCCATGGCAGGGGGGTGGAACTGGATGGGTTTTGAGGTCCCTTCCAACCCAAACCGTTCTGTTCCTGTTATTCTATCCCAGCCCAGCTCTAGCAGCCACACACACCCTGGACACTGCCTGCAGGAATGGGATCCTTCAACATCTCCCTTTCCTCAGGACTCTCACTCATTTTCTTTCTCTGTTTGGCTCACGTTGGCATTTGTTTCAAGAGTGCAAGGGGCTTCCCCACCCACAGCCCCTGCCCTCGCAAACCTCGACTTCTCTGTTGCATTCACTACTTTGAACTTAAAATACCTTCTAGCTGCCTGCAGGATGGTCACACTCTCTAGTATTTAGTAACCAGTTACTAGTATTCAGTAACTCTCAGGGAAGCTGCATTGCTCTCAACACCCCTGTAGTTTTCTTCTCAGCTCTTATCTGCACCCGTGCAGCAGCACCAAGGGCAGCAGAGCCCTTCTTCAAACAAGTTCCCCCCCTCCTTCCATCTGCTTGGGGGCTGCACCGGTTGCTTTTAGTGCCAACACAGCACTGCCAAGCAGGTTCAAAACTGAGGAGCTGGGGGTATTGCCAGGTCTTTTGAGCAATTAAGCCACACGCTGGCCTTGACAGGGTCAAGGCAGCCCAGCACCAAGAGCAGAGAGAGGCCAACAGGGGCCACAACTCCCTGTGGGTCGCTGTTGTTGCCATCCTGTGCCAAATCTTGTCTGTAGTATGAGGGTAAAAAGAAATCCAAAAACCAGGGCCAAGGCCAATCAGGCCTGGAAGGAACAGCTCACAAGGAGTTAACCCTTCAAAAGGCATGCAGTGTGTTTTCAGCTCTGCTTTGACACAAGGGACCTGCTGACACCAGGCTGAGCAGAGTTGGAGGAAAGTCCTGGGGCTGGAGGGGTGAGTGTGAGTGTGAATGTGGATGTGTGTGTGTGTGTGTCTGTGGATGTCACAGGCACTCCTGGAGTTGTTTGATGAAGAATATCCAAACAACTGTAATTGATAAAGAAATAGGGTAATTATGCAATCTGCTGATTATAGACAAAGGGTTTATTAGTCCACAATGCAGGTCCAGCAAAGGCCCTGTCAAAGCATCAGGGGAGATGCTGTAGGGAAGAGGAAAAGCTGCACACACCTTCACACTGGTACCCAGCAAACTCCTCTGGGGCCGAGGAGCTCTGGCTTGGAGAGGCTGAAGCACCTCCAAGGCTTGGCAGGTCTTTAGGAAGCACTGGAGCATTTTTCCCCCTGTGCAAACTGCAGAGCACAGGCAGATTACCTGGTCCCAGGTCTGTCTGGTTAATCTGTGCTCAGTGTCTTTATCCTGTCTGTCTAAATATAAACTCCCTCCTGGCCACCTGCAGCCTCCAGCAGTGGGGGAGCACACGCCAGGGGGGTGGGAGGGCAGGGGGATGTGCAGGGAACACCTGGCTGGTAGCTCAGCTGCTGCACCTGCCCTGGCACCAAGAGGTGTGGATGTGCAGGGGTGCAGCGAGCGGTCCCATGTGCTGTCAGGAAGGGATTTTAGGGAATCCCTTTTCATCTTCCCAACTTTTATCCATTTAAATATTAACCCTTCTCCTTTGCATGTGCTCTGTATCCACTTAGACTTGTCATTTTTCAGCTTTCTCCTCTGGAGCTGAGACCACATTCAAGGCTCACATCTTGATTTGCCTAAAAAAACCCCAACCCATAGTGTCTCTTCCCCTGGATTTGTCAGGGGAACCAAGCACAGAGCAGCTCTGCACTTTGCAGCCTGGCAGCACCGTGTCCTGTGTGAGCCCACCACATCCTGCAAACCTGGGGTCCAAGAGCCCTTGTCACAGCCCTGCAAGGGACCACAACGGCAGCAGGGCCAGCCCCACCAGCCCACAGAACCATAAAATCACTGAATGGTTTGAGTGGGAAGGCACCTCAAAGCCCATCCAGTTCCAACTCCCCTGCCACGGGCAGGGACACCTCCCACCGGCTCAGGTTGCTCCTGGGGGTTTGCATCAGGATTTATTTAGGGTGTGTGCCACAGATTTAAACGAATTTCCAAATGCAGAGGGCACCAGGTGGGGCTGGTTCTGCCCCTTCTGACAACCTCATTTAAAGTGAAAAAGTCTAAACCGTCCTCAAAACAAGGGTAATCAATCAAAGCATAGAAAACTCACCAAAACTAAAAAACTACCAATAAAAGGGCATTCAGATTCTCTGGAAATAAAAATGCTGGAGCTTTCTCTATAAGAATATTTCCTGGTTGACCTTTGTGGTGTGAGCGGGCATCTTGCCCCAAACAACCACCAAATTCATGGGTATCAAATTCAAAAGAAAAAAAGACATTAAACTGAGCAAAATAAATCAAAGCAAAAAATCTTGCAGCATCTCCAAAACATTTTCATCTTTTGTTTCTTTTTCTCCTGGCTACAGAATTGTGACGTTTGTGCAGAAAATTCCTGTCCACTCGAATCTACATTTTTGTCTTTGGTTTAATGAAATATTTGGCAAGAGGAAACAAGACACGTTTACAAGTGGTTTGTGAAGATTGTGCTTGCTGCAGTGATTTAATTCAAAGCCATTTCACATGAGGGACTGACACATCCTCTCCACACTCAGGAATATTTTATTTTTCACCTTTCCCACTCTTTTCTCCTCCATTTGCAAAGCCAAGACCATCCAGCCTGATGGGCTGAATCCAAAGCAGTGGCACCAGCAGGGAGAGGGAGGGGATTCTGCTCCTCTGTTCCGCTCTTGTGAGACCCCCACCTGGAGTCCTGTGTTCAGCTCTGGAGTCCTCAGCACAGGAAAGACCTGGAGTTGTTGGAATGGGTCCACAGGAGGCCACAGAGATGATCCAAGGGCTGGAGCACCTCTGCTATGAGGACAGGCTGAGAGAGTTGGGGTTGTTCAGCCTGGAAAAGAGAAGGCTCTGGGGAGACCTTAGAGCAGCCTCCCAGGACTGAAAGGGGCTCCAGGAAAGCTGGGGAGGGGCTCTTGATCAGGGAGTGCAGGGATAGGATGAGGGGGAAGGGTTTTCAGCTGAAAGAGGGGAGACTGAGATGAGATCTGAGGGAGAAATGTTTTGCTGTGAGGGTGGGGAGGCCCTGGCCCAGGTTGCCCAGAGCAGTGGTGGCTGCCCCATCCCTGGAGGTGTTCAAGGCCAGGCTGGATGGGGCTCTGAGCCTCCTGATCCAGTGGGAGGTGTCCCTGCCCATGGCAGGGGGTGGAACTGGATGGGCTTTGAGGTCCCTTCCAACCCAAACCATTCCACGATTTTATGATTCTATGAAAATCCAGTTCAGCTTATGCTTGGGGACAATCAGAGCTTTCAGTGAAGTGCTTTTAGAGGGATTTGTGCAGTTCGACACAGAGAGGAGTTTAATTTGAGCCAATGTCCCAATTTCTGCTCTGTTCATCTGCTGGGAGACACTGATCTGTGCATGGGACACGCAGACCCTGTTCCTGTGGGAGTTCACACATCCAAACTCCTCTGAGGCTGGAAGGAACATGAAGAGCTCTGGCCGGAGGGGTCAGGAGAGGCAGCCTGCTCCAGGGAGGAGAAACTGCAACAGGGGATGGGAGAAAACCAGGAGGACAAGGATAACCAGGGCTTCTGCATCAGCAGCTGAACCTTGGAAGCGAGCAGCAAGCACCCAGCCCAGGGGCTGAGGAGAAATGACAAGGGAACTGGTGGTGGTGCTGGCTGTTCACTGCCCCAGCAGCCTTGAGAGTGCTTTGCTGCTGAGTCTGCTCTCAGGAAAGCCCAGCAGAGATGCCCATTCCCTGCAAAGCAATGGGTACAGGCTCTGCCCCGAGTCTGAGGGCTCCCAAACCTGCACAGCAGGAGCTGAACCTCCCTGAATGCTCCCCAGCAGTGTCACAGCCTTGCTAAAGAGGACTGGATCATCACCCAGATGAAGATCTGCCCTGGCCATCCCACCCCAAAGCAGAGCATTTGACCTGGTAATTCCTGGTCATGTCTATAGATCTCTGATGAACTGTCAATAATCTTTTAGCTAGACACCTCAAACCACCAGTATGACACAGTGGAGATGAATATGGGTCAGTGGTGGTTCACCACAACTCAAATGCCTTATAGAAACCATAGGGCAAATGTAGAAGCCAAACTCTCCAGCTCAGGTCAGCTGGGGGACTCATCTCCAGCAACAAGCACTCTGCTTCCCAGCACGGTGCTACAGGAGATCCCTATGCTGGAGGCCAAACCAGGCTGCCCCTGATCTGGACATGGAGGATGGAGTGCAACCCCGGGCTCAAAACACACTGCTGGGGCCTAGGAAAGGAAAGTGCACGTGCATGCTGTTGTTTTCTTGCTCTCCACAGCAGCAGGCAATGGTCCAGCTTTGCATCACTACTGACAGAGTGAGGCACTGCAGCGCCTGCAGGATGGACCAGGGGGTTCCCTCTGGTGCCTTTCTTCACAGCCAGCACAAGGGCAAACCAGAGCAGGGCTGTCAGCACCCTGTGCAGGGGAGCAGGGAAGCAACTCCTTCCATATCACATGCTCTGAAAGTGGCTTTGCCCCACGAGAGAAAGGGACAGGACAGCCAGGAGGGGGAATCTGTATCCAGTTGTTGCACCAGTCCCCCTCAGTGCTCTGCACCAGGCCATGTCCGCACAATCACCCCTCCCCTCTTATCAGAGGCTGCAGAAGGGGAAGGGATGGTGATTTCTTATTGCTTGGCCCTTTCAAGGAGTGCCCCATCATCAGCTGCCTCCACTGACACAACCAGGCAGTGCTGGATGCAGGTCACCGCCTCTGCCACTTGTGCCATGTGACATAAATGGCTTTGCTGACCCTAATGCTTTGGAGCTTACGGGTCCTGATCCAGGCAGTCCCAGGACAGCTGTCCTACAGAGCTTCCCACCAGCCAACTTAAGTTAGAAATGCAACTTGAGAGCTCAGATAGCAAAATGACCTTGTGTTCCCGTCCTCCCTCCACCACCAGCATTCAGCAGGGAGGGGGTGTGCCCCTCTCCTCTCTGGAAAGCACCAGATCTGCTTTCCCCCTCGCTTCTCAGGAAGCAGGGAAGTCACACGTTGACCTACGAGCAAGGGCTGTGCGAGGGTTAAGCAAGAGCTGCTGGCGGCGTCTGTCTGGGAGCCAGCAGGTAAGGGCAGAATTCCCCGGCACCTGCCCCACGCCCTGGAGTGGAGCGAGCCTGGTGTGGCAACACCTCCTGCAAGCCCAGAAGACGCATTAAAGAAGTTCACAGGATGGAAGCACCTCTTCTAGGCCTGTTGCATAATCCAGATAAGTGGATAAGCCTGTAATATTTGCACAACATCGTGTCCCTTCGTTGGCCTTGTTACTGGTCTCGTTTTTCAGGGCTTAAATGAGAGGATCTGATGGATTAAGGACATCTTTCAGGTCATCCATTCCTTGGGAGGTAGCTGTGACCCAGCTCTAGTGCTGCACTACTGGGATCATTACAGGGATGGGGACACCTCGCTGACAGCCTTGGGACAGCTTTGCAAATCTGTCCCAAGACATTTTGGAAGTGGCACTGGCACCTACGGGAAGCACTTGGGCAGCTTCTCGTGGAAGGACAGTAACAGTGGAAAACCACCAATTAGAAGAGAATCCTGACCTGCCAGAGTTGAAATAACCTTTGCACAAACACGCAGATGCACACAGCTTGGACACATTCCCAATCCACTATTTATTTGACCCAAAGGGCCCAGGATGTGGGACTGAGTAGTGGAAGGACTCAGGTGTCAGGGAAAAAGATAGGACAAGGGTGAATTCACTGACTGAACACAGACACGGTCCAGAGTCTGCCAAGAAGTGTCCTGCTCAGTAAATCCTCTCTGGGATTTACCAGGCAGCCTGAGGGGAGGGCATGGTAGCATCTACTCAAACAAATGGCATCACCTCAAACCTCCTTTTGGGCTGTGGGTGCCGGGAGGATGCAGGCAGCAGGAGATGCCCCTGAGTGCAAGGGCAGAGAGCAGAGCACTCAGCCTGGTCCTCTGGGCTCTTGCAGAGCCCTTTGCCCAGCCAACAAGCAGGGAACCACGCTCTGCCAAATGCTAAGCCTTCCCTCCTGGAGCTTTCTGCAAGCAGGTCCCACACCTTGCACCAAAAGGGATCTGGATGGTGAGAGCAGGAGGCTCAGGACTCAGCAGGATGCTGCTCGTAGCTGCCCCTGCCCCACACGTTGTGCACGAGCCGGAGCCAACAGGCTCGGGGCACGGTGGGAGGGCACAGGAACTTTCTGCCCAAGGAGCCCAGCCTGGTTCTAAGTCACCCCGGACAGTTCTTCACCTGCCAGGGCAATGCAAAGCTCTTCCCAATTTGTCTGTTCAGAGCCTGGGATCCCTTGTCCTTGTGTGCAGATGCTTCCAGGGATCTGCAGCATTTCTAAATAACCCCAGAGCCCCAGGAGGGATGACCTTGCTCCTCACAATGTTTAAAGACACATAGATGCCCCTTGCCTGTGGCTATTCAGAGGCCAAGAGCTTCAGTCTGCTCTTGCACCACAGGGAAGATCCCAGGGCTTGCTGTGCACTGTGTCCTCTGGGCAGCTCACAGTATTTTAGAAATGAAGCTTTTCTCTCCCTCACAGGTTGTTTTGACTTTCCCCTAGGCCACAGCCCTTTGCAAACATCCATTCAGAAATCCCCCCACGGGTGCTCACAGCCGCTGTGTGGGACTTGCAGGGAAAACATGCATCACTTGGAGGAGCGCAGGGCCAGGAGAGCCTGCAGCTCACAGCCCCCCTCCCTGCCTGAGTCACCCCTGCACTATTTATACCAGTGCCAAGGGGCATCTGGCCCAGAGAAAGGGTTTTCCATGCTGTACTCCCTGCCCCTGCCAGCAACAGGGACCTCAGGACTGCCTGTAAACCACCTCTCCTTCCCCTTCCTTCTGCATCTTAACCATGACCCATCCCTTCTGCTTGCCCTGTTCCCCACCTTCACCTCATCTGCCCCCCAAGGGCACAGCCCAGTCCTGCAGAGAGGTTTTGTCCTCATCACCCAGGCTGGGACAGCACCATCAGGAACCTGCAGAGACAGAGAAAGAAGCCATGGCAGCTTCATCCCGTTTCTCTGGGTGAGGGGAGAAAGCAGAACAGAGCAGCCTCGTGGTTTGGGTACAGATGGCTCCCCCATCTTCCCCCAAATCTCTTCCTGGGGGGAGCAATGAGCAGCCAAGCAAAGGCTGGCCAGGGAAGAAGGGAAGGAGTTGTTGGCATAAATGATGGTGAAAGACTACCCACCCATTGCTTTTCTTTCTTGGTAGGGTTTGGAGTGCAATTGCAAGATTGCAAAATGCATGCTTGTGATTTTTTTCAAATGCTAATTCTGGATTTCCAATCTCAAGCTGGCCTGGAGGGCTGCTGAGATAACAAAAGACCATTTGTTTTCCTGAGAGGGAAACTGGAGGCTTGTTTGTTTTTCTTTGCCATCAGAAAGTCAGATTTGTAGGTCTCACTCCCTGAATTTTTGGATGGAAAAGAGCAGGTGGTTTTGTAGCATCAGATGCACCAGGAAAACATCGTCCCATTGCTTAAGGTGTGACAAAATGGTTAAACATGTCAGTCACTCTTGTTTGCTTCAGTCATAAATAAACAGCAGGGAGAAAGGTTGGTCCTTTAGTTCTCAGTACTCATCATTGAGGGTCACTTTCTGCACATGGGACTTTGAACAAGTCCTACAGGAAAACCAAGAAATGTCAGACGTGACCTTCCTGGCAAATCAAATGAGAAAAACAAGGAAGCCACAGGAGGCAGCCTTTGTAAGGAAGCAAATAAAGGGCACAGCCCATTTATTTTTCCTCGGCGGGTCCTTTCTAAGGTCCTTGCACTATGGTAAACTGCAGCTCAGTTTGGCTGATAACAGAGTTCAGTGCTGCTGCTCTTGTGTGGGTCTAAATCCACCCACAGAAGGAACAGGGCCTTGGAGAAAGAGCGATGAACCCGTGGTTTGCTGTGGGCAGTGGTGGTGGGATCTGAGGATCCAGCCTTCTGTGATTAAGAAAAGACATGGAGCGAGTCCAGAGGAGGCCATGAAGATAATCCGAGGGGGAATAGTTTTCATCTGAAAGAGGGGAGATTGAGATGAGATTTTAGGCAGAAATGTTTTGCTGTGAGGGTGGGGAGGCCCTGGCCCAGGTTGCCCAGAGCAGTGGTGGCTGTCCCATCCCTGGAGGTGTTCAAGGCCAGGTTGGATGGGGCTTTGAGCCCCCTGATTCAGTGGGAGGTGTCCCTGCCCATGGCAGGGGGGTGGATCTGGGTGGGCTTTGAGGTCCCTTTCAACTCAAACCATTCCATGATTCTGTGATTCCTGTCCTAGCTTAATCTAGACTCAGAAGATAGGGTGGCCTTAGCAAACCCTGGGGCTTGAGCCAGAAAGAAAGCCCAAATCTTTGCTGAAAGGAACCATAGGTCTTTCATGGCTCTGCTTTATGAGCATCCAGTTTCCAACTAACAGGCACAGAGGGGTGAAAAATTATGTGTCCTGGTAACATTTCATGTTTTCTTCCCTCTGGGTTATGTTCCTTCTCAAAGCCCCTCCAACATGTCAAGGTGATTTATGGTTTAAAGGTTTTCCTATCTGTTCATTCATGCTAAGAGGGTCCCATCCCAGAGGAAAAACCAGGAAGGGCTGAGTAATCCAAACAAACTACGAAACCGAGCCAAGAGAGGATGGTCATAGAGGTCATCAATAAGGGCAAGAGTCTCTTAAGCTGAAGTCTGATCTCAGGGGTTACCTGAAGTCCTAAGGTCACAGGAGAGTATGGGGTTTATGCACTGTTTGCCAGATCAAAAGAGGCACCTGGCTAAGAGGAGATGGACTGTGTGCTGGAGTCCATCTGTGTGCAGGCCCACAGAAACTCAGAGAGCCTCACTTTGCCAACCGGAACTGATGCCCTGTGTGAACTGCACTCAGCTTTTGCTACGGGAATGCAGGGTGGCCATGCTCTACCTTTGCGCCTGCATTGCCACGATTGCCTTTATTTGCCCTCCTGACTTCTACAAGCCTTGGTCTCATTTTCTTCAGTTTTCACTATTTAATAAGAACATTTGTGAGGACCAAACATGAGTCTCCTCCAGTTGGAGAAGCTGTTGTGATGAACAAGCAGTGGCAAAACACACATCGTCGTGGTGAGCTCAGCCCAAGGCGAGGTTGCAACAGGGCCACCGTGGGCACTGCATTTCACCACGGAAAGGTCTGGATCCCCAAGGGGAAACAGACAATTGTGTCCTGCTTGCTGCCCAGGATGATCAGATGTAACTAATAAATGACCAACTAGAAGGAAAAGGTGCAATCATAAAATCAATGAATCATAGAATCATTAAGGTTGGAAAAGACCTCTAAGAACAAGTCCAACCATCAACACAGCACCACCAAGCCCACTAAACCATGCCCCGAAGCACCACATCTACAACAAGACAAGTCAGAAATGATGGTTCTCTGAGATCCAGCAGCCAACACCAAGTCTTATTCTCAAACTGTGGGTTGGAGAGGGGAGCTGCACGTCTGCCTTCTGGGACCACGGCCATATTTTTCAGCAGCAGCCAACCCACCATAAGCCAAGACTGGAGGCTGGTGCAGTCACAGCTCTTGCATGGCCACAGAAGACATTGGGAGCTGTCTGCAGAAGGCCTGCAACATGTTCACTCCTGCATTGCTGCAGAGTGAAGAGTTAAATTCCCTCTGCAAGAGCACAGAGGCAGCTCCCAGTCGCTGCCATCTGCTCTCATTCACACATGAGCCGTGCGCGGGCACCATTCAGTTCTCCATTTATTCCTTTTGACAAAACCAGAACTGCTGAGATCGTGTATAATGAAGAAGAAGAATGGCTGAGCCATTCCCTGTGTGCACGAGAAGCTGGGCTGGCTGAGAGCTCATGGGGAGGGGAAACATCTGGTCCCAGGAGAGAGTCCTTCCCTCTGTGCAGCCAGGAGGGTGCTGTCTCCCAGGAAAGGTGTCACTCGCTGCAAGTGGCTGCTGGCACCATCCAGCCAGGACACGGTGCTCTGAGCAGCCCTTCCCATGGACCTGGGTGCCTGTGGGTGCAAGAGTGTTTATACAATGCACATCCTCTGTTCACAGGGCATCAGTCTCTCCCCAACAGCCTCGCTCTCCTCCAGCCCAGCAGTGACACTGCTTTTTAGCAATCAGTCCCATCACAACAATACTTTAGAAGCAGCCCCAAGAAGCCCCAAGAGTCCATCCACCCCAAACTTGGCCAGAACCAACCCAGCTGAGATGGGTTATTGCACATGGGCACAAACAGAAATTGCAACAATCCAAGCCTCATTCAAAATAAAAGGGGGTGTGTGTTTTTTTAAAACATGATGCTTTGTCCTAAAAGCATCAACTGTTCTATAGTTAAAAAAAAAATCACTTCTCATTTTGACATTGCTTGCAATTTGTACTTTACAAGGGTTTTTTAAAAGGTTGGAAGAGGATAAAGTGTTTATAAATTATTCAAATGAAATGTTTAGATTCATGCAAACCAAAATATTTTTTTAATGGGCCTCTTCGATGCAATTTTCAACAATTTGTCAAGCAGGAAATGGTTTCGGATGCTCATAAACTCAAGGGATGGGAAGTGAGACCTAGTGAAAATCGCTGTCTAAAGCACTTGGCAAGCACTGGTGACAAAACAAGTCACGCCAAAGAGGACTGAGATGGGAAAAGGAAGCTAAACCCATACCAATGAATTTGCCCAGCGCTGGTGAGTCATGGGCTTTTCTACAGGAGGGTGTTTTCTTCCTTGTCCCCTCTTTTTGGCTCATGCAAACACAGTTTGTGCATCTCTTCCCTGCCTGGAGTTTGTTTTCTGCAAGTCCAGGCTGGGCAAACAGCTCTCACCCCGCGGCACCAGTCCTTGCTCCCCTCTCTCAGATGCCCAGCAGGCTGCAGAGCAGAAAGGGCTCTTGGATGAGGTGGTGCCAAGAGGGACAGGTAAAGTTTAGAAAGCTGAAGCACACAAACAGGAAGTGGTTGGGGCAGGGGACGTTCACACTGCTGGTTTTCCTCCTGGTGTTGGTGGGGCAGAGGGAAGCATCGACGGCCCCACTGGAGCCCGGAGACCCTTCGCTAAAGGGCCACGGTGACAGCATCGTCCACTGCCCCAGTCTCCTGCTCATCCTGCCAGCTCCACATCATTCTCCTTGGATCCCCCTTACAGACCTCTTCCAATTGCATTTCCCATTTGCCAGAGCCACCAGCATTCTGCAATCACAGAATCACAGAATTACTTGAGTTGGAAGGGACCCAAAAGTCCAACTCCTGTCCCTACACAGGACACCCCCAACATTCACACCAATCCTTTCTGTGCTCATTTCCCAGGTCACAAGTGAATGGTTTCTTAGGAAAAACAGGCTAATGCAACACACAGGGAGCAACATTGACAAGACAGCCCAGAAACCTGATTAATTCCCTACATCCAATGAAGAAATGCTTCAGAAATTCCCCTGGCAAGGTTACCTGGTACTCTGAAATACCGTGACTATTGCCCTGGTTTTGATATCCCTCGCAGGGTAACTCTGCCCTGATGCTGGGAACCCTCCAACTCCACGCTCACTGTGTTTTGTAACCCAGATATTCCAGCAGGAGAGCTGTCCCCGGAGGCAGCAGCTGTGCCAGGCAGGGGATGCAGCTTGCTAGGTGCCCTTGTCTAACTTAATTCAATACAAAGCAGAAAGGGAGCGCAGTGGGTGTTGGGGT
This sequence comes from Dromococcyx pavoninus, assembly GCA_033558185.1. Classification (NCBI taxonomy): domain Eukaryota; kingdom Metazoa; phylum Chordata; class Aves; order Cuculiformes; family Neomorphidae; genus Dromococcyx; species Dromococcyx pavoninus. Next base: position 96,385 of record JAUMJL010000035.1, on the reverse strand, counting down.
CTTTAACTACAGCCTGTCAGCTCCTGCAGAGAAGGTTTCATTCCTTGTCTCCACAGTGGAGCTCTGCAGTGAGGTTTTAAATACTCCTTGGTATTCACCCAGGGGGAAGGAGGTACAGGAACCTTTCAGGGGCATCAGCCAGCCAGCGATGGAAGACACAGCTTTACAGAATCACAGAGTCGTGGAATAGGTTGGGTTGGAAGGGACCCTAAACTCATCCAGTTCCACCCCCTGTCATGGGCAGGGACACCTCCCACTGGATCAGGGGGCTCAAAGCCCCATCCAACCTGGCCTTGAACACCTCCAGGGATGGGGCAGCCACCACTGCTCTGGGAAACCTGGGTCAGGGCCTCCCCACCCTCACAGCAAAACATTTCTGCCTGAGATTCCTTCTCAATCTCCCCTCTTTCAGTCCCCTCATCCCACTTTTGTACTCCCTGATCAAGAGCCCCTCCCCAGCTTTCCTGGAGCCCCTTTCAGTCTGGGAGGCTGCTCTAAGGTCTCTCCAGAGCCTTCTCTTCTCCAGGCTGAACAACCCCAACTCTCTCAGCCTGTCCTCAGAGCAGAGGTGCTCCAGCCCTCAGATCATCTTTGTGGCCTCCTCTGGACTCGTTCCAACAGCTCCATGTCCTTCCTGTGCTGAGGATTTCAGAACTGGACACAGGGCTCCAGGCGAGGTGTCACTGCTCTAGCAGAGAGGCAGAATCCCTCCCTCTCCCTGCTGGTCCCACTGCTCTGGATGCAGCCCAGGACACCGTGCCATGGTTATGCGATGGTGCTGAGCAGTTACACCTCTGACCCTGACCAAAAGCCACATTTCTCTAATCCTTTCATTCGATGTAAAATAAATAACAGCAAGAGCTTAAAAGGCAGCTGACAGCACCTCCAGGCAAGGGAGCCCCCCCACAGCTGGGACTGGGGCTGAGAGCAATGAAGAGGTGCAGAGTCCCAAGGAGGTTTTTTCCTGTGCCCCTCCTGGTTTTAGTATTTTTCAGTTAGCTCTGGCAGCAGAGGGTATGAAACTGCAGAGACTGAGCCCTGCATTCCACGTAAAAATGAAACTAATCAACCATTTGGTTTTAAAAAGAGGGTAATAACAGCAGGTGAAAACAAAACAGTTTGCAGCTCCTTTGAGGCTGAGGAGCCAATCCTGAAAAAGGGACACCCAAGGAGACCAGAGATGTTGCCTGACGACCAGCTAACTCTGTTTCAGGAGATGCAGACCTGGACAACAAGCCCTTCAGGCCCAAACATAGGATCAAGTGATCCCATATCATTCCCAGCTGGTTGGTGCTCACAAAGTCCAACAGTCTTGCAAGGAGAGGCAGAAGGCCTCGCCTTACCAACCACTGTCATCTCACATAGCCTGGTGTGGTGATCTGATACTAACTGGGGGCACCAGTGTCTCTCTGGACCATCTCTGTAGTGCTTTCTATCCTTGACACCACAAGGCCATAGATGGATTTTTCATCATCCTCGCTGGGTTAGACTGTCCCAGCTGTCCTGCACCACACTGGCTGAAGGGATGGGCTTGATATGGTCCCTATCTTCCAGTACATGATATAAGGAATGCCTGCCATGCTCAACAAAGAAACTGCTCAGCTCTCCTAGGCAGGTAAATCTCAGGGCTGCACATTGAGAAGGAAAAGTGAAAATCAAGCCAGGCAGATGTACGTTATTTCCCCCTTAAGTCACTAACAAGCAGAGGGGAACATCACCAGCAAGTGGCCAGCACGGGTGAAGCTCCTCAGCCTGTTACCTGGAGAGGCAGAGTCAAACCAGGCAGCTCAGAGCAGAGCACACAGAGCTGTACAGCATACGACAAACAAGGCAAGATCAAGACCTGCACTTGGAAATAGCTGCAGGAACCACAGCAGATTACATTGCTTTGCAACAGTTTGCATCTGTCAGTGGAGCATCCATGGCACAAGGGAAATGCCCCATCAGTGCACGCAGACCCCTGGGAGCCGGCGCGGATGCTGCAGCAGGTGAAGGCATCGTTGGGTGGAAAGCAGAGACCGTTCGTTACGTGTTTGAAGTGGATTTCGATGGTGGAGCCAGGAGGCTCCAGAACCAGTGACAGTGGCACTGGAAAGGAGTTGGAGCAGTAGGAGGTTGTGAGCTCAGACTCAGGGTAAGAGGGGAGAGCGGCCTCTGAGAGAGGAGGAGGTGAACTAAGATTTTGGCTGTAAGAGATGGCTGATGGGAAAAAGGTGCAGCTTGTGTTGGTACCAAGAAAACCCCTGGTGAGACACCCCTTAGGGACCAGCATACACAGAGGTTTAGGATGTCATCCATGGGATGGAGAAGATTCCAGCAGTTACAGAAGGACCATAAAGCAATCACTCATATCACACTTTGGAAGAAAAGCTGGATTTCAAAGAACTCGCCAGGACTCATCTCCCCACTGCTGGCAGAAAGGGACAGCCTGGCTCTGTGCTCCAGCCCTGCTCGTGCTGCTTCATCTCCTGCTGGCCTTGCCCTTTCCCCTACTTCAAGCACTGAGTATAACTCAAAAGATTAAAGAAAAACCACATAATAAAGGGAAGATTTTGGTCACAGGGAGAGGACTGTGGGGGCACAATGGGTACCAAATATTTTTCCATGCCTGGTGCGTCACTGCAAGCTGGGGCAGGTGAAGTTAGAAAAACACAGCCCGTGTTTGTGCACTCTCAAGACTGTTATTGAGCTGTGTTTAGGACCCAGCAGGAAACTGAAACTCCTTTTTATGATGTGGAGGGTACTAATGTGTAAGTAAATCACATCTTATCTAGTTAATAACATCAGAGCCTGGCCAGGGACTCCAAGCAGGTCTGGGTTAAACAACCCAAACTGCAATATCCATATAATGACCATAACATTTGCACATGTCAAGGCAGCAAAAGGCGCAGAGAGGTCGCACGTGGATGAGGGCTGCCTCTTGGACTAAAAAAGGCTGTGGACATGGACTGCAGGGAGATGCAGCCAATCACCCCAACAACTTCAGAGTCTGGAGACCAGGAGAAATCAAAGGGGTGAAGCAGGAAGGTTCCCTGCAAGCCTCCTACCTGCAGCTCCCCAACGGCAAGAGCAGACTGATGCTCAGGTGAATTGGCTTGGTGAAGCATCCCCACAGCCCCACACAGCCCACAGGCTGGTGCCTGACACCAGCCACGTGCAAGCAGAAGAGTCAGTGTGCACAGCACAGTTCTGGATTACCTATGCACACACATAGTTTTATTACAGGAACCATGACCAGCTGAAACTGGCCACAAACCATTTAATCTACATGCCCAGAGGGTCTTTGTTAATGCCTCTGACCTGGGCACTCATGGGAAAAGGCCTCCACTGGAAAAAAAAGAAATCCTTTGTAACTTATCCTGCTCCCTTGAGCTTCTGGAAGATGTGGCAGTGATTTGTGGCTACACAGATCTAGTCCAGCACTGGACAGGCAGAGCAGACACTGGAAGGCTTGGTAAAGGCTGTGCTGCCATGTGCCTGTGTGCATAGGTAAAGCAGTTTGCAAAGCCTTTTGGCTTTAGCTGTGTTTCTACTAATTCCTGGCACACCCTGCCTGCATCTGAGGTGGGTATCCAAACTGTGCCTCTCTACCAGATGTCAGACTCCAGCAGCAGCCACAGGGCAGGAGTTGTCACCTGCTGGTGTTCCCACCCATGGAAACAAAACCACAAATCACCACAATTAGAAATGGCTGTGGAGGTCACTGGGGAAGGCAAAAAATCCAGCTGTAGCACAAAGCTCAGTGCAAAACCTTAGGAAGGGAAGGTGGGGTTTTTCTTTTTTGACACAGGGGATTCAACTCCCACTCAGTCTCTCCCAGGTTTCACTCACTCGTTCTTTTATGCTCACATAGAAGCACCAAGATGTTTGTGTCCAAGCGGCCCAGTCAGGACCACTTGTAATGACATGGGAAATAAGGGGCAGCAGCTCCCAGCACCTCAGCACATCTCCTGGATCCTTCTGAGATGGGTGGCCATGCACAGGGTCCAGTGCAACCTCTCGTACCCTTTAGGAGTGGACAGTGATTGTGATTTTTTGGTTCTTCATCCCCTCCTGCCACCCTGAGACTGACTGGGATCCTTTCTGGTGTAATCTCTCCTTTGTTTTAGGTTGTCCTTTGTTTTACTGCTCCAGAAGCCTTGAGAAGTTCCAGGCCATTGCTCTGTTCCACCAGATCAGCACATGCCATTCTTTTCACTCTCTTGCTGTTTCTCCTCCTGCTTTCATATCCAGACATCCCCATTCAAGTACATTTTAAGTTTCTGTTACAAATCCCCACAGTCCAAGCTGAACTCCAAATTGCTGACACAGTGATACAAAAATCCCTACAGGCAGAGCAGCTTTGGGTTTCTCACTGCATTGCTCAGCACACAACCAACCACAATACCCTTCCCTCTTACCAGCTCCACAGAAAACTTCAGTGTCAGTATTAAAAGCTGAATTTAGCCATTCATTCTCTGTGGAATGATGACACAAATACAGATCAAGAGAGTATATCATAAGACTGATCCGTTTGCCATGATGTCTCCTTTGAAATCGCTCCTTTCACCAGTTCAGAAGATTCCTGGAGAAGTCACACACTGACTTTGTTACATTGCATTGGGGCCCTACAGGTTTTAAACTGAACATCCATGTTTAGTTGAACTCATGCATGGGCAGAGAAGGTCTGGTTTGTCTGGAACAGATGAGATTTGACACAAAACCTATGACCTGGAAAGGCTCTCCAAGCTCACATACAGTCTATTGGTTAGGTAGGGTCTCCTTCTGTGTGACATCTCTTCTTCTGATATCCACTTTTGGCATCATTTCAGCCTCCCAACCAAGATCCTAAGGTCTCTAAATACAAGACTGAAAGGCAAAGACTCAGGTGTACCAAGGAACACCAAGCCACTTGGCATGGAAAAACCATATAGCTTCAGGCAACCACCCAGCCACACGTGGAAGTGCTTCCAATAATGACCAACAAAAGGTGGGGCTGCAAAGAAAGGAGAGAGAAGACAAGAACAGGTTGGGGGAGATCACCCAGATTTTCAGTGCACCACAGAGGAAGCTGAAGAAAGTCTCATGAACCCTTGTGGGAAGGGACTCCAGCAGCACAAGGTGACAGTCATTCATGTGTCACCCCTCAGCAGCACCCCAGCACTGCCGACCCTCGTGCACTTTAGTCCTCTCTCAGCCTGAACCCCACGAAGACCCCCAAATTCCACAAGAAGTCAGGTTGTTCCAGGCTGGGAGGTGAAAGGTGGACACACTGGGGACTACACAGAGAGGAGCCCACAGCCTGCCCAAAACACCCCAGACCAGTGTGAGATGGAATGCGGTGCCCAGTGAAGCTGAGCAGCTTTCTCTGCTCTCCTGTGACAAGAGGATGGGTGGGAATATTAGCAGAGGAAGGAGAGTCACTGGAGGAAAGACAGGAAGGAGTCGTAAGGATGGAGCTGTCTCACAGGATGAACCAGGAGAATGAAGCTCATGGAGTGACAGCATCTTCCTCCCTCTCCAGCTTCTTAAGGAAAACTCCCAGTGGCACAAACTCAGAATGCCTCACGCAGAAGAGCTCAGAGCTGCAGAGAGCTGGCACCCTCTATCCTCTGTGCCCGTGAGGCTGGCACACAGGTCAGGGGGGCTTTGACTTTCCTTTCTCCCTGTGAGTGGAGACAGAGGACTCCCAGAGGAAGGAAATCCCAGAGGAGGTCCCTCCACCAAGCCCAGAGCAAGCTGGTGGGCAGCCAGGGCTGGTGTCCCCAAACCAGCAAAGGGGAGGCTTAAGCCAAGTGTCCCTTTGAACCTGACCTGGCACAGAGCTTTCATAGCACAGCCAAGGCATCTCTGCTGGCATGGACAGTGTTGTCCCTGTCTGGGCCACCACATGGACCCTATCTATGACCTCAGGATCTCCTTGGTGTCAAGAGCTGCTGCTCTGAAGCCACCAGGTGCCTGAGCAGCTCCCACACCTACAGACTGAGCCTGAGCTGCCAGAGCTGGCCCAGCAGGACAGCCCAGGTTGCAAATCCTGGCAGCTGACAGGACAAGCCCAGAGCAGGCGGGACAGGACAGCATTCCCTGGCTGCAAGCACAGCCTCTGGCACCGCTCAGGAACGGGTCTTAGAGGGATTATGCTTGCAAATGAACTCAGGCAGCAGAGACTCCTCAAATACCAACTGTGCAGCCAAGGGACCATCCCCTGTTCCATTCCCACCACTTGCAGTCTGAAGGGTGCCATCATAGTCAGGAAGATCCCAGTCTGGCCTCTGTTCCCCAGCCCCAACCCCTGTGAAGGGTCTCACAGGTAGAGTTCTCCTACCCGACCACATCTCATGCCAGGTGCTCACACAACTCTTTGCAAGGGCTTTCTTTTTTTCTTTTTTTTATAAGATGATTTTCCTTTTCCACTTCAAAGCTCTCCAGCTCCCATAGAGCTCAGAGAAATGGGTGCTGCTGTTATCTGCAGGCACAAGCTGATAGCAGATGAACCCTGGCAGCTCTTCCAACAGGGTGTGTGCAAGGTGATTTCAGCCATAAAGCCATCATGGGTGGGGTGTGATTTTTTTTTTTTCTTATCCTTCTCATTCCCCATTTAGGTAGTTGTGCTGATTTACCCACGTGCCCCTGTGGGTTTACATCTCCTGAGGAAGTAAACGTGACTGCCCGGCCGCGTGTGAGTTTGGAATAATCTCCCTGGGCAGTGGTAGAATCCTCTACACTGGACACTTTTAAGGCACAGTTTGACAGGGTGCTGGGGTAACAGGGTGCTGGGCTGGAGAACAAGTCCTATGAGGAGCAGCTAAGGGAGCTGGGGTTGTTTAGCCTGGAGAAGAGAAGGCTGAGGGGAGACCTCATCACTGTCTACAACTGCCTGAAAGGAGGTTGTGGTGAGGTGGGTGCTGGGCTCTTCTCCCAAGTGACAGGTGATGGTATGAGAAGAAATGGCCTCAAGTTGTGCCAGGGGAGGCTCAGATTAGACATCAGGAAAAATATCTTCACTGAAAGTGTTCTCAGGCCCTGGCAGAGGCTGCCCAGGGAGGGGGTTGAGTCTCCACCCCCTGGAGGTGTTTAAAAGGCAGGTGGATGAGTTTCTTAGGGACAGGGTTTAGTAAGGGGACAGGTACGGCTGGACTCGATGATCTCAGAGGTCTTTTCCAACCAGATGATTCTATGAATCTATGATCTCTTTTAAATTATATAGTGTCTAAAATAGTTGGACCAGGTGATCCTTGAGATCCCTTCCAACCCTGCGTTTCATGATTCTATGCAGGATCAGTGGATCAGTGATGCCCTGACCCCAGACAGGCAGCCCAGGATGATACTGCAAGTTTTCTCGCCCTCCCCAGGCACTGTGCCCGATCCTCTGGGATGATGGGGAGCCAAGGGCTGGGAACCCACTGTCCCAGCGAGGTGGGAAGTGCCTGCTGGAGTGCAGGGCAAACTGTGCATTTCACACCATCCGCAAGCAGAGCTGGACAATGCAAGGGGAGGGAGAGAAGTGGCTGAACAGCCCTTTTTTGGGGAGAGAGGGGTTAAAGGTCGGACTGTGTGAGCTGCAGGAGGGAGCCAGGCTGTTTTCAAGCAGAGATGAAGTGAGAGCAGGGCCGGACACCCCCTCTTCTCTGGCAGGAGGATGCCTTTGTGCGCAGCCGATGCATAATAGATCCTCCGAGGAAAGAGATACTGTCTCTTTGCTCCCAATACAATTCCAATTAGATGAATAGCAGCATAATCCCATAGAGGTGCTCAGCTGGGAACTGACCGTGTGAGAGGCAAGCGAGGCCTCCCCCAGCCGAGCAGTGAAAGGGGATCCCCCCCCAACCTGCTGCGAGGAGCTGGGCCCCCAAACCCTCCACCAGGGACCATCTGCTCCGGCAGCAGCCCCTCCTCCCACAGCCCCCAGCCAGGGAAGAGCAGGGGCTGCCAGTGCCTTCTGCAGACAAAGGCAGCGCTCCCAGGCTGGGGCTTTGGGGAGGGAGCAAGAGCCCCACAGGCTCCTGGGGCATCCCCTGGTCTCCAATCCTTCGGGCAGGCAGCTCTAGGAGGAGATGGGGCAATGAAATGGGAGAAAGCGTTGTGTCCCTGCATCAGGGGATGCATCACAGGGTAAGAGAAGAAAGGAAGGAGAAGAAATCACAAGGGACTCACTCCAAGCTCTACTCCTCCTGCTGCTCTGCCCCCAGTGCATCTCAGGGCACAGACCTGCTTTTCCTGTCATCCTGGCCAAAGGGTAGAGCCTCTCCACCATCTGCCAGCGATAAAAAGAGCGAAGTGCAAATGACAGAGCTGAGCACTCTCTTCCCTCCGAACATCCCTGGGCTCTTGGAGAGAATATCCTCGTGTGCTGAAATCCTCAGTCTTGTCCCTAGTGCCAGAGAATCAATTTGGAGAAAGTCTTGAGAAACCCACATTGTGCAACTGGGAGTTTAAAGAGATTTTTAGCCCACAAGGCAACTGACAACTCTTTTGTCAGCAAATATTAACCAAAACCCTCCAGTTCCACTGTTACAGGAACGCCTTCCAAAGCAGGAGTGCGCCACATTTGTAGGACACCACTCACTACTCCACAACAGATGTGCTTGGCTCAGAGATCTCAAACTGCCAGATTCTCGACTTTGTGATGCCTTCCTCCACCCCTCCAAGCATCCCAACATCCTTCAGAACCACCACACACACACAAATCTCCCCCAAAAAAGGGAGCACTCTGCGTTTCCCTGCCTCAGAAGAGATGCTGCAGCACATGGAGGAACCTCATCCAGTCCAAGGGCAGCGTGGAAAGATCTACAGGGTAACAGCAAGTTATTTTCTTGCTAAAGCCAACAGATCTGAGCCTGAATACACACAGCTGGGCACAAAGGACTAGAGACCCATCTGCTGAATGAGAAGGGGTCATTGTTATGCTTTGTCACCCATTTCAGAGCAGATAGCACTTTAAAGCCATTTGGTTCTGCACTCTGAATAGTCAAAAAGGTCAGGCACCGAGCGCGGGCTGTGGGGTGTTTTCCCAGTGCTGGAGCGTGATGTGAATGTTCCCAGGTGCGAGTGTTTGTCTGAACATCCGCCGCCTTCCCAGCCCCGCAGCCCGGGAGTGCGGGGCTTGGACGCGCTCCGGGGTGGGATGCGCGCACGCTGCGCCCCTCCAGCCCTGTGACTCGTTGCTGCGCAGCCGGGCTAAAGCCAAAACCAGCAGCACCACGAAGCCAAATGCCAGAGGTGCCGGCGGATGAGCTCCCGAGGAGCCGCGGGCTCAGAGGCCACAGCCCGACCCTGCGACCGACGCCTTCGATTTAATCTGAAGCGCCGGTGAAACGCCGGTGACCGGCTGCCAGGGAAAGGGGTGCTGCTTCCTCCTGGGTTTCGTGTCCTGGGATGCCCGTTGGAAGCTCTGCACCCAGCCTGCACAACACCCCCACCCCCCCCCCCCCCCCCCCGCTGCTCCCCCACAGCGCAATTCCAAACCCAGGCATAAATCGTGGTTAACCTTTGCTCTCTCTCATCTGTTTGTCCAGAGGCTACAGAAATATTGCACAAGACACGTGAGAGCCAGCGAAACAAAAATAACTTTTATTAAACTGTCCCCGAGTGGGAGAGGAGGGGGGATTTCTGGAAAGTTCATACTTAATCACTGTAAGGGAATGTGTTTGGGACAATAATGCAGCCGAGGTATTCTATTATCAGCAGTTCAGGGTATGTGCTGGGATCTCCAAAGGGACAGACACACAGACACACACCCTCATGACTCACGTACAGTAGGGCTCTGAGCTCTGCTCTGATTTTGACGTCGTGTTTGCTCTATTCAAAACAAAACAACTTGCTTTCCCATCAGCTCAGCTCTTTCCAGCTACCCTGACTTTAATTCCTGCTAATTCCCTTTCCCTCCTCTGCCTCTATCGTTGCTGCAAAACAAAGATGAGCATGTCCTAATTCCTTGTTGTTTCTAGATGACACGGGATTAACTGGAAGGAGAGAAACTTGGTTTTGCAAAACCAATTGAGGTTTGAATTGCACAAAAAATAAACACCTTGCTTTGCCCAGTGCAGAACTGATTACGAGATGTTTGCATCTACCTGCAGATCGATTTTACCCAGCTGTAAGTGTATTTGTGATGCTAAAAGTGGAGCCACAAAGGCTGATAATACTGGGAAAGAAAATTCCTGTAGGTTGAAACCCTTTTCAAGCCAGAGAAAAGGTGGCAGAACAGCCCAGTGAATATTCAGGCTGAGTTTTTGAAGAGGATCATATATACCAGACCATGCAAATACAGCCTCATGCATCTTTTGTGTTCCCTTTCCATGAACCTGTGACTGAATGAGTTTTCCTAGCACAAATGTTGGAGGAAAGTGAAGTTCAAAGCTGCACGCATGAGTAACCATGGAAACCGAATTTTAAATTTGCACATGCGAGTATTTGTATCCAAAGGACTTTGTACACTCGGCCAATGCGGGAAGAGGGACACCACCATGTCACAACCGGCCAATTGCAACTTCCAAACACAGCTTGAATTTCAAATATCACCTACTTAGAGCAAACCTCCATCCGCTGAGAGGAGGAAAAAAGAAATGTGAAAAAACCTGCCTCCAATTGCCATCTGCTCGTGAATGTTCCACAATTAGCAGGGCCGGCTTCATTGGATACATTATTCATTGTGGATTATTCGCCCAGATATAACAGCGATAGTGAGAGGGGGTATTTAAACATTGTGATGAGGAGAGTTTCAGACATGGAAGGTGTATGTGAGTGTCCCTGTGTATGAATGTGCTCCTATCCTGCAGGAATCTCTGGGAACAATCCCTGTGCTGTGTCCTCTGGACCACCAGAAAACCTGGAACTCCATCATAAAGTGTGGGTTTTGTTAAAATCCCTTTTTTCTGTTCATTTGTCCTGTGCCCCAACCTCTCCTCCCTCTGCTGGGGTCACAAATGTTCCCATTTTAGCAAAAAAAGGTATTTGATGTGACTTAGGTTATTGAGGAGGTTTGGTGAGACAATATTTTTCCCACTTCCACCCCAGCCTTCCAGCAAGACCCATGTCAGGCAGTGAAAATAATGAAAACAGAACAAGACAAAACCCTCCAAGTGCGATGCTGTGTTTGTCAGGATGGCTTTTCCAGAAAATCCCAGGAGGGCCACAAAAATGATCCAAGGGCTGGAGCACCTCCCATATGGGCACAGGCCAAGAGAATTGGGATGGTTCAGCCTGGAGAAGAGAAGGCACCAGGGAGACTTTAGAGCAGTCTCCCAGTACTGAAAGGGGCTCCAGAAAAGCTGGGGAGGGGCTCTTGATCAGGGATTGCAGGGATAGAACAAGGGGAAGGGTTTTGACCTGAAAGAGGGGAGATTGAGATGAGATCTTAGGGAGAAATGTTTTGCTGTGAGGGTGGGGAGACCCTGGCCCAGGTTGCCCAGGGATGTCCCATCCCTGGAGGTGTTCAAGGCCAGGTTGGATGGGGCTTTGAGTCCCCTGATCCAGTGGGAGGTGTCCCTGCCCATGGCAGGAGGCTGGAACTGGATGGTCTTTAGGGTCTCTTCCAACCCAAACCACTCTGTGATTCTGTGAGACTGCAGCACAGGGGGGATTTGGGTCCCTTTGCAGCTTCAGCTTCCGTGGCCCTGAGCCACCTGCTCTGTGGCCATCAGTGGCCCATTGATCCTTGTGGGCCTGCACGACAGAGTCATGGCAAAACAGGGACATTCCAAAAAAACCCTCAACTCAAAGAGGTGACAAACAGGCACAGAAAGAAACAGCCTTGGGAAAGGGGAACGCACTGGGGCAGGAGGCTGGGGTATGATGGAGCCAACACAACCAGGCTGTGCCAGGATTGCTTAAGGAGGAGCAGCACAGAGAAAAGGAAAGGGGAAAACTGATAAGCAAATGAAGAAAAATATACAAACCTAATGAAAGAGTCCAAAGTAGCACAGGATGGGGTTGTGCAACTTCGATTTGTCCAGTGCTGTTCGCAGACAAACACTCCTGCGAAGCAGCATGGACTTGTGCAAGGGAAGGTTGTGAAATCCCCACGCTGCTGCCAACCATTGCCCAACTGCACCGGGCAGCAACGCTGCACTGCCAAGGACAAGGATCCTCCAAACACCACAGCCAGGCTCTGGGGTGATGAGCACACACACCTTCATCGTGGAGTCTGGGCTGAAGTCCCTTCTCAGTGCCGTGCTGGGCCATGGTGGACTGCGGCACGGCAACTGTCTTCCAGGAACACAAAGCCCTCCTGAGGTCTCAGCGAAAGGTGCAACCATCATGTTGTGGTCATGGACAGACAGGACAGCTTTTCTGATGTTAGTAGCAGCTCCCAAGCTACTATTGATAGAGAAGATAGGTAGTCTGGTCTCTGATGGGCCAGAGTGCCCCATGTAGGACATTTACACAGCCACGGAGGGGACTCCCCATGAGCTTCTTCCCTTCCCTATGAGCAAAACCTTACCTCCTGCTGAAATGTTAGAATGTGAAAAACTCCCATCCAAAACTGCTTGCAATGTCCAGGATTACGTGTGCCCAAAGCTCACAAGGACACTGATCTTCCTTGGGGTGTGTACACACACTGAGCCTAATTTCTTGGCCCCAAAGGTAAACCTTGGGGCAAACCTGGGGTCAATGCACAGACACTCAGATTTAGGACCTTGGGCAGGATCTGCTGAACCCACACAGGTCAGATAAGGATCTTGAGATACTCTCCTGAAGGCAAGCCAGTAAAACCCACCAATGTGGGGCTCCAGACACCCAGGTGCTATCTGCTAGATGCCATGGGAGGACTGTTGGGACTGGGGTTTATTTAGACCTTCCAACATGGATTTTCATGATTGTTGACTGGAAGGGAAATTCCCAGTTGGGAGAGCAGCTTTGGTAGTGGGTAATGGTTCTGTGTTTGGAGTCTGTAAACCCCCAGGGGTGTATTCCCTCAGCTCTGCTCTGCAGGGTTCCACTCAGTGCAGAGAGGCCCTCCCTCACCAGGCCCTGCAGGGGTGGCACTGGGCAATGAAACGGGGATTTGGCAAGCAGTGTATTTGCTAAAAAATGTGATTTTCATCCTTTAAAATTAAATATTGGATTTTAACTTGCAGCATAAAGTTGGTTGAAAAATATTGTATTATCTTGACTTGCAGTACCAGAGGGAGGGACAGTCTTCTTCACCAGGAAGCCAGAGAGCCCCATTTCACTGGCCATTTCCTTCACCCTTCAACTACAAAACCCACACGGCAGGGATTATTCATCCCACACAAATAAAAGCAATAGTTACTCCATTAGTGAGCTTCAAACACAGAGCAGGACCTACCCCACCTCCTGTCCTAGGAGGTATTTCTGCCCTTGCTCAGAGCTGGATAAAGATCAGCAGTTGTATCTTACACACTTCCAGATGTTGCTTCTGCTGTCCCAGACCTGCAATGCTCCAGAGATGCTTTGGAAAGAGCCAGGATGGGAGAAGGATGGGATTTCAGTGCCAGTGCAGCATCAGACCCGCCCCAGTGAGCCCTGGAGCATCTCTAAGCTATGTCTTATGCCACACAAGCATGAGGAGCTGGTGCTCCTCATTTCCTACTGTCCTGCCACTCTGTCCCTCACCAAGCCTCGAAAAAACAGCTTGCCCTGAAGTCAGATGATGGGCACAGACTGAGTCTGGAACCAAGAGAAAGAGCCCTGGAGAGGGGAGATGAAAATACAAGAGGTGGAGAGAAGGATCAAGTCCCCAGAGGAAATACAGAAGCAGCTCCACACCTTGCCTGGTCCTGTCTCACTTTCCTCTGCAATGCTGAGTCTTTTTCCCAGGTACAAGTGCGACCATGCACTGTTTTGCCTCTCCCTACTGGCCAGCCAGATGAAGCACTGGAGAACCCAAAAACTGGTGTAACATCACTATAGTCAAGAAGAACATCTCCTCCAACCAGCAAGGGCAAAATGGATCATTCTTACCATCATCCTCCCTGGATAAGGGGTCAGGGCTATGGGTACAGAGTTAGGTCAACACATCTGAAGCTGGGAGAAGAATCACTCCATCTTTTTGTCTCATCTTTGAAACAAAACCTTCATTCCCACTCAGGAAGAGAAAGGGCTGGGAAAAAAAATTATAGAACAAGAAGAAAACAATTCCAGAGAACAAAAAGGAAAACGAGGAAAGGATGGGAGGGTGGCAGTGATGAGTTTCACAAAGTGCTACCTGAACTGAAGCCACTGAAGCCACAGCAAAATTAGGACATGTCACAAGGTGATCAGCATTTGCAGATCAAGACCTGTTCATCTTAATGAGTTTCCGGTGGAAAAACAGTTGGGCCAAAATGGAAATTTGTCGTTGGAATGTGTCAATTTAGATCATATTTTCTATGGAAAAAGATTGAAATGAATAATTTCACTTTTCCTTTCTCATTTCAGGGAGGTAGAAGTTTTCATTTGACTGTGATTCATTCATTTAAACCTTCGTAGCTAAATAACTTTTTGCACCAGGATAATATATGTGCATCCACATTAGATATTTGCCATGTAAATCTTGCTGAAATGAGCTACCATTACCAAATTACTGCATTCTGCACTCTGCTTCATTTTACAACTACGTTTTTCCTAGGTGAGACCTTCCAGTTTGTGCACTGGTGTGAACTCGTGTGCATTTTCTTATGGCTGAAGCAGCCTTCTCTGATAGAATCATAGACTCATTAAGGTTGGAAAAGACCTCTAAGCTCATCCAGTCCATCCATCAGCCCAACCCCACCGTGCCTGCTGAACCATGTCCTGAAGTGCCATGACTATACGTTTTTTGAACACCTCCAGGGATAGAGAATCCACCACTTCAGGTTGTATTCTGAAGTCCCATCAAAGTGTATTTGAGGTTGGATTACATGACAAGCATCCAGAATGAGCAGCATTTGCAAGATATTCCTGGGATTCAGTCCTTCCCCAGGGCTAACAAGGCAGCACATAAAAAGACTTACCCTGATGAAGCCGTCCTGTTCCAGCCCAGACTGAACCAGACAGGTACACAAGTCATGGTTAATATCCTCTGAACTTCCATGGTATGCAAAAAGAGTCTATTTAAATCCATAACTGAGATTTGACTTCTTTAACTGACCTGGGAAGGAAGCCTTTTCAAGCCCTGGGAAGAAAAGGGTTATTGCTGTCTTGTAGGAAAGTTCCCTGGATGCTGTTCCAGATCTTCTACCGGTGACCTGGAGTGTTCTGCACTTTGGTTTTCCATTTGCAAAACATAATTTTCCCAAGAGGATCTCTGCAAACTCACTGGTCCTCATACGCCCAGGAAATGCTTGTAGGAGGACAAGCAATGGAGGTCACAGGAGCTCAGGACCACCACAGGCTGTCACAGAGCAGGTTGAGAGCTCTGGGTACCAACCAGCTCTGCTCTTTGAACCTGGCTCCTCATCCATCCAATGCTGCACCAGGCATTTCTGGGCCAGCTCCACTCAGGACTATTCCCTACCAGTCATATGGATGTGACCACCCCAGATTTCGTTTCCATTGCCAACGCCAGACCTCCAGTGTCTCCAACACGACCCAACTTGTCCCACCTGAGCCACAGATGGACCTGCTGCAGGAATTGCTGTGACTGTCCTGTCCCGAGCATGTGCCCTTTGGGACTGATGCTGTCTTTGCACATGTGTCTGTACAGCACCAAGCACAACGGCCCAGTAATTATAACAGGAGCTAAATTACTGCTAAAATTAGGTGCTTATTAACATCATAGCCTCTGGGCACCACCACAACACTTAATAATGCTGCAGTCTAGGAGTAACTGAGGACCCATCATAATTTTCATGAAAAACTGTCCTTAGGGAGAGAATTTCTGTACAAGGACTCAGTTTTCCATTAGGTCTAATTTTACACATGAAATAAAAGAACAATGTTCAAATGCCCAAGGATTTCAATTGAGTTCAATGATTTCAGCTGCAAAATGAAGGTGTGAAGATGTTGTCACCCCTGAACTTGACATTTGATTGTAAGCTTTGAGTCATAAGCTTCAAAGACAGCTTTTGGGTGTGAAGGGGCTTGGTCTCTGGACACCTCATGACTGTGTGAAGACCAGGGCAGGTCCCACACTGCCGTCCGCACACGCACCAGCGCATTGAAACAGCAGCAGAGCCAAAGCCAGGCTGTGCTTTCTCCTCTCTAATTCCCAGCCTCCCTCCTGCAACCAGGATTCCTGGTGGGGTCAGCTCCAACCCCAGGGTGAATTTAGGACTGTGGTTGGAACAGACCATGGCCAAAATTCCATTTGCTGTTTAAATCCAACCCCATTGACTGATGTATGGAGATAAAATATGGTCCATGGCAGGTCCCTCAGGAGAGTTGAGAAGCAAGAGGATAAAGGCAGCTGGTTCAGGTGCCACATGGTCAGGCAAGGGCCAAGGAGAGTTCAGCACATCATGGGGAGGTGGGACATGGTAGAAGGGCTGTGGAGCATTTCCCAGGTCCCAGAGCTGTCCTCTGCCAGACACAGCACCCTGGAGAACACATATACATCCTAGCAGGGGTCATCTCCCAATCCAGCAGCCACTTGGAGATGCAGAGACAGCATCCTAGACATTAGGAAAAACTTCTTAACTGAAAGTGTTCTCGGGCCCTGGCAGAGGCTGCCCAGGGAGGAGGTTGAGTCCCCATCTCTGGAGGTGTTTAAAAATGGGTAATGATTTTCTGAGGGACATGGATTAGTAGTGGACAGGTACGGTTGGACTCAATGATCTCAGAGGTCTTTTTCCAACCAAACATTTCTATGATTCTATCAGAGAAGAGCTTGCAGGGGCCGGGCTAGACCCGAGTGCCTTCTCTGAAGACAAACCCCCACCACCCGGATCAGCTCACTCTTTATCCCAGGTGAAGGAATGAGACCTGTGGCCCCAAACAGGCAGCCCCGAGGCTGAAGGCAAGCACCAGCCAGGCTGGGGAGTCAGACACTGCTATCAGACCATGCACCTTGGATGAGGCCAGCAAGGACCCGGAGGCTCCTCCCAGCCCTGCCCCTCACGCACCCCCCCCCCCTCCCAAGCACTCATATTATCTGCATCAAGCACATTTTTATGTAAATGCTGTAACCATCCCTTTCAGAGGCACAATGCCCCCCAGACTAAGCCCCTGAATGGCATCGGCACATTTCTGGAGCCTCAGCTGCTCCCCAGACACAGAGAAGTGTGGCTCTCCACAAAGGGCTATGGTAATGCCGAGCTGGAGGACAGTGAGGGGAGGGGGCAAGCAGGGGGCAGAGCTGTCTCAATGACAGAAGAAAAACCAGGCTTGGGGTATCCCGATGAGTCAAGGAAGGGACAGACCCCACAGATGGACAAATGGAGATGCACGAGGCAGAAGGCTCAGTTTCACAACAACGCATGGAATTGCAGAATCATGGAATGGTTTGGGTTGGAAGGGACCTTAAAACCCATCCAGTTCCAACCCCCTGCCATGGGCAGGGACACCTCCCACTGGATCAGGGGGCTCAAAGCCTCATCCAAACTGGCATCATCTCTGGTTGGCATGGTGGGCTCTGAGGTCCGCCGCGGGGCCCTGGAGCATTGGTGCAGAGGCAGAGGCTGGGCTTGCAACCTGGCATCTCTTCATGGAGAATAACACAGGAAAGCTGAAACAGCCTACGGAGGGGGGAAGGAGGATGTGGAAAACCTGGAAACACTGAAGACTCTCACGTGAGATCCACATCCTCCACACATGCAGTCCAAGAGACCGGAGGAGAGGCAATATCCACTCTCATCCCACCACAATTGGGACCTTCATCTCTCCTATGGTTGGTCTCCATGAGGCTTCTCCTCGTGGGTTGGTTCTCAGTGCCTGGTGGCACACGCAGCACCTCTGCCTGCACCAGGCGTGCAAGAGGCCTCGTTCAGGACAGAACAAGTTCTTCTGCAAGGAATAGGTCAACAAATAACATGTTCATTGAGAAGTGTTTCAAAGCACCTAAAGACACTTCTAACTCAGTGTTCAAGGCTGGTGTGCCAAAGAGGTGGCTCCCCAACTCCACCCACCCAGACAGAGGGACTTTCTAGATCTTCTCTGCAACATTTTTGCATGACATGCCAAGGGTTATAACTTGGTGCATCCTTCACAGGTTGAATCTTCACAGCGATAGATTAGGAAGAACCTCATGAGAACCTTGATGAGTTTGCTAGGAACGTGGCTTGCCTTGGCCTTCCCTCGTGCCCCATCCTCTGCTCAATAAAGCCTCTATGGAGACAAGCCAGGATCATTGCGGATTCCTGAAGTGCATCGGCCCCTGATTCTGTTGGAGGGACTGAGATGTAAGGAAAATGAAGCTCAATTTATTGTGGCACTAGTGAGACATGGCAGAGAAAACCTCAAAGGAGCTGAATGTGTCTGTCTGTGAGTGAGGTCCATATGGGAAGGTGTGCAGGGAACTGAAGACAGAGCAATGATTTGCCACTCACCACCTCACACACTGGCTGGGGCAGAAGATGGAGACATAACACAAATGTCTATGCACAAATGGGATGATCGGGGGCTGCCCAGGTGTCCCATACCAGCCTCATCTGACTTTCATATGGGCACCTCTACACCACCAGCTGTGCTCTGCTGATGGAGAGCAGCAACACCAGACCAGGAAAAATCTTCTCCCTGACCTATCATCTGATGTCACATCTCTCTGTGGCTCACACAAACCATTCCATGAGTCTGCTGTGACAAAATGGGCAGGTTTCAGCTGGGACAGGGAGACAGCACAGCATGGCATTCCCAGCATGACTAGAGAATCATCTGGTTGGAAAAGACCTCTGAGATCATCGAGTCCAGCCGTACCTGTCCCCTTACTAAACCATGTCCCTAAGAAACTCATCTACCTGCCTTTTAAACACCTCCAGGGATGGCAACTCCAACCCCTCCCTGGGCAGCCTCTGCCAGGGCCTGAGAACCCTTTCAGTGAAGAAATTTTTCCTGATGTCCACTCTGAACCTCCCCAGCGCAATTTGTTGCCATTTCTTCTTGTCCCATCACTTGGGAGAAGAGATCAACCCTTGCTCTGCCACAGCCTCCTTTGAGGCAGTTGTAGACAGTGATGAGGTCTCCCCTCAGCCTCATCTTCTCCAGGCTGAACAATACCAGTTCCCTCAGCCGCTCCTCAGCCCCTTCCCCAACTCCGTTCCCTTCTCTGGACGCTCTCCAGCCCCTCAATGTCCTTCTTGTACTGAGGGGCCCAGAACTGACCCCAGTTCTCTCTGACAAGAAGGTCAGGATCCATGTGGAAAGCCCAGGGCTGTGTTTCCAGCTGCTTCTCATGTACAGATTTCCAGGCAGAACATGGCCTCACTCTTGTTGCCAGCCAAGCCCTGCACTCGACGTATTAGTCTCCCTCTGCAAAATCAGGCCAAGGGCCCATAGGCATCCTTTCCATTGATTCTTTTACTCTTTTGTGATAATTCACCATTAAACTGCAAGTAAGTTTGCAGTGCAAGGCAATAACTACAGGGAGAGTCGTGGGACAAGCACTGGATTTGGCTCCCGTGTTCAGGGAAGGGCTGGTGCCCTCCCCCTTGCCATAAGCATGGAGACACAGTATCACAGTATCACAAGATTGGAAAAGACCTCTGAGATCATCTAATCCAACTATGACCCAACACCAACACCTACTTGTCATCTAAACCATGGCACCAAGTGCCTCATCCAATCTGCTTTTAACCACCTCCAGGGACGATGACTCCACCCCCTCCCTGGGCAGATCATTCCAGTGGCCAATCACTCTTTCAGTGAAAAATTTTTCCTAATATCAAGCCTAAACCTCCCTTGACAAAGCTTGAGACCATGTCCTCTTGTTCTGTCACTGGTCACCTGAGAGAAGAGACCAAGCCCTGCCCGTCTACACCTCCTTTTAGGTGGCTGTAGAGAGCAATAAGGTCTCCCCTGAACCTCCTCCTCTCGAGGCTAAACAACCCCAGCTCCCTCAGATGCTCTTGTGCTCCAGCCCCTTCACCATCTTCGACACGGCCAAGGGGAGGACAACCAGGGTCCCATCCCTGCACGCAGGGACACTGGGACCACTCTGCCATCCCACTTCCTCCAGTGCTACCGGCCTCCCCTCATCTCCAGGTCCTCCAACGCTGTTTATTCCAGCAGACTTTGCACCACCCACCTGCCCCACCAGCAGGACAGAGTGGGAGGGACAGGACAGCCCGGGGTGTGGGAAGGAGACCTTGAGGATGAATCTGGAGTGAGGCTGATGGAGGGGATCATGCACATGGCATGAGGCTGGGGCAGCCTGGATCTCTGGGTCCTGCCAGTTCCAGGGCAGCTCAAGGGCTAAACAAACTTTCTGACCACAAATTAACTTCTCTCTCACTCCCTCCAAACACGCAGCTTTCTGACATTCCCCATCCCAGGGCCTCATCCCACCCACCAGGCTGGGGACTGAAAACCCAAGCAAAGTGCAGCTGAGGTTTGGGTCAGCTCAGCAGCTCTTGCCCTAGAATGTGGGCTTTACAACAAACAATTATGATAATTGCCAGTGACAATAACAGGCAGAAAAGGTTTCTGTCATGGCAACACAGGAAACAAACACCAAGCAGAGCCTGTGTCCATCGCACATCCCTGCCAGTGCAGCTCATGCTGCTGCTGCTGCTGATGCCCTCGACTTTTCTAACAGCTGTGCCAGACTCTGTACTCCTCTCCACACCCACCAGCTCAGAAGCCAAATCAGTGTGGGTTACCTGATCCCAGAGCTCTCCTGACCTGGAGTCAGCACTTATGGTTACACGTGGGACGGTTTTTGCCTGGATAGGGATTCCTGCAATGCTCAACCAGCCCCACAAAAATAGCCCAATCAGAGCTAATTCTCTATATCCATCCAAAATAGGGAAGCACAAGGTGACCTCACAGGGAAAAGGTACTTTGCAAAGTCTGCTGGGGGGTTATTGACTGCCCAGTGCACACAGGGATCCCTCCAGCTCTTGGCATCACTCCCCAGCCTGAGCACTGGAGGTGGGTTGGGTACCAACCAGCTCAGGCCTTGCAGACGTCAAGGTGTCCACAAGCAAAGTCCATTCCCTGCTATTTCACAGCCAGGTTTCTTTATGACAGGAGGGTGGAAGACCCACCACTGCCTAGATCAGCACTCAGATGTGTCACTCCCCGCTCCCCTTTCTCCTCACTCATTCCCACATATGGATCAAGGCCAGAGGAATAGAACCCCAGCTCCACAGGACAGTGATTCAGCCATTCACAACCAAGGTTATAATTGACGCTGGACTCACTCACGCAGTCTGGGCGCTGGCATCTGCTCACGAGCACCAAACCAAACAGTGTCAAATTAGAAGCCAGGAAGAGGGCAAATCCAGCCCATTCCTGTCCTGCACCCCTCCCATCCTCAGCTGTCCTCTGTGCTCCGTGACACAGCTCTGTGGGGCTCACAGATCCAGGAGGAATGGGCTGGATTCTTCCTCCTTTTCCACCAGCAGCATCGCTCCGGGTGCAATAAAATCTATGTGATCAGCTAAAGACAAGCAAGCTGGATTCACATCACCAAGGGCAGGCTCTGAAGACAAGGATGTTGTGTAAGAGCAAACGGATGGTGTGGTGTGACCTGCAGCATCTTTACTGCCAACAACGATGCACGAGAAGCAGCCAGCACAGGCTGGCTTTAGGATTCCAGGTAGAAAACATGATGTCCCCTGTCTTGTTTGAGCTCCAGAGTCACTGACACCAAATATTTCCATTTTACTCCATTCTCCACTTAATCTGTAAAAAGTTTAAACTGCTGTGAGCTGCTGCTGATTCTTGCAGCCCTGGGGAGTTCCCAAAGAGCAAGTGAAGTTAACGTGGGGCAGGGGAGGACTGATGACTCAGATGCACTTACAGGCTCATCTCTCTGGCTTTGATGCCAGGTGAAGGAGCAATTGATACCACACTCTGTTAGCGAGGAATTAAAGTAGAACAATATAATTAAGACCAATTACATGGTTTTATGGAAGCAGATTTTGTCAGACTAGCACAGTGCTTCTTGAAGAGATAAAGATCAGGCAATAATAGAAAAGTGCTTTTAGGTGAATTCCTGATAGAGCTGTCTGAGCTGGTGCCACAGAGCAGCTCCCAGGGGTCAAGTGCACAACCCCCTTTGCACACAGTGAAGGGGTGATCTCAAAACAAAGAGTAACCACTTTGATGGTTTCCTGGCCAGGTCTCAACTTTTCACATTTGTTACTTATTCCTAGGGTAAATTCCAGTCTGGAGTGCTTTCCAGGAGAAGCAGAGGAGCCTGCATCATGTCCAGTCTCCTCAGAAGCCAGGACAAAAAGCCCTGCACTGGGTTCCTCAGTGCCACTCAAGGCAGGGAGAGAGGCTGCTCCCTGGGCTGGCGGGAGGTGCAGAGCAGCAAAGATTTAATCAGGACACGAGGCAGATTCTTGTTGCAGCATCTGACAGAGGAGAACTGAGCTGTGAATGGGGAGCACAGGATGGCTGGGAGAGAAAATCCAAGTCCTCAGTCGGGATGAAACACATCTTGGGCCCTGGACTGCACTAATCTGTGCTACAGGATTGGGTTTGGGTGGCAGTGGGAGCTCCCCCTGTGTTCAGAGGCAGCACAGGGACTGTGGGGTGGCCCCTGCGTGCCTCAAGCAGATCTCAGCAGGGCTCAGAGGCTGCGGAGGGGATGGAATGGGAGGTTGTAATTCTTCCCCCAGCGGGTGGTGGAGCACTGGAACAGCTCCCCAGGGCAGCAGTCACAGCACCCACTCTGCCAGCATTCCAGAAGCATTTGGACACTGCCCTCAGTCACAGGGTGTGAGTGTTGGGGGTGTCCTGTGTAGGTCCACAATAGAAGTTGGACTCAATGATCCTTTTGGGTCCCTTCTAACTTGGGTAATTCTATGATCTTTCAGTCTATTCAGAGGTGAGGTCCTGCATACAATGTGTTTTCTCATTGTCCAGGAGTTTCTCCAGTAACAAAGACACTGTATAATTTTGCAGATAATGCAATAAGTAACTGACAGACACAAGTCAGGCAGCAGCACACACTGGCTGAATACTTTCAGGAGAAAGCAGCAGTAGGAGGAATGCAGAGAAGCAGAGATGAGGTGTGGAGCCTGATGTCTCTCTGTGTGCATGCAGAGCATCCAGCAGCCACCACCAGCTCAGATGCAGCAAGGTCCAGTTTTGGTCCAAGTAGGGGCTGAAGGCAGGGGACCCCTGCATGGGTGCTGATGAGACAGGCTGAGCCCAGGAGGTTTTTCACCCTTCAGGCACAGCCTTCTTTTGCACAGCTCTCCACAGACAGCAGTAGGGTTTGCCCCACGGTCCCTCCAGTGTGACTGACCCCAAACCTCAGCCACTGCGTGGCCCAGTCTCCTCACCACAGCCGTGCCCAAAACCTCCTCATGAAAGGCTTGTGAGGCCACATGGAAGAGATGAGTGGAGCAAGAAGAGACAGGCTGTGTGTCATGGTGAAGGCACAAGGCACAGCGTGCAGGTCCCTGCAGCACAGAAGTGCTTCCTGGGAGGAAGCTCTGGAGCTCCCTGGGCCAGTCTCCTCTTCCACTAGATCCTATTGCCAATGACAGAGGATGCCACCCATGGCTTCACCCAGCAAAACGTTTGGAAACTTTTGAAAAATCTCCTGCAACAAGACTGTAGAGATAAAGCAGTAAGAGAGAAAGTACCAGCCAGCGTTCCTGCAGGGCTGATGGTTAAGTGAACAGTTTCTGGAGCAGTTCCCCTTCACTCCTGTGGCCGACTGCACAGGGCGGTGCCTCACGGTGCTGGAGATGTCTCTGGGCAGTGAGGCAGAGCTTTGCTGTGTTAGGAGCTGCACAGCCACTGTGGACATGCTGGAGAACTCACGGTCTCAGCCCTTGATGAAGCACACATGTGTTTGGACAGACAAGAAGACCGCAGAAACCACAGGACAGAGCTGAGGTACTGATAGGTGTGGAGCTCAGCCCGAGGCACGCTCGCTTCCACTGGCAGTGAGACAAAGCAGAAGACAAAGGGAAGGTTTGACAGAGGTAACAGGATTGCTGTTCTGGTGTTTAGCTCCCAGCAAGGAGAACAGCACAGTAGAAAGCCCAAAACATAAGAGGTTGCTGAAGGAAAGCAGTGCATGAATGCCTACAGCTGGGACTGGGCTCTTGACAGGCACAAGGGAGAGAGTCCATGGGAGGTCTTGAAGATGAACTAAGTACCTTGTACCTGGAAGACCAGGTAGAAAGCTCCAGGGAGACCTTAGAGCATCCTCCCAGGACTGAAGGGGGCTCCAGGAAAGCTGGGGAGGGGCTCTTGGTTAGGGAGTGCAGGGATACGACGAGGGGAATGGTTTTCAGCTGCAAGAGGGGAGATTGAGATGAGATCTTAGGGAGAAATGTTTTCCTGTGAGGGTGGGGAGGCCCTGGCCCAGGTTGCCCAGAGCCGTGGTGGCTGCCCCATCCCTGGAGGTGTTCAAGACCAGGTTGGATGGGGCTTTGAGCCCCCTGATCCAGTGGGAGGTGTCCCTGCCCATGGCAGGGGTTTGGAACTGGATGGGTTTTAAGGTCCCTTCCAGCCCAACCCATTCTGTGATTGTATAACAGAGGTGTGGGGAGAGATGTGAAAGAGGAATGGTGCAGGGAAGCAGCAGGACAGCACGGTTTTTCAAGCAGTGATCTCGATGGGTGGTAGCGTGACACTGCTCAGAGGAAGGTGTGGCAGCTGTGGTAACGCAAGTCCGTGTCAGGGAGGACACAGGCAAGTGCACTGCTGAGATGTTAGACACAAAGATCCTACAAATAAGGTACTGTAAGGACACAGGGGATCAGGAGGAGAGCTGGGGCAACCCTGGCTTCCAGGGTACAACAGGCAGGACAGAACTGGCCCTGGTGGCTGAGGATACCCGACATGGTGGGGATTAAGGACTTTGAGCAAGTGGTGCTGGGCTTGAGCTTCCAGCTCATCAGCCTAAGTCCCTGGTCAGGACCATTGGGATCCAGTTCCCTCACAGTGAGAGAAGGAAATGAGCACATTGCATCCTCGTTAACAAACTAATTAGCCTTATGGGGTGAGAGTACAAGGTCCAGCAACTCCGAGGTCCCTCTCCCATCCAGATTTGGAGCATCAAGGGAGAAGGAGGGAAGAGAAGCAGAGCAAGGGAAGCTGAGGCCAGCCCATGTCCATTAGCCCTGTGCCCAGCCAGCAGCGACTGGTGCGAGGAAGGCACCATTGCAGGGGGAGCATCTTGAGCCCACCTGAACCACCTTAGGGCAGCCCCGTGCCACCCATCAGTGAGGACTGCCACACCAAGACAGTCAGGACTGTACCCTCTCCATCCCCACCACCTTTCCCCATTCCTGGTCCAGACTCTGCTCAGGTGCCGCCACCTGCAGAAACCACCCCGGACAGAGGCTGCAGGTGGGTGCACTGAGGAAGGTGCCTGGCACGTGCACCAGTCTGAGCCACCCAGCAGCTCTCAGACACCTCCTGCGGGGCCAGGTTGTGGTAGGAGAGGTGTTGGTGAAGTCTGGGTGGGGCAGGGAGAGGAACTCTGTGCACAGATACCTGTAGACCCAGAGAGTGGTGCTCCTCTTCTGATAGTGGCAGAAGGTATGTTGTGAGATACAGGTTAATTTCACAGCAGGATCCAGCGTGGCCCTGCCCCAAAATAGGAGGAGATATCACCAGGAGAGCAGGCAGATGGGGGGATGCTGACAAAACCAACTCCAAATTGTTTTCCCCAAATGTCAATACAGCAGGAAACATTGCTAAAACCCCAGAGACTCCCAAAAACCTTTGGGTTTCCCCTTGCCAGGAGTTAGGAGTGATTTCCAGGGCAGGAACGATGTCGCAAAGGCTGGCAGCCCAGACGCTGAATGGTGCTTTCACTTCCAGATCTCTCCACGTGCCTCATCCTTTAGTCATCCAGACCCTGCACAGCAGATATTCCTTCCTGGGGTTTCCAGCCACCACAGGTAGGAGGGGACAGACCAGGCAAGCAGAATTTCTGCTATTACACCCTGTGCCATGTGGATGGTAATCAGAGTTTCTCCTTACACTGATGTTACTCTCGATGGGATTTTCAGCAGGGCTCAGCACCCACGTTTCCCACAGGATGTGATTCCACCCCATGGAGTTATGGCTGTAGCCCTGACTCTGTGCTGATCCACATCCCTGTGTTCACTCACCTTGTCTTGCTGGGGGAAGGGGCTCCTCCACAACCCCACCTTCCCACAGCATCCCTTAGAGGCAGCACCTGGAGTGGCCTTCCCCTGCTGCCCAGATCCCAGAGGAAGGAGGATCGGAGGTTTGTTTACTGGAAGGTCCATTTGAGTCACTTCTCATTACAGTAAATGTACATTTATAGTTATGTGCTCAGCACATAGATGTGCACAGAGCTCTGCTCACCAAAGGCACTCAGCTAATCCAGCAGCCAAGGCCGTGTCTGACACCAGGCCACCCTTGTTGTGGTACCCAGGTGCTCCAGAGAGGAGCTTCAGCAGCTCACAGGGGAACAGGCTGCACCTCTGCTGGAGACACCTCCTGGGACTGCGTGGGGCCACGCTGTACCCAAAAGTGCTGTGGAAATACAAATGACACAGCCACAAGGACCCAGGTTTGGTTCTGCTGCTGCTGCTCATTCTGCCTCGAGAACGAGCCAACGGTACCACGAGCACCCGAGATCAGCAGCACAACCGTAGGCTGCAGGGCACAGCCCTTGGTGCCAACAGCTGTGGGAACAGAGCTGCTGTCCCTTCACTCTGCCCTAAATGTGACAGATGAGCCCCTCAGAGCCCCTCCCTCCTCCACAGACCTCCAGCACCAGAGCACTGCTCAGCCTTCATCCACAGCAGCCCAGCAGGGCACACAAATTGATGTCACCATGAGCACAATCTTTCCCATTTTGATGTCTCCAGCACTTTCTGGAAATACCTGTTTGGTTTTTTTCTGGGCCTTCCCTGAGAACTTTGTTCTTGGGGCACAGCTCTAGAATCAGCTCCAATATTGTTGTCTTTCTTAACTAATGAGTTGGTGTCTCACTCCTGTGAACAGGTTCCCAGCCTCAGGTGTCTGTGCAGACAATATTGTAGAATAGAATCATGGAATGGTTTGGGTCAGAAGGGACCTTAAAGCCCATCTAGTTCCAACCCTCTGCCATAGGACACCTCCCACTGGATCAGGGGTTTCCAAGCCCCATCCAACCTGGTCCTGAACACCTCCAGAGATGGGGCAGCCACCACTGCTCTGGGCAACCTGGGCCAGGGCCTCCCCACCCTCAGAGTAAAAAAAATTCTTCCTTATACCCAGTCTAAATCTCTCCTCCATAGTTTAAAACCATTACTCCTTGTCTGTCAAAACTGGCCTTGCTGTTCCCACTTTCCTGGAGCCCCTTTCAGTCCTGGGAGGCTGCTCTAAGGTCTCCCTGGAGCCTTCTCTTCTCCAGGCCGAACAACCCCAACTCTCTCAGCCTGTCCTCATAGCAGAGGTGCTCCAGCCCTTGGATCATCTCCGTGGCCTCCTCTGGACTCACTCCAACAGCTCCATGTCCTTCCTGCACTGAGGACTCCAGAACTGGACACAGGGCTCCAGGTGGGGTCTCACCAGAGCAGAGCAGAGGGGCAGAATCCCCTCCCTCTCCCTGCTGGTCCCTCTGCTTTGGGTGCAGCCCAGGATACAATTGGCTTTCTGGGCATTGGGTGCTCATTGTTGGCTCATGTCCAGTACCTCCAAGTCCTTCTTGGCAGGGCTGCTCTCAATCACATCGCTCTCCAGTCTGTATTTAAACCAAGGGTTGCCCTGACCCAAGGGTAGAACCTTGCACTTGTCCTTGTTGAACTTCATGAGGTTCACAGGACCCCATTTCTCCAGTTTTTCCAGGTCCCTCTGGATGCCATCCCAGCCTTCTGGTGTGACAACTGTCCTACTCAGCTTGCTGTCACCTGCAAACTTGGATGCACTCGATCTTGCTGTCTATGTCATAGATGAAGATATTATAAGAGCAGTGGTCCCAGTACAGACCCCTGTTGGACACCTCTTGTCACCTATCTCCATCTGGACATCGAGCCATTGATCACTGCCCTCTGGGTGCAACCATCCAAGCAATTCCTCATGCACTGAAAAGTCCAAGCATCAAATTCCTGTCTCTGCAATTTAGAGAGAAGGATGTTGTGGGGGACCATGTCAAATAACTACGTTGTTTAGCTTAGAGAAGAGGAGGCTGAGGGGAGACCTCATCACTGTCTACAACTGCCTGAAAGGAGGCTGTGATGAGGTGGGTGCTGGGCTCTTCTCCCAAGTGACAGGTGATGGGATGAGAAGAAATGGCCTCAAGTTGTGCCAGGGGAGGTTCAGAGTGGACATCAGGAAAAATTTCTTCACTGAAAAGGTTCTCAGGCCCTGGCAGAGGCTGCCCAGGGAGGGGGTTGAGTCCCCATCCCTGGAGGGGTTTAAAAGATGGGTAGATGAGTTTCTGAGGAACATGGTTTAGTAAGGGGACAGGTACGGTTGGATTGATGATCCCAGAGGTCTTTTCCAACCAGATGATTCCATGATTCTATGAAAGGCTTTACAGAAGTCCAGGTAAGTTACATGCATTGCTTTTCCTTTGTGCACTGATGAGGTCCTTCCATCACAGAAAGTCACTAAGGTGGTCAGGCAGGACTTGCCCTTGGTAAAGCCATGTTGGCTGTCTTGAGTCACCTCCCTGTCCTCCACCTGTGTTCATACACACATGGCCACACACGGCAGTTTGTACCACGCCAGCAAAAACTCATGCCAGGAATCTGCCAGTTGAAACAGCAGCAGAGCAGATCTGTGATTCACTTCTCAGCTTCAGGGCTCTGAGAGGAACTTTTAGTACCTGCAACCACACAATGAGCAAAGGCCTTGAACTGGAAATGTAAATAGATAATTTATATTTAATAAGGCAGGTAACGTGTGTGTCCAGTAAAGTGCCACCCAGCTCCCAGCTCCCATTTACTGAGGTCACTCCACATAATAAATTCCAAATCAGTGATAATGACTGTGTTTAGAATTATATTAATAACTGTGCATGTGTGTCTGAAGCTGGGGAGGTGGGAGAACAGCAAGCACTGCCTTTGCTGTTTTGGAATTTTACATAATTGCCATCAGCTCAAAATGAATGAATCACCTCCCCTTGCACCCATTCTGAAGGGCTGAAGCAACCAAAGTCATGTACAAGGGACTGATGGAAAGGGAAGATTGAAGATCTCCCACCCAGGCCTCAGCAGGATGCTTGCATCTGAATACACTTGGGCAGGTATCTGGCTTCTCAGGCTGGTTGCAGTTTGGAGGAGAAAACTGTGACGTCAGGTACCCTGAAAGCAAAAATATTTAAAGAAGCCTCAGTTAAAATAAATCCTAAGGGGAACCAGGAAATCATCGAATCATGGAATGGTTTGTGTTGGAAGGGACCTCAAAGCCCACCCAGATCCAACCCCCTGCCATGGGCAGGGACACCTCCCACTGGATCAGGGGGCTCAAAGCCCCATCCAACCTGGCCTTGAACACCTCCAGGGATGGGGCAGCCACCACTGCTCTGGGCAACCTGGGCCAGGGCCTCCCCACCCTCACAGCAAAACATTTCTTCCTGAGATCTCATCTCAAACTCTCCTCTTGCAGCTGAAAACCATTCTCCTTTGTCCTGTCTCTGCACTCCCTCCCTGACCAAGAGCCCCTCCCCAGCTTTCCTGGAGCCCCTTTCAGTCCTGGGAGGCTGCTCTAAGGTCTCCCTGGAGCCTTCTCTTCTCCAGGCTGAACAACCCCAACTCTCTCAGCCTGTCCTCATAGCAGAGGTTCTCCAGCCCTTGGATCATCTCCATGGTGTCCTCTGGACTCACTCCAAAAGCTCCATGTCCTTTCTGGGCTGTGCACTCCAGAACTGAACACAGGGCTCCAGGTGTAACAAATTCCAACGGAAAATACAGGTGTATTTTGAGCACTATCAAAAAGCCTAGAAATAAATCAGATATTCATTTCAAAAGCATGTACAATGCAGTAAATGTAATTTATTGAACTATTTGTTTCAATAACATTTAATTTTCAGTACTTAAATAAATACATTCAAGGGAAAAGTGTCAGATGAGAAGTCTCAATTCCTTTTAAGATCCTCTAGCTCAGTGATTTGCTGTCATAGACATAGACTAAGCCTATAACACTTCTTTTTGTAATGAAATAGGATTTTGTCCTAACTATTTTTTCCTTGTCTCCTGGGTCTTTTTCCACAGCTCCTGCTCCAACCTACACGGGCAGGGGAAGGCTCTTGCACCTCTGTGCACTCTCACATGCACTCATGCATCTTCACAGTGAGCCAAAGGGTAGGGAAGATCCTGGTCCTGAGCAGCCGTGAGGTCAGGAATATTTCAGGAAGGCTGATAGTTATCTTTTAGCTTCACTGATGGTTACTTTGGATCTGCAAAGTTCAGGAGTCACTCAGTTGATCAGTTCGGGACTTTTAACCCAGGGCACGTCAAGGGGGATCTCAGAGCTGGTAGAGGGTTTTACTCCAGCGGTGCCACCAACACCATGGCTCAGTCACATCTTTAAAAGCCCAGGAGCAGAGATTCCCTCTTCAGTCTGGTGTCCCAGACTGGTGTCTCCTGGGGAAGACTGCTAATAGCATCCCATTTTGCATCTTTTGGCCAGTGCCCCTTGTCATGTCCCCTGGCACAACCAAGAGGAGATTGGGACCTTCTTTTTGTCCAAGACTTGCTTTGGGGGAAAGCGTGCGATCTGGCCTTTAGCAGACTGCAGTGTAAATGTTAGGGCAAAAGGAACAGGGGCTCAGCCCAGAGGAAGAGTGTGGCCAGGAGGACCACACACAGGAGCAGAGCCTGTGAGGACATCTGGCTCTCAGCTCTGTCCAGCCACTTCTCGGGGAGATGGGTTTTCCCAGTCTCACGTTGTCCCTCCTCGTACGTCCTTTCAGCCATGCGTACTGTTGTGTAAGAGACAAACCTTCTCAGGCACTCCTGAGCATTTCTTGCCCCAAAGCAGCAAGATGATAAAGACATAAGGTGTCCCAGTGTCACCAGTCCCTTGGAAAGGGAAAGACTTTCAGACTTTGTCTTGAAGATCTGATGTTACAGAGAGACCAACAAGGTGTGTCCCACAGCATCCACCCCAGGCTGGTTCCTGCTCTGTGCTCTGCCCCACGAATGGGCAACAGGGGTTAAAGCTGTGACAGGGCTGGCTTTGCTTGCAGGGTGTTGGTTACTCAAGTCTGTGAAAATCACTGCAAGGCCAGAAACTTTCCACTTTTTATTGCCCCATCACATGGAATCGTACATGTGTGTTGTAACTGGAGAAGATGGACTCGACAGGATCTCTGGGCTCTGGGATTTTTCCTGACCTATCACTTGGTGTCTGGAGGACTTTGGCAGGCTTTGGAGGCCCAGACCCATTCTGATACCCCTGAAGCAACACTGTCATCCTTGCAATCACCACGCAGCTGTCCCTAGGTCCTCTTTCATTGGGAGGTACAGAGCTGTCTGGTCCTCACCTCCTTCCTGCTGACCTGCTCCTTGCTGCTTGAAGCCTTCAAGTGACCTTGAAAAAGCTTCTTCCCTAGGAGCCCTCCTGAGCCAGAAGCCCACAAAATTCACAGGCAGGACTTACAGTGCATGTGGATCCTCACCCCACAGCAGCCCATTCCACGGAGCTCCCCAGGACCACTGGAATTACATCTCTGCTCTGCAGCAGGGGCCCAAACCCTTCACTGACATTCAAGGGAGCCCCAGTCTCAGCCGTGGCTGGAGGCAAGGGCTGCTCAGCTGTCACTCAGGCACCACAGCACTACCTGTCTCAAGAGCTGGGCTTCAACCCCAAATTTAAGATGTAGCCCAGCACTGTTGATTATTGAGCACACAGTGAAAGTGCTCCCAGTGCTCCCACTGAGGTGGTGTATGGCTAGTGCTCAGCCAAGGCCAGGAACCCAGCCTGGAGATGTCCTCACCCTGTAGCTCAGCTCCCATCTTTCCACACAAGGGACAGACAGCACAGCCAGGGACTGATGATCACCAGCTGCAGTCAGGCAGTGGGGAGAGGACGAGGTTCAAGGCTGCAGTTTTTAATGGGTTAATAAAGCAGGTCCAGCCCTGTCTGCAGGAGTTTTGCTGCCTTCCCCTATCAGTTCTGCTGCCCACAAGGCCCTGCATTTCCCCAGGTCCCTCACACACCTCTGGGCTTTGCAGTGGGTCCTCACCCCATCCCTCAGAGCTGGCTTCCTCAGAGAACTGGGAACAAACAGGGCTACACCCATCAATTCTGTGTTTGCTGGGCAAGCTGGAGCCCCCTCCTACCCCGAGCCACCTGCTGCATCCCCCCTGCATCCCCCTTGCATACCCCGTGCTCAAGCCCAACTGCAACACACCAGCCAGCACAGCACCCAGTCCAGCAGCACCCAGCACCCAACACCCAGCCCAGCCCAGTGCCCAGCCCAGTGCTCAGCCCCCAGCCCCTCTGGTAGTTGAGCTC
Source organism: Dromococcyx pavoninus (assembly GCA_033558185.1). Classification (NCBI taxonomy): domain Eukaryota; kingdom Metazoa; phylum Chordata; class Aves; order Cuculiformes; family Neomorphidae; genus Dromococcyx; species Dromococcyx pavoninus. The sequence continues at coordinate 63,988 of JAUMJL010000035.1, read as the reverse complement.
TGCAAGAAATGCAAAAGCCGGAGCCCCGTTGAGATCATCTCTGCCCACATCAGATAACAGTTCAAAAGGCAAGCATCCTTCCTCCATGCTCTCAGTCTCCCTCTCAGTTTCTTTTGAGCACAAAACCGGCACAACAAATGAAAACAAAAAGAAAAAAGATGAAGAAGAAAGGGAAGAAAGAAAAGAAAGGGGCGACTTCCAGCCAGGCAGTAAAATGCCATCTGTCTCCTGCCGGCTCATGTGACACTGACAGACTTCCACTGCGAGCCAGAGCCAAAGGCACAGCAGCCCGTGATCCCCGTCACGGTGGGCAAGGGAGCACCCCTTCCCCAGCCTCCTCCTCCTCCCAAACCCATCAAAAGTTTTTGAGCTGTGAGAAAAAAATCGATGAGGCTGCTCCTCGCTGCCCTTTCCCGCAGGAGAAGGTGCCCAGGGCAGTGTGGGCTGTGGCAGTGCTGGACTGCAGAGCATCACCCTCCGCGCCGCGTGGCCTTTCCCCGGCCTGCGGTCCCCTCACATCCACCTGTTTCCCTCTCAGAAGCAGCTCCTGGTGAACAAAGGAGCTGAACAGCAGGCAGCCCGCAGCCCAACTGCTGAATCGCCTCCTGGGAAAGAGCCTGTTGACCCTGGGACCTTCCCAGGCTGGAAGAGCGTGAGCCGAAAAGAGAGTTCTTGTGTGGCAGCCGTGCTGCCGCGGCTGCCCCTTGGCTGGCCCCGCGGACACCACCACAAAGAGGGAAGCTGCAGCTCAGGTTTCCTGGGAGCACAGATGTCTCTAGATGACATATCCGCTTCCCAGGAAGAGATAAGCCCCGATTCAGTCCCAGAGGAGGCGGTGGGGAAGTCCCCGTGCAGTGGGTGGAAGAGGAAAAGCCCCAAATATTCCCTATTTCCCTGGATTCCCAGCGGCGATGGATTCAGCTGAGCGGGAGTTAGCTGCACGTTGGAAGGTGCAACCTTCTTGCCCTGCAGCTCGAGCAGAGCAGCGCAGACCCTGGGAAACTCAGCACCCCGTGGTGAGGCTGCTCTGTGAGGGTGAAGGAGCTTACGGCACCTCCTGGGCAGGTTGGGCTTGAGGGTACACACCTGCGTGGAGCCGTGACCACCCTTACCCCAGCCAGGGCCACAGCAGTGAGGTGTCCACACACCCCTTCTCTGGAGCACCCAGCCTGCCATCAGGAGCCAGCAGCACAGGCCAGCACACACCTCCTGCCCCATAAACATTTTCTCATTCCCAGCCTCACCATTCATGCTACTGCTCGCCATGGCAGGACCACACGGGCTTGGCCATCTTGGAGCTGAGTTGCTGTCTCCTGGGAACAGAGTTGCAGAAGGAGTCACCAGCTACACGCAGAGCTGGGGGGATGATGTGAGGGGGGGCAGGGGACTGGCTTCCTCTGCCTGCTGAGGGACCAGCAGAATGATGCTGTAAGGGTCCACAACACCCTTGGACCGTTCCTCACAACCAGACCACCCATCAAGCACGACTGGGAACCCTGTCAGGTTCTGGGCACCTTCACTGAGGGGAGCTGGATGTCAAGGGCAGCTCCCACCATTCCAGCTGCAAATTGGCAACTCCTTTTTGGTGCTGGCACCTTCCTGAACAGCCTGAGAGTCACTCAGGGCTCAGCACAGTCCTGAGGGGAGATGCTGATGCCAACACTGAGCACCCCGACTCCACCTCCTGTGGTGTCTTTCTAAGCCTCTGAGCCCAAAGACAGGTGAGGACATGACCTGCAAGTATTCATTTGACTGTTTTATTAGGAGAGATGGAGTTACAATGTGTGCAGATGCAATGTCCCAAGGACAGCCCCAGAGGAAGGAAGGCAGAGAAAAGCCCAGCATTCAGGAGACACCAGACACCCAGCATGGGTTGCAGTCCTCCCTCACTCTGAGTGTCGCACAAAGCCAGCCAGGCCCTGTCCCACCAGCAAGACTGAAGCAGCCTGGTCCTGCCAGATAAAGCCACCAGAGGAAAGACACCACATTTCACACTCTGTGCTGCCTCAGGGACAGTCCTGGTCCTTGGCATTGCCAGAGGGATGAGAGAAGGGCTGGACACGTGGCTGTCTCACAAAGGTGGGCAAAGAATCAGCAAGGTTCACTGCCTTCTCACAAGAGAAGGAGGTGAAACAGGCTGAACTCTTCTCTCCTGTGACCTATGAGAAGATCAGAGGGAATGGCATGAAGATGTGCCAGGGGAGGGTTAGATTGGATATTAGGAAGAGGTTTTTCCCCCAGCGGGTGGTGGAGCACTGGAACAGCTCCCCAGGGCAGCAGTCACAGCACCCACTCTGCCAGCATTCCAGGAGCATTTGGCCAATGCCCTCAGTCCCACGGTGTGAATGTTGGGAGTGTCCTGTGTAGGGACAGGAGTTGGGCTCATTGGTCCTTTTGGGTCCCTTCCAACTCAGGTCATTGTATGATTCTAAGATTTGCCCAGGTCAACCCAGGCCAACACCGGGCCATTGGGCACAGTGCCAGACCAGCACCTCTCTCCCTCACTGGCTGCAGCAGGTTGGTGCTGCCATCAGGAGAAGCTGCCATGCAGAGCTGCTGCTGCGAGACCTGCCTGAGCACACCATGAACTCAGGCAGCGAAGCATGGAGGACCCTGGTGTATCACACAAAATTTGCCAAGCAGACCCCCAGCATCACCTCCCCCAGCTCCTGGTCACAGGTTTGCTGCCCATCATCTCTACACCTGTTCCTACACCATTTGACCCCAGAGGTGCTCCGTCTGACCTCTGCAGCAATCCCTGACTCCACAGCTAACTCAGGTGACAGCTTGAGTGACTCCTGGCCATGTCCTGCTCCCCTCAATGCCTGCCCTGGCCGTGTCCTTTGGGCTTTTTCAGGTGGATGATGCAATGAGGACCAGGGCTTGGAGCTGTCTGCAGTACAGGAAGAGCTCTGAGCCAAGAAAAAAATGGTTGCAGCGTGCAAAAGGCCCTAAAGAGACGCTGAAGAGTTTATTATCATAGCAGAGGAATAAGCTCTGAATACATTGTGAAATGATGGGATATTGTTTAGTGGGTGTGATATGGTTTAGTAATGGACAGGTACAGTTGGAATTGATCATAGAATCTTAGAATCATCTGGTTGGAAGGGACCTCTGAGGTCATCAAGTCCAGCAATACCTGTCCACTTACTAAACCACGTCCCTGACAATGATGGTCTTTTCCAACCAAGCAATTCTGTGGTTCTGTGATGGTGTGGGATTGCTTGACCTCAGCCCGTGGTCCACAGGAGGGATGGAGACCAGCATTACTGCAGGGGGGGCTGGGAGGTGTGAGGATGGCTTCACCCCACCTGTGCAGGAACCACCTGGGTAGGGAGAAACACTCTGAAAGAGCCTGGCCCTGCTGTTTAACCTGGCTAATGATTAGCTAGATAGGACGTGGCCATTCAAGGGCACAGGGTGAAAACAGCCCCTCTGCCTTTGCTTACACAGCACACACAGCTGGGCCATTCCCACAGCCAACACCCAGCAAGAGCAACAGCAACAAGGGAACTGCCAGCTCGGGAGCAGCATCCAAGGGCTTGAGGTAGGAGAGCAGCCCAGAGGATGCTGCCCAACCCAGCTCTGCTCAGAACTTCCCCCAAGCAAGAACTGACCCCAGTGCACACAGTTGCATCTCTCTGCAGAGATTTTTTGCATCCAAAGGCAAATCCAGGGAATAGGGATCTCATTCTTTGTCCTTGTTGCATCCATCAGAACACATCAGGAGTCAACTCTGGGGGTCACAAAAAAGGCCTCTTTGTGTGTCTCATACTTGGAAACCCCACAAGTTTTGCTACAACACCCTCCTACCTGCCCGGGAGCAGGCACTTTCTCCTCCAGGGGCAGCTGCAGCAGTTCTACAGCAAACTCCTTCCTTTCAGTACCCACTTCAGCCTCTCATGTCCTTAGGATCCCACCCAAAGCCTGCACACAGCTGCTGTGATCAAAAACAGCTCTCTTTGATCTGGGTATGATCCCAGCTCTGCAATAGAGAGTGTCAAAACCCTGAGAAGTCAGAGAACGTGGCCGTGGCTGAAGGGACCCCTGCCTGCCTGAGAAATACCCCTCCCAAAACCTCATCCAAAGCCACCCTCTGACCAGAGGTGAAAGTATCAGGTTCTGTGCTTCCCCAAAACCTGACAGCAAAATGTCAGAGGCTGAAGGAATGGAGACACTGCTTTGCCTGAGTGGCAGAATCATAGAATCATGGAATTGTTAAGGTTGGAAAAGACCTGTAAGATCATCCAATCCAACCACCAGCCCAGCCCCACTGTGCCTACTCAACCATGTCCTGAAGTGCCACAGCTATACAATTTTTTAACTCCTCCAGGGATGGAGACTCCATCACCTCCCTGGGCAGCCTCTACCAGTGCCTGAGAACCCTTTCAGTAAATAAATTTCTCCTAATATCCAATCTAAAGCTCCCATGGCACAGTTTGTGGCCATTTCCTCTCACCCCATCACTTGTTACTTGGGAGAAAAGACCAACACCCACCTGGCTCCAGCCTCCTCTCCAGGAGCTGCAGAGAGCAATGAGGTCTCCCCTCAGCCTCCTCTTCTCCAGACTAAAGAGACCCAGGTCCCTCAGACGCTTCCAGAACCCCTGTTCTCCAGCCCCTTCCCCAGCTCCATTCCCTTCTCAGTCCCTCAAGGTCTTTGTTGGAGTGAGGAGCCCAAAACTGAACCTGATTTGAGGTGCAGTCTCACCAGTGCCGAGTGCAGGGGGACGATCCCTTCCCTGCTCCTGCTGGCACATGAGCTGCACATCATGGGCTCAAAGGGCCAGACAATGCTGCCGTGAACCCTGCACAAGAGAACACCAGTCCTGAGATCCTCCCTGCCCTCCCTGCTCCCTCCCGGTGTTCCCTGAGCCCTGGCACCAGGCTCGGCTACTCCTGAAGATTGACCCTTGGCTCTGCCCACTGCAGGGTCCAGCACTGTGGACCTGCCAGTTCCACCCAGTGCCTGCCTGGAGCTCTGCTCTCCACAGATGTGCCTGTGGGACCCATCTTCAGCCAGCTGGATGGGGCACTGCACGGCTTGTCTGTGGCACTGGAGGTGGAGAGGATGTGTCCCAGTTTTGGAGAATAAGACACGTCCTCTGACAGGTACTCTTAGCTCTTAAGGTGAATATTTTGACACCGGGACTGGCACCCAGGGATGGGGAGCAATATCTGTCTTTGGAGAATTTCAAAGCTTGAATGAGTTGGCCTTTAGAAACCTGTTAGAGGTTTTAAGCCAGATCTCCACAGAGCAGAAGGTTGGACCAGAGATCTACAGAGATCCCCCCCGAGCTATTTCTTCCTATGATCCTTTCAGCCTCCTTAACCTTCACTTTTTGCTGGCCAGTGAAAAGAAATGTGCCCATCCCTAGGTTCCCATCTAAGGCAAGTTTGGGGGAAGCCAAGGACTGGGTCTGACTGGCTGTACGTACAGTTGGGCTTATAGTGTGGGTTTTGCTCTGCATATCTCTGGGAAAGCCAAGGCTTTACATGTCACTTGACTTAATATTACTCTTCTTGTGAAAAGGAAACCACTTAAAATGGCTCTCACAAGTGTGTCTCATCAGCTAGAGTGAACAGAAAGTGAATATGAGCTGATCTTAGTTACATGAAGTCCACTTCAGCTGTCAATTGGGGGTTCAAAGCCACTTAATTACTACACTTGCCTTCCTGTACACAGATCCAAAGAGACACCTTCCATCCACTTTCACTGCTCAATACTGTTCAATCCACATGATATTTGAAGACCATGGTGAACCTCACCTAAGCCCAGATCCAAGAAACTTCTTCTGGTTCAGCAGACCTAGGACAATTTCCAGCCTTGTGTTAGCCCTTTGCTCCCCACCCAGCAGGCAGTGTTGGCCACAATGTCTTAGAACCACCAGCAGAGCCCAGCTCTAGGGATCTCATAAATTTTCTGATGTTCTTGAGTTTCCAAAGCTCTCTGCTTTCTCTTAGCACCACAAAGATGATCCAAGGACTGCAGCACCTCCCAAATGAGGACAGGCTGAGAGAGTTGGGGTTGTTCAGCCTGGAGATGAGAAGGCTCTGGGGAGACCTTAGAGCAGCCTCCCAGTGCTGAAAGGGGCTCCAGAAAAGCTGGGGAGGGCTTCTTAGCAAGGTCTGTTGTGACAGGACAAGGGGTGATGGTTTTATACCTAACGGAGGGGAAATTTAGACTGGATATAAGGAAGAAATTATTTCCCTGAGGGTGGGAAGGCCCTGGCCCAAATTGCCCAGGGAGGCAGTGGAGGCCTCATCCCTGGAAACATTCAAGGTCAGGTTGGATGGGGCTCTGAGCAATCTGATCCAGTGGGAGGTGTCCTTGCTCCTGCAGGAGATTGGACTGAGTCACCTGTGAAAGTCCCTTCCAAGCCAAAGCATTCCATGATTCTATGGTTCTCTTCTCTCAGATCACAGAGAGCTGAACCTGCTGGAGACACACACGTCGAACCTCCTTCATTTTCCTTCCTTCCCTCCTTCTTCTTTCTTTCTTTCTTTCTTTCTTTCTTTCTTTCTTTCTTTCTTTCTTTCTTTCTTTCTTTCTTTCTTTCTTTCTTTCTTTCTTTCTTTCTTTCTTTCTTTCTTTCTTTCTTTCTTTCTTTCTTTCTTTCTTTCTTTCTTTCTTTCTTTCTTTCTTTCTTTCTCTTTCTCTCTTTCTCTCTTTCTCTCTCTTTCTTTCTTCCTCTCTTCCTCTCTTCCTCTCTTCCTCTCTCTCTTTCTGTCTCTCTCTCTGTATTTCTGTCTTTCTCTCTCTTTCTCTCCTTCTCTCTTTCTGTCCTTCTCTCTCTCTTTTTCTTTCTTTCTCTCCTTTCTCTCCTTTCTCTCCTTCTTTCTCTTTCTTTCTCTCTTTCTTTCTCTTTCTCTCTCTTCCTCTCTCCTTCTTTCTTTCTCTCTTTCTTCTACTTTTTTGCCTTCTTTTTCTTTCTTTCTTCTTTCCTTCTTTCTTCCTTCCTTTTCCTCTGCATCCATTTGAATGATAAAGGTTTCTGATTTCAGTCCTCCTGGGGGATCAAACAGCAAGGCTGCTGCTCACTTACTGACTGGCAGATTAGGACAGATAAAGGGAGAGATTTGTATACTGACTCTGTGTTTATGCAACCCATGTGCAAGGCCTGGCCAGGAGCAAAGGGGGATCTGACCCACATAAATAATAACGAGCAGCATTTTTAAACTAAATCATCTGGAAAATTCACAGACGATTCCGTCGGTTCCTTCTATTGTGTCACCAGAGGGTCATAAATAATTCAGCCTTGCTTAAATATTTATGGAAATCAATTTAGCCTTCAGTCCAACGTCACCTCCCTGAGAAAACAGTTTCCTTTCATATCTCAAGTGCAAACTGACTGCCCTCCATCCCACCAGTCTCCCCAGAGCTGAGGACACCTGTGACCTCCCAGCAACGTGCCCAGGCACCAGCCCAGCCAAGCAGGTCTCCAGGCAGCTCTGGGGGCACAGGGGCCACTGGGAAGATGAAGCTGCACATGGTCCTCCAGAAGAGAAGCAGGTTCAGCACCTGCCCCCTTCTGCTGTGACCATCCTGAGCTTCATGATGGGGCATTTTTTCTGGCCCAGGGCAATTGTCAGCTCCAGAGGCGAGGGATGGCACTTGGCAAAGCTGTTGGCACACGGAGAGCAGCTCCTGTCCAGGTGACAACCGGTACCTGAAGCAATGAGCACTGCACAGGAGAGAGAGGCTCCTCGATGCAATCAAAGATAACAAAACAAACTCCCAGAGAGCGAGCAGCCCTGGGGATCTCCCGGTGGCCACTCCCAGGGCAAGGTCCATGGCTCTGCCGTACCCACTGCGGAGCAGCTGCTGCATGACCTGCACCGTAACCCAGCGCTTGCAGATTGCTTCCTCCCTCCTTTCTAGCTCATACACAGCAAGGATTCCCAAGTTCTCTCTTCCCAAAAGCTAAGTGCCCACACAGACTGCCCGTCTTGACCAGCAGCCATGAAGATTTCCACCCTCATGCTGAATCCACCAGGCTCCTGGCCCTGAGCACGTCATGGATCCTTCTGGGAGCTCAGCATGTTCATGCACTATTCCTGTCTTCATGAAAAACCCACTTCATGGGAACAGTGAATCTCTTCCAGCACCTTCATCACAAAAAAACAAGACAAATCCCCAGGGTCAAATACCTGCATTCATCCAGGCTCAGAGAGTGGCTGGATCACCACACGGATCAAGATGAAACCACCTACCATCTCCAGCACAGAAAGTGGAGGGCAGCCACATCTCCTCCAGCCTCTGCCTTCCCTGCAGCTCCTGAAGGCATTAGCTCTTGGCAGGTCACTTCTCTGACCTCTCCCCAAGTTTCTTGGCCCGTTTCTCTCCCCTGGTGCACTCTGTCTGGACCAACACGCAGAGCTGTGCAAAGCTACGACACAGCTGGGTTCCCAAGACACCATGGGTCATGGCAGAGCCCAGGCCACCTCCTCATGCAGGTTCTCAGGTCTGGCCCAGGCAACAGTGCAATGGACTGGGTGGGCACTGGGTCGCGTGCCATGTGGGGACCTGAGGTGGCAGCTGCAGGGAACACAGTTTGTGGTAGTTTGGGAGAGAGAAGCCTCCCGTGGTTCCACCACTGGAATATTTCTGCACCAGTCTACAAGCTTTGGCTTGATGGTCCTTTGGCAGTGAGCAGCTGGGGCAGGAGCCAAGCCTGGTGGGGAGAGCTCAGGGTAGATTTCCCAGGGAGTGGCCGGTCAATTACAGCCATTGAGGTGAAACATGGATGTTCCCTCCAGCCTTTCAAAGTGTTTCAGGTCCCTCAAGTCTTCAAGGTCCCTGCACTGCAGGGTGAGGCAGAGAGGACCTGTGACTGGCAGCATGAGGGGCTGTAGGAGTTGGCATCCTTGATGGCCAAGCTCTGCACCCTCCAGGCAATCAAGTATGAGAGGAGGGTTTGTGAGATTCTCCAGCCCTAAAACTGGATAAGAAAGGTCACAGCCTTTCTCCTGCCTGGGCCTCTGCCAAGCATTCTGCATCTTGAGTTCCTACTGAGTTTCCAAGTTAGACAAGGGCTGGTGTGTCCCATCCAGACCATGCACCCACATTTCTGACATCATCTGCAACTAGAGCTGTCCTAGAGCTTTGCACTGACAGATCTTTCTTGGGCCAAAGGTGCTTCTCCGAGGAGCATTGAAATGAAGACACACTCCTCAGAGCTAGACTTAGAAATCTTTCCCAAAGCCCCTCTGCTTTTCCATGGTCTCTCATTTACAGCAAGAGAAAAGGCACAACATGATGAGCAAGAGTCCCAGGATCCCATTGCTGCCCACTCTGAGCAAGGTGCTCTGGCTGGCTCTGGCAGGACATGTCCCTCCAGAAGCCCAGTGGCTGTGGGTAAGGCAGAGGGCTCAGCTGGGTGTAAAATCAAGTGATTGTCCAGGCACACCAGAAACTCAAGGTCTCTTCTGTAACACATATCACCCATCCCTTCCCACTGAGAGCCAAACCAGCACAGAGGAAACAGGACAAGACATCAGGCCCAAGCACTTAACGTGTCATGTGAAACAACCTGGCTATGTCAGACTCCAGCTCCAGCTCAGCTCTTCACAAACTTCAGAGATCAATGCAGTTCTCCAGTTCACTGGAATTAGAGCAGTCAAAAGCACTGACCCACAAACCCAAACTAGATATCGAGCAGCAGAAGTAGCGTGGGCTCTTGACTTGTACTGAGCAGAAAGCTGCTGGAAAAGGAGCCACTCCAGCTGCAGAGTCACAGGTCCTCCAAGCAGGTATGAACAGTGTCACTGCATGGTAGAGGACAGCAAAACTCAGCTTCCAGTGATGGTCCACAATGGAGAACCCACAGAACTGGTAAGTGTTTGGCATGCTCGGTGTGGCAAAATGGGAACTCCGTACGGCACCATCCTGAAGGACAGAGCCAAGTGAGGTGACTTGGAAGTCCATGGGAAAACTTGCACCTGCATGACCTTCACCCAAGCAAACATGGAGGAGATGGGAGCCCTTGCAAAGCTGCTGCCACTTAACTCATTATCATCAGATTTGATGGGGCCTAGAGTCACAGCTCAACTGGCCAAGCTTAGGAGAACAGAGGATAGAGAAATGACCACCAGTTGGAATAAAATGGTGTTGGTTTTCTACCATGGCTTCTCTACATAAAAGTAAATCCCAGAACAGGAACAAAAAATCAAACAAAGCAGTGCCCAGACTGGGTATGCAGAGCTTCACATCTGCTTTCCGAGGGCTTCTCCTAAGGTCAGGCCTCTCAGCACCAGACTGCTGACTCCCTGCTGCTTCTCAGCCTCTCCCGTGTCACCCCTACACGACAGCAATGCTGAGGCACCCTGAGGACCCACGCACACCCCATGTCTGTAGATAACACTGGATGAGAGAACCACTGCTGTTCCCACGTGCGAGACGACCAGTGATCCACAGTGGGGACACTTGCAAGGGTCTCAGTGTGCAAACCCTCTAGTTCAGGTGACCCTCCCAAGTGAACCGCCCCTGCTCTCCCTGCCAGGATTTCCAAGGAGCAGGCAGCTTCAGTACAGGCAGGAGGAAGGGCCAGTGGAGCTCCCAGAGCTCTCAGCCCTGCCCCAGGAAAGCTGCAGCAGCCTTCGCGCTCTGCCTGCCCCGCGAGGAGCAGCGAGACACAGTCCCTGCAAATCCCACTGTAGGGGACACGTCTGCCCCAGCCTGGGCATGGGAGACAAAGGCTTCAGGATGTGCACAGGTGCTGCTGACATGGAACAGCTTCACTGAAAAAAAATGAGCCCTTGGTAGGGGAAAATCCTAGGGAAATTTTTGACAAAAACGTGGGTAGAATCCTTTTTCTGTTTTTTTTGTTCCTGTCTGGAAAAGTCCCTCTCCTGACCAGCATTTCTGACGTGGGGCCTAGAAATGGATGTTCCTGGGTTGCAAAGTCCTGGACTGCCTCACATTTGGGATGCCGCTTCACGACTATCTGTAACTCAGAGCCCCATTGTAAAAGCCTCTGCACTCAGCACAAGACTCTCTCTGCAGAGCTCTTTCATGTGCATTAGCTCTGTTTTATTGAAAAAGGGGTTAATTTGTGCCCTCTTCTCCCACAAGCACAGTAATACAATCAGTCTCTACTTGGCTTTCTCTTCCCTTCTCCAGCCGTCACTTCTTGGCTCTTAATAAATTATTCAGCTTTCCTAAATATGCATAGGGGTCTCATTAGCAACTAATTTTGCTTATTTAAAACAACTGCATAATCAAATCTCTATAGTTTTGCCTTTCTTATAGCCATGAATTATTCATGTGCTGGGAATCTGCATACAAATTTATTGATTCTTAAAAGGATGTATTTTTCACAGCCTGGAATAAACCAAACCCTGTTTATTCTGGTTTTGAGCATTCTGGCCCCAATTCTCATTTAACAAATCATATGGTGTTTTCCTGTGAACAGACGGCGGGCAAACTCATGGCATCACCAAGTGCACCTGGAATTCCTGACTGCAACAACAGGGAGTATTTCCAACATTGCAGTTGATCATTTGGACAATCTTGACTTGCAGCCCCTTCCCAGAGTGCTAATGGTTTATTGTTGCAGCATCCATCACGCACTGACTTCTTGGTGCCTCTTGGTGTTCCCACATGAGCCACAAAGAAGAACACCTGGGCAAGAAAGGGGAGGCGTGCAAAGCCATCAGTAATATTGGATTAAATCACAGAATCGTAGAACCACAGAATGCCCTGAGTTGGAAGAGACTCACAGGGATCATTGAGTCCAACTCCTGTCCCTGCACAGGACAACTCCAACATTCACACCGTGGGGCTGAGGGCCTTGGCCAAATGTTTCTGGAATATTGTCAGGCTTGATGTGACCACCCTATGGGGGAAGAACCTTTTCCTTAACATCCAACCTAACCCTCCCCTGGCACAGCTTCCTGCCATTCCCTCGGATCCTGTCACTGATCATCAGAGAGAAGAGATCATTGCCTTTTCCTCCTTCCCATGTGAGGAAGCTGTAGATGACAATAAGGTCTCCTCTCAGTCTCCTCTTCCCCAGGCTGAACAGACCCAGTGACTTCAGCCACTCCTCACACAGTTTCCCCTCCACACCCCTTTACCAACTCCGTGTCCTCCTCTTGGCACTCTCCAGCAGCTTTAGATCAGGGCTGTCAGACTCACAGCTCTCACCATTCTCCTGCTCCTGCCCATCACACGCTGCACACGTGCCCAGTGCTGGCAGGAGGCAGGGGCAAGGAGCTCAGCACTGCTGCTGGATTCAGCCCGGGGGCTGTGAGTTTGACAGCCCTGCTTTAGATCCCGTTTATCCTGTGGTCCCAGAACTGCCCCCAGTGCTCAAGGTGGGGCCACCCCAGTGTGGAGCAGAGCAGGACAATCCCCTCTCTCTCCGAGCTGGCGATGCCCTGCTGGATGCCCCCCAGGACACTGCTGGCCCTCTTGCCTGCCAATCTGGGCTTATCCCACAAAGAAAGCACTGAAGAGAAAAACATGTACAGGTTCAAGAGGAAAGATGACCCCTGGTGTGCTGTCAGCCCTCAGGCCTGCTAAGCCACCACCACAGGGGGAAGCAGGGCACCCGGCACCCATGCACGTGCCCCCGCGCATTGACACCCCTTGATTCCATTCCCTTCCCTGGACTTCAGGAGAGCAGATTTGGGCCTCTTCAGGGACCTTTCTGATAGAGTACTGTGGGGTGAAGCCCTGGATGGCAGAGGCGCCAGGAGACCTGCATGGTTGAACAAGGAACTCCTGGACAAACTTAAAGTCAAAAAGGAAGGATGGGAGCAAGGACTGACAGCCTGGGAGGAATACAGAGAAATCATCTGAGCAGCCAGGGATCAGGTTAGGAAAGCTGAAGCCCAGATAGAATTAAATCTGGCCAAGGATGTCAGACAATAAGAAAAGTTTCTATAGGTGTGTCAGTGATACAAGGAAGAACAGGAGAAATGTGAGCCCTCTCCAGAAAGAAATGGGAGACCTGTTTGGCCAGGATATGGAGAAGGTGGAGGTACTTAATGCCTTTTTTGCCTCAGCCTTCACCAATGAGGGCTCAAGGCACCCACCCAAGTGGCAGAAGGCAAAGACCAGGACTGGGACATCGAAGAACCCCTCACTGTTAGAGAGGCTCAGGTTTGAGACTGTCTACAGAACTTGAAGGTGCATAAGTTCATGGGACCCAATGAGATGCATCTGTGGGTCCTGAGAGAACTTTCCACTGAATTGACTTACTCAGAGCCCTCATCCAACCTGGCCTTGAACACCTCCAGGGATGGGGCAGCCACCACTGCTCTGGGCAACCTGGGCCAGGGCCCCCCCACCCTCACAGCAAAACAGTTCTGCCTAATATCTCATCTCAATCTCCCCTCGTTCAGCTCAAAGCCCTTCCCCCTTGTCCTGTCCCTCCACTCCCTGATCCAGTGCCCCTCCCCAGCTTTCCTGGAGCCCCTTTCAGTACTGGGAGGCTGCTCTAAAGTCTCCCCAGATCCTTCTCTTCTCCAGGATGAACAACCCCAACTCTCTCAGCCTGTTGCTGTGTTTTAATTTGTTTCCTTACTCTTTCATGATAAACAGAACCCCTAAAGCCAGAGGGGTGTCTGCCTGGCTCTCTACCTGTGCATCTGTTTGGCTGCACGTTCTTGGGGTGTCACTCAGAAGGAACTGCCACATGGAGCAGTCTGAGAACTTGACCCAAATCCCAGCCCCTACCTGTCCTGTGATGATATGAAGTTTTCAGCCAGGTCTTTTCAGGAAGGACCCGGAGGTCACAGCCACAGCGGTGGTAGAAGGAGCTGGGACAGAACAATGCGCTTTGCACAAAACATAAGGTAGGACGTGGGGGGATGGCTTTTGGCTGCCCCTGTCCCACACATTTAGCTTGAGGCAGTGCTGTGCTGACCCATCCTTCACTGAGGGGATGAATCTGCTCCTTGCGGGCACTGCAGAGGTGCCAGCACATCGTGTCACAGCAAGGTCACCTCAGAGCTGGCAGAACTACACTGATTATAACACACTGCTCTGAATCATCCATGGCTCTGTAAGAACACAGCACTTGGAGAAGATAATCACACTGAGGGTGACCTCCAGAGACCAAGGAAATGGCAGATACTTTCAGGCTTTTCTGTATTCTCTGTGATGCACCACGTCCCTGTGCACCCAAAAGCCATCACTTCTCCCAGCTTGTGACACCTCTGTGATCACAACCTCTGCTGCTCCTGCCCACACACAGCTGGGCTGTGCTAAAGAACTAATGCTGCTGCCCTGCCTGCAGGCTGGACAGTGAAGGGGGTGTCTGAGTGAATGAGAGGAAGGGCAGTAAAAACAGAAAGCAGAGACAGAAAGGCAGTAGGGGAGAAGGGCAGGATAACGCTAGTGAGCTGTTCCTCACCACCAAGGATCTGAAGGAGCTGAACTGGTTGTTTGTAAACCAGAGTCTTTGGAAAAGCATTTAGTTGCTTAAATGAGAGAAGACCCTCTACACCGCTCTGGTGAGACCTCACCTGGAGCCCTGCATTCAGTTCTGGAGTCCTCAGCACAAGAAGGACATGAATCTGTTGGAACGAGTCCAGAGGAGGCCACAAAGATGATCCAAGGGCTGGAGCACCTCCCATATGAGGACAGACTGAGAAAGTTGGGGTTGTTCAGCCTGGAGAAGAGAAGGATCCGGTACTGAAAGGGGCTCCAGGAAAGCTGGGGAGGGACTCTTGATCAGGGAGTGCAGGGATAGGATGAGGGGAATGGTTTTCAGCTGAACGAGGGGAGATTGAGATGAGATCTTAGGGAGAAATGTTTTGCTGTGAGGGTGGGGAGGCCCTGGCCCAGGTTGCCCAGAGCAGTGGTGGCTGCCCCATTCCTGGAGGTGTTCAAGGCCAGGTTGGATGGGGCTTTGAGCCCCCTGATCCAGTGGGAGGTGTCCCTGCCCATGGCAGGGGGTTGGAACTGGATGGGCTTCAAGGTCCCTTCCAGCCCAACCCATTCTGTGATTCTCTGATTCTATGACTTGGTGTAACTTCAGGCACCTCCGAGAAAAACTTAGAGCTTTTTTCCCTCGGTAAGACCAGGCTCACGTCCCAGTTTCTGTGTCTCCAGTCTGTTTCTATTCTCTTACAGCCCCCTGCACTTTAGGAGAGCCAAGTGCATCCCGTGATTGTGGTGCAGAACTGGTAACCAGGATGCCTGGGTCCTGCAGAGGACGGAGAAGGTGTTGTCCTCTACCTGTTGCGTGAGAGTGAACCAGTCACCTTCCTCTCACAGACCTCTTTTTCCCAGATGGAGATGCTTCTATTTACCCACATTCATAAATAGTGTTTTACAACCTGGGTTAATGTTGATTTCCAGGTGACTGCACTAAAATCTCACCTAATCCTCATCTCTGAACAGAGCTTCCCTCTTTCCCATCACTTCACAGGTCAACTGCAAAGCAACACAAATGCATCAAGAAGCTGATACCGGTGGTATTAAAATACAGCTCCTTCCTGTAGCTGCTCTTCAGAGCGTGTTCCCCTGGGAGAGACCCCTCACACAACACCCAAGAGGAGGACACACCTTGATTCCTCCAGATGCTTTTTACCCATTACAGCTGCACCTCCTGAGGTGTATTCCAGACCTGCTCTTCAGAGACAGACAGCTGACCTGCACTTGACAGCTGAATCCCGGCAGAGCCCAGTACATCCACACCCATTCCCCACCTACCCCTCAGCAAGAGCAGATGAAATCCAGAAATGCCATGAGAACCAGCACACACAGGTCGTTTGTTGTTTGTGTCCTTGCTGCACGTGTCTGAGTAGCTCTGCTCAGCCCTGGTGGGTGTGCACACGGGTTCTGTCCCTTCACAGCCACCTCTGCCCACCCCGTGGAAACAGGGAGCGGCAGGGAATGTCTGGATTCCGTAAGAAGCTGAGATACTCATATAGGCAGCATTAATTACAACTCTTAACGTTTAATTATAGGTTTCCTTGGTTTCCACTGTATATTTACAGCTGAAAAACCTTGCTAATTGCCTCTGTACTTCCATCGCTCGGACATGAACTCACACTCTAGCGCAGGCAGAGCCACTCCGTGCGTTCCAGACCAGCTCGTGACCTTAATGATCTACCACCCATTTACCGGCACCTAGAGAGAGCAGAGAGGAGCAGCTGGGTGTTCCCCACCCACCTCACCCCCTGCATACAACAGCGTGTCCCAAAAATAGCCTCAAGCAGTTCAGGAGAAGAATCTCCTTGAAATCAGCAGAGGAACGGAGTTGTAGAGTTGAGCCTTTGGGGCAAGTAGTCCATGGGGAACTTGGGAGCTTCAGGAGCACAAGACACTTTTCCAGTGGAGCTCCTTCTAACTGGACTGCAAAAGAAGATCTGATCTTATGCAAAAATATGCAGATGAGACCAGATTGTTGTCAGAGTTACAACCTGTGCACTTCATCCCCCAACTTCACAGGGATGTGCGCGGGCCCAGTGCAACAGAGACAGCGCAGGGACTAACACTGCAAAACTGAGTCATATTGTGGAATGTCCACGTCACCTCGCTGCCGTTCCCTGCTCCCTTCCCACTTTCCTGCTCTGTTGTACAAGCTGCCACAATGGGTTTGTGCTCCATTTGCAGCAGTGCTGCCACCAGGCCTGGAGGGGAGTGACAGCAGGGCACAGCAAGAAGGGAGCATTCTTGTGTCTGCACTAATCCCAGCACTATTCCAGCAAGCTGGACCTGCAGAACTGGGCCTGAATTGGGACATTAGACACCCCTCTGAGCACTGGATGTCTCTTATCTCTGCTGCGTGGGAGGCAGCTGCTTCCTCCAGCCGAATTAGGGTTTATGTGACCCAGGAACAAGAGCCCATGGCACGTTTTGTAAGGTCGCTCATTGCCCCTGAAGATCCTCCTTCAGTTCTTGCCAAAAGGACAGGTCCAACTGGACAGGAGGCACCTGGTCATTCCCAGAACCTGGTATGATCTATGCAAATGTCCTGCTCTCCCCAAACATGGACAGAAAAGCTGCTCCCTGCCTTCCCTGGAAGCCAGGCTGCCACAGCAGGGCCCATGGGATGAGCGTGCAGGAGCTCCACTCTACTATGGTGAGGAGCAGGGAGATGAACCCAGGCATGGAGCAGCAACTCCCTCACCCAGCTTCCCAGGATAGCTTTGTCAGGATCTAGTCTCTGTATGCCCTCTGCATCCTGGAGATGAGCATCACTGAAATCACCTGGAGATGCTTTTTGCAATTTTTTCCCATGGATTATGCCAGCCCTGGCTGTAGAGGGCTTGGAAATCTTCTGTCTTATCACATCTTATGCGCAAGCACCAACTGGCTCAAGGGGAACAGTGGTAAAATAACCCAACATGCAAACACAGAACAACATTCCTGAGGCTGCGTGGAGGACACATCCTCCCAGCTTGGCAATATGGTCCCAGCAGCCAGCTCTTTGCAGGCTGCCCCACGAGGGCCCTGCGGCAGCCCCTGCAACGCCTCGTTCTGCTGGCAGCACCGAAGCTGTCACATAGCTTAAGACAGCAATTAAATAAGGAAATAACGAGTGGTGTTCAGCTCACAGAGCTTAGTCCTCTGTGGTTGTGTGTCCCACAGCACCTCTGAGGCCTGCACATCACAACACCAAGGCTGCAGTGACACATATGGCTTCATTTCTATAAGGGAACAAGAAGAATATGACCTGCATGGTAGAAATGTGACCACTCCCTACTGTACTCTGCCTTACTTGGAGACAGAAAAGATAAATCCCACTGACTCCTGGCTTAGTCTCTCCTTGCTCTGTTTTTTCTCAGGTTAGCACACTGATACCAACTCACAGAAGCATCTGCATAACCTGCTCAGCATCAGCAACAGCCGCATAGGTTTGGCCCCTGAAGAGCCAAGACATCCCCTACAGCCAAGAGTCTTTTATCTAAAATTGCCTCCCAGACCACACAAGAGATTCAGCCCCTCTGCAATGGCAGGGGACAAATCCCCACCACTGAGCTCAGCAGTGTGTGAGGGTAGGTGGGAATGCAACATCCCATGGTGCTGTGCAGAGGAGGTGGAGGATGTGGGCCCAGAAGCTCTGCAAAGCAGCATGATCCATGAGCACTGGGCTCAGCAAGCACCAGGACAAACCCCAGGCCCTCTACCTGTCTGAGCTTCTCTGCCTCTTAAAACTGGGAACAACGACAACTCACTCTTTTGGGCAAGTGGTGACCTGTGTATGAGGTTCTGTGCATGAGTCTTGAGGGTCTTCTTGAAGCACCTCCTGGGGACTGTCTCTTAAGACCCTTGAAGGGGAGGTGGCTGCATGGGGGAGGAGAATGGCACACTGACCTAGGAGAGCTTGCACAGAAACCCTGAACCTTCCTGTCTGTGTTGGTCATCTGCTGGCACCGAGGAGGAGGGGTTGTCTGATGCCACCACTGGTTTTATGAGCTCTTCAGGAGCAGCACTGACTCCTCACTGTCCCACAGAAGAAACCAGGTGCTGCACAACCACACTGCAGGGGAATCTGCCTCTCTCCTGGTGCTTTCTTGCCCGAGGCAGTCCATGGCAGGTCCCAAGTCAGATGGCCACAGCAGGCCATTGTTTAACCCATCCACTCTACCCCGAGGACAGATCCTTTGCATTTTGACTTAATTTCACACCGGAGTTGTGCAGGGAATCATCCAGCCCTGGGCCACCTCTGTCCAAGCACACAGCTGCTGTCGGGTCCCACGGGCAGCACGGAGCTGTGCACTGCAGCACAGCGAGCAGACACGCCTGGGCTGGGCTCACAGCCTGTCCTGAACCACCAAACACAGCCCCAGGACAGACAGACCTGCCCTCAGCAAGTGCCATCCGTTGGTTGCTCCCCAGCTTGGGGACAAATCCCTGTATGACTGCAAAAAGCATCTCAGTCCTGATGAGAAAAGATAAGGAAGGAAGAATCATTTCCATCCTGAAAACCAGGTTCTCCAGTCCTGCTTGGCCTCCCTGCCTACACCCTGTTATTGCTTTTTGGGGGGTTATTTGGGTGCAGGGGCACCGGGCTCTGCTTCTCTGCTTTCACTGCCTCAGGTAGCAGGGAGATTGGGCCACGGATGGGAATCCCTCCGGCCTTTCTCCCATAGGAAACCCTCCCAACCTCCTTTCTCGGGATGTTCCCTGACAAAAACACAGGCTTCAAGTGCTCCAGTGCTGATTTACATCTGCTCTCTGCCAACCCACCAGCCAAACATCTCCCAGCTGGGGTACAGCCCACAGTCACCTCACAGAGCAGCATTCCTGGGGTGAGCTCCGTGGATGCAAAGGGCAGCGGCACAGAGGGGAGTCCCACGCCTTGTGGCACCTGCCCAGTGACTCTGCTGGGTACAGTGGGCCTACCTGTGCCTGGGATCAGGATGTGGGATCATCACTGCACAAAGGCCAGCCTGAAAATTCCTCACCAGAGCTGATAACAAAGCACACAGGCACACACACAGCTCCCTGCAAGGAGAACCTCCCCACACACTGCATGTTCCAGCAAAACACATCTCACAGGACAGCAGCCATGGATGGGATTTGCACAGGGCTGGCGAGGAACCAGAGGAACCACCTCAGCTGTGCCCTGCCAGCTCCTGCCTGGGTGCTCCTTGGACTGCTGTGGGATGCCAGTCAAGGGCCACTTTGCAGTGTAACCATCC
The DNA here is from genome assembly GCA_033558185.1 of Dromococcyx pavoninus. NCBI lineage: Eukaryota > Metazoa > Chordata > Aves > Cuculiformes > Neomorphidae > Dromococcyx > Dromococcyx pavoninus. Next base: position 44,381 of record JAUMJL010000035.1, on the reverse strand, counting down.
ATGGGATGGAGTTCCCTGCTGCACCTGCCCAGGTTTCCATCCAGCTCCCAAGGGCTTCCTCTTTCTTCTGTCCCATACACTATGCCCTGCAGCCTGGGGTTGACAGGACCAGCCAGGTCTCCCCCCATCACAGCACATCCTCCCAGCCATGATCCCTCACAGAGTTTTTCCTTGTGGCTTGGCCTTGTCACATTCACCGTGGCCACAGATTCCACAGCTAAAGGAGCATCACATGGGGGGTTGCTTCGTATGCAAAATTGCAGGTGATTGCTAAGCAAGGTGAGTCCAGCTCCCATCAGAGCCAAGATAAGGATCTCTCTGGCCTTGGCGGGACCTGGATGAGTCCTCATCTGGCTCACTGTCTATATCCAAGCTCATTCTTTAGATCAGCCAGTCCCAAGGGGTTTCATTCCCTTTTAGGGGAATTATCACACTTGCCTGTGTTTGTCTCAAGCATCAGGTCAAAACTTCTAATTTCACCCTAATGGAATTCTGCCCCTAAGGGACTAAACTTTCTTCACAGCAGTCTCTGTCTGAGCCATTCATGAACACAAGGAGCTCTTCCCAGTGTTCACCTGGAGCTGTGAGTAGCTGCCATCCAGTAGAACTGTGTGAAGTTAAAGCCCTTATTAGAGATTTCAGCAGAGTAGAGAGTGGGAGCTGATCCCCTCTGGGTGGGCTCTGCCCCCCACATGCCCACACCCACCCAACCTGCCCAGCTTGCAGCACAGGAAGGAGGTAAACTTCACTCCCCGTCCTTCTCCCCACCAGACAGGCAAGATACCAGATATTCCCTGCAGAGAAGAAAGGGGTTGGGCCTTTGGTCCGATAGATCTTGGACCTCTGCAGCACTTTGGCTTGAGCCAAACCCCAAACCATCACATTACTTGATCCAAACTATTGCAAGTGAATTCCGGGGTCTTAAAAGGGAAAACTATGGCCATTGGCATAATCCCAGTTGATCTGAATGTTAGGAAATGAAATAGATTTCATCACTGACAGCCACAGGACAGCATGGTCTGTTCAGCCTGGAGAAGAGACAGGGGGGACCTCACAGCCATCTACTGTTTCCTCACAAGGGAAGGAGGAGAAGCAGGTGCTGATCTCTTCTCTCTGGTCACCAGGGATAGGACTCAAGGGAATGGCAGGAAGATGTGCCAGGGGAGGGTTAGATTGGATATCAGGAAGAGGTTCTTCGCCCAGCGGGTGGTGGAGCACTGGAACAGCTCCCCAGGGCAGCAGTCACAGCACCCACTCTGCCAGCATTCCAGGAGCATTTGGCCAATGCCCTCAGCCCCACAGTGTGAATGCTGGGAGTGAACTGTGTAGGGACAGGGGTTGGATTCAATGATCCTTGTGGGTCCCTTCCAACTCAGGGCATTCTATGATTCTGTGATTCTATAATAGTTGATTGAATTTACAGGATCACTGAGGCATGGGCCCAGAGCACCACGCAGCTGGAACGGTGGAGACCTCTGCTCCTTGTGCACTACTGGCCAAAAAGGCCATCCCTCAGTCTGAGAGAAGCCCTCACAGCAGTTCAGGGACTTCTGCCTGGAAACCAGGATGTCATCATCTGCCAAAGAGCAGAAGCAGAGGGCTGGAGGGCATCAAACACTTCCCATCCAGGACAGGCCAGACTGCTCAGGACTCAGACTCACAGCCGGGAGAGGAAGGGCCCCGCCCTGCCCTGAGCAATCCTGTGCATTTTTGAATATTCAAAAAATCACTGACTGAGCTGTGAAAAATACCCTGTTTCCCTGCACCCATGGGTGTCTCAGCCTGCCCAAGGTGCTCCTGCCTTTTATTTTTTGACTGATGAGCAGCTGCCCCTTTCTGGCCATCTTCTCAGCTGTGTTAAATGAAAGGGCTTCAGATGTATTTGTAATGAAAGAATTAAGGCCAGGATTTTTAAGTGAGCCATAGGAAATTAGGAATCCACAATCTACTGAAATTGAAACCTATTGCTTTCTGGAAGAACACTGCTTTCTGCAGCAGTGCAGTGTCTGACTTTCATCCCTTCAGATGTGAACAAGCCCTTTGCTTTCCACGTGGTGATCGGTGCCACTGCCAGCCTCACCCTGGCTGTGCAAATGAGGTTCAATATGTGCCCTGACTTCTGCTAAGTGCATTAAAAACCCACCTGATAATAAGTTTAGATGTCCCACTGTGCTGCATTCTGTCACATTAAGTTGTGTGATGTCGCCCTACATTATGTCAGGCCACAAACTTGGGGATTTGGTCATTGAGGCTGAAATAGAGCCCCCCCCCCCTCCCAGGGCTGTCAAGTCTGGGTGATCATGAAGAATACAGAATATCCTGTTGTTCTTTGAGTAACTATTTTCTAGGCACAAAATGAAATTTCTGAAAATTTTCAAGAACACAGTTTATTAGTTCATGAGCTGACATTAACACAGAGAAAGCCCTTTATGAAAGGGGCCGCCACGTGCCAGGTAGCATTTCCCCCTCTCTGATACAGATGAAATTCTCTAAAATACCATAGAGACACCACATTCCAAGCATATTCCCTCAGGAATAATGGACCTTGCTCCCCATTGCTCTGTCTGAGAAGAGCCATCCCTCCTTTCTGTCAGAGCTGTGCCACCCCTTCTCATTCCCATTAGGAAATTGTCATTAGGAAAGCTCATCTCTTAGGAGGGTCATTGCAATTTAAACACAACTTTAGCCCCAAGTTTCCCATTTGCTTCTTGGTGCATTATTGTCCCCTTTTATCATCAGTTGTCCTCCTTTTATCATCAATTTTCTAACCTGGGGACCCCACCTAACCAGGCTTTCCAGGCAGAGGTCTTTCCACACTCGGTGTTTGTTGTTGGTCTGGGCTGTGCTGCTCCTTGCAGGTGGCAGCAGTCTGTGAGAAGATGAGGTTTTCCTGCCCCAGAGCCCCGCTGAGCTCAGCCGAGGAGCTCTGGCATTCTTGATGAGCCGGAAAAAAAGTCACGGTGCTGATTATAGTCTGTCAGCTTCTCTAACCACTTCCAGCAATTAGATTTAAGGACTTTCTTACTAAATTTACAGAAATTGCTTCCTTCCCTCCTGTTCCTTGGAGCAGAATCAGCAGAGCCTGATCCCAGATCTGCCCACTTGCATTGTCAGGACGAACAGTTGCTGATGCATCTCAGTCAAACTGTGCCTCCAGGCCTCATGGGCAAACACCAGCACTGAGCTTCCCCTGGACCCTGACCTTTACCAATGACCAAGCAAGAAAGAGATCTACCTTCAAGCCAGGCATGGATCATTTGGGCAGGTGAAGCAATGTCAGCTCGCAGGCAGTAGAAGCTGGGCTTGGGTCAGGAACGAGGCCGATCGCTGCAACAGATCCCAGGGGATTTATGGACTAATTGCTTCCCCTTTCCTCTCAGCCCCATGAACACAGACCTCTGTCAATTTGAACTCCTCTCATTTACACAAGGCAGGAATCATAGAATCATAGAACCACTAAGGCTGGAAAAGACCTCTGAGATCACCAAGTCTAAGCATCAATGGGTGGGTTCCTCATTGGCACAGGCAGCTGGAGAAGTGGGACCTCACGTGCTATCCCCACTCCTGTGCTTTCTTTCCTGCCCTCCAGAGCATTTGTGGTGAGATGAGACCTTCATCTCCAGCCCTGTCCATCCTTCATCCTTAGAAACAGAGAGAATTCCCGGTCTGGTGCCTTGAGGCTCATTAACTTGTCTGGACCCACCTTCCCCAGCCCCTGTGCCACAGCCCACAGGGGACCAACTCTGGCCTCACAGGGAGCTGTTGCAGGGGCTGAATTGGCCAAACACAAAGCAGTTTTTGCAGGGTCACTTTTCAGCCTGGGCAGCTCCCTGGATTAGCTCAGCCAACACTGGCACGGAGGCGAGCTTTTCTTAGGAGTTGCAGTGTTTATAATTTAGAAACATTCTGTCAACACACATCGATTTTTGCCAGATTTTCCATCTAAAAAACTGTCTATTCCCTGCCCCTCCCGATCCCCAGTCCCACCTCACCCTGGTTTTTAACTGTACACACAGTGCTGCCACTTCCAGAGAAACAAAATTCTGAAGCCCTCTATATCATCAAATTGGCTTAAAGATCATTTCAAGTGTAATTCTTAAAAATCAAAGGAAAACTAGGTTAGTGTGCTTTGCCATCTGTGCTTTAGGAAAAGGCCACGTTTGTCCAAGTGTCTCCACTCAAGACCCTTTTTCCTAAGTGAGAGCTGAGATTCACCTTGACTTCCGTTGATGGATCTTCCTTAGGGACCAGTTGAGTTTTCAGTTTGAGCTGTGGGGCTTCCCAACTGCAAAACCTCAGGCAAGTTACTCACAGAAAGGCATGAAAGGTTGGCTTGGTGCTTCCTTCTGCTGCAGCCTCTCCTGATGCCACAGAAATCAGCAGTGTGCTCCTGCCAGTACGGCAAACCATGAACTGGAGCACAGCAGGTGAACCTGGCAGGCTGAGGGAAGTTATTATCTGCCATACTTCAAGCTACACCTGGAATAGAGGGACCAGTGTTAAACCCCAGTTCAGGAAAGAGTTGGGGAAACTGGAGAGAGCCACATCCAGAGACTCAGAGCACAGGATGAGAGGGAGAGCATGAGTGAGTGGGGCTGAGTCAGCTAAGAGAAAGCTAAAGGCAACCCACAGCAGCCCATGTGGAAATGCAGATCTCCTTTTCATCTTTATCTCGGAATTTTCCAAGATTAAGCTAGACAAAGACACAGCCACCCTGATCTGGTGCTGAGGATAAGTCCTGCTCCAAGAGTGAGGCTGGACTGGAGACCTCCAGGCCTCTGTCTATGAGCACTTCAGTGATCCTGTAAGCTTCCTTGCCCCTGCTGTGTGTCACCCATTACTCAGTGCTGCTCAAACCCTTCGAGAGGCCAAAAATTTGAGAGGAACCTGAATAGCCTTGTCCTTCACAGGTGTTGTCAGGTTTAGGTACTTTACCAGTCCCTCAGGCTGCAACACTGCCCAACAGGAGCAAAATATTGTGGAGAAGTATTGGAGAGGCCTGAAGAGTGCCTTTGTTTCTTGTGATGGCCACAAATGGAGCGGGAGATCTCCATAGGCTGTAGGAGATAAAGGGGAGGGAAAGAGCAGGCAGAAAGGTGAAGGAAGGAGAAGGGAGCTACGGAGCAGGGGGGCAGCAGCAGCTGTTCAGGGCTGCTTACAAATCTGAGGAGGCTTGAGGAACTGTTCCCACTCCTGCCAACAGCTGTGACAAATGGTTTGTCTCCATGGCAAGGACAGCCAGATCCCTTCAGAGGACACAAACCAGAAGGGGACTCAAGGGTGCAAGTCCCTTCCTCTCTGTGCCCCTGCCCTGTGTCTCCCCTAAGGACCACACAGGGCACACCCCCCACCCCTCCAGGCACCCAGAGAGAGACGTTCCCTCCCTTCTCCGTTGAATATTATGCACGTTACACAAAGTGAAATAAGATCCCCAGAAGCCTTGAGGGAGCTCAGCCTTCCTTATCCTGCTTTCTGCTGCTCGAGCCATGGACTTGAGGGTTCAGTCCCCAGAAAGGTGTTCAGTGAGGAGACTGAGGCAGAGCACAGCTCCTCCTCACCTGCTCCAGGAACACCGTCCAGTTCCCCCACGCTTCATATTCAGCTGAAACTCCTGACAATTACAGCCTGACCACAAATCCTTTTGATGTGACCCAAGTGCATTTCCTAGTGAATAAACCATCCCTCAGCTGGGCCACCAGGAAGGCAAGGCTCACCAGATGGATGAGCATGGTCCTGTCCCACCCTGGCTCCCCAAAGGACATTTGTGCACCTACATCCCTCACCTGGAAACTGAGGAAAACAAATTCTGCCCTCAATTCCAGTGCATGCTTACATGAACAGTCCCTGTGTTGCCTGGGAGAGCAGCCCAACCCCCCCCCCAGCAGCACCACTGGGGCTCTGGACCAGTGTCCCGACCTTATACCTACTCCAGCCTCAAAGAGATAGATCCTGTTGGACACATCTCCACGTGTGGTTTGCACAGAGGGGTCCAGCACTCATGTGTCAGCTCTGGAGCATGCCCACCTTTCCCAGTCTGGCCAGCAGCAGCAGGGCTCCTCTCCACAGCCTGACAGTAACAGCTCCCCCTGAGGTCCCAGCGTCTGTGCCCTGCTCTGACACCACTGCACAGAGGGTTGCGGAAAGCCAAAGGGATGGCAACCCTGGAGGCACCCAAAGCAGATCTCAGAAAAGGTCCAGAGATTGGCTGGAGCCACCACAACCTTAGAGTAGCCCCAGACACCAAACAGCAGCCTTGGAGACTGGTGGGGAGAGCACTGGGTGGCTTGTGGGTGTCTCACCAGGTATTCTCCATCACCTGCTTGTGGGTTGGATACATCACCCCTGACACACCTTCCCTTTCTTTCTGGGAGCTCTGCTGCCCCAGGGGCTGTCAGCAGGAGCTGGGGAGAAGAGGCAAGGGTGGTGGAGTTGAGAGGAGTTAGAGGTGGCCATTCCTCCTTACATCTGTAGGGATCTCAGCAGTGGCAAACCCACTGGAGCCACTCCAAAACCCCCTCTCCAGGAATGTCAGCTCCTGCGTCAGTCAAGAACAAGAGGAAATGACCTCAAGTTACACCAGGGGAGGTTTCGATTGGATATTCGAAAAAATTTCTTTACTGACAGAGGAGTGAAGCCCTGGAAAAGGCTGCCCAGGACAGGGGTGGATTCTCCATCCCCAGAGAGGTTCAAAAATTTGTAGATGTGGCACTTTGGAATATGGTTTACTCAGCACGGTAGTGCTGGGCTGACAATTGGACTTGATGATCGGACAGGTCTTTTCCAACCTTAATGATTCTATGATTGTATGACTCAAAGCAGCATCTTCCCACCCAACAGACCTCAGTCAGAAAGGAGCAGGGACTGTCCCCAGCAGAGCCTCACTGTCAGCTCCTAGCACAAGTCTTTGAATGCACCTCACCCTCCTCCTCCTGCCCTGGTCCTCAGAAAGGCCACCACGGCTTCTCCACGTGCTGCTCTCTAGAAACACCAGCACAAGGCCAGTCCAAGAGGGAGCAAAGGGCTTGGCTCCAGGTGGGGTTGGCTCTGCTGCCCGGGCTGGGTGAGAACAGCAAACCCCCACCTTGGCAAGAGGGGGGCTCTTGCACAACACAGTTCCCCCCTCTCTGATACCCAACACGAGCAGCTGCCTGCACCCCGAGGCTGCTCGCTGCCTCTTCCCCCAGTGGGGAAGCAGCTTCCCCCTGGCTGAGCCGCACAGGAAGCGCTGCGGCATTTATAGCGCGCGGGGGAAAACCTGCACTCACTCAAAAACAACCTCCGTGCACCCAGGGCTGTGCTGGGAGCTGGCACCAAGGGAGGTGTGCTCAGCACGCTCCTGGCCCCACAGGTCCTGGGGAGGAGCTGGTAGGACCATCTTCACCAGGCAGACAAGATAAGGAGTCTTTCCTGGGGCTGTCTCATGGAATCATGGGATGGTTTGGGTTGGAAGGGACCCCAAAGCCCATCCAGTTTCACTCCCCTGCCATGGGCAGGGACACCTCCCACTGGCTCGAAGCCCCATCCAACCTGGCCTTGAACACCTCCAGGGATGGTGCAGCCGTGACTTCCCAGAGCAACTTGGGCCAGGGCTTCACCATCCCTTATCACGAAGAATTTTTTCTAATGTCTAATCTAAATCTTTCCCTTCCAATTTAAAGCCATCTCCTTTCATCCTATCACTACATGCCCTTGTAAAAAGTCCCTCCCCCTTTCTCTGCTGCCACCTCCTTCCTGGCCTCCTTCCATCTCTGTCTCCCACAGTCTGACCCTTCTTCCGCCTTCTTCCATCTTCCTCCTCCCTCCTCCTCATGCTCTGTGTGATCAATGCAAGCTGCTCCCCAGCCAGCCAAGGGCACTGAGCAAGGAAAGGGATCATCAAGATGCAGAGGACACTGCTGCACAGGAGGGAAGGACAAAACCTGCTGCTCTGTGTGGTGTAAGGAAGAGCAGAAGAGTCAGAGCAAGTCATTGACATGTGGTGACATGCACTCATTTCTCTGGGCCATGAGGAAGCTGTGCAGAGGGCAAAGATCCCTTCTACCAAGGATTTTGAGATATCAGAATTTTACTTCAGTCTCAACCAGGATGAGACATGGAAACAAAATATCATATGCGTTCCTTTAGGTAATTCCAAGTTTTCATTCATATTCTGGATTTTAAGTGATTTTCTGCTACTACAGAAAGCAGGAAAATACTGAGGTTTCAAACCATCTACTTCAAAGGGAAACACGGAAATGTTTCACTCCAGAGAGCTCTGAAACAGGTTCAATTGAACTCTGAACCTTTCTTTCTTGAGTGAATTTTGCTTCATTTGGCCCAGTTCCACCCTATCTTGGTAGATTTGCATACGCTGAAGCAATACAAGTTCCAGGAAAATTTTCCCAGCCCGTCCTGGCCCCAACAGGAATCCATTCCCAAGCCCAGCAATATTCATTTCCAGTTGAATGCCACCTGACCTGAAGGGTCCTCACCCTTAGCTGTGTCCTGCAACCAACCCTTTAAGCAACCTACAGGACGTAACGGCTGATGACCCTCCTTGGCACATCACCACAAATAAGCCCAGCGGTACATTTCCCCCTTGTCTCTCTGCTCTGCAGCTGGCCACGACTGCCCAGCAAAGTTCTCCTGGGGATAGGAGGTGTGCAGTGAAGATTTTCCACCCAGAAGGGAGCAGGAGCCACACAGAGCCCAGCCTGGATGTGCTCAGAGCAGCTCACTCTTCCCAAAGCTGTCCCTCTACAAGAAGAGGGCTTCAAGCCAACCCTGGGGTGACCCAGCTGTGGCTTTCTGTGCTGAATCTGTGTCAAGAAGGGCTGCTGTTACCTAAAAACCATGTCAGGGGTTCAGCGCCTCCTCGGGCACCAGAAAACAGCCCACTTGCTACATCACCCAGCAGAGAAGACAAACCACTTATTTCTTGTTCCTCCATCATGAATGTGGATTTGGCTTTTCCAGCCAAGCAAGTCATGGCCAGCATGGGCTGGGTCCCCTGTAGGGTCCTTCCTGCCTCATTAAGCTGTTCCACTTAAATCAAGCCCATTTCTGGGAGGCAGGTGGGCTCTCACGTCCAGCAAACAAGCTGTGCCTGAAAACTCAGTTCACCAGAAATATGCTCTTTGCTCACTCCTCCTATGTCCCAGCTCTCACAGCTTAAGGAGAGCATAAAGAGCTCCACCATCATCCTTCCCAGGAGCAGAGACAGTGACAGCACCACCGTGCAGCTGTGCAGAGACCAAGGCTTCAGTTGGCTTTCCAGGAATGGTGTCTAAAGCCTGTGATGAAGGAGCAATGGGGAAAATATTTACTTCAAGGTCACTCTTCACAGCACTTGCTGTGGAGCTGGAGGATTAAAGAAAGAAAATTCTATCTTCCTCTCCCAGGGCAGGAATAATTTGCAAGAAATCAGCAGGATTGACTGAGACCTGGAATTTGGGAATAGTCTCTGCACACAGCTGCCAGGATTATGTTGGTTTAAGACTGTTTGCTCACTTGTTCCAACTCTCCACTGACACCACTTCTTCCCTCCCTCTCCTATACCAAGGCGGTACAAGTGTCCTCTACAGAGGCCAACCAAGCTTTGCTTTGAGGTATTTAACCTTCAGCCCATGTTTCTCCATGAGCATTCCCAGGTGCTGGTGGCTGGGCAGTGCTGTTGGCTCCTGGCGCTGCGGGCAGGGAGCGAGCACAGCCTGCACGAGAGGCACGGCCAGAGCAGGACAAGGCGCGGTGCTCGCTGCCCTCCCACAGACATTCTGGAGGGGCCACAGTGCTGATTTGACATATCAGATCATTCCAGCACTGCTTCCGAGGATGCCGGTCCTATAGAGGTGGTATTGGTTCAGGAGTGAACCCCTACAGCCTCCAGTGCTCATGTGAAATCAGCCCACGCTCAAAGCCCATCAGGACAGGCCCAAGGAGTTTCATTCCTGGTGGGTTACAGGATTCAAGCTTGTTTATGAGCAGTTTTCCATTGTACTGGAGACCAGAGCTGGTTGGAGGCTGCGTGGTTGGAAGGGAAACTTATTCACAGGATCACAGAGGTGAGAGGGAAAAAATACCTCAGTTGTTTTGTTAAGGAACAAAGGAATCAGGAACAAAAAGCCATAGGGCCACCTAACCGGGAGAAGGAGTTGCATGTCCAGTCACTGCCAGCAGCCAGAGGTGTGGGAAAACTGGACAACCTGCTGCAAGGACCAAACAAGCCTGGGTCTGAGCCACTCTTGAGTAATCTGCTCTGGCTGAGGACTTCTCCTCGGTCACTATGAATGGTCACTCACCAAGAGCAGCCGTTCATCTCCAGGGGAGCATCCAGGGCTGCACACACCCCCCTGAAAGCACAGGCAGCTCTCTATCTTGTCCTGCTTCCAAGAAAGGAGGCAGCATATGACTATGTTCATCTGCACTCTCTCCACTCACCCCATCCCATTCCATCCCATCCGTAGTGTCAGGGACATCAACAAAGTAATTAAGAAGGACTACACCAAAGGACCTTTTACTTTATAGACACAATATATGGAATATATAAGAAACCTGTGCTACAGCTCCATATTTAGGATCTTTTATGGATTAGCAGAACCCATCGTCTTGTCTGCAATGAACTGATGGTTCCAATACCCCAGCAGGGAACATGGGAAAGGTTTTTGATGTGACAGAATTCAAAACTGGCAGGGATTTTGCCATTTTGCTAGTGGCATTCCTCAAATCTGAGCCCACAGAGGCTGCCAACAAATGTACCATATTCCCTCCTTTAGCCTGCTGTCCCTCTCTCCGTGCATATGTGCAGGCATATGTGTTGTTTGGAAATTCCTGCCTGGGTTTGGGAGCTGCACAAGATGAAGCCCTGGAGCCCAGGGAGCAAGTTTCCACAGCCCCAGGTTCAGCTGGCAGTGTTCTGAGATGATCTGCCTTTGCCTGTAAACCATTATCTCCCCATTCTCTCTGGGAAAGACCCAAGCTGAGGCTGCATCTTGAAGATAACTGTGAACATGGGAATATTTATTCAGGTCTCTCTCCTGGAATAAGGCCAAGTTGCCTGTGGTTTGTGGCCTACAATAACAAACGTTATAGCAGAAGACAGTATTTGTTTAACTGCTCGTTCTGTCAATACTGTAGCTTGCAAAAGCCCAAAGATTGCACAGCCAGAGCTGGTGACATTTCAGAAATCATCTGTTCTTGCACTAAGAGGGCTGTTTGGTTGCAACATGGGACTAACAGGCTTCCCTCCTCTCTGGATACTGGGGGGTAGAAAGGTGGGATGAGGATGCACCTGCATTCCAGAAGAAATAGTTCTTCTTCCTTAATTCACTCTGAGCTTGGAAGTCTCCAGCCTAAAATTGTGTCCTGGCCTGCCTGGGTCTGCCCATGCTTTCTGCAAAACCCTCTGCACTCGAGGTCTTGTCCTGTGGGAACCCAAAACTCTGGCTGTGGGAAGGTCTGTACAACTCTTGTCAAGGGCAGCAGTGTGAAGCCCTGACAGCAGGAACCACCAAGATATGTGACCTTCTCAAAATGTAAATAATTACAAGTCCCAGGCCACACATCTATCTGCACAGTCATTTTTTCTGCCCTGGAGGAAGCTCCTTCAGGATGTCCAGTGCTCCATATGGAGCAGACAGCTTCATGTTTCACCTTGTCTTGGCCTGAGCTGTAAAACTTCAACACAATAAGTAGCAAAGGGCACTCTGGAAACTCAGTAGACCCTGACCCAACAGACCCTACAGTCTTCTTGAAGGACTGGACTTGGCATCATCTTGGGACTAAGACCTCAGGTGAAGACAGCTCTGCTCTCCAAACTCAGGTGGCTGAGCTGTCCTTGCATTGCCCTATTTTAAAGTTCTTACAAGATGAAGAGCTGTCTCCCGGCAGGAGGATCTTCCTTGGGTCTAAGGTGAATCCTCCTTCCCACGCATGAAGCCACTGAGTCAGCTGCTGGGCACCATGAACGTGACAGAAAGATCTGTCCTTCACCTTCTGTGTATCTGCAGACTGTTCTGCCTGCCTCTGCTGCTCCTTCTACAGGATAAACTGCCCAGCCACCAGAGCTCTGCTGGTGATTGCTCATCTCAAAACACCCCCCAGTCACTCCACATCTTTCCTGAAGAGCTGGGGCTCTCCCCTAGGACTTCCCCATTCACAGCTGCCCCGTTAGATCTGCTTCACTGCACCAGGACCACTTTTAGCCAAACTTCATCACACTTTTGTGGGGTTCCAGCACTGCAGCACTGGCCCAGCTCCCCCTGTTAGACACAGGTTCATAATCCACCTCAGGGAAGTACCAAGGGTTGATCCTGTGGCCAGAGGCATGGTGAACTCTAAGAAAACATCCAGCAGATGTGCCTGCACTCAATTCAGCTCCTTGCTGATCTTTTCCTCAGCATCTGGCCACAACGAGGTGACAGGCTGAGGAAGTGGCAGGCTGAGTGCTCTCCATTGATATTCATAGACTCTACAGCCCTGAAGTGTCATAGGGTGCAGAAGCAGAGTACATCAGAAGTAATGAGCTTCCTGGAGCAGCAGGTCCCTCAGGCAGCTGTCTGTGGGCTTCTCCCAGGGCACAGGTAGGTTCTCTGGTGAGGCTTGGGAAGAAAAGCATGAGGGGGAAGAGTTTTCAGCTGAAAAAAGGGAGTTTGAGATGAGATCTTAGGCGGAAATGTTCTGCTGTGAAGGTGGGGAGGTCCTGGCCCGGGTTGCCCAGAGAAGCCGTGGCTGCCCCATCCCTGGAGGTGTTCAAGGCCAGGCTGGATGGGGCTTTGAGCCCCCTGATCCAGTGGGAGGTGTCCCTGCCCATGGCAGGGGGATGGAACTGGATGGGCTTTGAGGCCCCTTCCAACCCAATCCATGCCATGATTCTATGGTTCTATGGTTCATTTTCACTAATCCAGCCTCCAAACACTCTGGCATGCTTTTCTCTCAGTTTTTGCAGACAGTTTGCCATCAAATTAAGTCTGCCTTTTTTTCAAAACAGATGCTCACCAAGCTGTGGTGATTCCAACTGGTAGCCCAAGACAGAAGTTGATGGCAACTGCAGCCGTTGCTCTCCCCACTCATGGGATTTATCTGCACTGGTGCAGTGGGGCATTGAGCCCCCTGATCCAGTGGGAAGTGTCCATGGCAGGGGGCTGGAACAGGGTGGGCTTGAAGGTCCCTTCAAATCCAAACCATTCCATGACTCTAAGAGGTGAGCACAGCACGGAGCCAGCAGAAGGCAGCCCCTGCCATGCCAGTCCCTGTCTCCCTGCAGGGCACTTCCACCGCCTCCTTTACAGCCCAGTTCCATTTTCCTTTCCTCTTAGTGAAGAGTTTCAGGTTTCTCTCCGGGGTGGTGAACCAGAACTGAAGTGTTGAGCTGGGAAAGCTGCCGGTTTCATTGCTTGTCAGAATAGCAGCTCTTTTTTTTCTAAGCCTTATTTATAAACTGCTGCTGTTTGGTGTTTTATGACAAAGATAGCGAGTTCAGGAAATCAGCAGTGGTTTCTGTTATCTGGAGCACAACCACGCGAGAGAGGGAAGAGGGTGTCACACTCCAGGAGCCTGTTCATGGAAATAAATATCTCACTGCTTTGCCCCTTGAGAGCCAGATATTTATAAACCCTCACATCTTCTCTTCCTGCTCCTTGTTGTCACCAGCTTCAAAACTTGCCCGTACTTTTAACCCCATAAGAGTAGCCAGTGGGGGAGGGCACCTCTCTTCCCTCCCCCCGTTTCCATTTGCTCACACATTGCAAAGACCAAATACCACAGCAGAAGCAGTTCAGGTCTTCTCCAGAGGACCTTCCCACCCTCCTGGCCTTGGGGGTAACCCCATCACCCCAGGCACACCTCACATTCCCCTTCCCAGGTGCAACCCAAACACTGAGGTGCCCCACAGTCCCAGGCAGTGCAGACCTCAGCCAGAGCAGAGGGATGCAGAGAGGAGGGATGGGTGGACGGGCAGCACAGGGGGCACCTGGCTGCCCCAGGGCAAGCAGATCTGGGGTATCACGGTGGTGGGAACGTAAGGGCATCAGCACCCATGATGGGTCCAGCCACGTAATGCAGATTACAAAGATAACAGTGAGGCAGCAGCAGCAGAACACACCAAGGCATCTCCCAGAAGAAGAGAAAGTGCTCAGAGGCTGATGGCGATCTCAGGACCTCAGAGGTGCCACACACAGAAACGGCTGCACAAAGTGCAATACAGGGAAGATATGGACTTACTGGAGCAAATCCAGTGCAGGGCCACAAAACTGAAGGGACTGGAGCATCTTTTATGTGAGGAGAGGCTTGGAGGGCAGAGGCCCCTCAGGCCCCAGAGATGTTCATGCTCTGCAGCACAGAGCCGATAAGGACAGAGGACCTTCTGGCCCAGAGAAAGGAGCCTGCAGAGGGGAAGGAGAAAGCAGAGAGGGCACAGCAAGGTTTGTCAGGCTGAGTGACTTACGGGCTGGCAACAGGCTGCCACTGCAAATGCCAACTGTGAACCCTTGTGCTTCCAGTCCTGCTGTGGCAGCGAGTGTGGGCAGCCCTTCTGAGCAGGTAGACTTTGCAGTGGATCAGGCCTTGATCTGAAGGGTCTGGAGCAACTTTTTTTCTACAACAGTGCCCTGGCCAGAGCCCTCCAGGCCTGCTCAGGGTGCAGCCACGAGTTTACCACGTCCCAGGTAGAGCATCTTGAGGCAACTGCCCTGCGGAGAGCAGCCGAGAGGGTGCTTGTTGCCAGCCCATCCCTGAGAGAGCAGCGAGGGCATTCAGCTCCCAGAAGGCTCCCTGTGCATGGACCCCCTCACCTGCATTGCCTTCGTGGTCCTCCAGCATCACCAGGCCCTGATTGCCCACCATGGCCCCTGATGGCCAACCATGACCCCTGCACACCCAGACCTCAGGGACCCAAATGCTGCACAGACCAGTTCAGAGCACAGGCAACACCCACCACATTCCTGAGCAGTGACACTGGGTCACCCAGGCAAGAGCTTAAAAGCATTCCCTGGTGGCCATAAGTGGAGATGATGAGACACACACCGAAATCTGGATGAAACCATGAAACACATCCATCACTCATGGTGAAGGGTGATCATTCCAGGAGTGCCAGCAGAGTTTGTGTGCTCTGAGTGTCACCTGCTCCCTACACCTTGCAAAGGAAACTGCATTGCTCATACACCTTTGGAAAAGGAGATCTTAACTGGGAACGCTGTGGGTATCTGTGTGCAACTTGGATCAGCTCTTCATATCAAGAGATCAACAGCAGCTCTCTGCCCTGTGGGCTACCAGGGAGAACCTGCACCCAAGCTAGACCTTGCCAGACCCCTCAAGTAGTACCCTTTCACCTGACAGCCTCCAGCTGAAAAAGCTCAGAGGAGGCTCCAGGGACCACCTGGATGCAACGTGTCTCCTGCTTGCTTCTTCTTGCCCTGGTCTCAGGAGCCCAATTCTCCTCTTTGCTCAGTACGGGGGAAGCTCAGCTCTGATGGTCCCAGTGTGGGGCTTTTTAGGGTCTTGTGGCCAAAGCACAGCTGGCAGCTGACTGCAGTGCACCCACGGGAGGGGCTTGAGGGCTGGTCCAAACTGCTGGACAAGGTTTTGGGTGCATTTCATGAGATAGAATCAAGCAAATTATAGCCACGTATTCATGGCAAGGAGGAGTTCTTGCTTCCACCCCAACTGCCTTCCTCCCTGCTTATCTAGTGCCAGCTCCAGCACTTGGTGGACAGACCTCTGTGTGCTGCTGGAAGTCCTTAAAATAGCAGAAAACCACCCCAGTGAGAAGATAATTCGGCTGCCTGCAGAAATGCCATCGTGGAGCACAGCCTCAGGAGATGTTTTCTCAGGACAACACTATTGGAGCTACCTCACCCCAGGAGATGGGAATGCCTTCACAGCACTGCTGGAAAGGGCAGCATGAGCAAGCCACAGTCACCTATAAAAGGGACACAAGCAGAGTTGTGGTCATTCAGGTCTCACTCAAGACGTCCACCTCGGTCCAGGTAAGAGGTCTGTAGCTCCATGCAGAGCTGTCACCCAGCCTTGCACAGCTCTCTCCCAGGGGATGTTGTTTTCTATGGTCTTTAAGATGGATTCTCCCTTTTTGCATCCTCAGTTTTCCCTCCGCCCGTTCCAGGCGTTCAGCCTCGGAGTCCAACTCAGACCTTGCCAAGGGCAGAACTGGCAGCACAGGGCACTTGTGTCGGGAAATGATGCCTTTGAGGAGAGCCACGGCATGACTGGTGCCGTCTGGTATCTCCACCAGGTACCATCAGAGAGACCCTGGTGACAAAAGAGCCTCAGAGTCTGCCCACAGCCACTTCTCCATTGAGATCTTCAGGAGCATCCCTTGAGACAGCCCTGCACAGACCATGCACAACCCCCTCTGCAGCAGTGAGAGACAGGGCACGTGGAGAAGGGAGGGAAGGGGGGACACCTTTGGTCCTCCAGACCCAACTGCAGGTTCACTCTCCACCAAATATTGCCTTGGGCATTGCTGCAGCTCCTGAGTTCAGAGGCACCCACATCTCCCCAGTATGGTGCCAGCCTGCAGCCAATTTTTTCTCTCATATAGATTTGCCACACAGCCTGGCTCTCATTTTCCTCCTCTTGCTCCATTCTGTGATTCCAAGTTCTGCATCCCAAACCAAGCCAGGGACATCCTTGCCTGGCTTCGTGCTGACCACCAGCTGCTCCCACCTCTCCTGTCCCCCACGCCACACCCACTAGCACCACCCATCCCAACATCACCTTCTCTGGACCCCAAAAATGGAGGAACAGGGAACACAAGGAACTAAAACCCCCTTTCAAAAGCACACATGTGGTCCGTGCCAAGTAGAAGATGGTTTCTCTCCCTGCCTGGCACTCCACTGCTTTCATCAGCTTGTCCCTTACACAACAGATGACTTCAGCAACCACTGTTCCCAAAAAGGGCAATTGCATTTTAATCTGACAACGGCAGCCACAACACGAGCTGTTTACCTACCATCACATGTGCCAATAGTTCTCATGGACATGAGCAGACCCTGGCCAGGGATGAATATGGTCAGGTAGCACGCTTGGAGTTATTCCCAATACAATGATAACTCACTCCATAGAATCATAGAATCACAGAATCATAGAATCATCCAAGCTGGGAGTGACCTAAAAGGACCATCGAGTCCAACTCCTGTCCCTACACAGGACACTCCCAACATCCACACCGTGGGACTGAGGGCATTGGCCAAATGCTCCTGGAATGCTGGCAGAGTGAGTGCTGTGACTGCTGCCCTGGGGAGCTGTTCCAGTGCTCCACCACCCACTGGGGGAAGAACCTCTCCCTGATATCCAACCCAACCCTCCCCTGGCACATCTTCCTGCCATTCCCTCCAGTCCTGTCACAGGTCACCAGAGAGCAGAGCTCAGCCCCTGTTTCCCCTCCCTTGTGAGAAGGCAGCAAACAGCTCTGAGATCCCCTCTCAGTCTCCTCTTCTCTGGGATGAACAGACTTAAATATCCAGACCATTTTCTTCATATAAAAAGCAAATTCATCCAGATGAAAACTGGGCTTCTCCTGGCCACAAACCTCACTGCTTTCACCAGTCACTGGGCATCTGGTACTCTGGCTGTCCCAGGCCACGAGCACTGCTCTACTGACATTGCCACCCTGGAGACACGACAGGATGACTGAAATCCAGGCAGGCAGCAGCAGGACAGCTGCCTGGTGAGATATGCACTGCTACGTTTCTTTCACCACAAACACCAACAGATGTTTTCTTCTTTACTTCTGAGATCAGAAGGCATCGCTCCCTGTGAGCTTTTATCACAATAAAAAGGAGAATGGATGCTGCAAGAAAATTGTTTTATTTCCTCAAAGCAAAACAAATATTTTCATTTACAAGTTTTTCCTTTAAGCAAAAAATACAGATTAGGGAAACCCCTGTTTCAGGTATTGCGTTTTCCAAGTAGGAATGTCCTGTTCAGCCACAGGAAGAAGTTGTTGCAGGCCAAGGAAACAGCCACGGCCATTCCAGGTATCTTCTCTGCAGAAGTGTCTACAGTCCCCAGAGGTGGTTCAGGCTGTGTCAAGGGCCCTCCCAGCAGTCTCTTGTCAGCTTTTTCCCTTCTCTATACAACCAGCAGTTTCTCACCCTCGCAGAGCAGTGACTCACTGGCACAGCTCTGTCCCATCCTACCCCAACCCAGGGACAACAGGGACACTGCCGCCAGCCCACAGCCTGAGCCAGGGTCCATCAGAGCTCATCCCTGCAGGAGGGGGGCAGCGGGAGGATGAAGCCCAGGGGCTTTTCCCCAAAGCCCAGCAAAGCCCCAGCCTGCCACAAGCTCAGCCCGCGGCCGCCACGCACAACCCTGTGTGCACAGGGCTGCACAGAACAGAGCTGAAAGTCTCCTCTGATGGCAAAGGCTGTGATGGCTTCGGAGGAGGCCAGGTTCAGAGTAGACATCAGGAAAAATTTCTTCACTATAAGGATTGTCAGGCCCTGGCAGAGGCTGTCCAGGGAGGGGGTGAGCCCCCATCCCTGGAGGTGTTTAAAAGACGGGCAGATGAGGTGCTCAGGGCCATGGTTTAGTAGTGGACAGGTACGGTTGGACTCAATGATCTCAGAGGTCTTTCCAACCAAGCGATCCTATGACTCTATGAAGGTCCCCAGGCAGCAGCAGGGGCTGTTCCCAGCATCACAGCCCGAGAGAAGCAGCTCCTGCCAGAGGCAGCCACAGGACAAGGACTGGCACCACCAGCCATGGCCCGGGCAGAGCTGCCACCAGCCCCTCAAGCAGGCGCTCCACGCAGGACACCCTCCACGCTCCAGCGCCGGGTGCTGCCAATTAGCTGGCAGCAACATGATTTGTTTTCAGGAATACTGAGCCGATGAATAACAAAAATAGGATCCTGACAAACAGGTACTGGTGACCTGGATCCCAGGCAGCTCTCCCAGGACAGCACTTTCAGTTGCCCTCAGTCACATGCACCGTTCCTGCTCTGGCCACGCAAACCGGAGCCGCCAGGCTCCCAGCCTGGATTGAATCATCCCAGGTCTTTGCTGTAGTCCCTGCTTAACACTTGGACCAGTTAGAAAGTGGAAAAGCACTTGGTGATCCTAAAGCAGTCAGGGGCATGAGAGAGGTTGGAGAAGCACCTTCATAGGGTCTGGAAACACCAGGAAGAGCAGCGTTGCTACATTGACCCAGGGACAACAACGACTGCCATTTGACAAGGAGGTTGCATAACACAAAGGGAAGAGAAGGCAGATAAACAGCAACAGCTATTTCTGATGATAATGCAAGAAACACCACACTCCATCCCCCCCCCAAAGACTCACCACCACAGCTCTGGCTACCCCACACCTCCAAATGCAAGACAGTTGCGTGAGGCAACCAGAGAAACCGCCACCAGCTAATCTGCCTCAAGGCAGCAGCAGCACAGGCGCCAAAAGATAAGAAGAAACAACTTAAAACCTCCCTGACTCCATGCATCAGAGGACTCTGTGCCTCGCAGGAGTGAGGGGGAAGCAGTTGTTCAGGAGGGAAAGCCCCTCTGCTGTCCATCTCCACCGACCACGCTGCCACGTGCTACATCCCGGGAGGAACTGGCAGAGAGACCGGGCATCTGACAGGGACCAGAGAAGAAGTAGCCTTGACCCATGATGCCTGACTCAACAGGCTCCTTCCCAGAGAAACCACAGCACTGCTTTGCCCATCTGTTCTTCAAACCCAGCCCGAGGGAAATTGCAGTGACCATGACATCCAGAGAGGCCATGCAGGCAGAAACATATGTCCAGGCAGCAAAATGAGCCAGGCCTTGGGCAAAGCATCTTCTTAATCTGAAGCAGACCTGTGGTTTCCTTGGATGAGAGGGCATTACTCCTTGGCTTGTCTTTAGCAGGGAAAAGAGCAAGTTGGATTCCCTGAGCAGGACTGAAGGGACCATGCAAGAACAGAGTCCTGTGATACAACCTGTTCCCGTGCCTCACCACCCACCCTGTAAAAAATTTCTTCCTAATATCTAATTTAAATCTCCCCTATTTAAGATGAAAGAGAATAGGTGAGATCTTAGGAAGAAATGTTTTGTTGTGAGGGTGGGGAGGCCCTGGCCCAGGTTGCCCAGAGCAGTGGTGGCTGCCCCATCCCTGGAGGTGTTCAAGGCCAGGTTGGATGGGACTTTGAGCCCCCTGACCCAGTGGGAGGTGTCCCTGCCCATGGCAGGGGGGTGGAACTGGGTGGGCTTTGAGGTCCCTTCCAAACCAAACCATTCCATGATATTGCAGGTCAACCATCCCTTCGACATTGCTGGCTCACAGTCTATGGACCACAGACACCATATGGAAACCTGGAAAACTCCAAAGTGAAAAGGAAGGATAGAAATGAAGAACATCAAATGAGCACTAGAGAGGCTTGAGCCAGCTGGTGGCCCAGCCCCTGGGGGTCACTGCCTTGGTTTCCTTGGCTGTGGGGAGCCACAGGGTTGTGCTGGGAGGTGTGACAGCACAGGGGGGAGGTGAGTGGTGACACATGGAGCTGAGGCAGGAGCTGGTGACGTGCACAAGCCCGTACCACGTCAGAGGCTGTGCCTGCAAACCAGTCCAGCAGGCTGCCTGCTCCTGCCATGCTCAGAGCAGCACCCAGAGCCCTTCAGGCCAGGTTCAAGCTGCCCATCCATGGTTGGGTAGTGCTTAGGCTGCCAGCTCTCTCCACAGCAGGACTGGTTTTCTCTTGTCAGCCCCCACAAGGGAGGCACCTGAGTGCTCAGGGAGGGATGAGCACAGTCTCTGGGCAGAGTGGGGACAGACAGCAGGGTGGGCTGGTGTCAGGTACCATGCCAGCTGTATTGGGGTTGGCTCTGCCTCAGGACTAGAATCCTTTTGCCCCTTCGATTCTAAAGTGCAGCCAAGACCTGCTATGGTGCAGGTTTAACACAAACCAGCTGCAATGGTACAAGCGCAGCAGAGCAAGGCAAAGTTGGAGGACAGAGCCAGGATGCTGAGCAGGACCCTGCCAAGCCCCACAGAGGCTCTGCAGGCAGGAGCAAGGAGAGGCCAGACCCCAGAGGCCCCTCCTGCACCCTGCCCACAGCCTGGCCCCAGCCCCACCAGGACATCCAGGGAGGCACGTGCCGGGCTTCTCTCCCAGCCACCTTCCCAGGGGCTGAGAAGAAGGTGCTGGCACAGAGCAGGGGGCAGAGAAGGAAGCAGTCAGCACAAGGGGTGCGTGGCAGGCCCAGGGAAATGCAAACAAGAGAAAGCAATTGAGGAAGCTCATGTCTCATTTGTGTGCGTCTCAGCCAAAGTCCAAAGAAAGAGGCACTTGCAAAGGACACTGGAAAAATTCCAGTGATGTTATCTGCCCCCACAGAGCAAGATTAAGCCTAGAGGAAAAAAAATAAGAAGAAGTTGTTTACAAGCTGGGCAAGCCAGGTCAGTGTTTGGAGCACTCTGGTGCTGGGGTCAGGTGCTGGCCTGGCTCCGTCTGCCACTTTAGAAGAAGCACCAGACCCCTCTGTGCCCTGCTGTGGTCTCACTTTTGCACTGTTTAGTGGCCCTGGCAGGTGAGATGGTCCCACACAGTCCCACATGTGGGAAACTGTGCATCCCAGGTACGTGTGCAGAGAGCCACCTGCATGCTCGGCAGGCTCCTGCAGGGCTGAGCATAGGTGCAGCTTTCCCTTCGTCAGCACCTTTGCTCCCAAATCCCAGCTGGGATAATGGAGAGCCCCGTTTCCTTGGAGCTGGCCACCAGCTGCAGAGCAATCCTGCTGGCTCTCAGTGCTACCAGTCCCTGCACCCAGGGGGGCTGTCAGGGACAACCTGCCCTTCACCCCCTCCCCTGGGCCATTCACACAGCTTCTCTCTGCCTAACACCTCCTGCCTTGTATGAAGTGTTTCCATCTAAATGCAGATGAGGAATCACAGGATAATGTAGCACCTGCATCCAGCTCTCCTGGAGGGCCTGTTTACCAGCAGAAACTGGGGAGAGGGAATTCTGGGTTGCTGTTTGGTGCATCCTTATGTTGCTGGTACGTGGCTGCTCGGCCATGAGACAGGGGGACACTGGAGAGGAGCCACTCCATGCCCCTCTTGGGCTATTCACTTTTGCTCCATGTTCTTTGTCTGATTGGGGTTTTTTGAATCTGAATGAAAAATCTTTTCTGCTGGTCACCTGTGGCTGCTCTCTGTGAAACCCACACTCACCTCAGCCCTATCCTGTGTACCTATCTAGGATACACCTGCTCAAGGTCGCTCTACACCGGACCCAGCCCGTTCCTGCTCCACATGCACTGATGCATCTACACTGCAGAGGGAAGGCACAACGTTGTGGCTGCACCAGGCAAAATCCTGCCCTGTAGACCATGTCTGGGGTGACAACTCCACAGACCCATTAGCAAGGAGGTAGTGCCTGGGGCACCTTCCCATGAGAAGCTGATGTGTCCTGCTGCAAAGCCGGGAGGGAGCTCATATCCACCACACCTGGGCTATGCTGGGATCCAAGGCCCCGGCTGCAGCACAGATTCCCCATGTGCTGCCCAGGTAATGGTGTTTGTCCCTTCACTTGTCCACATCAGACCCAGCTGGAGACAAGGAATAGGTTTGGTAAGAGGTGTCTGATATAATTTGCTGTTGGCCAGTATCCCTTCAGTCCTCTTTGACAACTTAACTACGTCAAGATTAATATTTAATTTTAATTCTAAATCTAAATTTAAAGCCAAACTGGAGAAACTCCACCAGAATTTGCTCATGGCTCAGTGTTTAAAGTGCCATGGCTTCTGTTGGACTTCTTAGCTTAAAACCACTGTGATCATCCTTAAGTAAATAAAAACTGACAGTGCATTGCATCCCCTTCTCATCTCCTGATTGCCAATAAATGAATCTGCTAGGAAAGCATCACCTGTGCAGCACAGATTCACTGGGATCCTTTCAAGATACAGTATAGAGAACTCCAGAAACTGACTGTGAATATTTGATGAACTGCATGTCCCAACATAGTTAAACATGAGGTAGAAAAGCTTTCAAGTCTTTGGCATTTCAGGGAGAGGCAGCACACAGGTGGCCCTAGACAGCCTCAAAGGAATCAGGATGTGGTAACCCTTCCACCAGAAAGGGAATAGAGCTGGTAAAACCTGACACTGTGGAGTGGGAAGTGTGGGCTCTGGCCACTTGGAACCCAGCAGATTTGTTTAGTCACCCTGTGCCTGGTTCATGGCTTCTCTTTCCGAGGACAGGCTGAGAGAGCTGGGGTTATTCAGCCTGGAGAAGAGAAGATTTCATGGGGACCTTTGAGCAGCCTCCCAGTACAGAAAGGGTCTCCAGGAAAGCTGGGCAGAGGCTCTTCATCAGAAAGTGCAGGGACAGGACAAGGGGGAACAGTTTTGAGCTGAAAGAGGGGAGATTGAGATGAGATCTTAGGCAGAAATGTTTTGCTGTGAGGGTGGGGAAGCCCTGGCCCAGGTTGCCCAGAGGAGTGGTGGCTGCCCCATCCCTGGAGGTGTTCAAGGCCAGGTTGGATGGGGCTTTGAGCCCCCTGATTCAGTGGGAGGTGTCCCTGCCCATGGCAGGGGGCTTGGAACTGGGTGGGCTTTGAGGTTTCTTCCAACCCAAACCATTCTATGACGCCCCTGCCCTTCCTTTTTCAAATACCCGAAGCGTAGGTGCCACCTTTGCGTGGATTAAGTGAGGACAGAAAGTTTATGGAGAAAAGGGCAGTAGGAGCTGGTTGCAGCCACATGTAATGACTACCCTGATGTGTAGTAAATGACCCTCCTGCACCCTTGGCATTTTCCACCTTTCATGAAACCAAATGGATATTTTAGTGATTGGGATCTGGACTTGTCCAGCCCAAGATCTTCCCAAATGCCACTGTCAACCAGCTGCTGTGCCACAGCAAGATACAGCAAACCATCAGCATGCTAGAGAAGCCACTCACCTGGTGCCTGACATCCTCTGGAAAAACTACTTCAGGAATCCTTTGTGATACAGCTGAGAGATCCAAGGAGTTTAATCGGATGTGGAGGTGATTTATGCACACTGCTGCCCCACGGCTGCCCACGGCCACAGACACAGCAACGTCAAACAGTTGGACCTGATGGATCTCAGTTGAGGTCACAGCTCTGCAGATTTCCAGCTGCCCACTGCACTGTATTTGTCCTTCAGTGAGTGCAGAGCTGCAAAGGGGCTTCTTCTGGACACTTGTCCCTCAAAGGCAAGCTTCTCCTTTAACAGATAATATTTCAAATTTTTTCAACTTCTACCTGCACACCCTAACTGCTTTGAAACTCGCAGGAGCTCTGCAGGGCCAAGCATGGACTTAGCTGGGCATCCAGGAATCTCTGAATCATGGTGTTCCTCCGATCCTTCCGTCTATACCCAAACACAGAGCTCACATTGCTGTTCAAACTGTTCTGCAAGTCTCCATGCAGAGGTAAATTACACCCCACAGCAGAGGGTGGGTTGTGAACTGAAACGTGCGGTGAGAATCGCTTGGTCAGAGGAAATTCCCCCAAAATCTTCCACCTCCATGCATCAATACCAGTCACATCCTACAAGGCTCTTTATAAACGTTCCTTCCTAATTCCGCATCTCCTCAAAGACCTTGGACAATGGATCAGCAATTGGAATTAGCAAGAAGCAGTTCTGACACATGCAAGATAAAACTGCAAGACCTACACTATGAGATAAAAGCATTCACATCTCTTCCTCCAAGAAGTTCTCGCTGGCACCACCACTGCTCCCCGGGGTCTTTGGGATATGCAAACGTTCCCACAGTAATTCCACTGGAGCAGTGCAGTTGTTGTATGGTGATCAGGGATCAAATCTGAGGAGAGAACACCTTACATAAAGAAAATCATGGGTAACACAGACCACCTGGACACCGGGCTGCAGGTGCCCTCCTAAGAGGGCAAAGGAAAGGTCTGCAATGTGCTGGTGATCAGCTGATGCCCACCCACAGGGATGTGTTGACCTGGGACACGGACACGCAGGCGGTGCTTCCTGATCTCCAGCTGTGCAGAGCCAAACTGGTGCCACAGGAGCAACAACGTGATTAATTCCCAGCCTGGGTAATCGACCCATGATAACACAGGGCTGATGACACCAGTACAGCCAGACTGGGGAAGTCCCACGTCAGGAAGCCGTGAATGACACACTCCTGAAGGTGGCTTCTGTGGTGACTTAAGACAAGGCTGACCAACTGACAGCCCCAGGGCTGCATCTGATGCACGGGCAGTTTATCTGCTTTCCCAGAAAGGCCAGTCTGTCCACAGGCTGATGACACACGGAGTGCACGGGGAGATGGAGGAGAAACTGCAAACCCGGGGATAGAGTGAGTCATCACAGTGCCCTGTAAATATAGATGCAGTAGTTTGGGTCCTTAGTACTTGAGACCTCAGTATGACAAGGAACCACTGCTTGCTCTGGGCCAAAAAGAGGGATGTGCCAGGACGAGTCAGCCCTTTCCCAGCTTTGCTTCCCAGCCGCCAGCTGGGCACTCTGAAATGCAGCAGACAAGTCCATACTGGTCTCTGTAAAAAATTTTACTGGTTCAAGAATGGGAATTCCTCAAGACACAGAGCCAAGGAAGATGGCACACAACGTGGCAAACTGAGGCTGTGGATCTGTGGATGCCTCTCACCACCACAATGCCTCCCATTCCACCAGACCCTTCCTTTCTTGCAGGCGCTTGGTTCCTCTCCAAACACCCCAGGTTAGGTTGGTGAAATGCATAGGGGACGGTGTAACAAGCTGGGTCAGAGAGTTGATCCCAGCCAACAGAGCTCCATTTCTGGTCAAACTGTTTTCAAACTGGATGAGTTGCTGCTCTGGCTCACCCTTCCCAAAGGAGAAGGGGCATAAGCCCATGTACAGATGGAAGGGACTTTCACACTTGGGTGCTCTCTCCTCTGCCAATTTGTTCCCAAAATGATGTGTCATTTTACCACTCTTGGGGTCTTCTGCAATGCAAGTGGCTGTGGAGAGCCCCTTGCCGCCTGTTCCTCCCGTCCAAGAATTCCTGCCCCTGCCCAGGACTTGCACTACCCACCACACCTCTCCTCCAAGTGAGAGAAGCTGTTATGGTTGGATGCATCTGCAAAGATGAGGACAGACACTCCCCTCGCATTTGTTCCTCACCTGGGTGTGCATCTGCCTGTGAACTGCCGGGCAGGTCGGTGTGTGTATGTGAGCATGTGTTTATTAGCACTAAAAAATGCATTTGTCAAAATCTGTAGAGTTAAAAAACAATCATTACGTAATTACATTGAACAATTAACTGACTGATTCATCAGTTAGAGGCTCACCAACAACACCTGAAACCCATTAACATGACAAACAAAAGCAACTCCCAGGATATCTTGGGGGTTAATGGCCCTGTGTTCCGTCCAGGTAGAAGATGCTTTCTATTCCTGGCTGCTTGCATCTGGAAGCTGATGGCTCCTGGGCATTATCCGCTCTGATCTGCCTGTTTATGGTGCTTTCATATAGAGATATTCCATATAAGTAACCCTTCAGGTCAGTACTGGGCAGCTGGGAACTCGCCCAAGATGCCTGTGCTGCCGAACTTCAGTCCCTTCATGACAGTGGATACTTAGACCTCATTTCTTAAGTAACACAGTCAACAGCAAACAGCTTCTTCAGCAACCTTTGAAACACTTTGTTGGTACCTCCTTCTGCCCAGCAGGGTTCTTCAGCATAATGAATATACAGAACACATAAATGCCACCTGGCTCCGTGAAACAGCCTGCTCCAAGTTCCCAGGAAATATTCGCCTGGCTGTCAGCTGTGTTTGGACAAGGCCAGTGCATCCCTGCTGGGAGGGCACTGCTGGCAGAGTAACCAACCAGCTAATTGATGCCACTGAGTAACTGAACTGAGTCACCTTGGCTGGTAAGATCTCGCTGCGTGGAAGCATTCCACTGGTGACCCTGCAACCAGCACTGCCATCAAGCGAGGACCCCTCTCGTGATGGCCAGCATCCTGCTGCACCAGGGCACATGCTGACCGGTGCTGGTGTGCAGCATCCCTGGAAGCCCTTGGCAAAGGTCTGTGTGCATCCTTAAGGATGAAGAGAAAATTCAGCACAAGCTCCACAGGACTACCTGTGCCCCAGCCAGCTGTGTGGTTTGGGAGAAAGGCCTGGTCACAGCGATGCTGGGGGAAAGGAAGGCACTGGGGCGGTGACTCTCTCCAGAGTTTGATCTTATGCCATTTGCAGGGTAAGAGGCAACCAGAGCAAATATACTACAAGCAAATACAGTTCAAAATTAGTCCTTCTCGTGAATTCACTATTCCCAACACGCATGGCCCGGGAGAAGAAATGACGTGCCTGGGGTTCCCCAGTCAGCCCAGGACCAATCCTTACACCAAGACATGCAAATGGGTCATTGAACAGGGATGACCCAAGTCTTCTGCAGCCAAGTATCCCTGGAAGAATTGTGGTGCCCATACCACACTGAGGGACCCCTACTCCAGCATGCTGGAGACATCATCCCCTCTTCCCTACCACCCTTGCCCTTGGCCTTGGTGATGCAGACATGGAGAACGAGGATATGGGATGGTGACACCAGGCAGCACGGCTTAGACATCGGCATCCTCTCCAGGGGCAGAGCGGGCGCTGGGGGGCTCCTGGACCCCAGCAGGGAAACCGGGGGTGCTGAGCCCGGGGTGCAAAGCTCCCCAGGGTGTCTGGACCCCGGATCCGAGGGGAGAGAGCCCGGCGAGGGGATTTGCCAACACCAGTGCCCTTGGGGGCAGCGGGACCCCCCGAGCTGCGACGCGCCGGGCAGCGGGGCGGGTGGGGAGCGGGGCGACCGGGAGCGAACTGGGAGGGAGCCGGGAGCGAGGCGGAAGGCAACCGGGAAGGGACCGGGAAGGAACTGGGAGGGAATCGGGAAGGAATGGGGAAGGGACCGAGAGCACAGCCGAGGGGGCGGGAGAGAATCGGGAGCGAGCCGGGAAGGAGCCGCTCAGAGACCGGAGGCGCTGCTGCCGGGGGGCGGTACCGGCGGGGCCGGGCGGGCGGCGGGGGCCGCGCTCCAATGGGCGGAGGGGCCGGGCCGAGCGCCCGCCCATGCCCGGGCGCTATAAGAGCGGCGGCGCGGGCACTGGGCACGGTAAGCGCAGCGCAGCACGGGCGACCTGGGACTGGACGAGCCCTGTTAATCCGAGCCGAGTAGAACCGAAGCGAACCCCGTTGAGCGGAGACCGGCTGAGCTGAACCGAAGCGAGCCGAGCCGAACCCGGCTGAGCTGAGCCGAGCCGGCGCTGCCCAGCGCGGAGCAGCGGAGCGGTTGGTACCGGTGGGCTCAGCCCGGCTCGGAGCGCTGCGCGGGTCCCCGCGGGTCCCCCCGAGCTCTGCCCGCAGCGGCCCCGGTACCCGCTCCCCCCGGGACGGCGGCACCCCGGGCCCCCCGGCGGGCAGCGGGGAGCCGAGCCCTGCCCTGAGCCGCGCGTGCCCTCGCGGGGACCCCGAGCCATGGCCGAGCACATGATGATGCCCATGAGCCACGGCGGCCCCGGGCTGCAGGGCTACCGGCTGGGGGTGGGCGCCCTGCAGGGCCCCCCGGCACACGGGCAGCACGTGCTGAGGACGCTGCCCGGCACCGGGCAGGTGATGCCCTACGGAGGGGCCGGCATGGACGGGGCGATGAGACCGAGACCCAACGCCGGCGGGCAGATGGGGCACCACCAGATGCAGAACGCGATGATGTTCGGCGGCCCGAGCCAGCAGCAGCAGTACCTGGCGCCGGTGGGTGCCCAGCAGCTCATGGCCAGCATGCACCTACAGAAACTCAACACCCAGTACCAGGGGCACCCGCTGGGCATGAGCAACGGGCCCGTGGGAGCTGCCGCCCAGCAGTATAGAGTGGGGCCAAGCCAGCACCCCGGCATGCAGCACATGCCCTCGCCAGCGCTGACCTTGAACGTTATGGACACTGATCTCATAGACGAGGAGGTCTTGACATCTCTTGTCCTGGAACTGGGGTTGGACCGGATTCAGGAGCTGCCAGAGCTATTCTTGGGACAGAACGAGTTTGACTTCATTTCAGACTTTGTTAGCAAACAGCAACCCAGTGCCATCAGCTGCTGAGGGGCTTTGAGCTCCTCCTTATGTCTTGGTGGTTTTGAGTTTGTTTCTAAATTCCTTCTCCACCTGCCATCCTCCTCCCTTCCCCTGCTTTGCCTTGTCCTGGATTCTTGACATCCCCAAAGAGAGACAATCATCGGACACCAGTTTGCAATGGATTGCTTTTCTCTTCTGTGTGTTTTTTCATTTGGGAGTTCCTGGAGAGAGGTTGTGTACCCCAAACAGAGCAGATCAAGAGCTCTTGCTGTAGAGCTGCCTCTAAATGGCATTAACAGGATTTCTGGCTTAAGTAGAAATAATGGACTTAATGACTTTCCACAACCAGGCTTTGAGCGCAGGAAGCGATGGGCAGCTGGCAGCCCTGCCGGTAGCTGGATTTGCTCAAGGATTCCATGGTGCCAGTGCAGTTAAAGGATCCCCTGAGAGAGGATTGTCTCCAGGGTGCATGGTTTGAACCAGTTTTCCCCTTGCAAACATGGGTGGGGTTAGATATTTCTTGGGACTTTTTGCTGTGACAGTCCCGTCTGTGCAGCTTGGATTGGGGGCACTTCCCTTCCAGCAGGCTTTTTTCAAACTGGCTGAGCAAAATAAAGTGCACCTTGGGGAAGGGTGTGCGTTTGTGCCTAAATGTTCATCTCTGGGGATCTTCGGCTCTCCGACCTGTACAGCTAATCAACTGTAAAATTTACAGAGTGAGGTTGATTCAGGCAGAAGGCTTAAAGCTGCAGTCTAGCTCCACTTTTTTCCACCTCTAAAACCAAATAAAGACGATGTAACTGTATATTCCAGATCTAATCTTATTTATTTTCCTATGATTATTTATTTGCAAGGGCTTCTTTTGTTATTTGGCTTTGGGACTGCTGGGAAGGATGCATGGAGAGTACTGCAGCTTTAAGATGCTGGCTTCAAAAACACCAAGCCTGGGATAGTTTTCAAGCTGCTCTGCAGATAAGTCACTTCAACCCGAGATCTTTGTGCTGAGCGCATGGGAGTGTAAATCCAACACCTTTCTGAATGTGATAACGATGACTCGATTTCTAATTCCCTTACTCGGAAAAGGTTAAATGTAAAAGCCGGTGGGGTTTTGTTTCCTCCGCTGTCGCTTGTTTCCAGGTACTGTGAAAGCTCCTGTAACTCCTGGTTGCTGCTGCCCCCTGCTGCTGCCGCCAGCCCCTGGCAGTTCTCACTCACCAACCCAGTGGGAATGTACGGATAATTTACAAATAAAAGCTAAAATATCTCCCGTGTGCATTTGTTCAGTGCTGGTCTCTGGCTCAGGTGTCAAGCGCTGGGGAGCAGTGTTTGCTTCAGTGGGCTGGGGATCCGGTCACTGGTGTCCCCTGCCTGACACCCAGGTTGTAAGGATTGTGTTTCTGGTTTAATGCTCGGACTGAGTCAATCTTCAGAGTGTGGCTGGGAGAATGAGATGCTCCTTCTTTATACTGAGGGAGTGTTCCTAAGGTGTTGCCCCAGTGCAGTAGCTGCTGTCGCTGGCAGCCCTGCTGACCCAAGGCGCTTGGACAAGAGGGTGGTGACTCCTTGTGCTTCTTTCAGACCAAGCCCAGCTCTGACAGTTGGGTTACAGCTTTGCTAGGAGGTCTCTGCTGCAGTTTGCTATACCACTAAGGCTCTAAAAATCAAGAGAGCCTTTAATCTCCTACTCTTCCAGAAATAATGTTTTTTCTTTCTAATGGGTTCCCAGCAAGTCCTTTTTGCAGAGTGCAGGAATATTCCCATGTGTCCCTTTCCTGCCCTATAGCAGTGAGGCTGTGGATGCTGGTATTGGAGTGGCTCAGTCACTGATAACACTTTGGGTGGCCTGTCAGCATGCCCTGGCTTTGTCCCTTGCTCCCTTCAAGAGCAATTGTTAAAGTGCTGTTCTTTTGGTGATTATGCCCATGCAATCTGGAGAGCTGGTCAAAAAGGAAACCGCAGGGCTTGTGGTGCAGGTGAGGCCATCGGCTCTGTGGCGATGGGCTCTTTGAGACCTGGAAGAGTTTTGCTTTCTCTGTGCATCTGCAGAATAGCAGGTGGCTTGGTCAGCAGGCTGTGGGTAAACAGCAAGGAGTTGGCAACTGGCTTTACTTCTCAGAGTAAAAGCAGCTGAATAGCAAATCACCCGTGCATGTTCTAGGCTGTCAGTTGTGTTTTGGGGGGCTGCAGGCTGTGTGACACTTGTTGTGGCCTGAAGCATCCCAGCTACAAGTGGGAGTTGTGTCCAGCCCACAGGTGCAGGACTGTAAACTTAAGCAATTTGAGAAGAGGTTTCCCAGGAACAGGAATGATCCTCTGTAAGAAGCACTTGGCATTTTGTGTACACTGGACAGAACATTCTGTAAGTCCTCTAGAAGGGCTGTGTAGGGCCCTGGGAAAGGAGCTGTTGACTTATGTTGGAGCAGGGGAGCTGATGTTACCAGAGATGTGAAGTGATTGGGTTGCCCCAGTCAGGGTTTTCTTGACAGTCTGTCCTAGCAGGGCTCAGTTGAGGTTATTTCAATGTCAGCTTTCATAAAAATGCATACTTCAGAGGAGGAATGAACTCCTCAGGTGTGTTATCCCTTCATCTCCCCAAAAGATACCATTAATTGTGCTCAGCCCCTAATGATTTCCTAGATAATCCAGACCCAAAACACTCGGGATTTCTGCTGCAGGCCTTTTGCTTCTGGCTGGGTTATATCAGATGAGCCCAGTCATCACCTCCTTTCTAATGCCACCTTGGTTTAGGTGCAGTTTGGACCACCCTTCCTCCTGCTGCCTTCTCTGCATGCCTTGCATTGGGCACACAGGACCTGCCACAGCAATAGGAGCCGCAGCTTGGATGGCTCCAGTTCTCCCTCTCCACTCGGCTTTCATGCAGCCCCTGGCACCACACAGTGAGCAGAGGGGTCAGGGGCACTACAGGTACACCCAGCTGCCTGGGTCTGCAGACAAGGTTATTGAAGTCATCCAAGATCACAAAAAATACAACACGGCTGAGTTCTGCTTATCTCACTGGCCCTGACTTCTTCATCCAGCAACAGGTGGGAGGGCAGCAGGGGGATGCTCCAAAGCACTGGGTCTGTAGGGATGGCAGGTTCTGGTTGGAAGGGACCTTAAAGCCATTCAGCTCCACCCCCTGCCATGGGCAGGGACACCTCCCACTGGATCAGGGGGCTCCAAGCCCCATCCAACCTGGCCTTGAACACCTCCAGGGATTGGGCAGCCACTACTGCTCTGGGCAACCTGGGCCAGGGCATCTAATCTAAATCTCCCCCCCTTCCAATTTAAGGCCATTCCCCTTCATCCTATCACTACAGGCCCTTGTAAAAAGTTCCTCCCCAGCTTTCCTGGAGCCCCTTCAGGTACTGGAAGGTTGCTATGAGGTCCCCCTGGAGCCTTCTCCAGGCTGAACAACCCCAACTCTCTCAGCCTGTCCTTGTACAGGAGATGCTCCAGCCCTCAGATCTTCTTTGTAGCCTCCTTTGGACTTGCTCCAACAGTTCCATCTCCTTCTTCTGTTTGGGATTCTAGAACTGGACACAGAGCTCCAGGTGGGGTCTCACCAGAGCAGAGTAGAGGATCAGAATCCCTTCCCTTGCCCTGCTGGTGATGCTTCTTTTGACGCAGCCCAGGACATATTTGGCCTTCTGGGCTGCGAGTGCACTTTGCCAGCTCCTGTTGAGCTTCTCATCAATCAGCACCCCAAGTCCTATGAAAACTCTCAGCTTGCTCTTTGGGAGGAGATAGGCAAAAAAAAGGGAAGGTCAGAAATCATTAGGAGAGGAATAGAAAGCAAAATCAAACAGCAAATACCCTACAGTATCAATGCATCAGCTGTGTCCTGTGCGCTGCCCACACCAGTGAATTGCAGAAAATTCTGGTCTGTTCACCAGAAAAATGATAACGTAAAACTAGAGAAACTAGTGAAGGCAGAGTAATGTTTCTCAAGAAGCCACAAAATAGGCCGGGACTCTTCAGTCAGGAAGGAGAAGACTGGGTAACAGAGGTTTGTAAAATAAGTGAAAAGGGAGGATGTCTCAGGAATTCTTCTCCCCAGGTGCAATGCAAAATCTCTGTTGATCTCTGCAAATTTAGGTGGCAGGGGCCAAGGTCAAACCCGAGTGAACAGAGGCATCTCTGCATGCAGCGTGGAGCTCAACCAGTGAAGCTCTTTCTGACAGCATTGTGGGTGCATGAGCTCTTGTGAGGATTCGTCAGCTCTTCTGTAGGACCAAAAGCCAGCTGCCTGGTACAAACTGTGAAGAGCAGAATGGAGAGCACAGCAGAGGCCATCGCTCTGTGCCGCTGCACCTCTGCATGGTTCACTTCCAGCTTGGACACTGTGCTCTCCTTGTTCTGCCATATTCCTGGCTCAGAGAGAGTGGGGTGGAAATGGACAAGGTTCAGAGAAGGGCAACCAGGATGATCAAAGTTGTGGGGCAGCCTCTGTCTGAGGCCCCACTAACCACAGCTCTTCAGAGCTTCACAGCTCATCTCTGAGAAGGGATGCAGTTGTTCGCTCTTCTTCCCATGCAAGCAATAAGGCATCAAAGGAGACCAGCAAGTTGCGGGTTCCAGGCAAGTTAAAGAAAGTGGATTCTTCTACAATGAATGGCTGAGCTGTGGGACTTCCCTCCACAAGATTTTGTGGATATGTGAGGTTGCCAAAGGCCAGACAAATTCTTGGAATTTCATGAAGGGTCTCTAAGCACATAAAAATTATGTCAGGCTTAGAAGGTTACAAAGGGAACAGAGGGTTAAGGGCTAGAAAACTGGTCAAGTAGAAAGTATCATGCATGCTTGCCTTGTGCTTGTGTTCTGCTGAAGGCATCTACTGAGGACAGTGTTGGAGCAGGATATGAAACTGTCTGTCAGGTCTTTTGACCTGACACAGGACACCTCTTATGCCCCGGCATGTGATAGGTGCTGAGACACGTGTCTTCAAAGAGCAGACGGGCGAAAGACCTGGGGAGAAAATCCACTCTAATAAAAAGATCCTGTTTCTGAGTCAGGAAGTCTTTGATTCAGGAAGTCTTTGAGCCACAGATCACTCAGTGCTGGAGAACAAACCTGGGAAAGACCACAGCGAGTGTGGCAGCATCCCTCTGCCCCAGGCTGAGGCAGTGCTGTGCACCCCAGGAACCTGTGCTCTGGCCAACCCTGGGGGTTACCCATCTGCATGGGTACCCACTCTCACTGGCCATAACTGGAAATTCAGGCATGAGCCAGAATGGCATTGCTGAAAAGAGACAAAGTCCCATTTGCAGCCAAAGAGACTGAGCACCCCAAGTGAGAACTGCCAGGGGAAGTCAAGCCAAAAGCCCAGCCAGCCCTGCCTGTTCTCTGGGTCTGGGTACTCAGTGAGGAAACCTTAGAAATCAAGTTACTGTACATGGTCCTGCTCATTATGCTCCTTTACAACTGTCAGAAAGTAGTGATCCAAGGAGTCCTGAGCCACAGGTTATGATTTACCACGTTAAATGCCCTGCTATGGACCTACCTGACCTATACCTGCAGTTGCTTTTTAATTCATAGGTCAGTCTTCTGCAGCAATATCTGTGCCCATGAAATCCACAAGGGAGTTATGGTGAGGTTATCAAGCTCTTCATAAGAAGCTTAAGCTCTATAAGCTCCTCTTCATTTTAAATTTGCCACTCACTCACTTTGTTGGGTGTCCCCGTATTCCCAATCATTCCTCGGCCGCTTTCTCCACACCAATAATGTTTTTAAAGCTCTGGTGATGTTCCCTCCAGAGTCTCTTCCTATTCAAGAATCACTTTGTGTTGTAGATTGCTGTGATCACTTTTTCTGTCCTGTCTCTCGCTTTGTGGGCTGGGGGAGGGAACAGCATTGGTTTAAGCTGCAGAGGTGTCATGGATTTCTCCCATGCTATAATTAGGTCTGCCTGTTCTATATTTCAAGCATTCAGCACAGAACCACAGAAAGATTTAGACTGGAAGTGACCTGTGGAGGTCACTCAGCCCACGCTCCTGCTCCAAGCAGGACTGCTTTGAAAGGTGGGGTGGGCTGCTCCTTGTCCAGTCAAATCTTGAAACCTCAGAGGATGGGATTTCTCCAGACCCATGTTTCAGCACTGCACTGCTCTCATTTCTCTCCTAATTTCTCCCTTTCCTATTGGCTGCTGGCTGGCACAGGCACCGACCTAATGTTTTTGGAGATCTATGTGCAGGGACTGCAGAGAACTCTCCAAAGGGATAATTTCGTACTTGTAGCCACCTTTGCACGTACTGGCAGGGTTCTCTCTCCTGTGAGTATTCCTGGCCTAGGAGATGCTGAACGGCCACCTCTGCATCTAAAATGCAAGTGCAATTATTGCCCAAATACCCATGTTCCCAAAACCTTCACCCCAGCACCATCCCTTAGTTCTCTCACCAGCTCAGACAGCTCCCAGGGATGTTCTGGGTGGAGTGGTTCTCCATCCACACTGCAGCTGCCGACTTGCACAAGCTGCTGCCATCCTGTCATGAGACATTCCTCCCTCTTTGCTGCTCACGAGGTGGTACAAGAGTGTTTCCTCCCGGAGCCTCCCATCAATGAACCTTCCTCCCTGCACCCCTTCACCCTGGCCACATCGGCTTCAGGAGACAGTGCTGTCCCTGTGAGATCCTGGATGAATTCCATCATCTGACGTGTATTCAAGGGGCAAGCAATCCTACCTGTGACACCCAGGGTGACACTATCCTGACATCAAGGCTGGATTTCTGTTTAGGTTTAGGGCTCTGATTCTTCATCATGCTTTTAAACTCTGTATCACCGAGTCTGCATTTGCCTCTGGTGTTTGCGGTGAGAAGTCCCGTCTGATCCTCTTCTCTGCACTGCCAGGCCTCTTCATCTTGGGATCTCACTGTTTCTGCATCCTTCTTGCCTCAAGCTTTTAGAAAAACATGTTTGAGTTTTCTTGACCATGAAATAACGGGGGAAAGCTTTGCTCTGCTTCTCTGCAGCACACTTCTGTGGGCAGTTTTTTCTTACTGAGGACAGCCAAGATGAGAACACAATGTACTCTTAGGACATCTTGACTTTGCTTGTGAGTCCTCTGGACTACCAGAGGGATGAAAAAAAAAAGGGAATTTTACATTTTGCTTCATTCTTTAACTCCAAAACACTGTTACTAAGAGATACTGAGATAAATAGCTTTCATATTCTTGGCTACAAGAGAACTGTCTCAGATGTGGGTTTTTCCTCCAGCTGCACTGTAAATCATAGAAACAGAAACATCTGAGCTGGAAGGGACCCAAAAGGACCACTGAGCCCAACTCCTACACAGGACACTCCCAACATTCACACCGTGGGGCTGAGGGCATTGGCCAAATGCTCCTGGAATGCTGGCAGAGTGGGTGCTGTGACTGCTGCCCTTCACCAGCTTTGGGGCCTCCTCTGGACACTCTCCAGTAGTTTCATGTCCTTTTTATCCTGTGGTGCCCAAACTGCCCCAGTGCTCGAGGTGGGGCCCCACCAGGGCAGAGCAGAGCTCCCAGTCAAATAAAATGCTGGCTGTGTCTGATGTCCCAAAGTACATCACAGCATTTGCTTCAAAAGACCAGCTGGCTGCTAAGGACCCCTCAGACAAACAGCGGCACCGCACCTACGGTGGGGTTTATTGCAGTGCTCTGCACATGAACTCCAGTCCTGTCTCCTTCTGTCCAGCTCTCCTAGGGTATATGGCAACAGGCAGAGGTGGGTACCCGCTGTGGGGCTGGTGCCTTCCAAGGACAGTGTTATCCCACCACCTCCAACTCCAACATGCGCAGTGTTTGGACAGCACTGAGACTCTTGATTGTTGCCTGTTGGCACAGGTTCCCTCACTGCCTCACTGCATTGTCAAGGAAGAAATCCAATTTGGGGAAAAAGAAGTCATCAGCAAACAGATGATGAGGAACGTCACAGCTTCCACAATGAGGCAGAATCTCTTCGGCCTGGTGTGAGATTGCAGTCTCTCCCTAAGGGGACCAAGCAAGGCTTCCCATGTACCAGGTGCTTTTGTTGCTGACAGCAGAAACCAGGGTTGAGCCTGGTTATGTGGATGCTAGAAACATCCATGTTGTTCCCTCTTCTGGATCCTCAGGTCACAAACACCTGCTGATGAGGATATCTCAGAGATGTGTGGTGTTACCTGCCCGAGAGAAGGAGAGTCAATGATCTCTTCCAAGGACAGATCCAAACCAGTTCGAGTCCCTTAGCAGCTCCAGAAGTCCTCTGTTGACATGTCCTACATTAGCCATGCAGTCCATGCACCACTGGATATCAGCAATCTTCTGCTTGGTGCTGAGGGTAGAATGGAGGACAGGCAATTCCTGATCTGCATCCTCACGTGCTCCATTCCTGATACAGAGGCTCCCACTGAGAAGCCAAGATGCTCCCTGTCCTCCTCCTGACGCTGCTAAGTCAGTATGAGAAGTGAAGCCACACAAACTTTGAGCAGCTTGTCAGAGACCCATGGCAGTTGAAATGGAATCATGGAGAAGGACTCCACAGCAAAGATCATTGCTGAGGGGCTGTGTACCACCCAGAGCCAGGCAGGCCGGGGCCTCTGGAGGATGCTGCTGTGGAATGCTCATGGGGATGAGTCCCACTTTGCTGAGCCTGAGCCCCTGTTGAAGCAGGGATTCCCAGGAGCTTCCACGTGTGCCTGCATGAATGGGGATTAGGGAAAGCAGCTCTTTGCCAAATCCCGGTGATGTTCCAGAGACAAAGGACTAAGCCCGTAGCAAAAGCTTTGCAAGTGACTGCTTTTGCAAGCATCTCATCCCAGCCCAGTTCCCAGCTCAACCTTTGCTCTAAAGGAGGGAGAAAGAGAGGGTGATCTGCACCTCACCTCTTTGACAAACCACTGTGATTGGCAAGCACAGTAGGTTACCCCATGGCCCATCTCCCTGCAGTATTTGAAGGCTGAGGGTCTCTTCTGGGGCACTTAATTGTTTATGGCACATTACAACACTCATGATTTTCAGATGCTGGTTACAGTGTGCCATTAGGTTGCTTCATAATTGCTACACCAAGCTATGGACCAAGTCCTGCTTTTCCTGTTTCAACTGTAAATGCAAAAGGCAGTTGATTGCAGGGCATTGTAGTGAGTAGAGAACAGTTTTGACAAGTCAGCCAAGTCCTGTTGTCAGTTGTATATGTGCAGCTCAGAAGCATTGGGAGCTCTCAGGGTGCAGGGGACTGTGCTGCATCCTGCAGCCTCTGGATGAAAGATCATTTCCTTTCCAGATTTGCCAGAAATATCCCTGAGTTCACATCACCAGGGAATTCTGCAAGTTCAGCCTGCTACACAAGTCCATGACCTGCTGGTGACCACTGAAATACCAAGGGGGTGCAGAGACCTCAGGTCAGGAGTTTTCTGATCTTCTCCCATTGCGTTGGCTCCAAGCCATGTGTCCACCCTCACTACTCCAGATGTCTTTGGTGTGCAGAGCCACTTTGAAATCTGGCTCTCCTTAGCTGGAGAGCTGTGTAGTCTTCCCCATCCTCTTCTGATCCTTATACACACCTCTTCCTTTCTCCAACAGCACCAAGACAAACATCAGAAGGGAACAGAGGGGTTTATTTCATTCTTTCATTCTCAGCCAAGCTCCTGTGTACTGTTTTGATAAACATACTGGTCTTCTCTGTCAGATTCCCAAAAACCACAGCCAAAAGCCAACAAATCACTACAGGTGGGAAAATCTGGAGAATGCAGCAGCTCTGTACTGTGAGCAGTGCCAAAGGCAAACCTTGTTTGCAAAGGGGGCACAGCTAGGTCAGGTGGGGGAATGAGCACTTGTTTCAATAATTAAAGCTCATCCTGGCTTCCTCCGAGTTTCTGGTGGGGTTCAAAGGGTGATCCCAGTGTCTCTGGTGGAAGAGAAGCTCAGCACTGCCCCACAGAGCCACTGGCCTGCTGGAACAAGGCAATGGGGTAGCCACAGAGTTGCCCAGAATCCCTACACAATTAAATTAGGTACAATCCTAAGAAAGCCATCTCATGGAGATGAAGTTTGAAGACACCTATTTCTCTCCTTTGACAGGGAAGGAAAGCTAAGGCTTGGGGGCTGTGTTTTAGACGTCTTGAACAAGACAAATCCCACCTCAACTGTGTTCGTGCAGTGAACACAGCACCGTTCAGCAGCTTGGAAAGATACGGCCAAAACTGATGATGATTTCTGCCTGTACCCCGCAAGGATCATGGCCTTTGGACAAGCACAACTCTTTCATGTGTTAAAGGTCCAACCGCCACAAAGGACTGATCTCTCCTGCAAAGCCTTTGCAAGAGCCGAGGGCTGTGAACAGCACAGACTGCACAGCCAAAGGGTTTAGGGCTGAATTAGACACTCACTGGAGTTTGGGAGCTGCACAGAGCTATTAAAAGCTGTTGGTGCGGCAGCGTGCGCCGCAGATGGTCAGCAAGATCTGCTCTATTCACTCCTGTCTGAAGGATCGCTGGGTGAATTCAAGGCAGCGAAAGAAAAGCTGCAAGAGTTCCTGTCTCTGCAAGAGCAGGCTCGCACAGCAGGCTGTTTATAAATAGCTGGTTTCAGGAAAAGGCACTTTCCGTTCTGCTGTCAGCACGCCGTGAAGAATAAACAGCTTTCAGAGCTGGAAAAAGCCCTCCTTATCTTCTCAGTATGCAAAACCCTGCATCTGTCACCCTGTGCTCAGCGAGCTCAGGCGCTCAGGGCTCAGGCAGTGACAGGAGCCCCCCGGCCGGGCAGGGAGACCGGAGACCCTGGTTCTCATCCTGCACAGAAACATTTGCTCCAGTTTTTGCACGGCCACCAGGCAGGCTCGTTAAAGCAGGATGTTAATCAGCTCCCTCAGTTCTGCACTGCTGACCTAGTTTACACGGGATCTCAGAAGAACGAGGAGGGGTTTGCGTGTGCTGGAAAAGTGCCCGCGGTGCAAGGGCACGGCTTCTCGTTAAAGCACCTTAAGGTACCTTCACAGATCACCTGAGCTGGACCATATGGGCTGAAATACCCTGCACACCAGGTGGAGAACAGACAGGTGAATTCACTGTTGTGTTACGAGAGTGGCAACAACAGAGCCCAGAGCAAAGGGAGGGACCCTGTGTCTTCTGCTCTGAGCACAGCAGCTCGATCCAGCAGTACTTGGTGGGATCTTCCTGAAGGGCCCAGTTTCAGTCAAAGTAGCTCTCAGACCTCTCCAGTAAAGACACAGTTTCTGGAATCCGGGCACGTTCTGAAGAGCACACCTTCCCTTTCCATTTCATCTTCATCCCTGGGAGCCCAGCACTATTTTGATGCCTAATGGGAAATGGGAGGAGGCTTTTTCCATTCATAGGGTGGAGGGGAAGCAAAGCCCCACAGATAGCTGGGTCTGCTTCCACACTGGGACCTGAAACTCAGCTCTTTGTAACAGTCAGTTTAAAGTGGAGGAAAATTAGGACACGTTGCAAGGAGCCCTTCCTCCCCATCCCAGCCTGGCTGCCCCAAATGAGGAGGGACACTCGGGTGCTGGGATTGCTCAGGGGCCATCAACGGTGACAGCATCGCCCTGGCACCGGTACCGCAAAGCATCCATGGTACTCTGGTAGAGGGCATGAAGAGTCCCCAGCCCCTCGCACCCAGAGACACACAGGATCTCCCAGAGACAGCCAGGACTCGAAGCCCCTCAGGGCCACCCAGGCAACGCAAGGCCATCCAGGGCTACCCAAAGCCACCCGCGACTTTGCAGGGCATCCCAGAGCCACGCAGGGCCACTCAGGATCTCCTAGAGCAACCTAGGACCTCCCAGGGTCACACAAGACCTCCCAGGGCCACCGAAGACCACCAAAGGCCACCCAGGACCTCCTAAGGCCAGGGAGGGCCGCGGAGCCCTCCCACGGGACGCTGCCGCCC
Source organism: Dromococcyx pavoninus (assembly GCA_033558185.1). NCBI lineage: Eukaryota > Metazoa > Chordata > Aves > Cuculiformes > Neomorphidae > Dromococcyx > Dromococcyx pavoninus. The sequence continues at coordinate 3,516 of JAUMJL010000035.1, read as the reverse complement.
CCCGGTGGCCCTGGGCGAGCAGCGCAGCCCCGCACCGAGGCGAGAGCGGGCCCCGGGGCTTCCTTTGGCAGCCGGTGCTGGACCCCTCCTTCCTGAGCCCTGCTCCTGGCTCCCAGGACAGAACGATGCGGGCAACGGCGGCGACAGCTTCACATTTTGCACCCTCAGGAACTAGAGCGAGGAGCAAGGGGCTTGGAAACCCTCCTCCTCCTCACCAAAGCTGCACTCGCTGCCAGCACAGAGGAGTTATGGGGATATTTTGATATGACAAATTTGGTTGCCTTCCATGACGAGGCTACAGCGTTGGTGGGTAAGGGAAGAGTAACCAACATAATCTACCTGGACTTGTGCAAAGCATTCGACGCTGTCCCACGTGGCATTCTGGTCTCTAAACTGGAGAGATGTGGATGGACCGCTTGGTGGATAAGGAATTGGCTGGATGATCGCACTCAAAGAGTTGTGGTCAATGGCTCAATGTCCGAGTGGAGACCGGTGACAATCGAGGTTCTGCAGGGGTCAATATTGGGACTGGTGTTGTTTAACATCTTTGTTGCAGACATGAACAGTGGGATTGAGGGAGCCCTCAGCAAGTTTGCTGATGACACCAAGCTGTGTGGTGGGGTTGACACGACGGAGGGAAGGGATGGATCCAGAAGGAGCCAGAAAGACTGGAGAAGTGGGGCTGTGCGAACCTCATAGAGTTCAAAAACACCAAGTGCAAGGTCCTGCACCCAGGTAGGAGCAATACCAAGCACAAACACAGGCGGAGCCGAGAATGGATTGGGAGCAGTCCTGAAGAAAAAGACTTAGGGGTGTTGGTGGTTGAGAAGCTCAACATGACCCAGCAATGTGGGCTTGCAGCCCAGAAAGCCACCTGTGTCCTGGGCTGCATCAACAGCAGTGGGACCAGCAGGGTGAGGAAGGGGAATCTCCCCTGCTACTCCACTCCAGTGAGACCTCACCTGGAGCCTTGCATTCAGTTCTGGATTCCTCATCCCAAGGATCTATTGGAGTGAGTCCAGAGGAGGCCATGGAGATGATCCAAGGGCTGGAGCATCTCCCATAAGAGGACAGGCTGAGAGAGTTGGGGTTGTTCAGCCTGGAGAAGAAAGGATTCCAGGGAGACCTTAGAGCAGCCTCCCAGTACTGAAAGGGGCTCCAGGAAAGTCAAGAGAGGTTCTTGATCAGGGATTGCAAAGATAGGATGAGGTGGAACAGTTTTCAGCTGAAAGATGAGATATTTAGATAAGATATCAGGAGGAGGAGATGGGACATGGGGCAGGAAAGGAGTTTTGCAGAAGGACTGAAAACCGTTCCCCCTCATCCTATCCCTGAACTCCCTGATCAAGAGTCCCTCCCCAGCTCTCCCTCTTAGTACTGGGAGGCTGCTCTAAGGTCTCCCCACAGCCCTCTCTTCTCCAGGCTGAACAACCCCAACTCTCTCAGCCTGTCATACGGGAGTTGTTCCAGCCTTCGCATCGTGTCCCTGGCCCTCCTCCATCTTTAAGGAGCCTGTGCTTTGGTGTGAGCAGCCTTTTGAGAACTGCTGGACCCCTCTGTATTATCTTCTGCTCTCATTGTCATCCCACCCTTGGCTAAGAATCCCCCAGTGACTTCCTACAGCCGTGAGTTCCATAGGCCAATTAAGTGAATTTCCATCAAATATCACCTCGTTCTTGGTACAAAACAAAATACAGACACTGTTGAAAAACTTGCAGTTGACTAAATTTCTCCGTCTCATGGTCCCATCCACTCCCCAGCCAGGACTGGTTCAAGGCAGACACCTTCTCCAGGATCACCACACATTCCCCTGGGCCTTCAATTGTCCCCCATCTCCCTGTCTGCAGTGAGCATGGTTGTCCAGTTTGTGCAAGGTTTTCCAGTATCAGGAACTTCACTGACTTTAACAGTGAGCTGCTATTGGTAAGAAAGGGGTTTGTCTCATGCTGGCTCTGCTCTATCGTGTCATTGTCCTAGAGATGCTCTTGGTTTGCCAGCTATGGGTAGCTTGGTCTTCTCCCTGCTTTACCATTGTCAAATACCATCTACAGCCTAATATTAAAACCCTCTAGGATATTCAGCTCCTCAGAACCTTTGACTTCACGATTGACATGATGATGAAAGCTGCATTGCTCCAGCAAAGAACGTGTCTACAACTCCCTGAAAGGAGGTTGTAGCGAGGTGGGTGTTGGTCTCTTCTCCCAAGTGACAGGTGATAGAAGGAGAGGAAATGGCCTCAAGTTGTGCCAGGGGAGGTTCAAACTGGACATCAGGAAAAATTTCTTCACTGAAAGGGTTCTCAGGCCCTGGCAGAGGCTGCCCAGGGAGGGGGTTGAGTCCCCATCCCTGGAGGTGTTTAAAAGGCAGGTAGATGGGGTGCTCAGGGACATGGTTTAGTAAGTGGACAGGTGTGGTTGGACTTGATGATCTCAGAGGTCTTTTCCAACCAGATGATTCTATTCTGTATCCACCTCCCCCAGCAGCAACAGCTACCTGGGACCAGTGGGAACACCCACTGGTCAGTCACCCTTTGGATTTCACCTTTGACTGAAATATGGACTTGCCTGAGTAATAACTGTTCACATGAACTGTGTTCTTCTACTGGAAGGCACTGTTAGCACTGAAGCAACTTCCTTCTGCAGGAGCTGCATTTTCAGGTAGCAGGATTATTTCTGCCCACAGAGTGAAGCTGCTGCCACATCCTCAGGGCTGGCACAAACGTTTCTGTTGGCTGACCACAATCATTTCTGTGAATTCAGATATCGTGGCATTAAAAAAGCACCGATAATTTACTTATTATATATTTAAGCCGAAATTAAAACAGAAAAAAAACCCTAATTTTACAGCCCTGGTTTGATTAAAATTAGTTATGTGAGCAACCACATTATACAACCGATTATTTAAAATAAATCCCTCTGCTGTTTTAAAAAAGGCACTTCCCCAAGAGCCACTGTGTGTGTGATGTTTTAAGATGCCATTTAAAGTGGTATTACATGGAAAGAATCTTATCGTTGTCTTTGACAGCTCTGTAATAATGGGGAGATAAAGTTTAATTGCAAACTGTTATGTATAGTTTAACCTGAAATTCAGATCGCCACAGCACCCTCGAGGCGACCTGGTGCCACAGCAGCCCCGCCCCGCTCCTCCCCGCACTCCTCCCCGCACTCCTCCCCGCACTTCTCCCCGGCTCCTCCCGGGCTCCTCCCCGGCTCCTCCCCGCACTCCTCCCCGCGCTCCTCCCCGGCTCCTCCCGCACTCCTCCCGCACTTCTCCCCGGCTCCTCCCGGGCTCCTCCCCGGCTCCTCCCCGCACTCCTCCCCGCGCTCCTTCCCGGCTCCTCCCTACACTCCTCCCCGGGCTCCCCCCGGCTCCTCCCCGGCTCCTCCCCGCACTCCTTCCCGGGCTCCTCCCGCTCCCCGCCTCGCCCCGCCCCGCGCAGCCGCTCCCGCTCGGAGCCGGAGCCGGTGGCGGCGCGTGCGCGGGGCGGGCGGGCGGTGGCGCCGGGCGGGGTTGCGG